>CAMZMU010000073.1:21150005-23550005 GCA_947311845.1 Poa pratensis
GGGGTTACCCCCGGTAGGGTAATGATGAGGTCAAGACATGTAAGGTTAAGGTAGTAAGCTGTCCGAGTAACGATTGAGCAAGGACGCAGGAGGCGTCCTCCGACGTAAGGTGTACGTCCGAGGTATATTCTCTCCTCCGAGGTATCAACCTCGGGGCAGTCAGCTAGCTACCACAAATAAGGTATTCTCTACCGAGGTATAGGATCAGGAGTGTTATCCGAGGTTGGCAGCAAGGATCGAGGCATGTCAGAGAGGTCACGGCGCCGCAGAGCTCGTAGCCCGAGGCTTCAGAGGACGGCGAGGTCCGTCCACGGGTTTCCCGGAAGCTCGGGGCCTAGGCTGACTCGGCTATTTCGGGAAAGGTCTACAGGCTAGACCTCGGCAGGCTACTGAAGTATGACCGGAAGAGGAAAGCTAGGCCTGGCTGGCCTGACAGTCCGGCCGTTGAGCTGGCAGGAGGCAGAGGCTTGTCTTCTACCTTTTGGCCATGCCATTGTCAGTTGTAGGCAGGGGTAAAAATGTACTTCGGCCTGTGTATATATGCGGCATCTCTACCTCCAGGGAGGAGGACGGCGAAAACCCTAGCTCATTTCCCCCTTCATAGTTTCATCTTCTATCTAGAGCTCTCACTTGGAGCATCATACAGCTCGAGGAGCACCTTGTACCTGAGAACTACACTGATATATTGAGAGAGGAAAGGCAGGAGTAGGGGTTTTACTTCCTCACGAAGGCCCCGAACCTGGGTACATCGTGGTGTCTTTTGTGTTCTTGGCTTTCTTGGCTTCTTGTTCATGTTCTTGTGGTTTCTTGCATGTTCTTGCTTGTGCACATCTTGAGTGCATAAACCCTCCCCGGATTCCCCCAACGACCATTCGGCCCCAACTAAGCCATACCCATGGCATCTGCCGTGATCCCACCACGACAGTTGGCGCCCACCGTGGGGCAGATTGAGGCGTTGGGTGGAGTTTCCATCCGGACGGGCTCCTCTGAGTGTGTTCTTTCTGGCCTTGTTGCCAACATCGGCGAGTTCGCCTTTGTGAGTGACAATGCGGGGTGCTTCGCCGGCAAGCCTTTCCCCACCATGGTTTCCTCATGATGCTCGGCAGTTTCCCCACATACGTTGCTGTCGAGGTGGTTCGCGAGTACCCGGAGCATGCTCGTGGACGACGAAACTCCTCCCTGGCGGCTTTGGGCCAACGTGTTACTCGCCCTCCGAGGTGTGTGGAGGTGATGGTGGCTGGTACCAGCCTGCAGCTAGCAAGGCGATGCTGGCAAAGTCGCGCTAGCCGAGGTGGAGGCGACGCCAACCGCTGCCTGAGAAATCAGGTCGGACGGCGAAGTTTCCGTACGAGAAACCTAGTCAGAATGAGCAGTTGGGCATGCCAAGGGAAGAATTCCCTTAGAACTATCGTTGATAGGTTAGCTCGGCCACTCGCAGTAGAGGCAAGTGTGGAGCATACGGTGGCCGGGTTAGAGGCAGAGCGCCAGAGAGTGATGAGAGAAGCTCGGTTGCTGGCCGAGGCTAGCAGCAGTTCGATATGGAGCAGAAGGAGTACAATGCTGCACATGGTATAGAGATGGTTTTACTCCGGTTGTGCGGCGTAAGAAAGCTGCTCTGTTCAACCGAGGCAAGGACCTCTATGAGGAGATGGTTAGGGCTGCAGTCTCGGGCTCGAGTAAGGCAACAAGTAGCAGGTCGGCTACTGGTAGGCCGGTGTATAGTTCACCAGCCAAGAACCTTAGAGCAGCCGAAGCAGTAAGGGCCGGGCTATCGGAGTTGACCGGAGATGCATGGCGAGCAGCAGAAGCGGCTCAATGAGTTAGTGCATGTGGCCAGCAAGCAAAATGAAGCCCTCCGCAAGGCCGGGCTTGGCGGTTCGCAGGCGGTCCATTCGATTAGGCCAGTTAGCCAGGGGTCCAAGGGGCAAGCCTCGTCTCCACACGTCGGAGGAGCCGATCGTGCCCGGAGTGTCACTTCAGGTCGGAACAAGGAGATGCAGCTGCAAGTGTACGATCCGGTGTTAGCTGGAAAGCAAAAGGTCGACGCTAGCCGAGCCAATGGAGACCCCGGCCCAGGTGATGCAAGCCGAGCTAAAGGCCGTTCAGCTCAGGGAAATCAGAACGGTGGGCAAGCAGCGTCGGCTGGCCGAGGTAAACCACCTCAGCCCCCCGAGGCATCAGCAGCAACCCCGGCCGCAGGAGCAGTATCAGCAAGAGCCGGAGTATGTTCCGCAGCCGAAGAGCGTCGGTCGAGGTGGCGACCGATATGATGATGGAAATTCAGCCATGGAGCGGGCTGGATTCTATAGAGTGGATGGTGCATTGGGAGAGCGTATCGGAGCTCGGACGTTGCCTACAGGTGACGCGCGATACAAGCTAGATCGGATTTACATGTCCGAGAAGTTGGAAGAGGAAGGCCCTCCTGGTCCGGCGTGTTTTGGACCTCGGATCATGAAGGAACCACCTCCACCAGTGTCTCAGTTTCAGTTGGGTCGGAGTACCAGGCCGTACAATGGGAGCACCAAGCCGCAAGATTGGCTAGCTGATTATGTTTCAGCAGTATACATTGCGGGGGGCAATCGCCGATGGGCGGTCCGGTATCTCCCGCACATGTTGGAAGGTCCTGCTCGGATCTGGCTGAACAATTTGCCGGAGAATAGCATCAATTGCTGGCTGGATTTAGAGGAGGCATTCAATAGCAACTTCGCCAGCACTTACAAGAGGCCAAACCGACCTCAGCTTTTGCAGGCGTGCAAGCAGGAGGACAATGAGACTGACCGAGAATTCTTGACTCGGTGGAGCAATGTTCGGAACTCCTGTGAGGGAGTTATCGAAGCACAGGCTATAGCGTGGTTTGCTGATGGATGTCGGTATGGTAGCATGTTGTGGCAGAGGCTCCAGAGAGATATGCCAAAGACTCTGGCCGAGACGATTCGGATAGCTGATTCCTATGCCCTTGGCGATCCGATGCAGCCTCTGATGGATGGGAATGCCCGGAACAGGAGGAATCCGATGAACAATCGCAACAACGGACCGAGGTTTGATAACCGTCAAGAGTTCGGGCAAAAGAGGAGAGAACCAGATTTCCAAGTCAATGCTGTAAACCCAAGTCAGTCCGGACCTGGAGGCGCCCAGAAACCGAAGACTGAGGGTCAGGCGGGACTCCGAACCAGAACCAGAATCAGGGAGGTGGTGCGAAGCAGTGGCAGGAGGCCGGACCACCTGTGACTTACGAGTCATTGGTGAATGGGCCATGTATCTATCATGGCAGGAATGGCAAAACACCCAACCATACCACTCTGCAGTGTAGTTTTCATCACCGAACCGCTGCAGAAGGGGCGAAAGCTGGGACAAACCGGAGTGGGCCACCGAACCAATGGCGTAGACCTCAATATCCGAACGCGCAGCAGCAGCATAAGCCGACCATAGCGGCGCAGAATCAGAGCTTAACCGGAGCAAATTCAACCCCGGTGCATGCGGCCCAAAACCAGAAGATGGTGCAGGCGAAACCGGTGAATGCAGTGAGTGCCCAGGGCAACAACAACAACGGTGGTGCCGGCCAAAGCCAAACGTGGTCCTTTGAGAATCAGAGGTATGAGAACCCCGGTAATGATTATAGGGAAGTACATCAGAGTTACGTGGTGTTTGTGACTGAGTCAACTGATAAGAAGAGTATGCTGAGGCGTGCCAAGGAGGTGAATGCAGTAACTCCAGCAGTGGTGAAATACATGAATTGGTCCGAGCAAGAGATCACTTGGAGCAGGCAAGATACACCTCGGATCATGCCGAGCCCTGGAAACTATGCACTGGTGGTGGATCCGACGTTTGTGGGCCGACCAACAATGTGAGATTCACCCGAGTCTTGGTGGACAATGGGAGTGCCATAAATATCATGTACCGAGACACATGGTCAAGCTGGGATACTCACCGAACCAGTTGCAGCCTAGCAGCTGTACATTTCACGGTATTGTGCCCGGGGTCTCTTGTGCACCTATGGGAAAGATTTGGGTCGACGTGGGTTTTGGTACCCGAGATAACAGCCGAGTTGAAAGTCTTGAGTTCGAGGTTGTGGACTTGCAGAGCCCTTACCATGCCTTGCTGGGAAGGCCAGCCTTGGCCAAGTTCATGATCTCCACTCATGTGGCCTACCTAAAGATGAAAATGCCGGGGCCCAAGGGAATAATAACCATTTCTGGTGACTACAAGAAGGCTATGCAATGTGCCTCGGCGGGATCTAGTTTAGCCGAGTCCTTGGTGATCGCGGCGGAGAAGAAGCAACTTCAGAAGGTGGTGGCAATGGCGCAGTCTACTCAGCTCGGCATGTCCGGACTAATTACTCCGGACATGAGCGCTTCATTCGAGGTGCCCAAGGAGACCAAGAAAATCCCGCTGGACTCGGAGAACCCGGAGCGTTTCGCCATCATTGGTGCTGGCATGGACGAGAAATAGGAAAGCGCGCTCTGTCACTTCCTCCGTGAGAATCGGGACATTTTTGCATGGTCGGCTAAAGACCTGCCAGGTGTTCCGAGGGAGTTGGCAGAGCACTCTTTGTTTGTTCGGCCAGAGGTGAAACCAGTGCGTCAACCGACGCGGCGGCTCTCAGATGACCGAAGAAAGGTGGTACTCGAAGAACTGGCGAAGTTACTGGCTGCAGGCTTCATCATGGAAGTGCTGCATCCGGACTGGATATCTAATCCAGTCCTCGTGGAGAAAAAGAAGGACGAACCGGCGATAGTCAAGGTGTGGCGCATGTGCATTGACTTCACCAACCTGAACAAGGCGTGCCCGAAGGATCCCTTTCCTTTACCTCGGATTGATCAAGTGATCGATTCTACGGCTGGATGTGAGCTGTTGTCTTTTATTGATGCATATTCTGGTTTTCACCAGATCCCACTGAACACTGATGATCAAATAAAGACTGCCTTTATTACCCCGTGGGGCGTATTGCTATCGTGTCATGTGTTTCGGTTTGAGAAATGCCGGGGCAACTTATCAAAGGTGTATGCAGAAGTGCTTACACTCTCAAATGGGCAAGAATGTGCAAGTGTATGTCGATGACATTGTTATCAAAACTAAAAAGAAGCATACTCTCATCGAAGACCTCGAAGAGACATTTGCAAACTTAAGAAAGTATCGGTTGAAACTTAACCCGGACAAGTGCACCTTTGGTGTCCCGGCTGGAAAATTGCTCGGTTTCCTCGTATCAAGCCGAGGTATAGAGGTTAACCCGGCTAAGATCCGAGCGATCGAAAGAATGAAGTTGCCGAACTGTTTAAAAGATGTGCAGAAGTTCACGGGATGCCTTGCATCTTTAAGTCGGTTTGTAAGTCGGCTAGGAGAAAAAGCCTTACCATTGTATCAACTTATGAAGAAAAGTACCAGTTTCACTTGGACCCCGCAGGCGGACGCGGCGTTCAATGAGCTGAAGAAGATGTTGTCCACTGCTCCGGTGTTGGCGTCCCCTTTGCAGAATGAACCGATGTTGATATACATTGCGGCTACAAACCGGGTCGTGAGTGTTGCAGTGGTGGTGGAGCGAGACGAAGGAGGCAAATCGGTGCAGAGACCAATCTACTACCTGAGCGAGGTGATATCCACGTCGAAGCAAAACTACCCCCACTACCAGAAGATGACGTACGGAGTATACCTGGCGGTTAAGAAACTGAAGCATTACTTCCAAGAGCATCCCATGACGGTGGTATGTGATGCTCCAATCTCGGAGATCATCGGATGCAAGGACGCAACTGGGCGAGTTGCCAAATGGGCGATCGAGGTATCTCCATATACTCCGCATTATGAAAGGCGAGATGCAATCAAGTCGCAGGCGCTACCGGACTTTTTATGCGATTGGGCCGAGATGCAATATGAGCCGCCCTTGCCGGACTATAATTATTGGAAGATGCACTTTGATGGGTCCAAGACCAAGGTCGGATTAGGTGCCGGCATAGTCCTAACCTCGCCGAAGCAAGACCAGTTGAAGTATGTGCTGCAAATCCATTTCTCGGCGTCGAACAACGTGGCGGAGTATGAGGCCCTGATCCATGGGCTCAAGGTGGCAAAGGAGATAGGTGTCCGGCGTATAGAATGCTTCGGCGATTCAGCTTTGGTGGCATCAATCCACCGGCACTTGGGATGCATTGGATGCGAACATGGAGTTGTATCGGTTTCATGTGCAAAAGGTGTCTGGGTTCTTCGAAGGATGTGAGTACAAGCACATACCTCGGGGGAGAATGAAGCCGCCGACGTATTGTCAAAGCTCGGTTCATCCAAAGAACCGGTGCCACCGGGGATAGCACTGAACCATTTGAGAACTCCTTCAATCAAGCCTTCCCTGACTCCGAGTCAATTTTCTTACCGCCAAGTTCGGAGTCTGAGCCTATTCCTATGGAGGTAGACGTCGGATGCGTTTGGCCGGACTCGGGGACTGCTTCGCAGTATCCGAGGACTTGGAGCTTTTCCTATGGAGTAGATGATGGGAACTTCGGGTCTGACCCGGGGACTTCGCACCAACACTCGGGGACTGGCCGAGCAATGGTGGAGGAAATCATGAAGGAGATCATGGCGACCGAACCAATGGAGATAGATGAGAGGCTTTTTCCTCTGCACCAGTGCCGGAATGGGCGGAGCAGATCATGAATTCATAGCCGATGGAAATTTGCCAAGTGACACAACCGAGGCAAGGAGAATCCAGAGGAGAGCTAAGGGATACACCATCATCAACAAGGAGCTATACAAGAGAAGTGTGACCGAGGTGTTGCAGAGTGTGTCGAACCAGCTGAAGGCAAGGAGATGCTTTTAGAGATCCACCAAGGAGAATGTGGACATCATTGCAGCACAAGAGCTCTGGTGGCCAAGGTGTTCCGGCACGGGTTCTATTGGCCCACCGCCAATGCCGATGCAGAAGATATAGTTCGGAAATGTGAAGGGTGCCAAAGGTTCGCCAAGCAGCAGCACATGCCAGCTTCGGCGCTCAAGACCATTCCTATCACGTGGCCCTTTGCAGTTTGGTGTCTGGACATGGTGGGAGAATTCAAGCCAGCCCGAGGCAATATGACTCACATACTGGTGATGGTGGACAAATTCACTAAGTGGATCGAGGTGAAGCCAATCCGAAAGGTGGATGGTCATACGGCAGTGACCTTTTTGAAGGAAATAATCCTGAGATATGGATATCCTCATAGTATCATTACAGACAACGGCACGAACTTTGCTGTCGGAGAGTTTGCTCGGTTCTGCATGAGTAAGGGAATTCGACTTGATGTAGCCTCGGTGGCTCATCCACAGGCTAATGGGCAAGTAGAAAGGTCAAATGCATTGGTATTGGCCGGAATCAAAGCTCGGCTTAGAACCACTGTTGAAAACACCGGGGTGTTGGATCGATGAGATACCAGCAGTTCTGTGGGGTCTAAGGACCACACCGAACAGATCAACTGGCTATACGCCATTTTTCATGGTCTATGGGGCCGAGGCAATGCTGCCAACCGACATTGAATATGATGCGCCCAGAGTGGCAATGTACACAGAAGCCGAGGCTAAAGAAGCTCGGGAAGATGCTGTAGATTTGCTTGAGGAAGCAAGAGAATTGGCCTTATCTCGGTCAGCAATATATCAGCAGGGTCTCCGACGCTATCAAAGCCGGCATGTAAAACCCCGAAAGTTTAATGAAGGAGACCTAGTGCTGAGGCTTGTGCAGCGCAGTAAAGGCCGGCACAAGTTGTCACCTCCATGGGAGGGACCGTACATTGTGAGCCGAGCTCTGCACAATGATTCATACTATCTTATAGATGCACAGGAACCAAGGGGAGATGGGCTGGATAGACCCGATGGAGCTTCAGCGTCCATGGAATGTAGCTCTACTCCGACCCTTCTACTGTTGAAGGAAGTAATGTATGTACCTCGGCTGATCTTTAAATAAAAACTTCGGCACCTCGAGAGTGAGCTCGGGGACTGCCTCGCTCTTATGATTGCATGTTCTTTTTGTTTGTACTCTTTCTTCGTTCGTATGCCGAGCTATTTTGAACCTCGTCTCAAACTTCAAGTACTGTATGCTATGTAACTAATCTTGTGACTCGACTGACGAACGCCAGCATGGCAGTCAAGAGCAAAGACGAAAGAACATGGGAAACATGAAAATGAACTCGGGGACTCGGTCCAAAAAGACAGTTCGGCATATGTCGTTTACTAACCCCTGTTTTTACTTCTTTTTTATGTCGGATGACTTTGAAACATACCTCGGAATTTACCAAGTACTGTATGCTATGAACAACAATCTTGTGACTCGACTGTCGAACGCCAGAAAGGCAGACAAGAGCAAAGAATGCCAAATATAGTAAACACGAAAGTAAACTCGAGCAATCATTCAAAAGGATTCGACATAAAGCTTAGAAAAGCATGGTTCGAATGAGCATAATAGTAATAGAGGTAGCAAAGGAACTACTTAAGTTTGATTACATCTGCGTCCCGGCATACCGGGGATTTAATGAAGTTTTTTGGCCAAGCATAAGTTCAGGTCGAGGCATCAGGAATTACGTCGGCAGCAGCCGATGCAGCAGGGATTTCGTCCGGAGCCGAGGTAGCCTGGGAAGTGCTGGCAACGTCGGCAGTAACCTCGGCATCAGGTTGTGGAGAAGCCTCGGTTTCTGCTTCGCGGGTTTCACCGCCGTCACCTTGCTCGGCCTCGACGTCGGATTCTGTTTCGTATTCCTCGTCTTCTGGCTCGTAATCCTCGGCGTCGGAGTAGGTGTCTCCTTCGCTCAAGTTCTTTGTGTTGGCATATCCAGCGAAGAAGGCAGCCATCTTTTCGCGGCGCTTGATGAGAATTGGGTCCGAGGACCAGGGCGAGCCTCGGCGAAGAGTGTCCATCTTTTCGAGGTCGATCTTCTCGCACCAAGTCATGATGAATTTGAGAGCGGCATCAGCTCCAGCGCGAGCTGAAGATGAACGCCACTCTCGGAGTCTTTGTTCGGCTTCACGAAGCTTGGCGGAGCTCGGGCGTAGTTTGGGAGCGTCGGCAAGAGGCCATAAGGCTCGGAAAGCAGACAGACCTGCGTCGAGGAGTTCGACCCAATGGTTTCAAGGGATGGATCCGAGCTTGATGGCCACGATGTGGTCCTCAACGGTCCAATCGGGGTTCGTCTCGTTACGCCTCTCCTGTGCCGAGCAGTGATATTGCGGGCCGAGACTTGGGTGTAGGTGAAGTGCTCTGCAGAGGGGTAGCCTGTTAATAATGAAAGAAACAGTTCGGCAAAGAGCCAGTAATGTTGAGGACAAAGCAAGGCTAAGGGGGGCAAGAAGCTTACTGTCCATTTCTTGGTTGATATGTTGCAGCGTCGGGAGGAGCTGGTTAACCGAAGCTTGAAGGGCTTCATAAGCCTCGGTGGCCGAGGTGGCGCGGGTCTCGGCTAACTGGAGCGCATTCTCGTGATCCTTGGCGGCATCCTCCCGAAGTTTCTTCTCTGTTTCGACAACACTGGCCTTTTCCGCCTGCAGCTGCTCTTTTTCAGACGTCCGCAGCTCAGTGATGCGCTTGAGCTCCTTTACCAGACGAGCTACTTCGGCTTTCTCTTGTTGTAGCTTCTCGTCCAAAGAGTTCTTTTCTGCAAGGACGGCCTTGTGCTCGTCGTGGAGTTTCTTGTGGTCAAACAAGAGGGTATGAAAGATATCCGTGCGGACGTTCATAGCATTCTGCAAGGAAGAAAAATATAGCTCGGTTAGAAAGGCTATACCTCGACAAGAGTCTCGGGGACTCGGAGTCAAATCATTGGGAAAATGTTGCCGGGGTATGCCTCGACAGGAGTCTCGGGGACTCGTACCCGAGGTGCATGCTAAAGTGAGATAAAATGGATTGGATACGTCGGATGAAAATGGAGAGTTAAGATTCAAGCCAAACAATTTTAACTCCGGCGGAGCGTCAATAGTTTACCTCGAATCTCGGGGACTGGAGATGGTGGATATTAGAGGAGTACTGCATGAAAGTAAAGAAAGTGGAACTTACGTTGACAGCTCGAGTAGCAAGCAAAGCAGAAGTTTGCATTTCAAGCATGCGTCGGGCGCAGGCGCTGCTCCCCGCAGGATGCTCGTCCCCTTGGGCGGTCAAGGAGGCAGAAGAGACCTCGTCCATGTCTGCAGAATTCCAGTCTGCATTGTAGTGTTCCAAGGAGCCGAGGCTCTGGTCACTATCAGTGCGCAGAGGAGGAAATCCCCACGGTCCGCCCTGCTCGATGCCCCTAACCGAGGCCTCCAAGGCCAAAGTAGCCTCGGAGCTTGAAGCAGGCCGGTTATCCAATATAAGAGATGCCCTCCGAGCATATTCTTCGGCCGGAGGGGCAGTCTCATCAATGGGTGCGGCGAATGGAGGAATTCGGCGTGTCACCGGGGGAGGAGACCTCGGTTGCATCCTTGAGGGAGAAGAGATAGTCAGGGTGCCAGACCCAGATGTTGGTTTGGGGGTGACCTTAGACTTCACCGTCTCTTTTTCTTTCTCCTTGCCCTTCTCCAACGGCAAGGTAGTCTGGCGAACTGGTTTTTGGGGCTGCTGCTTGGGCTGTTGCTTCTGCTGATGCTTCTGCTGTTGCTGCTGTTGGTTGCGGGCAGTCTGGCTGCGGGGGGAGAGTCGAGGCTCCGGCAAGGCGGTAGCCGGAGTTCTGGCGCGATTGATCCCCGCATCCGTTTGAGGACGCGGAGAAGTCTGACCTCGGGTGGGGGCAGATTTCCCCAAGGCCGGGCCAGACCTCGGTGGAGGAGATCCGGGGCGAGAGTTCGTCGGGGTGGTCGTGGCTTCAGAGGCACCAACGGGTGCAGTCATGGAGGATACCTCCTGATCCACGTCTATGGGGGCACTGCAACGAAAAGAAGATGGTCAAGTGTTAATACCGAGATAATATGTTTAAGCAACAAACATTGTTGGCTATAGAAGCAAAGCGTTACCCATCCGAGGTAGGAAGCCTCCTGCCCCCCGGGCATGAGGAGGAAGTCCGGACTTCTTCAGCCGGCGTCTCTTGACCGGAGCCTCAGTGGGTCCGGAGGCTCCAGTGGCGGATGGTTCGGCGGCCGAAGTTGCGGCACCAGCGCGTTTCCGGCTGGTTGCTGGAGTAAAGTTCGGAAGGTGAGGAAGGCGGGAGAGAGGTACCGCGTTTATTGGTTCCATGACGAGGAACCCCTCCTCGTCATCCGAAATCTCTTGAACTGAAGCTTGTGCTTGAGGCTTACCCGCGGTGGTGATGCGGGCCGAGGCAATGGGCATATAATCCTCGTCGTCAGGGTCCACGTTGGATGGTGGGTCCTCGACAGGGAGATCCTTGCCGAAGTGGTCCGCAGGATGGACTCCATCCTCGGCGGTTGGCGGGCGAACAGCTGTATGGCAGACATATGAAAAGGAGTTAGGAAGAAAAATTGTCAAGGTGAACGTCGGTAGCAAGACCTCGGTGGTAAAGGAGTATCGAAGAAAACGTCGGAATAGCGTACCTGTTTCGCTGGATTGGTCCGGTAGTGGGGTTCCCTTCCCCATGTCCAAGCGTCAGAGATCTTGGACTTGGTGATAGCTCGGACTCGCCGAGCTACCGCGGCATTGTCCAGTGCAACGTGCGTATGTCGGGTGGGGTCATAAAGACCGCTCATGTGGCAGATCTTGTGAGACCTCGCCTGAGAGGGGAGACCCTGCGCTTCACGAATGTGCAGGCCAGGTCGTCGGCCGTCAGGACTTTCCCGTCGTTCCCGGGGTCCTCCGGGTCCTGCCATTTCGCAATATACCCATGGATGGACTTGAGTTCGCCGGTGTGAGGGGGAGTGTAGTCCCAGTTGAGCTGTTCTGTAGGAGGGCTGAGGTTAAACGCCGGCAGGTTGAGGAGGTCCTCTTCGCCGGAGTTCTTCACGTAAAACCACGTCCGGAGCCACTTGCGAACGGTGTCCGGAGTAGTGATACGTGGGAAGATGGAGTTTCGGCGAGGAGCTATGGTGGCAGCTCCGCAGGCGGTTAATTGCTTGGGCAGATCCTTGTTCTTTGGATCCGGGATCACTTGCCGCTTGAGTTGGAAGTAGCGGGAAAAGAGGTCTACCGTGGCTTCGAGGCCGAGGTATCCCTCAGAGAAGGAAACATGCAGGAGAGAGTGGTGATGGCGTTGGCGGGGAGGTGATGAACCTGGAGTCCGAACTTGTCGAGGAAGCTCCGGAAGAAATCACTAACGGGCAGTCCGAAGCCGCGCTGGAAGTGCGCGACGAAGACCACCCGTTCCCCTTGCTTGACTTGAGGCTCGAGTTCGCCCTCTGGCAGGCGACACTCTACCCCGGCGGGAATCCGCCGAGTCGCCCTGAGCCACTGGATTTCGTCCGGAGTTACATCCGAACCTTCCCAGCCGGCTCGTTCTCCGACCTCCAGTTCGAGGTCTGGAACCTCGGTTTGTTCCGAAGTCTCAGGAGGAGACATCTCGGCAGAATCAATCTGCAGAGAATGCACAGAAGTTTAGCAAAGGAAAAAGTAAATCTGGAATCTAAGGCTATATCTGGCTAACTCAGGAGGAGTTGGACGGCTATCTTATGTACATAGAGGCACATATATGCTAGGCGAACGTCTGTCCGAGGTATGAAACTCATTTCTACCCAAAAAGTATGCGAGTAAGATCTACCGGAGGAGGTAAATAGAATTTTATTCAAGAACATATGAAGAACCAAAGCGCGAAGAGGAAGAAACCTAGAGCAATGCCTAGGGTATCAAGAAAGGGGTACATACCGTGAAACGAGGTGCTGAAGGGCGCGCCGGTGACGCGGTCGCAGCGGCGACGAAGGAGCTGCTCGTCGGCGGCGGCGGGAACGCGTTTCTTCTCAACTGGAAGCGGCAGCACTGGTTGCGATGGAGGCGAGACGGCGAGTGAATGAGGAAGAAGAGGGAAGCACTGCCCTGGGCCCGTATTTATAACCGCGGGCGGTAACTGCGCACTACCGCGCGGTTATCGGAGCGGCGAGTGGGATCGTTTGTGCACAAATGCCCACGTGGCACGAAGATAGCGGTGGACGAGCAGGCCACAGGATCGGTTGCAGGAGGCAAACCGTCGTGCGGCGCGGTTACTGGAGCGCGAAGCGGCGCAAGCGGGAAACCCCGCTGACGTGGGCCGCGTGGTGGAAAGCACTCGAGTGCTTTGACTATCGTGGACAGGAAGTGACGGATGGGACACGTGAACAGTGTTCTCTGACCGAAGTCAGTAAGATGCAGAAATCGAGGGGTTGACGTCCGAGATCTCGGCGGATACTTCGGAAAAGCAGTATGGCCCGAGGAACAGACCGATGGATTTCTCGGAGTATTGGTTCGGTAACATGCAAAACATCGTAGCGCATGTGGTTTCGGGTTGAACCTGGTGCGGCCTTTCATCCGAGGCTGCAAGACCACATCAGCTTCGGGGACTACTGTCGGGGGGTTACCCCCGGGTAGGGTAATGATGAGGTCAAGACATGTAAGGTTAAGGTAGTAAGCTGTCCGAGGTAACGATTGAGCAAGGACGCAGGAGGCGTCATCCGACGTAAGGTGTACGTCCGAGGTATATTCTCCGAGGTATATCCTCCGAGGTATCAACCTCGGGGCAGTCAGCTAGCTACCACAGGAATAAGGTATTCTCTACCGAGGTATAGGATCAGGAGTGTTATCCGAGGTTGGCAGCAAGGATCGAGGCATGTCAGAGAGGTCACGGGCCCGCAGAGCTCGTAGCCCGAGGCTTCAGAGGACGGCGAGGTCCGTCCACGGGTTTCCCGGAAGCTCGGGGGCCTAGGAGCTGACTCGGCTATTTCGGGAAAGGTCTACAGGCTAGACCTCGGCAGGCTACTGAAGTATGACCGGAAGAGGAAAGCTAGGCCTGGCTGGCCTGACAGTCCGGCCGTTGAGCTGGCAGGAGGCAGAGGCTTGTCTTCTACCTTTTGGCCATGCCATTGTCAGTTGTAGGCAGGGGTAAAAATGTACTTCGGCCTGTGTATATATGCGGCATCTCTACCTCCAGGGAGGAGGACGGCGAAAACCCTAGCTCATTTCCCCCTTCATAGTTTCATCTTCTATCTAGAGCTCTCACTTTGGGAGCATCATACAGCTCGAGGAGCACCTTGTACCTGAGAACTACACTGATATATTGAGAGAGGAAAGGCAGGAGTAGGGGTTTTACTTCCTCACGAAGGCCCCGAACCTGGGTACATCGTGGTGTCTTTTGTGTTCTTGGCTTTCTCGGTCTCTTGTTCATGTTCTTGTGGTTTCTTGCATGTTCTTGCTTGTGCACATCTTGAGTGCATAAACCCTCCCCGGATTCCCCCAACGACCATTCGGCCCCAACTAAGCCATACCCATGGCATCTGCCGTGATCCCACCACGACAGGAGCCATGAGGCCCAAATAGGTGGGTCCCACGCGGCTACAGTACCAGGCTGCATGGGCCCCCCTCGTTTGGCCCTCGAGCCTCCGTTTGCTCGCTTCCTTCGCCCACAGGTCTTCTTCCTTCCAAATATTGACGCCCGTAAATTTCCAGGTGATTTCGTTGACGTTTGGGTCCCTGAAACATTAAAATAAGAAAACGGGGTTTTCTGCATGTGCAGGGTTAATTCCATAAAAATAGGAAATAAATGAATATTCCCAAAAATCATTATAAAACATTGATATAACCCTTATATGATGCAAATATGATTGGAATATAAGCAATTAAAGTGCAAAGTTCATGTATGCATTTTACATGCATCAACATCCCCAAGCTTAATCCATGCTCGTCCTCGAGTATGAAGATGATAAAACTAACATGGACTTCTACATATAGTCAAGTGATTCATTTTTCAAGGAGTAGGAATATGCAAATAGTTTATGAAGTGATATCAAGTATTCAAGATAAGGATGTTCATTGATAGTTCACAAAGTGTAACATGGTAGCAAATAATATGGAACACATGTATGCATAATGATAAGTAGAACATCCTACAATGGTCATAGAGTGTAGATGAAAATCTAAATATGATAGGTGTACACTTTGGAAAGATGTATATGTGAGTAGAGGTAAAGCATGCATAAGTTTCATCGACCTTCCAAACTCTTCTACTTAAGTTAATGATTGCAATAAGGTATTCATTGGTGTCAAGCTCTCATTGCCCCTATCATAGCATCTTGAATGATTAAGGTTAAAGTGAAAGCAAATATGAGTAGTGTGCTTGATAAAGAATGGGTTGAATGTCTCATGCCCCTTGAATACATGTACTTACACCATGTGTTACTCAACTTGGGAAACAAAGAAAGTTCAATTAAATATCATTGTAAGCATAATAGTATCATCAAGAGCGTCAACTGGGGTACCTCTTGTCCCAAGATATGGAACAAGCCCATATCAAAATGACAAGACAAACAAACAAAATGAACAATCTCAACACCCTTTTTATTTACCATTTGGAATAGTTTTTTATTGCAAGGTGTATCACAGAAGGTTCACCATAGTATGTGTGGCACCCTGACCTGACTGTTATACAATGATGATGTGTGTCACCGGTTAAGCGATACAACCGGAGGTTACGGGTTTACCAATCCCGGCCAAAACCTTTGGCAGGCGTTGCTCGGAATGGATCATCGGCAACGCAACACCCCGATTGATGCCTTAACACAGGCACAACCCTCAATGCATAATAGAGAGACCAAGACTTGTGGAACAACTGGCACATCACAGACTCTACGACACAAAACATATAGTTCAACTCTTATAATAGAGAAAGATAGCAACTGACATCCAGAGGTCACATACCCAACATTACAACAAGCGGAAGCAAATTAGGTTGTTCTAAACAACAAGATCCAAATATATGGCCTAAGAGGCCTACAGATAAACATCACAGCGCCAGCTGTTCCGGGATGTCCCAAACTGCCACCTAGGAACCCCAGACTACTCGTCGACGTCCACAAAGAACCCACCTTCGAGGTCGGTGAAGTCCTCTCCTGAAAATAAGCAAACGACGTTGAGTTCGACGAACTCGCAAGATTAAGAGCTAATATATGCTCGATGAGGCTTTCAAAGTTATATGGCTGTTTTGCATAAAGCTGATTTTATTTATGAAAAACATAACTCAATGGCATCGACTATTCAGAGTATTTTCAAAAGAGGTAAGAAGTACTCTTTCTTTCATCACCTTTCATCATCAACCATCATCAACCACTGTACCTGTTCATCAAAGGCACCTCCCCGAATCACCCTCGAGGAAGCTCACCTTGCACTCGTGAGTGGTACCTCTAGTACCCAGTTTTTAATCTTTCCATAAAGTTATTCTATGATCTTATCGTCTTTTCCCAAGTTGTCCGTAACCGTGGACACGGCTTTTCGAAAAGATTTAACCCTGCAGGGGTGCACTGTGTTTACCTTCGGTACCACCCGGCTCATTGCCTACACGTAGCTCTCTTCCGGGGAAAGCCGGCTGAGTGGGAACGGTTACAACCTTTACCTCGTTAAAGACTAATCCAGGATCATCAGTGAGGACGGAGCAGCGATCGCCAACACCCTGCCCCGTGGCCACTCATTTTCCTAGACTCCACGTCCTCATCCCAGTTCACACCACCATCTTCACGCACGCGCAAATGGAAGCTCAAACTAGAGGACCCTGGCTAGTCCCGCTCAAGTTAGTCGGTCGACGAGGGCTCCATATACCCCACCGAAAGGAAGCGCGCTCATTCTTGGTTCAAGAGGTAAAGAACTCGCACCTAGGCGGCGAGAGTGAGACAAAACACCACCATACCGAAGTGGCCTCTCATCCCCACCTTTAAGCATCTTATTACCTGTCACCACAAATTCTCCACCATCATCTGATCACTTCAACAACCTGTTTCCAACATGAAGTATCCATCGGACGGCTAAGCATTTAACTAAGCATGGCTAAGCAACAACACAGCATAGTTAAGTATTTCAGGCCAACAATACAATCCTATGGATAACAGGAGGGGAAACAGGTAATTGGCATGGGAATCATAATGCAACTATCGGATACTCTAATCTGAAATCAAATAGACATTTGGAACCGCATGCAATATTATAGTGGAGAAAATATTTGCGGAAAATATGATAAGATATGCTCAGAGGGGGGGGTTACGCTTGCCTGGATCAACGTGCTGGTAGTACGGCTCTTCGGTATTGTGAAGTAACCCGGCTGCTTGATCTAACGAAGCACACAACGGAAAAACAAATCAAAACCCACACATGTGTACCATGCAATGCACAATCACATGATGTCATGACAAGTTTATGCAAAGATAGCATCATTTAGTTTATCTAGCAACATTAAATGGAGAGCTAAATAAGTAGTGCAATTATTTGGAAGCAACCCCATATTTAGCTTAATGACCACGTTGTTCATACATCTAATACATTACTAAGAGGTGACTCAAATATGCATGAACATGGCATGAAAGGATAGGGTTTGTTCCTCTGGTCATTTGGTACCTCATTTGTAATTTTCCGAGTACCATTGAATAATTAGTGAATTAAATAAATATTTGTGATCATGATGTGAGATTAGCATGGTTTGATAACATTTGAGCTGCTGATCATTTTGATACCTTACTTGTAAATTTTGGATCAATATTTAATAGTTATTAAGTATTTGAAATTGTTTTATTTTCCAAAAAGGAAAAAATAAAACTGTAGACAGGCGGTCCACAGCCCGGCTGGGCCGGCTGACAAGCCGGGCAGGCTTCAGAGCCCACCGGTACACCGCCCGGCATGGGCCGGCTCGGGGGCCGGCTATGGGCCAGAGAGCGACGGCCCCAGCCCGGCTAAGCCGGTTTCTCGACCGGGCCAGTGAGGAAAAGAAGAACGACGACGACGGAAAGGTGGTCGACGGTGGCCACCGCGGCGAGCTACGGCGTGGATACAGCGAGAGAGGAGAGGGGAAGGGACTAGCACAGCCAGAAACTCACCATGGACTTGTGCACGGCGACGGAGTGGCCAGAGGTGGAACGGAGGCAGCGGATTTCGACGGCGGAGCCGCGTCGGGGCGGAGACGAAATGGCACGGCGGCGGCGATACAAGGCCTCCCGCCTCGATTCTTTTGGCGGAGGTGTTCCCGGCGACTCGCCGGAGCCGGGGGTGTTGCTCGATTTGTCGAGGACGGGCTCAACTGACGGCGCCGAGCGCGGCGATGGCGGCGGCCATGGCGGCTCGCGGGAAGAGGAGAAGGAGCAGGGGCGAGGAGCAGGTGTGGGGGTGGGGCAGCATGGCCTCGTGGGGCTGCTCTCCTGCAGGTGAGGGCAGGGGGAGGGCCCCGAGCACACGCACGGCGAGGTGGTGGTTCGGCGGGAGCAGAGCTCCCGGTCGCTACAGAGGAAGGGGACGCAGGTTTTACAAATAGGTCCCTGGAACTTTTGAAAGTATCACAGACAGGTCCTTCTTAGTACTGTGTGCACTGTTTTGTAATTATTTGGGCAACTTAAACACCTCCAAAAATTATGCCAATTTTTGGGGAGTCTCTTTATATTAACACGAAGCTCCACTAATTTTTCCAGATTATTTGAAAATCATTTGGTAGGAAAATAAAATAGAAATTGCTCACAGGCAATTTGGAGTTGCACTCCTTTTATTTTAATTACAAATTAAAATAGTTTGTCAAAATTATCCTTGGAGCTTTTAGAGCTTTCTCGACAACTATGAGAAGACAAGGAATTTGTTTGGCAAACTTTGAGTGTCAACCTTGTTGTGAGATTTGGTTGGAACAAGTTGAGCATTTTGTTTTCCAAATGTTGCCAAACAAGTTAGTGTTGTTTAGCAATTGCAAATGGAGGCAATGATGCATGCATGGAATGCAAAAGTGAAAAATTTACTCATAATTTGCATTACCAAAAGTGGGCTGTTACAACTCTACCCTCCTTACAGGAATCTCGTCCCGAGATTCTAAGTTTGGGAGAAGAAGTCGGGATACTCCTCACGAAGACTAGACTCTCGCTCCCAAGTAGCTTCTTCCTCGGAATGATGAGACCACTGAATTTTGAGAAACTTGGTCATCTTGTACGAGTCTTCCTTTCAGCTTCATCCAAGACACGGATAGGATGTTCTCGATAAGTGAGGTCTTCTTGTAGATCTAACTCCTCATGATTGACTCCATGGATAGGATCCTTGAAACAACGGTGGAGTTGTGAGACATGAAACACATCATGTACCTTTGGGAATTTGACGGGTAACTCCAACTGATAAGAAAGATCTCCCGCTTGGCCAGAACGGTGAAAGGGCCAACATAGCGAGGTGCCAATTTCCCTTTGATTCCGAAGCGGCGAACGCCACGAAGGGGAGAGACGCGGAGATAAGCTTTATCACCAATTTCATAGTGAATTTCCTGATGGTGCTTATCATAGTAGCTCTTCTGCCTAGACTGAGCAATCTTCAGATTTTCTCTTATGATTCGAACCTTCTCCTCAGCTTCATTGATCACATCCGGACCAAAGAGTGCCCTCTCTCCGGTCTCGGACCAATTTAGAGGAGTGCGGCATTTTCTTCCATATAGAGCCTCAATGGAGCCATGCCCAGACTAGCTTGATAGCTATTGTTGTAGGAGAACTCCGCGAAAGGGAGATACTTTTCCCAACCCTTGCCAAAAGAGATCACACATGCCCGAAGCATGTCTTCCAAACTTGGTTCACTCTTTCGGTCTGACCATCAGTTTGAGGATGGTAGGCGGTACTGAAGTTGAGACGGGACCCCATAGCAGTTTGGAAACTCTGCCAAAACTTGGAGACAAAGATACTTCCACGGTCCGATATGATCCTCAGAGGGACCCCATGCAATGGAACAATACGAGCCAAATATAAGTCAGCAAGTTGACTTGCCCGTATATCATCACGGACTGGTAGGAAGTGAGCAACCTTGGAAAGACGATCAATGATTACCCAATTGCATTGTTGCCCTTTTGAGATCGGGAAACCCGGTGATGAAGTCCATACCAATTTCATCCCATTTCCACTCGGGACTGCAATAGGGCGAGAGTGCCGGCAGGTCTTTGATGTTCAGCCTTTACCCGTCGACAGTGTCGCATTCAGCAACATACTTGGCAATTTCTCGTTTCATACGAGTCCACCAGAATTGTGGCGAAGGTCTTGGTACATTTGGTACTACCGGGATGAATAGAGAGAGGAGATTCATGAGCTTCTTGGAGGATCAGCTCCCTCAAATTCCGTTCTTTGGCACACCAAGCGGTCACCAAAATAAACAACTCCGGATTCATCTTCCGAGAAACATTTGGCCTTGCCACTAGCAATGTTTTCTTGATTTCAGAATACCCTCATCCAGCTTCTGAGCATCCTTAATCTGGTCTACAAGAGTAGATTTGATCTCCAGATTTGCAAGGTAGCCGGGGAACAATTTCCAGGTTCAAACGGGCGAACTCTTCATGAAGAGCAGGTTGGGCCTTTCAATCATCAGATTGTTGCAATAGGACTTCCGACTTAGCGCGTCAGCCACGACGTTTGCTTTGCCGGGTTGATAGTTCAGACTCACATTGTAGTCCGTGATTAACTCCAACCAACGCCTTTGCCTGAGATTTAAATCCGGCTGGGTGAAGAGGTACTTCAGACTCTTGTGATCCGAGAAGATCTCGCAACGGTTACCAAACAGGTATGGTCTCCATTGCTTCAAAGCATAGACCACGCGGCAAGTTCTAGATCATGAGTTGGGTAGTTGAGCTCATGCGGCTTAAGTTGGCGAGAAGCATATGCCACCACATGGCCATCTTGCATCAATACACAACCCAAGCCTTGTAGAGAGGCGTCACAGAAGACGACGAAATCCTTGCTTGTGTCCGGCAGGACAAGCACAGGAGCGGACGTGAGCTTGGCTTTCAGTGTTTGGAAACTCTCTTCAGCTTCGGCCGACCATACAAACTTTTTATCCTTCTTGAGAAGGTCAGTCAGGCCTTGGCTATCTTGGAGAAACCTTCGATGAATCGGCGGTAGTAACCCGCCAATCCGAGAAAGCTACGAATGTCCTTGACTGACATTGGAGTTTTCCAATCCAGAATGGACTGAATCTTGTCAGGAATGACAGCCACACCATTGCGGATATCACATGACCAAGGAAGATGAGATTATCCAACCAAAACTCACACTTGGAGAACTTGGCATAGAGGCGGTGTTCTCGAAGTCTTGTCAGAACCAAACGAAGATGTTCCTCATGCTCTTCATTGGTTTTGGAATAGATGAGGATGTCATCAATGTAAATGACGACAAACTTGTCAAGATAATCCATGAAGATGGAGTTCATGAGCCTCATGAAAGTAGCTGGGCATTTGTGAGACCAAAGGACATGACGGTATACTCATATGAGCCATAACGAGTAACAAATGCCGTCTTTGGAATATCCTCCTTTCTGATTTTTATCTGATGGTAGCCTGACCTCAGATCCATCTTGGAGAATACCGTTGCACCAGCTAACTGATCCAACAGATCATTGATGCGAGGAATAGGATACTTGTTCTTGATTGTCACCGCATTCAACGGTCGATAGTCAGAGACTAGACGAGGCACGGTAGAATCCCTCTTCTTGACAAAGAGTACCGGACAACCCCAAGGTGAACTGCTAGGCTGGATGAACTCCTTAGCTAACAGCTGATCAATTTGCTCTTTCAACAGAGCCAACTCTTCCACCGGCATACGGTAGGGCTTCTTGGAAATTGGAGCGTACCGGGAAGTAGCTCTATGACAAACTCCACACTTCGGTCAGGAGGCATGCCAGGCAATTCTTCCGGGAACACATCCGGGAAGTCACACACCACGTGTATGTCCTGGATTTCAGGAGGGGATTCGCCTTCCATAAAGCAAAGGAGAATCTCAGGTGAGTTGGGTACGATGGCGGACGGAGGTATTGATGTTGCAGGCCAATACTTCACAATGTCACCGGAAGGAGCGGTCACAGTAATGGTCTTGGCGGCACAGTCGAGATTAGCCTGGTATTTGGCTAGCCAGTTCATGCCCAATATGACATCAATGCCTTTGGACTTCAGAGCTACCAAGGCATAAGGAAAAGACAAGGAACCTATATTAATCTGGACCTCAGGAGTAACCCATCGGTTTGCCATTTGGAACCAGGAGTGGAGATCACCAAGGTCGCTCATTTTCTCGAACGGTATTTGTGGTCTTTTGCAAAAGCTATGGATATGAATGAATGCGATGCTCCAGAGTCAAACAAAACTGTAGCTGTATTGCCGTTGATTCGTAACTCACCCATAAGAACGCCGGGGTCATCTTCAGCTTCTTCAACAGAGACGTGGTTCAGGCGACCACGCACAATAGGTCCAGCCTTGCCAGTTGGAGTGGCAGGGGCTCGTGCAGGAGTTATCGCGAGAGGTGCCTTCTGGGGGCACTCCCTGGAGTAGTGGCCAGCCTGGCCACAGGTGTAGCAAGTGACTCCAGGTGGAGCAGGTAGCATAGGACGGTACCCACTTCCGCCTACCCAAGTGTCGAAGTAGTGGGGGCGGAGGAGGTGGCCTATATCCCTGCTCTCGGCATGAATGGAGCACGAGGTACGCGCTGTAGGGAACAAACACCCTGCGCTTCTTGCTCTCAGAACCCGAGGAACTCTGGTGGTCCCCATGTGCGGGCCTCTTGGAAGCTTCAAGTTCCTTTCTTCCTTGCTCAAGAGTGAAAGCCTGGTTGAACAGCTCCTGATAGGTCTGGAACCTGAAGGGCAATAGCTCATAGCGGAGCTGCGGAGTCAGACCCTTGCGGAACAGCTCTTGCTTGTCAGCATCATTGGTCACGTCCCTTGGGGCGTAACGAGAGAGATGGTTGAACTCACGACCATAAGTGCGGAGGTCCATCCGTCCCTGTTGCAAATCCAGGAACTCCCTCCTCTTCAAGTCCATGATCGGCTGGGAATGTACTCCGCACGGAAGGCAGTGCGGAAATCAGCCCAGGTGAAGACATGGTTGGCTGGAAACAAAGCCACATGGCTTTCCCACCAACAGCCAGCAGCACCAACCAAGAGGTAGGTGGCAAAGTTGACTTGCTCCGCCAATGGGACATGAGCGCGGAGAACTTGCGCTCCAAAGCACGAAGCCAATCATCAGCTTCCAGTGGCTCCTTAGCATCAGCAAAGGTGGGTGGCTGCGAGCGCAGGAACTCGTGAGAGTGTTGCACTCGTTCCTCCGTGCATTCTGCTGCACCAACTGTTCAGCAAGCGCTCATTGCGCCCACGGTTCTCCTCAATGGCCATCAAGACCTCAGCCATCGAGGGTGGTGGCGGCAGATCATCCTCATCATCATTGTGGTTACCGCGACCACCACGGCCTCCACGGCCTCCTCGAGCCATTCTGGAGATTTGACAATGACACGGTTAGTATCTTTCTCCGAATGGTCGAACAATAGCATTAGCGTCTACACAAGTACACAGACTAGGGACGATAATACTTTGCGAGAAGGAAAACAACAAGATAGAACTTGGGTCAAAGATCAGCATCATGTGCTACTAGTGAGAGTTAAGAAATCACAACTTAACACACTCTAGTTGGCACAATCCGGGACCTTATGTTCAAGTCCGTGGGTTAAAACCCAAAGAAAGGATCAAAGATTGATTCGGTAGAAACATCTGAGTTGATTTGGGATTGCAACGCAGCGGGAGCAACGTGACACATAACACTAAAGGTCGAACCCACCCCGTTTCTAATTTTGAAGTAACAGGTGAGAAGTAAAACCTTTAAACTCAAATCGAGGTAAGATTGCTCCGAGATTAGAGGGTAACCAGATAAGGAGTAAAAAGAATCCTAAGATGGTTTTCACAACTCATTTTTAGGTTAAAAATATTTTCACAAACACTAGACTCAACATCGACCAGTAGAAGGGTTTCCTACAGGCAGTACTGCTCTGATACCAACTTGTGGCGCCCCGACCCGACTGTTATACAGTGATGCTGTGTGTCACCGGTTAAGCGATACAACCGGAGGTTACGGGTTTACCAATCCCCGGCCAAAACCTTTGGCAGGCGTTGCTCGGAATGGATCATCGGCAACGCAACACCCCGATTGATGCCTTAACACAGGCACAACCCTCAATGCATAATAGAGAGATCAAGACTTGTGGAACAACTGGCACATCACAGACTCTACGACACAAATCATATAGTTCAACTCTTATAATAGAGAAAGATAGCAAATGACAACCAGAGGTCACAGACCCAACATTACAACAAGCGGAAGCAAATTAGGTTGTTCTAAACAACAAGATCCAAATATATGGCCTAAGAGGCCTACAGATAAACATCACAGCGCCAGCTGTTCCGGGATGTCCCAAGCTGCCACCTGGGAACCCCAGACTACTCGTCGACGTCCACAAAGAACCCACCTTCGAGGTCGGTGAAGTCCTCCTCTGAAACAAAACAAACGACGTTGAGTTCGACGAACTCGCAAGATTAAGAGCTAATATAGCTCGATGAGGCTTTCAAAGTTATATGGCTGTTTTGCATAAAGCTGATTTTATTTATGAAAACATAACTCAATGGCATCGACTATTCAGAGTATTTTCAAAAGAGGTAAGAAGTACTCTTTCTTTCATCACCTTTCATCATCAACCATCATCAACCACTGTACCTGTTCATCAAAGGCACCTCCCCGAATCACCCTCGAGGAAGCTCACCTTGCATCGTGAGTGGTACCTCTAGTACCCAGTTTTTAATCATTCCGTTAAAGTTATTCTATGATCTTATCGTCCTTTCCCAAGTTGTCCGTAACCGTGGACACGGCTTTTCGAAAAGATTTAACCCTGCAGGGGTGCACTGTGTTTACCTTCGGTACCGCCCGGCTCATTGCCTACACGTAGCTCTCTTCCGGGGAAAGCCGGCTGAGTGGGAACGGTTACAACCTTTACCTCGTTAAAGACTAACCCAGGATCATCAGTGAGGACGGAGCAGCGATCGTCAACACCCTGCCCCGTGGCCACTCATTTTCCTAGACTCCACATCCTCATCCAGTTCACACCACCATCTTCACGCACGCGCAAATGGAAGCTCAAACTAGAGGACCCTGGCTAGTCCCGCTCAAGTTAGTCGGTCGACGAGGGCTCCATATACCCCACCGAAAGGAAGCGCGCTCATTATTGGTTCAAGAGGTAAAGAACTCGCACCTAGGCGGCGAGAGTGAGACAAAACACCACCATACCGAAGTGGCCTCTCATCCCCACCTTTAAGCATCTATTACCTGTCACCACAAATTCTCCACCATCATCAGATCACTTCAACAACCTGTTTCCGACATGAAGTATCCATCGGACGGCTAAGCATTTAACTAAGCATGGCTAAGCAACAACACAACATAGTTAAGTATTTCAGGCCAACAATACAATCCTATGGATAACAGGAGGGGAAACAGGTAATTGGCATGGGAATCATAATGCAACTATCGGATACTCTAATCCGAAATCAAATTGACATTTGGAACCGCATGCAATATTATAGTGGAGAAAATATTTGTGGAAAATAAGACAAGATATGCTCAGAGGGGGGATTACGCTTGCCTGGATCAACGTGATGTAGTACGGCTCTTCGGGGTATTGTGAAGTAACCCCGGCTGCTTGATCTAACGAAGCACACAACGGAAAAACAAATCAAACACCACACATGTGTACCATGCAATGCACAATCATATGATGTCACGACAAGTTTATGCAAAGATAGCATCATTTAGTTTATCTAGCAACA
Organism: Poa pratensis; assembly: GCA_947311845.1. Taxonomy (NCBI): domain Eukaryota; kingdom Viridiplantae; phylum Streptophyta; class Magnoliopsida; order Poales; family Poaceae; genus Poa; species Poa pratensis. The sequence goes on from CAMZMU010000073.1 coordinate 21,175,660, forward strand.
TTAAATGGAGAGCCAAATAAGTAGTGCAATTATTTGGAAGCAACCCCATATTTAGCTTAATGACCACGTTGTTCATACATCTAATACATTACTAAGAGGTGACTCAAAATGCATGAACATGGCATGAAAGGATAGGGTTTGTTCCTCTGGTCATTTTGGTACCTCATTTGTAATTTTCCGAGTACCGTTGAATAATTAGTGAATTAAATAATTATTTGAATTTAATTATTTTAATCAATTTATGAATAACCTCAAATAAATATTTGTGATCATGATGTGAGATTAGCATGGTTTGATAACATTTGAGCTGCTGATCATTTTGATACCTTACTTGTAAATTTTGGATCAATATTTAATTAGTTATTAAGTATTTGAAATTGTTTTATTTTCCAAAAAGGAAAAAATAAAACTGTAGACAGGCCGGTCCACAGCCCGGCTGGGCCGGCTGACAGGCGGGGCAGGCTTCGGAGCCCACCTGTACACCGCCCGGCATGGGCCGGCTCGGGGGCCGGCTATGGGCCAGAGAGCGACGGCCCCCAGCCCGGCTAAGCCGGTTTCTCGACCGGGCCAGTGAGGAAAAGAAGAACGACGACGACGGAAAGGTGGTCGACGGTGGCCACCGCGGCGAGCTACGGCGTGGATACAACGAGAGAGGAGAGGGGAAGGGACCAACACAGCCAGAAACTCACCACAGACTCGTGCACGGCGACGGAGTGGCCAGAGGTGGAACGGAGGCAGCGGATTTCGACGGCGGAGCCGCGTCGGGGGCGGAGACGAAATGGCACGGCGGCGGCGATACAAGGCCTCCTGCCTCGATTCTTTTTGCGGAGGTGTTCCCGGCAACTCGCCGGAGCCGGGGGTGTTGCTCGATTTGTCGAGGACGGGCTCAACTGGCGGCGCCGAGCGCGGCGAGGGCGGCGGCCATGGCGGCCCGTGGGAAGAGGAGAAGGAGCAGGGGCGAGCAGGTGTGGGGGTGGGGCAGCATGGCCTCGTGGGGCTGCTCTCCTGCAGGTGAGGGCAGGGGGAGGGCCCCGGGCACGCGCACGGCGAGGTGGTGGTTCGGCGGGAGCAGAGCTCCCGGTCGCTACAGAGGAAGGGGACGCAGGTTTTACAAATAGGTCCCTGGAACTTTTGAAAGTATCACAGACAGGTCCTTCTTAGTACTGTGTGCACTGTTTTGTAATTATTTGGGCAACTTAAACACCTCCAAAAATTATGCCAATTTTTGGGGAGTCTCTTTATATTAACACGAAGCTCCACTAATTTTTCCAGATTATTTGAAAATCATTTGGTAGGAAAATAAAATAGAAATTGCTCACAGGCAATTTGGAGTTGCACTCCTTTTATTTTAATTTCAAATTAAAATAGTTTGTCAAATTATCCTTGGAGCTTTTGGAGCTTTCTCGACAACTATGAGAAGACAAGGAATTTGTTTGGCAAACTTTGAGTGTCAACCTTGTTGTGAGATTTGGTTGGAACAAGTTGAGCATTTTGTTTTCCAAATGTTGCCAAAACAAGTTAGTGTTGTTTAGCAATTGCAAATGGAGGCAATGATGCATGCATGGAATGCAAAAGTGAAAATTTTACTCATAATTTGCATTACCAAAAGTGGGTTGTTACAGTATGTAAGTAAATTTCCACCATGAATTATGCATGGCTTAGATTAGCGGCCCAGGCGTCTCTCTAACCATTTACACAAACTCATTTAAACTCACTCTATTTCCACATTTATTTCAACATGATAAGCATCCATAGACAAAAGCACATGATATCAACTGAATGAGATGAAGAGCGTGTTGAAAGCTTGCCATGTGACAGCACATATGGGCTAACTTCCAACCCAAAACATTCATCAAGCCACAAACATCATAATCTTAATCACAATGGGTCAAGTTTTATTATGCAAATAAAAGAACATTGTGCATCAAGTTCGTGAGAGCTATATAACCAAAAAAAATTCCATTGCAATCAATAACATAAACATTTTCATTCAGAGGTAAGATAACACAAACAACATGTTAAACATACTCGGAATAGCATAAATCCAATAGGTAGATATGGTGGACTCACTGGAATAACTTTGGTTGAAGGTGTTGGAAACAAGTTTTTGCTTGTTGGAGTTTTTGGGCTAGCAAAAGGGAGAAAGTTGACCATCTAGATGCATGCATGAGTGTCCATAGAACTAACTAATCCATGTTAAACCAAGTAATATAACAATCAGCGCCAAAACATGAATAAGTGATAGCTCTACAAAAAGAATTTGCAAACTATTACTCATAAACAAGCTCATGAATCATGCAACTATATGTATCATTAAAAATCAAGTCAAACATCCCTTTTCCCAATCTTATAAAAGCATACAACTTATTTCAACCCATATTTCTAGTAGCTCTCTCATATATAAATGATAGTGTGGTGGTCTCTCAAGACTAAAAAAACAAAAAACGACGCTCCAAGTTTATGCGATAAAGTGTTTCGATCGAAAAACAGAAGTTGGACGTGTGCAAACCAAGAGTGTGTAGGTCCAGCGGGGTTGTCTTCACATCTCCAAGCTTATGGTCTTCACCATCCTTGGATAGCTCTTGGTGCATCTCCTCCAATCCCTGTGAAAAAACTTCAAAACACCGTTTCTCCATCTCTTTTCTGTGGGGTGCATTAATAGTGATAAACAAATAGGTTCCTTGCTGCATATAATCCTTGAACAAAAATTCATATGACATGTCCAGAAAGTGTATAATGTTGTATGCCTACTCATAAACTCAATTGGATAAAAAAGATTCAACTTAAAAGCTCAAAGCATGCATCAAACAAAATGGGACAAAATCTGTCCAGAAAAACAGCAGTAGCAAAACGTATTTTTATACCCTACCAAACTTTCTCGAAAATTCTGAAACAATTCATGCATACAGAGGATGAAAGTTGCAACTACAGTTCAAATATGAGCTCATTCAGAGTTACAGAATAAGAATTAAAAATCATACCGTGCACTGACTCGTGCAGGAATAAAATCTCCGAATGCTATAAGCAACTTTTTCAAACCAAAAAGGGTAAAACTTGGCACTTTATTGAAAACTCCAGAACCTAAACTATAAACAAAGTCTCTTGGTATAGCAAGAGGACACAAAGAAAATCACACATAAAAATAACCGGGTTGCCTCCTGCAAAGCGCTTTCTTTATAGCCATATAGCTAGGCTTCTTACTTGTTGTTTTATTGTGGACGAAGCTCATGAGGGAGCTTGAACTTTGGTGGTTCCCTCTTCCTTGGAAAGTGTTCCATGCACTTCTTGTGTGGAAACTGAAACTTTACATTCCCTTCCTTTGAATCAATGATAGCACCTGTGGTACGAAGAAAAGGTCTTCCAAGAATAATAGGACTAGAGGTTTTACTCCCCATGTCCATGATTAGAAAATCCACAGGCACAAAAGTCATATGTAACTCTACCATAACATCACTTACTTTTCCCAAAGCATTTTTAATAGAGTCATCAGCAAGTTCTAGTTTAATAGAGCATTTTTCAAGATTTTTCAATTCAAGCACTTCATATAGTTCTTTAGATAAAACAGAGACACTAGATCCTAGATCAAGTATGGCATGGTGTGTCTCTTTTCCAATAGTTACTAGTACTTTAGGTATCCACATATCCCCAAGCTTAGGTGGTATCATAGCCTCTTGGTTGTACCTAGCAATCTTATCTTTCAAGACATGATTAGCAATATAAGAACCAAAACCTGCTTGGTTAGTGTTGATGGAAGGATCACTTGCAAATTTTTGTAAGATAGATATTAATTCATGCAAGCTACAATTTTCTAAGTCAAGCAAAGGATCCTTGACTTCATTAAGCATTTTAACTTTCTCAACTTCAACCTCTTTCATTACCCCAATAGATTCTTTAGCAACTCTCTCTTGCTCATGAATGTGTTCCCAAGACTTATTGATAACCTCTTGGCAATATTTTATTGTTTCCTCATGTTTTTGGGCTGTAATGATGCTCTTTAATGATGAGACTTCCTTAGTAAGCTGATCTACCCTTTCAAACAAAGCATCTTGTTTTTCAAACTTAGAGATAAATTCCTTATTAAGCCCTTTTTTGGGTAGATATAAAAGATCTAATGGTGTTTTCCAAATCACTAGAAACATTACCACTAGAAGCATATTTATTTGGCACATATGGGGGTTTATTATAAGAGTTATAATTGTTGTTACCATACCCATTATTACCATAGTTCCTAATGAAGTTGACATCAATATTTTCAGAATTGTTTCCAACTAGTTCTTGCAAAGGAACATTTTCAACACTAGGTTTATTAAGCAAAGCAAGAATAGTATCCATCTTAGATGACAAATCATTAGTTTCTTCAATAGAGCTCACTTTCTTAGAAGGATTATGTGCCCTATCAGTATGCCATTTATAGTTTTGTAAAATGCTTTCCAATATATTTTTAGCTTCTACTATAGTCTTACTCATAAAAGCACCTCCAGCAGCAGAATCACGTATGTTTCTAGACATGTAGTTTAAACCATTGTAGAAAGAGTGTAATATAGTCCATTCATTAACTCCATGTGAGGGACAAGTTCTAAGCATAAGTTTTATCCTATCCCAAGCCATAGCAACATGTTCATTTTCATTTTGCCTAAAAGAAAGGATGTTGTTTCTATTTTGCAAAATTTTAACAGGGGGATAATATTTTTTAATGAAAGCTTCTTTTAGATCATCCCAAGAATTAATACTACCAGATGGCAAGGAATGCAACCACTCTTTAGCTTTTCCTCTAAGTGAAAAAAGGAAATAACTTCAGTTTTAGGATATCACTTTCCACATTTTTAAACTTTTGCATGTCACATATTTCATCAAAGTCATGAAGATGCATAGAGGCATCCTCCATAGCACTATCACCAAATTGTTCCCTAGTTATCAAGTTCAACAAACTAGGACTTACTTCATAACTCTCAGCATTTATCTTAGGTGTGGATATAGCTCTCGTGATAAATTGATCATTAGGAGTGTTTGTGTAGTCATACAACTTAGTTCTTTCTCCCATTTTAGCAAGTTTTTTGTTTTGGTATTTTTATTTTTTATGCAAAACTGAAATAAATATGATATGATATGCAATGACACTAACAAAACAAATAAATTGCTTTGTAAGTAAAGATGGATAAGATGGTGCTCACGCAGGTGCAACCTCCCCAAGCTTAGGTGTTAGCACAAGTTGGTGACGTTGACTTTGTTGTGAGATGAATGCGATGATGCACACCCTTGGATAAATCTCTCAGCTACGATTCCCCGACAACGGCGCCAGAAAACGTCTTGATGATCCCGAAGAGCAAGGCTTTGATACCTGCAAAAGTAAACGGGGTTAGGTTGAGACTCCAAGTGCAGAGTGTATAGTAAGTGGAAGACAGTTTTCCCCACGAGGGGTGACTCGAGGGTTTAATATCGAACTCTCGGAGAATCTGAAGTGGTAGATTTATCTTCTTATCCTTCTTTTGGTTACCTACAAAACAAGGTTAGATGTTTTGGTCCTCAACCTCGCCTGTGGTTGTCAAGCACAAGGTGTAAGAATAATATCAGGATAGTTATGCAATGCAAACAAGAAATAAATATGCAATTGTAACATTACAAGTTTTTCAAAAAGTTGAAAAATCAGAAAAATTTAAAACTTTTGAAAACTATTATGTATTTGGCTTTGAAAAAAAAATGCATGCATTCATCATCTTATTGCATTATTGCATTTGGATACTTCAAAAGTGAGAATTAAAATTCCACTGGAAATCATACTTAAGAAAGTATAATAAAAGGGCAAATTATGCCCTATATATATTAATTGGACTTTATTGTTTTGGCGGTGACTTGATGGTACTTGTTTAGAAAATATTTTAATCCCAAATTTACTTGTGTGGTGTTTTATTTAAGAAACAAATTTCCAAAACCTATATTTTAAAATAGACATTAAGTTTCAAAATTCCTTTTTACCACATTTCAAAAATTCTTGTGACAAAATAATATTTAAAATTTCATTCGAAAGTTTCAAAACAAAGACTATGATTTTATAAAACTATAGGAGTTGGTTTGATTTGATTTGGATTTATAAATCAAAGGTTACAAAAGTTTTCAAAAAAAAATTTGAAAAGGAGAAAGAAAAAAAAAAGAGAGGAACCGAGCAAATGGGCCGAGCCCACTGCCTCTCTCTCGCGCGCGTGCCCTGCAGCAGCCCAGCTCCAGCCCAACCCCGGCCTCTCCCCTTTCTCTCACTGCCAGGTGGGCCCCGCCCATGACGTCAGCCGTGACATCACCGCCTTCAACCTCCAGCCGAGAAAATCGCCTCCGAATCCAGCTCAATCCCCGGTCAAATTCGTTCGTTTAAACGAACCCTAGCCAAATCCCTCTTGCCTATATATACCCTCCGAGCCCCTCTCGCTTTCCCCTCAAAAAAATCCAGGAACGAGCCGCCAGGCTGCTCATGCTCAAGCTCGCCGTTCCGCCATTTCCGCCGCCCTATTTCTCAAACTCCGGTGAGCTCCGTCGTCCCCAGCACCCCCTTCTGGCCCCATTCATTTCCCCTTGTCCAGGCGCACCACCTCATGCCCGTGTTTATTTTTTTTATCGCAGCATCGAGGAGTTTGACGCTCGCTCAATCTCGCCAGTGCGCACGACCTCGACGTCTCGCTGCTCCAACGCACCCCGGTCGACGCCGTGGTCCCCATCGCCTCGGCCGCGACGCGCCGCACACGTGGAGCCTTCGTCGAGCGCAAGGACCACCGGAGCGACCTCGCCACCACCCGCCCGAGCCCAGCGCCGCCGCCACGCCATTTTCCGACGAAGTCCGCCGCCAGGTTTTGGTCAAACTCATCTCGTCCGTCCGATCTGTTTTCAGCGCACACGATTAGATCCGATTATTTGAAGCGGTACGGTTAGATCTGGGCCTTTAGATCCAGATCCAACGGCCCATGATAGTTCACTTAACCACGTCAGCGGTCCAGTCAGCAGCCAGTCAGCGGTCAAAGGCCAAGTCAGCGCCAGCGTGGAGGATCTTGACGATTTTGCAGAAAAGCCCCTGCAAATGAGATCTATCATATCTTTTTATTGGCTCGTCCAATTTTTGCAAACTTTATATTTTTGGAAAGCTTATAATGTGTAGAAACTTTCTATATGCTTAATTTGATGTTTTGTCGAAATAAATTAGATAATTTTTAAAAGTGGTCTAAATAGTATTTTGGCTATAATTTGAGTTTAAAAATAGATTTTTGAGCAAACTCTTTTGCTATAGTTTTGTATGCCTAAGTATTGGCCGTAGGAGTACTCTATTATTTTTGTAAAATTATTTTCAATGATCTTTCTTAAAATATTGATTAAATGCTTTTAGGTGGTAATTTAATAATTAAAAATTGATTAAAATTATTTTCTTTATATTTTCGGCCAATAAAATGACTTAGCCATGTTTTGATCATCCTAGCTATGAAAGTACTTAGAAATATTCTACCTCCCCAAATAGAGTAACTTCTTCCTTATAAAATGTTGATAATAAAATTTTGACAACACTTTTCCTTAGAAAAATTTCAACATCTTAGAAGTGCTAAATCTTTTTCCTTAGAAAATTTAGCATCTTGAAAACTTAGTTATTTTATAATATTTTCCTAAGTGTTATCGTTTGACAAGTGTTTGTCCTTAGAAATTCTATCAACTATTGTTCTAAAGTATTTTCCTTAGGAAATTTAGCAACTATGTTTAATTTAGTTCTCCTTAGAAATTATTTGGACTTATTGTTTGACCTTTGGTCCTTAGTCATTTTGGACCATCTTGTTTGCTTGCATTTCCTTAGAGCATTTACATAAGCATGGCATGCATAATTAAGTCCTTAGTATTATTTTATACTTTTCACATGACTTCCTCCTTAGAAATTTTGAGGATGCATGTTAGCTCTTTTTGACCCCTCTAGTTAAAACCACTAAGTTAGAAATTAGTGGAAACAATCAGGAACCAAAGAAGGACTTAGCCAAGAAGACAAGACTCAGGAACATCTCCAAGAAGAAAAGTACTTAGAAGAAATCAAGAGAAAGTTCATGAAGACCAACCAGCTACATTTTCTAAGTCTTTCTTCCCCTTTCTCTCTTTCTTACTTCTTCTCCTAAACTTCATGGTGGCTAAGTTACATTCAAGACAAGCCCTGATGATGCCAAGATCAACAAGTCTTCAGAACCATCAAGTCTACAACATTAAATGAAGTCAACACACCAAGGAGAAAGCTACAAGGAAGCCTGGAGAAGATTCTTGGAAGACAACTACTTTCTTTCTATCTTCTCTTTCATTCTATCTTTTTCCTCCTTCCTAATTTTGTCCTTCACTTTGGACATAGACCAAGTCCTTTGTTTAAGACTAAGTTCATAGAGTACTAATTGAAGATCAATGAAGCTACAAAGGAGTTGAAGATATTTTGAAGATCAAACATGTGAAGGCTTGATAGCCTTACAACTTTTCAAGTTGTTGTTTTAGCAATGTTATGTTTGCTTAGCCTTGACCTTGCCTTAGCTAAATGGGATATTGTTATTTATGTCTTTCCCTTATTATGTTTGCATGTCTTTCATATCTTAATTACTGTGTCATCCTGCATCTCATGCATATCATATTTTTCTAAGTGTTGCATTTATGATTGTATGTTTATTTGTGATTTGTTTGACTTGTTAGAAATTCCGGAGAGAGACGAAAGTGGTTGCAACTGCTACTACTACACTTCTGTTTGCCAAGGCAAGTGGCACACCCCTCATGAATTTTCCTAAGTATTTTTATATGCATTACTTAGTGTATTTTTTTTTATATGCATGTGTTGGATAGTATTATTGCTATATGCTCAACCCACCATACCTTTACACTAGTTGTGTCTAGAACCTTTGATAACTTAGTAGAATATTTGATGCTATGCAAATGTGCTTTCTTTAAAGCTTAATTCTACTAAGTAATTTATCACCTGGGTGGACTTGGTTATGAAAAGATGATGGAAAGGTTGAGTGTCATCTCTTAGGGGTGACCTCTAAGGGATGGTCACTTGTGGTTGCCACCCAGGGTATTAAAGGGACCAATGTTTTGTCTAAGTGAAGAAGCTTCCAGTGCAGCCACTTGGTATTATGGCTCTGCCTTGACTAAGTTATAGGAACCTGATTCCGGCATGTCTTAGCGGATGAATGTCTGTATGGGTCTGCCAGAGGAACAGGGGACTGTTTCCCAATGGTCTCGTCTCAACTCTCTCCTTTTCCTTAGCACAAATTGAGTGCTTGAGGATAGTTTGGGTTTGTTGGGTCTCGTGGAGAAAGTGCACAACCTCTCGAGAGTTAAATCTAAGTACTTAGCCGTGTCCCCGGTTACGGACAATTTGAGCAGCTGATCAAGGACGACAACGGAGGCTCCCGACATTCAATTTCTTAAGTTAAAATATTGAAGGTTGAATAAAGGTAGACAGGAGGGTGTTTCATGCCATACCTGTTTTGACAAAAGAAAAGTGTTTATAAAGAGACAGGAAAAATTGGCTTTTATGCAAAATAGCCTTGAACTCCACCGGCCAAATATGCATATAGGCTACTAGAGTTATTCCATTAAAGTGTCCACATAGTGTCACTTGCCAGATCCATTTTAATGGTATCTGACCCACTCTGTTGCAAAATTTTATTTTGTTGCAGATTGTTCTGACGACGAGTGAGTTTCGTTAAGGGTTTCGAGTCTGCAACCAACATGTTTTCGCCTGTGGCACATGCAAAGGATGAGGACTCCATGAAGATTATTATTTCCGCTGCTTTACTCTTTCAAGCTAGCTATATGCTATGCAAGTTGTAATGAATATTTTACCAAGTCTGGATCCTTCGATGTAATAATGATACTTTGTTGTGATACAACATCTTAGACTGTGTGTGCAAATGAAACGATCCAGGGGTTTGCACTATACACAGGTACCTTGCCATATTTTAAGTGCAGGTACGCTACAGCAATGATGGTGGATGCAATGATAAATGATATTTTTGGGTTTTTAAATGATGTATTGATGCATGTAAAATGCATACATGAACTTTGCACTTTAATTGCTTATATTCCAATCATATTTGCATCATATAAGGGTTATATCAATGTTTTATAATGATTTTTGGGAATATTCATTTATTTCCTATTTTTATGGAATTAACCCTGCACAGGCAGAAAACCCCGTTTTCTTATTTTAATGTTTCAGGGACCCAAACGTCAACGAAATCACCTGGAAATTTACGGGCGTCAATATTTGGAAGGAAGAAGACCTGTGGGCGAAGGAAGCGAACAAACGGAGGCCCGAGGCCAAACGGGGGCGGCCCACGTGGCCCACCGTTTGGCCCTCGTGGCTCCGTTGCCGTCGATCTTCGCTCCACCGACATCGTCTTGACCTAAAAACGCCTATAAAAAAGGTCCCCCGACGTTCTCTGGAAGGAGCGCCGCACAAACACAGAAACACCGAAACGGAGATCAGGAGCTGCAGATTGGAGGGGGAAAACTCCGGCGGGGCGCTGCCGGCGTGGTCTCCATCTTCTCCATCGACTTCTCCACCGTCTCCATGATGAAGAGGGAGTAGTCCACCTCTGGACTATGGGTTTGTGGAAGTAACTTATGTATCTCTCCTCTCTTGAGCTTCACTAATTAGCACCGTATGAGCTGCTGAACATGATTACGGTCACCGTTGTAATACCTTTGTGGTGGATCTTTATGAGTTAATATATGTTTGAGATTGCAATGTTTGTTTCAGTTATGAGTATAGATGCATATTATGTACCCCGTTCTTGTCTACTTGTTTTGATCAAGCATGTTTATGAGAGCGTGTGTGGGGGAACGTGTGCATTAGTTGGAGTAACGGGGGGTGGCTAGTGCAGTGAACGTGAGAGAAAGTTCTGCGATCCACTTTGGTATCTTTACCTTACTTTGTTGCCTCACTAGGGATAAACTAAAATACCATGCTACCGGGGATGTGGGCGTGACCATTGCCACTACTCCATGACTAGATCTAGCATGTTCTTATTTTCACTTCATGTCATGATACTTAATGCTATACTCTGAGTTATCTTAATTACTGAGGTGTTATGATTTAGTTCGCATCTTGGTGGAGTATAAGAGAGGTTAATAACCAAAAGATCTCTATGTTAGGACGTGATGCCCATATATCTAAGTAACTTGTTATCAAACCCTGTGTTGCAATCTCATATGTTAACTGTGTGTGTTCCATTGTCTACCACTTTATAAAGAGAGAGTGCATTTGTGAAACCATGAACCCCAGTCCATTTTTAATCATAAGAAACACCTTTCCAACACCATATACCACTTTTCTATTTTCAGCCATCATTAAATCCGAAAATACAAAAATACTTTTCATCTTGCATACATCATTCAAAAACCCAAAAATATCATTTATCATTGCATCCACCATCATTGCATATTTATTTCTTGTTTGCATTGCATAACTATCCTGATATCATTCTTACACCTTGTGCTTGACAACCACAGGTGAGGTTGAGGACCAAAACATCTAACCTTGTTTTGTAGGTAACCAAAAGAAGGATAAGAAGATAAATCTACCACTTCAGATTCCCCGAGAGTTCGATATTAAACCCTCGAGTCACCCCTCGTGGGGAAAACTGTCTTCCACTTACTATACACTCTGCACTTGGAGTCTCAACCTAATCCCGTTTATTTTGCAGGTATCAAGCCTTGCTCTTCGGGACCATCAAGACGTTTTCTGGCGCCGTTGCCGGGGAATCGTAGCTGAGAGATTTATCCAAGGGTGTGCATCATCGCATTCATCTCACAACAAAGTCAACGTCACCAACTTGTGCTAACACCTAAGCTTGGGGAGGTTGCACCTACGTGAGCACCATCTTATCCATCTTTACTTACAAAGCAATTTATTTGTTTTGTTAGTGTCATTGCATATCATATCATATTTATTTCAGTTTTGCATAAAAAATTAAAAATACCAAAAAAAACTTGCTAAAATGGGAGAAAGAACTAAGTTGTGTGACTACACAAACACTCCTAATGATCAATTTATCACGAGAGCTATTGCCACACCTAAGATAAATGCTGAGAGTTATGAAGTAAGTCCTAGTTTGTTGAACTTGATAACTAGGGAACAATTTGGTGGTAGTGCTATGGAGGATGCCTCTATGCATCTTCATGACTTTGTTGAAATATGTGACATGCAAAAGTTTAAAAATGTGGAAAGTGATATCCTAAAACTGAAGTTATTTCCTTTTTCACTTAGAGGAAAAGCTAAAGAGTGGTTGCATTCCTTGCCATCTGGTAGTATTAATTCTTGGGATGATCTAAAAGAAGCTTTCATTAAGAAATATTATCCCCCTGTTAAAATTTTGCAAAATAGAAACAACATCCTTTCTTTTAGGCAAAATGAAAATGAACATGTTGCTATGGCTTGGGATAGGATAAAACTTATGCTTAGAACTTGTCCCTCACATGGAGTTAATGAATGGACCATATTACACTCTTTCTACAATGGTTTAAACTACATGTCTAGAAACATACTTGATTCTGCTGCTGGAGGTGCTTTTATGAGTAAGACTATAGTAGAAGCTAAAAATATATTGGAAAGCATTTTACAAAACTATAGTCAATGGCATACTGATAGGGCACCTAATCCTTCTAAGAAAGTGAACTCTATTGAAGAAACTAATGATTTGTCATCTAAAATGGATACTATTCTTGCTTTGCTTAATAAACCTAGTGTTGAAAATGTTCCTTTGCAAGAACTAGTTGGAAACAATTCTGAAAATATTGATGTCAACTTCATTAGGAACTATGGTAATAATGGGTATGGTAACAACAATTATAACTCTTATAATAAACCCCCATATGTGCCAAATAAATATGCTTCTAGTGGTAATGTTTCTAGTGACTTGGAAAACACCATTAGATCTTTTATATCTACCCAAAAAGAGCTTAATAAGGAATTTATCTCTAAGTTTGAAAAACAAGATGCTTTGTTTGAAAGGGTAGATCAGCTTACTAAGGAAGTCTCATCATTAAAGAGCATCATTACAGCCCAAAAACATGAGGAAACAATAAAATATTGCCAAGAGGTTATCAATAAGTCTTGGGAACACATTCATGAGCAAGAGAGAGTTGCTAAAGAATCTATTGGGGTAATGAAAGAGGTTGAAGTTGAGGAAGTTAAAATGCTTAATGAAGTCAAGGATCCTTTGCTTGACTTAGAAAATTGTAGCTTGCATGAATTAATATCTATCTTACAAAAATTTGCAAGTGATCCTTCCATCAACACTAACCAAGCAGGTTTTGGTTCTTATATTGCTAATCATGTCTTGAAAGAAAAGATTGCTAGGTACAACCAAGAGGCTATGATACCACCTAAGCTTGGGGATATGTGGATACCTAAGGTACTAGTAACTATTGGAAAAGAGACACACCATGCCATACTTGATCTAGGATCTAGTGTCTCTGTTTTATCTAAAGAACTATATGAAGTGCTTGAATTGAAAAATCTTGAAAAATGCTCTATTGAACTAGCACTTGCTGATGACTCTATTAAACATGCTTTGGGAAAAGTAAGTGATGTTATGGTAGAGTTACATATGACTTTTGTGCCTGTGGATTTTCTAATCATGGACATGGGGATAAAACCTCTAGTCCTATTATTCTTGGAAGACCTTTTCTTCGTACCACAGGTGCTATCATTGATTCAAAGGAAGGGAATGTAAAGTTTCAGTTTCCACACAAGAAGTGCATGGAACACTTTCCAAGGAAGAGGGAACCACCAAAGTTCAAGCTCCCTCATGAGCTTCGTCCACAATAAAACAACAAGTAAGAAGCCTAGCTATATGGCTATAAAGAAAGCGCTTTGCGGGAGGCAACCCGGTTATTTTTGTGTGTGATTTTTCTTTGTGTCCTCTTGCTGTAACAAGAGATTTTGTGTCTAGTTAGGTTCTGGAGTTTTTAATAAAGTGCCAAGTTTTACCCTTTTTGGTTTGAAAAAGTTGCTTATAGCGTTCGGAGATTTTATTCCTGCACGAGTCAGTGCACGGTATGATTTTTAATTCTTATTCTGTAACTCCGAATGAGCTCATATTTGAACTGTAGTTGCAACTTTTCATCCTCTGTATGCATGAATTTTTCGGAATTTTTCGAGAAAGTTTGGTAGGGTAGAAAAATACGTTTTGCTGCTGCTGTTTTTCTGGACAGATTCTGTCCCATTTTGTTTGATGCATGCTTTGAGCTTTTAAGTTGAATCTTTTTGATCCAATTGAGTTTATGAGTAGGCATACAACATTATACACTTTCTGGACATTCATATGAATTTTTGTTCAAGGATTATATGCAGCAAGGAACCTATTTGTTTATCACTATTAATGCACCCCACAGAAAAGAGATGGGAGAAACGGTGTTTTGAAGTTTTTTCACAGGGATTGGAGGAGATGCACCAAGAGCTATCCAAGGATGGTGAAGACCATAAGCTTGGGGATGTGAAGACAACCCCGCTGGACCTACACACTCTCGGTTTGCACACGTCCAACTTCTGTTTTTCGATCGAAACACTTTATCGCATAAACTTGGAGCGTCGTTTTTTGTTTTTGTTTGAGTCTTGAGAGACCACCACACTATCAATTATATATGAGAGAGCTACTGGAAATATGGGTTGAAATATGTTGGATGCTTTTATAAGATTGGGAAAAGGGATGTTTGACTTGATTTTTAATGATACATATAGTTGCATGATTCATGAGCTTGTTTATGAGTAATAGTTTGCAAATTCTTTTTGTAGAGCTATCACTTATTCATGTTTTGGTGCTGATTGTTATTTCACTTGGTTTAACATGGATTAGTTAGTTCTATGGACACTCATGCATGCATCTAGATGGTCAACTTTCTCCCTTTTGCTAGCCCAAAAACTCCAACAAGCAAAAACTTGTTTCCAACACCTTCAACCAAAGTTATTCCAGTGAGTCCACCATATCTACCTATTGGCTTTATGCTATTCCGAGTATGTTTAACATGTTGTTTGTGTTATCTTACCTCTGAATGAAAATGTTTATGTTATTGATTGCAATGGAAAAAATTGGTTATATAGCTCTCACGAACTTGATGCACAATGTTCTTTTATTTGCATAATAAAACTTGACCCATTGTGATTAAGATTATGATGTTTGTGGCTTGATGAATGTTTTGGGTTGGAAGTTAGCCCATATGTGCTGTCACATGGCAAGCTTTCAACACGCTCTTCATCTCATTTAGTTGATATCATGTGCTTTTGTCTATGGATGCTTATCATGTTGAAATAAATGTGGAAATAGAGTGAGTTTAAATGAGTTTGTGTAAATGGTTAGAGAGACGCCTGGGCCGCTAATCTAAGCCATGCATCATTCATGGTGGAAATTTACTTACATACTATGGTGAACCTTCTGTGATACACCTTGCAATAAAAAACTATTCCAAATGGTAAATAAAAAGGGTGTTGAGATTGTTCATTTTGTTTGTTTGTCTTGTCATTTTGATATGGGCTTGTTCCATATCTTGGGACAAGAGGTACCCCAGTTGACGCTCTTGATGATACTATTATGCTTACAATGATATTTAATTGAACTTGCTTTGTTTCCCAAGTTGAGTAACACATGGTGTAAGTACTTGTATTCAAGGGGCATGAGACATTCAACCCATTCTTTATCAAGCACACTACTCATATTTGCTTTCACTTTAACCTTAATCATTCAAGATGCTATGATAGGGGCAATGAGAGCTTGACACCAATGAATACCTTATTGCAATCATTAACTTAAGTAGAAGAGTTTGGAAGTTGGATGAAACTTATGCATGCTTTACCTCTACTCACATATACATCTTTCCAAAGTGTACACCTATCATATTCAGATTTTCATCTACACTCTATGACCATTGTAGGATGTTCTACTTATCATTATGCATACATGTGTTCCATATTACTTGCTACCATGTTACACTTTGTGAACTATCAATGAACATCCTTGTCTTGAATACTTGATATCACTTCATAAACTATTTGCATATTGCTACTCCTTTGAAGAATGAATCATTTGACTATATGTAGCAATAGTAATCATCTTTGATATCATTGTTAAGTATTAAATTGCAAAGTCCATGTTAGTTTTATCATCTTCATACTCGAGGACGAGCATGGATTAAGCTTGGGGATGTTGATGCATGTAAAATGCATACATGAACTTTGCACTTTAATTGCTTATATTCCAATCATATTTGCATCATATAAGGGTTATATCAATGTTTTATAATGATTTTGGGAATATTCATTTATTTCCTATTTTTATGGAATTAACCCTGCACAGGCAGAAAACCCCGTTTTTTATTTTAATGTTTCAGGGACCCAAACGTCAACGAAATCACCTGGAAATTTACGGGCGTCAATATTTGGAAGGAAGAAGACCTGTGGGCGAAGGAAGCAAACGGAGGCCGAGGCCAAACGGGGGGCCCACGCGGCCAGGTACTGTGGCCGCGTGGGACCCACCCGTTTGGGCCTCGTGGCTCCGTTGCCTTCGATCTTCTCCACCGACATCGTCTTGACCTAAAAACGCCTATAAAAAAGGTCCCCCGACGTTCTCTGGAAGGAGCGCCGCACAAACACAGAAACACCGAAACGGAGATCAGGAGCTGCAGATTGGAGGGGGAAAACTCCGGCGGGGCGCTGCCGGCGTGGTCTCCATCTTCTCCATCGACTTCTCCACCGTCTCCATGATGAAGAGGGAGTAGTCCACCTCTGGACTATGGGTTTGTGGAAGTAACTTATGTATCTCTCCTCTCTTGAGCTTCACTAATTAGCACCGTATGAGCTGCTGAACATGATTACGGTCACCGTTGTAATACCTTTGTGGTGGATCTTTATGAGTTAATATATGTTTGAGATTGCAATGTTTGTTTCAGTTATGAGTATAGATGCATATTATGTACCCCGTTCTTGTCTACTTGTTTTGATCAAGCATGTTTATGAGAGCGTGTGTGGGGGAACGTGTGCATTAGTTGGAGTAACGGGGGGTGGCTAGTGCAGTGAACGTGAGAGAAAGTTCTGCGATCCACTTTGGTATCTTTACCTTACTTTGTTGCCTCACTAGGGATAAACTAAAATACCATGCTACCGGGGATGTGGGCGTGACCATTGCCACTACTCCATGACTAGATCTAGCATGTTCTTATTTTCACTTCATGTCATGATACTTAATGCTATACTCTGAGTTATCTTAATTACTGAGGTGTTATGATTTAGTTCGCATCTTGGTGGAGTATAAGAGAGGTTAATAACCAAAAGATCTCTATGTTAGGACGTGATGCCCATATATCTAAGTAACTTGTTATCAAACCCTGTGTTGCAATCTCATATGTTAACTGTGTGTGTTCCATTGTCTACCACTTTATAAAGAGAGAGTGCATTTGTGAAACCATGAACCCCAGTCCATTTTTAATCATAAGAAACACCTTTCCAACACCATATACCACTTTTCTATTTTCAGCCATCATTAAATCCGAAAATACAAAAATACTTTTCATCTTGCATACATCATTCAAAAACCCAAAAATATCATTTATCATTGCATCCACCATCATTGCATATTTATTTCTTGTTTGCATTGCATAACTATCCTGATATCATTCTTACACCTTGTGCTTGACAACCACAGGTGAGGTTGAGGACCAAAACATCTAACCTTGTTTTGTAGGTAACCAAAAGAAGGATAAGAAGATAAATCTACCACTTCAGATTCCCCGAGAGTTCGATATTAAACCCTCGAGTCACCCCTCGTGGGGAAAACTGTCTTCCACTTACTATACACTCTGCACTTGGAGTCTCAACCTAATCCCGTTTACTTTTGCAGGTATCAAAGCCTTGCTCTTCGGGATCATCACATGACATCAAAGGGGAAGGCACTCGGTTTCAGAGGAGCTAAGGCAAGAACAGTTGGACAACACCAATCCGGATTTAGCAGCACATCAAAATAGCACCGTCTAGAGTGGTGATAATTCTTGTAAAATTTGAATTAGTGCTGACAATGATCATGCTTACAATAGTACCACTATAAAGGGCCTTAAGTCCAGGACCTGTTCTTGTTGGCTAGCGCGATAGCCACACCTTTTCTAGATGATGAACTACGCCCACGGTTAAGATCCGAGAATCACATATAATCAGACAAAGAGTAGAAGATAAATGTATGCACAATTCATTCATAAGGACATGCATTGTTGCTGCTAGGAACATGCTGAGGTGTTAGTGCTATCGCGCTGGATCAACAGGTAAGGAGGCACATGCCTTACCGCTGGATCCACAACCGCGAAGGAATTTACCACCACTGAGCTGACTGATGGAACCTTGATGATCTGGAAGTGTGAACCATAATTAGGCAAAATATACATATGGTTTTACGGGAAAAAAATGTGAACAAATATAACCGCATGCCTACAAAAGAGGACAGTATCAGCCAGATGGCGTAGTACCTATCTGATCAAGCCTCCTACTTGATCCAAGCATGTTGATTAAGACAATTAAGTTCCCTCTCTGTGCAACTTCAAAAGCTATCCCGGCGTATTAGCGTCATGTTGATGGGAATATTCCTTCTATCAGGTCTACAAAACTGTATCACACTAAGAATTTGATTTGGGGATCTGCATAACACATAAGCATAGGGTTTAATGTCTCTTAATAGAACGGCTACAGTTTTATATTAATTAAGAAGCACACATAAATAACTGCAAACTAAAAAGGATAATAAATAAGCAGCAGGAGGAGTAACAAAGAGATGAAGCTCATCAGGACTGTCGAGAATTACCTTGTCATGCTATTTACAGATCTATCTACTACTATTTCAGGAAAAAAAACTACACTTGAACCCAGTACAAACTAAGCAGCGTCAATAAGTGCATTGTTCTCACAAAAGAAAAGGGTGCATTGTTATAGGCAAAAGCATATCCAAAAAGCAGTGAGGGAAACTTGGAAGGTTCAAGGTAATGTACCTTTAACATGTCAATGGGAAAAGGAAGGACAAACTACCTATCTCAGTAGATATATACATACGTTGTTCTTCTGTTTTCTTCTACTATTTGATCTTGGGCATCTCAAACTAACCTGCAGCAAGATACAAATTATTGATGGAGAACATAAAATTTGGAGAACATAAAAGACGAAATATTTAATTGTTAAAGTAAGCATTGATCTTAACTGTAACTATGCCAAGGTTCAGTTTGTGAGGATCGTAATCATTTTTAGATAACACTAAAATAGATTGATGGAAGGATATTTCCTTGAACGCAGCTGATGGAGCAATAATGGCAACTAAGTGATCACCACATACCACTTGAAAATAAATATATCTACTAAATACTTCTTTCCTAAGGCACTGTAGGAAATATTTTAAATCAATAGTTTGGAATTCCCGAAGGAAAATAAAAAACTCTTCAAGCATTCCAACCCACCAAGGCAGGTCACAATGTTTTAAATCTTGCTAATTCATTGGTCGCAGATGCATCCTAATTAATTGGGCTATTATTCCAAAAGAACAAAAGATAATTCTGCACCCTTTGACCAAGTCATGAAACAGAGAGTAAAAAGCTTGCACTTCTGACCTCTGTTCACTAATGGCATTCTCATGTCCATATAAGGATAGCAAAAGTCCTACCAATGCTACATTTACTTAATTTTATTTTGCAATATCATAGTACCTACATTAATTTTACATTATGTATCCTCTTTTCAAGATATATGCTAATTGATACTAATTATGGATTCTCTGTTCCTGACTCCATCTCCCTCCTACCCTTACCCAGTGATATTCAAACATAGCATAGACCGGATCAAAGTGAACTGTAATGCAAATAGTATTCCATTTCAAAGATGAGCACCTGCTAAAAATGCAAGGTGTTCGTTCTCATTTGTTGCGCTTGGGCAAACATGGATAGGTAACTCTCAGGATTTCTGTAAAGGGAGAAGATTAATTACGACATATGAAGAAGATTACCATTTAGATGAGGTATTCACATGGGCTTGCCACGCACAACTGCTGATATATATTGTTTAGACGGAGGGCATTATACTAAGCATCCATCCAATAAAATTTATGTACATGATAAAACATACTTAAGCTAAGTATCAACACTTCTCTTATATTGCTGTATCAGGACATAACACAACAGTTGAGGCGACACATAGTACAAACAGAAGTGACAGATTTATTGGTGGACTATGCCATATGACCTAGACAAATAAGACATGATTTTACATGACGTGTAGACTAATATGAGAGCTTATCCGAGAAAATTAAGAGAATACTGCAAATTAAGAACACAAGGAACATAACCGTTAACTTCTGGTTGAGGAGATGCATACATTATAGACGTAGCTTGCATAGCTAATTGTCAACATTCATTCTTTCTGATCCGTGGCCCCATGCCTCCATGTTACAATAAAAATAACCAAAAAATGTAAAGCGTGTCAGAAAGTGAAGGTTGAGTGCATCTTGCAAGGATATAATTAAACAAAAAAAATCTAAACCACTATTGAAAAGATGCGGGCTAACTGTGAATACTAAAACCACACGAACACGGAAGCAGTCTGCGTAATACAATGATGGGCGGACACATATCACATATGCGATACCGTAAAGTGGGGAAATTTCAGTATTTGGTGCTTCTATGAAACAACAATTCAGTTACAGAATGTATCTTGCCCTTTCTCAATGATTTTGTCCCTAAAATGGTTGAGAGCTATTGTGACCCGCACTGTCTTGTCTTTCACATAGGAGTCAATATGACCAGAACACCTGCATATATTATTCACTTACCATCAGTGAAATATAAATGCGAGATGCTTGTATTAATGGTGCCAAAAACAAATCTTGAGACCTTAATATCATAGCTATATGGAACCCGGAAAACAGAATAGGTTCATTGTACATATACCTTCTCCAGAAATTTCTCTAGTCACACAAAATAAGAAGTAAAATATGTAAGTGCATATGACGTATTGATCACGATAGTTTGGGATTGTAGCAAGCTTACTACATGACAATGAAAATAGAAGGAACACATGCTGTTATTTACCCCATTATTCAACATTGATAGAGAAATGCACTTCGGGATTTGTTTTGGAACAAAAAGAAACTGAACTTCATGCATTACCGAGCATCTTTACTAATCATAAAATTTAGAACCATGAGCCCACTCTGTTGGTTACCTTCAGCTGGGCATCATCACTGATGGTAGTGACAGATACAACAACGGCAAGGTGACAACCCTATAGCTCCAACCTGTCAATACATATAAATAAACGATCTTAGAAGAACAATAACAGAGCAGGTAAATTAGCCAAACTGAGGTAGAGATATTGACCATCCGAAACCAAGCAAATAGATCTGTTACAGTCTTGCAACAAATATATTGACCATCCGATATACTGCATCCAATATACTGCATTCAGGAAAAAAGCGACCAGATCTGAAGAGCTCATGGAGGAACATGCAAGAGAAGATAAGGGGAAAGTGTACAAAGCCATTGGAGTGGTTTTCAGAAGCATACCGTCTCGCACTGAACCCGCTGTGGAACCATGGAGTCGGGGACACGCCAATGGAGGTCGAGCTCCTCGTGTGCGCCACCTCCGCGTCGTCGCTAGCTCCAACTGAGAGAGAGAGGGAGCACGGGAGGAGGTCAGACCGGAGAGAGACCTGAGAGAATGGGCTGCTGCGGGAGGTGCTCGAGACTTGGAGGAATGGCGATGCAACAAGGTGAGCCGGCGCTGAGCGTGCTTCCGCCGTGCCTCTCGCTGCAGGCTCCTCGTTTCCGTCTCGATGCACCATCGATGCGGCCTGCTGCGCAGGGAGGACGTGGTGGCTCGGCGAGGCGGCGGCCGGCGGCGCAGAGGAGGAGGCGGAGGGTCTCGATGCACCATCTACGCGGCCTGCTGCGCGGAGGAGGAAGTGGTGGCTAGGCGAGACGGCGGCGCAGAGGAGGAGGAGGAGGAGGAGGGGCAGGAGCATGAGGGCGCGAAAGGGAGGGTCGCGGGAGAGGCGACGCGCTGTGGCGGCTAGGGTTTTCACCGCGCGGGTGCGGTTTTATACCAAGTGGTGAAAAAACAACCGACAGCCAGGATCTCATCAAGTTTTTATAGGACGGTCGAAATTGTCTGAGCTCTGAGGAGCTTTATGTTTCACCCAAGAATGTAATCTTTAGACGAGAGATGAACATTTGGAGTGTCAAAAGCTGGGCTATCTACACATTTTAGGAAACCCTGCCCCGTAGCTGGGCCCTGTAGATATAGGGGAACTGAACCGTACATTTTTTTTTAGAGTAACTGAACCGTGTTCTGCCTAATTTAGCCTGGTAAGGCCCAAGATATTTCATCTTTAGCCTAAGAGTAAAGGGCCATCTTCTTACCCAGACTGCTCGAGCCTGTTTCAATCAGGCCCGCACCAAAGCGGTGTACATCTCTTACAGTACCTGGTACTATTGCATTGCCCGATTCTTTTTTTTTTTTTTGAGAAAGAGTTGCGCGATTACAAACTAGAAGAAAAGAACGCACACACGCAAGCTCACAGCCCGAGCTAGAGCAACAGAAAACAGAGAGGAAGAACACCCACACACGCTACCACCTCCACCGCCGGCGAGCCACCGGAGAAGAAGGAAGCCGACCACCGCCCTTCCTGGGAAAGAGAGCACCTTACGCCTTTGAAAGCAAGAGTCGTCCGACGACCGACGCCGACGCCGAAACTTGAAGCTTTGATCGCACCACGGCCATGGCACTCCCACCTGCAGGTCTGGCCGCCGTCGCCTCAGGCAACCGCAGCACACCGCACCAACCACCGCCCAAAACTTCTCCTCTGAACTGAGTCGAGCTCCGAACCTCCTTCTCCACCCTCTTCCACCTTCGAGACGACCACCCCCCTCGCCGCCACGGCCGCCCGGAGCAGAGACGCCGCAAAGAACCAACACCACCACCCAAACAGCCAAAACCAGATCGAGCACCTCCACCTCCTTCTCCCTTTGCCACCTCGGCCAGCCAGAGACAGAAGCAGACAGGACACCATCATCTTCAACCTCCCGACATGGAACAGAAGGAACTCCTAGCCCACAGGCGTTGAGAGCCGCATCAGTCACCACCTCCAGCGAGATGGATATCTCCGTTGACCCGAACGTCGGCCGGCGAGATACGCCAAGCTCGCAGCCATCCATGTCCTCCCGAACCAACCACAGACCAGGTCCTAGCTCGCCATCCTCACCTGCACGCCCCCTGCCCCGCACCACCTCCACCTCCCCGTCTCCCCTTGCCACCACGGCCGGCCAGGGACAGAAAAGAAGAAAGGCACGGTGCCACCACCAAGCAACAACGAGCTTATTCAGGCCGCTTCCATCAGCTTCGCCGCCGGCCGCCATCCACCATGGACAGCAGCTGAGCAGCAAGCGAAGGATTCTCCAACCACCGCTCGGGAGCAGAGGAGAACAAAGCAGCGACGGCATGACACCGGACACAAACGGCATACGCCAGACACCACAAGGGCAGAAACCAAAACTACACTACCCTAAGCTACTACTGAACACGGGAAGGGTCCCTCACCCAATCTCAACGCCGGCAACAGCCGGAGAGGAGAGGGGAGGGGCCAGACGGCCCGGATCTGAGAGAACGGAGAAGAGCGCTGGAGGGGAAGGGAAAGGGGAAAGGGATGATTGTTCTAGAAGATTGCATTGCCCGATTCTGATATCCTCTCACCGCCTCACGTGCCGTCCGGATCCAGAACAGCAAAATTCCCCACGAGACGACCATGAAGCTTCGATTGCGATCCATGGACGCGCGCGGCGGCCCCGCGGAGACGCACCGCGTGCAGCTGCCGGACACGGCCGCACTCTCGGCCGTGAAGGACTTCCTCGCCGCCAAGCTCTCCGCGGCGCAGCCCGTCCCCGCCGAGTCCATCCGCCTCTCCCTCAACCGCTCTCAGGAGCTCCTCTCCCCCGACCCCTCCGCCACCCTCGCCGCCCTCGGCCTTGCATCCGGTGACCTCCTCTACTTCACGCTCTCCGCAGAGTTATCTCAACCGCCGCCTCCTCAAACCCTCCCCCGGAACCCTAATCCGGAGGCAGTCTCGACCGGGAAGACTGCTGTCGGTTCCCAATCTGTTGGGGAGGCTGGGGGATCCTCGTCAGTGCCGCAGGCCCTGCACGTGGAGCCCGTTCATCCGTCGCTGCCGCGAGCCCTGCACGTGGAACCTAGTTTGCCCGTGGCATCGGATCCGCCGGATGTGGTGATGGCTGAGGCCGTTGACGCGACCAAGAGCCCGGCGAGCTTCCTGATTGGCGCTCTCAAGCGGGAGATGGAGGCGGAGAATGCGTTGGGAGAAGACATCACCATTATCCATCGCCTAGTCGTGGCCATGCAGGCCGCTCTGATCGATGCTGGCTTCCTTGCAAAACCGCTGGGGTCTCGCCTCGGGTTGCTGAAGGACTGGGCCTCTGGTGCTTCGGCAACACTGACAGTCAAATACACCCTACCGGAGCTTGTTGCCATGTTGCCTGAGGCTGAGGAGGGGAAGACAGTGGTGTTGAACTACTCATTGATGCCGAATTTCGTGATGATTTATGGGTGTGTGCCCGGGGCACAGTCAGAGGTACGTCGATTGTGCTTGGAGTTGCCAAAGCTGGCGCCGTTGCTATATCTGGATGGCGATGGAATGGGTGCGGCGGAGGAGAAGGAGATTCTTGAGCTTTGGAGGGTGCTGAAGGATGAGCTGTGCCTTCCGCTGATGATATCATTGTGCCAACTGAACGGGTTGATCTTGCCACCATGCTTGATGGCATTGCCAGATGAGCTGAAGGCTAAGGTTTTGGAGTTTGTTCCTGGCGTGGGTCTTGCAAGTGTTGGGTGCACATGCAAGGAATTTAGGGATCTTGCAGGAGATGATAATCTTTGGAAGAGTAAGTTTGAGCTGGAGTTGAAGTATTCTGGTGAGGGTTCTGCATGGAGCAGAAATTGGAAGCAAAGGTTTGGGGAAGCTTGGACTCGGAAGGTGGGCAACAGGAAAAGGCAGCAGAAGAGGCCCAGTCCGAGGTTTTTTGACTATGGCTGGGGGAACAGTCCTCCTAGCCCAATTAACTTCCCGGTAATTGGTGGTGATTCGGACCGTCTGCCGTTTATAGATCACAATCCTCTTCGGCGTAGTTTCGGAAATCAGCGGAGGAACATCACACCCAACTGCAACTTTGGGTTTCATCGTGAAGGCTTTCCTTGATTGAAGTTGTCATATGGGTTCCAGTAGTATCTTAAGTATTTCGTAAGTCTGTCTTGTCCATACTTGTAAGTTGACCGTAGGCACGTTTATGCACATGTGCAGTGCTCTTATCCTAATAAACTTTTTCTTGTGTATCTTATATCCTATGTGTTGTGCCAATTTCGATTTATTCCATGCTTTTTACTATGGCACAGTACTTGTTCCCTCTTCTTGGACTACTGATCTAGCTAATTTCATTGGCTGAATGTATAAGATAATAGCCTTAGACTTCGATGCCGAGAGCTTAATTTTACTCTTTGTGCATGTTTTAATATTTAGTCAGTTTAATAAGTAACTTGGTAGGTTTTATCCCCCTTCTTTAAGTGCACTGGGGTTTTCATTAATAAATCTGGAAATAGGACTCAGGTTGTGTTGCTATCTCAGCACAATCTGTTGAAGAGATCAGAAGTATCTATTGCTACTATGAAGCATAAAATGGCATCTAGAAAGTGAAAAAATTTAAAGTTACGCTGATGCTTTTCATAGTAGCAAGATGGAATAGTTTTCTTAGTAGCGAGAAAGAAATATTCGCTGTCAACTCTGATATATTGGTGGTGTGAAATACTTGGAAGTGTGATACTTAATGGTGGCTGAGTTGCAACGTGAAATATGTATCGATGCCAAGTCCACTTTTTAACTGTCATTATCTTGTATTCTGTAAGACCAAATACTGTTCATATCTGAGGCAATGGTCTCTGTCTGAGATACTTTAATGCACAACCTTGGATCATGTGTGAAACTACAGTGTTACACAGAATACGTATGCAATTCACAATGGGGCACTTAGGTCAGTGCAATCAATATATAGCAGCATTAGTCTAAAAACCTTATAAGGACAAAATGGTGATAAGAATTTGATATTATATCACCTGCGGTGGGTTAGCTTTAGGTCTACCATGTGGACTTGTAGCTCAAAATGAACGGATGAAAGCTATATTGGTGACCATTGAATCTATTTCAGCTTTGGGTTTTAGCTTTGCGCTTCGATTAATGTCAAGTGTACTAAATATGTTGGCTTTTAATGATTGTTCACGATATAAAACCTTCAACCATGAATCTGGTGCTCACTGTACATATTTTTGTCAACCTGACCAGTTAGTTGTTTGTGTCACGATGTTTCCAAGTTGACTATAATGGTCATAGGTCTTGTTTCTGTTGTTTATATGTTGCAGACTGACTGGTCTTCAGTTGTCTTTATGAAGCTACCTGTAAATATTTTGTTTTGTGATGCCCTTCTGGCGCATGATACTGTCACCTGAATCTTTACTCTTAAGAGAGTTGGTGGTGTAAACATTGGTATCATGAACTTTTGAGTAATTAATTACACTGATGTATGTTTTGACTTTTGAGATATTTTCTTTAATTTGCATAAGTCAAGGACTGTGATGACACAAGGTTTTGAACAATTCAAATAATGTAAAAAACTAACGTAGCAATTCATGAGCATTTAGCTACTGATTTTAGAAAATCGGTATCAGGCGGTGTTTAGGTATCTCATACCATTTCATTGAATTTGAGTCTGGTAATATTGGAGAGATCTGTGTCTTGATTGATGATATTGCAGGCTGTGGGATCTAACACAGTTATCTGTAGCAACAGACTGAAAACCTCCACTGTGAAGCTGAAGAGTTCAGATTTTTTTTTGGTAAACTCTTTATTTAGCTCAGCAGTGTTTATTTGTCTGAAATTTGGAGCTATTACCGAGTTCTGCTAACAGAGTCCAAAGTTGGATGGTTTATGTGTGCAAGTCATATGAAACTCGATACTCTGTCCATTTTAATTTGTTTAGACCTATTACCTGCAAAGCAATTTTATTTGACGTTTCAGTAATGTATGCTCTTACCTGTGAGTCTGTGACCCAGTGGCGGATCCAGAATTCCTCCAAACCCAGGGCCAATATAGTATTATGTGTTGTAATTTCGCTAAATCCTTAGAACAAAATGCCCATTTCTACTAATACATAGCTGAAACATTTTTCTACACCCCGGGCCATGGCCCAGGTTGCCCGGGGTGTAGATCCGCCCCTGCTGTGACCTATGAGTGATCGAGCGAACCATGGAGCTCCTCCTATATTGCAGGCTTGGAGCCTGGGACCAAAGATTGCTCTCATTTTGTAAGTAAGCTTTACATTGACCACAGGGAGAAAGATAGCCTTTTGGTGTAGGCGTGCATCTTCTTCGCTTTGGCTACTCATGTTCTATTGACGATTGGCCTGGTTCATCTTGATGGTACATTCTTAAACCATGAAAAATCTGTCATGAGATTTACTATTAGCTTTTTGACCACTCATCTTTGCACTGGGGCCGCAAGCCACACTTACTCGTACTTAATTACCAGCACGTACGGATCTGTCCCAGTTCCCAAGAAAGGTTTCATCTTTCTGCGAGGGAGCTCTTTGCTTGTGGTTTGGTGCACTGAAAAGATTGTGGGGGAGAGCATGGGAAGAAATAGTTTACAAATCCAGCTGGGGCAAGCATTGCGGTGTTTTACTGCCAGGAGATCTTAATACTATGATGGCTAATCTTAATTCTGATTTCTACTTTTTTGTTGGTTGCTATCTTCTGTGTCGTTACAGTGCACAATGCCTAAAAAACTGCACTATATGTGTACACTTTCTTAAAGTACTTCGTTAACTGCTGCTAAAATTTGTCATTATATCTTTGTGTGAATTAGAATTGTTTTCACCCTTCTCTGCTTCTATGAAGAAGCTATAAATATACTCTTTTGTTGTTTAACAATGCATTGCTGAACCTCTTTCTCCAAATAAAACCTGAAGCATTGTCATGTTCAGTACTGAATCTTAATTTTACCTTTCCCTCTCTTGTATAACATGAAGTATCATGTGTTATTTGCCTGTATTTGTGTTGCGTCTTCAGGTTGCACTAATTTATTGAAAAATCATAGAAGAGCATCTCTGCACGGTTCAGGTTCCCATATACCTTTCAGTTATCTTGGGAAGAAGAGTACAATGAAAGCTGGATGTGTACTGCACAAGTGACAACAAGGCTCTACAGGATTCCAGAGAGTGAGAACAAGAATCCAATTCGCTGCCAATACACGTCCGCTCCTGGCAGGATGCCCCTGCCTGCCACAGGCCTTCACTTTTTGACTGTATTATTCCACATCCAGCCCCTTACCAGCTCCCCTCATCCGCTGCTTCTCAACGACTCAAACAGCAGCAGTTGAAAGGTGGTCGCAAATGCACACCAGATTGATTCCAAGATGACTTCAAGTGAAACAGGACACTGATGAACTGCTACACCTTTCAGCTTTGCCGGTGCTCTTAACTAGATGTGGCAAGCTGCTGTTTACCATTGTTACATTTGTACATCACAGCAAGTAGTGCTTGTTGGGGAAGACCTTACCGGGACCCCTTTCTAAGCCAAAATGGACGGCGATGCAAGTATGTAACTAGTCTTCTACAGAAGGGGAAGTACTTCTACTGCTTATACTGAGGCGTCATAAAGTAAGGGGCTGGGAAACTGATGGAAAAAACAGTGGTGGCATTCTCTCTTTTATTTCCCTTCATAGCCAGCCACATGTCTGCATGCCGCCACTGCATCCTGGTGAACACCTATTCATTATACCATAGGCTGGCGAGGGACTGCACCTTTGATCAAAACAAGAAGAGCAGGGAAAGCAACAGCTTTCACTCTCACCTCCTTGCTGGTAATAAACTTCTCCTCTCCCTCTTCCATTGAAATTCTACCTATCCTACTGTGACATTCCCTCCCTCTACTGGGAAGTAGTTTTGCATTTAGGGTCTGGAGTAGTGCTTGGTCTCTGCTTATTCAGTTTTCCTATACCAAGAGAACATTTTGGAAGAATATTTTCTTTGGAGACAGTGAGTTGCTTGCCTTGCTTTTCTCCTTCCATGAGTGATCACTGCCTTGTTCAACAGTACGTGAGCATTTGTTTATCTCTATCGAGAATTTACAGTGCAGGAGGCTATTTACAGTGCAGGAGCATTATTAGCCTACTAAGTGGCATCAGCTTTTCTCTAAGCGATTTTTGTGCTGCATCCTACTGTTTTTGACTCTTCGCATCCCTCTCGATCTGCACATTTAACAGAGGGGGGAACTTTCAAGGTTCTCTGGCCTCTTGTCCTTGTATCATGGCTGATTTTAGCTTAATTTGGATTGCCGTTCTTAAGGTTGTTCTGCATTATTAACTGTGTCTGAAGGGTCGACAGCTTGTGTAAATCTTGCATTTCTCTTCGCATCATTCTATGTGTTCTGGCATAAAATTTGGATAATGCAAGGGACTGCACTCAGTACTCACCGTAGGGTGATGAGAACTTCTCTGGCCTCCAATAGACTCTAAATTTCTTCCATGGTTCTCCTAGGATTTATCTAAGCTTGCATTTTCTTACATATTGCTCTCTTATCTGTTGTGTGGATCTGATTCTTCTGTAGCTAGCTTTCTCGCAACGTTACCTCTACACCCGCATAGTTTAACACAATAATAGACCAGTACATACGTGAGGAAAATAAGACTTGAATCAGCCTGGGAATCTTGGTTATTCCACTGAGTAGTCAAGTAATTCACCTCTTACACAATACTAACCCCCTCTTACACTATTTTCCCTGTCTAGAATATAAAATATAAGGCGTGCTTATTGTTTTTCCATTCTACAATGCATGATGTAGGCTATGCTTTTCACTTGCAATATGCCTAAAACATAGTTAAGTTTGAATTTTTTGCATGGAAAAGATAATGGCATTATTCTTGAATATGCCTAATGTAATACCTTTTTCAAATAATGGTGGTCAAAATTTTGAAGCAATTATTGTACACATAATAATGTGCCTTATATTTATGGATGAGGGAGTAACAACTTTTCTCTTGTGTTAAAAGGTACTCCCCTTGTTCCAAATTAATTGAAGTTCTAGCTTTGTTCTAAGTCAAATTTCTTAAGTTTGACCAAATCTGTGAAAAATGTGCTAGTATCTAACATAGTAAAGAAATATATTCTATGATAAATCTAATAAAATTATTTAGTGTTGTAGATGTTGATACATTTTTCTATGGATTGGTCAAACGTAAATAAGTTTCACCTAGGACAAAGCTAGAACTTATATTTGGAACGGAGTGAGTACTATCATAAGTCTCGAACAGTATCGAAGTATAATATTTATGAAGGAGTTGCACATGTCCATAAACTGAACTTTGTGCAAACAAACAAAAAAGGTCCATAAACTGAAAACTTGTATGGGAATCTCAGAAATTTTGGAGAGGTGGGGCATAGTTTTAGTTTTGGTAGGGTTTAAATAAAGGTGGATCTGATACATTCATTAGTCATTAAACTTATATTCTGGGCTGGCCCATACAGTACGTGGATGACAGTAGCATCTGATCCTTGGGCTGGTCTTGATTTCGCAGTACCAACTGTAAATCTATAGTTGATCTGAATTCAGAACTCTTTATTCTGATCTCTGGATGTGATCCAGCTGGTACACGGTTGTTAGCAGTACCGACAATTCTATTCCCGTACTGTGGCTTCCATCTTTGCCCTTGAGTTTGTCTATTGCATGAGGCTTACTTAACTTTTCACTTTGGACAATCTTTATGTAAGGCTGCAAGAGTTAGTTGTTCCTTGTTGAGCCTTGCAAGAAATTGACTGCCAGCTCTCGATCTCTTCCACCCTTTAAGTAAAGCCCCCTTCACTTGGCAAAACTGGCAATTTAGAAGGCTACCCATTCCTTAGAATGGTTGCATCGTCAGACTGAGATCAGTTATCAAGCACAAGGTTGATGGCTTTGTTCCTTCCATTCCATAAATGCATTCGTGGGAGGAACTGTCTAGGCGTTTAGATACCTTCACTTGGCAACATGATGGAAATCATATGACTATTGACTAATCATTGTTTCCTGGCAGATGTATTCCCCTCCCTGCACTTCTCCTGGAAACAACGGTGAGCAGAGCTTCCTGGCCGGAGCTAGCCCGCTCGCTTTGCTAGACCATGGCATGGATTTCGACGAGCACACCCTCTTTCCTATGCACAATGTAGGGATGCAAGATGGGGCTCAGTTCTATAATCCTGCCACTGGTATTTTTCTCCTCAGTTATTCTTCATTGAAGAATAAGACAGTCTGTTCATACGAG
Organism: Poa pratensis; assembly: GCA_947311845.1. Lineage (NCBI taxonomy): Eukaryota > Viridiplantae > Streptophyta > Magnoliopsida > Poales > Poaceae > Poa > Poa pratensis. The sequence continues at coordinate 21,207,075 of CAMZMU010000073.1, forward strand.
AAAGTTTATACCAGTGGTATTTCCATGTTTCTAACTTCCTACAGGTACGGAGCTAAGTAGAAATATGAGCATGGAGAAGAGTTCGAAGGGCGGTAAAAGGAAGGGCTTGGGCGAGGGCAGCTCATCGATGCATTTGCAGGTAATGAAGCTATATATTTTCTTTCTGTGGGCTGATTTTCAGCATTTTGGACTACGTCTCATCGTTTATGTATCATTGCAGGAGGAAACTGGTGCAATGTCTCAGGAAGTCAACATGGAGCGTGGAAGTGAGGCTGACAGCAACAGAGAGGACTACGTGCATATCCGGGCGAAGCGCGGCCAGGCGACCAACAACCACAGCCTTGCAGAAAGGGTGATTCATCTGTCGAGCAACATAGTGCTGCTGTTTGTGACTTCCTTGTTCATATTAGCTTTTGTCCATCTGAAATGCAGTTTCGGAGGGAGAAGATCAACGAGAGGATGAAGCATCTCCAAGACCTCGTCCCAGGTTGCAACAAGGTAGAAGCATCAGCAAGTAGAAAATTGCTCTCAGTGTAAATTGTTATGGTTTACTCTTAACCAGTATGGTTTCTTATGGCAAAGAAGATAACAGGCAAGGCCATGATGCTTGACGAGATCATAAACTATGTGCAGTCTCTGCAGCGTCAGGTCGAGGTAAGTGTACTGAACCAGACTCCTCAAACACTACTTTAGGCGAACGACTATGACTAAAGCTTCAGGTCCTGTTGTCCATTGGGTTTTGCAGTTCCTCTCGATGAAGCTCTCCGCAGTCAGCCCCGAGCTGAACTGTGATCTCGACCTCCAAGACGTAAGATGGACTCTGAAGAACAAACAACCCACATACGTTGTATTTCAGGCAGACTGACATTTGTGTTAATCTCTGCCGTGCAGATCCTTTGTCCGCAAGACGCTCGCTCGGTGTTTCCGGGATACGGCCCGCGATTGAGCAACGTTCATCCGAACATGTACAGGGCATCACAGCCAGGCCTCTCATCACGTCCAGAATTATATGGGCACGGGATCATCCCGAATCCAGCAAATGTTCATATGGCGAGAACGGCTCAGCTTTCTGCATTTCCCCAGGTTTGCATCGAACGCCAACCGGTGAACAAACACATCATGCACCGATTAGCTGAGAGATCAATGTTTTTTCCCCGACAGAGAGGTGTCGTTTGGGACGAGGAACTTCGCAACATCGGTCCGGTTGCTTTCCCGTCAGACGCCGGCGCCAGTAGCTTAGAGAATTCCGGTAAATCTCATGCTCCTCTCCGTTGCATTTGATCGTTGGTGGTGTTGTCTGAATTTTTTTTCGTGTTGCAGACTCGATGAAAGTGGAGTAGCTAGTCGGCAGCTGACGGGTTAACGATGCGCGCTGTCGCAATGGTTGCGCAGATCTCGGGTTGGGCGAGTTTAACTGCTGTCGTTGAGGAGAACTCTGAAGAGTGTGTGTGCGTGTGACTCTTGTACAGTTTGACTAAGCAAACGGATGAATAGTTTGTGGTTCGCTGCAATGTACTATTTCTTCCTGGAATTATTAGTGGTATAATAACTGGGTTTGACGAGCTGATCTACACACGTCTGTGCTTATTGGTACTGGTTAAACATTACTCTTATCTTGTCACTTACAGTATGATGAGGCCACTCCGAGTCGGACCATGATCACGCGTGTGATCTTAACCTAGTAGTAGTGCTGTTATGTGTGCTATCTCACTGATCATTCCAGTTTTCTTACCGTTCCAAATGGCGTAAAGGGTTTGAAACACGCACTCGCTTAAACAGTATTTTTTTCCAAAATTAATGTGAAAAACGAAGGAAAAGACAAGGGAAAGTGGGAAACAACCAGCTTCCTTTCCCTTGGCAGGCTGAGCACCAGCAGGCCTCCTCTCATGGCGACCTCCACCTGCCACCTCCCTCTTCCTCCCTGGCCCCGCCCCGCACCGTCTCCACCTCCAACGCTCCCCGGCTCCCTTCAGTAGGCACCTGCGCCCGTCGCCTCCGATTCGTCTCCTCCGTGCCGCCCGCCGCCGCCACCCCGACGCCGTCGTCGTCGTGCCGGACGCCCGCCCCTGGGTCGGCGACCTCTCTGGAGCCGCTTCCTACCGGGACGGCCGCGAGGAAGATGGGGACGAGGAGGAGAGCGAGGACGAAGACGAGGACGACCGCAGCCTGGACCTCCTGGCCCGGTTCCTGCACTCGGTGTTCAGGAAGGCCTCCCGCCGCGCGCGCCGCGCTGCCAGGTCCGTGCTGCCGCCCTCGCCCTCCGTCCCCGCTGAGCTGGTCCGTTTCGCTGCTTGCTTGTCAGCTTGATTATTATGTTTGTTCCGAATTTAGCAGAATGGAGATCTCCATTGGAATTGGGTGTGATCTGGTGTTTATGCGCGTGCAGGTGAAGTTCTCGGTGAATGGTGTGCTGGTTCTCACGTTCTTGTGGATCCTCAAAGGGCTTCTTGAGGTGAGGAATTCATTCTGAGATTTGCGAAGATGGATTGCTTGAAAATCGTGAGCTACTTTCGCTGGTTCACTGCTTATGTCATCTGCTAAGTGCTACCTCCATCATATGGATATTGGAGAAAATGCTTTTCTACTACGCAATCCAACATCCGTCGTGTTGGAGATATGCACACTCGTCCTTTATTGGTACACGGCATTAAGATGCACTCTGAAACAAGAAGACATTCGTCGAAACATTATGTTATACCATCAACAAGATAGACCCTGATAAAACTAGAAACCTGGCTCACATCCTCGGTCCCAAAGAACAGCGTATCCATGAGCGTGCATTGTAGAAAAGTTCGCTCTACGATTATAGTGTTATCTTGTTTCTGACAATGGAATTATGTTTTATTGTGCTTCAGAAGAGCATGTTGGTTTGGGTTAAGTGGGTGATGCTTAGTTGCCAGTTGCTTAGGCACTTGCACTAAGGGAGACAGCTAACACTTATTGATGGGGCATTCTTTACTTTCCGCTTGGAAAATGCTTATCGAAATGCTGACATGTAGTAACAGTGGCTTCTGAAATTGGAATGGATGGTGATTTTTTTTTGATAAACAAGGAGGCGGTTGTTATTTGTGCAGACTTTTACGTGGTTGGAGCTGTAGAACAGATTTTCACTTCAGTGTGACAGATGGTTTTAAAATTTGAGTAACGTTGTTGCCTCAGTTTCTAGAACCAAAATTAGGTTCAGTTTAGGAATATACAATGAAGTGCATCCCTCACTCAGAGAGGGTTGACGAAGAATTTAAAGAGCTCCAGTTCTTATTACAAGTATAACGTAGAGCTCATAATGTTTTAATAAAACTTGCCCAAGGAGAAGAATGCATTACTCAGGCCAGCTGCGTTCTTCATGCCAACAGGTAGCATCATGGGATGTCAGGGGAAGTATGATACTGCCCCATACTAACCCAGTATGCAGTCTGGCATTGTTCATCTTGTATTTTTCAAGTTCCAGTTTTTTTCCTAACTATGTTCTTGCTGGTGCCACGGTCTGGTGGGTCTACCGCTAAGAGCTGAATTATTTATTCTCTGTTATTTTTCATTTTAGGAACCAAATCTACCCATGCTGGTATAATGCTGTTACATGTCAGATCAGTGAACCTAAAACCTCACTCTGTACATAGTACAGATTAGCAGTTCTCTATATGGTAGAGAAACAGTCAAGTTGCACCATGTGGCATATATAAAATTGGAATACCCATTGTATCAGAAAAAGATTTTTTTTCGATTAGCCATTCACAGTTCTCCAATCTACTATTTGGTCCGTGTGATCAATTGTCTAGACCTAACTCTGTTTTGCTCATTTAGGCCCCTCTGTTACATAGCGAGACTAATCCGGCCCATTTTTGTTTGTAACGATGATTTCAAAGATTGACTAGTTGATGGGTTTGTAAATTGCAATTGACCTTTCGATTTTTTTTTACATTATGGCATAAAACATTGTTGTGGTTCCATCATTGCCAATTCGTGGAACAGGTAGGGGTTGCAGCTTCAGATTTATGAACGGATTTATTTAACAGGGTGGGTAATCGAGATCCTTATTTGTTACTCGGAATAGAGAATATGATCGTTTGTTAAAAAATGTTGACCGATTGGGGAAGGATCCCTCCCCGTTGTTAGGTAGGTGAGACCTATCCCAAGATTTTTCACGCGGATAGCAATCCGTTTAGTCTGAACGTTTCACGTGTGATTCGAACCCGAGTGGGTGAGCTCACCACCGTGAGCTCCAGCCACCAAGACAGCGCTCTATTCTCTCGTCTGTTACAATTTCATAGGTTACATTTTGAACCTGTGATAACCATTAGCCAGACATTATGTCTTCCCAGTTGCCACGTGTATCTGAGCTAGTTCATGGGGTACCTTGTTCTGGTTTGATTTTATTACCTTAACTTTCCAAGAAAACTTCCCTTATAACTGATACGCTTGAATAGCTATTTTACTTCCTGGACTGATCCGGCCAGATTAGAGTGATCGTCAACTTTGGAGTTTAGGATCTGCTCAGCGTCCGGGCATGCAAATAGCACCTCTTCGGCGCTTGGCAAGATCAACATTACACACCAAGAAGGCAAGAAGTGTAGATGACCTTAGCAGATTCATTGACACAACATCACCTGCTTGGCCTGTCAATTCTATGTAAGGACCATGGAATTTGATTTGGTAGTGCTCCAGGGGCATTGACTGAGCCCATGAAAGTGAATTTATCCCTTCCAGGCTCAGTACAGTTCTCACATTCTGTTGCAGTACTTTGAAGTGCTCCATGGGCAGATGTATTGCATCTTAGCTAGCTCTCGCTTGTGGTTGTAGTGATTGAACAGAAAAATCAGCAAGAACCAGTATTATGGCTGCAGAATCAACACATATCTAAAAATTTAAATTATGTATATCAGTTAGCCAGTATAATCTATTGAATCCATTATCCATGGTCTATTTTTCATGCCATATTCCTGGTTACCTCATGCTGCTAGCCCAGAAATTATTGTCACGTCGGTAGTTGATTCGTGCAATCAATACAGCAGTTGCATTCATAGGAAAATGGGCAGTTGTTCTTGGAGATATTCTTAGGATTTTATCATTCAGTTTTGTAAAAGGTACTGCTTACTGCATTTATTGGGCCAGCTATATGGTTCCTCTCAAGGCTTTAATATACATGAGCTACACGTCCAAATTTGCTTCTGGGGGGAAAGATGTCATGTCCAGGCTATTGAGATATTTATCAGCACGGTAAATCTACAAAGTTGTTGTTGTCTGAAAATTCCCGAGGTTAAATTTGGAACCTGTGATATCCATTAGCCAGACATCATTTCTTACCAGTCGCCACGTGTGCTGAGCTAGTTCATGGGGTATCTTGTTCTAGTTCCATTTTATTTATCTCAATTTCCCAAGAAAACTTCGGTAGCTATTCTACTTCCTTGATTGATCTGGCCAGATTAGAGTGATCGTCAACCTTTGAGTTTAGGACCATGGATATTTATTTGGTAACCCTCCAGGGAGTTGACTGAGTCCATGAAAGTGAATTTCTCCCTTCCAGGCTTATTACAGTTCTCATATTCTGTTGCAGTATTTTGAAGTGCTCCGTGAGCATATGTATTGCATGTAAGCTAGCTCTCTTGTGGTTGTAGTGACTGAACAGAAAAATCAGCAAGAACCAGAAATATGGCTGCAGAATCACTATCCAGGAATTTAAATTCTGTATATCTATATCAGTTAGCCAGTATATTCTATATGGTTCCTCTCAAAGCTTTAATATACATTAGCTACGAGTCCAAATTTGCTTCTGGAGAGAAAGATGTCATGTCCATGCTATTGAGACATTTATCAGCACGGTGAATCTACAAAGTTGGTGGTGTCTGAATTGCTAGAATAAGGTTCTTTGAGGATAAGAAGAGAAACTGACCTTGCCTCTATTGCGGTGAGCCGGTGATGCTTGTCGTGAGCTAAACTTTGAGTCGGTTGTTTCAGTAACTTACTTGTTCATACTTCCTGCGCGCAGGTGGTCTGCACATTTGGAAGCATGGTGTTTGTAAGCATTCTTCTTGTTCGAGGAATATGGTCCGGAGTAACATACATCAGAGAAATCCGATACAGCTATATTCAACAGCTGAAGGACGATGACAACCGGTGGAGCAGAGTACAGACCGCCGGTTGATTGATTTGCTTTCCTTCCCAGCAAACAGAACTTTGAATCAAAGGGCCCATGAAATAATCAAAGGCCACTGTTGAGATAGCATGCCCCCAGCTCCGCGTAAACCGCTGATGATCGTCGTTGCTATGTAACAGGGGTGCGCGGGAATGGAAGGAGCCCTATGTATTGTATACAAATAAGTGGTTCCTCTCGACATGATCCGCGTGAGCGTAGAATAGCCAAACAGTGCTGCAAAATTGTTACGGGCAGCTAGCTGGGTTCTATGTCTGGCCCCGTACCAGCCGAATTATAGACTGGGTGTTTGTTGTATGAAAGGTGGTGCAGAATACTTTTGGTTAGTACAGAGTGCATTGGTTTTATCTGGATCTCACAGGAAGGTATGGAGTGGTATTGAACATGTGTTCCTTTTTGTTCTGTTCTGTGATGCAATGAACTTGACAGAGTATTTGTCCCACCTTTGGAGTGATTTCATACAAGAGCATAGTTCTGGGGAGATGTGTGTCGGGCAACTGTCTCTTGATCTCCAGCAAGTTGTCCAACTTGGTCGCTTTTCTTCTGGCGTTTGGTCGTTCATTTGGATTTTGCGGTTGATGCTCTTGCACCGATGCTATGCTCAAGTCGCAAGTGAAGATTGTTTGGTCAGTTTACTTCATGTTACATACTCCGTAATACTTTGGGTTTGAGATTCCTCTCGCTTGCATTGGCCTGTTATGACTGCCAAAACGTAGGTGACGGACTAAGAGAAGCCCACAAATTCGTGAAGTCGGGTTTGCCACGTTTTGCCATTACGTTTGCCGACCACGGCAAGCCAAGGCGACCTAACCTTACCATGCCAACGACCGGTTGTCCTCCCGTACCCGTTCATGTGCAGCAGGGCTGGTGAGCAGTTAGCAGTTGCCATCAGCGTATCCATGGCAAATCCCTGATGACCCACGCCAGGCCGTCCGATGCCCATCCGACGACGCCGGTCCGGTACTCGTCGACTCCATGTGTCATTATTATCAGCAAGATCGACGTGCGCGCCATTCCCAGAAATGTGGGAGGTAGGAGTTGGCAATGTCGACGCGGTGCCACAGGACTTGCCAGCACGACGGCCACTGGGAGTCTCGTGTTACACGTCGGATCTTTTTGTAGTAGCCCCTCGTGTTCCGCTGTCCAACGTACATCTCCTTGCGGTTGACCGACAATTGATTTATGGGAGGATCCTCATCGATTGGCTGATCCGGCAAGCACAGCCTGGAATGCATTTACGTTGAATATGACCTGCTCGAAAACGAGTTCATCGTGGCCTGGATTGGGTCTTGGCTGCTCGCAGCGGGGCCGGTGATTTTCTCACGGTTTTAACTCTGCACAGTGAACGCAGGACCGATGACACTGATAGAGAGATGTTTCAGATATGTTATATATGGCCTACATATGGATAGAAATGAGTAATCTATACACTAATACTCGATTAGATACATCGGGATCAAAAATATATACATTAAAACATCTTATATTTTTTTACGGAGTAGTGAAGATGGTAGGACTCTCGGAGGCTCTGGTGCCATCTGATGGCAATTTTGATGAATTTGACCCTTTTTCAAATTTATTTCACAAAATGAACCAAATTTCGAATAAATTCACGAATCTAACCCTTTCTCACGGCGCCCGCCCCCGGGGCGCCGTGCTAGACACCACAACGCCGCGCTTCGGGGCGCCGTTGTCCCTGCCACGTCGGATTAGTAGGCTCCATAGGCCAAAAGCACGGCGCCCCAGGCCAGGGCGCCATGGCTACCAGAACGACGCCCTCAACCAGGGCGTCATGCATTTTTTCCTCCTACGGAGCACCAGACTCGAATTAAGTGGGCCTAGGGATGCACATACTACACAACCTGTGCTCTACCCCGGTGGTCTGATTGTGGAGTGCTTTGCCCAAGGTCCTCAGTTCGAATCCTAGTATATACCAGTTTTTACTTATTGCGAACGTTTTGTTGTTTTTGTTGCTTTCACTCATGCAACATTTGTAGTATATTTTTTCCCATTTTTTGCTGGTTTTCCAAAGTTATATCTAAAGCTCCTATATTCTCTGAATATAAGTGTGATTTTGGCTACATATTATGAATTATTTTTTATTGAACAAAGCACTATATATCCAAATATAAGATGCAATAATTTTGTGACATGCATAAATGCATGATAAATATTATGAGAGAACAAGAAAAACAAAAATGATGAGAGGACAATAAAAATGTCAAGCATGGATAAATGCTTTTAATTTGCTAGTAACTCGAAAGTTTCTTCAGAGAAAACTTTCACGGCCTATAAGTTGTGCGTAATTACATGTTTCTAGCTCTAGAAGTTGTACCAACACAAATTTATCTTCAAGACCATTGCAAATTTGAATTTATATAATTTTGTATATTTTCTAATTTTCCTCTTGATATATTAAACAAGACTAGTAAATTTAATTCAGTAAACCAGCAAGAAGCATCCATACAAACAAGACAAAAGGGAGAGGTATGAGGAGAATGAAGATTAAAGAAAGAAAAGAACTTCCAAGCTGCCAAAGCGGCATATATTCTCCCCGGTGAATGCTTTTCAGAAAAAGAAACACAAAAAGTTTGGATAAAATATACTGCATATGTTGCATAAGTGAAAAACCAAAAACAAAAAAAGATTCGGAAAAAAATAAAAAATGGTCGATTATAAGGTCTCGAAGTCACGACCTAATAGGAGAAAGCGTAGTACACCACATACGAACCACTAGGGTAGAGCACATGAATTGTGTATTGAACCTATTCCAGACCTCAAAATCAATACCGAAACCAGCAAAAGTTTTGGAAAAAATATACTACCACGTACATATTTTGCATAGTGAAAAGCAAAAAACAACAAAATATTCGGAATAAATAAAACACCACATACGAACCACTAGGGTAGAGCACATGAATTGTGTATTGAACCTATTCCAGACATCAAAATCAATACCGAAACCAGCAAAAGTTTTGGAAAAAATATACGACCCCGTACATATTTTGCATAGTGAAAAGCAAAAAACAACAAAATATTCGGAATAAATAAAAGTTGATGCGCTAGCAGATTTCGAGCTCACCACCTACGGAACAGCACTCCACACTCAGACCACTGGGGTAGAGCACAGGTTGTGTAATATGTGCATCCCTAGGCCCAATTAATTCGAGTCTGGTGTTTAACGTAGCAAAAAAAAAAACATGGCGCCCTGATTGAGGGCGTCGTGCTGGTAGACATGGCGCCCTGGCCTGGGGCGCCGTGCTTTTGGCCCGTGGGGCCTGCTAATCCGATGTGGCAGGGACAACGACGCCTCATACCGCGGCGTTGTGGTGTCTAGCACGACACCCCAGGGGCGGGCGCCGTGAGAAAGGGTTATATCCGTGAATTAATTTGAAATTTGGTCCATTTTGTAAAATGAATTTGAAAAAGGGTCAAATTTGTCAAAATTGCCCCATCTGATAGATAGATTACGCGAAATAAATCCCAATAACTTCGAGTTAGGTGGCCGTTGGCACGCTAGTAACCCCTGGGCCCGTATATAGACAGCAGCATGGAGTAAATGACACCGGTGGTCACACAACTCGTCCGCTATGTGCACTTAAGTCACACAACTGGAGAACATGATTTTTTGGTCACACAACTGGACTTTTGGTGCACGCAGGTCACAAACCCCACATATCAGTTCGTTTTCCGTTGTAGGAGTGCTGACATGGACACATAATTTTGCAGAAAACACCATGTATTTTGGGACATTTCGCAAAAAAAAACCAAATTTGGGTCCAATTACAGGGGGTTTTCTGTAAAATGTCCAAAAGTACAGGGGGTTTTCTGCAAAATTACGTGTTTGCGTCAGCACTCCTGCTGCGAAAAACGGACTGACATGTGGGGTTTGTGACCTGCGTGCACCAAAAGTCCAGTTGTGTGACCAAAAAATCACGTTCTCCAGTTGTGTGACTTAAGTGCACATAGCGGACGAGTTGTGTGACCGCCAGTGCCATTTACTCAGCAGCATGGCACGGACACAGCTTTGGTGACTTGTTGTGGCTAAGTCTCAGTAACTTAGCATCATCATCAGCCGTCGGATATAGATCTAACGTACAAGATTGCCCCAAATTTCAACATCATAATAAAAACTATTTAGAGAAATTCAAAAAATTCCAGTAAATCATAAATGTTCTAAAGTCTATTCTGGTAAAGTTTCATCTCATTTGGACCAATGATTTATGAATAAGTAGTCTTCTCAGTTTGAAAACATAAAAAAATCATTTATTTATAAACCATTAATCAAAATGAGATGAAAATTTCAAAGAATAAATAACGCGACCTTTTTGATTTACAGGAATTTTTTCAATCTTTCGGAACAGTAATTAGGCATGCGGAACAGACAAGGGATTGTCGACGAGCACTCTTCGTCGATGGATGGTTGAAGCGGGCCTTTGCCTCTTGATGCGTTTAGATACCTGTACTATCAAGCGTGGAGGCAGTACGGTAAGTGGGGCTCGTCCTCGAACATACTAGCGGTAGTTTAAATGAAGATCACATGATTAGCCCTACCATTTTGGCCAGGAGCGCGCTGCGCACATGCTGATCTCCTCCTTAATTTCGTAAAGTAACCACCGAAAAATAAGTAACCATGCACTGTAGCTTGGCTTAGATTGTTTAACATGTACATCTAAAGTGCTTTCTCTAATTTACTATTGATTGGTAGTAGAGCTAGCATTCTCTATTTTGAGACACCGATAATAGGTACTCCCTCCGATCCACTATGACGTTCGCTAGAAATCACCGTAGCTAGTACAATCCGTAGGTACAACTTACGACTCTTTTTTCGAGGTTAAAAGCGGTCGTATCCGCCATCCGATTAGATAGAATAGAGGTTTATGTACAGAATTTTGAGAAAGGGAAAAATCTCTTACAAAAATTAAACAGAAAACTAGTCTCCAGGATCAAGCTTGTGGGCGAAAGTCCGCAACGCCAACTCTTCCCACACCAAAGCTACCACCTCCGTAGGTGAGATTACTGCACTACAGAAAGTTCTCCGATCCCTCCCCTTCCAAATTCGCCGCGTGGAGGAGCGCCCAAGCATCAGAAACATCGGCATCTAGGCCACCTCTGGCGCCATCCCGGTCCCTGGCGTCTTCTTCTTCTTGGGCTTCTTCATGGAAAGGACAAGGTCGTCGATAGCTGCCGCTGCGTGGTCCGAGACGGGACCACCTAAGAGGGAGAAATACTCCTATCGGCGGCGCTCCGAAAGGGTGGCCACCTCAGGCAGCGAGCCGAGACGTCGCGCCACGGCCTCCTTGGCTAGCTGCTCCATGTTGGCACCCTTAGGGTGCAGCTCGGCGAACCTGATGCTCCTCCGCGCCGACGGCGCCTCTACCTCCTTCTCGTGGACCGACGCCGAGGCCGGCGTGCCCAGAACCGAGGTCCTGAGCGGCGTCGAGATCTGCGCAAGGAACCCTGCCAAGTCAAGCTGTCCAGATCCTGCCTGCACCGGCGAGAGGATGTCCTTCTTGATCTGCTGCTCGGCCTCCTGCTCACCCCGATCGGTCTGCAGAGTAGAGTGCTCATGGGAGAGCTCTCCAACTGGACCCGTCGAGGCCCTCTCATGTGGATCTTCATCATTAACCAGGACCAACTCCCTCGTGGTCTGCTCCTCGTGGCTGGGTATGTCAACACCCACCCGCTCCTGAAGGCTGGGCATATCCTGCATAGTGGCGCACTCCGAAACAAGGGCGAGAATCGACTCGGAGTTGGTCGTTTCCTTTGGGGAGAAACAACCATAGAGCTCGAGTCCACCATCCATGCAGCCATCGTTGACCCCAGCAGTCGGTGGTGGCGCTGGAGTCAACAGAACCTCAGTCGGCGCCATGAAAAGCATTTCCAGAGCAGCCTCAGCCCGCTCCAAAAAACTCCCAAAACGCTCCAACATGCCACTCATGGAATCCTTCATCGCGAGCTGAGCCGCGACCATGTCCTCGAGCTTGGACATCACCAAGCCACTCAGCTCAACCCGCATCAGCGTCGCTTGCTCTTCAAGGAAGGTTTTTTTTGCATCAGATCATCAGACACAGAGTTGGTCGACATTTGCGTCAGGGGACCCCGGTCCCCATGCTCGCCAGGGGGCGCAGCGACCGCAGCCCAGGAACGGCCGTCCGTGCGGCGAGAAACAGGGGACGGCTTGGGGCAGGCAGCTTCACGGGCGGCGGTGTGGGCGATGTCGATGTCGAGGCGGTCTTGACACTCCTTTGCTATGTGGCCCGACCGGTGGCAAGTGAGGCAGCGGACGGGGCCACGGCAGATGCGGGCGAAGTGACGAGGAGATCAAGGAGAGAGGCAATGGAAGCAGAGCCCTCTCATCCTCCTCCTGAAGGCGAGCTCGCCCTCCGTAGGAGCCAGGCCGGGGCGACGAGGGAGCTGCGGCGTAGAGTCCTCCCGAGGGCGGCGCCTCCGGCCAACCATCTCCCATCCGTCACGCCGGTCGTCCTCGACCTCCAAACCCTCCCGAGAGAGGCTGCAGCAAGCTCCCTCTCCCGCAAACAAACCCTGTCCGCCATTGATGTTGCCGACGACCAAGGACCGGAGGCGCGTCGGAGGAGCGGCATTGGCGGTGGAGAACGGAGCAGGGGAGGCAGTGGAGCCCGCACACGAGTCAGGGACCTCCTCAGACGAAGCCGGGCGCGGCGTGCGCGGCGGAGACACACCCGGCGGCGGCGGCACCATCAGCTCGACATCGGCCGCCGAAGAAGCGTCTCCCGAGCGAGCAGGGCGACGCGAGTTCCCCGCACCCCTGGAGCGGTACCAGGGCGCGGCCGGGGCGATGACCGTCGGCTTGAAAGGCGGCGGGGGAGCACGCGCGGCGGCGGCGGCGGGGTCGCGGACGCGAGAGGAACCATACCTTCGCCCACCCCTCCAATGGCTGGGTCGGATCGGAGGAAGTAGGAAAGTTCATGCATGAAGCCACTACCCAATTCCAGACATTCAAAAGCAGAAAACACGTCAGACTCAAGCCGTTTGTGACCATGATATTTACGGAAGAAATTGCGTGCCTCACAAATCGAACAACAACACTGTCGACTGATGGTCCACAGCACAAATTTTAAATGGTTGGGATTCGACGAAATCTAGCAATGACGCAGATAAACGGGTTTTCTTTTCGACGTGAGAGAACGGCTTAGGTCTCGATCTGGACCCTCTGGTGAATGAGATCACAGCTCCGCGCTCACTCCAAATCCCAAATATTCTAGTGTACGAATGTACTTCATCTGACACGATAATGGTCAAGCAAATGGCGGCTAGCTACTTGGTTTTCGAAAAATTGAATATAAATTATCGCAACTTGCAAACAGCCATGGACTGGCACGGCCATCTCTTTCGCTTCTCTAGCCGTGCCCATCTCATCAGATCCGTAGACTACAACCACTCAGACTTATATTACGAGGGATTCGTTGATTCCCGAGGTTTCCAGCAATTCAAAAATAAGATAGGAGTACTACCACGATGACATCCTGAAATCTGTATACTTTTACCCTCTATTTATGAACGTGTGGCATTAATTACCTTACCTCTCACTCCGTCCCAGTTTTTAGACTAGCCATAGTGGGGAGTATCATAAAGTGATATCATGCATATGATACTTGTTTATGATACTACCTCTATAATGCATAGTATCATAAAGTAGTATCATAGCCACACCTTATTTAATGATTTGTAGGATCTCAATACAAATATGTGTACAAGATTTACTTGCAATTAAAATATCTTGTTTTACGTGCTATGATACCGTAACATAGGTAGATACCACTATCATCTCTTTTCTCATTAATTAGTGTGTCACATCAGATTTTTGCCAACATGACATGCATGATACTAGCTATGATACCCCCACTATGGATAGTCAGGTCTTAATTTGCAAATCTCTTGGACCAATGTGTTAAATGATTGGGGCAAAAATATTGCATGCATTGGTGCAGAGAGGCAATCAACCACTAATTTAGTGGGAATTAAATTTAATTGTGCCTAGGAGGTGGGGAGTTTTTGGGACTAATTGTTTTTGGGATTATGACCTGGATACCAGGCCGAGGGAGTAGAGTAGTTACAATATCTAGATTAGCAATTTTAGAAACTTTGTGCCCTCCTTTTTATGCATGTTTGTTGATCAAGGTGTGAGGTGATGATTGATACAAATATCACGACAACGACAAAGAATAGAACAAATGGTGAAGAGAAGCCCCGGACATGATCGTCAATGAAGAGCTCCGATCTTTACCCTTTTTTTTTTGCATCACATCAACCTAACATTTTAGTGTATTCTAACCAAATATGCAGAATGCGAAAATGGGGTTAAAACATGTTCTAATTTTTTCCTAGATGGTGGATTTTATTTCACTTTTTTTTTGGTACTAAGCATTTGTGGGGTGAAAAGTTCATTTGAATTCACAAACACTATATCAAACTTAGTACCCGAAAGAATAGCAAAGTGAGAAAGTCGATCCCAGGAGATCTTACAAATAGTGCCACGGTACAGTCAAATTTTTTATAGTACACGATCAATCACTATTTTAGATTCATGAAGAAAATGAAAGCTGGTACTAAATATGAAACTTGCTTCATACTATCTATTCCACAATAAATTCACAGCACAAAAAGTAAGAGGCAAATTCATAAGCACCTTTAAAAGCAGCAAATTCATCGATTTATTCAATATCATAGAAAATTAGAAATCATAATCATCCTTAACATAAACAAGTTAAGGTCTCATTATCATTGTGGTCACATTGTAAAGGAATGTGCTTAGTGTCCTTCTAGAGTAACAAGTTGTGTCATACTCCCCCCCCCCCCCCCCCTTTTCTGAAAGTAAATCGTATATTACCATAATACTATATGAACACCATATGAAAACATATTTCATGATGTATCTAACGGTATTGATTTGGTATTGTAAATGTTAATGTTTTCTAAAAAATTAGTAAAACTTTATACTATTTGACTTTAAAAAAACACTCCTTACTTTCAAAAACAGATGGCGTATATATAACACAAATCTCTCGCATAACAGTGCAATCAGTTTATTTGATCTCCTAAGTATTTCCTTTTATACACAAGCGGTGTTCCTTAAAAAAAATTGTTGATCTACTATGAGCCCCCCCACCCTTCGCAGTAAGAACGGGTTTCAAAAAAGGTAACCATTGATAGAAAGCGAAAAACTAGTCATGATAACAAGGTAAAACGAAATGTAGTGTTTCTGGATTTTTTTGTTTATTTTTTAGTTTTAAAGCAAGCAAATAAGGGGTATATAAAAAGTAACTTAATAAGATAGATAGCAAGAGCGTAAAGTACAGGTTTGTAGGACTCTTAGTTGATGACAGTAGTTACCCGGCAACGGCGCCAAAAATTGGCTGACTACTTCTGAATAAGTTGTTGGAAACACCTAGTGGAAGGGGTGATGTAGCTACCCATCAGCAAGTATTTCCCTCGATTGATAACCAAGATTTATCGAATGGTAGGAACTAATAAGACTTCAACTAAGTTAAGAGCAACTGCACACAAACAGATAACAATTCTTGTCCCCAACGTTTCAGTAAGGTTGTCAAGCTTCTCGTTCTACTAGTTATAAGAATTAAACGTATGGTGTGATAGAAATTGATGAATGAAAATAAATAAGCAAATGAAACAGCATGTAGATGTTATGAAAACAAGTAAAAGGAAGATGTAAAAGATATTAAAACATGGACTAGGTCCTATAGGTTCGGTAGAGGCATCTATTCAAATAAACATAACAATGTTGGGCAAACAAACAAAAGTTAGACAACAATTATATTGTAATTATCTTTTATTTTATGATTATGATTATTCATGGCATGATTTATATAGGCATTACTCCAAGATATATAGATAATTACTCCAACTACATCTATAACTAACACTGCACTCTGAGACCACTATGCAGCATGCATCTCAATGTATTTAATTCATACAAATAGAGTATTGCCTTAACCAAGATGACATAGTCTAAACAGTAAAAAGACCATCCAAATGTGGTATAGAAACCATTGTTTTATCCTTAGCAGCCACAACATATTGCATGCCTTGTCCCTTATTGGCACCGTGATATAGAACACTGCAAGATTGAACGTACTATCATACAATACTCCTGATTTTTTTACATCATACTTGACCAGGGCAGACAAATAAACCAGAAATCATATATGACTATAAATTATGCAAGAAGATAAAATCAAAGATATCAATATAATTTATGAATAGAGCTTATGTTGACAATTCATCATATCCGAACAAACACAACAAGTATGACATTAGATTGATCTCAATCATGTAGGGCAGCTCATGAGACATTTGTATTGAATAACAAGGAAGAGAGGATGCCATCTAGCTATTTTTATGGACCTAGAATTTAAAGGGGGCTACTACAGCCAGATTGATGAAAAAGAGTCCGACAATGGATCCCCCCTCCGATAGAGGCCGAAACATGCCTTCAACTTAGATCTAAGCGGAACATGGACTTTTGGTGTCGGCTCTCCAAAATATACTCCATCTCCTATGTTTTTTCGTCGAGGGGTCGATATTAAAGACGTGGAAGAGCAAGCATGCATCAAAATAGTTAATTTCCTCGTCCAGTGTGTGTTATATGCTTGTATTTTGTGTTGTAAGCTGAAATTCAAGCAAATTTACAACGTAATTTTGGTGTTGTGTGTAGCTTTGTATTTAAGATCGCCTAAACTGTCCCTTCTATACATGTCCCTTCTATACAGTATTAAAATACCAGGTTTAAGAATTCATATATTCTATTATGTGTTTTGTACAAAAAAGTATATTTTTAGGACAACAATGTAAAAATATTCGAATACAAATACGTACTCAATGGACTACTATAGTATGGAACGGCACAGGTGGTTGGTGTGATTTGATCTGGAAAACTTGGAAGGCGGACGTGGTTTCCCGAGGATCAGTGTGCCCTGCTCGCTTGACGACGAGCTACGAGATCGAGATGCGCTTGTGCCGAAACGGACATGGAAAAGGCCGAATACGATCGATCGAGTCAGAGTGTTGTTGGGGCGACATGCCTCTTCCCCAGTGCTGCACCTGCACGTGAGTTGGCACGGCGCCAGCCATAGACGCACGTCACAGCTGTGGTGGACCCATTCGAGCGACAGCGTGTAGTCCCTAATTTTCTGCCAATATCCGGGCCCTTGTGCAGTTGGATCGTTGTGCCAAGCATGTTTATTTTATTCCGGCCATGTATTTTTTTCCATGCCGAGAATATTTAAGGGAAAAATAGCGACGACTATTAGCTTGCTATATCACACATTATGATGCTATTAGTGAGATATTGTATACTGATTTATTTAGCGAAATAATTCTCAGCCCGCTAGCGGCGCTATTTTTTTCAGTGGTATAAACCAACACAAACCGATCAATGCTACTACAAAAACAGTTCCGGAGAATACAAATTCGAAGAGAAAACACCAGAAAATCCAGCGAATCCACCCAGGCCAGGCTAGGCCAGAGGCATCCAGCTACACGACGGACAGACAGGGTGGAGAGGAGAGAGCGGCGATCTCCCAATAAAAACGGACGCGAGAATCTCCAACTCGAAGCGGTTGCCTCGTCTCGTCTCTCCCAATCCCACCACCTGCCACGCGCTCCCCCCTGTTCTGTTCTCTGCCGTTTCGTCCGCACGCATCAGCCAGGCTCCCCCCGCCCAAGAGAGCCCACACGTCTCCAAACGGAAACACGCGCCGCGCCGAGTCGAGTCGAGAAACCCTGAGGAGGACGGCCACAGGAGGAAGTCCTCATTGCGGCATGGCTGAGGCCGCTGGCGTCGGGCACCTCGTTGGCGTCGCCGCGGCCACGCTCCTCGCGGCGCTCTTCCTCGCCGTCTTCTTTGGCCGCCAGCGCCGGCGACGCGGGGCTCCGCTGGAAGGGACCCCCGCGCCGCAGGATGCCTGCGCGGCCTCTGACGGCGAAGGGAACGCGGCCGTGGATGGCCCGACGGACGTTATCATCGTTGGCGCCGGGGTGGCCGGATCTGCGCTCGCCTACACGCTCGGAAAGGTGGCCTATTTTTGCCTTTCTTCCTCGTTTCCGTTTGTTATGAATATTTTTTTTGCTTCTTGTAGATTGATGAAAAAATTCTTCTTCCTTTTATTTTGCGTATCTTTTGCTTACCGTTAGGAAAAAATATTAAGTATGTATTTAACACAGAAAGATTGAATTTTTGTTCGGTGAGTAGGAGCAGGGATCGAAAAATTTCCACCATGGATTCCGAATCTTTCTTGAAGTAGATAATCTAAGAACCCTCTCGATTTAGTTCAGAAAGGAACCGCTTTTGTTAGCCCCTACCGAAATAATCAATTCGTAGCCACCTTCTCGTTAAAAAATGTCATGAAACGGCTGGTGATCCGGGGTAGTTGCATGGAGGGAATAATTGTGTTTCGTTGCAACTTCTCCTTGGTGTTTTTTTCGCATGTTTTCACTGCTCGGAGAAAGCGAAGTCCCTGTCATGTAATTTGAAAAATCTCTGCTGTGGACATGGATTTCGTGTGGTGTTGGAAGGTGCTATACTGCTATGTAATATCATCTCACGCAACTACAAATAGAAATTCTCTTTTAGAAAGCTGATTTGTTACCACCTTGTTTCCACGTATGAATCAAATCTTTGCTTTCTGCTGGCCATGACACGCCTGGACAGGCAGAAAAGAGGAAGAAAGCAGCGGTGGCAACAATATTCAACATAAGAAATCCATATAAAACTAAACCTGAATGCTTGGTTGTTTAGTACTCCATAAAGTACAATCTTGATGAGCTGGTGTTGACGATTTGGATAAACAAAGGAGTTCCTTAGAGCGCACAGGAAATTTGCATGTTACTCCATTTAGTCAAAGAAACATGGGGTATATTTAACTCGAAACAGTTTTTAAATATATTTCATAGATATTTAAATTACCTTGCGAAAGTTATCCCAGGGCTACCCTGCAAGTTTTGCTGAAAGTAGCTTTTCTCTCTGAGCAATGAAGGAGAACGTTTGAAAATATCGTGCCAACACAATGTGGATGACTGGACTGTAAACCACTCATAAATGGGCAACAAGAGAAGAGCATATGTGTTATGTTCTTTCGATCTCTACTCTTTTCTATGCCTTTTTGTCCTACCTGCTCCAGCAAAGCAGTGATGTGCTCTTGCTTTGTGTAATTAATGATCTGCCTAACTAATTTCATGACCCACTGACTTTACTTCATTGGCTCACAGCAACCCTGACAATGATATTTCATTAATACAAAACCGTTGAGCGTGTTATCGAACTTAATTCTCTTTCTTTTGTTTGGAAGTACTCCACACTAGAAGTAATAGTTTATAAACAAAGTAAGGACGCAAGCTCCTTTTATAATTTTCAGAAATTATCTGTACCAGCCAAGCTTGATAGATAAAGATATCAACTGAGGCTTTGTGTGCACAGGTTAATTTATATTGTCAAAAATATTTAGTATCCCTCATCTCATGCTTATTGGACTGTGAGTTATAGTATATTTATTCCCTAAAGCGTATTACCGTGGTAATCCAGTCTCATATGGATCTGGATATAAATTGTAAAAAACGATTATGTAGCTCGTCATGATCAAGTATTGCATTACTTTGCTTTTTGTCCTTGTATCCCTGCTTAATTTGTTGGTGACACAGGATGGTCGCCGGGTGCATGTTATAGAGAGAGACCTGACTGAGCCAGATAGAATTGTGGGTGAACTATTACAACCTGGAGGCTACTTGAAATTGATTGAATTGGGTCTGCAGGGTAAGCTGTGCTCTCTCTTGCCCACGGTGGTTTCTCCAGCAGTACTATAGACAGTGTATACTAACTCTTTCACTCGATGCAGACTGTGTTGATGAAATTGATGCACAGCGTGTCCTTGGTTATGCATTATTCAAAGATGGAAAGAACACCAAGCTCTCGTACCCCTTGGAAAAGTTCCATTCAGATGTTGCTGGTAGAAGCTTTCACAATGGACGATTTATACAGAGGATGCGTCAAAAAGCCGCGTCTTTGCCTAAGTAATACCCGTTGTCTAATTGAGCTATCCCTATTATCATTCTGCTATACCTCTTTGTATGGTTGTCATCTGGATTATTCTATATGATAATTTCATTTTCTTGCTAAGCTATGCCTCAGAATGATGAACTTTAAAGGGCACCGCCCTATTTGATAGTTTAATTCTGATTAATATGGAATTTCTTGATTTGGGTATATTTGCTCTCATGTGTATATTTTCCACTTTACATGGGTTGCCTTAGCATTTATCTAATCCATCATGCACCTGGATTTTTCTATGATTAATGTTTGGCGCACTGTTGGGTTTTCAGTGTCCAATTGGAGCAAGGAACAGTTACAACTTTGCTTGAAGAAAATGGTACAGTTAAGGGTGTGCAATACAAGAACAGGTCAGGTGAAGAACTAAAGGCTTATGCACCATTGACAATTGTATGTGATGGCTGCTTTTCAAATTTGAGACGCTCCCTTTGCTCTCCAAAGGTACAGTTCTCACATTATACCTACTAAGGAATTTTGTGTTATCCAATACGAGAAGGATATTAATGGCATTTTACGCTTAGGTTGAGGTGCCATCTTGTTTTGTTGGGCTGGTCTTGGAGAATTGTGAACTCCCTCACGCGAATCATGGTCATGTTATCTTGGCTAATCCTTCGCCCATCCTATTTTACCCAATAAGCAGCACTGAGGTTCGCTGTTTAGTTGATGTCCCTGGTCAGAAGGTGCCTTCCATAGCAAGTGGTGAAATGGCAAATTATCTCAAGACCATGGTTGCACCTCAGGTACTATTGTTAATATTATTAATTCAGTTGATCTTGTATGAACTGTAATTTGCACTGTCTGAGCACCACAGCGAGATGTTAATGTATAGCTTATGTTGTTGTTTGTCAGATTCCTCCAGAAATCTATGATTCCTTTGTAGCTGCTGTTGATAAGGGAAGCATAAGAACAATGCCAAACAGGAGCATGGCAGCTGCGCCGCATCCAACACCTGGTGCACTTTTGATGGGGGATGCTTTCAATATGAGACATCCTTTAACTGGTGGAGGAATGACCGTTGCATTATCTGACATAGTCGTCCTACGCAATCTTCTCAAACCTCTTCGCAATCTCCATGATGCCTCTTCACTGTGCAATTACCTTGAATCATTCTATACTCTTCGGAAGGTTAGTCTTCATGTTGTGGTTTATGATCTAGCTTGTTTCACATCATAGCATGGGTGCACGGTTTGTTTAACACAGTTATTTTCTTTCTTTTTAATTTTTTCAGCCGGTTGCTTCTACGATAAACACATTGGCCGGTGCTCTATACAAGGTCTTCAGTTCCTCACCTGACAAGGCTAGGGACGAGATGCGCCAAGCTTGCTTTGATTACCTAAGCCTTGGAGGTGTCTGCTCGAATGGGCCTATTGCTCTACTCTCTGGTCTTAATCCTCGGCCATTGAGTTTGGTTGCACACTTCTTTGCCGTCGCTATCTTCGGTGTTGGGCGGCTAATGCTCCCTCTTCCTTCACCTAAAAGAATGTGGATTGGAGCGAGATTAATTTCGGTAAGTTCCTTTTATTTTCCAAACATTTATCATATCTGTGTTTATAATAGTATGGTGATACACACTTTGTAGCAGTCAAGTTAGACATAGTACTAACATGAAGACAGTCATACAGAAATAACGGGGCTGCCTGTTTTGTTCATGCTGCTTTGCATTTAATCCAGAATTTTATTAATATGGGTAGCAGGATTCATGATTTTATTTTGGTCAGACTGTTTAGATGTGCTATATCCTTGCTACTGTTTTACCGTACTTGTTTGCTTCGTGTGATACTGTATGGTTGTACCAGCCTACTAGCAAGTTCTGGTATCCACACTATCTTGCTTTGAATCGCATGTTATAAGAGTGAAAAATGGAGATGACCCCCACTTGAGCAAAATTCATGCTAGACTGGTCATACAGGCTATTTTGTACTGCAGGCCCGTCATACAGTCTGTTAATAGATGCAAATTGTGTGGCTGATAAATACCTTTCTCTGCAGGGCGCATGTGGTATCATCTTCCCGATCATCAAAGCTGAAGGCGTGAGGCAAATGTTCTTCCCGGCTACCGTCCCTGCGTATTACCGTGCTCCTCCGGAAGCAGAGTTCTAAACGACGATAATGATGCCGCTGATTTTCAAGTGAAGTTCTAAATGACGATGATGATGCCGCTGATTTCTCGCGCGATGACATTTTGCCTGTGTTGCTAGTCGTTCATCAGTGTTAGCCGGTCGTGTTTGTACTGTTGGAACGGAATGAGGAACCTGTATAGTACTCTTCTCCCGTCGGTGTGGATTATGTGCAAGATGTTTCTGAACTGTTCCATCAGTGTATGTCGATTCGTCCTAACTAGTAGTTGTACATTAGCGAACTAGTAATACTAATGGCGTTCCTCGTGTACTTTACATTAATAACATAAAACCGTCCGAGTACTAATTCTACTACTACCTTTTTTTTTTTTTTTTTTTGCGGTTTAATTCTACTACTACCTCCGTTCTGGAAAATGTGTTGCTGGGATTGAACTATACAGTATAAGGTCTGCCGCCCGGGCATGACAGGGATCCAGCTGGAAGATATCGCCACGTTATCCCGCATCATCTTGTCTTCCGATCAGATCTGCTGAGCTAAAAGAGCCGTGTTGTTTTCTTATTGAGTCCCTTCAAATCAAAGGTTTTAAAAAGAAGAAGAAATCCAGCAAGCACGCACGTTGGGTCCTGTCTGGATTAGCATGCGTGCCTCGTTGCAAACTTCCAGTTCGGCACACGTTTCCTTTTGCCTGAATTTAGTCCAACAACTCATCAATCAATATGATAAGGTAAGTTGACCAATTTTGAACTAACACGAGATTTTGACAACTAACACGAGATACCATCGCGACTATTATTTACACCGGCAGAACACATAAGAATATTGAATGTTCCTGGCACCGTGCTGCACGGGCCCACGCTGGTATGTACTCCCTCCGTTCCAAATTAGATGTCTTCCATTTGTCCACATGCGGATGTATCTCTAATACATCCGCATGTGGACAAATGGAAGACATCTAATTTGGAACGGAGGGAGTATCAATGAATTAATCCCTTAATCTATAGCCACGGTCCATCCTTTCTTGTCCTCTGACAGCCCCATCTGGATGGACGTCAGGTCCGTGTACAGTTTCCGGGACAAGGTGTCTTCACCGGTCCTGAATTTGTACCTGGAGTGGACACGCAGACCCAAATTCAGGTCTCAACACAGCGTCTTTGTACATATTCAGTGAACCGGAAGAACTGAGTGCGATACGATAGATTTTACCTCGTCCCTTGGTAGGTAACGGTCGACACCGGAGTGACGCCTACGGCTGTTCCGGTGCAGAACACTTCGTCTGCACTGACCAGCTCGTCGATGGAGACGAGGCGCTCTTCGACCTGCTTAAATCAGAACACACAGATCAGAACTGAGTCACAATTAACTTAAGATGTCGAAGCAGCTGGTTACAATTGACAGCAGTGCGGTGCATAAACTGGTTCGACCTGATAGCCTCGGTCCCTGGCGAGCTCGATGATGCTCCTGCGCGTGATCCCCGGCAGGATGGTCCCGGCCGTCGCCGGCGTGGCGAGGGTGTCACCCTTGAGGACGAAGAGGTTGCAGGAGGAGGCCTCCTCCACGTACCTCTTGTGCACCGAGTCCAGGTACAGCACATCCGCGAAGCCTCTGCTCTTGGCGTCCATCTGCGGCTTGAGCACCTGAAATCAATCAAACACAAGTCGGTTCCGTCAGTCACAGTTCTGCAAATTCTAATGAAAATTACCGGCGTCAGGGTACGATAGTATTTTCTTACGGGCGCGTAGTTTGTGATGGTCTTGACCCCGCCGGTCCCGCCCGGCATCGCGCGGTGGAACTCCTCCTCGACGAGCAGGTTTACCGCCGACTTGTCCACCTCATTTGGCTGCAGATTATGCAATTTTCCAAGGTCTATAAACTTCCAAGATGGTAGTGTACTACTACGGTCCAAACCCACAGCAGACTGCACTGACCTTGAAATAAGTTCCGACGGGTGAGGCGTAGATCATGAAGGTGTACTCGGGAGCCGGCGCCAGTCCAAGAATGGCACCGCTCCCAATGAGCAATGGCCTGATGTACAGCGAACCCTTCCCTTGAGGCGGCACCTGGCGAGAGGTGGTTGAGAAGATAGATCAGATCAGCCAAGAACGAACGGCACAGCTTGCCGTGGGCTCACGTGAAAGATCACCATTCGTCATCACGTACCCAGCGCCTGTTGGCGAGGACGGTCTGCTTGACGGCGTGCACGAACTGCTCCACGGACGGCGCCGGCATGCACATGCGCTCCGCCCCCATCTGCATCCGCCGCGCGTTCTCCTCCGGCCGGAACAGCATGTACCCGCCGGCCCTGCTGTCCGACCTCCTGTACGCCTTCAGGCCCTCGAACAGGCCCTGGCCGTAGTTGAGGACGCCGGAGGAGGGGCTGAGCTCGATGTTGCCGTAGCCGCTGAGCTCGCCGCGGGAGAAGCCGCCCTCGCCCTGCGAGCACCGCATCACGTACATGTAGTCCGTCGGGGTCAGCCCGAAGCCCAGGTTGTCCCAGTCGATGTCCCCGCCGTTGGTCTCCTCGTCAGACCTACATGCACGCAGCGTTTACAGAGGCGAACAATGACGAACTGAAAACCGATTGCAGATTTAAGGTCGGAGAACAGAAAATCGGGGTATATGGGCGAATGGCTACTAAGACAGAGGGACGGTATCGATCACGGTCGTAAATATGCGACGCATCTCACCTGTCGACGGGGTCCAGCTGCGGCAGCGATGACTTCCACCGGGTCTGGAAAAGAGAGCAGCCGCCGCCTCCGTCCTGCATGTTGACAAGGCAGCGCCTGCTGTGAGTTCCGATCGATCTCATCCCCATCCTCATGGAGGCAGGAAGGAAAATCATCTTGGACATGGAGAAATCAGAAATGGCAACAACAGGAACAAGAAGAAAGCGAATAAAAACAGCAGGCTCCGATGATGCAGTCAGATAGAGCGAGGGGGATCTGAACCGAAACGACGCAAAGAGCGCGCACGCACCGTCGCGAGCGCTCCTCGGAGGCTGCCGCTGACCGTCGCCAAGGCGTGGTCGTTGCAGGCCCGTGGAAGCACGCGTTTCGCAGACGACAGCACGGCCATGCACGTACTGCCCGCAGTTATCTCTCGGCGGAGTTTTGAAGAGCTCGAACCTTTGCGGCGGCGACCAACGGCTGATTCGGCGAGCTACTCGGCGCAAAATGTGGATGAGAGCACGCGTCAGTTTGTAATCGTTCGTAGAGAGGTGCCAGGCTTCTATATAAGTCGTGGAGAACTTGGCAAGTCTTCAGTTTGACGTGCTGAATTCCAGCCTTGCATAGGAGAACGCATGCAGCATGCCAGCATCGGTAGATTTTTCTTGGTGGGAGCGTGTGCTATACGATCGAGCAGCAAATCTTTTCACGGATCGAGACAAATTAACCAGAAACGGCCGAGGATGCGATGGCCTGGCGTGCAAGGGGCCCTCCAGACAGTGACAAGAGTAGTACTAGAGCAGCCAGGCCTGGCAATGGCATAGCATCTCCCTAGAACGAGGAAGTCGTTGTCGCCGGCTAGCTCTGCCCCGTGGCGGCCCGTCAATCCTTACCCCTTGCATGGTGCCGCAGTGAACCAGAACTCTTCCCGCTCCACCGAATTCTCTCGGAGAAAAGATTGCCACCACACTCCTCCGCGTTCGCTTTCATCGATCGATCGCGAACACTGTTACCAGTCAGTTGAAGGTGTTCGACCGAACGAACCTAGTCGTGTTTCGTTTCTTCTCGTCGTGTTTCGTTTCTTCTCTTAATCCACGGCGGCGCGGACCCACCTCCCAACCTCTTTTGAGCTGGCGATACCAGCGAGTCCGTGCTTGCTTGCTTATCTTCTTCCTTCGTTTCGATCGACAGCAAAGCCCTTTGCTCATCTAGTCATCGGTGCATGCCATGACTTGTTGTCCGTACGCTACTACTCCTATGCATTTGTCTATTAACGAATGTATGTAGACAATAAACAAGTATAGATATATTCGTATTTGAACAAACACAAGTCAATTAATTTGGAACGAAAGAAGTACGTATCTAGCACTAGAAGGTGCATGCATGCGGCTGCAACTCTGCAATGTACTGATAGCGTACTGGCATGGACCTCTCGTAGCGTCATCGCATTCTCGAGTCGGCTGACAAGATCCCTGGAATTCCACATAATCGGCCAAATGGAGCAGATATACATTCATCGTTACTCCTTCTTTCCGATTAAAATGCGGGAAGGTTTCTTTTTTGCTTGAACCGCAACCCATTTCAAATAGTTAGTCCTAATAATCCACCCAATTGCAAGTGGCGATTCAACATGGACTCTAGGACCAGATCAATTTGGAAGGGGCTTTCTGTAACACACAGCCCAGCAGCCCAGGGATCATACACACCGCAAAACTAAAGAGCCTTGAGTACTAGAACAAAAGCATGTAGACCTAACAAAATTGTACTCCTGAGGAATAATATATTTTTGTAAAAAAAGGACATACATTTTTTTTATTTTTAGAAAGCATTCGTGTATTCACCAAAGATCGGATTACAAGATCAAGAACACACGCACGCTACAAAATTTGAAGCAGAGCACTGACACCACACCTACGAACAGAGGAACCTGCAACAACACCAAGACACACCACAAACCTGGACGAGAGAACACCTCCAACATAGTTGACGGCTGCAAGATCCACCTGACGCAAGCACCAGGATCGTCGACGATTAACGGGCACAGCCAGGCCACCCTCTCCTCCACCAGCTCCGGACAGCCCAGCTGCGCCGGAACCTCCACCCAACAACCACCAGACCACCGCAGCAACCTCCAGCACGAGACGAAGTGCAGAACTCCACCTCCATCCAAACCTCCAGCACACCAGCACCTCACACACCCTGCAGCGCCGCAGGAGGGGACGACGCCGCGACGAGGACAGGGCCGGAGGACGGGGGCTCCAAAGCACGCAGACGACGCCGCCGTCTCGTCGGCCGCACGCAGAGAGCAAGAGCCCACAAGATCCGCAGATCTTGGAGCACAAAAAAGCCCACCGAATCGCACGATCCGGAGGCCGCCAACGCCGGACGCTTCCCGCCGCTGCCACGCATGGCCTCGCCGGGGAGGGCAAGAAGCTCCAGCAACCTTATTCCATGACGCCGCCGTCTCCACCTCCGAAGCCGCGCCGCCGGGAAACCTATCCCTAACCCTACTATCTACACGCGTCGGGCACAGATCGGAGGTCCCTCCACTCACCCACCGCCGCACGGGCGGCCGGAGAGGGAGGAGACCGCCGATCCGGCCGTCGGCGGAGCTCAGGAACGCGGGGTCCTCCCTTTCGCCTTTTCCGCCTTGCTCTCCACTGTAGACGAGAGGGGAAAGGGAAAGAGTGACGCAAAACAGGAGACATACATTTTTCTCAATCCATGATATTGTTTCTGGATAGTCGACTCAATCAATCAAAACTCCCTGCTCGATCCATGCGAGCTGCTCCCACACGCCATCCACACGATCACTCCCAGGCTGTAATTGCATCTTATCTCTCGGCTCTAAAACAATGAAATACAAGAGTTTGCGCTGCGTAATGCGTGCAACCTTTACTCGTTTGCTTCAGTTATTTATACGGTCTACAATTATCGTTTTTTATAAGTGAAAAGAGAGAAAAACTAGCTAGTGAACAGCTATACCGGATGCGTCATCCCTGTAGCGCCCCGACCCCGGTATTATACAAAGATGCTGTGTGTCACTGGTCATGTGATACAATCGAAGGTTACTGGGCACACCTCTCTCGGGTCAGAACCTCTGGCAGGCGTTGCTCGGAATGGATTATCGGCAACACAACACCTCGATTGAAGTCATAACACAGGCACAACTATCAAAGTATAATAAAGAGATCAAGACTGCGGAACAACTGGCACATCACAGACTCTACGATTCAAAGTAATATTACATAACCTGGATTACAGTCCTTGATAATATTACAAGCAGAGGTCACATGACCCAACATTACAACAAACAACGAAAGCAAATGTGTTGCTATACAACAAGTCTGCAAAAGGCCTAAGAGGCCAAAAGTAAGCAACGTAGCCAAACCCAACCTACACGTTCCAGTCTGCTACCTGGGAACCCCAAACTACTCGTCGAAGTCAACGTAGAAACCAGCGTCGGAGTGAGGGTCTTCACCTGAACCAAATTAAGCAAACATGAGCACCGAAGGTACTCAACAAGACTTAATTAACCTATTATATATGTGCATGTTAAGAGAGTATGTATGAAGGTTCCTTTGCATAAAGCCATCTTTATTTTCAAATAGAGTGAGGAAGAATCTCGTATTAACAGTAGACTTTTTAAAAAGAGATAAGAGAGCATTTCCAGCTCTTGTAACCATTTTGTAACCACCAGCTCATCAACATCACCTAACAACTAGGGTCACCCCCTCGACAACCACGAGGAAGCACCTTTTCATTCGTTGGCAACAACTTTTACGATCATGTTCAAGTTCTCTATGATCTCAGAATACGTCGCCAAGTTGTCCATAACCGTGGACACGGCTTTTCGAAAAGATTTAACCTGCAGGGGTGTACAATGTTTACCACGCGTACCAACCGACTCTTAGCGCCAGTACATAAGCACTCACCAAGGAGTGCCGGCAGAGGGTGTGTGAGGACCCCGGATTAGGTATCCGAGATACTCGTTATGTTTCCTGCAACAATCCCATGATCAGTCTGTTGTTGCACATAACTCGAATTGGTATCACAGAACACCCATAAATAACGAATAAATTTACTTACTTGATTGAAGCCATAACTTCATCAGGTACTCGCAGCGGAATTCACCAAAACAACGTGGAGCCCAAGTTATTTGCCAACCCTACAGGCAGCTGACTGGGAAGCGCCCTAGTTCGCCTTGACGTCATTTCAAACTTCTCCTTCGAATTGCTCCTCTTCAGAATCTGGCTAAGACAATAGCCAGGGACGAAACCAATATGAGTACATTTGAATGTACTCGCAAACTACCCCCGGAATGAGCA
Organism: Poa pratensis; assembly: GCA_947311845.1. NCBI lineage: Eukaryota > Viridiplantae > Streptophyta > Magnoliopsida > Poales > Poaceae > Poa > Poa pratensis. Next base: position 21,236,396 of record CAMZMU010000073.1, read on the forward strand.
TGCACTACTCTTTTTAGTGTTTAAATAAAACTTCGTTTGCTTTGAAAACTCTATATCCTTGTTGAAAAAAGAGAAGGATAGACTTTTGTTTAATAAAACCTTGTTTTGAAACCTCTATATCTTTATTGAAAAAGGAAAGAAGGCTTTTAGAACTTTTCCCATAAATTTGTCTTTGTAAGAAGTCTCTTTAAAAACTTTCTCCCGTAAATACATCTTTGTTGAAAAAGGTAAGAAGTCCCTTTTATAAACATTTTTCCCGGAAAATCACCATTTTATCTATTTCTCCAAAACTCCTCCTTTTTCTGACCATGGCTCGCCATAGGTCCAATTAACTCCAACACATCATACCAACTCATTGGTATAGTTGTGGAACACTTTCTCCACTTCATTTCCCTTTTAAATTCAAAGCTTTTCAAAACTTGCACATAGTCTTAGGACAGTCTCCCAATTGTCCATATCCGAGGACTCGGCTATTCGAATAGTTTTGACCCTCTGCAGAGGTAGCACGCTTTTTGCCCACACCCATCCGGTAACTCATCGTGTCAGCCACGTCCCGCCATACAAGGTGTATGCGAAGTTGAGCCACTGACCATAGTCTGTCCTTTGCTCATGCTAGTACAGGACCCTGCCCATATGACACTTTCCACCGACACTCAGTCCAGTTTCCCGTCAGAATCCCTAAGTGTGAGGACTCATAGGTTTTGCCTGGCGGTGTATAGGGGACATCCTTCTATCCTCCTCCTTATCTTTCCATAGAGTTTGAGCGAGGTCCCAGGTCAGGGGTAGGTCACCAAACCATCCCCTCATGCATAATGGAGTCATCTCCGTCGATGAGGCATCCCATACTAATAAGAGCAAATTATATGACTAAGCCCTTTCCCATATGTGGGTAAATGTGGTCGCACAGGGTAAGATTGGTCGTCATAGTACTAGGACACTGTGCATTTTTCATAAACATCACCATTCTCCATTTCTCCACTTCAACACCGACATCTCGGCATTCCATAACCACACAAGGATTTTCAAAAGAGTTTTGAGTAAACAATATTTTTCCCATCCTATAGTTTGAGAAAAGAATTTCCATCTAACACCTCCATATAGGGTGTCAAAATAGTATACTTGTATTTTGAAAACAAAATGGTTTTCAAATCATAGCTTGAGTGGCAAACACCACATAAATCACTTATGCTCTTTATAAGTAAAGCATGTGAACCAAAATAGATGTATATAGATGCAAGCTCAGAGAATAGCTTGCCTGCTTCCAGCATAATGTTCCTGGGCTTCTTCTCACTGATCAAAGAAATAACTCCATCCTTCTTCGATAAATTCCCTCCAAATACCACTCCCGTAGCGTTTATATCTAGCGTCGCAAACATGAAAATAAAACAACACACAATAAGCAAACCAAACCACAAGTGGTATACAAACAAGTAATCAAACCACAAACATCAACTAATCATCCAAGCAACAAACTAGGATCTAAACTTACAAGGCATTATACCAATAAGTAGTCTAACACTTACACACAAGCTAGGGCAATCGATCACAAAACTATCTTAGGCAAAGATTAATAACAAGTACCTCCCTTTAAACAGGAAATACTTCAGACAAAAGTTAGGCCACCAAATATTCTCTGTAATTCAAAAATATCTTATCAAACTAAGGTAGAGACATTAACCCGATACCCAAGATAGTACTTAACTTAAGGACAACTAATTGGTTTACTCCACGATTTATTACAGATTAATTTATAAAAATCCTTTTCCATCTGCCCCTTTAGTTAATTTGTTTTAAACAACATTACAAAATAATTATCCATGTTTGGAAAAAAGGTGGAACATGAAGGTTATCACTTGCTGAACATTTTAAGAGGTCAAACTTAATTTTTGGATCATTATTTTTAAAGATATGAATTTTCCAAATCTGTTTTCTACTCTGCCATTTTCCTTATTTTAATAAAACATCAAATAAACTAATTTATTTAGATAGGTGAATTACACCAAAAGACAGGCTTTATTTTTCTGAACATTTTGGTATCTTATTTGTAATTTTTGGATCAATATTCAAAAAGATATGCATTTTACAAACTTAATCCATTTTCTGTCTTTTCTTTTTATTCTCCAGAAATCCCACCGAAACGTTTTATACCGAGGCTGGGCTAGCCACAGCCACTGCCATGCGGGCCCGAGCGCCACGCTGGCACTGTCTGGGCGTGTGTGGGCTGTGCTGGCCACTACGGTCACCGACCGGTGGGGCCCGCCTGTCAGACGGCGAAAAAAGAGGAAAAAGGGTTGCGCCTGCGGGGATTCGAACGCGCGACGCGGCGCTGGTGGATCGTGGCCGTTGCCACTGGGCTGGTGCGGTGCTTGTGCTACACTACAGGCGCGCGTAAATAAGAAGTGTAGACGGTGCACAGCGACGTCGCGCGTGGCCGCGGTGATCACCGGCGACGTCGTGCACGGATTTGACGCAACGGCTCGATCCAGTGCTCGCAAACGAGCGCATACGACTCGTCGTGCTACGGGGAGGCGAGCGGCGTCGCTATGGACCTAAAAGGTCGCCGGGAAGTGCTCCGGCGACGAGCTACGGCGGAGGTGTGCTATGGGCTACGGCGAAACCACAGCTACGCGACGAACCAGGGGGGAGAAGAAGGGGACGGAGATGTCTAGGAGCACGGTGTGCTCACCCTTGATGCGTTCGTGTGCTGGAAAAGGACGGAGATTGACGGAGACGGCGGAAATCATGCTCGAGGTGCGGTGGCCGGAGTTGGAGAAGACGCGGACGGCGGCGACGATGCGGGTGGCCCCGCGGCGATTCCTTCGACATGGAGGGAGAGGACGACGCGGCGAAGCTTCTGGTACTCTTGGATTTGGACGGGGAGGCTTGAATCAGCGGCGGTGTTCGACGGCGAGCTCGGCTAGGGTTCGGAACGGAGAGGGAGAGAGAGAGCGGTGGAGGGGACATGTGAGTGAGGGCAGAGCGAGGCAGAGGAGCGCCCGGGGCCTCCATATCCTCCTTGCGCGGCAGGAGAGCGAGAGGGGGGGGGGGGTCCGGGCGGCGACGCGCGGGAGGACGACACGGCGCCATGGCCTCTGCTGCTACAGGGAAGATGACGCAAAAATTGCAGAAAACCCCTATGCTTCTTTTTCCTTTTACAACCAAGTCCTTTTCCTGTTTCTTTTAAAACCAGTGAGTTTCAGGGATTTAATTGAGGCCTTTAAACATTTTTAAAAATTATGAGAAAAATCAGGTAGCCTCCCATATACATGGAGAAGCTTCACAAAAATTGGGGCTTCAAAATAAAATGTTTTGCACAACTTTTGTTCATAATGTTTCATTATGGCAATTTTACTAATTTCCAAACGATATTCCTTTGGAATTTTGAAACAAGTGCAAAATATTAATTTTGAACTCTTGGAACTTTCTTGACAAATATTTGAACTTTATATAGTTTTCATTTTCATAGAGAAAACATTTGTTTGAAGGAAATAGAGAGCTAGGGAGGGAAGTTTATGTATGGAGATCACTCCTTTATTTCATAATCTTAATTTCCATTTGTTGGATAATCTTGAGGAGGTTGTTTTAAATTTAAGTCACATTCCAAATTATTGTCAAGTGTGTTTTAAACATTACTGCTCTAGCATATTTGATTAATTTTCCCATACAAGCAAACAACCACAACAAATTCAACAACACAGTCAAGACCACACAAGGTCAAACACAACAATGGGAAGTAAAACACAATCATCAGTGAAACTTTTCAAAAGTTTTTGTTGGTTCTGAAATTTGGGTCTTGTGAAACTAAGTTTTTCTTAGTTTCTAAATTTGGGATGTGACAGGGTGGTTGACCACGACCTTTACCTTAGTTGATTATATCCCATGGGTCATCCATAACAGGGATGTGCCGCCATTACGCGAGATGGCCACCTCGTGACGGTCCCCGTTACTCTGTCACAGGAATCAAGATCTGTGTTCGTCCATCACTGGATCCCTGCCAGGCCCTATCTTTTCTCAAACGTTTTTGACCCACACGCAAATGGAAAACCAAACTACGTGTCTCATGGGTACAACCAACCAAGTTAGTTAGTCGAGCAGGGTGCTAGGCCCGCGCGTGGTTGTACGCTCAGTCTTGGTTCGTAGAAGAGAACTCGGGTCCTAGGGCGGCGTGAACGAGACAACCCACCACAGACCCATGTGGCCTCTCATCCGTTACCTTTTAGTCATTTTACATGCTCACCTCCTTTCCACGGTATTCCGACATATTAGAGTCATTCGCAACCCTGATTCACCAACCGGGTGAAGCAAAGATAAACAAATAGATACGACTAAGCATAGCAGATATAAGGCTTTGGCGTTACACACAAGCAAAACCCTAGGGCTGCTAGGAACAGTGGATCAGGATATTTAGGCAATGCAATAGATAGGAGAACTCTACCTGATGACCAAAATACATTGGAATCGTATGCAAATACAAGTATGGAATACTTCGAAATCATATATGGGCAGATAAGAGGTTATGCTTGCCTTGTTCGTCGGGAGTCGGATCTTGTTCTTCGAATAAAGTGGGATCAACTTCCGTACCACGATCTACCGAGAAGAACAAAAACCGGCAAAAAGACAACAATCAATACATGGCATTGATGCAATGTGCAATATGTATGCATGATCAATTTAATGCATTGACATGGAGCTCTAAAACATATTTGAAATGTTATTTGAAGTCAAACTGCAAATATGAGCATTTATTTAAATTAACTCCATAATTAGAGAAAATGCATTTAGGTTATTTCCAAATATTTACCAAATTGAAGTGTTCAAATATGTTTGTATTTTGACATAAATAGTTAGCATTTATTTTTCTGAACATTTTGGTATATTATTCATGATAAACATATCAAAAGATATTGAGTTTACAATATTAATCATTTTCTGGAATTCTTTTAAAATAAGATGGCTCCCACTGTCAGAAATTTAACAATTTCTAAAATATTTTCAAAAAGAATAAAACTCTGACAGCTCGGGCCCACATGTCGAAGACACAGGAGCACCACGGCGGCTCTGCCGAGCTCGCCGTCGACGGAGGAGGGGGAAAGGGCTCGCGCGGCTGGGCGCGTTGCACGCGCACGGACGCGCGCTACCGAAAGATGGCGGCGCCGCAACCAAATGGTCGCCGGAGCGCCGGCTGGAGCACGACGGAGCGTCGGCCGGCGACGACCTTCGCGTCGGAGGAGCTACGGAGCACCATAAATCGAACAGAGGGCATGGGAAGGATCAAGAGCTCACCCTGAGCACGCTGGGGAGGACGGCGAGGCCGGAGGAGCTACGGAGCACCATAAATCGAACGGAGGGCATGGGAAGGATCAAGAGCTCACCCTGAGCACGCTGGGGAGGACGGCAAGGCCGGAGGAGCACGTACGGCGGCGGAATCGAGCACGAACCACGGCGGCCGGAGCTGGGGAAGAAGCGCTCGATTCTCCCGATTCAGTCCATCCCGGCAAGCGTGACTCGACGGGGAGGAAGAGCGGAGGATGGAGGAGCTCGTGGAGGCCTCGGTAGAGCTCGGGGTGGACGAAAACGACGGCACGGCGGCGACGGCCGTGCGGCTAGGGTTTCGCCGTGAGGAGAGCAGAGAGCATGGGGAAGGAAGAGAGGTGGATAGAGATGGAGAGAGCGATGCAGACGTCTCCGTGGTCTTATCCACGCGAGCTCGCAGGCAGAGAGGAGGTGGCAATCGAAGAAATGGACACGGCGGCAGGCAGCTCGCCTTCTGGCGCGAGGAAGAAGGAAAAAGAAAACATTTTGCGAAAAACCCCCTGGACTTTTAAATATTTACATGAATTCTTTTAAACAGAAACTTGCTGCATTTTTTTAGGACATTTAAAATAGTCAATAAATTACCCCAAAATTCATGGAGCCTTCTAATATTGTAGAGAAGCCCCACATATTTTTGTTTTGAATTTTTGGAAGTTTTGAACAACAATTAGAAATAGAACAAGGTTTAGGCCTTTTTTTGATTACTTCTTCTTTAATTTAAATTCAAAACTTATTAATGCAAAGATTAATGCATGACATGATATGATTACACAACTTAACACTTTATTACAAACTTGGGATGTTACAATCCCATGTCTACCTGAGCCCAGCTACAACGACGCTGCATGCACCGGATTCGTGCCAGATATAACTAACCGATAAAATCTCCAAGACATGGACATGCACACGTTAATTGTTTCTTAGCGAAAGTAAACTACTAATGCTAGGAGCCGAGCTCAACGTGATTACACGCACATCATTCAGCCCCTTAAGCCTGTTGTGCAGCCTTGATCTCTACCACACACATCTTTTCCTTCCTCGACGCATGATCTGATGTAGTAATACTTGTGTCAATGTGTTTACTACGATCTGTTAGACATGTAATCGGATACCGTTTCTAGTATGGAGTAGTACTCCATCTAGGATACGTTCTCTCCTGTAAACGCCTGACGAGGGCTTTCTCGTTCTTTATAACAGGCAGCCGGTGCACCCAATAGGTCACCGTTCCTCACAATATTCATACGATCATGATGCACCAAATTGTTGCTAAACACGATAAGTGATTCTTTTTCAACCATCAACGTAAACTTCGCCGGAGCTCACCCAACCATCTCTCCAAGCAGACGATTAAGCAAATGGATGGTTATTATGAATGATAAAAGTGTGATCAACGACTGATGTGTTGCGTCGTAACAAACTCGCACACGATTTTGTCGTAGCTGAAGCAGTGCTCGTGGAGATACAGGGCACCCTCGCGCCGCCGCTCTGGTAAGGTTTTTCCTCGCTTCTGCCGTCGCCATGGCCGAAAGAGGAGCAAGCTCGGCCCCCGCGTGACTCCGGCCACCTCGTGCCCTCCAAATTCTCCATCAACTTCGCCCTGACGATCGCAAGCTCTGCTACACAGGAGCTGGACCTGGGACCCCAGATCGACGTCTTCTTCCTCTTCTTCCCGGTGGCCACTGGCGCTCCTTCCTCCTCCTCGACAAGCTCTAGGTCACCGTCGTTCGTCCCAGCTCGCCCTGCTTTGCCAACAACCTCGGGGTGAGCAACCGCTTCTCCTCCACATGTTTGACACGTCGTTTTCGTCTTGGTTCGCCGCGTAACACGTCGCCGGTCTCGGCCGCGACATGGCCGCCGCCTTGTCGAGGACGGACGCGAGCTCTAGCACGTTTATTCTTGGTACCCAGCACGCGCACAAGTACGGCCACACTCCCGCAACCTTTTGCGCACAAGCACGCACACGCCGCGCCGCCCGAACGAGGTCGTCGTCGACGAACGCCTCCGGCGACGCAAGTCTCTGTTTTTCTTCAGTTCTGACAGTTAATCTCGGTGTACACCTAAAAAAACCTCCAGATCTGTACACCAAACACCCATCCAGCCCAGTGGCTATCACGGTCCAAACAAAATGTGGACCCGGGGCGAATATTTATATTAAACTCTTGTACTTATTTTTAGCATGCTATAGTATTAATGAGTATATTATTCTTACTAATTATTTGGCATTATTGTCAACATAAAAATTGTTAAATGTTAGTTGTAACATTCATTTTATATAGTCGTATGCGTATAATTGAAAAATACATTATATGCTAGATTTTAATTCTATTTGTTCCATAGTGTTCTTCATCAGCTAGTTTCCACTAAATATATATAGTATATAGTGTATGCTATACATGTTTATGGTAGAGATATATCAAACACATGGTCCAGCAAATATCTTAATAGATGTTTTTTGTATGATTAGGTAAGTATATTTATAGAAACTTTCAGAGTATAAATTAAACGTTGCCATGATTATTACTCCTATTTCTATGGTCAAATATGTCTCGCGAGTTACAACGGGTATAAATTAAGCGAAATGTTAAAAGAAAATGCAAAGCGCACAAAGTTGTGTGGACAGTGTGGTGCCCAAAGGGCTGGGAAAAGTACATGGCCTCGACCTGTCAGCTGTGATGTCTGCTTCCTGAGCTCTCAATTTTTCGGCTGCTTCTCCCGTAGCAGACAAACCTACAAAAATGGAGTACATCTCACCAGGAGAACAAATATGACCAAAAGAGAAGGCATTGGCAAGTTCGGCATCGCCGGTGAACGATGCAAAGTTTCGCGCTCCTACGATCACAGGCGCATGCATGAGGACAAATGCTGTTTGGGGTATGTAGAACGTCAGAAGACCTTGTAACGGAGACAGATTCCATGGACATAAATCGTGAGCTTGCAGAACTTGACAGTCTCCAAGCTGAGAGCTGCAGCTTGACATGGACACGGAGGTGCAATCTGTGCGGACGAGGGCGGAAAAAAAACGTGACCAGAAGCTCAGGGCAACTCCAACAACGCATTTTAAATCGTGTTCGTAATGTGTTCATTTTTTTTTTTGGAGCGGACAGATAACTGTCCACGGACTGTCCTGCTACACCCAACGGCCTGAAGACCGTGTAACGGAGACAAATTCTAACTTCAAAGGACATAAACATGAGCTTGCTGACTGACTCGGAGCTGAGCGCTGCAGCTTGAAGATGGACACGGAGTTGACATCAGTGCGGACGAGCGGACAAATACGTAACCAGAAGTTTTTGCCATGGTTTCTCTTCGTGTTCTTTTGCAGGTACTGCTCGTTCACCGTGTTCTGAAGGTTGCCTGCTGCATACAGTTTTTTCTTGTGGGCCAAATCCAGTTTCGGGGTTTTAGGTCCGATAGCTGCGGACTAGGCTTTCCGCGTATACGGCCCACAACAATTATCCCTGGGCAAACGGCTGCAACGGCTGCTCAGCCCGTCCGCGCGCTTGTCGTCACATCTTGCTAACGACCATATGCTCAAAAAAAAAAAAAAAACTTGCTAACGACCTGCTACATGTGGCCATGCCGAAACGCAGTCAGTGTCAGAGGCTGTCAGTGAGCCGGTGCCGATGCCCGACGACAGCACATAAGTCTCGATTTTTTAGAGGATACCACACTTTTATCGAGTACGTATTAAATAACCCACACTTTATGATTAAATAACATCAATACACAAGGTTTCTGTTAATTCTAGGTTCACGGAGCTGCTTTTCTCCTGTTCTCTTCTTGGCGTGCCGTGGTGACCGATGAACGCGTTCATGCTGAAGACATGAATATTTATCACGAGAAGAAACGTTCACGCTGATTGAACGGATGAATTAAAATACTACCTCCGATCCATATTAGTGGACACAACTTTGTTTAGATACACATGTATCTAGTCTAAATACTTAACTAAATACATAAAAATTTAGATAAATCTATGCCCACTAATATGAATCGGAGGGAGTATTAAACACTGGTACATAGTTCACGGGATCGCCGGATCGGCACGGCCGGAGGATATACCCAGCCCGCTCCACTCCACGGGAGGAACTGGGCGAATTCAGGGTTAACACTTGACACCTTCCAGTGGGCACTGGGAGCATTTAAGCACGGCCCACGAGTCTCTTCTTCCGAGTAAATTAACCCAGATGGCACTGGGAGCTCCTATTTGCCGCTTTAGGCATGCACTATGGGCGCTCCGCCTGCACTTTTTCCTTCTTGTGCCGCAGCAATGCGGCCCAATAGTAAGTGCTGTTTATTTTTTAATAAATTAGGTTTTTTATTCAATGAATTCAGTTTTTTACATGTTCTCTATTATTCTATATTAATACTAGTTGGCATGTACGTGTCACGCACGTTTTTATAATTAAAATGGACAATTTAGAAGTATGAAATATTAAACTTGTAATGCACGTGTCGACTAATACATATACAAAAAATAATTATTAAATTTGTACCTCTACATAAATCTACATGTGGTGTGATTTGGTACTGAAATTGGAAGTACTGATTTTTTTTCTCATATGGAAGTGGTACATAGAAACTGGAGGATATACGAACTACAGTAAGAACATCAATATAATAAAAAAATTCCTATAAAATATGCATGGAAATTAGTTGGAAACTCGAAATCGAATTAATTGGAAGGTGACCGTCGTTAGAAATCGACAGGTGAATAAGAAGATATGCACATATGTTAAACTGGCTTGAACATGCTTCCAAAAAATGATTTTGTGCAACTCCCAGTACTATGTTTATTGCTGTAAAGTACCAGCCAAAAAGGTTTAGCTTTTCTAAATTGATTTGATGCAGTGCATGAGGAAGGTTTCAAAAGAAACTAAGCATTTTAACACCGGAAGTAACAGCAGCACCTCTAAAAATAGGTAATAAATACAGTTAGTGTGGTAATTGCATGGGCAATCATCCTGACACAAAAATTGTAGTTTTTATTTTTGGCGTGTGCAAACTCAACTTGCTAACAACAAATTGTACAAATGAAATGTAATTTTCCACCGGCAAACAAATCGAAAAGGTAAACAACAGATTGATAAATAAAATGCAGCTAGCTAGCTAGCTAATAAATCAGACCGGGAGCAGCAGCAGCAGCTAGCCAGCGAACCAGAAAAATAGATCGGGAGCATGCAAATCAGACCGGGAACAGCAGCAACAGGCAACAGCTACCTAGCGAACCAGACGATTAATCTAAAAAAAAGGATCGGGAGCATCAGCAGCTAGCTAGCTGCAAACCAGATCGGGACCTCACCGGAATTAGCTGCAAACCAGATCGGGATGACCCCGGGCGTGGCTGCGAGGAAGCGGTACGGCAGCTTCGGCTTCGCGCTTAACTGCGGCTAGAAGGACCCAAGGCCGTCGCGGTGGCGGTGGCCGCCTCGTCGCCGCGCTCCGGCACGGAGGAGCCGTCGCGAAGGGCTAGGACGGACCCGTTGGGGTCGGCGTCGACCAGCACGCTCACCGTGCCCTCCGCCTCCTCCTTCTTCCTGTCCTGTGAGGATGCCTAGGCCGACGGCGAGGAGATTGAGTTCAAGCAGAGCTGTTGGCTACCGGCGGCAGAGCTCGCCGGAGCAGCTGGGATGGCCGGCGCTGGCGGGAATCGGTAAGGGACTCCGTTCCAGTAAGCGGAGGAGCCGGAGTTGGCCGGAATCGACCAGTGAGGGCGGCGGCAGGAAGGGGATCGGGGAAGAGCTACAGCCGGCATCCAGATCGTGTGCGTGCGAGCGCGGCCGCGATGGGACGACCGGACGATAGATGCGTCGGAGACTGTCGCAACGCCCGCGCGCGGGCTCTCTGTACAGTTCGGCGACCTTGCTGTCGCAACGCCCGCGCGCGGAGCAGCCATGAGCACCTGTCTACCCCGCCGGAGGGGATTTCGGAGGTCGCCGGGGCGCGCGCGAGGAGTCGGTCGGCCTAACTCATGGAAAGACAAAAATAACGATTCGGAGATGAGTGGCAATTTAGTAGTATTATGTGATTTGGTGGGAGGGTAAAACGGGAAAAATCGGACATTGTTGAGTTGTCAAACATTGGGACGATCTAGACTGCTTGATCGGATATTGAACGATCCAGATTTAAAGTATCCCAACAAGTTTGCTCTTTTAATAGTAGTATAGAATACAACTTTTGTTAGAATTGATAAATGGAAACATCTCACCATGCCGATTCCGTGAACATTTTTTGAGCCCCGTGAACGTACACATTATCGAAACTGTGAACATTTCGTTGAACCAATGAAAAAAAACGACAATTTTTTTCATATCCATGATAGTGTGTCTGTTCGGGCCCGGCCCATAGAAAAGAGAGAGGGGGATCTCTTCCATTCCGTGGACTAAAGAATGCCAATATTAGCATTTTAATATGATTCATTACACTTTGTTTTTCAAAATAAACCGTTTCAGTTTTAGAACGCGTCAAATAGGATTTGCCGATGGCACTCCCGAGTCCTGCCGATGGTTTAGTTTTTCGAACATCTCTACACGATCCACACACTTCTCGACTTTATATACCGTATGCATCACCGGCTACGAAAATATCGAGCTTTTTTTGACACATCCAACTTCCACGTATATTCACCACCGAGCCACGTACACAGTACATAGAACAAATACAGAAAAGGAACAATACGTAGAGGATGAACCAGAGCTAGCACCAAGATCCGCGGCAACACCGGCGACGAAGAAGACGAAGATCGAGCTTCCACCACCTCTAGTTAACACAAATACGCGTTGTCCCACTTCACGTGTATCCGTGGAATTGATACGACATGTACACCATGCCATACGTTGAACTCGGGCAACGTTATTCTCGCCACAGGACCAGGGAGTCGTCCGTGATCGAGAAGCTGCCTCCCTCGATCCATGTACTGGATGCACGTCAAATACGCACAATCTTTTGACAGCTTGTCTCGCCCCTCAATTCGGAATTTCATGCATAATGGCTGGCTGTCTCTAGCAACATCATGAGTCCCACGTGCATGGTCGTGGGATTGTCTGTTGGCGATAAGCCGAGTCCATCGGTGGGTCTCAAATAATAGCACGGACGTACAGCAGATGTACCCTTACGTCGCCACACAGAGCAAATCAGCACCAGGCGTCTCCGTGGCACTGTATGATGTGCAGGGATTTCAAACCCTAATTTTCCTGCATGATGTCCTTGGGGCTTGGGATGCATCGTGCCATGTCCAGGACATACTAAAGGGTCTCTCTCAATCGATTGAGAATTAAGCAACTTCTCAGTCGAGTGACGACATCACCTTCTTCATAAACTCCGGCGAGATCCCCTCCCCCGCAGGCACCGTCGGCTGAACCGCCGACCTCCCCGCTCGCGGCCGGCGCGCTGTCGCGACGCCTCGCCCTGTCCCGCCCTGCCTCCAATCTCCTCCTCCGATGGTTCGTCGTCGCCCCGACCTTCCCTCTACCCCGCCCCCTTCTTCTCCGGCGCCGGCGACCCCGCACCGTGCACCCCCCAAGTTAAGCGCCGCGGCTTCGGCGGCTCCGGCTCGGCTTGACGTCGTCGTCGCCGGGAGGAAGAAGATGAAGTTAGGTTTGCACGAATCTTGGCGCGTTGATGAACGATGGATGAGTCGAGGAAGGCGATGACGTCACCCGACTGAAAACTAAGCAAGTTCTCAGTCGACTGAGCCCTAGCAAAACCGATACTACAATCGCAGCATATTTCATCTGAAAAAAGGATAAAAAGCAAGCGGGTCCATGCATTTCGTGTTGTTTCGTTTCATCAGCTTTTTTTCTTTTGCGTGTGCGTGTTCGTGGAAAGTTAGCAGGCCGTCGGCAGGTTAAGGACATATTAATGTGGATCGTCAGCCAGCTAGATTCGAGGTCGCATATATCCCCCATATCTCATCTGATCTGATGTGATGTGCGGGCAGAAAGCAAGCAGCTGCCCACCTACGGATGATAGTATGTCATTATGTGCAGAAGCGAGACGGAAATCCGCAGCTAGATCGTCTTCCTTTCCTCCGCTGCATGCATGCGCACCTCTCATATCAGTGATAGTAGATAACTCGACGGTACAGTACGTGATGGAGGCAGCCCGGCCGGCCGGAGACAAGCGATCTGTGGACGGCCGGCCGGTACAGTAACGTTCATGTCAAGCTCGATCGGATCGATCGGTACGTACGTACCTAGACGAACGGGGATTTGATTGTACTCCACCCGGCCGAATCAATCGCTGCATCCATGCGTCGTGTGTACATACAGGAATCTAACAGGATAGGCACGAATAGTCAGGATCCATATCTTTCTTTGCCCGGTGCAGCAGGCTGCAGGGGGCCATGCCTAGTCACTGCTGACACGGATCCCAGCGAACGAGAAATCATTTACACAATTAAGTCCAAGAAACCAAATACTACGTCCATTTCGAAAAAAGAAACCAAATACGTAGCGCCCATCTGCAGCACTGCTGCATGATTTATTAGTTGAAAGCGTTTGGCAAAACAGAGCTACTGGTGCTCCACAGTTTGCTAAATGAGGTCGGACACAGGACCTGCCGCGACAAATGGTTGTCCGAGGCTTGCTACCCGCGCCCCGGGCACCTCATGTGGGCTTGTTGGTTGCATCGTCATACGTCCATATCCGCAACTAGAGTTAAATACAGTAACAATTCCTGTACTTGTCCAGTTGACTCGATTTAGTCCTCGTACTCGGAATTTGCAGAATTTTATCCGTGTACTCGTTAATTGGACTCGATTTAGTCCAAAACCATGTTTGCCATCTAATTTGAGCTGACGCGGATGACACGTCGACTGCAATTTTGCATGAACACCCTCCCGCATCTATAACATTATTTTCCGCTGCGAGGATTTTGCACGTGCCCCCCTCGCCATCTGATCCATTAGGCAGCGCTCCCTGGCGTTTTAGTTCAGACAATTCTGTTATTGGAGGGAAAAAGGAGGGCGGACGACGGAGGCGGCGATCGCTGGACCAGAACGTTAGGCGGCTGTTCGTGGAGGGGATACGACGTCGAGGCGACACCGGCGGCCGCGTTGATCGCGGAGGCGATGACTGCATTCTGCCGCCATGAAGGGGAACCACCGCCCTGCTTCGGTACGGATGACCCTCGCCTCAAACAATCCGCTGGCCTTTTTTGCAAAGAATTTGTCTTTAGGATCGTTTCTGTAGAGTAGTAATCATGTCTGCGTGCTTATTATGTCGACCCATGATCTCATTGTGCAAAAAGTTAGGGTTTTTGGTCACCAAATAATAGAGTGTTTTCTGGATATTTGATTTAGGTGGAAACAAAGATCTGTTCATTATGATGCTTTTCCATGGTGGATTTTTTTATTGGGAGGTCCACTTCTTCACATACCGAACTTTGCATCGATCGCACTTGACGATGGGCATGAACCTCATGGGAACACGGTAATCCTTCTTCGTCCCTGAGCTCGAACCACGGGAGAAGCCACTCGCCATTCTCGAGCTCTAACAACGGGAGTCAGTCGCGACAGAGGAGATCGGGGCGGAGGACAAGGGATGAACTAGGGTTATAGAAGTGGGGAATTTGGGGATTTAGAAGCAGAGTACAAAATGGAGGGGTGGGGGTTCGCATATTTACACTCGCGGGAAGCTAACTACCGTAACGGAATCACACAGGAGGGGCTAAATACAAGTTTACAGGCCAGCTGTTGTACTGCAACTCGGACCCGCGTCCACGTGTCGGCTCACTGGGACCCGTGTCCACGTGTCGGCTCAAATTAGACGGCAAACATGGTTTTGGACTAAATCGAGTCCAATTAACGAGTAAACGGATAAAATTCTGCAAATTCCGAGTACGAGGACTAAATCGAGTCAGCCGGACAAGTACAGTGACTGTTAGTGTATTTAACTCCCGCAACTAAATGAATGGAGAATCCCATGCATGGGATCCACAGTTAATTAGGTCTATCGTCGTCCCCGCCCCCCGCGGGAGCATCTGTGCTGCGCATGCACTGTTGTCCCGATTGCATTGGCCAAGGAGAGTAGCAGAGGCTGCAGGGCAAGCTACGGACAAGACGAACATTCTTTCAATTATAGCGGCTGGCAGTTAAACTTATTATCGCCTGAGCAAACCTGCACGGGTCTGAATCCACCCGCGGCCGGCCGGGCTGCTCCGGCGCCGACGGCGCGTGGCCACCGGCTGGCCGTACGTGCCCAACTCAAGTGAGGTCACATGCATGGACACGCAGACACCGCGGACCGGTGATCATTCATAATCGAAGGTCGAGAGAAAGGTTGATGGAAACAATGCTTGTTTTTAATGCGGCTGGCGACGCGTCGTCACGGCGAGAGGAGCGCCACATTGAAAACTCCCCTCCTCTCGGGAGGCAGCGGTGGCATGCATGCGCTCCGTGTGACCGGCGTTAACTCGTCAGGTTAGATTACTACTAGTCTACTACCACATCCCGTGGATTATCGTTCCCTTGTCACGGGAAACCGGCCGCGCGTATGTGTGTGGGTGATTAAGGCTTCCTAGGACGGGCGATCTAGCTTGGATACTGTCATCTCTATTTTACTCCGTAAGTACTTTCTCGACTCCAAGTGATAAGTAACATATTCTACGTACTCCATGAGAAATCCTAGCGTTGCCGCGTCCCCCTCTCCCGCACGGCCACGGGGCAACTTCTCACGACGGCATCCATGGCCTAATAAATCAGATGTTGCTTACTCGGTCTTTTATTGTAATACTGGCTATGTTCACAATTAATCATCTAGCGTTTCGGGTTTAGTCAAATTTGACCAATATATAGGAAACATATCAACATATACAAAATAAATTTAATATTATTAGAAGTCATCATAAAATAAATTTCATACTACTCTTTTGATATTATAGATATTGTATTTTTTTTTATAAATACTTTGTCAAACTTTTTAAAATTTGACTTTATTAAAAACTAAACGCGCGGTAAATAAAAACAGGAGTACGTTTTTGCGTTGTCCAGTCCACTGTGAAACGCGGTTTGGAATAACTCCACCCACCGGCCGGCCACCGGGCAGTTACTATCAGGGAGCGGTTGCAGATTCGTTCCATCATTGAGTCGGGACACGTTACATGGATGACCTCGGACGGTTGCTGTAGCCTGATACCAGACAGCCGGCTTACAACGTAACTGCCAGAGCGGCCACGACCAATCTCTACGGAGATCGACGCCCTTTAACATTCTAGCACACACGTGGACGTCCCTGATCAACGGAAAGATCGTTGTTACCTTGCGTCGGCCGGCCGGCTCTTAATCGGCATCCTGCGTGAAACTACCACGGCCCGATCGAATCTTCTTTGCTCGATCTCATGCCCTCGCTTTTTTTTTTGAGACTCCTCGATCTGTGTTACAGCTGTAGTATCTGAACTCGTACACCAACTCAACACCACACTCACACCACACTCACGCACACCCCTAGTGTACAAGCCTAGATCCTATAACTATAGACACAGCACGCAAGTTTACCCAGTGTCCCGAAGGATCGTTAGTCGTATGGAGCGCACATGCGTGTGAGGAGATTTATTAAAGAGGCAAAGCCTCGGTGAGACATCCCAGGAAATTCGGCCACCAAGGACTCGAACCTGGGATGGGTTGTGTGGCCACTGCCAACCACAACCATCGAGCCACAGCTCGTTCTCATCTCATGCCCTCGCTGACACAATCCGTAGCATACAGAACATCAAGATTCATTTTTCGTTAGGGGAGCGTTGAGCGTCCTCCGGAGGATCGGATGCCCCGATCCTCCGCCTCGCGAGCCGTTCGATCTAGCCTCTCATGACCGTTTGATCAAAAGTCCACGACAAAACTACTCCCCTGTATTCTCTATCCCCTTTGCGTGGCGCCCATGCTACTCTCTCTCTCTCTCTTCCCCACCTCGTGTACGTCAGAGTCGCTCCACCGTGAGCCTCGGCCGTCGCCGGAGAACCCGTCGCGACGTCGCCGGAAAATCCTTTCGTCGTGTGGCCGATGCAGCAACCCCCACTCGCATTCCGCATCCTCCTCACCTCCCTGCCTCCCGCACCCGTGCACGCCGGCGTTGCTCCTACGTCGGCCACTTCCGTCGCCGGAGAACCTGACGCGGCGTCACCATGGTAATCGCTTGCAGCAACGGCAGATGCTCCATGGTAGCTACGCCAATGAGCCTGGGGAGCAACGGCGGAAGCCGTTGGCAGCAATGCCGCCGTGCCATGGTAGCAGCGTCGATGTGCCTTGGCAGCAAGGTCGGCGGCCGCCGGCAGCAACACCGCCATGCCATGGTAGCAACACCGATGTTCCTTGGCAGCAACGACGGTGGTCGATGATAGCAACGCCACCGTGCCATGGTAGCAACGTGGCACCGCCACCCACAGTCGGTACTCGGTAGCAAAATGGCCCACCGTTGGTAGCATCCTGCCGTACCAATGGTAGCATCCTGGGCGCAACTTGTAGCACCGCCGAGATGGCAGTGTTGGCTGGGAGAGGAGGGACGTGGCGATGGGGAGAACCTCCGCCGTTGGGCCGACGACGAGCTTGAGGCGTGTGGCGACGAGGAGGCCAGAGAACGTGGCGGCCGACGCTATGAGCGGGAGACATGGCGAACTCAGGAGCTTGCGGCCATGGCGGGGCGGCGGTGGGACGGAGCAGCAGGGGAACGAAGGGAAGAAGATGGGGGATGCGCGGCTGCGGGCTTGTCGAGGCTGGCAGCCATGGCATGGCGTCCACCGTCCAGGGAGAAGGTGCGTGGTTGGGGAGCGAAGAGAAAAAGGAACGGGGAGAAGATAAGGCTCGTGGTGGGCCCCTAAGCACTGTCTTCGCGGGCACGTGGCGAACAACGGGGGTGGAGGATGCGAACGTTCCATCCTCCGCAGGGCCGGTCCTGAGGGGGAGCGGGAGGGGCGGCCGCCCCGGGTCCAAAAATTTCAAGGGGCCCTCCCAGCTATGTCTACGTACAAATACAAGTCCGTGTATAATGTTTAATCGACAAAAAACTTAATAGGAAATAGCGTAAAAAGGTCTAGGAGACGAGCACGCTACTGGCATGTTGGCAATCTACTCAGAGAGGAGCCTGGGAGATGCACACCATCTAGTCGGGGACGTTGCGAGCTAGTTTTCCATATAGCGATTAGATCGATGCGCCCTATCTATTCGTGATTCGTCCCGAGCTAAAACGCATCGTCCCATCGTCTCTCGCCTCGCCTAGCACTCCCGATGCTTAAGGCTCCGCGCCGCCGGCAGGTCCAACCGGCTAACCCGTCGCCCAGTCCGTGCGGGCCGAAGGTATCTCGGTTGATTAATTTTGATCTTCTCTAATTTTCTAATATAGCTAGTTTAGGCCCTAATTTTGATTACTAGTTATTTTTTATTTTTGGATTGGTTATGAAGCCTCTGTCCGGATGCGTTCCAGATCGCTCATGGCGTCGCACCGCCACCAGTCCAACCGGCCAACCTGTCGGCCAGTCCGTGCGATCAAAAGGTATTTTGATTTGATTAATTTTGATCTTCTCTAATTCTTTACTATAGGTAGTTTATGCCCTAAGTTCGATTACTAGTTTTTTCCAGCATGGTTATAAAGCATCTATCCCGGATTCGTTACCAATAGGTCATTCAAAAAAATATTTGGCTTTTAGACGAGTTCAATAGATTTGAAGTGATTAGATGGTTCCTAAGTTGAAGTGATGAGTTCCTCAAAAAAAAAATGAAATGATGTAAATATTGCTATTTTTATATGAATATTCTATCGGGTACACTATAATTTTGCATTTGTATCATTTCATACATGCATATATGAAGAAAAATATTGTAAGGGCCCCGGATTCTAACTTCACCCCGGGCCCCTAAAATCTCAGGACCGGCCCTGATCCTCCGGCTGAACAGAAGGGTTTTCCTTTTTGTTAACTGGCAATTAATTAGTCAACAAGAAATTAGCTGAGAGAGAACGGGTAATAACCCTCTCTTTTTTTCTTAAAAAGAAATTAGCTGAGACAACTCATCTCATGATCATGTTGGATTTATGGGTTTGGTTGCAAGATATATTTGCAGAAAGTGTGACTGAGACGAAATATACTACTCCGTACCATATTGATAGTTCAGAGAGAATTGGACCTATTTATAAGCGGAGCTCCTCTACTATCACTCACCTCTCTTCCTTTGTTTGCAGGAGTGCATCCCTCTCGGTCGCAGGGCTTGCTGAATGCTGAATCAACCAGAAAAGAAGGATGATCAAAGTTGTTTGATTGACCATGGTTTAGGCTCTACGAAGATGGTTTGCTATGATGAGTTCCCGGAACAGATATAAAGCTGTATAAAGTAGCTACTTCTTACTAGCCAGTGAGTCAAAATAGGGGCACTTTACGTGTACTCCTCCTCCGTCGGCTGCCACGTCACGTACGGCGCGTCTCGTGAATGGAGTTCCAACTCATTTTGTTGTCAACATTAAATTTTTGCAAGACGGACCAACTATGTGTAGTGTCGACACTTGCCATATTTGTTTACCGTGTGGTGCTTGCGTTGTGTGCCTCTACAGGCTACAGAGAACATAACGGACGAATCGACCGAATGCACGGCCGTCTGAGAGAGCAAAGCTTTAAAACCCGTCCTTTGAGATTCTACACCAAGAGAGGGTGCATAATGTTTCGTCTCGGCGCGACTGCTCGCTTGACTATACATCGGCGACCATTCGTCCGCTTACTCGTCATCGCCATAACGACAACAACAAAACAGTGGGTTAACACTTACGTGTTACTTCTCTCTGTTTGCACTATTATTTAACCAATATGCAGGTGAATATGTGCTTTTTAACCCTGAACATGTTTTTGTTGATTTCCAACAAGGAAACCAACATCAATTAGCTCGCAATACTACGAGCTTCTAGTTAACCCGCGAGTGGTCTTGTGAAAATTGACCTGGTTAACCAGCTGAACCACAACACAACAGAAGTACAGAACAGATTACAGATGGTTAATACAGTAAGTCGGAGCAGAGGAGAGGCTACCTAGCTTTCTCATCAATTAATTAATTAACCAGCAAAAGCGAAAGCAACAGGGACGCAATTTGGAGTTTAAGCCCCGACAGGCACAATCATTGAGACGTACTGTATATGCATATAGAAAAAAGTTAGAAAGGTATACACATTACACACGTACGCACCCGACAGGGAGGCTCTCCCTGCCTCTCTCATGTCATCACATCCAATTAACACCAGTAGGAATTCATCACGGCACAGCGGCGGCTTAATCTAATGGTCGTCTCCCCTCTGATAATTAACTTTTGAAACAAAAAAGGCAGAGAAGCTAACTAAAAAGGAGAGGTCCACAGTTACATGCATGCACAAGAATATACAATGGCCGGTTTGAGTACTAGTTAGCTACGGCTGTTTGACTACCTATCTATGGATTTGAGTCTATGATTGATGGATTAGCTAAGCGGAAGAAGATTCGATCGTCGGATCAGAACTAAACCCCCAGACCAAGAAATAGCAAAAGTATGGGGATCATGTCCATGTCGCTGCAGGATCATATGTTGCTTGCGAGGTGAGGTATTAGCTACGGCGGTTGTAGCTAGGCTCGCTAGCTACAGGAGCAGACGAGCAGTGGTGATGCTGCTGATATGATCGACATTCTGTCTGTATGTACGTGCGATGGAGCGCAGATCAGCAGGCGGCGGAGTGGGTGAAGGGGTTGAAGAAGTGGTGGGTGGCCTTGGTCCTGTCGGAATCGACCTTGCCGGCGGCGGTGGCGCGCTCGCAGGACGGGCAGATGGTCAGCGTGGCGGCCGGCAGCTGCATGTAGAACGGCGCCGCCGGGGAGGGCGGGGCGGCTCCGGCGGAGTGTTGGCTGGCGTTGCTCAACGGGGGTGGCGGCGGGGCGAACTTGAGGGCGCGGAGCTCCTGCAGCTCGCGCTGCAGGCGGCGGTTCTCCTCGGTGAGCGTCTCGCAACAGCGCTTCAGGAACTCGCAGTCCACCTCCGTCTGCTTCAGCTTTGTCCTGCATGCATGTGCAACCAAATCGTGGTTAGTGTTATCAGTATCACCAGGAACTGAGATGACCCATAGTTTTAGGTATGTGTAAAATTTGTGCTCACAAATTTTCCATGCATGCATGAACATAAAAGAAAAGGTATTAGTTGTAGTTGAGATGGAGTATTACTCGTGAGGAAATTTGTGTGTGCGTGTGGCATGCATAATACAAAAGCTACTAGCTAGCACTAACCTGGCTCTTCTGTTTTGAAACCAAACTTCCACCTGCCTTGGCCTGAGGTTTAGCTGCTTGGCTAAAGCAACTTTCTGCTTCTGCTCAAATCCAAAAAGAAAAGAAAAAAGCTGTTCAGTAACTCATATCAGATTTTGTGAATTTGCTTCTTTGCATGTGTGCGCTAAAATAGAGAAGATCTCGGAAAAATTAATATGGTACATGATGTAGTAATTAATTGGATTAGGTAAGTGCAGCTATCTGCGGTCAACCGTATCGAATCGAACGTGGGTGGAGTAGTACGCATGCTGTACGTCGTACGTACCGGGTTGAGGGTGCTGTGCTCCTTGAAGCGGTCCTCCAGGAGGGCGGACTGCTCCTTGGTGAGCCTCAGCTTCTTGCGCGTGCTGCCGTCGTCGTCGTCCTCGGCGCCGCCCGCCGTGGACGACACCATCTCGCCCAGGTCCGCAGCCTCCTCCACGCGCTCCCTCTTCACCGCGCCCCTCACCGAGAGAGACGACACGCTGTGGCCGCCGCCCCCGCCGGACGCGGTCGCGGTCACGGTGGTGGTGTCGTCCGGCATGCTGAGGGTCAGCGACGGCTCCAGCGGGCACTGCGACGACGCCTCCCACCGGGCCGGCCGGCTACTGCTGCCGCCGCCGCCGCCGAGGGACAGACCCAGCGCCAGGCCGGCGTCCTCCTGCGCCATGGTTAACGTGCAGCTAGCACAACCGGCAGGGCAGCTATATATATCAGCCGCGCTTGCCAATGGTTTCTACTAGCTCGAACAAAGGAGAATCCGCAAGCTATCTGTGCTGCGCTTAACTTTACTCAGCTCGCTCTCGTGCACCAACCGAGGCTGTTTAATTCTCGCGAGGTGTCGCGGAGGTGCATGCAGGCGTGTGCGTGAGCTTGGAGAGGAGAGGGGAGGGAGGAAGGAAGGAATGAGTGAGGGGAATGAAATGGTTGAGGGGTTGAGAATATTTGAGGAGGAAGAAGAGAGAGAGGAGGTGTGGAGCCACGAGGGGGGACAAGGCGACTCACACCCACATCACACAAGCGTCCGCGCACGCACGCGCACTCGACACTTGCGAAGCTTTGACAAGCCCAGCAGCACTGAGTGCCGTGCTGTGCCCTCTGACTGTCTTGATCTCTACTCTCTGTGCTGTGTGTTCCCGGCCCTGATAGCTCCTACCGATCTGTATATTTCAACAGCCATCACTGCTGCTATAAAGTTGAAAATTTTCTGGTGGCATGATTAGGGGATGAGGTGCGACCTGCCCACGTGGACGCGTGTGCGTAAAGGGGCTGGCAATATTAGAAGCCGTCTTCTGCCCACACGCATGCATCAGCATGCATGAAGGTATACCACAAAAGGTGAGACATGCAAATCCCGTTTATTTTGTACTGGTTTCCAAGGGTGGGCGCGTTCTAGATCAGTTAGGTACGCACCTACGTGTATAGATAACAGATCATGTTTAAGATAGCACTATTGGCTGAGATTTAGTTGAGTGGAGATTTCTTACTCCCGGGTTCTCGTGATCTCTTCATAAAAAAAAAAAATCCAAAACCATGCTTACAAATTTTATAAATCTGAAAAAATCCTGCCTTGTCACTCAGGTATCTCACAAATATGTAAAATTTTAGTTTAAAATACTTTATATTCTGAGGTACCGAAAAATGACAAATGTGTAGTCCATAATACAAGGAATTTCACATTAGAATTTTACGTGCTAATAGGATGCATCGTTGAATACATCCAAGATTTTTGTTGAAACTTGTAAATACAGTTTTGAATTTTCTAAATATAAGGAGCACTGGAGCTCGGGAGGCAAAGTGGCTTTTCCTGATTGAGTTGTAGTATTTACATGACCACGACCCGATAGTTGTTAGGTATGTGCACAAATAATTGCGGGGGAGAGAAGCAACACATAGAGCGAGGGAGGCATGTGTTATGTGCGATTGTGGCAAAAAAAATGACTACTCATCATGCACCCGCCCCAACCATGAGCTACCTATACGTATGTGCTCTCATTTACTAGACGTGTGGTTGGCCTGGTTTGCTTGGTGGCTAGCTTCTTCCCAATCCCAGGTTACTTTCCCTCGCCACCATCAAGCGCTCCTACTTGTAGTATGAACAATTTTCTCCCAATTCCAAGTAGGTCTCGTTGTTCTCTAGCACCTTTCACTCACCACCTTCTTGCTTTCCACATAGGACATGAACGCGCACCTGGACCAGAAATTGAGCCTTTTTGCGCGCGTGTGTGTGGGGCAGGGGCTGCTGGCTCATCCTATGACATCTTTCTCCGTGATAGGCTTGGGGTTCACACTACATCCATCCATCTTTCTCATCAATTGCTTGCTAACCAGGGTGTTGCAGCTAGATAGGCAGGGGGAAATTAATTATGTTACGACTTTCTTTCTCTTTTCTAATAGTACTACTGTTTGTTTGTTGGTTGGTTTGCGTCTTTTTTTCTTCTTCTGTTGCACATCATCACATTCCAGGGCATAAACAGGGGAGCCGAGGATGAACCTTACCAGGACGGAGAGCGCTCGAAGGGGGGAAGATGGTGGCGCGGGTTTTGGTGGCGAGTTGGAAGAGGGTAAATACAATAAGGGTTTCGGGGGACGATGACCGTCGTATTAAACCACGGATGCACGGGCGAGCTCACGCCATCTCCAAGCTAGCACAAGATCGACGCCGTGTTCCCCCTCACGGAGTGCTACGAGGCCGACTCTATGGAATTTACCGATTCAGCTGTTTCTCAAGGGACACTTTAAGAATCGTGAGGGTTATGTGAGACGATGAGAGTTGGGGGAATACCACACACGGCTCAAAGGGCACGCGGGGCTCCTGTTTATATAGGGCACGAGGGCCCTAGGGTTAGGGTTTACATAAGAGTCCTAGTTAGGTTAAACTAACTCTAACACCCCCCGCAGTCGCAGCGGGAGCTTTACAGACGCTGAGACTGGACCGAAATTCTAAGAACAAAGGGGAGGCTAATCCTTTAGTCATAATGTCAGCGAACTGATGGCTAGAGGGAACATGAAGAACCCTGACCTCGCCGAGAGAAACTTTCTCTCGAACAAAATGAATATCTATCTATATATGCTTCGTACGTCGATGTTGAACCGGGTTTGAAGACATGTAGACGGCGGAGATGTTGTCGCAGTAGACGATGGTGGCCGATGAGAGGGGACGATGGAGCTCACCAAGCAGCTGCCGTAGCCAGCAGTCTCAGCGACAGCGTGAGCCACGGCTCGGTATTCAGCCTCTGCGCTGGACCGAGAGACCGTGGTTTGTCGCTTCGACGACCAGGAGATCAAATTGTCTCCGTAGTAGACGCAGTAGCCAGAAGTCGAGCGTCGAGTGTCGGGGCAGCCCGCCCAATCAGCATCAGAGTATGCTGTGAGCGTGGTCGAAGAAGAGACACCAAGGTGTAGACCCATGTCGAGAGTGCCTTTGACGTAGTGAAGAATGCGCTTGACCAAGGCCAGGTGCGGAGCGCGAGGATCATGCATGTGTAAACACACCTGTTGAACAGCATAGGCAAGATCAGGACGCGTCAGTGTCAGGTACTGAAGAGCACCCGCGATGCTTCGGTAGTCGGAGGGGTCAGCGACAGGAGCTCCCTTGTCGGTGGAGAGCTTGGCACTGGTGTCAATCGGCGTAGGAGAGGGGTGGCATTCTGACATGCCTGCTCGCTGAAGAATATCGACGGCGTACTGCCGTTGAGACAGAAACAATGCTGTGGGTGCGCTGTACTGCAATTCCCAAGAAGAAGGACAAATCGCCCAAGTCCGTCATGGAGAATTCAGCATGGAGAAGCGCGGTGAGCCGCTGCAGCAGGGTCGAGGAAGACGCGGTGATGATGATGTCGTCGACGTAGAGCAGAACATATGCGAGTGCATCACCCTCCTTTAGCACGAACAGGGACGTGTCGGAGACCGATGCGGTGAAGTGAAGCTGGCGGAGGAAGGAGGCGAACCGCTGGTACCACGCACGCGGAGCCTGCTTCAGTCCGTAAAGAGAGCGATGAAGCTGACAGACATGGTCTGGTTGTCGAGGATCGACGAAACCGGACGGTTGTTGGCAGTAGACCACCTCATCAAGAGTGCCGTTGAGGAAGGCATTCTTGACGTCGAGTTGCCGAATAGACCAACCAGCAGAGAGAGCAATGCTGAGAACGAGGCGGATCGTGGCCGGCTTCACAACCGGGCTGAACGTTTCGTCGTAATCCACGCCCGCTTGTTGAGAGAACCCGCGGACGACCCAGCGAGCTTTGTAGCGAGCCAGAGAGCCATCAGAGTGAAATTTATGTCGAAAAATCCACTTGCCAGAGACGATGTTGGCTCGAGAGGGCCGAGGAACCAAGGACCAGGTGCCGTTGTCGATGAGAGCTCGAAACTCCTCGGTCATGGCATCACGCCAGTGAGGGTCTTGAAGAGCGGCACGGTACGTCGAGGGTACTGGGGAGAGTGCCTGTCGTGGCCGAGAGGTTGAGCCGCTCGCGAGGAGGGACGACGATCCCAGCTTTGGCACGAGTCCGCATGACATGCGGACCGGGTGCAGGCCGTGGAGAGGAGCGTGGGGCGCGGCGACGTCGCGGTGATGACTGCGGAGACGAGCCTGGAGACGATGGCGGAGATGAAGGCGGTGACGAGGCGGGCTCGCCGTAGGCGTGCGTGGTGACGACGGCGCAGGTGATGACGGCGGGACGAGGTAGACGCGGCGCGAGTCGCTGGCACGGGCTGCGGCCGGGCAGAGAGAACGACCAAAGCTCGGCTGCGGCAGAGGTGTCGTCGGTGGCCACCACTGGAGGCGCGGCACGCGGCGGCTGTGACGGGACCGCGGGTGGAACCCGCGTAGGGGCCACAGGGACGGCGTGTTCCTGCAAGAACCCGAGATCGGGGCGCGATGAAGACCCGTGTACGGCGGCGAAGGGAAACACCTCCTCGTCGAAGACGACGTGCCGGGAGACGATGACGCGGCGTGTAGTTGGGTCGTAGCAGCGGAACCCCTTGTGCGTCGAGGGGTAGCCGAGGAAGACGCATGCACGGGAGCGTGGCTGGAGCTTGTGCGTCGTCGTGGCAGCCATGTTGGGGTAGCACAGACAGCCGAAGACGCGTAGATGATCATATTTGGCGGGGTTACCGTAGAGCTTCTCGTACGGAGTGGCCAAACCGATGACCTTGCAAGGCCGACGATTCAGCAAGTAGACGGCCGTAGAGAGAGCTTCGGCCCAGAATGCGGGTTCCAAGTGTGCCTGAAACATAAGGGTACGCATAGTATCGTTGACCGTGCGAATAGCACGTTCTGCCTTGCCGTTTTGCGGAGAGGTGTATGGGCAAGACAGACGAACGCGAACACCATTAGTGAGAAAGAACTCGTTGAGAGAGGTGTTGACAAACTCAGTGCCATTGTCAGCTTGAAAAGCACGGATAGAGCGCGAAACTGTGTATGGACATATGTGAAGAAGTGTCTAACAGAGTCATAAACGCAAGATTTTTGGCGAATGGGGATGGCCCAATAATAGTGTGAAAAATCATCAACAATTATGAGATAGTACTTAAAACCAGAATTGCTTAACACAGGAGATGTCCACAAATCACAGTGCACGAGCTCGAAAGGAGCACTAGAAACTGACACTGAACGAGCAAACGGTAATCTAACATGTTTGCCAAGTTGACACGCATGACAAAGACCGCGCTGAGTTTTATTACACTTGATGAAAGATTTATTCCTAAGAGACGCCAGGGCGTCGCGACCAGGGTGACCCAAGCGACGATGCCACAACCCTGTGATGCTACGGACGCCACCAACGCCTGGGAGGAGACGCCGACGGAGTGATGGTGTAAAGGTCACCATCACTGTCACACCGAATGATTTCAGTCCTGGTGAGAAGGTCCTTCACAGAAAAACCGAAAGAGTCAAATTCAATTGTGCAGGAATTATCACGAGTGAATTTACGAACAGAGAGAAGATTTCTGATAAGAGACGGAACTAGCAACACATCTTTGAGAAGAAAAGAAGTGCCGTGAGTGTAAAGATGAGAGTTACCGAAACGAGTAATGGGGATGGAAGAACCATTACCAACAGTAACAAAGTGAGGAGAGGAGAGAGGATTGGTGTGCCGGAATTTACCCTCCTCGGAAGTCATGTGCGACGACGCCCCGGTGTCCATGACCCACCCACCGTTCTGAGTGGCCAGGTTGTTCATAGCAGCGAGGAACCCGGCGCTGTCCCAGCTAGGAGTTGATGAAGACTGCTGGAGAGGCGCCTGCATGGTGACGTAGGCCTGCTGAGGTCGGGGGCCGAGGAGTCCAGCATCGGCGGCGTGACGACCGCGGCCGGCCCCACCAGCGGGCAGCTGGCTAGGGCTGAAGCAGAACCAGGGGCCGGCTGGGGTGGGAGCGAAGCGGGGCCCGGAGTTGGTGTTGGGGCCACGCCGGTTGTCCCGGCCTTCCCCTTGCCGTTGCGGCCCTTGCCGTTGTCGCCGCGGCAGCCAACGCCGGTGCAGGGCGCGGGCGCGGGCTGGGGTTGGAGGAGACGACGAGCGCGGTGGACTGCACGTTGGCGGCGCTGTTGGCGAGGCGCATCTCCTCGAGCAGCAGCATGGACCGTGCCTCGATGAAGGAGGGGAACGGCTTGGCGAGGTTGATGTGGGAGGCGGCGCCGGAGAAACGGCCGTCGAGACCGCGGATCACGTTGAGGACGAGGGCGCGATCGTCAACCTTGCAGTCGACATCACGGAGGGCGTCGGCGAGGCGCTTGTTGTGCTGGCAGTAGGCGGTGACGTCGAGGGGGCCCTGCAGCAGGTTGTGAAACTCACCGAGGAGGTAAGTGGCGCGGCTCTCCTTGTTGTCGGTGAAGAGCGTTGCGAGGGCCGTCCAGAGCTTGCACGCGGTCTGATCGGGCTCCAGAACGAGGTCCAGGATGTCCTCCGAGATCGACGAGTGCAGGGCCGAGAGGACGGTGTAGTCGGAGACGGCCCACTCGGGATCGGTGGGTGCGGCGGCCTTGGTGGAGTCGACGTGGGCGAGGAGACCGTTCTTGCCGAGGTGCGTGAGGATGAAGATCTTCCACTTGGAGTAGTTGGAGGAGGTGAGAACGACGGCGATCGGCGCGCGGCTGGACAGGGTGGACGGCGCCACCGTGGAGGAGGAGGAGGGGAGGGTGGCTAGGGTGAGGCTAGGGGCTGTCATGGCGGCGGCGGCGGCCAAGATGGCAGCGGCGGCGGCTTGGGGTGGAGGGCAGCGGAAGGGTTTAGGGTTTTAGGATCTAAAGTCTGATACCATGTGAGACGATGAGAGTTGGGGGAATACCACACACGGCTCAAAGGGCACGCGGGGCTCCTGTTTATATAGGGGCACGAGGGCCCTAGGGTTAGGGTTTACATAAGAGTCCTAGTTAGGTTAAACTAACTCTAACAGGCTACTTTCACCGTAAGGCCTAAGTAACAAAGGGCCCAAATTTGGGCCCTCGGAGTCTGCATGGGGGGGGCTTTGCGGGTAACCAAACACGCTATTTCTCTCTCTTCGCTTGATCTCCGTGAATATACATGCATCCGGGCTTGGGGAAGTGAGTTGTCATTGCCAATGGTATGTGGTGCAAGCACTCTGACAAGGCCCTCTGTTTGCTTGGCCTTTGAATTGGCAGGAGGACACGCCAACGAATTGCAGCAAATGGTGGGGGTGCTTAATTGCACCATGGCCCCGGTGTTTCTAGCTTACAGAGGAAAAGTAAGGTGATGTGGAGCCTAGCACTGCTGGATACGGTGCCTCCTAAACATATATAATCAGTTTAGGATTTTTTTTCTGGGAGTGATTGCTTCGAACAGTAGTCATATGGCCTTCTCCCCTCACTTTTGACGATGAAACTTTGATGTAGGCAGCTGCGCTCCTCCTATAACCTGATTGAGTGTGGATGGAGGTGCATGATGAGATGTGTTATTGTCCCATGATGAAATGGCCATCTCTTTCAATGATCAGGAAGGGCACAATGATGAGCCTCATGACGACCAACCACCCACCGGTAACCAAACAATGTATTTGTAAGCGATCAAGTTGGAAGCTAATTAACTGTGGGAATCGATGATGTCCACTGCCAACCGCAAAAACCTTCTCCAAATGCATGGGCTCAGTTTGCAATTATCATGAATAACGTTTAGAACAATCCTAACAGTGCTCATCACATGACGAGTTTGACTATTAATTCCATAGTCCAACTGAAACCTCTAAATAACCTTACACATATCATCCATGAGAGAAAGGGCGCAAGTTGGACCACACCAAAAACATGCATGCATTTCTAGATCTTTGGGGTTTTCGGTACAGTCAACGTAATAGATTAACTGACGCATGATTATCGGGGAGACATATCATCATGCCCCTTTGCTGGGTGCAACTCACTACATGGAAGTATGGAAAACGAACTTTGCCGTGTGGGAAAATACTCGGCAAACAGGGAAAACAACTCAGCAAAGGGTCACTCGGCAAAGCACACACCACAAAAATCAATAAAACGTTTAAAAGAATAACAATATATCATCAGACCTCAAAATAAAAAATGAAAAATACGACATTAAACTTCTAGACCCTGACCTGCCCATTTATTTTTATTTTTATGTGGACTCCTCCACGCGGACATTAAACTATAGTTCGGTAACGTGAAACCTCTTCTATGATTTTCAGACAATCTGAAAAATATTATGCAAGTGTGTAAGTTGTGGTGTGAAGTATATATGAGTAATTTTTATTTAAAAAGTGAATATTTGCAACATATGAAGAATGTATCTATTTATTTTTGTTCTTGTGTACGTAGATATAAAATTGTCACATTTTGTAATCAAAATTCACACGCATATGATCATGTCGTAACTGGTATTTGTGTTTTTTTTTCTTCCTCGCAACGTGTAGAGGCCTCTAGGCACTAGTTTTTGCCCTAGAAACTACTAAGGAGTTATGGTGCTGCTCAATTTATGATATGCTAAGTAGCTAAGTGGGCAGAAAATATTTTGATTAAAAATTTGAGTCAAGACAATAACTTAGACTAGAAACTAAGAAATGTCTATTATTTTCATTAATAACAAAAATAGTATGGTTCCAGAAAGAAATGTCTCAATACGAAACCTATCATTGGACCCTCAACTTTATTAGGAGTATGATATGACATGTTATTCATGCAGAGAGAATTCCACTCGAAAACATAAATGGCAGAAAAAAATGGAATTCCGCGATTCTAGGTGATGGTAGTGGCGGGGTGGCGGCGGTGAGCAACAGGAACAAGGAAGAGAATGAAATTAATCCAGCAAGCTGCGAATCATGTCTTGAGCGTGAAACCGAGCGTCGCTTGGTTTGTGTCCGATCGTTCTTTAAAGCAACTAGAAGATTCCCCGCGCGTTGCTGCGGGAATCATGTTTCAATAATATACTTGTAAATACTTACAAAATAAATGCATTAAGTATATTGAGACAGCTGTAAAAAATACTTATATATGGTAAAAACATGAAGCATGAACTACAAAGCAAATGGTCTAACGTGAGCGAAGGTTACATATAATGTGCGCCATGGCCCATGAGCTGTTACACTCAGTCTTTAACAATTCATCCACCTGGATAACAAACTGAGTAAATAAATAGTGTACATTCACAGTAAGGAGAACATAAGATAGTTGGCAGAGACAATGATCTGGGAAGTCGAGGTTTCAGATTTTCCTCGAGTCACTAACATGTGTACTTTTCTTTTGAGATCCAAAGAGAGCTTTACTCATTTATATGGTATAGATAAATTCAATATTGTTCGATTAGATGACTAATGGAGTCACGCACCCTAAATATCCAGACTCATTGGCTTGATACTTACTGACAGAATTCGCTCACTCATGTACTGCTTATGTTGCTCCCTTCTGACGTTTGTAATTCTGCACTCACTTAGCTCTCATGCATGGCGTCTTGATTTGCTGGTAAATGCCAAAATTCTTGACTGCTTGGCATCTGAATTGCTCATACAATGTCACGTGATCACTTTTCAGATCCGCTTTATAGTAGAATAGAGCTGTTCTAGACATATCGCTCCCTCTGCTTCTTCTCTAACATAAAACGATCTGACCCAACAAATCATCTGTAACTCAATATCGTACTCAGACAGTACAAAAAAATCATCAGGTAAATGCAAGATAGTTTGGGGATAAAGAGGAGCAACGGAGTAGATGAGTATTGGTATTTGGCGAAAATCTGGACCAACCTGATTTCGTGAGCGGTTTGAAGTGGACTGCCGACGCCGGCAATCGCACGCGGTACCAACAGGTGATGGGCGAGGATGACCCAGGCAATCAAAATCGTCATCTCCAAGGTGCTATCATTCTGATCAAAATATGCTGAATCAAAAGCCTAAGGTGTGAGGGAGAAAGATCATTGAGAAGGTCGAGAACAGGAAGCAGATTGCTCAGCGACGGTGACTGATATTTGAGCAGGGGCGCTGCCTACAAGCCACGGTGGAGACGATGGGCATAGCGCATATCCACTTCTTAAAGGGAGAGGAGGTGGTACACTTTCATCAGTTACCGTTTGAGGAGATGAAGAGGAAGGAGCGAGTCCATTTGAGTGGAATTGTAGGAGATGAAGAGGAATGGAGCAATTGTGGAGACAAATGGTGGACAGCTTCCTAGAATCGCAGGAGACCGAAGGCCTCGTAGAAAATGTTGTTTTCTCGGAAAATAGGAAAACGAAATAAATACATGACTTAAGAAGCTGACGTGGCTGCACTGGTTGGATGGGGTGGACCAATTAGAAACTTGCTGATGTGTATAGGCTG
Organism: Poa pratensis; assembly: GCA_947311845.1. Taxonomy (NCBI): domain Eukaryota; kingdom Viridiplantae; phylum Streptophyta; class Magnoliopsida; order Poales; family Poaceae; genus Poa; species Poa pratensis. The sequence goes on from CAMZMU010000073.1 coordinate 21,268,718, forward strand.
CATGTTGAGAGAAATCCTTGTAGTGGGGCTTTGTTATTTAGATATAGAAGATGCCACTAGATGCTAGTGCTTGTTGGTCATGTTTTTGTTTCGGCAAAATGATAAGTTATGTTGAGCCAACGAGAAATATCAGACGCATGGAATGAGTCATGACAAAGTCAAACATGTGATCGTTGTCGTGCCGTTGTTTCCGCGTTTCCATGGATGCCCGCTAGTTAGCTTGTTCTTGCAGATGTATTGCGACGGCCTCCTAAAATAGAAAATAAATGTACATGTCACCTGTTTATTTGTGGAAACGCAGGGCAGATGATTACTATTAATTTGGAGTTATTTGCACTGGTGGTCACACAACTCGTCACTCATGTGCACTTAAGTCACACATCTGGATAACTGAATTTTTTGGTCACACAACTCGTCATCTGGTGCACTTAAGTCACTGAGCCCACTTGTCAGGCCGTTTTCCGTTGAAGTTGATGCTGACTGGACACGTAATTTTGCAAAACCCCCCTGTATTTTTGTACATTTGCAAAAACCCCCCTGTGGAGGACCATTTTGTAAAATTAGAAGGACCATTTTGTAAAATTAGAAGGACCATTTTGTAAAATTAGGAGGACCATTTTGTAATATTAGGAGGACCATTTTGTAATATTAATATTACTCTAGGGGGTTTTCTGAAAATTTACCGTCCAAAATGGACTGACAAGTGGGGCCAGTGACCTGCGTGCACGCACTTGTCGAGTTGTGTGACCAAAAAATCCCGTTATTGAGATGTGTGACTTAAGTGCACATGAGTGACGAGTTGTGTGACCCCTCATGCAATTAACTCATTAATTTGGCATGTTAGGTTTGATCTGACAGCTACATCTGATCTGTAGGGACCATATCGTGGAGGAAGACTTTGAATTTGGAAATTAGTTACCATTCCATTCGGTAAGTTTCTTTCCCCACTTTTCACCTTTCAAGATTCTACGTCACAAGTAAAAGAAAATCTTATCAAATCTTCTGGAGATTCTTCGGCATCATTACTGAAGTAGGCGTGCAACAACGACTATTTCAGTTGAAGATGATTGCTCTGACAAATAATATCCGAGTTTCCAGTTAAGCTCCGCGCTTAGCTTTTGGCCCATTTTCACCATACACGAAGCCTTCCACAGCATATGCACAAAACGGTGCCAAATCCAATTTTGAGGCATTTGGTACCGCTGCCCTCAGCTGCCCTAGGGATGTCATATACTCTTTTCCCAGGGGATTTTTAGACAATGATGAACCTTTGTCCTGTTAAATGGTTAAACTGTTCTGTTAAATGGTTAGACGTCACGAAATGCAAGATAGATTCCATGTACGAGAACCAAGTTTGGAACATGCATGGTAGATCAAATGCGTAAAGGTTACCGAATATAAACGAGCCTATAAAAGAAAACATACACTGTTGGTAATGTATACATTTTATAAAGCTCGACTTGTCGCAAAGGGTTTCCGACAAGAATATAAATCTGAACATAGGGTGTTATAGATTTCGAAACAACATAGGGTTATAATTGTAAAAATGCATGAGAAATGTTTCTAAATATTTTTCTTTTTTTATTACATGTAGAACCAAACGTAATCAAACATTCATTCGTTCACTTATTAATAGATACATAATTACATATTTTTTCATCGTATATTTATACTATATTATAGCTTTTGATAGTATTTTTTCTATAAACTTAGGCAAACTTCTAATTTTGACTTTTTTTAGAAAAAGAAGGTTGAAACCACCAGCCTCTATATCAAAATGATGCACACATGTTTTAATATATTATTTAAAAAAGCCATACGAAGAAATATATCGATCAATCTGAAGCCACTTTCATGGCGACAATTGTCGCAACACCTACAAGGTTGATGAAGGGGGTGGCCATGGTCGAAACCGTGTGACCTGACCTCACATCTACTCACATCATATAAATTTGGAGGCCTCACCAAGCCACCCAACGACGAGCGGGGAGCAAAAACAGCTACAACAGACCACAGTGCACACCAATATGCGCACGTTTCATAAGTTGTCACCACTGTCTTCCACCAGCCCTTTTTCAAGAGGGATAAACAGAATGACATTGGCAGGCTAGCCACCACGACGCCAAAGTACAGTGTCACCCTCCTTTGCGCGTTCATCATCCTGCGGCCGCCATCGAGCCCATGTTGCACCATGCATGCCACCAAGACTCGTGTTGTCAATGGAGTAGATGCTACGGGGCAACACCTTGGCCACCACGCGAGAAGCACACAGCCGAGACCTGCGCCCAGCCACCGAGCCATACACCCTCCAGTCGATGTGTGACTTCAAAGATGGTGCACTCAAGAGGGGAAAAACGCATGAACATCACCATCATTTGATTCGGCAAGTCTGAATCTAGGGTATCCCCAGGAGCACAAAGGGAAAGAGAACAACTCCATCACGCTTCCAACGAGGTAAACGACACCCATGGGCGTCGCTGTCGATGGTTCCGGCCGAGGCGGAAGCAAGCTTTCGATTGCATCCTCGCACCAGTCACCGGCTGGACTACCGGCTCCTCTCGGTCGACCGACATGCCCCTCGGACGCGTCTGTTGCGCCGTCGGGAAGCCGTTGTGAAAAACTAAAGCTGGCACGACGCCACCCCCGCTCGGATCCATCACACCACGAGGGTGGTCCATCGGCAATGAGAAGGTCCAATCACTGCGCTGCTACGACATCATGGCCATGCACGCCCGCTCAAGATAACCACGCCCCAAAACTGCGGCAGAGAGATGGCCATGCCATTCGCCACCATCCTCACCTCACCCCGCCCGGGGCTTTGTCCGACGGTAGGGAGAAGGGTGGCGGCTTCCTAACCCTAAATCGCTGGTAGGCGTAGACATTGTTTTCAGGAACAGTGGTGGTAGTTTGTACTCCCTCCGTTCGGATTTAATTGACACACATTTGATTACACACGGATGTATCTAGACATCAAACAAGTATAGATACATCCATATTTAGACAAAACCAAGTCAATTAATTTAGAACGGAGGGAGTAGGAGCCAGTAGTATTGAAAACGAGTCGAGGTATGCAAGATAGTTTCAGGGGAGCATCAATATCTGCAATCGAGAAGGAGATATATCTTTTCACTCATTTCTAAAGAAAAAAAAAGGACACGAGAGACAGAAGGAGAAACGAAGAAAAGAGAAGCTGCCGGATGGGAATTTGGTGTCGACCGCAGAGTCGTGGAGGTAGTGTGCTGACACGTGGGACGGAGACCAGATAGGGTGGCGCCCACACATTGATCTGCTATCCTGGACGTGGGGGCGCATTCGATTCCCTATGATGGGATGGATGATGATGATATCCGACTATGATTTGGTGCATGCAAGTGTACACGCACGTACGGATGGATCCTCTACGTCTCACAACTCTGCACGCTCCTCAAGTTCTTGGACTCCAGAGTCCTCAAACTAGGTGAGAAAATTTGAACTCAAATTATGAATTATATATCTAGCGCTAGACGTACACAATATATGAGGACCATCAGCTCAAGAGGTTTTACAGTTGAACCATGACACAAGAAAACAACCACTCTCTCGTTTTTCAACCGATGAAGGGGCCATATATATATACTCAAAACAAATTCGGTAGCACTGGGCCCAAGTACAGCAACACTTGTGTGCAATCATCATATCTCACCGGAACAAGGTGGAAGATATATGTGAGGCCCCATCCCGGAACAAGATGAGCGTGATATCTTTGTCACCACAGAGGAGCCATTGGTCGACAACATGTGGAGCGTTTAGAATAGCACAAAACAAGTCGACGCAGGCCGGCCGGGACCGGGCATGATTGATGATTGTGCTTGCTTGCCTGCCGCTTGACTAATCTCTCCAACAGCCATTGTTGTCTAGCTCCCAGCCTTGTGCCCCAAAAAATAATCTCCAGCTCGATCTCCTTCTACGAGACTCCGGCCACATATATAATCCCTATCCGAAATCCAAGACCTCCCTAATTAAGCTACTCAGTAGATGATAGCTTAGTCATGGCTCTTCCAACAACAACAAAAAAAGATAGCTTAGGCACCAGGTAGTCTCCCTACCCAAACAGTTTACTAGTCTACTCCGTGTTTTATCGTACTACGTGTGCTGGCTAGCTGTCGACTAATAATCGATCGAGCTTCCTCTTTGCTAACGGTGCAGTGTTATCGTCATGGTGCACCGACCTTCCTCCTTTCTCTCAAAGCTGTACTCCATATATGGACTACAATTATTCCCTGTCGGCCGGCCCAACTTGGCAAGCACGTCACTGTACAGTGTGTCTCATCCACACCCTGTGGCCTCCATGCATCCCATTGGCTCAAACTTTGCTTCGTGTGTGCACCTATGTATAATGGCCGCTCTTCACTCCAGGGTCTGTTGCCAAACGCTAGCTAGCAGTGTGTTGTGTCTAATTGTCGCACGCACTATATATATGCTGTGCCACTGCTTTATCGTCTCGAACTTTTGGGAGAAACATATAGTTTTCGGGGAGTTAGTTCTGACCTAAAAAAGAGTAGGTCGTAAGCTCAATGGCAAGTCCACTTATTCGGGAACTACAGTGCACCTTATGCATCATTACATCTCTAGTGGTGTTCTTCATTTTGCACACGGCTGGCGATTTGATGATTGACCGTACTCATGATTTGGTCATACCGGACATGCATGTCCATATTTTTTTTCCTTCCATAAAGTTTTCTGCTAAATCAACCGGAAGAAAAGGAGAAAACGTTGCCGCTATATATTAATTGCTCCGCTGGACTAGTCACAGTGTCGCCACATCTCCATAACTCGATTAGTTACCTAATATTCATGCTAGGCAGGTCGATCGATCTTATCTAATTCTCATGCCATACATATTTTATATTTATATACGTTCAGTTCGATCTATGATTTGTTCGTTGCCTGTTATGAGTGGAAGTGGACCGTCAGTTTTTTTGCTTTGCTCTCATCCCCATCACTTTCATCACATTAGTTGACATTCGTTGGTGGGAAAGGAAAAATGAAATTGCGTCCGACTCACTTCATAGATTTTCCATTGATCTTTGCAAGAAAGGTGCTTTTGCTCCCCTTTTCTTTTCACTCCTTGGAAAGACAAGAACAAAAATGTATAATTAACTCCATTACTTTTGCCAGCTTCATCCGTGCGATATCATTAGATGAATGTGCTCCAATGTTGGTAGGGACTAAACGCTTTTTAGATTAGCGGAGCAAGCCCAACCTGTTATTTAGTGGCAAGTTGTCAAACCTCAAAGCCAAAGGTGTACGATATAGTAAACAAAGTCAAAACATCAGCAAGAAGACCTAACAATAATGTAATCAGACCGTTTGTTGTGTGCCACGACCTTTGCTAGGAGTTTTCTATCGGGTTCTCGGCGAAGCGAGTCGTATACCGAGCGCTAGGTTATATACACTCGGTAAATTAATGACACTCGTCAAATCATGAAAAATTCACTCTGCGAAAGGAGGCCTTTGAAAAAGACGAAAAAACTCTCGACAAATTTCTACCCTCCGCAAACGTCGTGGATACGTGGCCTAGTCGTCTGTGCTTGAGATTTGCGGGTGGAGTACTGGGTTTGGACAAATGGAGCCCGGGTACATGTAGCCCGATATTTTCTAGAAATAAACCGACATTTTAATGTTTCAAAAAATATGTTTTTTTGTACAAATACATAAACATGATTTTTATGAAGGTGTAAAAGTTTGTCTACAAGATTTTGTATTTTTCGCTACGCAAAATCTCAAAAAAATGTTTCTAAGTTGGCATAAAAAAAATCAATTTTAGGTTTCACATTTTTCATGTTTTTTGTTCACATGAAAACATTTAAAAAAGATACTTGTAGACTAAGGTATAGGGGGAATGGGTTGATGTCTTCCCACCCACCCGAGTTCAAGTACTTGTGCTTCCAGTTTTCGTGATGTTGCACCATACTCTTCTATGAAAAATGTCACAGGGTTCTTCCCAGTAGGACCAATTTATATCAAATTTATACATACGTAGTAGACATCTATATGTACTTGTATAATTAATTGTTTGTTGGATTTTTTAAGTGAAAAATAAAGATTACAAAAAAGGTTAAACAAGGCTACATGGCTCTCTTTGGGGTTTTCATGTAGAGTACTAACACTAATAGATGGTTTATCGACAAAACTAGTGTATATTCCTACCAGAGTACGAAAATTGCAAAGTCACTATTAATATTGCAGGTATGAGGAACCCCGCATCGCTCTTATGGGTGACACAAGCGGGAAAAAAACTCCCTTTGTCTCTATTTGGGTGGCGCACACATTTTTCTAGATGTAAGTTCAACCATTAATTTAACCAACAAAATATGTATTGTACATCACAAAAGTTATAGCATTGAATTCGTATTTAAATAAAGTTTTTAATAATATAATTTTCATAACAAATGACACGTTTTTATTGATAATATTAGTGTTCAAATTTAGGACACGAAAGACGATGCGCCTCATGCTTCAGGACGAAGGGAGTACTAGCCACCTCAAGCCTCACTTTTGCTTCATCTCCCTTCATCGCCAGAGAGCGAATTCTACGCGGCGGACAATGGCGATGCGGCCATCTTTGTGTCTTGGGATCCCCCTCCGTCCTCTGGCTCGTTGGAGGAGCATCGTGCGTGTGATGCCACCTTAGTTATGCCGGCATGGTCGACTTCGTTCTCATGTCACTTTGTAGTGGGAATGCACTCGTGCTCTCTTCCCATGTGACTGGATCATGAGAGGTAGAGTCATGTCTTGCCATGCAGTCTATTTCCTAGCAAGATCCATCTCTCCGATATGTTTAGTTTTTTTATGCCTGCAAAAAAAAATTAAAAAAATGGTTGCGTGCAATACTGGAAAAAATCACCACACAACTTGCTACCAATAATAAGTAGTCATGATCACGTCTTTTTTATGTGTATTCAGGTCAGCCTACCAATCATGCGTTGGGCGTTGAGGCCAAATTGCTTTGATTACCAGTTCACATGTCACCAAAAATGTTTTCAAGTATTTTGACATAAAAATCTAGTATTTTGAAGACAAAACATTCAATCATTCATGACCCTACCATGCCTACCTTGTACTCTAGTGCTATTGCAGTCCAAGTCTCTATCTAAAGTTTTTCTCTCCGCCCATCTCTTTTTGTGTCATGCTGCCATATTTCTGTGGTCAACATGCTTAATTATGATCGAATCCGAACCCAAGCCACCCATCCCAATGGACGGGGCAAAACCAAACGAAGGGCGACCAATTTGTGCCGTGCAATGATGGGCCATTTGCCCCGTCCAAGGTTTCATGTGGCTCCCCACTGCAAATTTGCCAGATCTTTACCAATCAAGTAGCGGGCCCGCCTAAAATGTAATGCATAGACAAATCGTGGATTAGGGGCTGATTAAAGTTATAGATAATTAAATGGTCTGTGGTGGGGAAAAACAGTCGCCGTGTTCAATAAATCAGCTGTCATACTTCAACAATATTTGTATAAAAATTGTGTAACGATGTCTCCGTTGTAACTACTCATGATTAGTGAACCTAATGATTAGTGAACATAACACATATCAATATGCCTTCTTTTATGCTGTGATCACATGGAAGAAGCACAATCCAGCAATAATCACTAGAATGGGAAATATCGACATAGCAAAATGTTATGTGGCTGTAGAAAAACATCATATATATGGATTTTCCAGAAAAATATATATCATATGGATAAAGGGAAGCTGAATGGGAATTTCCTTCATGTTGGGCACTGATCGAGCAGATCGAATAAATTTCACAAGACTGATCGATCGGCAGCATGCAATATCCTTAGATGAAGATATGAGTGAGAGGTCCAGTGCTACTGAGTCTTGCAAGGATCTCCGACTAGTAGCTCAAATTATTGATGGTGCGGGCATGCATGAACCGTGACCTCACCACTATATTCTTTTCTAGATCAATTAGAAAATGGAACACTTTGTGATTGTGTGTGCCTTCTATGATTCTTTTCGCCAATTGCACACCAATCATTCTATACGCAAGTTATTTCCGTGTCACGCAAGATCCAAGTGCTTGATCGAGTATCTGGCTATCTGCACAGGCAATTGCATCTATATATGTATCATTGTTGCTTTGTCTTTATCCATTCTCATGATTTGGCAGGGTCAGCTGATTTGGCTGCTCAACTAATCTTCCGTTCTTAATTATGTTCATTAGCTATTGTTGTCATCAACCTATTAGCTAGCTTGATTATCCAACCAGGAAACAATATGCTTAGTATTGCACCCATACCAGTCATGCATATAATGTCTTTGTTGCTGATGCATCAGTTGTGCGGCCTAACTCCCTTTTTCTTGATTTAGCAAGCTGAGCGCTCGTCATTTCTTCAACTAATTATTTGTTTGTACCATCTAGATAAACCTGCTGATAGCTTTTTTCATCCCTGTGTTCTCTATGAAAGTTTGATCGTCTAACTGAATTCCCTAATGCGGTCTTATCTTGTTCTATCCTAGTCACAACTTGTTACCGACTATTCGGTTTGTCGAGTGAACAAAAGCCTGGCCAATGATTATTTCCAGCAAACGAAATTTCCCATGTGTTGTTGACACAAAGGTAAACTTTGTATCTCGATCACTGAGGAAATCTACTCATGTGTGTGAAACTGTGAACTAAATTCTTCCCAACTCAAGGATTCCATGTGATAAGGCATCAGGATTGGATTTCCATTTGTCTAAAGTGTGTTCATATTACCTGCAATGCTGCCGAAAATGGAGCCAAGGGCCATGAAGAATCCTATTCTGATGAATACTTTCGGTCAGCATGACGCGCAGGAAGAAGTTCTAATTAATGACGTATCGAAGAAAAAGTGACAATTTAGTACACCTGCCTATCCTACAAAATATCCTCTGTGAAAAGTCTGGAAATACTGTTCTGGACTTTGCAAAAGGCAAAAATATTCAGTTCACCTTGCAGCATTTGAGACTTGGCGTCACAAAAACATGTTCTTCATATGAACAAACCTGCCAATGAGTGAAAACTCTTAGTTTTATTGTTTAGGGATTCTTGGTATCTTGCAGGAAGTAAACAGGCAAATGATTGATAATAGGAACCTGAGATCACGCCCATATCTTTTGTTCGCTTTCTGTCTGCTTGGGTTGGCCTATCTGAGAGGCTAAGCCAAACCACTCCTCCATTAGTGCAATACCAAATGAATAGGCGCCAATCATTTGGTCATGTAAAGTACTGGTGGTAATATCTTAATGTGCCATATGGCCCTCTGAAAGGGACCAACGGATAACGCTCTCCTGTTTGTTTGGACTTGATTGTTAGGTCAAAAACGGTATTGGGCATTAAACAATGGACTCAAAGCAACAATGCATTAAGTCAGGGAATAGATCTCACCACATAATTTAGTCATTTTCTAGTGAGTCATCCATTGGTCAAACGTCAAGTGCTTATCACGATTAGCAGCCTTCGGTTGCATGCCTTTAGGAAAAGGCTAGTGTTTGACTAGTTGTTATGAGGTGGACATCATTAGGTGAAGGGACAATGTTCTCTGGATCACTTATTAGCATGAACAGGGTCGGTTGATTGCGTAATGTGCTAAGAGAGAAATAAAAAGGTTGTAAGCTAAAATAAGTGATCCATACCAGAGATAATCTTCACAAATCATGGATATGCATATGTGGTCACTGCAAGGGACTGTCTACGAAGGATGAAGACATCGAGAGTTCGAGACTAAGAAGTTAAGATGAGACGAGAACACTTTACCTGCTTCCACATGCAGCCAAGGTCTGAACGTTTCATTGTTGTGGTAAATCAGAGTCCACTAGCCATAAGATATTTTTTTTTGTTCAGATACCAAGTTGAAGTTGACCTGTTGTCTGGTGCGTGACAACCAAGCTAGCTAGAATCCCCCCGTGTTCTCGTCAAGCTATGCCATAATATCCTGGAAACTATGATTGTGTCTAGAGAGAAGATTGATCAGAGTCAGCAACCACCAATCATCCGTGCCAATCATTTCGTTCTTATGTTAATCTAACCTATTTCGACCGAGAAATAAGCCTCTGAACGGACATATTCCTGACGAACAACTATTATGTTGGAATAACGATGAGTCTTATTGTTTCTTCAGATCACTCCCATAAACTAACCAACAGCTGATCTAATCCTTAGAATACAGACATCAAGTACAAGTTGAAAGCGCACAAGCGTAAAACAATACAAGACATGCCAATAAACAATGACAAGACATACAGAAAGAATTGAAGAGGGTTTCTAGATATAAAAAAATGATGAGAAGAACAAAAATCGGGGGAGAAGGTCAGAGGCATGTATATCATATCCATCATGGATGCCATGGTGGCACACACAGCACTGGCCGTATTAAAGCAGAAAGGCCCCGGCGGCCGGCCGGCGCTATCATGACGCATTGGAATGGAAGGTATTCTCTAGAGATAACCATCTTTACGCAACGAGCTATACGACATCTACTAATCAAAATAGACCCGCAACTTAAGAACTGCGCACTTAATTGGGAGGGAAACAGATCGATGTCAAAGGCGGCGGAGATGCGTGCGTCGTCGAACGGCGATTCGACGGTGCAGGAGTTGAAAATTCCGGCCTCGCGAATCGGATGAGGGAGGCGATCGCATTGCATGGCATGGGCGAGGTGATCGTCGATCAAGCACCGCGTAGCAGTTGGGGCGAATGGTTGATTATCTTGCCGTGCGGGATGAGGATGACGCAGGTAGGGCGCTTTTGGCTAAGCTGTGTCGGCCGGGGAGAGGAGGAGGAGGGAGACATCGATATGAATAACCAACAATTCGGCCGCGTCAGTGCTGCCGCGCTTGTTGGATGGATGGATTGACCAACCGAGAGGATGGTGAATGCGGTGTGTGTAGCGGCGTGTAGACACTGTGGTCAGTGGTTGTGATGGCCGAGAGTGTGTCTCCATCGATCCCCCGGGCGGCCCTGAGGTTGGGGAGTCTATTCGTGCGTTCATGATTAGGCGCGGCGGCCTGATTGCCCGGCGGTTGTGCTCGTCTTGTCCGCCATGACGCGCGCCGCCGGGGGAGTTGGTTCCGCCGGCGCTGACGGCAAAATAGGGAGAGAACTGTGCGCGGCGCGTAAGGGCTTGTACGCTAGTCTAGTCTGCGGAAGAACTCGAGTTCACGAAACCCAAAACAGGAGATAATGGGCTTCGGGATGGGATTGTACTGTCCAGAGGCTAAATCATTCTGGCTTCCGGCCTGGTAAGAACCCACTAAACGCATTGCTTCCCAAGGTGGGCCGGCCCAGGTAGTACTCTTCTTCTTCTTCATTTCCGCTGTTTTTTTTCCTTTTTCGTGTATACTCACTTCTTTTTATTTTTATTTTATTTCCTTTTTATTTAGCCTGTTTATTTTTCATTTACTTTTTTATTTTTTGAAATTATATGATTTTTAACTCACATGAACGATTATTTTGAGTTCTGGACATTTTTTTTTAATATGCGATTTTTTAACCCATAAACTGTTTTATAACGATGTGAACATTTTTTTTAATATTAATATAACTTTTTTGTGAAATATAAACATTTTAGAATCTTGTGAACAACCATTTTGTACTACGTGAACATTTTATCTCGCATGTGATTTTTTTTTCAAACTGGCTGGATATTTTTTTTTTTACGTATGAGCATTGTATTAAAACCTCGTGAACACTTACTTTTATCTATATCACCATTTCCCCTCAACTCTCTAACGAAAAAGAAAACAGGAAAAAGGGAAAATATAAGTAAAGGAGAATAAGAAAAATAAAGCAGGAGAAGGAAAAAAAATATATAATAGCACTCTGCCTAGCCGGCCCATCAGGTGGCAGTCTTCAGGCATCACCACGGTAGGCGACGCTTTAAGCATCAAATAGGAGCTTTCGAACTTACTATCGAGTGAACACTACTTCCTGGTTGCGTGTGTCGTGTCTTGCGTCCACCTAGTCCGGCCCAATGAATCTCCAGTTGGGCCTCTAAAAGTGCATGGTTGCCCCCATGTGTGGTTTTGGTAATTAATGACACTCCTTATGGACTAATGTTTACATTGAGATATTCTTATAGATCTTGTCCATTGGAGTTCACGTGTTGGACTCTTGAAGATGGCATGATGACCAATGCTCTATTTAAGGGTTTATATGAAGAATGATCATGTGTAGAAGATGAAGTGCAAAGGAGACATGAAGACGGAGCTTAGCGAGGCTTTCCCATAATGGAGTATGGGGGAGCATTTGGAGAAGTCTTCATCAAGCATGTGCTAGCAAGCACAATCAAGAAAGGTGTTCCAGCTTGAGAGAGTCAAGATCGTCTTCATCGAGCTCAAGTGGAATGCGCAAGGCAAAGGTATGATCTTGATAGGTTTTCTATTTTACCGGTCTCATGTTGTTAGTGGGAGACCGGGTTTTAGGATAGACGGCGTACTATCAAGAGGGGTTCTCAAGTGAGTAACTTGATCGTATCTTTGTGGAGAGCTCATACCTTTGCATACTTGGCATATCATCTTTCTTGGTTCTTATTTGGCTTTTCTCCTTGTTGGGTTTTGGTGCTTGTCGTGATCTTCATGACAAGCCCAAGTTCTTCGAAAACGGATTTCTTATTGAAAACTTGTTGCGTTTTCGTGTTGGAAATATTACCGGTCCACCTTCGAGTTAGGATCCACACCTTCCCATGTGTGGTATCCCCTCTATATTTGTGACCCTTAATATTTTCACCAATCAATATCTCCTCTAAGTGAGGGGAACATAGTGGATCTAGTTCTTGGAGTTCTTGTGTGGTTCTCCTCTTTGTTCTTCCTCTCTTATTCCCCCATAAGCATTTGTTGCTTTGTTGGAATTTGAGAGTGGAGGACTTGAGCACTTGTGCTCTTGCCTTTTGCATTTGGTGCATCGGTGTGCTCTCCACGAGGATTCGTGGAAGTTGAAATCTTGTGAACTTGTTACTCTTGGGTCTTCGGGCCCTAGACGCCTTTGTGGTGGTTGGACCCTTGTGTGGTCACTTGAAGCCGTTCGTCGTTACCTTTCCAATGCAATTGGATTCACCTGTTTTGGAGTTCATACGAGAAAGTTATTGCATTTCAGGTTTCACAGTTTCACTGCATTCTGGCCGGAGTCTCCGGTCTTCTGGACCGGAGTCTCCGGTCCTTGGTTTTCCTCGAGAGTGTTTTTCTTGTTCAGCCCCTGGTGGGGGCCGGAGTTTCCGGCCCAAGGGGTCGGAGTATCCGCCCCAGGCCGGAGTTTTCGGTCCCAGGGCCCGGAGTTTCTGCCTGTGCTTTTCTCGTCTGGATTTGGTTCACCCCCTGGTGGGGGCCGGAGTTTCCGCCCCGGACCGGAGTTTCCGGTCACTAGTGCCGGAAACTCCGGTGTGATATCTGGCTGCAACGGCTCTTTTCTGGGAGGGGTATAAATACCCCTCCACCTACCTCCAGCCAGCCAGCTGAGCCCAGCAACCTTTGCTTTCTCTCTCCTCCATTGTTGCAAGCTCATTTCCTTGATATCTCCCAATCCCTCCACCCAAACTCTTTGATCTTTGGAGGATTGAAGGAGAAGACCTAGATCTACATTTCCACCAATCAATATCTCCTCTAAGTGAGGGGAACATAGTGGATCTAGTTCTTGGAGTTCTTGTGTGGTTCTCCTCTTTGTTCTTCCTCTCTTATTCCCCCATAAGCATTTGTTGCTTTGTTGGAATTTGAGAGTGGAGGACTTGAGCACTTGTGCTCTTGCCTTTTGCATTTGGTGCATCGGTGTGCTCTCCACGAGGATTCGTGGAAGTTGAAATCTTGTGAACTTGTTACTCTTGGGTCTTCGGGCCCTAGACGCCTTTGTGGTGGTTGGACCCTTGTGTGGTCACTTGAAGCCGTTCGTCGTTACCTTTCCAATGCAATTGGATTCACCTGTTTTGGAGTTCATACGAGAAAGTTATTGCATTTCAGGTTTCACAGTTTCACTGCATTCTGGCCGGAGTCTCCGGTCTTCTGGACTGGAGTCTCCGGTCCTTGGTTTTCCTCGAGAGTGTTTTTCTTGTTCAGCCCCTGGTGGGGGCCGGAGTTTCCGGCCCAAGGGGTCGGAGTATCCGCCCCAGGCCGGAGTTTTCGGTCCCAGGGCCCGGAGTTTCTGCCTGTGCTTTTCTCGTCTGGATTTGGTTCACCCCCTGGTGGGGGCCGGAGTTTCCGCCCCGGACCGGAGTTTCCGGTCACTAGTGCCGGAAACTCCGGTGTGATATCTGGCTGCAACGGCTCTTTTCTGGGAGGGGTATAAATACCCCTCCACCTACCTCCAGCCAGCCAGCTGAGCCCAGCAACCTTTGCTTTCTCTCTCCTCCATTGTTGCAAGCTCATTTCCTTGATATCTCCCAATCCCTCCACCCAAACTCTTTGATCTTTGGAGGATTGAAGGAGAAGACCTAGATCTACATTTCCACCAATCAATATCTCCTCTAAGTGAGGGGAACATAGTGGATCTAGTTCTTGGAGTTCTTGTGTGGTTCTCCTCTTTGTTCTTCCTCTCTTATTCCCCCATAAGCATTTGTTGCTTTGTTGGAATTTGAGAGTGGAGGACTTGAGCACTTGTGCTCTTGCCTTTTGCATTTGGTGCATCGGTGTGCTCTCCACGAGGATTCGTGGAAGTTGAAATCTTGTGAACTTGTTACTCTTGGGTCTTCGGGCCCTAGACGCCTTTGTGGTGGTTGGACCCTTGTGTGGTCACTTGAAGCCGTTCGTCGTTACCTTTCCAATGCAATTGGATTCACCTGTTTTGGAGTTCATACGAGAAAGTTATTGCATTTCAGGTTTCACAGTTTCACTGCATTCTGGCCGGAGTCTCCGGTCTTCTGGACTGGAGTCTCCGGTCCTTGGTTTTCCTCGAGAGTGTTTTTCTTGTTCAGCCCCTGGTGGGGGCCGGAGTTTCCGGCCCAAGGGGTCGGAGTATCCGCCCCAGGCCGGAGTTTTCGGTCCCAGGGCCCGGAGTTTCTGCCTGTGCTTTTCTCGTCTGGATTTGGTTCACCCCCTGGTGGGGGCCGGAGTTTCCGCCCCGGACCGGAGTTTCCGGTCACTAGTGCCGGAAACTCCGGTGTGATATCTGGCTGCAACGGCTCTTTTCTGGGAGGGGTATAAATACCCCTCCACCTACCTCCAGCCAGCCAGCTGAGCCCAGCAACCTTTGCTTTCTCTCTCCTCCATTGTTGCAAGCTCATTTCCTTGATATCTCCCAATCCCTCCACCCAAACTCTTTGATCTTTGGAGGATTGAAGGAGAAGACCTAGATCTACATTTCCACCAATCAATATCTCCTCTAAGTGAGGGGAACATAGTGGATCTAGTTCTTGGAGTTCTTGTGTGGTTCTCCTCTTTGTTCTTCCTCTCTTATTCCCCCATAAGCATTTGTTGCTTTGTTGGAATTTGAGAGTGGAGGACTTGAGCACTTGTGCTCTTGCCTTTTGCATTTGGTGCATCGGTGTGCTCTCCACGAGGATTCGTGGAAGTTGAAATCTTGTGAACTTGTTACTCTTGGGTCTTCGGGCCCTAGACGCCTTTGTGGTGGTTGGACCCTTGTGTGGTCACTTGAAGCCGTTCGTCGTTACCTTTCCAATGCAATTGGATTCACCTGTTTTGGAGTTCATACGAGAAAGTTATTGCATTTCAGGTTTCACAGTTTCACTGCATTCTGGCCGGAGTCTCCGGTCTTCTGGACTGGAGTCTCCGGTCCTTGGTTTTCCTCGAGAGTGTTTTTCTTGTTCAGCCCCTGGTGGGGCCGGAGTTTCCGGCCCAAGGGGTCGGAGTATCCGCCCCAGGCCGGAGTTTTCGGTCCCAGGGCCCGGAGTTTCTGCCTGTGCTTTTCTCGTCTGGATTTGGTTCACCCCCTGGTGGGGGCCGGAGTTTCCGCCCCGGACCGGAGTTTCCGGTCACTAGTGCCGGAAACTCCGGTGTGATATCTGGCTGCAACGGCTCTTTTCTGGGAGGGGTATAAATACCCCTCCACCTACCTCCAGCCAGCCAGCTGAGCCCAGCAACCTTTGCTTTCTCTCTCCTCCATTGTTGCAAGCTCATTTCCTTGATATCTCCCAATCCCTCCACCCAAACTCTTTGATCTTTGGAGGATTGAAGGAGAAGACCTAGATCTACATTTCCACCAATCAATATCTCCTCTAAGTGAGGGGAACATAGTGGATCTAGTTCTTGGAGTTCTTGTGTGGTTCTCCTCTTTGTTCTTCCTCTCTTATTCCCCCATAAGCATTTGTTGCTTTGTTGGAATTTGAGAGTGGAGGACTTGAGCACTTGTGCTCTTGCCTTTTGCATTTGGTGCATCGGTGTGCTCTCCACGAGGATTCGTGGAAGTTGAAATCTTGTGAACTTGTTACTCTTGGGTCTTCGGGCCCTAGACGCCTTTGTGGTGGTTGGACCCTTGTGTGGTCACTTGAAGCCGTTCGTCGTTACCTTTCCAATGCAATTGGATTCACCTGTTTTGGAGTTCATACGAGAAAGTTATTGCATTTCAGGTTTCACAGTTTCACTGCATTCTGGCCGGAGTCTCCGGTCTTCTGGACTGGAGTCTCCGGTCCTTGGTTTTCCTCGAGAGTGTTTTTCTTGTTCAGCCCCTGGTGGGGGCCGGAGTTTCCGGCCCAAGGGGTCGGAGTATCCGCCCCAGGCCGGAGTTTCCGGTCCCAGGGGCCGGAGTTTCTGCCTGTGCTTTTCTCGTCTGGATTTGGTTCACCCCCTGGTGGGGGCCGGAGTTTCCGCCCCGGACCGGAGTTTCCGGTCACTAGTGCCGGAAACTCCGGTGTGATATCTGGCTGCAACGGCTCTTTTCTGGGAGGGGTATAAATACCCCTCCACCTACCTCCAGCCAGCCAGCTGAGCCCAGCAACCTTTGCTTTCTCTCTCCTCCATTGTTGCAAGCTCATTTCCTTGATATCTCCCAATCCCTCCACCCAAACTCTTTGATCTTTGGAGGATTGAAGGAGAAGACCTAGATCTACATTTCCACCAATCAATATCTCCTCTAAGTGAGGGGAACATAGTGGATCTAGTTCTTGGAGTTCTTGTGTGGTTCTCCTCTTTGTTCTTCCTCTCTTATTCCCCCATAAGCATTTGTTGCTTTGTTGGAATTTGAGAGTGGAGGACTTGAGCACTTGTGCTCTTGCCTTTTGCATTTGGTGCATCGGTGTGCTCTCCACGAGGATTCGTGGAAGTTGAAATCTTGTGAACTTGTTACTCTTGGGTCTTCGGGCCCTAGACGCCTTTGTGGTGGTTGGACCCTTGTGTGGTCACTTGAAGCCGTTCGTCGTTACCTTTCCAATGCAATTGGATTCACCTGTTTTGGAGTTCATACGAGAAAGTTATTGCATTTCAGGTTTCACAGTTTCACTGCATTCTGGCCGGAGTCTCCGGTCTTCTGGACCGGAGTCTCCGGTCCTTGGTTTTCCTCGAGAGTGTTTTTCTTGTTCAGCCCCTGGTGGGGGCCGGAGTTTCCGGCCCAAGGGGTCGGAGTATCCGCCCCAGGCCGGAGTTTCTGCCTGTGCTTTTCTCGTCTGGATTTGGTTCACCCCCTGGTGGGGGCCGGAGTTTCCGCCCCGGACCGGAGTTTCCGGTCACTAGTGCCGGAAACTCCGGTGTGATATCTGGCTGCAACGGCTCTTTTCTGGGAGGGGTATAAATACCCCTCCACCTACCTCCAGCCAGCCAGCTGAGCCCAGCAACCTTTGCTTTCTCTCTCCTCCATTGTTGCAAGCTCATTTCCTTGATATCTCCCAATCCCTCCACCCAAACTCTTTGATCTTTGGAGGATTGAAGGAGAAGACCTAGATCTACATTTCCACCAATCAATATCTCCTCTAAGTGAGGGGAACATAGTGGATCTAGTTCTTGGAGTTCTTGTGTGGTTCTCCTCTTTGTTCTTCCTCTCTTATTCCCCCATAAGCATTTGTTGCTTTGTTGGAATTTGAGAGTGGAGGACTTGAGCACTTGTGCTCTTGCCTTTTGCATTTGGTGCATCGGTGTGCTCTCCACGAGGATTCGTGGAAGTTGAAATCTTGTGAACTTGTTACTCTTGGGTCTTCGGGCCCTAGACGCCTTTGTGGTGGTTGGACCCTTGTGTGGTCACTTGAAGCCGTTCGTCGTTACCTTTCCAATGCAATTGGATTCACCTGTTTTGGAGTTCATACGAGAAAGTTATTGCATTTCAGGTTTCACAGTTTCACTGCATTCTGGCCGGAGTCTCCGGTCTTCTGGACCGGAGTCTCCGGTCCTTGGTTTTCCTCGAGAGTGTTTTTCTTGTTCAGCCCTGGTGGGGGCCGGAGTTTCCGGCCCAAGGGGTCGGAGTATCCGCCCCAGGCCGGAGTTTCCGGTCCCAGGGGCCGGAGTTTCTGCCTGTGCTTTTCTCGTCTGGATTTGGTTCACCCCCTGGTGGGGGCCGGAGTTTCCGCCCCGGACCGGAGTTTCCGGTCACTAGTGCCGGAAACTCCGGTGTGATATCTGGCTGCAACGGCTCTTTTCTGGGAGGGGTATAAATACCCCTCCACCTACCTCCAGCCAGCCAGCTGAGCCCAGCAACCTTTGCTTTCTCTCTCCTCCATTGTTGCAAACTCATTTCCTTGATATCTCCCAATCCCTCCACCCAAACTCTTTGATCTTTGGAGGATTGAAGGAGAAGACCTAGATCTACATTTCCACCAATCAATATCTCCTCTAAGTGAGGGGAACATAGTGGATCTAGTTCTTGGAGTTCTTGTGTGGTTCTCCTCTTTGTTCTTCCTCTCTTATTCCCCCATAAGCATTTGTTGCTTTGTTGGAATTTGAGAGTGGAGGACTTGAGCACTTGTGCTCTTGCCTTTTGCATTTGGTGCATCGGTGTGCTCTCCACGAGGATTCGTGGAAGTTGAAATCTTGTGAACTTGTTACTCTTGGGTCTTCGGGCCCTAGACGCCTTTATGGTGGTTGGACCCTTGTGTGGTCACTTGAAGCCGTTCGGGAGCCCCCAATCCCTTTGTGGGTTGTGCCTCGGATTGTTGTTGAAAGGCTCTGGATTCCGCCTCGAAGGAATACCGATAGTGGAAGGTGAACCAAACCTTTGTGGTGCGGTTCATCGGAGAAGAGGGTGAAACCTTTGTGGTTGTTGAACCGTTGTGTCGGTTCACACCTCTCCAACGAGACGTACTCCCTTTCAAGGAGGAACTCGGGAATACTTCCTCGTCTCCGCGTGCTTCGGTTATTTCTATACCTGAGCTCTTTACTTATGCAACTTACATTGTGATAGCCTTCGTGCTTGAAGTATTCTATATTGCTATTATCTTGTTGCTTGTCTTGCTTAGCATAAGTTGTTGGTGCACATAGGTGAACCTAGTTTATTTAGGTTGTTGGCTTGTTAATTTAAACACCTAGTTTTATTCCGCAATTAGCAAGCCTAAACCGGAAAAGTTTTAATCGCCTATTCACCCCCTCTAGGCGACATCATTGTCCTTTCAGCCTCCGCTACCGAGTGGGCCTTGTTACTAGTCATGTGTTGAGCCAATCTTTCGCCCTACTGCATTACAACGCAAGGTGCTCATAAAAATAAATCGGTTTTATCTTTAACCATTAGTGCTAATTAGTATAGATGAGGTGCCAAATTTCATATAGAAATAAGCACGAGTTCTTGGGAAGAAATTGATTTATCTTTTATGAGCATCTCTCTAGACACTTTGCATGCACATGTCCTTAACCAATAGTTGACGCTAGTGGTCTTGTGCTGAGCCAATTGGGCCCATTGAATCGTCAGTTGGGCCTCTGCTACCGAGTGGGCTTGTTTGACGCTCATAAAGCAAAGGGCACTCTTATTTGACGCTCGTGCTCATTACACCGCAAGGTGCTTATAAAAATAAAATGGTTTATACTTAACCACTAGTGCTTATTTGCCTAGCTTAGGTGCCTAATTAATTACTCCCTCCATTCCATAAAAGAAGGCATTTTTAAAGTCAAACAATGTAAAATCGACCACGTTTTAAGCTCAAACTACCAACTATGACACTACGAAGAAATCATATGAAATTATATGACTTGTTTTGACTTTTGTATAGTAGATGTGATTGATTTTTTCTAGATACTGGGGTCAAACTTTATATAGTTTGACTTTAGAAAAATTACAAGACTTGTTTTAAGCAACGAAGATAGTACATATATAGAAATAAGCACATGTGCTTAGGAAAAGATTGACTTATGGTTACCAACACCTATCTAAACAACTTACATTGTACATGCCCTTAGCGGGCTTTTTCGTGTATTTTTTCATTTATGATTTTCTTTTCCTTTTTATGTTCACCCTACGAAAAGGAAATAAAAGAAACAACAAAAAAGAGAAAAAGGGAAAAAGAGAAACATGGGCTGGCCCACCAGGACAACAGGTGGGACGCTTCAGGGCGTCGGCGATGCTTTGAGCATCAAATAACAATTGACTCGGCGACACTAGGAGCGTCAGATAGCAATTGCCCTAAGCAAAACTGGTAGCACAACTAAAATAGCGCATATCAAATATTTGGCCAGCAAGTTTTCTGAAATTTCTTTCAGTCATGTTTGTCGTCAGTTCAATGTTTCAGCACACATTTTAGCTCGTTCTGCGGAACAATTTGTATCCTCTGTTTTTAGATACTTTGCTGCGGAATGCATCCGGGAGACTCTATGTAATGATTTATTATGATCAATAAAGTGCTGTTTTCCCTCAAAAAAAAAAATAGCGCAACACCGCCTTGTCCGACTCCAAGCAGCCTCTCGTGGATGCGTCGAATCCAATTCGGTGTCCGCGAGTTACAGCCTATATACTTGGCACCAGTTCCCTGATCTGACTCTGCCTCATTGATCCTGCGTTCCATCATCATCCCCGCTCGACTCGCCTGATCTGCTACGGCAGATAGCTGATGATCTTCTTGACCAGGAAAGGTGTGCCCCGGCAGATGGAGCCCACAAGCGGCGTCGCTCGCGATGATCTCCTTGACCAGGAAAGGCAAAACAAGCGGCGAACCGCCGCCGGTTCCAGATCTCGCGACGATCTTCCTGGTCAGGAGGAACAGAGCACGAGTAGAGAAGCAAGCGAGCCGTACCTGTACGACGAGCCTGGACTTGCCGCGTCTTCAAAGATCGAGGCGGCGCGAGCGCGCGACTCGCGCAAACCAGTGCCCGCGTCGAGCTGCGCCATGGCGCTCCTGCACGCGCCAATGGTGGGCGAGACGAAGGAGCGGTGCTGCCCGATCTGCCACGACGATTTCGAGGAGGGGAACAAGCTCAGGACGATGCCGTGCGGCCACTCTTTCGACGAGCGATGCATCGCTCCGTGTTCACCATCTCTGCCCGGTCTGCGACCACAAACTGCCCACCGGTGAGGAGGCGGTCGTGCTCGAAGCATGCGCCAGAGCTGGAAGCGAATTGTTTCGGTTTTTCAAGATTGCTGGGTCGCAGATCGGCCTCAGCTTTGTGATCTGATTGTTTAGAAAAAAAGTTTGCATATACGTGTTAATTTGCATGTGATATATGTTAAACCAGACCTGGGAAATCTTATTTCTCTACGAGTTACTTATAGTGATGCATTGTTTGTTATGCAACTGGTCAATTGTACATAGTAGGTTAATAATGCTGATTCTACTTCATGAACATTCTGAGCCAAGATTACCAATGAGAGGAAGATCACGAATATATGATCAGAACAATCCTACACAAAAGGCGCTCAGAACACAATATTCACCGATGTTTAAGCAACAAGGGAACGAAGCCATTGAGCTTTCTTCCTTCATTTTTTTCCCCCAACTCCTGGCTGGTCCTGTATGTGGCACGCCACTTCTGAGTAGACAGGCACTGCGAGTTTGGGGCTTCTTCAAGCCTTGGGCTCCAGCTTATGTATCCGAGATATGTACACTGGTGAAATGGTAGGGCTGCCGCCGACACAGCCCATTTGCCATTCAATCTTTCACAAACTTCCTCTCGCTTCAGCCCCCGCTCAATCGCCTTTTGTGTTTGTTTTGCCCAAGACTTTGCAAGAAGTCAGTGAACATGTGCTCATAGCCTGGCATTTTCCCATATCCTGTGGCAAAAACATTAGATCGTAAACGATGAAAAACCGTTACTGTCAGGAAATTACCATCCTTTGAAGTTGTCAATAGTCAAGATCATGAAGTGCTGCATGTTCATTGCAATTTTACATACAGGTTTTGCCCACAATATAACCTAGCAAAATGGAAGCAAGTTCTGCAGTATGGTTGTCTCTATAGACAATGATCTGACAGCATCACTTAAACTACCTATCATCAAAATGCATTTCATGATTTACATGTCATTTTCCTAACCACACAACAATCTATTATGAGGTTACCTGTAAAGATTAAGAATAATCTGCAGCTGGGCCGAACAACATACAATTAGCAAAACTCTACTCATACCCCAACCTGGAGAAGATATTCCTACTGGAACATTTTAAATTGGCATAGACGGCCTGAGATGTGTCGGGTTGATACACACTCCTTTCCCCCACAGCTGGGATAAATTGTTTGGCCTAGCAAGTTCTTCATGAACACATTGATAGAATAAAAGAAATGCAAAGCCATCTGACAGACAAAATAACTACACACCTGGGAAGTAGTTGATATCAATTATATAGTACCGATCATTAGCTCCAAGCTCTCTAATCATATCTATGTTGAACAATCTTAGACCCTGCAAATTTTAACATGTCAGGTGAAGCAACAAACAGAACAGCTACACATGGTTAAGAACCAGTGTTGGTCTTACCAGCCGACCACGTAGCTCTCTGCTCAGTTTCTCTAAAAGTGGTCTTGGAGGAAGCTCTGTGCAGTAATGTAAACTATTGTTTAATTGAACAATTTTGAGATTATAACAATATAAAATGTTCACTTCATTTTCTTCATGCCAAAGACAATTCAAAACTATTTATGTACAAATCAATTAAAACTGAACCAATGATAGAATTGAAAACACTGCAGAAAACCCACCTGCAATACGAGGATCAAGGTCTGCATTGTCTGCACTAGCTGCAGCACATGAAACTCTTGGAAGGCGATAGATGCCAACATTGTTTAGTAAGTCATAGGTGTTAACATCTGGAACAGAAAACCTGCGGACAACCTGTATTGCGTCACCAATGATGTACACCTTAAAGAGGACCCCGCCTGTAGAAGTATAGATCAGATGACATAATTTACCAATTCAGAGCAGAGTGCCAGGATATTTAAAAAAAAACGGACAGATAAAAGAAAGCAACAACAGAATCAGGGCCTACCATGATTCACAAATTCCTGGAGCACCAGAGGAGGATCAAGCATTGACAAGGACGCCCCGTCATATGCCAGAGATAGCTCATGAGATTTAGAGGTCCCATCAACAACCAATGGCTTGGCAACTACAAGACAGAGAAGTGTGTTCCATCAGCAATTTCTACATACTAGCTAGTTTCACACGTCACAGATAAAAATAGTAAAAAAAATTAAAACAGAATAAGACAATGCTCCATAGAAGCAGGATATACTACAGCTGGAAAATGCAAAAATATGTGATAATTCGAATTGCAACTGGAAGGAGATCATGACTGCATCAAATTTGTACATTAGTTTTTCTATCTCCCCAACATGCACTCAAGTCAACCCTCCATACTCTATCCTTATTCAAGCTAGTGTGAACTGACAGGCAAGTTGCAGGACATGTTCCACATAACATGCACATATACTCAAATAGTCAGGTAACAGTGTAACACATACAGGATACAGCTCACCAACCTAAATAATCATAGAGGATTTGTGCAACATAATATCAAAATTGCTCGTTCATCATTCGCTTCCTGTTTGGCATAAAGTGCATGTACGTTTGTACTGCAGTCGTTCAGTACTGATTGAATCATAACAGAATGAAAGTATTTGTCTAGCTAAGTAGATCAAAGTTGTAAATTATCATGACAACTAAAGTCAACTGTGTCTTGGGAGGAGCAACATATACGAATCAAGAATCATGAAACTTAGCGTACCTAGTGTATAAAATTAGAAGAACTTAGCAGAACACTCCCCTATTGAAAGTAGATAAAAATCCTCGCAAAAAAAAAACTAGATAAATACAGCAATGATCCCGGTATGCTGCAGAACAGATTACGGAAGACTAATTTCATGGAGAGTACTAACCACAAGGAAAGCATGTATACTCCGCTCCGAACATAAGCAGCAAAAATGCACTATCAGGTAACCAGATCGAATAAAATAAAAAGGGTCCCGAGAAGCTAAAGCAAAGTGGGTGGATCTGACTAATTCAAACAGATCACCCACAGCAATTTTCAAAATCAAATCCGAAAGCATTAGTTTTTCAAGATTTAAATAAAGTACCTAATGGCAAGGTTAGTCCAGCCATGGCAACTGCAGTTGGTATAGAGGACGGATCTTTCATAATGACCAGTTGGCGTGGAGTGCAAACTTCTGCCATGGTTCAAAGTTAAAACCATAAACATTTATATATGATTATAAACATATTATGTGCTTCATAGAAGGAACCTGAGAATGCACTTTCAGCAGCCTGCATGTCAATATTCTATGTGTTCATGATGAATCAGAAAAAATACCACTGTCCAACTGAACATAATTTGTCACTGAACTCAACCAGCATTAAATAAGTCAACATGGAATTTTACCCAGAGTTTTGGCATTTTCAGTACCTAAGTTAATTTATCATAAGTTTGAGATTTACATAGCAACCTTAATTTGAAACTATCATGGTCCAAAAGGTAAGAAATAAGATTTTCAACCCAACTTGTTAACAGGAAAATCTTGTCTATTGAAAGCAAACGTCTATTCTTTTCTAGGACTGCGGTAACATGATAATTTGCTGAGATATGATGTATCAACGTGCATAACGATGAAAGGGATGTTAACTAGCAACTATAAAACGGAAAACCTTTTTTTTTACAAAACAGGCAGGGGCTCTGCAATTTCATTGCGAGGAGGAAAACGAAAAAACACGGATTTATGTACCAAGGGAAACATTTACAGTGTTTTTTTATGACTGGATTATTTGCTTGTCTGGGCGAGAGTGCTTCCACTATCTTACTGATACAATGTGCCTTCAGATATAACATTTTCACACCACAAAACTCACATGGGATCAGAAAATGTGCAGCACTCACCCAAACAAGTTCAAATAGGTTTCCTTATATTCATAGCACAAATATCCATCATAAATGTATCTGCAGTATTACCATAGAAACTGGACAGGTTCAAATCTGTTACTTCTTCAAGCATTGATTGTCGATTGTTCAGATGCTCGATGGCATTGGGTGGGTCGAGAACAGTGACTTCTGGATGCACTTCATGATAATCCTTCACAAAATGAAGAGTTCTAAATAATGAAAAAAGCAGAAAAAGGGGAAATCCAGATTTAGAAGCTAACAGCAAAGTACTACAAGCAAGCCTAGACAGTTATGATATTTTTTCATTACATGATTGAGTATCCTAAATGTCATCACCGCAGCCAGGATAAATACTAAATCTTACAACCTCCGTTCCAAAATACATGACTTCCTGGAATCTGTGCATTCCAAATTTTCTAACTTTGACTCCTAATATATATATATCATGGTATGAAGAAAACAATATCACTAGATTTCACATGAGTCATATTTTCAATAATTTTCTAATAACACATATAAAAGATGATGGTGACAGATGTTTGTTGGAGACTGTCAATATCTAAAGTATCATATTTCTAAGTGGAGGGGCTATATAAATACATGACGAGCTGTGCATCTGTATCAGTATGCTACACTCGTTCATTTGCAGATCATGATGTTTCAACATCTGTAGCCAAATATTACCTCCAGAACCTGCTGCCACTCCTTGCTAGTTATCTACAGAAGGAAGCAAGGAACCTATCATGACACTTTTTTTGAAAGATTAAGCAGATGTCACTTCTTTCAAGGATCAAAAGGTTCGTAAACACAAAAATTGAAAATAAATAAGGCAATCTTAGTTCTGAGAACTATGCGGCCGCACATTTTAAAAACATTTTTTTAAAAGTATTTGACTAACCTTGTGCAAGATAACATCAAATGGGCCTTGTTCTGAGAGAGGACGAGTCTCATCAATTGATATGAAACTAATTCCTTTCTTCCTGGCAAAGCCAAATGCACATGTTTAAAAACACATAAATCAACACTAAAATAAAATATTTGCAAGAACCATAGAAACTAGTCAGCACACAGGGCTAGTGATTGTCAACTTAGAATACGTCAGTAGAAAATTTCATTTAAGACAAATTCAAGCTCTCTGCTAAACTTCGAAATAGAATTAATGCATCCAACTCAGTTTGAGGCTAACTTGTTTTTAGGGGTAACGGGTACTCAATCAATAATGCAAATAAGAATGTTACAAGGGTACCTGCAAAATGGAATGCTACAAGGGAAGCCCACATCATGTGAACATCCATATTTTTAGTTACTCAATAGGGTAGGGTACATACACAAATTAAATAAAATCATTAACTTATATATACAATTTGATCAAGCAACAATCTTGTGAAAAAACATTTTGCTTGACAATTTATTTTCCTTTAGTTTCTCCCGTGCTTTACTTATGTTTTTCAGAAAACATGCCTTACTTGTTCTTTAGCTGTGAAGCAACTCATAAGGGTAAACTGCAATTGTTTCGCATCCAGAACATTTATTTTTAAGCTATTACAAGATAAAATTAAATAAGTTTAAAAGTTGAGCAGTGCAATTATAATCATTTGTTCTTTCATACATGACACTTTATCATAATTTTGCATGATCTTACAAACTCACTTGTTCTAACATGATGCACATCTATGATTTTTTGTGAATTTTCAAGATAAACCAGTACACAAACCATACAATAAAGCACCCACCCTTGCGTGTACATTTTATTTTCCCTTACATCAAAACATATATCATCCTGAGAATGTAAAAATAATTTCAGTTTTGCAGGTAAAAAAGAGTTCTTGTTAGTTCCTCTTCCTTTATTTTTGACATACTTTCTTATGTTTGTAGGCTAGGAAGCAACTAGCAAATAATTGAATAAGTTCAGTTCTTCATTCACAAATAATTAACAAGATAGCCAGCTCAAAGATTTGTTTGTCAGTGGTCCATGTTGCCATCAAATCTAGCAACGCATTCACTAAATTAGTAACGATCCCAGAAAAGACATTGCCGTCAATAAGCTGTCTTAATCCATGTGATGTGCTTATCCATAGGAATATTCCAACTAGAATACCAGATGCCAGGCAACAAGGATGAGCATGCTACAAAGCATTTTACAAGTGGACATAATAATAATTGTTATTATACAAATATAGACTATGGATACCTCTCATGTTATTATACAAGTGGACTATGGCGCGAATAGGGCATCTACCGCTGCTATTGGAATTTCTAATCTAGACCCAGCATGCTTCACTTAGAAGCCACTCTCACTAGCCACTCCTGCCAACTTTATACTCCGGTAGATATACGATTCGATCACTGATTAGTATGTGCTACAGGAATAGAATGGCATTCCATTCCTCCCCACTACACTGGAAATTATAATGCCTGGAACATCAATTGATACCCTTTTATCGCCTCTGCCTGTTCAAGCAAAATACTGCTCATCTTCAAAATTTGATCCAAGAAGAGTATTTTCCTCAGAACAACACTCCTTAACACCTCTGGACCAGAAAAAAATCTTATGTTCTTTCATTTGTGAAATTACTCCACACACAGCAAAGAAAAACCATGTAACATTACTCCTTTCTCTATAAATCTCCCACCCCTTGATCCCCATGAATCAATGGAGCCAATCTCTTTGAGCTATGGTCCAGGCTTTTACCTCGCCAGCAAGAGCAGCTTGGGCTGGAGGAAGCTCTTCACCTTCTTCTTCGTGAGGGCGTACCCCACCACGAGCCTCGGCGCAGCCACCGCATCCGCCACCGCCGCGCCGTTGGGAGACGACGATGACAGAAGTTCCCGACCCATCGCCGCATCCGCCTCTTCTTCATCGGACACATCCCCGTGCAGCCTCATCCCCGCGGGCCCAATCTCGAACTCCCGCCGCAAACGGCCTGTGAACCCAAACTAATAGTAGAAAATTCGCAAGGGGGTCAAGCAGAGGCGATGCTTCGCGCGCGCGTGAGTTTGCTGGGTTTGGGCTGCTTTGGCTAGAGGATTTGGGGGGAGAAAAATAATTTCCGGAGCTTTTATTAATGGCGAGACGAGTGGAAGAGGGAGGACGGACAGAGCGAGCATGTATCTCTACAATATCTAAGCTCCTTAGGATTCGAGCTTGGAGCTTGAACCATGTGGCAGCCTCTCATTGGTTCCCGCTAAATACATTGGTGTGCATCAGATTAAGCTTAGAATAATAATATTTATTGGTTTAGTTGGACATAAAATTTAGCGATGAATTTTTTGACCATAGCAGATAAATCTACGAACCGCTCTTCTATTAAACAATCTCTAATAGATTACATATTTTAGGGTTTAACTACTTTTTAAGATATTTGAGTCCAAAAAACCTTACTCCAACAGCTGTAATTGATGTAAATACTGTCCAAATTTATAGAATAATAATATTTGTTGGTTCAGCTAGACAAAATTTAGCGATGAATTTTTTTACTATTGCAGACGAGTCTACGAACCACGCTTCTCTTAAACCATCTCTAATAGGTTCCATATTTTAGGGTTTAACTACTTTTTAGGACATTTGAGACCCAAAAACCTTACTCCAATAGTTGTATTTGATATAAATTTTGTCCAAATTTAATTAGTACAGTACAAAAAAAACACCTTGTGCTGCACTCGGGCTGCTGCTATATGGGAAAAAGGGCAAATTGGGCACGCCAACTACTAATTGTAAGTTTCATGTTGCCCTCCCGCCTCTTCTCTGTTGAACGCGTTGCCTCCTCTGCAATCGGTTTGGCCTCGAACTGGCCGCTCCATCACAACTCTTACTGATTACGTCGTGAATTCACCACCTTTGCTCGAAGGTACAGTAGGGATTCAAGTTTGAGGGTTGTGTTGCTCCCCCCCCCCCCCCCCCCCCCCCCCACCACGCGGCCACCATCGCTTCTTGACTGTCCATAGATTCGGCCGACAAGCCACCCGAGCATCCCTCCTCTCCTCCCCTCCTCACCGTGCCTCCTCCTTCCCTACAAGCACGTGCACGAGCGGTGCATGCAAGCTCTGTCTCCGGATGCACCTTGACCAACCCCGTCTCGCTAAGACTCCTTTGCCTCCATGCAGCAGGCGCAAGGCTCGCCTAGCTCGTTCGGAGATTAAGAAATTTGAAGTTGTTACTTTCGCATTATATGGTTATGAATCTGTACCTGATCATGTATGTATGATCGACTAATTTTATTCAGACAAGCATGTGATGGGTTGATCACCCCGATAGTACCTTTGAGCGCAGCAAAGTGCGTCATCCCCTTCTAGTTTGTAGACGACGAATGGAGGAGAAGGCGAGTCAGCGAGTGGGTGATTCACGGTGATCACCATATTATCTGCCGCACTCTACCTATGGTTGTACACGACCGTTTTACCTTCTCCGTACAACACGAATTGCTGCGCATGAAGTTATCCTGAGTACGGTGAAACCAATTTTTCACGTACAATCGTACATATCAATAATGGGCTAACTTAAGTACAAAGTTTTTGTGATTTTTTCACAGATAGAAAATGATATATCTTTTAGAAATTTAAATTCACGTGACCGTTCTCGCTTTGGTAGAAACAAAGACCCGTCATCCTTCTTCTTCAGCTTGCTCATGTCACTCTAGCGGGATCACAAGGCCATGCACGCCGCCGTGGGGCACTTCCCGCCGCAGCGGAGAACCAGGTCACCGAGTTCCACGAGTGGTTCGTCAAGGAGCTCGACATCCGCAACACCACGCGCAATGACGTCTACCAGGTGCGATGCTTCAAGTGCCTACATCGTGGCGTCTGTGCTGCTCGCAACCGTGGAGATCCACGGAGGGCAGATCCACCGTGTCCACAAGGCGTCTTCGGCGCCCTATTTGTCATCATAGTCGATGACTCGACCGCTGCCTGGAGCCGGTTTAGCGGCGGTGACTCTGGCCGCAAACTTCTTGTTGCAATGTCAGCCGATGGTGACTCACGAGTTTGGCGCTTGCCGCGTCCTTGATATATTTTACGGCAGACATCGTGCTCATGTGGATGACGCGATGCCGGATCTTCTATTTGATGATGGTCTCCAACTCAGTGTGTTGCGGTCGATGGCAGCATGGGACTTCCTATTGTATGACCGCAAAGTTTTGAGGTCAACGGCGGTATGGTACACCCCCTTTTACACTACACCAGGACAGAGCTCTGGTAACACACACTTGTGTTACTATAGATCCAAAAACATGTTACAAGGCCATTTAGTAACACATTCTCAGATGTGTTGCGTTAGGCCGTGTTACTAGGAGGTGTTCACTGTCACACATAGTAATTGTTCCTACATGTTAAAAATTGTGTTACAGTTGTGCTCCAGTAACATGCATCTTATGTGTTACTGATTTCCCTAGTAACACATTTTTATAGATATAGTAACAAACTATTTTAGGTGCAACAACAGTACTAGTAACACAGTTTTCTAACTCTGGCAACAGAATTTGTAACACATTCTCGTAGCCCTAGCAACACAATAATCGGGTGATACTTTGACGTGGATGACACGTGTACTGACGTGGAAATATATGTGGCAACTCATTATTATTATTCTTCAGAACTGGTAATGATTTTTTTCTTTTTTTGATTCTGAGCAATTATTGGCCCCACGTTTCCATTATAATGTTAGCACACATGTTTTCACAGCAGCTTATATCTTATTATGCACTTAAATTTTTCCATTGAATTTGGATATCTGAGTTCAAATCTCAAACTCATGAAAATAACAAATTACATTTCAGTCACAAAATACATAAAAATGAATAACTACAAAACACATTTACATTAATGGGACACTATCACATGGCCAAGTCATGGCAAAACCAAGGAGAAGTTGATAACTAATCCGGGATGCCAGAATCGTCATGTTTGAGCTGAAACAAATAAGACTTGATTCCTTTTCCAACCTATGCAAGAGACAGCACCAACGTACCTGCAAAAATGAAAGTAAATTTTATTTACATGAATGAAGAAATATTCCAATTGGGTATGAATGTAGATGATACATGACAGTAAGAGTGAGAGGTTATCATGTTTAGAAACTGATTAAGAGTGACAGCTATCATGTACGATAATAGGTTAAGAGTGACAGGTTATCATGTTTAGAACAGATATAAATCTTATAAAAAACAGTTCCATTGAATTAAACCAATACTAATCTTTCATTACATACGTCAGAACTAACAAGGTAACTACATTTAGTTTTACCATAATACTTTTGATTTTACTTATAGCATATACAGTTCATTTTGCCTGCAACTGATTAGTAAAACAAACTGTATGAGCATGTAGGACGTTTGACTATCAAAGCATGTATCAGGTCCATGAAAAACAGTTACGACTTTGCTCTATTACACAGCAAAGAAAAGCATGTGTTACAATCATGGGCTAAAGGTATAGGTGGGAGGTGGCACATAT
Source organism: Poa pratensis (assembly GCA_947311845.1). Classification (NCBI taxonomy): domain Eukaryota; kingdom Viridiplantae; phylum Streptophyta; class Magnoliopsida; order Poales; family Poaceae; genus Poa; species Poa pratensis. The sequence goes on from CAMZMU010000073.1 coordinate 21,300,326, forward strand.
GGGCATCCCTTAATGAAGAAAAATACAAGTTCAGGCATTAACTGAACCTGCTAGTTCCAAACTGCATGTCAAACGTGATTTAGATGAGATATTATGCAAAAGAAGCACAAAATCTCACCAAAGTGATGGTAATCCATAGCCAACATTTTCTCTCCGTCCATCAGTACCCAGCATATAAATAAGTTTCTCATCCTGAAATAAGAACAAGATAATTACGAAAAAGATTTGGTAAAAGGCAAAATTAATTTCGTACTTTTGTACAAAAAAATAATGCTGCTTGATAACTATTTATAAAACAAAAACTTAACTACTTCAAGGAAAATCCAACGGCAGCCATGATTTCTAAATTCTCTCTTGAATACGATTATATCCTAAATACTAATACAAAGTACTAACACAACCTAAATTCTCCCTCTTGAACACATCAAAAATACTAGTACAAAGTACTACCACAAAGTTCCAACCAACACTCAAAGCAGTTCATACTATAAATGGGTGGACACAGGATTAAGTCAATATGAGTAGACATTTAGAGGCTAATCACAGCACAGAACTAGTTAATCAACAATTAAGAATTCCAAACATCAGCACCTAGAATGCAGCAATTAACCAGACCACAATGCAATGACTAACTAGGCCAACATACAAAGATAAGTAATCGACTCAGTCTAGACCGCATGGCATTAAAGATAGCCAAAATATTTAGCACCTGCACCTGGATAAAATAGATAGAAAACTCCTGTGCATAAGAACACTCATTGCAGTCTCAACGTAGGCTTTAAGTATTTACAGACAAATGAATCATCCTACTTGTAGTGAGAATGTAGAAACCATGGCAAATAATTTTACCGGACAATGCCAGAATTTCAGTTTTCTATTTGACGATCTGCTACTAGAAGCCAATACCTGACAAAAGAACATCGTCTTCTTGGATTAGCCCCGCAGCGCCAGGCCAGCCCACCAGCTTCCCAGGAGACTGCCGCAGCCACGACGACCGTCTCCATCCGACACTTGCAGCATGGTACAAAATTGTGGATCCATCCCCAGATGCATCCGTTTACATGGTACGTTCTACACTTGATCTGCAAAAGGGCTGGGAATCAAAGAACGGATTGCACAAATCAATTGAAAGGGTAGGAGGAGAAGGGATACGACTGGTTCACCGAGACAAAAACCTGATCCTCAACGTGTGGAACGGAAGCCCAATCTGTGACATTGACGAGCTGGACGAGGACTGCGCGCCCTCCTTCCCGTATGTCGTGAAGGTTGTGGATCGTGTTGACGAATGGTGCTGCTGGAGGATCTGGAGGGGGAGGGAGAAGCTAGATCTGAAACGGCGTCCAGACGGTGGCGGCGTAGCGAGGGGAGCGGGCGAATTGAGGATTTCGGGATAGAACTTCGGCGGCCATAGCGGGTTAAATCGTCTTGGAAAAAAAAAAGACGCCCGCGTACACGACTCAAAATTTCACCGCGCCGCGCTCTTTTTTATTAATATTTGCACTTCGATTTTTTGTGCTCGTGTCGCTGATACTAGGACCCGCTGTATGCTGACCCCATGCGACATACTGTGTGTGACCCGTACAGAGTCTGTTGAGATTTTTACTTAAAAAGTTGGATATATTTATTGAGTTTTCGCAGGTATTCATCTTTTAAATATAATAAGAGAAAAAAAATAGACCCAATGAGGATAAGTTTTCGCGGAAAATTCATAGTTACCAATCTTGCTGGGATGACTCTTCCGCAATAGGCCGGGGTAGATCAGCTTGTGACAAAACCGTCGATCATCACCGGCCCCAATCGTCGACCTCTACCCCCGACGTTGGTGTCACTGTCAGGGTCTCCTTGCACCTTTTTCGTTGCAGACGCTCGCGGACTTTGGAGGATACACATATATTGAAATAAAAACGATTCATTGATTCGTGTGATTAGGTTATACTCGGCTATCACACTTACCTTATATAGGGTGGATGGACTTCACATGTCAAGGTCTACGCATTACATGTTCGAGTGCAACTCTTACTATATAGGACGGCTGGACTTCCCAATAAAAACCTCTTGGCCATGTAGATGACAAACACATTGCTCGAGTCGATGCCGACTCCACCTTAGTGTCTAAACTCGAGCCGGATCATTCTTATGCCCTTCACTAGACTGTGTCGGCTGGCACTGACGATTTGCATCTTATAATCTCCATGTCATGTCTGTTTTGCCATATCCAGGTACTGCTCCATGCTGGCTCCTCATGCTTCCGCCTCCACCTCGAACACGTCCATCTGGGATTATGTCCTTCTCAAGGATTTCACCTCACATTTGACAGTCAGCCGAAAACGAAAGACATGGACGTCGTGGAGTCATTGAGTCGTGTCGCGTCATCGAGTCTCACCGAGAGAGATGGACGTCCGACGTTGTAAGCGTGAGCATCATTGTGTTGGTGGTATTCGGGTTTAGCACGCTACATATAGAGAATATAGCTGAAGAAAAATTAATTGTTGGTTGCCGCAAATGTGAACTTATATTTAGAAGTCATTGTGAATAAAATATAGGTGAGTGTGGTAGAAAAATCATGGGACATGCATTGAAGTTTCTATTTTTTTATGGAAATCTTTTTAATACCTACTTCGATCATGTGCAAAATTCCAGAATTTTCTATGCAAACTTTAGTATTATTTGAAATCAATTGTAATAGAAATGGCAGAAATCTATTTGGGCCTTAAATAATGCCAAATTTATTTTAAACCTCTCAAAGTTATCTTGATAATATTACATAGTTCATCAAGGGTTCAGAAATTTTAACTACAAGTTCACAAACAATTTTCGGTAATTTTACAATTGTGTAGAAAAGGAAAATAAACATAAATAGAAGTAAATTACTTAACGTACTTGGGTCGAAACCCAACATGCCTAGAGAATTCGCTGTACATCTTGGCTGCAGAAGACCACCAAGCATAGCCCCACTTCTTGTCCGAAGCCCATGATGATTGGGCCATAGGATCTATTGCTTCAGTTGGGCCAGTAAATCTCAAGTTAATAAACCGCCGACTATAAATATTTCAAGTACGTCGTTGTGTCCTTGTGGCTTATGCACTGTGTTTTTAATATAAGACCATAAGGTCGAATCAACGAGTGAACTATTTATTTAACTTACAAATTATTTATCCTTCGGTTCTTGCACATGGATCCCGCATGCACTAAATACATTTTCTTAGAAAAATAAATAGAACTATATTATTATTAGAAATAATTACATTTTGTATGGACTGAGAAGGGTCCCACAAAAAATGTTGTGCATTTTAGCATCAAAATGTAATTAAATGGAAAGTACCCTTCGTGGCTTTGGACTCATATATGGGTCATATTACACCTCGGCATGGGTGACCTGATGTCCTCGGGCTCAATTTTATGCCAGAATCTTGGACGGGAAGCCTCAAGTACGTCTAGAAATAAATGGTTCTTATATTTTATCGAAAATAAGCTATTTTGTAAAACTGTTTCACCCCGATTTGTTTTCTTAAATACGCACATTTTATTATTTGGAGCTACGCCTAGGCCTATCTTTGTCAACTTGAGTTTTTTATGGGTCCGGCTCCAACCCGTCCTCGCCCGACATGTGCCTAGCCGTAGGTCATATGACATAGTGTCAATTGCCCTTATTCTTACCTCAGCTGGATAAGAAAACACGTAAGTACATATAGTTAAGTATAATTAAAAAAGATAATCGTTACAAAGTGGGATAAGTAATTGGTCAGCACTGTGTTCACTAAATTGTTGTGGGCCGATTAATAAATGAGTGATATATTCTCTTGGGTTTTAAGGCTACTTTATGACTTTATTGTTTGAGGTTGTTATAAATTAAGATGTATAAGTAAAATGAGAAATTTACATACTCGCTTTTTTGTATTAAAAATACATAAGAAATTATTCCCCTTTTATCTAGAGTTATATAAATTGTAACACTATGTAGCAACGCACTAATTATGTGTTACTACTTCAATGTCTCGGTAACACATTTTCGAAACTTGTCATTTATGTGTTACTGTCCGCCATGTAACATACATGATGTGTTACCGTAGTTTTACTCGGTAACACATTTTTCGATGTGTTACATGATTGTGTTACTTAAACTCTGTTTTGTTGTAGTGTTAGTTCGAGACCGGATTCGACACAGCTCAACAGGTGCTACGGATGACGTTTTCGGCGGAGGTGTCAAGTCATGTCTAGCCGGCGATGGCTATGCACAACGACTCATGAGGAGGTGTCATGTCATGCCAGATTCTGCCAGGACGCACGGAATCTAAAAGTGCATCTGATGCCCTGATGCCCTCGTATGTGGGTTTTGGGTGATAGACGATAGCTGAGTTAAGGGGCAAACATTTTTGTCCAGTGTACATAGGAACATAGTGCCGAACATTTGTTTGACTTAACCACAATCACGTTGATTACCGCTCTGAACCAAATCTATAGATATCAAGTGATTATTCAAACAAAGCGGCCCAATGATTCTCATTGTCGGCCCACAAAATTCCTTGAGAAATACTAAGAAAGAATGCTGATACACGTAAGGATCAAGGAGCAGTGATCAACACACACGAAAACATGATGAACTATGTTTACAATGGAAAACTGCAATGACAATGCCAGCTCCTTTCAACAAACATACACTCAGCTGGTTTGATAACTATGAAGAAGACCCCTCAATACGACTCAAGAAATAGGCGTGGTTGAGGACCACAAAAGACAACGTTAAAAATAACACCAAATGAATAACTCAATGCACAGACATTTGCTTGATGCTATCTTGTTGGTACGTGTGGCCGTTGTTGTAGTTCGTCGATTGTTGTTTTGATACATAACTTTGCTCTTGCTGGCGTGTTTTTTTTAGTTTGCGTGGATGCGTTGGTGTTAGTTGTGTATGCATTCCTAGAAAGACAAGGTGTGCTCATTGTGAATGTATATGTTGATGCTTTATCGTGAGTCAATAAATTTTACCCTTTGTTGAGAAAATGCAAACTGGATGCGCGATAGACACCAACAATTATCTAGGAGACATTATATCATGTGTTGCACAAATTCAAATTGATCTATCGACCTAATTCCTCTTGTTATCTTCTACTCTCGGTTCCTAAATATAAGCATTTTTTTTTACTTTTTTACTTTTTCTGATTCGTCCTTATTTTAGTATGTGTTATTTTACTCCTTATTTGGTATTATTAAAATATCTAAAATATTTTGTATTATTGAAGAGAGAGAGTACACCTAGAGGTGCTAGATTGTCCGATAATGAATATTCTCTCCATCCCAAATTGGTTGACACACATTTACCTAAATACGGATGTCTCTACACACTAAAACACATCTAGATACATCCGTATGTAGACAATCTGCATCAAATATTTTGGAACAGAGAAAGTACAACATACTCGACCCCATGAAATACGGTAGATTAAAGTCTCTTTCATTATACGGTGTCGGAAAGATGTATGCAATGACTTGAGACGATAAGGGTTAAATAAGTGAATAATTTCGGGGAGAAACTTCACAGTCAAGAAAGAGTCAAGGAAGTAATGTACTTATTTTTCCTTGACAGAGTTTTACCTTAAAAAGATTACGCAAAGTTTATATGGGGCAATTTGTGGAATACAAGCTTAGTATGCAGGTACCATTTTCCAAATAATTTTTTTTGCCAGATTTTGACATACATCGAGTAGCAATCTAACAGGTATTGGGAATCGGAACACATTATGGGTTTTGCAGAGAGTGGACAACTGGAGGCCAGTTTCCATAGAGCCCTTCATTTTGATTTTTTTGAAAATATAGTGGTTGAAGTTTTAAAAAACTTGAAAAATCCTAGACGTATACAATATTGTATTCTATCAACGTGTAAAATCTCAACAATAAATATCTTATATTTATTATTTTAGTGTAGTTTAGAATATGAAATATTTTGATTTGAGATTTTGGACGTTGGTACAATAGAACATTGTATACCTTCTAGATTTTTATCAGAATTTTCTTAAAAAAATCAAATATGATTTTTGAATTTAAAAAAATAAAGCGCTCCATGAAGCTCGGCCTCCTTTGTGGTTTCTATGGTTTTGCCCTCTTCGAGTCAAAGGGATTTGGCGTCCTATTTGAACGGGCTTGGAGACCTACAACTAGTGGGAGGTGCATCGAGTGCGGCGATATGGCGTTCGGGCCTAGTTAGCCTTGTTTTGAAGTTTTTGAAAAGTTCAAATTGTAAGCTTCAATTTTTTATAAAAACACACCATGATGTAGTCATACTATGTACTACAATTGAGTAGAAAAATCCGACAAAAAATACCTTGTATTCTGATCTTGGACGTCAATAGTGCAACTTCTTTTTCTCAAAAATAGTTGGATTTGTCTTTTATTTCTGTGATCAAAATACGATGTATTCGATATTAAAAAATTGCATGCTAGTAGTGTACAGAGTTAGCTACATCCAAGTATATTTTAATTTTCTTTTGAAACGCTTTCAAAAAAATCAAAACGGCTACCCGTAGCTCGTACTCCATTACGACTATTCGCATGGGCACCGCAATTTTACACATCTATTCCATCCGTCAGGAGATCCAGATAATAAAGAGTAGCTTTATCGGATATTCATAACGGGTAGTGGGTGCATATCCAGAAAACATTTTTCCAAATGTCAAAAAATTTCAAATAAATTTTTTGCATGCAGTTCATGACATTTCATGTTGACACAAAAAGTTACGTAAAGAAAAAAGTTTTTTTGCAACCTGTGCAAAAAAGACAAATCCGGACAAACCGAAACGTATATATACGTGTCAGTTTTTTCTCTTTTTTGTACAGATCACAAAAAAAGTTTTTTGGCCCTGCCATTTTTTGTGCTAACACATCATGTTGTAATGTACACCCGGATTTTTTTCCGTAATTTTTTGACATTCTGAAAAAAACTAAAAAAAAAATACCTGCACCCTAGAGCCAAATCGCCGTGTCCTCGTAGCTTTATCCTCTTTAATCAGCATAAAATGATAAATATCACTCACGGTCTGTTTTACTGGCACATGTGACACGGTGTTTCCACCCATGTCGGCCTCGCTTCAGTTGGACGCGTGGTAGAAAGGAACAAACACGTGTCGTTCAGTGAGATATTCCAGCACAGCCTACGCACTGTAACCGCGTTGCACTTGTCGATCCTCGACACAGTGGTCGGTGAGTTCATCTTCTTCCCTGGTGGACTTTTCTTTCGTCCCCTGTGGCGTCTCGCTCCTCCCCCTTGAGAGTCAACTTCTCCCCTCAGATCCGGCGCCCGGCACGCTCCTTCTTCCCCTCCGGCGGCGTTGCCGACCGGGGTGGAAGAGGATGTGTTGCTTGGGTTGTAGATACTAGGGTTAGGGTAGGTTTTTTCGGGGCGGATGCCCCTCTTCTCTGCTTCTTCTTCTTTCTTCTTACCTCTGCTCTGGTGACCCGCAGCGACGCCGGAGGCGGCCCTCTTCCCCTCTGCAGCTCGGATCCATGGCGGATCTGCTGCAGGGTTGAAGATGGTCGAAGGTTTTCTAATAAAACCGACTCCCGTATCATCCACTCTGCAGATCAAGACTTGAGCTTTGCAGATCGAAAATTGGAGAGGTGCTGCCTTCCTCTGGCCGGCCGTGGTGGCGAGGAGAGGAAGATGTGCTACTGTTCTACTTCTGGATCTGTGGAGTGGTTCTGGAGCTGGTGTGTCCTGATGTTCGAGCGCGGCGTGGGACAATGACTTCGACATATCTTCAGCAAGCTTCCATGGTGGAAGCAGATGCAGAAGTTGTTCAAGGTAAGCTCTGCTATCAAGCGCTGCTGCCTCTTCTTCGGGCGAGGTGTACGGTGGCTGCATCTTCTTCTGGCCGGCCGTGGAGGCGAGGGGTGGAAGAGTAGTTGCTGTGCTACCTTTGCTTCGGTGGGGAGGCTATTGCTGCATCCTCGAGCATCTCACGCGGTGGCCAAGTTTGCTGCCGCGATCTCTGGCCAAGAAGGTGGCCGTTCTTCAACCTCCTCGCTGGAGGCCTCTTCGTCCAGAAGCCAGTGCTCGGTGGCTCGATTTAGCCAAGTGGTTCGTCCCCGGCTAGGTCTAGCTTGCTGGCGTCTGGGACTGCTCGTCGGAAGGGAGATTCCGAGCACAAGATGCTCCAATGATCTCGGCGTCGGCGCCTGGAGATCGCCGGCGAGCTGTGGCAGTGGCACTGAAGGGCTTATTTGCTTTTTATCCTTTAGCTCTGAGGTGTTTTTGGTATTTTCGAAGGTCCTTTTTTTGAATAGTAGGTCTTTTAGGGAGTTAGATGAAAAGGACCTTCATGTAAAATGTACCTGCCACGGGTTGGATTAATATGCAGCTCTGGGGTCTTCGGGCCCCACCCCTTGTACAAAAAAAAATCTTCTTCCCTGGTGGAGCTGAGGTTAATTTAAGACTGGTCGGCGTACACGCAGACAGAAGAATCAGGCAGAAATTTAACAGCTCAATTAGTACAGTAGCATTCTTTCTTGCAAGCAGCGTCCAAATTGGCTACGATTTTTCTCAAGTCCTTCTGACCCGTCAAAATCTTTGATTAACGAAACAGGCAGAAATTTAACTGCTCAATTAGTAGCATTCTTTCTTCCAAATGAGCAGCCAAATTGGCTACGATTTTCTCAAGTCCTTTAACCTTTCGAAATTTTTGATTAACATCCAAGGGCTCATTATTGTACCTCTCTTGGTATCTCTTAAATCAAATTTTGCAGTCAATTTATTTCCTGTAGTTGCAACTTTCCAAACTGAAATATCGACCTCAGTAAGTCTGTTAGCCTGAGATTTACAAAAGTTCAGCTTATTACAAATTTCAGCGGTGAATGAAGTTCACATACAAAGAAAGTGATAATGCGTTGGCCACTAATCGAAGATCAGATGGTCCAGATATTCCACGGGTACGAAAGAGAACCCTTGATGATACAGATATTACACAAACGGACTAGCTCAATTAACCAATGATGCTTTCAGCTTCAGGCATAAAACTGATGGAACTTTCAGTCTGTACAGATTGCACGTTGCGAGATACTAAGTAAAAAATGTCTGAGAAATGAAGAATTACATCTAGCTTTGTGTTGGTTAATGGAAGATAACCGTTACCCCCTCTATGTTTATGACACCGACAGCCATTCCTGGCAAAACTACAGCGACATGAGAAATGAAGAACTCCCTGCTTGGTACTCAACACACGCACACTGTTCTGTTCTATGGAGTCAGCCGAACGAGCTACCCACCAGCACACAACTACGACGACGAACAAAACAAGCACCCTGCACTATCCATCAATATCCTCGGAGTTTCTTGGCCACTGTTGTCAACACCCTGTCACCGATGAAGGCGCGCAAGAACCGGATGAACTGGTCCTTCTTGATGTGCCCTTTCTGCAACACAAAAAAGGAATTGCCGTTCAGTACACCCCGTGTGTGCTCATAATATGGGAGAAATAAGAAGTAACTAGGCACACCGCATAATGTAATCAAATGCAGCAGCTGTGAAGACGAGGGGAAGAACAGCAATTTACCTTGAAGCGATTGTAAGTCCCCTGCAATGTCTGCAGCTTGGAGGTTGGCACGAACCGCTGAATCTCCGCTAGAAGGGTCGGAAACATGTCACCAGACACCGGTGAGGGCTTCTTCAGCTCCGAGGTTGCTCCTGATGATCCTGAAATCCATGTTTCCAACGAACCACATTAGATCCAAGAACCGCTAGTAACAACTGCAGCATCAGTTCAGGGTTTCAGACTGGGCGCTCACTAACCTTGCAGCTGTTGTACGCTGGGGCAATTGAAGCTGACGACGTACTCTGGGAGGATTCTTGTGTTCATGTCTGTGCTCCACACAATGTACCACTTTGGGTTCTGCATGTTGTCGACAGCGCTGTCGTACTCGTCACTGCTGGGGTGGAACTGGGAGGACCCGGCTGGGATGGTTTCTGGCCGACCCATGAGCACACGGCATAGCACGATATGTGCCTCGCCGTTCTCATCTGCCTTGGCTAGCATCGCACTGAATAAACAAAGATTTCATACCCGTTAGTTTCGTGATGAACTGCTCAATTGGACATTCAGAACATGCTTTAGTTCTGCTCATTGCCTAGTCAGATTAATGCATTGATGAATTGTTATAAATGCTACTGAGGGCAGCTTGTTTTCCCCCTTTCTACAGCATTTTATCAACTGTTCCAAGATTTACAAACCAAAAGGCTAAACAAACATGAATTAGATGGACTCCATGGATATGAACAAGCAGATTATACGAGAACAGACAGAATAAAGATTTGTTCAAGCTTTTTCATGATCTATAAACCAGAAGTCTAGATAGAGCAAAAACGCAAAAAGTCTAGACAGAGCACGAATGTTTCTCAAAAGCTACGGAAGTATCGATGCAATTCGCAACTGTTCCCCAACTGACAGCTGTGTTTGATAACTTTGGGTGTGTTTGGTAGCCTGGTTGTACTCAGAAAATCTCTGCCCACCCATATTTCGGTTGTTTGGTAGCCCGGTTTCGTCCCCTCAGCCATGCTCACCTCGTGCAAAAAAGCCCCCTCAGCCATGCCCAGTAGAGAAGTGGGAATCGAGCTTCGCAACTCGGCCAGGCCGAGGTCATACGAAAAATCCCACGCGCGTGGGGCCCACTCGCGAGTCGCGAGCGTCGCGGCGCCCACCCCCTCGCTCATTTGCCCCCGTCTTTCTCGCAGCTCCCGCGCCGCAGACTGGTGCTCGTCCTGCGACCCCTCCTGGAGCTCCTCCTGCGCCCCCTAGCTCCGGCCAGAGTCGCCCAGCGCCGCCTCGTCCCAGGTCTCCTCGCGCCGCTTCGTCCCAGGTCTCCTCGCGCCGCCTCCTCCATCTGCTCCTCGCGCCGCCAAGCTCGGCCGCAGCCGCGCAACGCCTCCTCCTCCCGGGTCTCCTCGCGCCGCCTCGGTGCTCCCCGCTCCGCCTAGAGCCGGACAGAGCCGCCGACGGCCGCCTAGCACCGCCCTGCTCCTCCTCCTGCCGGCACGGACGACGAGCACCGCCGCCTCCTCGCGCCCCCCTCACGCCCGCCGCCTCCTCGAGAGGAGCTCTAGCTCAACCGAGCTCCTCCTCGACCAGACGAGCTCCTGCTCGCGCCGCCCAGCTCCGGCCGGCTCCTGCCAGCTCAGGCCAGCATCGCCTACCTCCGCCCAGCGTCACTAGCTCCTGCCAGCTACGGTCAGCGCCGCCGTCCAGCTCCGACCAGCTTAACCTAGGACTTGATTGCTTTTTGAAATTCTTTTTAGGGGTCTAGGTGTAAAGTTTTGGACCTGTTTGTAATTTCTGTTCCTGTACCCTAATCTTAGCGTGGCCCAGTACAAACAGGCCACCAAACAGGGTCTCATCCCAACCCGCCCCAGCTGGTACAGGCCACCAAACACACAGAAATATCTGAGCCCAACCCGGTTCAGATCAGCCTGTATGAGGTCAGATAGCCCTGTCCTGTTGGTACAGCCTACCAAACACACCCTTTGCGTAGCAATATTCGTATCTAGTGTCTACCATCGATCAAAACCACAAATTCAGAAGTCCGAACTCACCTGGCGTAAGGAGACTGAGGCGGCGAGAGATGAACGCCGTCGCCGTGCGCGCGATGGCCGAGAACCTGGCTATTGGTCTTCCCGAATCCGTGCTCCACCGCCGCGGCCAAGTCCGCCGACGGCGCGCCGAACCACGCGAACTTGGCATTGCCGCCGCCAGCGCCGCGCGCAGCGGCAAGGAGTTGTCCCTGCAGCTGGAACGCCCTGGAGCGGGGACCCTGTGCGACCTTGTGCACGGCCGTGATCGCCACGCCGCCGGCACCCGCGCGGGGGGCAATCCCGCTGAGGAACAGCTTCTTGACGACCTGGTAGAACTTGTCCGTCTCCTCCAACCTCACCGCTTTCCCCCACGGCCGGCGGACCGCCTTGCTGACCCTGCCGGAGTCCACCGTCTCGCTGCTCTCGTCGGACCGCTCCTCCACCTCGGAAGACGCCCCGTCCTCCAGCTCAGGCTCGCCCCTCTTCCTCTTCCTGCCGCTGTTGTCCGGAACCGGGAAGAAGCAGGCACCGCGGTCGTCGATCCACCCCATCGCGGCCTCCTCGGCGGTGGCCGCGTCGATGCGCACCATCCTCAGGAAGTCGAACAAGAAGGACCTGCCCCCGTACACGGCCTCAGCGACGACCCTCCCGGCCAGGAACGCCTGCCGCAGTGGCACGGCCGCCTCGCCCTCGACATCGGACCACGCGCCGCCCTCGAAGCAGAGGAACCTGACCGGCGCGCCGCTGCGCCGAAACTCCCGCCACCCCTGCAGGAGCGTGGACGGCCCGACGCCGGAGAAGGCGGGCCGCGGGATCTCCTGCTTGACATCGCCGGAGAAGTCCATCGCTGCTTGGATTCCGATCTGTGCGTCGCCGGGAGCGCTGCCTACCTACGCAACCGTCTTGTCCGTCGGAGCGAGAACGTGGCTAAGTGGAGTCGGGGCCGGAGGCGGGGCGGGAATATATAGGTTGAGGAGCGGGAGAGGGGAGTGGGGCGGCGGGTCGGTCTCGTGAGCCGCACGTCGGCGAGGACGTCGGCTTGTGTTGCCGCAGGGGAAGAGAGGAAGCGGAGATGGGCGCGTGGTGCTGGTTTTTAACTCAGTTTTGGCTTGTTGCCTCGTCTGGACGGTTTCTTTCTGGACTTTTTTTTTTCTTTCATTCATTGGAATGGCGGTTTTGCCCCTGCCGAGGTTACTTGGTGGGGAAGTCTAGATACGTCCAGTTTAGCCCGTAACCGTTTCCTAATCCTTACTTGGAAGAATAGTGTGGTGTACCCAAACTTTGAGCTAGCAAATATACAAAGACAATGCAAATATTTTCCACCTCATCAACCAGTAAATTATGAATTTATAAATCCTGATTATGTGCTCGCAATTATCCGTTCTCGCTTTCTAGATACCATGAAAAAAAAAAATCTAATTTGCAGCTTATAATCACCCGATCTGATTATTAAAGTTTGTACCAAACAAATAGGTGAGATTTTTTTCATGTAAATCTTTAGAGCATCTTCATCAAACGGCTTCGGATATACACTTGACTGAAAAATATTTAACTCCATGTATGTCTTCACATAATCAATCAATCTCTAGATTGAAGATGGACCATACATAATAGAAGATTACCGAGTCGGTACGAGAGAAGGAAACGCACAAGGCGACTGCAAAGGCGGATCCCACCTCTCTCCACGGCGGGAGGGTCCATGTTTACTGGTTTAGCTTGTTTTCGTGTCTTTGTCCGGGTGGTGAGGCGATGGGTATATCCCGATGTCAGAATAAGGTACTCCTCGCACTATCCCCGCTACGTTGGTGCGCCTAGAGGGCGCGGGGAGTTGTGTATCCAATGGATCTCCATAGATCTGGTTGGTTATCATAATCGTTGGCGTGGTTGCAGGTCAAATTCTTCCGATCTACGTTTTCATCTTTGGCGTCGGTTGCTTGTATGGTGAGCTGGCCCTTTGGGGTCTTAGCACGACGACTTCTCGTATGTTTACTAGAATAAGTTTTGCTACGACAAGTTTTGCCCGACTCCGATGAGGTAGGGGCGAGAGGACAGCGGCGCCCCTACTACTCGCTACAGTGTTTGTAACCGTCGCTAGGTGGTCAAAGGACATATTTGTAAGTTTTATTACTTTGAGGCCTTAATACTAGATCAATGGACATTTTTCGAAAAAAATCTTCAATTAATGACGTGGCGTCCTAGCTTTTTGGGTGAAGTCTCGTGAAGTCGTTCGTGTCGCTGTAACAGTTTTCTTGTGCGAAGCATGGCGCCTTAATCAGGAAGGCGGGCGTACCGAATTTGCCCTCTGCGCCTTGCCAAATCTGCCCCGTTGCTTGCGTACCAGGTTTACGAAACGGCGCGTTGCTTTCACTCCTGCAGCTGCTACTCCTCAGTAGTACTGCCAGTTTTTCTCTCGCTCTTTCTTGGCGCTTAAGACGAACGCCCTCACCACGACGTTCACGCCGCGCGCCTAGCTTGTTCTTGAGAAGCAAGTAGCCACCCGCCCTGGGCCCCACCGCCAGCCCATCGATCTGAGGCTGGTAATACAACCGCTGACATTCCGCGGCATGGCGTTGACCGGATCGACCTTTGTGTAACTGTACACGTGTGCTCTTGTGTTCGTAGTATCTCTCGTGTGTTTGGATGGTGGACTTGGAATTGGCGACGAACGCTTCCCATTAAACTACTCCCGTGGCCGTCACGTTATTCTGAGCACATGCACGTGACCAACTTGCAGTCAGCACCCGGTGTTTGGTTTCTTTTTCCCTTCTCCATATGCTCTGCTCTGCTCGGACCAGTTCTGGAAATGTCAGCAGGTTTACTCGAAAAACAGAGGATCGATCGAGCATGTTCTTTTATTTTCCGTGTGAACCCCTGCAGCTTAATTAGGCCTCAAGTTTGCTTGCACATGAATTCATTGTCTATTGCAAATATCTGAATAGTGTAGATAATTTTCTTCTTCTACTTATTAGTAATTATTTGTTGTTCTGTTCTGAGATTTCTTGGGGAGAACAGATAGGCATTGCGTTGCGTCCTAGCCTCGTTCTCCTGCAGCTTCAGTCACAGAGTTCTCTTTGCGTTTTCCCCTGCCAATGCTTATCTTCTGGCTTGTTCGTGTGAATAAACCCATCGAATATCCGCAAAGCCCGATCGATTCCCGGTGATTTTTTTTTACTACTCCTAGGTAATCCTACCAGATATTCCGGGACTCGAGATTTGTTCCTTCTGACGCTGCTCGCTCGAGTCCTCTTGCCGATCGCTGCCGGTTCAGAAAAGGTTCCTCCCCTCTTTGACGCGAGATTAGATTTGTTTCCAATCACTATCTACGGCGGTACATGCAGATAATGCATGTCGAAGACGCAAAGATAGTTGCCGATGCGTCAGCTACCCTGTCACGTATGGAGTATGGTCCAAATCGGGGTATGAAAACAAGCTGAATTCTTCGGTCATCGGGATTAAGGTCGGCCGCCGGCGACCAGATCTAACATCCTGACCACTTATCATACGTAATGTAGTTATTAGTCAGTTGTGCAATTATATACTCTAACCAACTTTGATTATTGCTTGACTGCAGCCATGTATGTAGACACGCCGGGGCGGCAGCTGCGTGCGTGGCACAAACTTAGGGCCTAAGCTAGCTAACCTGACGAAGGCTGAAGTAGCCAGGTCGGCGGGGCTCGATCGCTCTCAGCACGAAATATATATGACGCCCCTAATTTATTCTCGATATCGACGACGCATCCGGACAGCGACATGAAGAAACGAAGCGAGAGAGCGACACATTACAACATAGTTAGGTCATCCATATATCTCTACCACTCCCTCCCGTCCATATTAAGTGTCGTGGGATTTCAACTAAACTAGTATAACTAGCATGTGTACCGTGCGACACTTTAAAAGGATCAGAGGGAGTATATAATATTGTTTGAGGAGGTGATGGTGCGTTTTTCACTTTTTCGGTTTTACCCTGTGTTTTGAGAGAATTTACGGCCGCTGCCACCGCCAAGTGAAATTTTATTGCGCGACCTAGAACGCGTCCATCCGTTCAGCGCCCGCGCAGCGTGGCCATGCACATCAATCAACAAACAGTCAGAGACGGGCCCGTGGCGGCCCGCGGGATTCAGAGACGCCATGACGACGCCAGCCCGGGGCAGGTGGCGGACGCAGCCGCCGGCCCGGCCGGATGCGGCATTGGCGAGCGCAGGAAAGCCGGCAGCAATCCCACCGAGCGATGGATCCCAGCTCTCCTCGAGGGTTTCTCGATTTCCAAGAATTCCGGGGTACATCGCAACTCTGCGGCGGGTTGATTCCAAAAGGGTTTCGTTCAGGAAGATCCTCGGTAAACATCATCGAAGGCATCCAAATCCCAGCTCTAAACGCACAAATCCAGACCAAAATCAACATATTAGAGCCAGCCACTTCACCTTATCCATCCCCACCTAGCTACCCTGCTGCTACTAGCTAGGGGAGAAATTGGAGAGGCAACAGATGGGAAGTAGAAATTGGAGGGCAGCCATCGACTACCCCAGGCCAGGACGGACTGTAGCCGCTGTGTCGTTCTCCGCATCGAGCACAGCTCTTCCTCTCTCTTCTCTCATCAGTCATCACGCACAGACGCACAGTTCTGTTCTCGGTTCTCATTACTCACTATATAAAAGTTGGAATATATCGCGATTTGTGGGAGGTCCCGCGACTGTAGCAGCTACAGTCTGCTACAGTGTTCTACAGTGATCGAATCCGCGCCGTCAAATTTCGATCGGTCGGCTCACACGTCCCCGCGCGGAACATTTTGCAAATAGGCCCCTCGCGTGCGAGAAATTACTCCGCCGTCCACTGTTTTACGAACAAAAGGGTCTAAATAGAATTACAAAAAAACCCGAGGACTTTTTTGCAAAACAGCCCAGACCTCCCCCCTCCCCTCCTTCTCCCGCGAAGCCGGACTCGCCGCGGCCGCCGCCGCCGCCCGCGCCGCCGCCCCGCGCCTCCCCGGCCAAATCGGAGGCCTCCGCGAGGTGCGCCGTCGCCTCTCCAGGCTCCTCGCCGCGCGCCGCGGCCCGAAACGCCGGAGACGGGCGGGAATCGACGCAGAATCCATGCGGCCGACCTCGCCATCCGCCGCCGCTTTCGGCCGCCGCCGTGCGCTCTCCGGCGACCTACGCTCGGCGGCGCCGCTACTTTCGGGCTGCGCGCGTCCACGCGCGCCCGCCGCGCCTATGGGCGCCTCCCAGGACGCACCGGTGTGTCGCCGGCGTCGGTGCCGTAGTCGCCGCCACCACCGTGCTCGCTGTAGTCGTCCATGATGTCAGCACGACGTCATGGACGAGCCCACACGTCAGCTTTTTTTTTTTACAGAAAAATGATTAAACTTGCAAAATAAAATACTTTCAATGCACCCACTAAAAAAATATGGGAAAATATGAAAATAACCAGAAAAATACAAGCTATCTAATTATGTTGAAATACAAATATTTTCCAACATTTCAATTTGCTAAAGATCTGGAGATAATCTTAATGCATTTGCTTCAATTACGAAGTTGCATTTACTAAATGCTCATTACTATATCGCGATTTGTGGGAGGCCCTGCGACTAAAAAGTACAATTTCGTATTCAATTTTTTTAATTCGACTCTACCCATCCGAAGAAAAATGAAAAACATATCTAAATGGCCACAAAAAAATTTCCTACTTATTTAAATATATCTAAACGTCCTAGGCAAAATTGCTAGCTATTTACGACACAAGCTACAATTTTGACTTCGAAAATTTCCAAATTTAAATGTCTTCGAAATTTGAGCAGTTGGCAGACGTTGGATCTGATCTGAGCAATTTGCAGGCGTGAAACCAAGTCGAGCATGAACAACACCCAAAATTGACTTATTCTTAAATTCTGGCCAAACTTCTAAACTCAAACTCTTTTTCGATTTCAACAATTTGAAAATGACACAAACTTTGCAGCGGTAATTTCCAGTCGACAACGTTCAACCACATCAGACAAATGAATGGGAAGGGTGCGACGAAACAAATTTCGCAACGATAATTTCCAGTTCATGATATTTAGCCGCACCGGCAAAATAAGCGGGAAGGTTGCAGCGAAACAAACTTCTCAACGATAATTTCCGGTACATAATATTGAGCCACACCAGGAAATTTAATGGGACGAGTGCATCGTGCCGCCACGTTATTTACACAGTAAAATTTTCCCCCTTTTCACCGAGAAAATGTGCTCACCATATCAGATCAAAATTTTGAATAATATTTAAGCAACCCTTAATTCTTCCTAATTGACAATGTGGTCGCATTTTCCCAATAAACCGAACGTCCCGCGGGAACAAAAATAAACTTCAAACAGATCATGGACTATTCATCCCAGATATATGCATTTTCTTCTTTGCTCATAAATCACATTTTCCACCAATTTTCGTCAAAAATATGACAAAACGTTCGATATGGTATGCATTTGCAGTATACCAATCAAAATACACCCATATGAAAATAATATAGATTAGAAAAATTGGCATCAAATATCCATTGAACAGAGAGGTCAAACTAACAAATTTTCAAATTTTACACGAAAACTAATAATTGTTCATTTTATTGATGATCTGTTAGATGATTTTCTTGAATAATTCTTTCTCACCATAGAAACAAACTTTCCCGCATGTGGAATTAAATTGTCTAAAAAATATAAATACATACCCGAACTATCAGAGCATGCTTTCAAAACTCCAATTTAATCAACATTTCAAGATACTTACAAATGCACTGCCTCCAATCCTTTCCCTTTTCTTTTTATTCCACAATTCTTTTCCTAATAGCTTATATATGTATTTTTCTAATTCTACTTTTCTTTACCTAATAAATTTTAAATGTTTCTAAACAGCTCAAACAAATTGTAAACTTGCACAATTTAAAAATCTAGACGTTCCCAAATTTTGCTTTCACCCCCCAAAAACATTAGACGAATTTGCATATTTTAAAATTTCAGTTTTCTTTCAAATATCACTATTTCCCAGACTTTTCGAAAACCAAATAATTCATATAGAACAATAATTTATAAATGTAGCCATTTTCCATATTTCCGTACATTCCAAGTTCGAGCACGATTTAAACATGGATATTTTCAAATTACAATTACCTGCACCTTTCTTTACAACATATATAACGCAGCAAAAAATAAACAGCAAGGGTGCGGCGTGACGCCGCACTAAATATAACTAGTTACTAATTACTAACTATATTAATTCTCGCAACGACAGCCACCGAGCACTGTTCCAGGCACAGTGTTAGCTACAGTGTTACTGTTGTACACTGTGCATGTCTACAGTGTTTTAATCCGGGCCGTCCTCCGCAGATCTGACGGTCCACAGGACCTGTGCGTGATGTTTTTACAAAAAAACCCCTACGAAAATCACACGAACGCCCCGCAGTCCATACTTCATCGAAGAGAAGGAGCAAAACGCAATTTTGGAAAAACACAGGGACCCCGTCGTGAAACTGCACGCAGATCCTCTCTTCCTTTCCTCTTCCTCTCCTCTCTCGCGCGCATTCGGAGCCGCCGGCGCCGCCGACGCTCGCCGCCACAGCTATGCGCCTCCTCAGACGAATCGGTGAGCATGGCGAGGCCCGCCGCTTTCTCCTCTCCCTCTTCACCAACAGTCACGTGCTCGAACGCCAGCAGCTCGCCGGAATCGACGTTTTCGTCCTCAGCATCCGCCGCCGCGCTCGCCTCCCGCCGGCGACGTTCCGGCGACCATTAAGGGGCGGCGCCGCCATCCCCGTGCACCCCGCGTCAAGGCGCGTCCACCGCGACTAAACGCACGACCTGGCTCGCCGTGGTGCGCCGCCGCCGTTCTTCACGCCGCCACGGCAGTGCTACGCCATTGCTGATGTCACTTCGACGTCAGCACGGGACCCAGCTGTCAGGTTTTTTTCTTTTCACGGGAAATTATCAAAAAACAATATTTTTATGACAAGTGTGCCCTCCCACATTATTTGAATTTCAGGAACTAAATAATACACTACATCCAACACTTTCAAAACTATCCACCGGGGTTACTAACTATATTAAGGCCCGTCAAATTCTCGCAACGACAGCCACCGAGCACTGTTCCAGGCACAGTGTTAGCTACAGTGTTACTGTTGTACACTGTGCATGTCTACAGTGTTTTAATCCGGGCCGTCCTCCGCAGATCTGACGGGCCACAGGACCTGTGCGTGATGTTTTTACAAAAAACCCCTACGAAAATCACACGAACGCCCCGCAGTCCATACTTCATCGAAGAGAAGGAGCAAAACGCAATTTTGGAAAAACACAGGGACCCTGTCGTGAAACTGCACGCAGATCCTCTCTTCCTTTCCTCTTCCTCTCCTCTCTCGCGCACATTTGGAGCCGCCGGCGCCGCCGACGCTCGCCGCCACAGCTGTGCGCCTCCTCAGACGAATCGGTGAGCATGGCGAGGTCCGCCGCTTTCTCCTCTCCCTCTTCACCAACAGTCACGTGCTCGAACGCCAGCAGCTCGCCGGAATCGACGTTTTCGTCCTCAGCATCCGCCGCCGCGCTCGCCTCCCGCCGGCGACGTTCCGGCGACCATTAAGGGGCGGCGCCGCCATCCCCGTGCACCCCGCATCAAGGCGCGTCCACCGCGCCTAAACGCACGACCTGGCTCGCCGTGGTGCGCCGCCGCCGTTCTTCACGCCGCCACGGCAGTGCTACGCCATTGCTGATGTCACTTCGACGTCAGCACGGGACCCAGCTGTCAGGTTTTTTTTCTTTTCACAGGAAATTATCAAAAAACAATATTTTTATGACAAGTGTGCCCTCCCACATTATTTGAATTTCAGGAACTAAATAATACACTACATCCAACAATTTCAAAACTATCGACCGGGAAAAAAAATATACATACATATATGTATATGTACATATCACAAATAATTACAAGGAAAAAATACATATTATTTGTGTCATCCAACCAAAATTTAAATTTAAATTTTTAAAATTACAACAACTTTCAAACATGATCATTTTGTAAAAATAAAGACACACATATACCACAAGTAATCACAAGGAGAAAAAAAATACATATCATTTATGTCATCCAATCGAAATTTAAATTTGAATATTTTAAAATTAAAATAACTTTCAAACATGATCACCTTATGAAATGAAAAATAGTCCATTCCTATTTTTCTCCCAAATATGAATTTTTTACCGGAAAACTAAATACTTTTCAAACAAACACAAAATTTTGAACTCCAATAATCTCCAAACCTAATTTTTTTTTAAAAATAGATATTCTTCCAAATTTGAACTAACTCTCAGATTGATTAGAATTTATGCACAACCATAATAGAATTCCTTTAATTACAATGTTACATAGGAAAACTATAGCAAAATAAAAACACACTTACTTAAACTTAAAACGTGCCTAGATAAATAAATATTTAGAGGAAATGCAATACAAAAAAAAACATTTTAGTTTGCGGTCAAAAAACAATACTCTAAAATATGTCCACACAATCTAATTGTAATTTCCTTAATTACGTTTATTCGTATTCATAAAATCAATTTTAACATTTTAATTTGATGAACATTTAGAAACAAGGAAAAAAATACATCCAACTATTCAAGGGATATATTTGAACATCCAAAATTGCTAAGATTTTGAATATACTCCGAACAATATATTTCAATAAACTTTACCATCTTAAATTGAAAAAATACACCAAAAAAAAAACAAACAAAACTATCACTACCTAATTACCTAACATATCAAAATCTTTTATATTTAATGAACATTCAAACTTTACACACGATACATATAATCTATAATTCAAAAAATAATACCAACAACGTATCAAAATCTCCTAAACATAACAAATGTTCCAACTTTTCAAAAAAAAACATCAAAAAATAATTTATAACCTTTCCCGTAGAAATTTAAGAGAATACTTATAAAAATGTCCAGAAAAATACATGCTAACTACTTACAACAAAGTAAAAACACTTTTCCACAGGAATTTAAGAAACTGCGGAAACCCTACCATATGAACTCACTTTGCTTACACAATTCCCAGAAAAAAAATTAAAAAAATTTCATAACCAGTACATTAAAATCTAACCACCAACATAATGTGACAACAAATATCAAAATATTCAAAAAAATAAACACATAATAACTATTTACACCAAGGTACAAACATTTTTCGACATTTCAATTTAATAAATATTTAGAGGAAACCTAAACACATTCCCTCTAATTAAATGGAGTTGGAGAAAAAAAAACACACTAAATTTCCACTGATTATGGAGCTTAATTGAATATGTCAAACTACACACATAAAGCTACATAATTTTGTACACATACAATTACTGAAATTTTGAAGCTCATCCAAACGATATCTTCCACCGAATTTTAACACTCTAAATTGGTAAATTACACTAAAAAATCAAATAAACCAATTATCTTTGCACCATATATTGTACGTCTAAAAAAACAGTAACACGTACTTAACTTTTTAATTCAGTAAAAGGAATGCTACCTGTTTATGGAGGAAAAAAAACATGTTTAAACAAACTAATTTGATAAATACTTTAAGGAAAAAAAACAAATGCACTCCCCCATTTACATGAAGTTAAATTTATTAAATATTCAAATCATACATTCCCTCTACTTACAAACTTAAAATGAACATTCCAATTTGATATTTATTTCGATACAACCTTAATTACGGAATTCCATTCAACAAATGTGTATTCCCACTACTATAGACTTAAGTTAAATATTAATATAAAAATATAATTTTAACATTTTAATTCATTAGGTATTTAAATATACTCCACACAATAAATTTCAGTGAATTTCAATTTTTTTTAAACCCAACAGGTGCGGCGTGCGCCGCACCAAATTTACCTAGTCACTTCTTAAGGGTATGTTTGTTCCGCGTCACGCGCACTGTCAGGGGCATGGCCACCTTTGGCCTAGCCCTCTTCCTCTCAGTTCTTTCTATCTCATTTCCCGTTCTACAATTCAGTTGCTGTTTAGGCAGTACAAAACACGTTGAGATGAAAAGTGAACTTGCACAATAAAAATAAGTACACAGGCCCATCTGCAGATGCACCACCACTATGTACTTTTTTTGCTCTTTTGTAATATTAGTTTGAAATATATTCAGTGAGAATTAGAGAGTACATGAACAGGTCGGTGCAAATTTTTAGAAGCTATCCAAGTGGGTATACAACGATAGAAATTTGAGAGTTTACTAACTATATTAAGGCCCGTCAAATTCTCGCAACGACAGCCACCGAGCACTGTTCCAGGCACAGTGTTAGCTACAGTGTTACTGTTGTACACTGTGCATGTCTACAGTGTTTTAATCCGGGCCGTCCTCCGCAGATCTGACGGTCCACAGGACCTGTGCGTGATGTTTTTACAAAAAACCCCTACGAAAATCACACGAACGCCCCGCAGTCCATACTTCATCGAAGAGAAGGAGCAAAACGCAATTTTGGAAAAACACAGGGACCCTGTCGTGAAACTGCACGCAGATCCTCTCTTCCTTTCCTCTTCCTCTCCTCTCTCGCGCGCATTCGGAGCCGCCGGCGCCGCCGGCGCCGCCGACGCTCGCCGCCACAGCTGTGCGCCTCCTCAGACGAATCGGTGAGCATGGCGAGGTCCGCCGCTTTCTCCTCTCCCTCTTCACCAACAGTCACGTGCTCGAACGCCAGCAGCTCGCCGGAATCGACGTTTTCGTCCTCAGCATTCGCCGCCGCGCTCGCCTCCCGCCGGCGACGTTCCGGCGACCATTAAGGGGCGGCGCCGCCATCCCCGTGCACCCCGCGTCAAGGCGCGTCCACCGCGCCTAAACGCACGACCTGGCTCGCCGTGGTGCGCCGCCGCCGTTCTTCACGCCGCCACGGCAGTGCTACGCCATTGCTGATGTCACTTCGACGTCAGCACGGGACCCAGCTGTCAGGTTTTTTTCTTTTCACAGGAAATTATCAAAAAACAATATTTTTATGACAAGTGTGCCCTCCCACATTATTTGAATTTCAGGAACTAAATAATACACTACATCCAACAATTTCAAAACTATCCACCGGGAAAAAAATATACATACATACATATATGTATATGTATATGTACATATCACAAATAATTACAAGGAAAAAATACATATTATTTGTGTCATCCAACCAAAATTTAAATTTAAATTTTTAAAATTACAACAACTTTCAAACATGATCATTTTGTAAAAATAAAGACACACATATACCACAAGTAATCACAAGGAGAAAAAAATACATATCATTTATGTCATCCAATCGAATTTTAAATTTGAATATTTTAAAATTAAAATAACTTTCAAACATGATCACCTTATGAAATGAAAAATAGTCCATTCCTATTTTTCTCCAAAATATGATTTTTTTACCGGAAAACTAAATACTTTTCAAACAAACACAAAATTTTGAACTCCAATAATCTCCAAACCTAATTTTTTTAAAAATACATATTCTTCCAAATTTGAACTAACTCTCAGATTGATTAGTATTTATGCACAACCATAATAGAATTCCTTTAATTACAATGTTACATAGGAAAACTATAGCAAAATAAAAACACACTTACTTAAACTTAAAACGTGCCTAGATAAATAAATATTTAGAGGAAATGCAATACAAAAAAAAACATTTTAGTTTGCTGTCAAAAAAAAATACTCTAAAATATGTCCACACAATCTAATTGTAATTTCCTTAATTACGTTTATTCGTATTCATAAAATCAATTTTAACATTTTAATTTGATGAACATTTAGAAACAAGGAAAAAAATACATCCAACTATTCAAGGGATATATTTGAACATCCAAAATTGCTAAGATTTTGAATCTACTCCGAACAATATATTTCAATAACCTTTACCATCTTAAATTGAAAAAATACACCAAAAAAAAAAAAAACAAAACTATCACTACCTAATTACCTAGCATATCAAAATCTTTTATATTTAATGAACATTCAAACTTTACACACGTTACATATAATCTATAATTCAAAAAATAATACAAACAACGTATCAAAATCTCCTAAACATAACAAATGTTCCAACTTTTCACAAAAAAAACATCAAAAAATAATTTATAACCTTTCCCGTAGAAATTTAAGAGAATACTTATAAAAATGTCCAGAAAAATACATGCTAACTACTTACAACAAAGTAAAAACACTTTTCCACAGGAATTTAAGAAACTGCGGAAACCCTACCATATGAACTCACTTTGCTTACACAATTCCCAGAAAAAAAATTAAAAAAAATTGCATAACCAGTACATTAAAATCTAACCACCAACATAATGTGACAACAAATATCAAAATATTCAAAAAAAATAAACACATAATAACTATTTACACCAAGGTACAAACATTTTTCGACATTTCAATTTAATAAATATTTAGAGGAAACCTAAACACATTCCCTCTAATCAAATGGAGTTGGAGAAAAAAAAACACACTAAATTTCCACTGATTATGGAGCTTAATTGAATATGTCAAACTACACACATAAAACTACATAATTTTGTACATATACAATTACTGAAATTTTGAAGCTCATCCAAACGATATCTTCCACCGAATTTTAACACTCTGAATTGGAAAATTACACTAAAAAATCAAATAAACCAATTATCTTTGCACCATATATTGTACGTCTAAAAAAACAGTAACACGTACTTAACTTTTTAATTCAGTAAAAGGAATGCTACCTGTTTATGGAGGGAAAAAAACATGTTTAAACAAACTAATTTGATAAATACTTTAAGGAAAAAACAAATGCACTCCCCCCATTTACATGAAGTTAAATTTATTAAATATTCAAATCATACATTCCCTCTACTTACAAACTTAAAATGAACATTCCAATTTGATATTTATTTCGATACAACCTTAATTACGGAATTCCATTCAACAAATGTGTATTCCCACTACTATAGACTTAAGTTAAATATTAATGTAAAAACATAATTTTAACATTTTAATTCATTAGGTATTTAAATATACTCCACACAATAAATTTCAGCGAATTTCAATTTTTTTTAAACCCAACAGGTGCGGCGTGCGCCGCACCAAATTTACCTAGTCACTTCTTAAGGGTATGTTTGTTCCGCGTCACGCGCACTGTCAGGGGCATGGCCACCTTTGGCCTAGCCCTCTTCCTCTCAGTTCTTTCTATCTCATTTCCCGTTCTACAATTCAGTTGCTGTTTAGGCAGTACAAAACACGTTGAGATGAAAAGTGAACTTGCACAATAAAAATAAGTACACAGGCCCATCTGCAGATGCACCACCACTATGTACTTTTTTTGCTCTTTTGTAATATTAGTTTGAAATATATAGAGTGAGAATTAGAGAGTACATGGACAGGTCGGTGCAAATTTTTAGAAGCTATCCAAGTGGGTATACAACGATAGAAATTTGAGAGTGGAGAAATGGAGGCCGAGCATCATAGAGCCCATTATTTTATTTTTTACAAAAATCAAAATTCATATTTTAAAGTTTCAAAAAAATCTGAAATATTTCAGGATATGTATATTAGCATCATGCATCTTCGTACTTCATGCTACGAAATGTGCCCAAATCGGAAATGCTTAAAAAATCAATGCATAGGTTTTTTCATAGCAATATATCAATGGTGACATATTGCATAACACTCTTGCGAAGGATGAAGATTTAATGTAATATTACTTTGAACTTTATCATCGTGTGCAGCGTCATCTCATCAGGTGTCCCGTTGTGTCAATATAATTTAGTTTGTTTTCATATTTATTCTTTCCTTGCAACGCACGGGCACGTTTGCTAGTATATATAGGGTCGTCTCACGATCTCACCTATAGCTCGTATCTGCTTTCTCGTCAGAATATGCGAGTTCCAAGGAGAGCTGCCGCCGGGCTTTATCTTTTCTTATAAAAACTAATCCATGGCTGATGCTGCGAGAGCCATGGTACCAGTAGCCCAGAACCATGCTCAGGTTCGGCTTCGATTCCAAATCTTTTGCTTCCTTCGCTCACTTTGCTTTGGCTCAAAGCAAAGAACAACGGCCTGCATCCCTCCAACAGAAAATAAATGAGCTACGGGATTTTCCTCACAGGCCCCTTTAGTCTTCCAATTTTATTTATACCCATCTATCAGCTGAACCTTCCCATGGTTAGGGGGTTCGGTTGTGCGGTACATGATATTCCAGTGGAAGCGGAGGTGCTTATTATAAAAAGCAAAACAAAAGGCGGATTCAAAGGAGCAGGATTAAAGACAGCAGAAAATAAATGCCCGGTCCACTTTCTTTTGGTTTTCTGAGATGGAAGGGTCTCCTCGCAAGGTCAGAATTCCACCTATTTGACCCTTTTGACGCATTCCTTCCTTTCCGGGGGCTCTTTAGAACTACAGCTTTTCTCATATTTGTCTAGTCTGCACTCTGCAGCAGGAGATCAACCTATGCTGTGTCGTCACCAAGCAAAGCACACTTCACTAGTACGACGCCCTTAAGTGAATCTCCACTACACCCTTTTATCCCTAAAAACCGCCAACCATGCTAAAAAGGTGCAAACAAGTCGCTCTAGCAGAGTCTCTAAATCGGACCCGCCTATACCTAAATTCGTATATAATTTAGAGAGTGATATCCCTTTGGAGTTGAAATGAAAAATGAACTAGCACGATGCATGTCGTGTTTAAATTTTTTGTAAGATGGACAAGACGAACGTATATCCATGAAAAGTTTTCAGCATTAGGCATTTGGCTTTGCATTGCTTTGTGCCATATTATTTCCCTTGGAAAAGTGAAGGATAGAAGACACCGAATTACGCGAAATTCACTTTCCACATGCTTCTACCACCGGTAAAACATTTTAAAAGGTCAAAAAGTTTCGAAAAAAAATTTAGCGCGTAATCTCGACAATCTATGGGTGCATGCCAAATTCGCGGAAAACCGATACTTTTGTGGCATGTGTGAAAATACAAAAATATATGTTGTGAAAAGACATTTTTTTAACACCAAAATTTGTCTTTTTAAGCACGACACAAACAATGCCAGTTTTTCAAGCAACCACTTTGTGAGCATATAGAATGTCGAGATGCATGCGCAAAATGTTTGTCGGAATTTTTTGACATTTAAAAATGTGTTTAAAACACATGCATATACTTCCCGATTTCAAAATGCCACTCACCCGAATTGCAAACTTTACAGGCTTATAATATCTTATTCAACATACTCGGCATAGTGAAAGAAAATCGAATGGAGATACTTTATGAAATGGGGACGAGTTGAAGATTGTTTATGTGCTACGGAAACCATTTGGTGGGAGATATATAGCCTGGCTGCTACTTGCTGCTAAAAGGCCCCTCGCAACGATGAGCTTACGTAGCAGAAGGATCAAATTCCCTTTCCACTTGGAGGCTAAGCATCATGCATGATTATGTACTGCTGAGCTCGCTCACCCCGTCTTTTGTTCTTAGTCTTTTATAGGTGCTTGAAAGTTGGACAAAAGAAGAAAAAAAATAGAATCTTTATCTTGACGAAGCATTAGCCCCAAAGGAAAGAATCAACGAACCATCTCAAATGGTCCCGCCGAGTATAAAGGAAAGAATAATGCAAATGTGAAAATTCTCTCCTTAACCAGCTAAATACCTGGGCATCTTTCTAAAGTACATGGTCTCGAGTATATTCTTCTACCCATCTGAATGTTCTAGGGACCTAGAGTGTATGCTGCAAATCATCGCTACAAAAATATTCATAATGTAAACACAGTATGAAAATGATCTCGGAGAGCTTGTCGACGGTCGGGCTGAGGACTTGAGGAGATGTTACCTCATGTCTGCTATGTGTTAAGAGATTTAGTGCAAGCAAAAGTTCATTTCAATACCTTCAATTACGTACGGCAATGTGCACTGAACTTCGGAACTTTAAATACAGAATCATTCCACCCCTATAGTAGCCTCTGATACCATGTTGTTGCCATATCTCAGGCATCATACTAAACTCGCAAGGTTTTTTACCTCTCTTTACATTGTCTTATGTTAAAGTAAGACGGAAGTAGGTGGCAATCTGAGGCCATGGCCTCAGAATTAGTCTGGCGGGTAAAGAATCTCGTGACATTTCCATAAAAGAGTGGTGTAACATAAGCGAAATTATGAGTAAGATAACTTGAACTCTGGTGAGTGCGAAGACATCAGTCTCTTCCACCAGTAGGCGATGCCTTAGTCTAGATTCCCTGTCACCCTCATGTTTTTTTAAAGACCATGGATATCAGGTCAAATAAACCATATTTTTTAGGGTTAATTGGATCCATGCCATTGCAATTTTTGCCAGTTGGAGATATGCCATTACAAAAACAAAACTTGGAGATATGCCACTCCAACTTTTCAATACCTCTACATATGCCATTTTCTGCAATTAAGAGAATAACCGTTGAGAAAATACATGTATTTCATTATGTACTGCATTATTTACCATATTACCCTTGTGAATAACTTTTGGCAGCACTTTACCCAAAAAATTCAAATTTGCCAAAAAAAATAACTTCTCAGAAAAAACTTTTTTTTACAGAAAATTAAAAACAATAATTTGTCGCAACTGTTCATTATGTACTGACGTTTTAAATTGCAGAAACTTCTCAAATTTGGCAAAAAAAATTAAACTTCTCACAAAATATGAAAAAATTACAGAAGATCAAAATCAGTAATATGAGTCATTTAAATTTGAGCAAATATGGACCCTCAAACTATTATTTTCAGTTATGTCTAGAAACTTGTAATAGTTTGGCCAAAAGGTTGAACTCCTACTGGGATTTTTTACGCATTAGACCACTTGGCCTGATGTTACGAACGCTTCTATTCCTGTAGACAGTGTTGGGCCTCCAAGTGCAGAGATTTGTAGAACAACAGCAAGTTTCCCTTAAGTGAACAACCCAAGGTTTATCGAACTCAGGGAGGTAGAGGTCAAAGATATCCCTCTCAAGCAACCCTGCAATTAAGATACAAGAAGTCTCTTGTGTCCCCAACGCACCCAATACACTTGTCAGATGTATAGGTGCACTAGTTCGGCGAAGAGATAGTGAAATACAAGTGGTATGAATGATTACAAGTAGTAATTGCAATCTGTAGTAACAATGGCAGCAAGCAAACATGCAGCAGAACTGAGAGTAAACGGTGTTTTCAATGCTTGGAAGCAAGGCCTAGGGATCCTACTTTCACTAGCTAGTGGACACTCTCAACATTAATAACATAATTGAACACATAGATACTTCCTCTTTACATGCTACTCTGAACTATTCTCCCATTGGATCAAGAATACTACATGTAGGGCTATAACAGCAGTCCCTAAAGTCTGAGTAAACAAACACCACAATAGCAACATCCAACACAAGAACACAAATGATAAGTATCACTTTAATCTATTAGTGAAGCCACACACATCACCCACACTGTCACCTTGATAACGTGTTCTTACATGACTCCAAAGATCACAATGATAAAACCACTAGAGTGTAGCATGTTCATAACAATGAGGGGAAACATCTATAGATTTAACTAGATTACAATGCTCATGATCACAATAAGATCACACCATGGGAGAGAGAGATGAACCACATAGCTACCAGTAGAGCCCTCAGCCTCGATGGAGAACTACTCCCTCCTCATCATAGGAGGCAGCAACGGTGATGAAGATGGCTCCAGGGGCGATGAAGATGGCTCCGGGGGCACTTCCCTGTCCCGGCAGGGTGCCAGAACAGAGACTTCTGTCCCCCGAATTAGGGTTTCGGATGACGGCGGAGCACGGAGATGTATTCGGGCGTATCGTCGATTCTTTTAGGGTTTTCGGGACGGAGGCAATAAATAGGCGAAAGGGCGGCTCCGGAAGGTTCTCGAGGTGGCCACACCAGGGGTGGGCACCACCCCCTTAATACGTCTCAAACGTATCTATAATTTTTGATGTTCCATGTTGATACTATACCAATTGTTACATGTTTTATATACACTTCATAGCATTTTTATGCATTTTCTGGGACTAACCTATTAACAAGATGCCGCAGTGCCAGTTCATGTTTTCTGTTGTTTTTGTATTCCAGAAAAGCTAGTCTAGAAATATTCTCGGAATTGGACGAAACTTGGACAAAACCTCCTATTTTTCCAACACGAAGACGGAGTCCAGAGGAGAGACGGAGGAGGGCCACGTGGCACCCACACCATGGGGCCGTGCGGGCCCCCTGCCGCGCCGTGGGGTGGTGTGGGGCCCTCGTGGCTCCGCAGCCGCCGCACTTTCGCCTATTTATTCTTCCCAACGCAAAAACCCTAAAACCCAAGCCATTATCCACGAAAAGTTCCAGAGACGCCGCCGCCATCAACCCTAACTCGGGAGGGTTCAGAAGCTCTTCCTGGCACCCTGCCGGAGAGGGGAATCATCACCGGAGGGCTCTACATCACCATGCCTGCCTCTGGAGTGATGCGTGAGTAGTTCATCCTTGCACTGCGGGTCCATGGCAGTAGCTAGATGGTTGTCTCTCCACTTTATGCTATCATGTTTAGATCTTGTGAGCTGCCTATCATGATCAAGATCATCTTATTGTAATGCTACATGTTGTGTTTGCTGGGATCCGATGAATATTGAATACTATGTCAAGTTGATTATCAATCTATCTTATATGTTATTTATGATCTTGCATGCTTTCCGTTACTCGTAGATGGTTTGGCCAAGTAGATGCTTGTAACTCCAAGAGTGAGTATTTATGCTAGATAGTGGGTTCATGCCTCCGGTAATCTGGGAGAGTGACAATAACTTCTAAGATTATGTATTTGCTGTTGCCACTAGGGATAAAATAACCGATGCTTAGCTTAAGGGTGCGTCGTTAGGTCTAATACATTTGTTTACATTACGCACATTATTAATGCAATTATCCGTTGCTTGCAACTTAATACCAACGGGGAACTCGGTATGACAACCTGGCGGTGGATTATTAGTCATAGAGCTGTTGGATAACGGTCTATGTATTTTGTCGTAATGCCCACATGAATATCATAGTAATCATCATGTCATATATATGTATTGTTATGCGCTCAATATTTTGTCAATTGCCCAGCTGTAATTTGTTCACCCAGCATGTTAGTTATCTTTTATGGAGAGACACCACTAGTGAACTGTGGACCCCGGTCCATTCTTTTACACTGATAATACAACCAACTGCAAACACTGTTCCTTTTCATTCTCTGTAATTTATTACTGTTTTCCACATACGTTTAATCCTTTGTTTTTAGCAAGCCGGTGAGATTGACAAACTCACTGTTTCGTTGGGTCACAGTAGTTTGATTGTGTTGTGTGCATGTTCCACGTCAGCGCGCCACTGACAACCTTCAGAAGTGATTTCTTGCTCCTACTGGTTCGATTAAACCTTGGTTTCATACTGAGGGAAACTGCTGCTACACTGCTTCATACCTTCCTCTTGGGGTCTCCCAACGAACGTGTGATCTACGTCATCAAGCTCTTTTTCTGGCGCCGTTGCCGGGGAGAAGAAATATTTCTGAGAGCTCCTCTAACTCCCTGCAACATCTCTTTTTCTGGCGCCGTTGCGGGGAGCAAGAGGATTTCTGCAAGGGGAGTTTCACGCTTCCAATCTCTTTACTTTGTTATTGTCTTGATTAGTTTATTTTTATTTAGTCTTGTTTGCTTTATTTATCAAAAACACAAAAAATTAGTTACTTTTATTTTTCGAATTGTTATTTTTCAGTCTTGTTATCATGTCTAGCCCTGTTCCTGTCATCTTCGCCTGAGGAAGAAATCTTCACTTTCAAGCAAGAGTGAGGAGAGTTTTAAAGATGCTTGGTCTAGAATTTTTGAGTCTTATGCTAAAACTGAACCTAAAATGACTTTAAGCCTGCTTCTTAGTAGCTTTTATTTTGGTCTTATTCTTTGCTACAGATATGCTTTAGATGCTGTGGTAGGAGGAGATTTCCTTCGTTATGATGGGGATCAAGCTTTTAATGCTATAAAAAAATGATTTCAATTTCTAGCCCTCCAATCAGTAAAATTGATTTGGTTTTGACAAGCATAAGTGATAGACTTAACACTCTTGAAACAAACATATCTGGTCTAAAAGAAGGGTATAATCAAATTTGTGAACACTATGATAATGTGCCAGTAAATTTTGAACCATCGGGATGGGTTCCCTCAGTAAAAGTTGTTATCAATGGTGAAACTTTTCATGCTCGCTGTGATATTATGTCTGAATTCTGTTTAATGCCCAAGGATATCTTTGATTCCTTAAATCTTTGGGAGCTTTCCAAATGCGAAGATTGTATAATTTTGGGTGATAATACTATTAAATTACCAAGAGGAGTAGCCGAAGGAGTATTTACAAAACTCCTGGGGATAACAATATCTATTGATTATCTTGTCATTGAATGTGCAGGAGTAGGACAAATTACGCTTGGAAGATCTCTGTTGAAACGCTTTGGAGCAATAATAGATGTGGGCCAAGGCACTATGAATTTCGCCTCTTCACCTATGTGTAACCAAGTATTTCCTAAAGATAAGGGTAAAGGTAAGAGAGCTAAGCGTAAGATTGTTGATGCTTCATCACTTGGAAACACTTGATTCTTACTTTCTACGCCTAGCTGAAAGGCGTTAAAGAAAAGCGCTTATGGGAGACAACCCATTATTTTATTTCTATAATTTTTCTTTTCTTTTTGAGTCAAGGAGTTGTTTACTTCTGTAACAATCCCTTTGTATCTTTATTTTATTGCATTGTTGTGCCAAGTATTGCCTCTAATAGGAAGATGATGCTAGATTTGGATTTCTGCGCAGGAACAGATTTCTCCTGTTTTAATTCTGTAAAATCACAGAAAATTATTTAAATCTGAAATTTGTGCGTGATCCTCAGATATGTACGCATCTTTCGTTAGTTTAAAGTTTTTCGATCTGAGCAACGTAAGTGCCTCGAAAAAATTCGTCTTTGCGGACTGTTCTGTTTAGACAGATTCTGTCTTTTATTTTTCGCATTCTCTCTTTTACTAGTGTTGAGTGAATTCTTTTTTAGGGTGAAGAGCTTCACATAACATCAGTGGCAGTAGCTAATGTTAAAAGTAACGGTCATGTTTGTGTCCTTATAGAACATGTGAGTTTTTGATTGTGCACTAACCCTCTAATTAAAATTACTCTGAGTTTGGTGTGGCGGAAGTTTTCAAGGGTCAAGAGAGAAGGATGATATAATGTGATCAAGAAGAGTGAAGACTTAAGCTTGGGGATGCTCCCATGGATCACCCCAGCATATTTCAAGAAGACTCAAGCGTCTAAGCTTGGGGATGCCCAAGGCATCCCCTTCTTCATCAGCAACTTATCAGGTCATCTCTAGTGAAACTATATTTTAATTCTTTCACATCATATGTGCTTTACTTGGAGCGTATGTGTGCTTTTATTTTCAGTATTTTATTTTTCTTATGGTCAACTTGATTGGACCCCAGCATTCTTGATTGGGAGAGAGACACGCTCCGCTTTTTCATATGAATACTCCTATTCTTCACTTATACTTGTTGAGTATTCTTGTCTAGCTATTGCTATGCTTTTAGCTCTTATTTTTCATGCATCTCTTATTCAGAGCTGTTAGTTCTTTTAAAGAAAGTACTCTCTTGCTTCACTTATAATTGTTTGAAGAGTTTATGTTGAAATAAATTGATTGGTGTTTGGTTGGAACAGAAAATGTTGTATGTGGTAGATGGTATAATGGAAAAAGCTTACATATTCTTGAGATCATTGTATTGGATAATTTGATACTTGTCAATTGTTTTGAGTTATCAAGTAGTTCATGTTTAAGCTTTTGTATCATGTAGTTAAAACCTATTAATGAAGAACTACCGTAAAGTTCGTTGAAATTTGGTTTGCATGATTGGTATCTCTAAGTTCTAGATATTTTCTAGTAAAAGGGTTTGGTTAACAAGGAAGACAGTGTAGAGTCTTATAATGCTTGCAATATGTTTTCATATAAGTCTTGCTGTGTCGGTTGATATCCTGTGTTTGCTTCAAATAACCTGCTAGCCTAAACTCTGTACTGAGAGGGAATGCTTCTCGTGCATCCAAAACCTTGAACCAAATCCATGCCATCTGTGTCCACCATAACTACCTATATGTGGTATTTCCTTGCCATTCCAAGTAAATTTTTCATGTACTACCTTTAAACTATTCAAACTTTATTATTCCTATTTTATGTCAATGTTTACCAAGCTCATGAGGACAGGGTGGATGTCTTTATGTCAACTGTGAAACAGATTTTACCACCGGACTAGCGGCATATACATCCGCTTATCCATTAATTTTGCAAAAAGAGCTGGCAAATGGGGTGCCCAGTCCCAATTAATTACAACTTTAACCGCTTAATTATCTTCATATTTTTGCCCTGATTTATCAGTCAAGCAATGACAAACAGTGAAATATCTGCATGTGTAAACAAAAGAGAAAGAGGGATGATCTGCCTTGCTGGTAGAAATAACGTCCTTCAGGAGAGCCGCTTGGTGGCTCTAGGTCAATAGTGCCAGAAACAATGCTTGTACGTCACACGTCAGTTGGGAACCCCAAGAGGAAGGTATGATGAGTGCAGCAGTAAGTTTTCCCTCAGTATGAAACCAAGGTTTAATCGACCAGTAGGAAAACGAGGTTTGCTTCGAAGGTGTTGGTGGAGGAGTGTAGTGCGGCGCAACACCAGGGATTCCGGTGCCAACGTGGAACCTGCACAACACAACCAAATTACTTTGCCCCAACTTAACAGTGAGGTTGTCAATCTCACCGGCTTGCTGAAAACAAAGGGTTAAACGTATCGAATGGAAAATGATGTTTGTTTGCATAAAACAGTAGAGAACAATGATTGCAGTAGATTGTATTTCAGATGTAAAAGAATGGACCGGGGTCCACAGTTCACTAGTGGTGTCTCTCCAATAAGATAACTAACATGCTGGGTAAACAAATTACAGCTGGGCAATTGACAATTGATAAGTGCATATAACATGCATGTGTGAGCTGTGGTGTCTACTATGAGATTCATTTGGGCATTACGACAAAGTACATAGACCGCTATCCAGCATGCATCTATGCCTAAATAGTCCACTTTCCGGTTAACATCCGTACCCCTTCCAGTATTAAGTTGCAAGCAACAGACAATTGCATTAAGTAATGTGCGTAATGTAAACAATACATTCATCCTTGAATAAAGCATTGCTGTTTTACCCCTAGTGGCAACAACACATCTACAACCTTAGAACTTGCTGTCACTATCCCAGGTTAAATAGAGGTTGAACCCAACTATCATGCATAAATACCCCCTCTTGGAGTTACAAGTATTCACGTGGCCAAGGCTTCAACAAGTAACGGAGAGCATGCAAGATCACAAATGACATAGACATGATAATATAATATTCAGCTCCACATAGGTATCAATATAAGTCAGATCCCAGCAAACACAACATGTAGCATTACAATAAGATGATCTTGATCATGATAGGCAGCTCACAAGATCTAAACATGATGGCACAAGTGGAGAAGACAACCATCTAGCTACTGCTATGGACCCATAGTCCAAGGATGAACTACTCACGCATCACTCCGGAGGCGGGCATGGCGATGTAGAGCCCTCCGGTGATGATTCCCCTCTCCGGCAGGGTGCCGGGAAGAGCTTCAGAAACCCCCCGAGTTAGGGTTGACGACGGCGGCGGCAGCGAATATGTTCTGGATGAAAGGCTCGGTGTTTTAGGGTTTTCGCGTCTCGGGGAATAAATAGGCGAAGGGGCGATGTCGGCGGACCCCCGAGGGGCCCAAACCACAGGCGGCGCGGCTGGGCCCACTGCCGCGCCTGGTGGTTTGGCCACCTCGTGGCTCTCCTTCGTCTCTCCTTCGGACTCCGTGTACGTGCTGGAAAAATAGGGACTGGCCTTTTGTTTCGTGCAATTCCGAGAATATTTCCAGAAGTAACTTTCTGAAACCAAAAACAGCAGAAAACAGGGAACTGGCACTGTGGCATCTTGTTAATAGGTTAGTCCCAGAAAATGCATAAAAGTGATACGAAGTGTATATAAAACATGTAGCAAATGGTATAATATAAGCATGGAACAGCAGAAATTATGGATACGTTGGAGACGTATCAAGCATCCCCAAGCTTAGTTCTACTCGTCCTCGAGTAGGTAAAACGATAACAACAAATAATTTCTGAGGAGACATGCTTTCACACAATCTTGATCAATATATTGCAAGGCTCATGTCATGAATGAAGTGACTCAAAGCAATGATCTATAGTTTGCTAACAAATAGATAAAGAGTAAACAATGAATCATATAAGCAAAAACTTTTCATGAATAGTACTTTCAAGACAAGCATCAAAAAGTTTTGCATAAGAGGTAACTCATAAAGCAATAGATTCAAAGTAAAAGGCATTGAAGCAACACAAAGGATGATTAAGTTTCAGCATTTGCTTTCAACTTGTAACATGTATATCTCATGGATAGTTGTCAACATAAAGCAATATAACAAGTGCAATAAGTAAATATGTAAGAATCAATGCACACAAAGTTGACACAAGTGTTTGCTTCTAAGATAGAAAGGAGTAGGTAAACTGACTCAACATAAAGTAAAAGATAGGCCCTTCGCAGAGGGAAGCAGGGATTAAATCATGTGCTAGAGCTTTTTAAGTTTTCGAAAGCATATAGAGAGCACAAAATAAGTATTTGAGAGGTGTTTGTTGTTGTCAACGAATGGTAGTGGGCACTCTAACCCCCTTGTCAACCAGACTTTCAAAGAGCGGCTCCCATGAAGGACGTTATTCTACCAGCAAGGTAGATCATCCCTCTTCTCTTTTGTTTACACATGTATTTTAGTTTCTTTATAGATGACACTCCTCCCAACCTTTTGCTTACACAAGCCATGGCTAACCGAATCCTCGGGTGCCTTCCAACATTCACATACCATGGAGGAGTGTCTATTGCAAAATTAAGTTGCTTACTGATAAATCAGGGCAAAACATGTGAAGAGAATTATTAATGAAAGTTGTAATTAATTGGGGCTGGGCACCCCGTTGCCAGCTCTTTTTGCAAATTATTGGATAAGCGGATGTATATGCCACTAGTCCAGGTGAAAGTCTGTCAGAAGTAAATGACAAGATTGAAAGATAAAACACCACATACTTCCTCATGAGCTATAAAACATTGACACAAATAAGGAGTAATAAAGTTTTGAATAGTTTAAAGGTAGCACATGAAATATTTACTTGGAATGGCAGGAAATACCACATAGTAGGTAGGTATGGTGGACACAAATGGCATGGGTTTTGGCTCAAGTTTTGGATGCACGAGAAGCATTCCCTCTCAGTACAGAGTTTAGGCTAGCAAGGTTGTTTGAAGCAAACACAAGTATAAACCGGTACAGCAAGAATCACATAAAAACATATTGCAAGTATTATAAGACTCTACACTGTCTTCCTTGTTGCTCAAACATTTTACCAGAAAATATCTAGACCTTAGAGAGAACAAATATGCATCCCAAGTCTCAACAAGCTCTACGGTAGTTCTCCACTACTAGGCTTTAACTACATGATGCAAGAGCTTAAACATGATCTACTTGAGAGCTCAAAACAATTGCAAAGCATCAAATCAAAACAAGACAATGATCTACAAGAATGCATATGTCTTTTCCAATACCAACTACTACATGTAGCATTTTCTTTCTTCCAAACAAACACCAATAAATTTAAACATAAACTCTCCAAATGATAATATAATGCAGCAAGAGAGTATTTATAAACAAGTGCTAACAGCTCGAAGAGATGCATGAAAAACAGGAGCTAAAAGCACTGCAGTAGCTAGTTAAGAATACTCAACAAATATAAGTGAAGAACATGAGTATTCACATGAAAAAGCGGAGCGTGTCTCTCTCCCACACAAGGATTGCTAGGATCCGAATTTATTCAAACAAAAACAAAAATAAAAACACACAGACGCTCCAAGTAAAGCGCATAAGATGTGAAAGAATTAAAATATAGTTTCACTAGAGATGACCTGATAAGTTTGTTGATGAAGAAGGGGATGCCTTGGGCATCCCCAAGCTTAGACGCTTGAGTCTCTCTGAATATGGTTGGGATGAACCACGGGGGCATCCCCAAGCTTAGGCTTTTCACTCTTCTTGATCACATAATATCACCCTTCTCGCTTGATCCTTGAAAACTTCCTTCACACCAAACTCAAGACAGTTCTCATTAGAGGGTTAGTGCATAATCAAAAATTCTCATATTCTGTAATGATACAATCAATCCCAAAGCTTCTGGACATTAGCTACAGCCACCAATGCTTTGTGGAGCAAAGAAATCCACACAAACACAGTAAAAGAGCGAATGCAAAACAAAAGGCAGAATCTGTCAAAAACAGAACAGTCTGGAATGACGAATTTTTTCGAGGCACTTAAGTTGCTCAGATGGATCTGGCCTAAAATAATGAAAGTTGCGTACATATCTCAGGAATATGCGTGATTTTTCTCAGAATTTTTGAATTTTCTACAGGGAGATAAGCTCAAATCCGTGACAGCTAAAAATCTGTCACTGCGCAGAAATCCAAATCTTGCATCAACTTTCAATATAGAACTTTACTTGGCACAACATTGCGATAAAATAAAGATACAAAGGAGTTGCTACAGAAGTAACAAAACTCCTTGAGAAAAACTAAAAATAAAAGATAAAGGGTTGCCTCCCTAAAGCGCTTTCTTTAATGCCTTTAGCTAGGCTAAAAGATTTTAATGATGCTCTCATAGGAATAGAACTTGAAAAACAAAAGAGAGCATCAAGAGGCAAATATCAAACGCATTTAAGTCTAACCCACTTTCTATGCAAGGGAACCTTGTAACAAAATAAATTATTGAAGCATAAAGCAACTAGCATAGAAAGATGAAACAAGTACAACTTCAAAACTTTCAACATAAAGAGAGGTGTTTTAGTGACTTGAAAACTTTTATAACCATATTTTCCTCTCTCATAATAACTTTCAGTAGCATCATGAACAAACTCAACTATATAACTATCACATAAAGCATGCTTTTCATGATCTACAAACACATAATTTTTATTAAGTTCAAAAACAGTGGGGTCATTAAACCCACTTTTGACAATAGTAGTATAATAAATATCATTAGGCAATATAGGACCATCATCAAGAGCATTATCATATATAGCATTAGGGAGCCATTGTTTTATTTCTGAAATTTCGTTTTCTTGAGTCAAGGAGCTTGTTACGTAAAATTTATCAAAAGGAGATATTTCAAAAGAATCATGGCATTCAACAATATAACACTCTTCCTCCTTAGGTAGGCATGGAGGGCAATTAAATAGTGTAAGAGTTGAAGAGTTACTGTCATTAGAAGGTAGATCCTCCTTTTGTTCTTCACTCTCCTCCTCTTTTTCATCCAATGAGATCACAGTTTCAGCAATTTCCTCTTCCTCAGGTTCCTGCAAGGCACAAGTTTCATCTTTTTG
This sequence comes from Poa pratensis, assembly GCA_947311845.1. Classification (NCBI taxonomy): domain Eukaryota; kingdom Viridiplantae; phylum Streptophyta; class Magnoliopsida; order Poales; family Poaceae; genus Poa; species Poa pratensis. The sequence continues at coordinate 21,340,407 of CAMZMU010000073.1, forward strand.
AGGAAACATCCTCTCAAGATGTTCAGTAATGTAAGAATTATTATCCTTGTAGGTATCACAACAATATTTAAGTATGGCAATACATTCAGATTTATAAGGGGCATCAGTTTTATGTTCAAGATAAGAACTAATTTCAAGGGCACCCTTAAAAACAATAAACTCTTCAATTTGTTCAAGATTACCAAAATCATAGTTTCCTTTAGCATAGGCAGCCAAGGTTTCATTATCAGTATACTCACATTGGAAAGGGAGATGTTTGTGCCTTCTATAGCAAAGAGATTCATTAAAGCAGTAGGATTCATCATATGTAGAACACAAGTTCTTAGCAAAACCATTCAATCTTCTTATTTGTTCCCATAGATGTTTCCTTTTGAGAGAAGCGGTAATTCTTATAACGAGACCCAGTTTCATAGAGATAAGACATTGAAAACAACTAGTCATAATAGTAATTCGAAATAAAAAGGAACTAATTTTTTTGTGTTTTTGATAAAGAGAGCAAACAAGACTAAAAAAAATAAACTAAGCAAGACAAATAACAAAGTAAAAGATTGGGTGAGAGACTCCCCTTGCAGAAGCAATTCGGTTTTCCCCGGCAACGGCGCCAGAAAACGTGTTGGTGGCTCTAGGTAATAGTGCCAGAAACAATGCTTGTACGTCACACGTCAGTTGGGAACCCCAAGAGGAAGGTATGATGAGTGCAGCAGTAAGTTTTCCCTCAGTATGAAACCAAGGTTTAATCGACCAGTAGGAAAACGAGGTTTGCTTCGAAGGTGTTGGTGAAGGAGTGTAGTGCGGCGCAACACCAGGGATTCCGGTGCCAACGTGGAACCTGCACAACACAACCAAATTACTTTGCCCCAACTTAACAGTGAGGTTGTCAATCTCACCGGCTTGCTGAAAACAAAGGGTTAAACGTATCGAATGGAAAATGATGTTTGTTTGCATAAAACAGTAGAGAACAATGATTGCAGTAGATTGTATTTCAGATGTAAAAGAATGGACCGGGGTCCACAGTTCACTAGTGGTGTCTCTCCAATAAGATAACTAACATGCTGGGTAAACAAATTACAGCTGGGCAATTGACAATTGATAAGTGCATATAACATGCATGTGTGAGCTGTGGTGTCTACTATGAGATTCATTTGGGCATTACGACAAAGTACATAGACCGCTATCCAGCATGCATCTATGCCTAAATAGTCCACTTTCCGGTTAACATCCGTACCCCTTCCAGTATTAAGTTGCAAGCAACAGACAATTGCATTAAGTAATGTGCGTAATGTAAACAATACATTCATCCTTGAATAAAGCATTGCTGTTTTACCCCTAGTGGCAACAACACATCTACAACCTTAGAACTTGCTGTCACTATCCCAGGTTAAATAGAGGTTGAACCCAACTATCATGCATAAATACCCCCTCTTGGAGTTACAAGTATTCACGTGGCCAAGGCTTCAACAAGTAACGGAGAGCATGCAAGATCACAAATGACATAGACATGATAATATAATATTCAGCTCCACATAGGTATCAATATAAGTCAGATCCCAGCAAACACAACATGTAGCATTACAATAAGATGATCTTGATCATGATAGGCAGCTCACAAGATCTAAACATGATGGCACAAGTGGAGAAGACAACCATCTAGCTACTGCTATGGACCCATAGTCCAAGGATGAACTACTCACGCATCACTCCGGAGGCGGGCATGGCGATGTAGAGCCCTCCGGTGATGATTCCCCTCTCCGGCAGGGTGCCGGGAAGAGCTTCAGAAACCCCCCGAGTTAGGGTTGACGACGCGGCGGCAGCGAATATGTTCTGGATGAAAGGCTCGGTGTTTTAGGGTTTTCGCGTCTCGGGAATAAATAGGCGAAGGGGCGATGTCGGCGGACCCCCGAGGGGCCCAAACCACAGGCGGCGCGGCTGGGCCCACTGCCGCGCCTGGGTGTGGTTTGGCCACCTCGTGGCTCTCCTTCGTCTCTCCTTCGGACTCCGTGTACGTGCTGGAAAAATAGGGACTGGCCTTTTGTTTCGTGCAATTCCGAGAATATTTCCAGAAGTAACTTTCTGAAACCAAAAACAGCAGAAAACAGGGAACTGGCACTGTGGCATCTTGTTAATAGGTTAGTCCCAGAAAATGCATAAAAGTGATACGAAGTGTATATAAAACATGTAGCAAATGGTATAATATAAGCATGGAACAGCAGAAATTATGGATACGTTGGAGACGTATCACCGCTCTTAAAAGTCTGGTTGGCAGGGGTCATATTGTACTTTCCATTTTCTGATTCATTGATAATTAACAAACACCTCTCAAAACTTATTTTTACTCTCTATATGATATCAAAAACTTAAAAAGCTCTAGCACATGATTTAATCCCTGCTTCCCTCTGCGAAGGGCCTTTCTTTTACTTTTATGTTGAGTCAGTTTACCAACTTCTTTCTATCTTAGAAGCAAACACTAGTGTCAAATTTGGTGCAACAATTTTTATATGCTCGTATATTGCACTTATTATATGCTTTGTGTTGACAAATATCCATGAGATATATATTTTGAAAGTTGAAAGCAATTGCTGAAACTTAAATCTTCCTTTGTGTTGGTTAAATACCTTTTACTTAGAATCTATTGCTTTATGAGTTAACTTTTATGCAAAACTCTTTGATGCTTGTCTCGAAAGTACTATTCATGAAAAGTTTTTGCTTATATACTTCAGTTGTTTGCTCATTATCTACTTGCTAGCAAATTATAGACCATTGACCTGTATCACTTCATTCATAACATGTGCTTTACAGTATTATTTAATCAAGATTATGATTGTAGCATGTCACCTCATAAATTATTTTGTTTTTATCGTTTTACCTACTCGAGGACGAGTAGAACTAAGCTTGGGGATGCTTGATACGTCTCAAACGTATCTATAATTTCTGATGTTCCATGTTGATATTATACCAATTGTTACTTGTTTTATATACACTTCATAGCAATTTTATGCATTTTCTGGGACTAACCTATTAACAAGATGCCACAGTGTCAGTTCCTGTTTTCTGCTGTTTTTGTATTCCAGAAAAGCTAGTCTAGAAATATTCTCGGAATTGGACGAAACTTGGACAGAACCTCCTATTTTTCCAACACGAAGACGGAGTCTAGAGGAGAGACGGAGGAGGGCCACGTGGCACCCACACCATGGGGCCGCGCGGTCCCCCCTGCCGCGCCGTGGGGTGGTGTGGGGCCCACGAGCCTCCACAGCCGCCGCCCTTTCGCCTATTTATTCCTCCCGACGTGAAAACCCTAAATACCCGAGCCATTATCCACGAAAAGTTCCAGAGACGCCGCCGCCGTCAACCCTAGCTCAGGAGGGTTCAGAATCTCTTCCCGGCACCCTGCCGGAGAGGGGAATCATCACCGGAGGGCTCTACATCACCATGCCTGCCTCCGGAGTGATGCGTGAGTAGTTCATCCTTGGACTACGGGTCCATGGCAGTAGCTAGATGGTTGTCTCTCCACTTTATGCTATCATGTTTAGATCTTGTGAGCTGCCTATCATGATCAAGATCATCTTATTGTAATGCTACATGTTGTGTTTGCTGGGATCCGATGAATATTGAATACTATGTCAAGTTGATTATCAATCTATCTTATATGTTATTTATGATCTTGCATGTTTTCCGTTACTAGTAGGTGCTTTGGCCAAGTAGATGCTTGTAACTCCAAGAGTGAGTATTTATGCTAGATAGTGGGTTCATGCCTCTGGTAATCTGGGAGAGTGACAATAACTTCTAAGATTGTGGATGTGCTGTTGCCACTAGGGATAAAATAACCGATGCTTAGCTTAAGGGTGCGCCGTTAGGTCTAATGCATTTGTTTACATTACGCACATTACTTAATGCAATTATCCGTTGGTTGCAACTTAATACCAACGGGAACTCGGTATGACAACCTGGTGGTGGATTATTAGTCATAGACGTTGTTGGATAACGGTCAATGTATTTTGTCGTAATGCCCACATGAATATCATAGTAATCATCATGTCATATATATGCATTGTCATGCGCTCAATATTTTGTCAATTGCCCAGCTATAATTTGTTCACCCAGCATGTTAGTTATCTTTTATGGAGAGACACCACTAGTGAACTGTGGACCCCGGTCCATTCTTTTACACTGATAATACAACCAACTGCAAACACTGTTCCTTTTCATTCTCTGCAATTTACTACTGTTTTCCACACCATACGTTTAATCCTTTATTTTCAGCAAGCCGGTGAGATTGACAACCTCACTGTTTCGTTGGGGCAAAGTAGTTTGATTGTGTTGTGTGCAGGTTCCATGTCAGCGCGCCACTGACAACCTTCAGAAGTGATTTCTTGCTCCTACTGGTTCGATTAAATCTTGGTTTCATACTGAGGGAAAACTGCCGCTACACTGCTTCATACCTTCCTCTTGGGGTCTCCCAACGAACGTGTGATCCACGCAATCAGGATTAAATCATGTGCTAGAGCTTTTTTAGTTTTTGAAAGCATATGGAGAGTATAAAAATATTTTGAGACGTGTATGCTAATGGTCAACGAATCAGTGATAGACAATACAGTATGACCCATGCCAACCAGACTTTACAAGAGCGGCTCCCATGAAGGACGTTATTTCTACCAAGCGGGCAAATCATCCCTCTTCTCTTTTATTTACACACTTGTGAACATTGCTTGACTGATTACTCAGGGGCAAAAAGATGTGAAGAGAATTTGTGGTTAAAGTTGTTATTAATTGGGACTGGGCACCCCGTTGCCAACTCTTTTTGCAAAATTATTGGATAAGCGGATGTATATGCCACTAGTCCAGCGTAAAGTCTGATTGACAAGTGAAATAAAGACCATCTACCACGTCCTCATGAGCTGGTAAACAGTGACACAAAAAGGAGTAGTACAGTTTTGAATAGTTTAAAGGTAGCACATGATAAATTTACTTGGAGTGACAGGAAAATACCACATAATAGGTAGTTATGGTGGACACAGATGACATGGATTTGGGCTCAAGGATTTGGATGCACAAGCAGCATTCCCGCTTAGTACAGAGTTTAGGTTAGCAAGGTTATTTAAGCAAACACAGACTGTCAACTGGTACAAGAAGAATTATAATTAAACATGTTTAAAGCATTATAAGACTCCACATTGTCTTCCATGTTAACCAAAACCTTTTACTAGAAAATATCTAGACTTTGGAACTACCAATGATACAAACCAAATAACAACAAGCTTTACAGTAGTTCTTCACTAATGGCCCTTACTTATATGATGCACAAGTCTAAACATTATTTACTTGGTAACTCAAAACAATTGACAAGTATCAAATTACTGAAAACAGTGATCTACAAGACTATGTAAGCATTTTTATACCACTACCACATGCATAGCATTTTCTGTTCCAACCAAACACCAATCAACTTATTTAAACAACTCTCCAAACAAATATAAGTGAAACAAGAGAGTACTTTTTTCAAAAGAACTAATAGCTCTGACAAGAGATACATGAAAACAAGAGCTAAAAGCTAAACAACGCTAGATAGGAATACTCAACAAATATAAGTGAAGAATAGGAGTATTCTAATGAAAAAGTGGAGCGTGTCTCTCTCCCGTACAAGAGTTGTGATCAAGCATTGTAATGACCAGAGGACAAAACATAAACAAACTGAAAGTAAAAGCATACAGACGCTCCAAGAACAGTACATATAATGTGAAGAAATAAAAATATAGTCTTACTAGAGATGACCTAATAGTTTGTTGATGAAGAAGGGGATGCCTTGGGCATCCCCAAGCTTAGATGCTTGAATCTTCTTGAAATGTTGGGGAGATCCAAGGGAGCCTCCCCAAACTTAAACTCTTTACTCTTCTTGATCTTATAATATCATCCTCCTCTCTTAACACTTGAAAACTTCCTTCACATTAAAACTCAACATAATTCTCATTAGCAGGTTAGTGCATCAAAACAATAATCTCACTTGGTTATGTAAAGATATAATCAAGAACTCATTCTAACATTAGCTACTGTACACCAGGTCTTTGTAGCACCTTTCCACAAAAAGAAACCACAAATAAAATTCATATAAGAAGCAATGCAAAAATGAAGACATAATATGTCAAAAACAGAACAGTCCATAAAGACGGATTTTTCCGAGGAACTTAAGTTGCTCAAATCAAAAAAATACTAGTTGTACGAAAGTTGCGTACATATCTCAGGAACACGCACAAAAAATTGCAGATCAAAAAGATTTTTTCTGATTGTCTACCGAAAAAACGGTGACGTCCAGAAATCTGTTCCTATGCAGTAATCCAAATATAGATACCATCTTGTCATAAGAGACTTTTCTTGGCACAACAAAACAGCAAATAAAAGATACAAAGATGTTGTTACATAAGTAAACAAGCACCTTGACTCAATAAAATAACAGGAAGTAAATAACATGGGTTGTCTCCCATAAGCGCTTTTCTTTAATGTCTTTTAGCTAGGCATGCCAATTTTAATGATGCTCTCATAAGAATAAGAGTTGAACATATAAGAGTGCATCAAGAAGCAAATATAAAGCATATTTAAGTCTAACCCACTTCCTATGCATAGGAGTCTTGTAAGAAAACAAATCAATGAAGCACAAAGTGACTAGCATAGGATGGCAAAACAAGTGCAACTTCAAAACTTTCAACATAAAGAGAGGAGCCTTAATATTATTGAGATATATGAAACTGTGTCTCCCTCTATCATAATGACCAGTAGGTCTTAAAGCAACCAGCATATAAAAGCAACATAAGACAAAGCTCAAAATTTTCATCATAAAGAGAGGAAATTTAATAACATCAAGATTTATATGACCATATTTTCCTCTCTCAAAATAATTCTCAGTGGCATCATGAATAGACTCAACAATATAGCTATCACATAAAACATTCTTGTCATGATCCACATGCATAAAAGTATAATTACTATCCACATAAGCATAATCATTAGTAATAGTGGGAGTAAAACTATCACAGCCATCATTGTAATCATCATAAATTGCAGGCATAGTATAATCATAATCAACTTTATCCTCAATAGTAGATGGACTGAAAATAGCATGTTCATCATTGTAAACATCATATATAGGAGGCATATCATAATGACAATAAACTTTATCATCAATAGTAGGTGGAACTAGAATACCACAGTCATTATAATCATCATATACTGGAGGCAAAGTATCATCAAAGCAAATTTCCTCCTCAAAGCTTGGCGGACTAAAAATATCATATTTATCAAAACCAGCTTCCCTAAGCTTAGAGCTTTCCATGACATTAGCAATAATGGTGTTCAAAGAATGTATACTAATAACATTACCACTATCATGCAAATAAAGTTCCATAGGTTTTTTAATTTTCTCTTCAAACACTTCATGTCCTAACTCAAGATAAATTTCATAAAGCTCTCTCAGTTTTTTGTTGTTTTCCATTAAGCCTAGCTAGTGAAATAAAAAACAAGAAACAAAAAGATATAACTGCAGGATCTAAAGAGGATACCTTCGAGCACACACACGTCGGCAACTGTGCTAGAAAATAGCTTAGTAGCCAGAGGATGTGAGTACCGTTTATCTTACCTCCCCAGCAACGGCGCCAGAAATGAGCTTGATGTCTATGAACGCTTCTATTACTGTAGATAGTGTTGGGCCTCCAAGTGCAGAGGTTTGTAGAACAGCAGCAAGTTTCCCTTAAGTGAACAACCAAAAGTTTATCGAACTCAAGGAGGTAGAGTTCAAAGATATCCCTCTCAAGCAACCCTGCAATTAAGATACAAGAAGTCTCTTGTGTCCCCAACGCACCCAATACACTTGTCAGATGTATAGGTGCACTAGTTCGGCGAAGAGATAGTGAAATACAAGTGGTATGGATGATTACAAGTAGTAATTGCAATCTGTAGTAACAATGGCCGTAAGCAAACATGCAGCAGAACTGAGAGTAAACGGTGTTTTCAATGCTTGGAAGCAAGGCCTAGGGATCCTACTTTCACTAGCTAGTGGACATTCTCAACATTAATAACATAATTGAACACAGATACTTCCTCTTTACATGCTACTCTGAACTATTCTCCCATTGGATCAAGAATACTACGTGTAGGGCTATAACAGCACTCCCTAAAGTCTGAGTAAACAAACACCACAATAGCAACATCCAACACAAGAACACAAATGATAAGTATCACTTTAATCTATTAATGAAGCCACACACATCACCCACACTGTCACCTTGATAACGTGTTCTTACATGACTCCAAATATCACAATGATAAAACCACTAGAGTGTAGCATGTTCATAACAATGAGGGGAAAATATCTATAGATTCAACTAGATTACAATGCTCACGATCACAATAAGATCACACCATGGGAGAGAGAGATGAACCACATAGCTACCAGTAGAGCCCTCAGCCTCGATAGAGAACTACTCCCTCCTCATCATGGGAGGCAGCAACGGTGATGAAGATGGCTCCGGGGGCGATGAAGATGGCTCCGGGGGCACTTCCCCGTCCCGGCAGGGTGCCAGAACAGAGACTTCTGTCCCCCGAATTAGGGTTTCAGATGGCGGCGGAGCACGGAGATGTATTCGGGCATATCGTCGATTCTTTTAGGTTTTTTGGGACGGAGGCAATAAATAGGCGAAAGGGCGGGTCCGGAAGGTTCTCGAGGTGGCCACGCCAGGGGTGGGCGCCACCCCCTCCAAGCCACGCCGAGGGTTGGCGTGGGCTCCTCGTGGTCCATCTCGACCTCCCCTTTTGGCTCACGGAGTGTTCTGGTAAAATAGGCACGCACGTTGATTTTCGTCCAATTCCGAGAACTTTGGTTTTTGGACTTTGTCTGCAATGCACAGACATAATAAACAGGAACTGGCACTGTGGCATCTTGTTAATAGGTTAGTTCCAGAAAATGCATAATAATGATATGAAGTGTATGTAAAACATGTAGCAATATGTATAAAACAAGCATGGAACATCAAAAATTATAGATACGTTTGAGACGTATCAGGCCCAACGAAATGTCAAAAAGGACCACCTCCGACTCAAATTGGCAGAAGTACCGTGGCAGCGTCCTGGCCAAGCGCCGTCACCCACGGCGGCCTTCGCCACGTGTCGCTTGGCCAGGACGCCGCCACAGTACTTCTGGCAATTTAACTTGGAGGTGGTCCTTTTTGACATTTCGTTGGGCCAAGTGGTCTCATGCGTCAAAAATTCCTCCTACTGTCCTACAGCCGCGCCTCCAGCAGCTGCAGTCCCCACCTCCAGCAGCAACTTCGGTGGTCCGCGGCCTCCAGCAGACCCCTCACCCCGACAGCCGTGCCTCCGGCAGCCCCCACCTCCAGTAGGGCCTCCTGCAACCCCCTGTTAGCGCAACATGTTCCTGTGTCAGTCAACTCAGTCAATAGCTGCACTCCACGATCACACGTTTCCTGTACACTACGAGCTCAACTTCTCGCACGATCCTTGTGCCACGATTGTGCACACGTTGTACATGTTAACCCCTATATAAGTTGATCAATGCAATGAGAAGCACTAAGGTGCATTGCTAATTCTGTCTTCACCCCCGCATGCACACAGAAGCCCGCAGTCGAGACTCGCGCGTGGGAAGCTGATGAATCGAGCGAAGGGAGCCTTCCGTCGCTGGCACCTGCAGCAGTGGCATGCGCCTCTAGCCACGGCCGACTCAGTTTGGCCGCCTCCGCCACTAGGGTTCGTGCGAGAGGTGGATGTGTTTCCTGCTATCGATTTGGGGCCTCTGGTCGTGAGAGTTGGACAGGTTTTTTTTGGGGTGCTGAACGGGTTTCTTTTTGCCGTCAGGCATGGCACCCGCAGGGTATGGGTAAGGGTGGAGCCACTCCATACCCTTACCCGTCACCCTCAATCTTACCCGTCACCCATACCCATACCCTTGTGTGGGTACAACTTTTTCCCATACCCTTCACCCGACAAGGTAAAGGGTTACCTGCGGGTAAAAATACCCACATTTGCAATACAATAGATTGTGTAGAAAATAGTGGTAGAAAACAACGTATAATCATATAACGTTAACCACCAGCACATTTTAAACCACAACACATAATTACACGTAATACTTATAAATAGCAACACTTGTGCATGATTGGAAAGTTCTTAGTACATTCAGGGACGGAGCCAGGATCTGAGATCAAGGGGGGCAAGGTTAGCCTAGTAGTGTGTGTGATCTTTGATGAGGGGGGCTAATCAAGTTGAACTACACTAATTAAGCAGTCATAGTGGCTAATATTGCAGTGAAAAGCCTGCTCGTCCCCCCTTGTCTCCGTCCCTGAGTACATTAGATTATTATTTTGAGACCCACTTGTCAGCTGTCACATATTTAGAAGGGTATATGGGTAAGCGGGTATGGGTTATATGAACCCATACCCGTACCCTCTCCACCCGATGGGTACAAGATATCCCCATTTCTATACCCATGGGTATTTTTTTTGCCCCAAACCCTCACCCTAATAGGGTTTTTACCTGCCGGATACGCGGGTAATGGGTACCCATTGCCATCCCTATTTGCGGTACCAGTCTCGTATGTGAGTATAAGGCTACGTATAATTGTAGTATATGGTTTGTTAATGAATAAAATGGCATTTGTAGAGGTATTGGAAAGTTGTAGTGGCACATCTCCAAGTTTGGTTTTTGTAATGCCATATCTCCACTGGCAAAAATTGCAATGGCATAGATCCAATTAACCCTATTTTTTATTGTATGGCCTCGGCAGTACCTCACGCATTGGGTTCATGTCTTCCCTATTACAAATTTCCAAGATGTTTACCTTTGGTAATGCATTGCCGATCTTCCTTATCAGGTTAAGCTTGTGGACATGATCCTCCTACGGTAGGTGGGATGCCAAAGAAATGTACTGAATTTGAGAGCTCCGATCGTTGTCCATGTATCCATAGTAGCACGCCTCTTGTTGAAATAAGTGTACAGGGAGTTAGGGGAGAACTTTTAGTATGCGTTAGAATTAATAATACATATTATCATACTTGTATATCCATGATTTATTTAATGTTTCTTGAATAATAATATTTGTGTTGATTGTCAAGTATGTGACTTGTTTGTAAAACTCTATTCCTGAATGATTATTCAAAAGTAGCCCCTAGTCAAAATTAACATAACAACACATACGAATATTAGATAGCACGTGTGGTACTTCATAACTATGTTTCTCAAGTCATGGAGATGTCGAAACAATAATGTGAACAAATGTTTGAGAGCATGGATGTTGGATTTGATAGACCCACTCCTTGAGCCATATTGGGAATGATTTTAGTTGTCTTAGTACATTGTGTATGCTATGCCCTTAGATCTTAAGTAGTCGAATATACTTGACGTATAGTGACTCACGAGAGAGAAGCAATTTACAAGGCAGAGAGATGAGGCCCCTCAAGACGAGTAATTTTCCTTATACTAATGTCTTAGAGTTGATTCGACGTCAAAGATTATTCGTATCAAGTCAATTTCTTTTGTGTGCAAGGGATGATCTATGGAGGGATCCAAAAATGAAAATAATTTCTACGATACACTTAAAATTAGTTCTTCTAAGAGCTTAAATCTTATTTGAGAATGATTGGCATTATGATCATATTAGACAAACGAGTCGTAGCGTGAATTTTGCAACAACAAGAATAACCCGATGTATTGAATTGGTGTTCATACATTTTACATATAAAATGTGGTACTCCATTTCCGGGAAGGGAGACTCTTGCTTAGAAATAGGCTGAGCAATGGAGAAACACGGTTTAGATAAAAGTTTATTCCAGAAAATATAATTGTGTCATATGTGGCTCGAGGGTAATAGTTGTATGTCTTCTTGCTTCATACTGATTTTCTCAAATAGTTTGCCGGTTGGGGGATCTATGTTCAACATCATCGGCACAACCAAGTAAAAGTTGGGTCAATTTTTTCTCATAAATATTTTCGTCATCGTCGTCTAGAATTTTAAGCGCAAAAAAGGGTCTAAACAAATATACACAGTTGTAGGAGAAACTTCAAGTAGAGAATTCCCATGGTAAGTCATAGGACAAAGAGAAAAGGCTATCCTCTTTTCCAACAATGGATCATGGATGGACAACTTCATGTAATTCAGAGTTTTCAAAAAAAATCATGTAATTCAGGCCTCCATTGGGCCTTTTTCTTTCATTGTGTACAGTTTTATTAAATTATGAATGTATGCAGTATAAATAACCTACTGTTTCTCGTTAGATTAGATAGGTTGTGTTTACCCGCAAAAAAAAAAGATAGGTTGTGTAACACATGTACGACGCTTTAGTATGAGCACGGTTTAAGAAATGTGTTACGGTTATTTATGGTGTATGTACGAAAATCTGACAAAATAGCTTTCATAGCTCAGTTGGTTAGAGCACCCGGTCTTGAGTTCAACTCTCAATGAAAGCAATTTTTTATATTTCAACGTGTTTACTTTTTTTCAACCACCGCCGAGTGAGTAGCCCATACACAAAAACCGATCCGCAAACAGGACCGAAACGCTCCAGCAATCGCTATACCCGTTGCGACTTGTGAAGCAGGGAGTTCTTCAGCAACGGCTAGCTAGCCACTGACTGGAGCTCTGCAATGATGGAGCCGGAAAGGCACGGAGCTCATCGGAGCCAGATCTGCAGCCACTTTGCACACGCTTGGACACAAGGCGTCGTCACTGAGCGCCGGGCAACGAGCGGGTCAGGATTTCTGAAAGTAGTTGCAGAGGTATTGGATCCTGCACTGGCGAAATGTGAGCCTCTGACGGATGCCTCGACGCTAGCTCCACAGTCGTCGCCATCATTGCAGGCAAGAAAGAGGTGTGCCTGTCCACAAGAACTGAAGACTGATGACAGCGGTGTGCCTGTAGTCGATCCGTCGGTGACATAAACCTGAGAGGCGTTGCGTTGCGTATCCACTAACTGAAGATTATTTTGTTGAGTTAAAAAGATTCCCGCCGTAGTATAACTGAAAGAGACTTACAGAATTGCAGCTTTGTCAAACAAGACGATTGCTGTGTACTCTATCATATTCTAGCATATATGCTGATACCAAAGGATCCATGAATGGCTGGTAGCTGTTCTAAAGGTATGGACTGCTCAGCTTTCGCACAATGCAAGATCCAGGCCACATTATCACATCCACAGACCAAATATATTCAGCAACTACAACAAACAATGCAAGAAACCAACCACATTACCTTACCAGAGCATTAATTTTTCGATAAAGACTCAGGTCTCAGGAGCCTTAATTAAGCGACACACATGAAGACCCATGTACGAATTCTAGTGTGTTGCGCATCCAAGCGGGGCATGGAGAAGGGGAGAAATCCAAAGAATTTAACCACGTTAGCCAGTCAACCACTGCAAGCAAACCTGAAGCTCCAAAAACATAAACTGAATAACGTCTAGACTTCAGAATCAACCACACCGAGGCCATTCAAAACCCCCCTCAAAATTACCTTAAAATACACCCATCTTTCAATCTCAATTGATCTCTAGTCTCTAAACCACAAACTAGAAACAAAAAATGGTTTGAACTTCGGAGAATTCCGCAAAGATATCCTCCGCACAATAAATTACACCGCAGAAAAATAACCTTGCAAAATTCGCCAAGAACAGAGAACAGGCCGAGCGGCCCGTGCCCAGAATGCCGTAGATCCGTGCGGCGTGCTGCTGCCTTCGACCATACGTATACGCCTGCTTCCAACCTTAACCTTCTGCTCCTCTCGTTGCCAGTGGTAGGAAAGTGCATGCTTGCCTGGCTCCACCCTGTCTGCCGTCGGTGGTGGCGCGGTGGCGCCGCCCTCCTGCGCCTACATTGGACGAGATGACCTCTCAAGGGAGGCTATGGAAGTGCGAGGAGGAAGGGCAGTTTGGCCATCTGAGATGTCGGTCGCCGCGCTCGCCATTGCGAAGCGGTGAGGAGCGGAGGTGAGGACAGAGACAGACAGAGAGGCGGAAACGAAGGAAACGTTTGGCTTGCTTTTATTATCCCAAGGCGAGGGGGTCAGGGGAACCTGGACTTTGGCATGTGACCGTGTGTGTGGGGCTTGTGGGCCGCTAAAGATGTACAGACCTATGGACCGATTGTAAACACTGTAAGTCAATCATTTTGATTTCTTTTCTCTTTTTCATCCAACCATCACGGAATTCTGACCTTTTCAGAGTAAAATACACCCAAGGTCACCGTAGTATTTGTCGGTGAAATTCGCTTTGGTTACATTATTCCAGCCCACATACCTTTCCAAATGTTCGTTTTTGTTGCAAAACGCACTAAATTCCCTTTCACGGGCGGATGCTAATCATAAATCCTCTCCCACAAGGTTGATCCTCAATTCACATCTGCCATTACGGCTCCATTCGGTCGCGCCCATGGTGACATTGATTTGTCCATGCGTAGGACATCAACAAGTTTCTCTTAAGTCAGTAACCCAAGGTATATCGAACTCAGGAAGATAGAGGTCAAAGATATCCCTCTCAAGCAACCCTGCAATTAAGAAACAAGAAGTTTCTTGTGTCCCCAACACACCTAATACACTTGTCAGATGTTTATGTGCACTAGTTCGGTGAAGATATGGTAAAATGCAGGTGATATGGATATTAACAAGTGGTATATGTAATCTGTGATAAAAATGACAGCAAGCAAACATGCAGCATAACTGAAAATAAACGGTGTTTCAGTGCTTGGAAACAAGGCCTAGGGATCACACTTTCACTAGTGGTCACTCCCAACAATTGTAACATAGTTGAACACTAGAATAAAACTTCTTCTTCAATATGCAACTTAGGTGTTATTCGGAACTATTCTTCTGTTGGATAACGAACATCATTACTACTACGTAGGGTTACAAAAGCACACCTTAAAGTCTGAGTAAACAAACACCATGATTTCACAATGACATCCAACACAAAGAACAACTCATGCCAAATATCCCTCTAATCTATTATCCAGTAAAGTCACACACGGTACGCACACTGTTCTCTTCGCACCGTGGGACTAAGGTGACTCCGGAAATTATAATGATAAAACCAATTGAGTAGCATATATATCCATAACATAATGAAGGGGAAACATCTATGAATTCAACTAGATTACAATGTTCATGATCACATAAAGATCACACCATGGGAGAGAGAGATAAACCACATAGCTACCGGTAGAGCCCTCAGACTCGAAGAAGAACTACTCCCTCCTCATCATGTGAAGCAGCAATGGCGATGAAGATGGCTCCGGGGGCACTTCCCCGTCCCGGCAGAGTCCCGGAACAGAGACTTCTGTCCCCCGAATTAGAGTTTCGGATGGCGGCGGAGCTCGGAGTCGTATCTGGGAAAAGTGTTCGGTCCTCCTTCGTTTTTAGGTCCGGACTGAATTTATAGGCGAAGAGGCGGCGCGAGGCGGTGGACAGGTGGGCCAAGCGGGCCCACGGCGCGGGCTAGGGGTACCCCGCGGCATGAGGTCACTTGGTGGCTATGGGGCCCACCTGCAGCTGATCTTCGGGCTCCGTGGCTTATTTGTGCTGGAAATAAATCACGTAAATTTTCGTCCAATTCCGAGCACTTTCATTTTTGGGTCTTTTCTGCAATAAACAGACAAAACAGACAGAAACTGGCACTGGGCACTAGGTTAATAGGTTACTCCAATAAATGTCATAAAATGATATAAACTTTAGAAGAAACATGTGGCATTTGATATAAAATAAGAAAAATTATAGATACGTTTGAGACGTATCACCATGGCGCCACGTTGTGATGTCCACCGTCATCTTGTTGGCGGTAAGGAACCGGGACTGCAAGGCGGCATGAGCTATGACTCATTAGCTAGCCCAAAATGTGTATCTTTTCAAATATTAAGAAAAAAATATATTATCAAATATTAAGAAAAATCCAAAATGGTAACTTGAAAATTGAAATTGCTCAATTGGAAATGGATGTACTCTATCTCTATACGCTCACACATTTTCAGGAGATAATCTTGGACATAAAACAAACTAAAAGATACGGGATATGAACAATATGCTAATAAAAACATCAATGGCCCATTGGGCCTTGGAGTTACGGTGTATTCCAGGGTTACCTTCCTTTAATAGATAGATTTGGTATATTTTGAGCAAGAGATGAAACAACAAGATCTCATATGGTGAGAAGTGTACAAGCTATAGTCAGAATAAGGTTCGCTCTGCTCTATCTCCGACCCCAATACCCCATGGTGTTTCTACTGCCGATGAAGGGCGTGTGGAGTTGTCTTCCCTGTGGATATCCTGGGATTCGGTTGGTGTTCGTGTTCGTTGTTGTGATTGCGGGTATGGTCCTTCTAATATACGTTTCTCATCGTCATAGAAGGCTGTTAGTCTAGTACGCTGGACTTTTGGGGGCTTAACATGATGATTTCTCGACTGTTTTCCATAGCAAGGCTTGTCTGGCTCCGGTGAAGGAGGGGTGCTGACGGTGGCACGCCTTCGTCTTGCTACATTGTTTGTAGTCGTCGCTAGGTGCTCGAAGGACTTATGTGTAATTTTTGTTACCTCCGGAGATATTCGTCCAGTTATTGATTATGATTACTAGATCTAAGGACCTTTTTGCAAAATAAATAGACATCATGGTAGCTTTTTAGTTCTGTACTTGGTATTATAAATACAGATAGACCGATGGCTTTTGGTATAGAATCACTTGTCAAGAAGACTTGGTGTAATGAAAAATAACATAAGGCACAAGAAGAAAAAATAGTGACTTTGGTTTTTTTTTATGGCAAACACACTATATTGATCACGACATAATGTTTACAGGGATAGTTACAATATCAGGAGGATTAATCAGCCACAAGTGGGCGCCCTGTATCTAAATAGTGACCGGTGAACCATGTGCATGAAGGTTTCTACTTGTACCGGTGTAGGTGTTTTTGGGCCCGGGCTGAGGAGAGAGGTGAGTATGGGCCAACGGAGGAGGGACCATATCAGGTTTGGTTTCCTGTTTGTGGGGCTGCACAAAGGATATTCCTTCCCACTTCCATGTCTTTGTCTTGGTGCGTTTTTTCTACTCACCACACAAGCTTAACACAAACGCACAGCTGTTTGTCTTGGTGCGTTTTTTCCTCTCACGCAGGATTTAAGCCCGGAGATACCCAAATGCACACTTGTAAACAGAGCTCTTCTCGCCAAAGGGAAAGAGCAACGTAGGCATGAGCTTTCCAATGGAGTGACGAACAAACGGACGAATCTCTGTAACGCGAGCTCCAGCAACACAGGGCCTGATGAATGCTCCTGGCTCCAGATCGGCCGGACCAGATCCGCTCTGAGCACCATGACCTGGTTCTGGCCATACGCTCCCCGGCCTGCAGGCACGATACCAGAGCGTGCACGCGATGCGCTCCGCCTCCCGAATTCCCGATCTCCTGCCTCACGCAAAACCAGGTGATGCCGCAGCTTGCTTGGCAGCAGAGGGCATCCTCGGGCAGAGCAACACGACGGCCTTGAATGAATGAACGGTGTGGACAGGACACGGTGGGCGCTTCACTTGAGCACGACGACGGTGGACATAAACGCGGCCCTGCCGTTTCCTGGATTGGCCACACCGGCACGGATTGAGCGGATCCATGCTCTGCAGCGCCAGCGATGGCGACCCGTCCATGGCGCAGAGTAATGCCTCGACTTCTCCCTCGGCCCGCGGGATACGATGTGATGAGTCATCACAGCCTGAGACCTGCCTGCTGCTCGGTGGGTGCTCGTGTATTGCGTTGCTTGCCGCGGTCCCTGCGATGTATGGCATGGCAGGACCAGGTGAGAGACGTCTTATCACTTCCGCGTGCAATGTGTGCTTTCACCTCTTCGGCCATGGAATAATATGGATCATCGAGAATTTGGCAGAAAAACCATGTTCCATGCGGTGCCTAACAATAACAATTGAAAGTCTACAAGTCGACTGACAGTGAAAGCTAGTACTGCAACTGCAAGCTGGCCTAGACTGAACTTGCAAGTCTACAAGTTTTACGGTTTTTTCTTAATTCACGAAAGGAAAGTTCAGATTTTGTTTTCATTCACAAATGTTTTTTTAAATTACATGTTTTTTCCATAATCGTTTTTTAAAAGGAAGAGATAAAGAATATGTGTGGTTTTCGAGACAAAGAGATAAATAATACTCGCTCCGATCAGAAATAATTGACATGGAGTTGTCTAAATACGATGTATCTACACATGTTTTGTGTGTAGATACATGCTCATTTAGGAAAATATGTGCCAACCATTTGATCGGAGGGAGCAGGTATCATCCGGCCTTACGTTATTGGCCCATTATGCAACCAGGCCCGTTGAAGATGGTGGTGCGTGCACGGAAACAACTTCGCACCCGGACCGAGCCGGCAAAAATCCGGTGTTCTATGAGAAAAACTAAAATGCACCCTACTCACTGTAAAATTAAACAAATAAACAATTATAACGCACTCCCGGTAAATAATCATACATTTTTAACTTCGGTGGCACAATGTTTATTTGAACATCATCATCATTTTAGTGTTGTTTGAAATGGAATATTCAATGATATCCACATAATCAATCTTTTTCAACAATTCGCTCTTAATTGCTATTATCGCAAAATAGTTAAGTCTTTGTCGTTTCATCCCAGATAAAACTTCACTACCATCAATTTAGAAAATTTTCATTCCTTGGTTGCAACGATCACATGAATGATCAACAAAACTATATATATGCAATACTTGCATTGGGAAAATAATCATGATGGTTTCAAGACTTCAGAACTTTAACAAGCACCATATTTTCTTTTGGAATGAAATCTTAAATTTTTTGAACTCAACATACAAACCATCTTCTTTAAGGGCAATCTCAATATTACCACAAGAACATGTCAAGCTATTATTATCCAATGAGCCTATTTTTTCAGAGGTAAATACGAAACCAAAAATTTAGTAACCCCCATATTGTTCGAATCTTCTTGTGAGTGAGGAAATTGTTTAATCTACAAGAGGTATAAAATAGTTGATTCCAAAATGACTCTGTTGCATGTTGCATACTGTGTGGGAATATTTGTGTCATCTGGGTTCTCAGTTCTCACTGTTTTTTTAGCCTTTTACAAAGAGTTGCAAGCCTTCAAGTCGATAAAGACTGCAATAGAGGTTGAAGTGCAAACAAGGCTGAAAACCTTTTGTATTAGCGGGTGAGTTCAAATCAAAAAATTCACAGCGTTCTATGAGTTGCACTGGGGTCAAGCATTATCTAAGCGCGAAATAATCTCCATATTAGAGCGAAGTGGTAAATAGGAGGAACCAAATCGTGGTAGCCATGGCTCGAAGCATATCGAACATCAAAGGCCTACCGAGAAGGTTATGGGGAGAAGCAATGTCGACAATGACCATGTACTTGCCGAGGTGTGGGCGAAAACTCGTGGTGGGTCATCTTGAGGACACATCGGATGGGTGATTGTAATCCAACTCAAGTGTCGATTGAAGCTAGATTGAAATTGAGTAAGCAGAGTGCATCACTACCTGTTGATCAAACCATGTACCATAGTAACATTGTAGGAAATCTAAGGTACCTAGCTAACACAACGCCAGATCTTGCATATTTGGTTGTGATTGTGAACAGGTATACAGAAGCCCCTATGACCGAACACATGGCTGGCGTGAAAAATATTTGATGGTATATCAAAGGAAACATGAATCTCGGATGCTACTATGAGAAAACGAAAGATAAAGGTGAACTTCGCTTGACATGATATAAGGATAGTGATGTAGCCGAGGATGTTGACAATCGCAAAATCACCACCAATGTGACATTTTTTGTCGGTGCTAGAATCTTGTCTTAATTGTCACAAAATTAGAACGGAGTTGCACAAACATGGTGTATCATGTCAAGGGGTCAGGTTGGAGCGCCTCTTCGGCAATCTTCTCAACTGTGATCCAAGGAAAATGGTGTTAAACGTAGACTACAAATTAACAATTTAATTGTGCAAAAACACGGTGTATCATGACCAAATCAAACATATTGATACACAATATTATACTTGGAATTGTGTTGAATAAGATAAGATCGAAATTGAATATGTGAGCACCAAATATCACTTACAAACATGTTGATGAAGTCACTAGAAAGGGTCAAATTTTTGGAAATAAGGAAAATTATCAGTCAACGAGTTGTGAAGGAACCACCTTAATATTAACGCTAATTGTTAAGAAACTTAAGCTTGGATCGGTTATGGTGTGCTGTGTTAAAATACTTCAACTGTTTTGCATATTTCATACTCCGTATTAGGCAAGTTTTGTATCCGACATTGTCCTGTCTCGCGTCATATGTTGGGAATGTGAGTCGTGCTAGACGCGGTTGTAACCCAAGCAAACTAGCCTGCCACCAAATCTATCTCTCTGAGCCGAATTAGGGTTTCGTTTATCTTGCGGATCTTTTTTTTTTGAAGGGTCGTTTATCTTGCGGATCGGTTTCGCATGAAATCCATCAAACCGGACGAAGTGGCACTAAATTCCCTCGGACCAGCGCCTGATCTGCCCGAATCACGACGCACACAGAGCACACCCTGGTTAGTGTTTTGACAAAAAAAAAAACGCAAGAAAAACCGAAAATCTGCTTTACGAAAACCTCTCCTTTCCCTCCTCTGTTTCCTGGTGTCAGCGAGTTCGACAATGGCCGCCTCTTCGGCTCTCAGAGTAAGCAAAGCAGGCACCGCCGCCGCCCCCCATCCCTCTCTGGCCAATCTCGTTCCGTAATCCTTCTACCTTGGTTTTGGTTAACGATGCAGCTAATCCTCGGCTCCTCGTCGGCGTCGCGTCGTCAGATTCTTTCCGAGATGGGATACAAGTTCACACTACTTGTAGGTGATTTTCCCCCTCGTTTTCTGGATAAGGTTTATTCCAGATGTTTCCTGTGATTTATCTCCTTTGTTTGCTTGTTTTCCCTCGGTTGGATTTAGAGCGCGGACATTGACGAGAAGGAGATCAGAATGGAGAAGCCAGAGGAACTGGTGGTCGCCTTGGCTCACGCGAAAGTAATTTCTTTCCCTTCTACTCTTACTCAAGAACGTGGTTCTGCTATATTTGTAAATTTCTAGTTTATTGGTTTGGGAAAGACAGAGAAGTTCTTACGAGAGCGAATATATAATTTCTCGGGTAGGAGTGAAGTTTGCTTCGCAGCTGTGTTTTTTTATTAAACTAGTTATGGTGATAAAAACGAATTTATAGCAGGGTGGCACTTGGAAAGGTTTGTCCTTTTTAAAATCAGAAACAAGGGTCTTTAGCATGTGTTACTACCTGTTTAAAGGGACTTGTGTTATTTTCTTGGCACCTTATTCATATATTTCTTTTAACGAAAAAATAAACAAGAAATGGCTAAATTGTACCAGTTGCAGTTCTGGTTATGTTTCGGTTATTTACTGTTGACAATGCTATATCGATGTTGTAGGCAGACGCAATATTGGAGAAGATGCGGAAAAATGGGATGATGCAAGAGATTGTTGACTCTCAAGAGACTACCTTGTTGATCACTGCTGACCAAGTAGCTTAAATCCCCTTTGACAAGCCCTTTTTAATGCAGTCTTTAGTCATAATTGGTGATGTTTGTTTCATGTGGATATAGCGAAATAGTAGTCACTTTGCACTGAATATATGGAATCTGGAGGGAGTGATCCTGGAAACAGTCATTATTGCCTGACTGTACTTACATGGTTATGTTACCACTGAATTTCAAGATTTAGTGCCTTGCCAGCATTGGTTCTGGTGTTTCTGGATATATGGTCCAGTCTGTGTGTTGTAGTAGAGATTTTCTTGACCACCGTTTGGTTTAGAAGATAGGCACATATGGTGCTAGAAGGACATTAGCACCAATCATCCAACATGTCTGTTGTATTTCAACATTAGATATTAAATGTTCAGTGTGCTCAGGTAATAATCCATGTCAAGAGGGATAAATTGGTGTTTGGATATATTTTACCACGGATAATCCAGATATTATGCAAACAAGGATAGCAGTTAGGTCGCATAATATCTGGGTCCAAGCGAAGAGGCATAAAATTGGATTTTTCGTGGACCATATTGATATGTCACAGTTTAATTATATTTGGGTTTTTAGGTATGATTTTTTAAAGGGAACTTGGGTATAAAATTTAGATAATTATAATCAGGGGCATGTCTGGGTCTTTTTCTTAGAAGCCAAATTGTCTTGCTCGATACTAGTTACTTCTGTTAAAATTGGAAGAGGGAAACTAGTGTTTCTAGGCATTAGTGATTAAAGTCGATATAGTTGAATATCTATACCTTTTGTGTCGCATGCCCCTCTCCCGCCCCTCCCCCACCTCGTTTTAATATTTTTTCATTATGGAGGTGGTGGTCCATGATGGAGTTATTCGCGAAAAACCTACCACTCCAGAAGAAGCACGTACATTCATCCAAGGTTTGTCTTATCAGCTTTCGTCTATGAGCTCAAGTTACTTAGATGGTTTGTTAGACTTGTCCATTTAACCACATACCACTTACAGGATACTCCCAAAGCCATGCTGCAACAATTGGATCTGTGCTTGTTACAGATGTTAAGAATGGTACTAGAAGGGAAGGATGGGATAAATCTGAAGTAATAGCCAGATTCCTCTGATGTTTTCTTTTCCAAATGTTATTCCTCTGATATTCCAGTCATGAATGAGTACCAAAGTCATACTTTCACACAGAAACCAGTTTTCATTTTAAATCATCTTTTTCCTTAAGTAACAGCCTAACCCATAAATTCCAGGGTTTAGTTCAGGTTAGCTTTTCAGTAACATGATCTGGTGTAATGCTAGCTTCCTGTTAGAATCTGTTCCAGCTTTCAGACCCCGTAAATTGATTAAGTAATAGTGACCTAACATGAACACGACCTGTATGAGGATTGTTTTACACTTCTGATAAAATGGTGGCCAATTCAATCTTAATGTTCAGATGCTTTTGTGCTCTTTCATAAAGTTGAAATCCATCTTGATGTTTCGACCCTAATTTGATACTCCCTCCATCCCGTTTATTGACGTGGAGGGAGAGCTAAGCTAGTACAAATTTGTATACAAATGGCGTCAACGGAACAGAGGTAGTATTAGCATTGAGATTTACCTGTATCATGGTTTAGTTCAGAAGTAGTATATTAACTTTGTAGACCCCCATAAGAAATTAGGCGAATGCTCAGATAACCCTTTACATGTTTTACCTAAAAAAAAACCTTTACATGTTTGAAGCATAAGGTATCATTGGCACAAAATATGAAATAAGTCCTAATGAATACGCAGAATCCAGCTATGATCCCATGTTCCCACCATGTAGAGTTCTGTGAAGCAGAGTTTTTGGCCTCACACTTTCCACTATGCTTGTCTTGCGCAGGTTTATCTCCACAAGATACCTGATGAAGTTGTTGATAGCCTGGTAAGTCAGAAAAACACAACCATTAGTTCAATTTTGGCATGTTTTGCGGTACTCCTTCCTGGTTTCTCAAAAAGCAAAGCGTAAGTTTTGGAATATGTTGCACTCCTCTCATCACCTAATTTCTCAATGAAACTTTTCACTTGTGTATGTTTCAGATTGAGGAGGGTAATGTCTTCTATGTAGCTGGTGGCCTCCTGGTGGAGCATCCGCTGACTTCACCACTCGTGGAATCCATTGTGAGTCGCATCCTTACATGTTCTGATTCTAGGTTGGACTATGTATTTCTACGTCTGCAAAGGATGTCGCTGCATCTCAACATGGCAAACCATGTGCAGGTTGGTACAATTGATAGCGTAATGGGGCTTCCTAAAGCGCTCACGGAGAAGCTCATCAAGGATTCCCTTCAGGAGTCCTAGCTGCAAATTCCGGACTAAGCTGGCTGGTGACGCTGAAATCTCATGTTGGAAAAATCACTATTCTTGTGCTGAACACACTAGACACTCATCCTGTTCTGGCAAATGGAACTGAAGCTAATCAGCTTCGCTGTGCCAAGGTTATATTTTAGCAGCAACTGAAATCCTCTTGGTGGCTAAGCGTACTGGTTAGTAGGTAGGAACATCTTTGGAGTCTTTCTGTGACGAACTCACCATTACTGAGCTTCATTCTCGCATGTGATGTTAAGGTCTGATCATGGACCAAACAAAATGTATCTCACGCTTTCGCTTTCCGCCACAAGCTCTCAGAAGACCAGCGGGTTGCAAATGGTTTTGGCCCATGAAAATGGTTCACTGTTAATTTTGTACTCCGTCCTATATTAGTTGTGGCTATATTGTGCCTACATCTAGTGTGGTTTTTTCCTTCAAATTTATTGAACTTCTCTGTTCTCATGTGCTCCAGGCGTCTCTTCCTGAGAAAACGACTTAAAACGACTTCAGTTTTTTTCTCAAACAGACTTAGCAACCTTTCTACCAGATGGGGCATGTTAAAGATAAACAGAACAAAAGGAAGTTCACTGTATACACGAAGCGGTACGTGAGGAGAGAGAGGCGATCGTCCAGGCGATCGTAAAAACCATTCTATGGTTTCGTCCCCTTGCCGGCGATGCCGCTGGTCCGCTCCGTCTCCGATGGTTTTAGGGACTTTAGAGGCATGGCGGATTACGGTCTCTCGTCGGCGGGAGGGTTCTCGTCCTTTGTTTAGTTTTTTTCAGTGTATTTTTCAAGATAGTGAGGCGGCGGCTATATCTTAAATCCAGAATAAGCTCCTCCTCGTCCTATCCTCGCTATGGTGGTGTGTCGAACACCAACAGAGAGCGCGTGGAGGCGTATATCTGGTGGATCTCCCGAGACCCAATCCGTTTACGTGTTCGTCCGTGGTTGTACGGTTGTCATCATTGGTGATGTTTACCAGCTCTGATGCGCTGGTCCCTCGGGGCCTTAGCACGACGACTTCCCGTCTGTCTATCACGACAAGTTTTACCTGGCTCCGGTGAAGGAGGGGTGAGGACGGCGGCGCGCCTTCGGCTCGCTCCAGTGTTCGTAGTCGTCGCTAGGTGGTCCAAAGTTATATTTATAATTTTTATTACTTTTGAGATTCTTTGTACCGTTGTTGATAATCAATAAATTGGTTGGCCTTTTCACAATAAAAAAGATAAACAGAACAAGACCGGACAAAACACACACGGAGTATCTTCAAAACTGCGTGTGTGCTTTGAAAACTACTGAAGTCGTTTTGGAGCACATGAGAACATAGAAGTTCTATAAATTTTGAAGGAAAAAGCCACACTAGATGTAGGCACAATATATGTTGTAACATTTCAATTCACCAAATGCAAAACACAGCTCGAGAAATAGGAAAGACAGACCTCGTGGAAAACAAACAGCTAATTGGGCTGCACATTCGGCCCTGCAGCACCTCCCACCGTCGACAGATACGGGCTGAATTACCGTTTTACCCAGTTCTTGCACTGCGCCGCCCCGTGGGGTTTGGTTCAGCCCAGTTTAGAGCACACCCGAGCGGAACGAGCGCACTGTTGGGTGAGCGAAGGTTGCGGTCGCCGGCGAGCCGAGAAGTTCCAGTTCCCCATCTGCAGCGGCAGTGGCCTCCGGTGGCGCTGCCCCGGGTTGCCGGAGGTCCAGCGGTCCAGTACCCTAAGTTGGTGCACTCGCTAGGTATGCCCGTGACATAGCCCCAGGAACTGAAATTTTGCGTTGGGTTGGTCAATTAGCGTTGGAATTCGGCGGTATAGCTCGATATATCGTCTGGCAGCAATGATCTTAGTACTAGGGGTGGTTTCCTTCCCAGTGTGGCTATTTATTACCTGTTGTTGTGGCAGACAGAAGGGTTACTGGAATAATGCATCTGCTGTGAAGCTTGTATTCACTGTGTTTTACTTTTCTGAGGAAACTGGAACTTTTGTATGATTGCCTGGAATATCTTACAAGCAAAGGGATAGCGGATAGGTTTAGGTTGGACATGGGGAACCAATTTGATCATGAAACCTCAATTGCGTTCTGAATGGTTAGATTTGAAAAACGTGAAGGCCTCTTAGCAAGTTAGTTACAATAATAATAGCCAGATTACTAACAATAGAATTGTCTCTGCGACTAGAGCACTATTAAAATGTGTAGTGAAAATGTAGGTGCATAGTACGCTATTGTGTATTCTGGATCCATAAGCAGTATGTAAATGTTAATTCCTAGTAGACTCAGTCTCTTCCCTGTGGCAACTAACCCCCCTGGTGGCCACCACCCTCTAATGGGAGTATGCAACCACATGAGTATAGTTTCATGTTGGTGGTATGCTGAGGAGCTGCAATCATATTTGACTTTAATGGGCCCTAATTGGGAAATCTCTCCCGTGAGTTGATGTCTTAGCAATGCTTCCCCATGGGATAAATCTGTTTGTTCCGTGAGGATTGAAAACTGATACATCAGGAAAATGCATTATAGGGTGAAACCGCAAGCGCACTGGGGTTACTTGTGTAATGATTTTCATACTCCAGTTACATGGTAATATACTGTGTTAGCGGTTTCTATATTTGCAGTTTGCCTATTTGACCCAGAGCTGTTGGCTTGTTGGACTAATGTTGTTCCGTTTCTAGGCAGCAATCAATGAGCTCACTATGTATATTTTTCAGCTATGCAACCCCATCTCAAATATGAAACCATAGAAGAACACATGTTTTATAATCTCCAAAGAAATTTGAGCTATCAAAACCAGCTTCATATTTACCACAAAACCAATGCCAGCTACTTTTATAACTCAAACCTAAGAATTTGTACACATCATGAATTATAACATTGGTTCTTTGTTTTCCCAGCTAGGCCCATGTTAATGTGCTATTACTCAGAGATTTCCTTGGCCATGAAGAAATGAAATGATATTCCCTACCAGCTTCATGATATTCTTTCATGCTTCACCACTTGCATACATCTGAATCTCTGATCAATATACCTTCTTGTTGTATAAGTCAATTGCTGAGTTGGTTGATTAGGATCTACTCTCTCCGTTTATAAATATAAGATGTTTTAACTTTTGTCCACATTCACATGTATATACATGTATTTATACATGTTTTAGTGTCTATGTTCACTCATTTGGGTCCGCACCTAGTCAACCTAAAACATCTTATATTTAAAAACGGAGGGAGTAGGACTCTTGGAGAGATCCTTCTGAGTTCGCAAAATTCTCGTCATATGAACTTAAAACCTTACTGACCTGGTTCTTTGATATTAATATAGTATATGGTGATACCAGGTACGCCTCCACTTTTAAAACCATGCACTCATTTAATATGACTACCCTATGTATACACGAATGTGTGAAATAAATTCTGTGAACTTCTGTTCGCGAACCATCATCTCCAGATTTTTTTCTTGTATCTGTAAGGGAAAATATATTTCCCTTTGATCTGTTTGTGCTTGGCCAAATCATCCTTCCTTGGACATCCATGCACTGCAGTCTTAAATTGCTTTTACATCACTTGCGGTAGTTGATTTGTGGCACCAAGTCTTTTTCTAGTTCCAACTAAAGAGATAATGAACAGATGTCAGTTTTGTGTCCCTTGTGAGTACTTCTCTCCGTAAAAACACTTTATACCGCCTGTTGAAACCAAACTTCAATTGGATTTTATTCCTTTCGAATCTCAGGTTCTCTGTTCCGAACTTTGTTTTATAATTATGTATCAATTAACATTGTGCTGCAGTAAATACTATTAACCCCGATGCCTATACCTATCTGTTCCGCTTGTTACAACTATTCGTGAGAAGTTGTGGTCACACCTTTTTGATGATTTTGGTGGGCATCCACAGTTGTCCCTGTTAGTGTTTTGTGTAAGTATATAGGATTATGCAACATTCGTATATATATGGAATATTATCTAAATAGGCAGGAGAGTTATTTGAATAATAAATATATAAGATTAGAGTTAGAGATTTTATCTGTATCCTTAGGATTATTACTTAAGGGTCAAGTCCTCCTATATAAGGGACAACATATGTATCAGTTATCAATCAAGCGTCGAGAAATTAAACAATCTAGTATATCCTTGTTCCTCTACGCTATGCCGTCCGGCCATCCTCGTGGCAGTAGTTACCCAGTTTGTTACAGTTAGGCTCTCTCACTGTAATGGCTTCTTGTGCTTACATATTTTTATAGTCTAATGTTGGTCTTAGAGTCACCAATAGATGCAAAGGAAATATTTCACGAGCTGCAGCCCTGCCACAATAATAAAGACGACTGATGTCACTTTGTCTTGCTATCTCTATATCTAAAAATTAGCAGGACATGACCGTGAGGTGCAAAGTGCGAACTGTGAACTACCTTTTATTAGATACAATAGAGGTCTTTAAGTTAGATTAGGATGGACATTTTAGAGGTTAAATCAGTAAAGAAGTGCTACCATTTTGTTATCTCTCATTCTATTGGTGCTTTGTACATGCCTAAAGATCTAGAATGCCATGGGTTAACAAGCTGGGTTCTATGGATCTTGTATCCTGCTGCCTAATTAATTCTCCCGCAAAGAAACAAACTAATTTTTTCAAATTGAAATATTGTTGTAAATTGTTACATTTTGTTTTGACAGAAATAAAATTTTACACCTTATGCAGTGTAGAATATTTTGCCCATTTCAGTTGTATGATTCGAGGCTACATAATGTTACATTTCTTGTGCCCACTAGTGCACGAAGTACATGGATTGAACCAGCAAAACTTAATTCATGAGATTCATTTGTTAACAAAATCCTCACATTTGTACCTTTGCCATTAGACTTGTTATTCTGCCATCGATGTTAGACTCTTGCCAGTCCCCCGATTTTTTTATTGTCAGTGTCCAATTTTTAATTTACTTTACTGGTCTTCTAGGCCTGAAACTACGCAGAATGTATTGTATATAAAAGCATAATCTGGGTAGAAGTTCCATCTACCAAGCATGCCATTAACCATCGACGTTGTGTTATTTTTTTTAGCAACTGAAGTATAGTATCTACCATGGTTATGTCTATACTAACCATTGACGCTGCTGCTTCAACTTCTAGCGGAGCTAAAATGTAGAGTTTTGGTTGGGCATCAGATTCCGATATGGAAATTGGATGTATCAGTTTCTGCTGGTTGTAAGTACTCTGAAGCTGATTTGAAGTGCTGAAAAGTTTTATTTTCTTCTTTGTGCCTGCCTTTTCACCTATCCATTTTGACACCAGAAATATATGTTTCGCCATTTTGCTGTTTTGTTTGGGATATTCTGAGAAGAATGGTTTAAGTTTTCAAATGAAATCAACCTGGTTTCGATATCTCCAATGATATTTACTCTGTTTCATCATTCTACCTCTTATACTCAATCATTGCGCAAATTGGCCATAACGATCTGTAACATGATTTATCATATATTCTGTGGAAAACTGGTGGCAACAAATTTACTAAAGTACTAATGTAGTATGTTACTCAGCCACTCTGCATTGCACTTTGCAGGGGTAAGACTTGACTCGTATAATCCTTCCCGAGACCCCACCTGGTGTGGGAGTTAGCACTGGGTTTGTCCTTTACTAACGTAGTATGTTGGTCGCTTCTTTTAGTAGCCAACTTGTTACTTATTAGGCCACCCTGTTGCTTTCTTATCTTACGAGAAAGGAGTTTGAGATCGGACTACTTTTATATCATAATATCATATGGAAAGCACATTCCTTCTCTTGTTAAATACATTCAGTATTTTAACATAAATCTGTAGAACTCTAGTCAGTGCAGTTTATTGGGGGATGTGGGGGTAGATGTGAACGTAAGAGAATCCGTGCAAGTGTGTCGTATCATAACTTTAACTTCTTACCAGATTGTTACTTGATCTGACGCAAGAGTCGTACTAAATCAGGTGTTCTGGTTCTGGGTGAGGTACTGTGATCAATTATATGAATGTGCCAATTTTGCCAGCCTTTTCTGCGGCAGTAGATTTGCAGCTTTTTGGGTGTGTTTGGTGGCAATAATCAGGGTCACTAACTCCTATGGTGCTAGGATGGGGCCAAAAGTACTGAAAGATCACACTATTAGTTTTACGGCTACTGCTTCTCATTGGCATACTGCTATTCAAAGCAGCAAATTTGTGGAAGTTTTATAGATGTTCAGTAGGTTGGTGGCTGCTGATTTCTCTGTGGATCATCTCTGGCGCTCTGCTGTATTTTCTTAGTTATGCTCTAGTTGGCTAGAGGTTTTCCTGCATCCTTTGTAAATACATTGTAAAAAGAGTTCATGTTATTGCTTTCTATGCTATCATGGACGAAACGTTTATTGTACATACAGTTTTTGCTTAGTTGTTTGTGGGTCTTCTTTATAAGTGTGTCTGGGTTAATGTTGAGCTGTGTGTGATGTATACCGCAAGATGATCAACCATGATTTGGGGAGTGGATGTACAAACCCACCCGCCCAGGTTCAAGTCCTCACGGATGCGACTTTGGGTTTCTATTTATACTGTTGGGGCTTTTCCTTAAAGTTTTATTTCAAAAATAAAAATATGAGCACGCAATACTTATGCCATATTAAAAATTACAATTTCAACTGGTCTCCAAGATTCTGTTCGATGTGATATGCTAAGTCTTGGTAATTGTGCTTGCTGTTGTTGTATGAACCAAGTACCCAAGTGGCTGAGAACCGAGATGAGGATATGGTGATATGCTGGGCCTGCTGGCTGTCATCGCTGATGGAGACAGGTTATGGTGATATGCTGGGCCTGCTGGCTGTCATCGCTGATGGAGACAGGTGGTGCTTCTGTTTCTGTGGACTTTAAATTTTGGCCTTTTCCTTTTAAATGTTCATCCGTCATTATCCAGAATAAATTCTTGCTTTAGAGCATTAGGAGCCAGAATAAGGTTCTGAATACACCTGATTGTTTTACCATAGTGAAAGGACAAGGATATCGCCTAGAGGGGAGGTGAATAGGCGATTTAAAACTTTTCCGGTTTAGTCTTGATAATTGCGAAATAAAACTAGGTGTTTAAATTAACAAGGCAACAACCTAAATAAACTAGGCTCACCTATGTGCACCAACAACTTATGCTAAGCAAGACAAGCAATAAGGTGATAGCAAGATAAAATACTTCAAGCACGAAGGCTATCACAATGTAAAGTGCATAAGTAAAGAGTTCGGGTATAGAAATAACCGAGTCACGCGGAGACGAGGATGTATTCCCGAGTTCCTTCTTTTTAGGGAAGTACGTCTCGTTGGAGAGGTGTGAGGCACCACAAAGGCCGATCTCAACGCCACAAAGGCTCACCCTATTCTTCGATGAACTGCACCATAAAGGATTGGTTCACCTTGCACTATCGGAATCCTTCAAGACGGAATCCGGAGCCTTTACAACAACAATCCAAGGCACAACCCACAATTGGATTGGGGGCTCCCGAACGGCTACAAATGACCACAAAGGCGTCTAGGGTCCAAAGACCCAAGAGCAACAAGCTCACAAACTTTCAACTTCCACGAATCCTCGTGGAGAGCACAAACCGATGCAACGAAGCAATGGCAAGAGCACAAGTGCTCAAATCCTTCACTCTCAAATCCCACCAAAAGCAACTAATGCTTATGGGGGAGAAGAGAGGAAGGACAAAGAGGAGAACCACACAAGAACTTCAAGATCACGATCTACTAGGTTCCCCTCACTTAGAGGAGGAATGGATTGGTGGAAATGTAGATCTTGATCTCCTCTCTCTTTCCCTCAAAGATATGCAAGAATCATGGGAGAGATTGAGAGGGGGCAAGCTTTTCCAAAGGTCAACAATGGAGGAGAAAGAGGGGAAAAACAAGCTCTAAAAGTTAGGGAACCATTGGGGAAGAAGGCCTCTTAAATAGGTTTCCCGAAACCAACCGTTATACTCAGAAAACGCGAGCCTGGCCTGGGAGCCGGCCGGGCTGGCCTGTAGGCTGGCCTACCAGCAGAGCCGGCCGGCCTGGGACCCGGCCTAGGCTGGCCTGTGGGCTGGCCAAACTGCAAACACACCCGACACGAAAACGATCATATCTTGATCATCCGGACTCCGTTTTCGATATTCTTGGGCTCATTGGAATCGCAACGAAGAGCTTTACAAGATCATGCAGAGAAACATCATAGTCCAACAATGGAGGATAAAACGAAATGGGGAAAGTTTAGACATCTCGATAAAAGAACAACCGATAAAACCTCCAAACCAAAACCGCAATATGTTTCTCATCCGGACTCCGTTTTCTATGATCTTGGGGTTGTTAGAAGATACTCACAAGCTCAACAAGATTATGCATATACACATCATAGTCCATCATGTGAGGAAGAAACCACAAGTAGAGAGTTTGACCTCTCTTAGAAAACACAAACCGGTAAAACCTCGAACATCAAAAACGCAATAAGATATACATATGAAATCCGTTTTTGATGCATTAGAGCTTGGTATGGAGATGAACACAAGCACTAAGTCCTCACATGGATAAAAGCCAAATAAGAACCAAGAAAGATGAAATGCCAAGTATGCAAAGGTTTGAGCTCTCTACAAAGATGCGATCAAGTTACTCACTTGAGAGCCCCTCTTGATAGTACGCCGTCTATCCTATAACCCGATCTCCCACTAACACCATGAGACCGGTAAAATAGA
The DNA here is from genome assembly GCA_947311845.1 of Poa pratensis. Classification (NCBI taxonomy): domain Eukaryota; kingdom Viridiplantae; phylum Streptophyta; class Magnoliopsida; order Poales; family Poaceae; genus Poa; species Poa pratensis. The sequence continues at coordinate 21,372,947 of CAMZMU010000073.1, forward strand.
AAACCTATCAAGATCATACCTTTGCCTTGCGCATTCCACTTGAGCTCGATGATGACGATCTTGACTCTCTCAAGTTGGAACACCTTTCTTGATTGTGCTTGCTAGCACATGCTTGATGAAGACTTCTCCAAATACTCCCCCATACACCATGATGGGATGGGAGAGCCTTGCTAAGCTCCGTCTTCATGAATCCACTTGAACTTCATCTTCTTATCTTGATATATATGATGGCTTGGAGATAACATGAATGTTTACTCAATCTTCTTTTCCAAGCCATGCTTGCAATAAGCTCAACTCTTCATATGACCATTCTTCATATAATCCCTTGGATAGAACCTTGGTCATCATGTAATCTTCTAGAGTCCAACACATGAACTCCAATCTTTTCCTATGGACAAGATCTACAAGAATATCTCAATGCAAACATTAGTCCATAAGGATTGTCATTAATTACCAAAACCACACATGGGGCAACACATGCACTTTCACATAGTGAATAAAATGTTCTTAATATGTTAGCAAGCCAAGACTCTTATGCCATTGCTATTTACTGTTAGAGTAGATTTTCCTTGGATGTGCGATGACTTGTGGTGTAATACTAACTAGCAGAATCAGAACATATTTCTGGATAACTAGTTGTAAGAAAATGTATTTCTTTTTACCTTAGTGCACACCTTTCTTTTTTCTTCTTCCATTGATTGATTACGCTGCAATCGGTTTGTAAAACATTCTACAGAAATCGTAAAGGAAATAACACAGCAACTTAAAGTGATGGTTCTCACCCAACAGTTTCTTGATTTGACGGGTTCTTTACAAATCATTGATAAAAAATTGTAGCCTTGACTGAAAGAAGGGAAATCAGGCGGAGTCCCTGTGTGCCCATGGCACTAAGTGCCAGTGACAGGATCAAATGATAGGGGCAACTGTGGTCACGCATAGCAGGTTTTGGGAGTAGCAAGTCCAGCTGGAGTGGGGGCGATGGTGAGACAAGCATTACACACATATATGGCCATACCAGGCAGAATTGCCATATAAGTACCAGCAGATGCATTCACCATTGGAAATATATCATGTTCATGCCTTGTCTTGTTTAAAGAGATTGATACTGCAAGATATCTGCGGCTTGATTTTGGTGCTCCCACACTGACCCGTTTCTGATATTCACGTCTTGTAGAGGTTTTTACAGTGCACCTCTCCCCATTTTTTTTGGAGCCATGAGCCGATGAGTGTGAAGTACTTGACCAATCGATGATGTGTTATTTCTACTTTTCTAAAATAATGAGATGTGACCTAATAGGTATACTGTTGTATCAGGTACAGCCATATGTATCAAGGAGCATGTTTCGAGATCAGTGATTATAATGGTAAGCCAGAACAAATGGGTTGAGCATGGATGTCCAGGAAGTGGGGAGAAGGATACAAATCTCGACTGACGAAACTGCCCTCGCGTCGCCTAACCTAGGCGACTCGGGGGGCGACCAACGCCGCCTCCCCTCAGCCCTCCCTCCCGTCCCCTTCCTCCCCGCCGCCGCCAGAGGTCCCGTCGGCCTGAGCTCGGGCTGGTGACGGCGGCGGCGGGGCTTCCTCCGCGCGCGGCTGTAGGGAGCTTCTTCGGCGGCGACGGCGACGCGTGACTCGGCCGTGTGGTGGCGACGAGGTGTCGCTGGATCCCGGTGGAGGCGCAACCGACGTTGACCGAGGAGGCCCTGCTACCTCGCGACGGTGCCGCCCCCTGCAGACGCGGCGGCGAGCGACGGCCAGCTCGGGTCTAATGGCCTCGGGCAAGCCTCTTTCGCCCCTCCACAGCAGGATGGTGCGGGGCGCCTAGTGTTTCCGGCTGCTGGGCACCGAGGTGGTGCCGGCGGCCGGCAAGACGGCGGCGGGCTGGATCTCCTCCGTTCAGCCCCTATTTTCGGTGCTCAAGCTGAATAAAGGAGATGGTCCTAGGGTTCTTCTCGCATCAAGGTTGCAATCTGCCGGATGACTATCCCCATTGATGTGGCTGGACAGTCGTGTTTCGGAAGGCTTCGCCGGCGAACTCCACTGGGCGCTCCATGCCTGGAGATTGCTGGATCAGATGGTATTCGATCGTGCGCACCCATGTTTTCTCTGACCGTTTGGTTTCAGAGGGAGCGCTTCGAAGCTCTGCTGGCTGTTAATATCATGGAGCACGCTTTCTCGTTCCATGGTGCTGGCGGAGAATGACATGGAAGGCGAGATCTGAGGACTGGCAATGGTGGTTTGATTCCTTGTGCTGATGAGGAATTGGCTTGGTGTTTCATGACTTGGAGCAGCGGCATGTAAGTGGGGGCGACAACATACGTGAAGTCCAAAGTCCTATCTTTCAGGGTGAAAATCCAAGGTCTGGCCTTAATTGGTTGTGCCTGACAGTGGTCTTGCTGAAGACATTGTTTTGAGAACGAAGACTATCTTCAGGGTGAAAACCCAAAGTCTGGCCTTAATTGGTTGTGCCTGGCACTGTTCTTCTTGAAGGCGTTTCTTTTAAAGAATTGGACATCAGGTATTGTTTTGGTGGTGGTTCTGCGGCTGCAGCAAGGACTGTAACTCTGTAGCGGGACTTTTCTTTTTATTTCTTATTCTTATTGTCTTTCGGCTGTGTGCATCCGTAATAGTTTTGGTTATTGCGTTGTTGCAGAGGGCTAGGTGTAATTTGTATCTCCGTGATATTAATATACACTTTTTATCTAAAAAAAGTGGGGGAGAAGAAGTCTTGGCTGGAAAAAAATGGGGTTAAAGCAGGCTTATCGGTAAGGTGCATCTGATACTTGTTTCAGGTTTTGCATTAACTCGAACTAAAAGGATGACGCTTCTTGTACAATGTTCCCATTTTGTCACTTTATCCACGAGGAAGAATGCAATGCAAGGCCCCCTATGAAGAACCAAGCCTAACTGGCAAGAGAAAATGTCCAAGATGGAGGATTGGAAGGGTTCCCGTGGGGTCCGGTAAATAACTTGGCGTCCGTTTGTGGCTAGACACGCCGATGTCACAGTGGATGTACGTCACATGAAGGCTGCAGCTGTTTGATCTGAATAGCTAGTTGGGCTTGTGGCCCTGGGTTATGCTGCTTGTTTTTACCTGACAGGCGAACGAATATTGTCGGTAAAAGTATGCTTGTCGTCACCTCTTAGTTTCGCTAGCTATGTTTCATCATGCAAAAAACCATGTGTTTTGTTTGCAGAAATGGACCAACGCACGCTAGCTGTTGGTGGACCTTGCGGCGTGCTTATATGGAGATGGTCCTGAGTAAGAAAAGGGATAAAATCTTGTACAAAAAAAAAAGAAAAGGATAAAATATTGTGAATCTACTCTTCGCTCCTGTACTGCTGGCAGCAAATGTGAGAATGGTTACAGAACTGCCCCATACTTTAACCATAACCACACGTGGTTTACGTAAGCCCGAACCCAACCAAACTCATTTAATGCCAATGTGAAACCAACCAAAACTGTACCCGCTCAGTTTTTCAACCAAACCAAACTAGACCTGAGCGCGCACCCATGGTTTAACCCATTTGGTCAAATGGGTCCAAAACCATTTCGGTAAGAGGAAGCGTGTGCGTACTGCTGGTTCGTGTGCGTACTGCTGCTTCTACTCGAAATCAATCAGTGAGCTACAAAGCTGTTTCAAACGTAATTTCAAAAAAAAAAAAACTGTTTCAAACGTTGCCATGACCGAGTCCACAGTTTTAAGAAGACCACATGACTGCTACCGACTTCACAAATGCAGCCTAGTTTCAGGCTGGATGCACATCCAGGACAGAAAAGGACTACAAATCAAGCCAACAGCCGAATCACATTTAGAGATAGCTCACAAACTGCTACTGCTAAGGACCTGAAGATACTGGGCACTACTGCTACTGTGGTAGCCTGAAGATACCACACATCTCAATCACTGGATCACTTGAATGTTCTCTTCACTCCGGTTTCTTTGCATGATATTCATCACTCCAGCCTAAGGTTTCAGCTGTTTCATGCACAAGAGTAAGAAATTAGAGCACAATAAAAACCGCTCCCTACTGCATATTTGCAATATATCAACAGCAAGCTAGACCAGTTTTGTATGCTACTGTATCAACTGAGATGCCTTTCAAACTAGGCAGCATGCTGCTCTACTTGAAAAGAAAAAGGCAGCATGCTGAAATTAGATAAATAGACCCAGAAATATAGCAATTCTGATTTTACTACGGTAAAGCAATTCTGAACGGAATCGTTGGTACAGATCTTGACGGATTGTGCGAACAGGATATAGGGTGCACCTGTGCTCGGGTGCCAAAGTGCATTTTCGACACAATCTGGATTATAATCATATGTTCTCCAGCCCATATGCACTTGAACAAATCGTACAGGACAATCTGGATTATAATTACATTTATGAGTTCAGCTCAATCACTAGTTGATTTCTAAAGAATGCTCCAGCTCCACTACTCACATCGACCTGACTGAGTAGTGCAATTTACTAACAAGGCATAATCTTCCATGAGACTAAAACTAGAGCATAGTACAATACATGAAAATCTAGGTGATATGGTGAACACAGTACATATCTGTACTATTTGCTGATCAATTTTCAAGCTACACAGACAAGCAACTAATTCTCAGGGGTGTACTAGATCATATATCTACTACTGATTCGAACTACACAGCAAAAAAGGCATCAGTCCTATTCACGAATTCCAAAAAGGCACACTGAAGCATACGGGGAGAAACTCTTCAAAAGAATCATGCTTGTAGCACAAGATCAACTAGCTACCTGATGGTCAGCCGGTCAGGGGAGGAGAAAGAGGATGCCTAGTCGTCCCATTCATCGTCTCTCACTGCCAGAACCTCCAACGACTTGCGCCTTGAATCCACCATGGCCACTGCACAACGCTGGAGACCAGAATCCATGAGACTTTGAGGAAGAAAAGAGGATGTTTCCAATGGAGGAAAGAATCTATGCTCGATGTGGAGTGAATGGCTCACCTTGGTAGGAACTAGATCATGGAGTGAGACTCCAGAGGGTGGTCACGTCGGGGGAGAAGACGACCGGAGGGGAGAGGCACGAGGCGGCGGCGATCTGGCGGTAGGTCGACCGGATGGGAGGGGCGGGGCACGAGCGGCGGAGATCCGGCAATAGGACGACCGGAGGAGCGGGGCGGGGCACGAGCGGCGGCAATCCGGCGATAGGACGACCGGAGGAGCGGGGCGGCGGCGGCGGCTCCGGTGGTGACTGGTCAGGGCTGTGCCTGTCGTGGAGAACCAACCTCTCCAACCGGGTACGAACTTCAGGTCCAACTCGTTTGGAACCAAACCTAATCGAGCCTGTACCCAACCATACCCGATCGAGTCAGTACAGAAACTTAACTAAACTATACCCGTTTCACTTTTGGCCCATTTACACCCAAACCAAACAAACCTATATATTAAAACCAACCCATCGGACCCAGGTTAGACAAAACCATTCTCAGGTTTAGCTGGCAGTACCGATGCATGGCGATCGAGCACTGCTGCATGTACGGTGCAGCTCTATATATTGTTCATGAGAGCGACGCAGAGTCAATTCCCATCCAATTGCTGTCGCCCAAGGAACGAAGGAAGGACGTAGAAATAAGTTTTTTGTGAATGTGTCGGCATGCATGGAACCACCGTCGATCTCCCTAGCTAGCTAGCTAGCTCGTGTTGCACAGCAGGAGGCGCCACACGTCACATGCATGTCGCTTCCTTCCACGTACAGACGTACTCCTATCATCACCTGGCTGAACTGGAATAATCGGGCGGTAACATGCATGACCCCAGGCTGCATCGTGTGCAATTCCACGCCACTGAACTGATCTGGTACTCCTCAAGAATGTAGTGATTTCTACCCCTGTATGCGGACATGCGGTAGACTATGACTTGGACACTCTAACTGTTACATGAATAACATCAATTAATTACAATGGCACCAATACAATCATGTGTTGAAATGAACAAAATCTTATGTTACACAACAAATAAATGATGGCATGCCATGATCTATCAAATCTGATTTGCTCTATGGATATATACCACCTATAGTTGGTTTGTATATTTTGTGACCAGATGGTGTCTTGGTCATCTCTCATCCGAGCTCTCCAATCGCATACAACACTTGCTTGGAATACTTGGATATTGTCTCACTGGATCTTCTGAATGTACTTTGAATCACTCTAAACCGCTGATTATGACCTAGAACATTGCTAATTGTTCTTCCACACAACCCTTTGGACACGTCTCGATCGCATCGCATCGTGTCCGTGCACTGTAGCGAGACATGATACGATTCGAGTCGAGCAGTTCAATCAATCAACACGGACGGAAGGACGGAGGGTGCGTGATTTATAAGCTTTGCTGGATTGGAAGGCACATGCGTGTCCGTATATGTGCCTGCTTGTTTCAAAGGAAATGCTGACGCACGTACGGTACTGCGTACCATGTACGTATACGTGCTAAGCACGCCGTGTGTATCACCGCCACTGATCGATCGATGTGCTTCTGCTGCTGCCTTTTGTGTTGATAGTCGTTTTGCTTCGCAGCTGGAGTGAAGGGGACGGAGTAGTAGTGAAGCAGGCCGGGTAGAGTAGTATGGGTGCATGGGATGGGAGGGGTGCCCCCCTACAACAAACTGCTCCCTCCCTGCTAACCACCAATCATTCTGCAACACAGCTCTCTCTCTCTCCCTCTCCCTCTCGTGGGTCTGTTCATCTCTCTACGGCTGGTACTCATCCATCGTAGTGGCCCATCATCATAATGTGCTACCGCGCGAAGGGTCAATTACTCGGTCCCCGGCCCGCTCCAGCCATCGCACATGCACTTTGTGTCCACTTGATTTAATCCTTCTTGTCTCTCCCCCCCCCCCCCCCCCCCCTCGTGACCTTGACATTCACGCCATCAACAGTCTGATTCGCCTATAACAATATATAGTACTGTACGTTCCATGTACATTGTGTGCATACAGTATACATACATGTATATATCCCCACACCTGGTCTACTGTTTGCTTATACCAAGCAATGTTATAATTTCCAAATACCTTGCTCCCAGAATGGCGCTGCCGAATGGCTCCTTCATGTCTGCAAAGCATCGCATCACCCGTGCCAGCGTGGTGCGGCATGCGCAATTAGGGCCGACCAATAGGCCGGGGCAAGATGGACAACCGGCTGTCCGAGAAGAGAACTGCCCAAATGGTTCAGTTTGTACTCTAAAAGTTTCTATAAATATGTTTACTTAATTAATCATGCACTAGAAACTGCTACCGCGACATTCGTTACCTCATACTTTTTACGGATCTTTACCATAAGTACTTACGAATTATATAGATTATGCAATGTATAAGACATAGTTCTATAACAAACTTTACTACAAATATCTCAATGAATTCACTAAACAAAACAAGACAAACTAATATTTAGTAACATTGCAGTTATGTGGTTAAACTATGAAAAAAATACACATAATTATACTTATAATACTATAACATGCTAAAAATAAGACCTAGAGAAGTATAAAAATTCAATATAAATTGTATTCGCCCCGGACCCGAATTTTTATTGGACCGGCTAGCTAGGTCTCGCAGTCTCGATCGCATCGCATCGCGTCCCGTGCACTGTAGCGAGACATGATACGATTCGAGTCGAGCAGTTCAATCAATCAACACGGACGGAAGGACGGAGGGTGCGTGATTTATACTGTAAGTATCTTCGCTTTACTGGATTGGAAGGCACATGCGTGTCCGTATATGTGCCTGCTTGTTTCAAAGGAAATGCCGGTACGACGACGCACGTACTGTACTGGGTCAGTACCGTACCGTGTACGTATACGTGCTAAGCACGCCATGTGTATCACCGCTACTGATCGATCGATGTGCTTCTGCTGCTGCCTTTTGTGTTGATGGTCGTTTTGCTTCGCAGCTGGAGTGAAGGGGACGAAGTAGTAGTGATAGTGAAGCAGGGTAGAGTAGTATGGGTGCATTTAATTTCTTCGTCACATTCCGGAGCGCACACGGCTGCAAACATGTTGGGATATACCAAATAGGTATGCCCACGTCATGGAGTTATTTTAGCAAGCCAAGGTACCCCACTGGTGGTTGTGCAGGCTGGCCCCGGGCGGCCAGTTTGCTAGAGCCACAAGGCGGAGGCCCAAGTTCCAAGACTATTTCTACCTGAAGCCCAAGTGTTATGCGCCTTGTTGTACTGAGACATGGCACCTTAGATGGATTGGCTTCATACTTTATCTCCTTGTCTTAGGACTAAGCAATCTCTACATTGTAACCTCTAACTTGTACGCGATATTCGCCTATAGTGAATTATAGCAGAACGCAGCGTTCCTCCATCGTCCGGGAGCCTGAAGCTCGGTAAACCTTGCGTACAACCCCGCATATGGATCATCTGCCACCTAACGCGAGCCACCCTACATCGCTCCTGCAGTGACAATCACACGAAAATGCGTGTGCTCGAATTTTCCGTTGTTGTTCGTTGCGAAGGCGCACCGGTGGGATTTGCTCGGTGGTAGCTAGCTACACTACAACACGTCTGGCTACCACGGTTTGAGTCCGTGGTAGAAAGTCAAATTTCCGTTGCAACCGTACCATAGCGACGGTCCTATCAAGCGGTGTCAATCTTGCGTCATAAACTGATTGCACGCTATTTTCGAGGAACCGTGGTAAACCTAATACCCACACTACCACGTTTAATAAACTGATCAATCCAAATACACCACTTTGGGTTACCTTCATACTTAATGCATGTTGTGAAAATGGTCAGATATACTTTTCAAGATTGATCATTAGCAGTGCGCCGTCTATTTTCTTCATATGAAGTTCATGATTGTTTCATGTAGAATGGCAGCTCCTAATTAAAATCTGACGGCAGGAGCTATTTGAGTTGGACGGATGACTTTATATGCAACACTTGTTATACAATTATTTGCAACCTTCGTAAAAAATTCAAAACTCACATTAAGATGACATATGGGTCTGTGCATTTGAATTTGGATTGCGTTTTCGTTTGTTGGGAGCAGGATAGTTGTCCCAAAATTGAGATGATACGAATGTAACTCCCCCGTTGAACTTGTAAAACATCGTCATGAAGTCATACTCTATGACGTCCCAACATTTCTTAAGGAAACGTGATGAAGCTTTGTGTAGCAATGTCTTCCGGTCTTTCGTTTGAGTTGTACCCTTATGCGTCCACGTTATAGTGATCTGAAGTTCAGAAAGTTTGATTGAACATATGGATTACTAGGGAACGACACCTATTTAGGGACATCGACAAAAGGCAGCTAAAAGTGCACAATAAGCTCTTGGGGGCTAAAGTGTAGCCAGGCACTGTAACGTTTACACCGTAGACATCAAAGTTGAGCGCCAATAAGAGGATTCTTTTTGAACGCCCGCAATGGAGGCCACCCGGCTGAAAGGGATCCTGCTGTCAAGTTGTACAAGGCACAAATTCAGTATGTATTGCCAGTATTGGGCCATGGTGTAGCGAAAGAAGCAAACGCAAAGTGCACCCCCAAATTAAGTGTTAAGGATGTTCTGCGATGCTGTGGAATTACACGAACAGGCTACAACTACAAGGTACAAGCTACAGCTTTGGCTATAATTGAAAAGGCCCAACACACACAGGTCTAGAAAGATGGCGAGAAAAGGTTACTGCGTCGTACTTTCAAGGACTGAAATAAATCAAATCAACCAGCTCAGCTGTACTATTGCCATCTTCAGATTCAAATGGCAGTGATCTTATCATCAGTAACCAACGCATGCAGCCTTCCTACAGGCGGCGAGGAGCCAAGGACAGAGCAAGGGAGCAAGGAACAGAGCATATGCATGCGTTTTGCTTGCTGCACAGATACCGGCTGTGGTTTAATTCGAACGAATCGTCTCGCTAGATTGCAAAATCTGGCACTGCATGAGTGCCCCAGAACCAAGGATCAATGCTTAGCTGCTGCCACTCTGAAAAGAGAGAAATTATTCTTTCATATCAATCACGGGGACCGCTACAAGCAGTACTACAGCCGATCGCTGTGCCCAGGTAGCAGTGAACAATGCAGACAAGGTAAGTGCAATGCAGATATATGGCATGAGTCTCTCTGCTCTTCTGGTTTCAGTTAATGCAGGCTAGGATCCGGATTAACTGCATCATTAAGCATGAAGGGACAGGCTCGCGTACAGAGACCAGATCGATCGGTGCTTATCCTCATCTTAGCTCATCTTGTCATTCTGTGGGGTGAACTCAGTGCAGTGTAATTCACAGTGCAGCCATCATTTCTGAACGCCCAGGCCCGGCTCCTGCTGCCGGTACTTTGTATGTGAAAATGCGGCCATTCCTACCTATAATCTGGGTAGCTACTAGATCATTGACATGATCCAAACCTCGACAGCACCTACAGCAGATGGCTCTGCTCTACGTCATGACAAGCTAGCAAAGTAACAAGAGGTTAAAGTAAAAACTGAAAGGAGTGTTGTAGAATAACCGCGCGGCGGAGGCTAACCCGTGTAGGTCAAGTTCAGAGACTTTCAGAGATCGACCGATCCCAAACCCTACCGATCTACTGCAGTTCGGCCGTGAACCACCACCAGGCCAGCCACTTGTATGGTGAGAATTACCAGGCCGGGCAAAAGCAATGTGGGTAATTAACCTGCGTCGATGACTTGGCTGTCAGGGGCCGGTACTGGGAGACGAAGTTGGATGCGTTTTATTCCGACAGATCAGGCGTGCTAATTTATGCCATTCCGCCAGGGGAGACGATAGGGAATTTCGGAGACAGGGCATATATGCTTGCGGAGGCAACTTCACTTGATTCTGCCCCGGGCCGGCCGATATATTCCGGCCATGAAAAACCTCTCCGGCCGGCCCTGGGAATTGGGAGTGACACGTAATACGTACTAGGCTGACCGCCCCGCTGCTCCTCGCTCCCCACCCCGGCGCAAGCGTGTATATATAGGGAGGCATGCCACAATGAGCCCCAAACCCACAAACAACGCCTCCTACCTCCTGATCCACACCTCACCCCACTCCAGGAGACCAAAAGGCCAAACACACAAAGCACCAACCCGTGCAACGGAGCTAGAGAGAAAGAGCGAGAAAGGCATTCAGGCCAAACACACAAAGCACCAACCCGTGCAACGGAGCGAGAAAGGCATTCAGGCCAAGGAGTCAAAATGTACTTGTAGCTTGCACCGCCCACCAATCACCAGTGGACAGCAGCCAGCGGCTAATATCTTCTTCCACGGTGGGAGGTCGTTAGAGACTCACTCGCATCGCACACCACCAGCGATCGAGCACTTTTCCAGCCGGCCTCGATCGGCCGATCATGTGCAACACCGGCGCCAGTCCTCTCCCCTCGCCGCCGCAGCTTCCGCCGCCCCTCGCCTCCTTCAAGAATTCCTCTCACCTGCTCCACCCCATGGACGACGGCGAGGACCACGCCGGCCGCGCACTGGCGCTCTCCAAGGTACACATTCCTTCTCTAGCTAGCTAATCTTCTCAAGACATGCATCGCATGTGCCTGCCCGCCCGCCGGTAAATTTCATACTGGCATGCACACGTAGGTCTGTAGAGATTGAGCTACCTGCTAGCTACAGTCTGCTTATTTTACTGCCTAGCTAGTAACAGCAACCAGAAAAGAAAAAAAAAAAAGGAAAGCTCGAGCTGTTGGAAAATAGTTTTGCTTTTCTCGGCTGATCGACGCTTTTGTTGGTAACAATCTCACGTGTGTCTGACCAGGTGGCCGACGAGGCGCGGGCGATCGGCCGGTTGTCGGTGCCCATGGCGGTGACGGGGCTGGTCATGTACTCGCGCTCCTTCATCTCCATGCTCTTCCTCGGCCAGCTGGGCGAGCTGGCCCTCGCCGGCGGCTCCCTGGCTCTGGGCTTCGCCAACATCACGGGCTACTCCGTGCTCTCCGGCCTGGCGCTCGGCATGGAGCCCATCTGCGGCCAGGCCTTCGGCGCGCGCCGCGGCAAGCTCCTGGCCCTCGCGCTCCACCGCACCGTGCTCCTGCTCCTCGCGGTGGCGCTGCCCATCTCGCTCCTGTGGATCACCTCCACGGGCCACATACTCAAGCTGCTCGGACAGGATGAGGACGTGGCCGCCGCCGCGCAGACGTTCGCGGCCTACGCGTCGGCCGACCTGGCCGTGCTGGCTGTCCTGCACCCGCTGCGTGTCTACCTCCGGTCGCAGAACCTCACGCTTCCCATCACGGCGTGCTCCCTCTTCTCCGTGCTGCTGCACGGGCCGATCAACTACCTCCTCGTGGTGCGCCTTCGCATGGGCGTCGCCGGCGTCGCGCTCGCCGTCGCGCTCACTGACCTCAACCTGCTCCTGGCGCTCGTGTGCTTCCTCGCCATCTCGGGGGCCCACAGGGACTCGTGGGTGGGTCCTACCTCCGACTGCCTCCGCGGCTGGGGAGCGATGCTTCGTCTCGCCGTTCCTACCGCCACCGCGGTCTGCCTCGAGTGGTGGTGGTACGAGCTCATGATCGTGCTGTCGGGCCTCCTCGCCAACCCGCGCGCCGCCGTCGCCTCCATGGGCATCCTCATCCAGGCCACGTCTCTCGTCTACGTGTTCCCCTCTTCGCTTGGCCAGGGCGCGTCCACGCGCATCAGCCACCAGCTCGGCGCGGGTCGACCGGCGGGGGCACGCCGCGCCGCGGGTGCAGCCCTCTGCATCGGCCTCGTCATCGGCGCCGTGGCTTCTACCTTCATGGTGTCCGTCCGCAACCACTGGGGCCGCATGTTCACGTCGGACTCCGATATCCTGCGGCTCACGGCTGTGGCGCTCCCCATCGCCGGGCTGTGCGAGCTCGGCAATTTCCCTCAGACCGCCGGGTGCGGGGTGCTCCGCGGGAGCGCGCGCCCGGCCAGCGGCGCTCGCATCAACCTGGCCTCCTTCTACCTCGTCGGCATGCCTGTGGGTTTGGCTCTAGCCTTCGGGGCCGGCCTTGGCTTCGCCGGCCTGTGGCTCGGCCTACTGGCGGCGCAGGCGGCCTGCGCGGTGTGGATGGCGCGCGCGGTGGCCGCCACTGACTGGGACGTCGAGGTGGCCCGTGCCAAGGAGCTAACGAAACCCACTACAAGCACCAGCGACGCCGAATGCAACAGCAACACCTCAAAAAGCAGTGTCACCACTAGCAAAAAGACAGCAATAACTACTAGCAGCAATGCCGGTGGTAGCAGCAACAATGGCTACGTGCCGATCAGCGAGGGGGGCAACGACGACGTGCTGCAGAAACTGGAGGCAGGGCTCATGACCATGGCCAGCTCCGTTGGTGCTACCGGCATCAACAGCAGCAATGGCGAATATACACGAACCTTGGTCGTACCCCTTCCCCATCTACAGTAGAGAGGGGCGATTTCTGAGCTCGCCCGCGTCCACCAGCTCGCAGCCGGCGATTCGCTGGATTTCTCGCCCTCCGGCGGTCGCTCCGGCGGCGGGAGGGCGGGGAATCCGCGGATCCCGGCTTGTATATAGTCTAGGTGTGCGTGGGTTCCAGCCGGCGGCGTCGGGAGGGTGGTGGCGCGGTCGGAGTGGTGGTTTGCTGGCGAAGATCTTCCTCCTCGACGGCGGTGCTTCGGTGAAGCTCTGCAGTGGATCTTCCGCCTCCGTCGCGTGTGCAGCTCGGAGGAGCTGTCAAGCGCGACTTCCCCGCGCTGGAGTTCGTGGATGGCGGCTCCGGCTTCAAGATCTGGAAGATGCAGATCTGCATCGGCGTGACGACGACGGCGGCTTCCGGCGTAGATCTTCCGGGATCGGTGATCGGCGACTTCCCGCTGGCTTGGGGAGGCTCCTGTTCCAAGGCAAAGCGAGGAGTTCGAGCAGCGGCGCGCCACCGACAGCGTTGCGTCGTCTCCGGCGTGGTCGAGTTGCTCAGGGGCTGGGCTGTAATTTTGTTTTCTTTGGGGGCCTCTTTGTAACTTGTCCGATGTAATCTGTGTCTTTCTCCGCAAAAAAAAAAAAAACAGCAGCAATGGCGACACGGATGCCGTTGACAGAGACAGCAAGTGCAGCAGGAACAGTAACAGCTCCAGCAGCAGCGGTGCCGTTTGTACGGCGGCGGAGGGAAAGGATCAGACGAAGGACGAGGTCTCGGAGAGGGCCCCGCTGATCAGAGTGGGAGACGAGGAGGAGGAGGAGAAGGCCGACGATGGCTAAGTCGTGTGGCCGCTCCATCGGTTGATTCTGGGTTTTGATAACTCTAGGCTGTTGCTATTGACTTGTTTGATCCATGCATCCCACTCCATCTTGATTTTGTTAGAAGAGAGAGAGAGTATTGAGGAGGAAATGATTATGGTTGCCTTATTGTTTCTACCTTAGTCAATTACCCCAGGTTGGTACTGCCATGAACAACTCTTGCGAGCCTTCTGTAAATACTATTCCAAAAAGAGGCCGAATATATATATTATTATCGCTATTATTAATTGATGATGGCGAAAGCCGGAAAGTGCTTCACACGTGTATACGCACGCAAGCATCCATGGATGGATGTCCGTATGGTACTGTACGCTGTGTTGATGATTTGAGGTGTGGCTTTGAGGCCTCTAGCGCTGTCCCCCGAGTAGATGCAAGCGTGCGGGCCAATTGTGGTGCCCCGTTCATTCCTGCCATTTATTTCCACGCACACCGCTTCCATATCGAACTCAATGGCTCCTTTTTGTGCGTTTCCTTTTGATAAAGCAGCTGGGAGCGTACGATCTCTGATATCTACAAAGCACCCGATGAGAAATTAATATAAAGCTGCACTTGGTGTCTTGCGATTTTGGGAAGAATATATAAACTTTATGGCGCTGCAAAGGAAGAACGATGCTGTGTATGCCTCTGCTTCACAATGCGTTGCTACTCTGGGATTATTTTTATCGTTAAAGGTTCTTACCCTCAAATATTTGGCACTGTTTGCCGTACAAACGTCGAATAAATTATGCAGTTTATAGCAGCACCAAGTGATATGGAAAAAGAAAGAGAGAAAAAGGATCTTTATGTATTAGTGGAAGTTTCACAACCTCTTCATGCATGTTTAAGGCTGGTTTGCCATTCAGTGTTCAACAATTGTATACTCAGAAGTATGAGGTATATGCACCGGTGATAATTTTTTTTTGCTACGGCTACAGAATGATACAAAAAGTTGAAAATTCAAGTCTGGTGGAACGCCGAAACGAATGTCTCTGGAGGCTACTGTGAGCTGTTCCCCTTTCTCTCCGACATCTCGTCGGCGATTCTCCAATAGGCGAGGCAAGTGCCAATTCGGGAGGTATATGGGTGGAGATGAAGGGGGAGAGGGGCGAGCGAGGAGCGGGGCGGTACTGCAAATTTGAGGAGAAGCTCGAGAAGGTATAGAAGCGAGTGGATTTCACGCGGGAGAGAGTGCAGCGCAAAACTGCTCATCCTGCAGGTGCGTCTAACTTTCGAATAGGAGCGTGGGGCCATGAAGGAGCCGTCGTCTGATACAGAAGCGGAGAAACGTAAGAGGGGATCATAGATCGAGAAGTAGAGGTATCGGGAGGGGGTAGGTTTGGGCGTTTCTGACGAGAATTGAGAAAGGTGGGAACTCATCTGATCACCGGAGTACATCTGCCATTTGTAGGCCCGGTAGGGGTTGCGATGCGAGGTTTTGTGGCAGGAGGTGGTGGGGCTGGCCTGCAATTGGACCCAATTCAGCTCGACCGGTGTTTGTTCTACGGTTAGGGATCATGGTGGGAGAGGGCGGCAGGTGGCGCATCCCAAATCGCTATGGCTGGTTCCGACATGGCCGCGATTCCTATGAGGTGCGGTGGGTATCCAATCGCAATAGAGTGTGGCTCCCTTCAAGACCTATTGGGAAGATATCCCCTCCAGCCTCTTTGATTGGAGAGGTGACTGGGCGAAGATGACATGGCTAGGTATTTCCACCATTGGTGGAGGTCGTGGTGAATTTCAGAGTGGGAAGACTTTCCTGGGTGGGCTGGGTCTGGTGGACTTGGGCCTAGCCCATATCCCTTCGCTAATTACTTTAGTGTGGGCAGGGTTTGAGACACCTGCGTCGCATCGCTCTCTCAGGCACGACAACAGATCTAGGGAAGAGTGGTCATAGTTGGGAGGAGGGGAGGTGAAGGAGACAATGTGGAAAGGATGATGTTTCGTTGACGTCGCTTCCATGGCATACCCTGGAGGTCAACAAGATTGGCATGGTGGTCGGGGAGGTGCTTTCAATGGGGTGGGCATCGGGACTGGATGATGGCGAGGGTTTCCACAACCACAACACATGCAACAGCCAGGCCCAGGCTATGCGTAATCAACCCGAGAGATTTTCTTATGGAATGGGAGCTTGGACCTGATCAAAGGGAAATGGCTGAAAATTTGTATCAACAACATGATTCTTGGTATCCTCATCGGGTGAGTAAATTTGCAAGCCAACAAGGTTCTGGCCAGATTTTTTCTCCAAATGTGAATTTCTCTGTCATGGGGAGAGGTCTAGATCTGATACCTCCATCAAATATTTCCCAGAACAACTCTATGAGCTCAAGTTCAGTTGGTAGTGTGCATAGTTCAGAAGGCATGCCTGCTTCTTATGTTAATCCTCAAGTTGATGTTGTTAGTGATGCTGGTACAGGAATTCTTGCGACCAAAATTGGAAAAGCTTGATATACATGCAAAAATCTAGGAATTGTGGCAATCGATTGTAAGGATTTACTATGTCGCATTAATTAATTGTGGAGCTCACATTTCAGTTAAGTGCAAGGTGGTGACCAGGCCTAGGAAGATAGTGAAGTTCGTAGGGTGTCCGTAGGATGGGCTCTAGATGTTGGTTGCAAAAAGTGGGGGAAAACTGAAGAGATTCCAACTACTCAAGCTACTAGTGTGATCTATGTTATTGGTGGGAGAGTTACTGTTGTACAACTAAAGGAGGATTTTAACAAACAATTCCTTGGGGAGATGAAATGGGAACTAATTGATTTTGGGAATAAGATGTTTCTAGCTGATTTCCCTTCTAAGTTTAGATTGGAGGAAATGAATAATTTAGATTATTTTGGCCCAAAGGGGTGTTCAGGTGTGGTGTATGTTTCAGAATGGTCTACAACTTCCATTGCAAAATTCAAAGTATACACACTATTTGGATCAGAGTTTTTGGTGTTCCTGAATCAATGCTTCATAAAGAGGTCTTCGGTGAAATTGAATCTATGCTGGGAGATGTGCTAGATGTGGGACATTATTGGCTTCGGGGGAAACTAGATGATTATAATTAAGGTTGGAGTGACGGATCCATAAAAAATACCAAATGTGTTGTCTCTGACTGATTATCTTTATGTGTCTCATATCAAGTTTGAAACGGAACAAGTGGTTGAGATGGGAGGACCAATTGTGAATGGAGATGTAGTAAATGTGGAAGATAGTGCTACAAACCCTAGTAAAAGAATTAGGTATTCTAGGAAATATAGAGGGAACGAAATAGCTGATAAAATTGGTATGAATATGGCTACTTTGTACAAGATAATGGACCTAGATGAAGATGGTGATGCTTTTGCTAGGAGAATTTTCCTAGGAACAAAAATATCGGAGAAATAAGGAAACAAAAGAAGTGGGTTCGAAACATACTGAATCTTCATAGTATTTGTTGAACAATGAGGCAAATGACAAAAATAAAGGGAAGCAGGGGGCTATGTGTGGGAGAGGCAGAGGAAAAACTACAAAGTCTGATGATGCAATTTATGAATGTAGAAGAAAAAGTGACAGAGAGAACACTAAAGGAAATATGCTGTTTAAAGAAGCAGATCAACAAATTTTTTTGGAGGTTACAACTGGTATACCTTATGTCCTTAACTCTCATGATACTTCATTTAGAATTGCTTCTACTGTAGGCACTAATTTTGGAATAAATATAGAGGAAACTTATAGAACTGCTAAAGAGTTAGAGATTTTGAAGAAACTCGTTGGAGCTGCTAAATCTAACTGCAAAGATATGGGTGAGAATGGGGGAACAAATTTGGATAATTTTGATCATGGGACCATTCTTAACCTTTTATCTGATAAAGAAGCTTATAGTATTGATGGTAGTGGGACTTATGATTCAGATGTAGAATTTGATGTTTGTGCTAGATGTTTAACTTGTTTTTTTAGACTGAGTAGATAAATAAATTCAATTGGTAGATGCAGAGGAAGAGGGCGATTTATTTTTTCGGGCTAGAAATTTAATTAAATTGTAATAAGAGTTTAAATATTTGATTCCATATCTGGCTTTATTTTGTGGTGACATTGAAACTCGTAGAAGTGTTAGAGTTGCAGTTTTTGCTCATGATGTTTCTTTTGTGGGTCATGCTGGAACTAAAAAAAGAGAATGTTCTTATGTCATGGCTTAAATTTATGTTTGGCAAAAATAATTTTATTTAGCATGTGGTATGATCTGGAGGGCTTGCTGGAGGCATGATTCTAGGTGTGGATGACGGTGTTTATGAGTTGATAGAGTTTAGTGATGGTGTATATTTCATTCGCATGCTACTCCCTCCGTTCCAAAATAGATGACTTCCATTTGTCTAAAAGTGGATGTATCTAGACATGTTACGTGTATAGATACATCCACTTTTGGACAAATTGAAGTCATCTATTTTGGAACGGAGGGAGTAGTTATGAATAAAAAGTCCAATTTTATTTAGAATTTGTTATTTGTTTATGCCCCTGATACGTCTCAAACGTATCTATAATTTTTGATGTTCCATGCTGTTATTATATCAATTGCTACATGTTTTGGTTACACTTTATATCATTTTTATGCATTTTCTGGGACTAACCTATTAACAAGATGCCACAGTGCCAGTTCCCTGTTTTCTGCTGTTTTTGGTTTCAGAAAATCTATTAAGGAAATATTCTCGGAATTGGACGAAACAAAAGACATCGTCAATAATATCACGAGGAGATCACGGAGTCCAAAGGGGAGTCGGAGCAGACCCACCAGGGGGCCACGCCACACTAGGGCGCGGCCCAGGGTGGGCCCGCGCCCCCTATGGCGTGGTGGCCCCCCTCGGCCACCGACGCCGCCTCTTCGCCTATATATTCTCCGCGACGCGAAAACCCTATTACGGTCGATCATATTCCACGAAAAGTTCCGTCGCGGCCGTCATCGTCAATCTCAGATCGGAGGAGTTCTGAAGCTCTTCCCGGCACCCTGCCGGAGGGGAGATCATCACCGGAGGGCTCTACATCACCATGCC
Source organism: Poa pratensis (assembly GCA_947311845.1). NCBI lineage: Eukaryota > Viridiplantae > Streptophyta > Magnoliopsida > Poales > Poaceae > Poa > Poa pratensis. The sequence continues at coordinate 21,392,137 of CAMZMU010000073.1, forward strand.
TGCCTCCGGAGTGATGCGTGAGTAGTCCACCCCTGGACTACGGGTCCATAGCAGTAGCTAGATGGTTGTCTCTCTACCTTGTGCCTCCATGTTTAGATCTTGTGAGCTGCCTAACATGATCAAGATCATCTTATTGTAATGCTAGATGTTGTGTTTGCTGGGATCCGATGAATATTGATACCATGTTTATTCAAGTTGTTTATCTATGTGCTCTTGATCTTGCATGCTCTCCGTTGCTAGTAGATGCTTTGGCCAAGTAGATGCTTGTGACTCCAAGAGGGGGTATTTATGCTCGATAGTGGGTTCAGTCTCTAGATATCTGGATCAGTGACAGAAAGGTCTAAGATGGTAGATGTGCTGTTGCTACTAGGGATAAAACATTGGTGCAGTGTCCAAGGGCACTTGTATTGATTACATTACACACTTTACTTCATGCAATAATCTGTTGTTAGCAACTTAATACTGAATGGATGCGGATGCTGCCTTGAAGGTGGATTATTTAGGCATAGATGCTGTTGGAATAACGGTCTATGTACTTTGTTGTAATGCCCAACTAGATTTCATAGTAGACATCTTGGCATGTATTGCATTGTTATGCCCTCTCTATTTGTCAATTGCCCAGCTGTAATTTGTTTACCCAACATGCTAGTTATCTGTTCTGAGAGAGACACCACTAGTGAACTGTGGACCCTGGTCCAATTTCCTCATACTGTTTACACAACCTGCTGCAATCATCTGTTTCCTGTTACTTGCTGTTTTTCCTGCTGTTTTCCACACCATACGTTTAACTCTTTGTTTCTGCAAGACCGGAGAGATTGACAACCTCTCTGTTTCGTGTTGGGCAAAGTTCTGGTTTGTGTCTGTGCAGATTCCACGTTGGTGCAAGCTCCCTAGCGCCAGGGGGAGTCAACATCAACAACCTTCCGATAGATCGTCAAGTCCTACTGGATTGATAACCTTGGGTAGATTTTCAAGGGAAAACTTCTGCTGTCTACATCATAACCTTCCTCTTGGGGTTCACCAACACGTAGCCATCAAGCTGTTTTCTGGCGCCGTTGCCGGGGACTTGGAGGCTATTGGAAAGGGGAGTCTCTCAGTTCCAATCTCTTTACTTTGTTTTTTGTCTTGTTTTATTTTTGTTTTGCTTGCTGTTAAAAATCAAAAACCCAAAAAAATTAAATTCCTGCATCTAGTTTTTAATTTCGAGTTGCCCTGTTGCTTGTTTTAGGCTTGCTAAAATGAGTAATCCTGAAAATACTAAGTTGTGTGACTTTACTAGCACAAACAACAATGATTTTATCTGTACACCCATTGCTCCACCTGCTTCTAAAGCAGAATTTTATGAGATTAAGCCTGCACTGTTAAATCTGGTTATGAAAGAGCAATTTTCTGGTGTTAGTACTGATGATGCTGCTGCCCACTTAAACAACTTTGTTGAACTTTGTGATATGCAAAAGTATAAGGAGGTAGAGAGTGATATTATTAAGCTGAAATTGTTTCCTTTCTCTTTAAGAGGAAGAGCTAAAGATTGGTTGCTATCTTTGCCTAGAAATAGTATTGATTCCTGGACTAAATGCAAAGATGCTTTCATTGGAAAATATTATCCTCCTGCTAAAATTATCTCTTTAAGAAGTGGTATTATGAACTTTAGGCAACTTGATAATGAGCATGTTGCCCAAGCTTGGGAAAGAATGAAGTCTTTGGTTAAAAATTGCCCCACTCATGGACTGACTACTTGGATGATCATCCAAACCTTTTATGCAGGACTAAATTTTTCTCAAGGAACTTATTGGACTCGGCTGCTGGAGGGACCTTTATGTCCATCACTTTGGGTGCTGCTACAAAGCTTCTTGATGATATGATGGTAAATTATTCTGAATGGCACACTGAAAGGGCTCCAACTGGTAAGAAGGTAAATTCTGTTGAGGAAATTTCCTCCTTGAGTGATAAAGTTGATGCTATTATGACTATGCTTTCGAATGGACATGGTGTTGTGGATCCAAATAATATTCCTCTTGCTTCTTTGGTTGCTCATGATGAGAAAAATGTTGATGTAAACTTCATTAAAAATAACAACTTCAACAACAATGCCTATAGGAATAATTTTGGTAGCAACAATTATAGGCCATATCCTGCTAATGGTAGCAACTCTTATGGTAATTCTATGGTAATTCCTACAGTAACAATAGAAGTGTGCCCTCTGATCTTGAAGTCATGCTTAAGGATTTTATTAGCACACAAACTACTTTTAATAAAACTGTTGAGGAAAAGCTAGGAAAAATTGATACTCTTGCTGCTAAAGTTGATAGTCTTGCTCATGATGTTGAAATGCTGAAAATAAAAGCTATTCCTAGTGATATTAGAGAGAGTAAAACACTCAATGCTATCCAAATTAAAATTGATAATAACATTAGGATGCTTGCTGAACTTCATGAAAGATGGGAGAGAGAAGAAAGAGAAGCTGAAATTGCTGAACAAAATAGTGTTGTTAGAGTTTGCACTATTTTTACTAATGAAACAAATGATGCCTCACATGCTAATGCGCCCCCTACTGTTAGTGAAAAGATAATAAGTGTTGGAAATGTCTCTACTACCTCTACAAAAAGTTTTAAATTGCCTGATAGCACTACTTTTGTTCCTAGTAAAAGTGCTGAAATTTTTAGAGGTGTTGGTGATAATTGCTCCATTGTTTTTATGACAACAACTTCAATTTCGAAAATTGTAACATAACTGAAGTCATCATGTTCTTGCAAAAGCTAGCTAAGAGTCCTAATGCTAGTAAAATAAATATGGCTTTTACTGAACATATTATCAAAGCTCTCATGCATGCTAGGGAAGAAAAATTAAAACTTGAAGCTTCTATCCCTAGGAAGTTAGATGATAATTGGGAACCTGTTATTAAAATGAAACTGAGTGAGTTTGAATGCAATGCTTTGTGTGACCTTGGTTCTTGTATTTCGGTTATGCCTAAAAATTTATATGATATTCTCAAGCTTGCACCTTTGGAAAAATGTCATTTGGATGTTCACTTTGCTGATTCTTCTATGAAGAAACCTTTAGGAAAAGTTGATGATGTTTTGATAATGGTTAATAACAATCTTGTCCCTGTTGATTTTGTGGTTTTGGATATTGAATGCAATCCTTCTTGTCCTATTGTTTTGGGAAGACCTTTTCTGAGAACTGTTGGTGCTGTTATTGATATGAGAGAGGGGAATATAAAATTTCAATTCCCACTCAAGAAAGGTATGGAACACTTCCCTAGGAAGAAGATGAAATACTCACATGATACTAGTGTCAAGACAAATTATGGTTTTGGATTTTCTGGTCTTGACAATACTTGATGCATCTCTTCATGCCTAGCTCAAAGGCATTAAAGAAAAGCACTTCTGGGAGATAACCCATGTTTTTATTTGCTGTTTTATTTTTGTTTTCTTGAGTCAAGGATGCTTGTTTACCTCTGTAGCAACTCCTTTGTATCTTTTATTTGCTGTTTTGTTGTGCCAAGGAGAGTTACTAATGCAAAGTTGGTTTTTATTTTCGGGACTGCATTGGGACAGATTGCTGTTCGTCACCGTTTAATTCAGTAGAAAATCAGAAAAAATCGAAAAATGCTGAAATTTTTGTGCATGTTCCTGATGATGTTACGCAACTTTCATTATTTCAAAAGTTTTTCATCTGAGCATCGTAAGTGCCTCGAAAAAATTCGTCATACAGACTGTTCTGGTTTGACAGATTCTGTCTTTTATTTTGCATTCTCTCTTTTACAAGTTTTTAAGTGGTTTCTTTTCGTGTAAAAGTGCCCACTTGAGCCTAGTAACAGTGGCTAATGTTTAAAATAGTTGGCTTGTGAGTTTTGTCTTTGCTAGAACTTTGAAGTATTATCTTTTAGTGCACTAACCTGCTAATGAGAAAAGCTGTTAAGTTTTGGTGTGAAGGAAGTTTTCAAGTGTTGATAGAGGAGAATGATATTACATGATCAAGAAGAGTGAAGAGCTTAAGCTTGGGGAGGCTTACCTCCCCAGCATATTTCAAGAAGACTCAAGCATCTAAGCTTGGGGATGCCCAAGGCATCCCCTTCTTCATCTACAAATTATCAGGTCATCTCTAATGGTGCTATATTTTTATTGCTTCATACTAGTGTACTCTTCCTTGGAGCGTCAGTGTGTTTTTGTTTTCAGTTTGTTTTGTTTTGTTTGCTGTGCTATACTTGTTGGATCCTAGCATTCATGTTTGGGAGAGAGACACGCTCCACTTTTTCATTAGAATACTCTTGTGCTTCACTTATACTTGTTGAGTATTCCTGTCTAGTTGCTGTTATTGCTGTTAGCTCTCAGTTTTTCATACATCTCTTGTTAGAGCTTTCAGTTTCTTTTGAAGAAAGTACTCTCTTGCTTCACTTATATCTGTTTGGAGAGTTGTCAAATAAGTTGATTGGTGTTTGGTTGGACCAGAAAAATGCTATGCATGTGGTAGTGGTATAAAATGCTTACATGAATCTTTTTAGATCGTTGTCTTGAGTAATTTGATGCTTGCCAATTGTTTTGAGCTGTCAAGTAATTAATGTTTAAGCTTGTGCATCATGTAAGTAATGGCTATTAATGAAGAACTACTATAAGGATTTTCTGCTATAATAATCTGTTGCATGATTGGAAGTCCATAGTAGTCTAGATAATTTTTGGATGAAGGCTATGTGTTAACAAGGAAGACAGTGGGAGTCTATGGTTCGTCAAACCTTGTGTTTTATGTACACTCTTGCTATTCCAGTTGATAATGATGTTTGCTTATAATAACTTGCTAGCCTAAACTCTGTACTAAGAGGGAATGCTTCTTGTACATCCAAAACCTTGAGCCAAATCCATGCCACCTGTGTCCACCATACCTACCTATTATGTGGTGTTTTCACCATTCCAAGTAAATTTCTTCATGTGCTATCTACTAACTACTCAAAACAATTATCCTTTTTGTGTCACTACTTGAAAAGCTCATAAGGACGTAGTAGTGAGATTTGTCATCTTCCATGCTAATTAATTTACAAGGATTGGCAGCTTCATCTGCTTCTCCACCTTTTATTTTGCATTAAAGAGCTGGTTAGTCCACCCTATAAATAAATAAATAGACACTCCTCCATGGTGAATGTTGGTGGGCACCCGAGGATTCGGTTAGCCATGGTTTGTGGAAAGTAAATGGTTGGGAGGAGTGTCACCAATAAGTGCTTGTTACAAGTGCAGTCCTAAAAACTCTCGGAACCGCTCTAAAAGTTAGTTAGCCATGGAAGATGACAAGTACCTGCTATTTGATTTGTTGACACCTGTATACACCATTACCTTACAAAACAATATTTTATGCTCTCTATATGCCTTCGGGAACTACAGCTCTAGCACATGATGTTAATCCCTGCTTCCCTCTGCGAAGGGCCATTCTTTTACTTTTATGTTGAGTCAGTTTTCCCACTTCTTTCTGTCTACTTAAGCAAACATCATTGTCAACTCCAGTATAACAGTTTTTACATAACTTTGTGTTTGGTTGATCATATTCTTTGCATTGACATTATCTATATGATATACATGTTGAAAGTTGAAGCAAAAGCTGAAGCTATTATCTTCCTTTGTGTTGATACAAACACTTTCATGTTGAGAATTATTGCTGCTGTGAACTAACTATTATGTTAGACTATTATATCTCTAAATGTTTTATAGTGTTATTCATGAAAGTTTGCACTTGTGTGATCACTTATGTTTACTCTTTATTTACTTGCTTGCAAACTATAGACCATTGGCTTGGATCACTTCATTCAGATCATGTGCATTACATTGTTATTTGATCAAAGATTGTGTTGGTAGCATGTCACTTCAAAAATTATCTGTTTTTATCGTTTACCTACTCGAGGACGAGCAGGAACTAAGCTTGGGGATGCTTGATACGTCTCAAACGTATCTATAATTTTTGATGTTCCATGCTGTTATTATATCAATTGCTACATGTTTTGGTTACACTTTATATCATTTTTATGCATTTTCTGGGACTAACCTATTAACAAGATGCCACAGTGCCAGTTCCCTGTTTTCTGCTGTTTTTGGTTTCAGAAAATCTATTAAGGAAATATTCTCGGAATTGGACGAAACAAAAGACATCGTCAATAATATCACGAGGAGATCACGGAGTCCAAAGGGGAGTCGGAGCAGACCCACCAGGGGGCCACGCCACACTAGGGCGCGGCCCAGGGTGGGCCCGCCCCCCCTATGGCGTGGTGGCCCCCCTCGGCCACCGACGCCGCCTCTTCGCCTATATATTCTCCGCGACGCGAAAACCCTATTACGGTCGATCATATTCCACGAAAAGTTCCGTCGCGGCCGTCATCGTCAATCTCAGATCGGAGGAGTTCTGAAGCTCTTCCCGGCACCCTGCCGGAGGGGAGATCATCACCGGAGGGCTCTACATCACCATGCCTGCCTCCGGAGTGATGCGTGAGTAGTCCACCCCTGGACTACGGGTCCATAGCAGTAGCTAGATGGTTGTCTCTCTACCTTGTGCCTCCATGTTTAGATCTTGTGAGCTGCCTAACATGATCAAGATCATCTTATTGTAATGCTAGATGTTGTGTTTGCTGGGATCCGATGAATATTGATACCATGTTTATTCAAGTTGTTTATCTATGTGCTCTTGATCTTGCATGCTCTCCGTTGCTAGTAGATGCTTTGGCCAAGTAGATGCTTGTGACTCCAAGAGGGGGTATTTATGCTCGATAGTGGGTTCAGTCTCTAGATATCTGGATCAGTGACAGAAAGGTCTAAGATGGTAGATGTGCTGTTGCTACTAGGGATAAAACATTGGTGCAGTGTCCAAGGGCACTTGTATTGATTACATTACACACTTTACTTCATGCAATAATCTGTTGTTAGCAACTTAATACTGAATGGATGCGGATGCTGCCTTGAAGGTGGATTATTTAGGCATAGATGCTGTTGGAATAACGGTCTATGTACTTTGTTGTAATGCCCAACTAGATTTCATAGTAGACATCTTGGCATGTATTGCATTGTTATGCCCTCTCTATTTGTCAATTGCCCAGCTGTAATTTGTTTACCCAACATGCTAGTTATCTGTTCTGAGAGAGACACCACTAGTGAACTGTGGACCCTGGTCCAATTTCCTCATACTGTTTACACAACCTGCTGCAATCATCTGTTTCCTGTTACTTGCTGTTTTTCCTGCTGTTTTCCACACCATACGTTTAACTCTTTGTTTCTGCAAGACCGGAGAGATTTTATGTTCAGTTCGATTATATAACATTGAGACTTGAGAGACCTGGATTTAGATGATAGAAGTTTCACTTGGTCTAATAATCACACGGAACCCTTATTTGAAAAACTAGATAGATTCCTAGTAAGTCATACTGGAAGACACAATTTCCACTTTCTTTTTAACTAGATTTGGCTCTGACCATGTACCTTTGGTAATTGATTTTGGGCTTAATAAGCCAAAAATTACCACACCTACCAAGTTTGAATTATCATGGTTTCTTAGACCCGATCTCGAAGAGGTGGTTTAGAAAGTATGTTTTTCTTATTTCAAGGTCAAAAGTTTGCTACATATTTGTCAATGTATATCTAGAAAGTTGAGGAAAACTTTGAAGGGATGGAACTATAACTGGAAGGGAGTGTATAAAAGAAATAAGAAAATGTTGTTACAAAATTGATTTAATTGACAAAAAAATGAAATGATTGGTCTGAGTATTGATGATTACAATCTTATGAAAGATTTAGAATCTCAATTGTCTTTAATTAGCAAAGAGGAGGAATTAAAATGGATACATAGATCTAAGGAGAAGGAATTATTTGAAGGAAATGCTATGTCAACTTATTTTATAGCTAAATTTAGTGGGAGACATGAACAAAATGATTTCTTTAAACAAGAATATAGTATTATTCGGAGGGAACATGATTAAATTCTTTATGCTACTTCTTTTTATAAAAATGTTTTGGCAAAGGAGATAGTGTTAATTTCATTTTTCTTGATTGATTAGTCCCTGTTGTGTTATGCGAGCTTGCCTGTAGACAATTAATTGATTTTTTTAGGAAAATAAAATATTTGACTTTTCTATAAAACCCAATAAAAGCTCATGCCCATATTTAGCTATAAAAGAAGTTGTCAGAGCATTTCCTATTTTTCTTTTCTCGACAATATTTTTCCTAACTTCTTGAAATGTTTAACTAAGTCCGTTAATTGAGTTTTTTCAGGCTTTTGACAACTTTCGAAATTTTAACTACATTTTGGCTGATTCTAAAAAAAGTGACCAAACTTTTAAACAGCTGGAACAAAACGTCTCAAAAAATTCAGATTCACTACTGTCTATTTTTTTCTTATTGGATTATTCACATAGTGTTTTGAAAGTTTTTTGAAAATTTAATAAAAATTCAAATCTAACAGAAAATTATTAATTATATGGTGACCTCGCTTGTTTTGTTCTCGTGATTATTTAGTTCTAAAGCCCCTCACGTTTACATGACATTTTGTGTTAGGTAAAATGTTGCTCGGGAAAACACCTACGGAACGATATTATAATTTGGAACCGTAGACTTAAGTACTGTATCAGATGTAAAGCACGTCTAGAAGCCAATGAATAAGTCATAATTTTTTAGCAATAATTAAAACAATGTGTAATGCTAATCTGGTCAAGTAGCTTTCGCATTTCTTGCACCCTTTCCTTTTCATACCCTGTGAGAGATATTCTGCCACACAAGAAAATGGGGAATATACCTGACACTCCCACCATGCAATTTTGCAAAAGCTTCCTGTCTGAGAAAAGGAAGCAAAGGAAAAAAAAAAGCATAGAACATCTTTCTCTCAGAGCAACTTCTTTCTCAAGTAGTTGACACAATGCGCACCATCCAAATGCAAAGAGGAAAAATAAATGTTATTCCAGTGCATGACGTATTTCCTCATCCTGCCAACTTTGTTTATGCCGTTGGAATTATGCCAAGGAGCATGCTCTGAAAACGAGCCCGAGCTAAGTAACCACTTTTTCTACGCTGGACAGATATACTATTCTTGCTTATACATGTCTACTATGTATGACTAAATTCGCGCTAAACGATATTTTCATACGTAACCCACGTAAGAAAGACAAATGTAGCAAGTAAAATGAGTTATTTTCACCTTTTTCAAAGCCATAATGTTGATTTTTGTGTATCCTACAGTACAACGTATTATCGAACAAAATATGCAATTTATGAATAAAATGTATATGTATTCGAGAAAATTATTTTTTGATTTTTTTACTTTAAATACCATTTTCAAATCTTTAAAAATGTCAGGAGCACTGGAACTGATTAGGAGCCAAAAATTCCCTCTCATAAGCGAGCTAGTATATTGGTAGTTTGTAATTTACTTACGTAAATCAAATGGTAATTTACTAAAGCTAGAGCAACATTATAAAGCATGATTGAGAAGTCAAGATTCAACGGCAAGAGGATAACGTAGTACTACTAGCTAGATAAGGCAGCGCATGCAGGTGGGTTAAGTTAGTGTATCTTCACGCCGACTTTATAGATGATATGAGACACTAGCTTCCTAGCTAGTTCTAAGACTATGCAACTAAATGCTAATGGCATTGTTAGTTATACGATGGCACATGTCCACCACTACGCATTACTATCTCCGTTCCAAAATATAAGATGTTCTACCTTTTGTCCATATTCACATGTATCTACATGTGTTTCGACATGTTTTAATTTGTATGTTCACATATTTAGATCCACACCTAGTCAATATGTGAGGGAACTAAAACATCTTATATTTAAAAACGTTGAGAGAGGGGAGAGAGTACATCGTCCCTCACTATATATTCATCCCCACTATGCGTAGCATCAATGACTAATGATGACTCATGACATTTGTTTAATTAAAGCACTGCCATTATCCGTCTAATCTTGTATGATGAGGCTCACTTTTTTTTTTGAAAGGGAGTCGTGTACAAGATCAACCAAATGAAGAACACACACGCACGAACACAAGCACAGGCCCCTCCAAACAAGGCGACCAAGGCACCACCACGCACACCACGCACCGAAGCAAGAAGCTCAGCCAACCTTGTTGAAATGCCGCAGAAGCCAGCCGACGCAGGCGCCGGAATCTTGACGATGAACGAGCATCGGCGCTGAGCCGCCGCCAGACCACCATCGCCGCCTCACGCCGGAGACGAAGATGACGGCTCCACCCATCTTCCGCAAGGCCCACCAAGAACGCCGACGAAGGAGAGAACCGCACCTCCAAACTCCCAGCGGATTTAAGCAAAAGCACCGCCTCGCACGCCGGCGAGGGAAGAAGGACCCCAAGAACCAGAGCCGCGACCGCCACCACGGACGCCGGCTCGAGGGGAGGCACTCCGCGGCTCCGTAGAGCAGCAGACGCGCCAGAGACGGTAGATCTGCCCAGAGCCTCCGCCGGAGCACCGAGGGTAGAGGAGAGGACCGCCGTCTCCAAAAGCTTCTCCGACCGCGCCTCCACCTCCAACGCGCCGCCGGCAGGCAACCCACGCACACCTAAGCTATGTACACTCCGGGATCCGTCAATTCCCCGTCCTCCCGCCGCCGGAGCGGCCGCGGAGGGCGAGGGATCAAGCGGATCGCCGGCGGCGAGCTTGACCGCGCGGGTTTCGCCCAAAAATCGCCCTTGTTCACTGTAGAGGTGGGGAAGGAGGGAGGGGTCCGGGTGTTTGCTGGCTTTTTTTTGTACCTTGTTGAAAGTTTCATTAGTAAAATCTTACGTTTAATTAGCAAAATGATACTCCTGCTGCTGCTGGCTACAACACGCCCGCTTAACAAAGACTCTTGAGTGGTTTAGAAAGCGGAGACTGCAATGGAGCATGCACTACTTGAAGTGTACCTACTAGGCTACTACGTACTGCTTGATCCTCTATTACTAAATAGTTCCAATCCACTACCTTTCGTATCCATGTAGCTTTGCCACGTCAGCAAGTCGTGCATGTCAGCCTTAAGTTATATTGTTTGCATTGATATATCAACACGGCCCTGCCACATCAACAAGTCATTTCCGTCTGTTAGAATTTACATTTGTTTGCCTTAGTTTTTGTATTGTCATGAGCGGCATATGTACCACATGCTTGGATCATACGAATGTTGTTCATGCTTCACATTTTTGTTAGGAAATTACACCTCCAATATTCCAAAGCTTATCATTTTGTTACATGGTTCTTATGTTAAAATGTTAATTAAGAACACTCTCTCGTTTGCTTATGCATTAGTTTTACTCCCTCCGTATCAAAATGTAAGATTTTTAGTATTTTTGTTCCCACATGTATTTAGACATGTTTTAGTGCAAGATTCACACATTTGACCCAATTTTTTTTTAAACATCTTACATTTTGATACGGAGGGAGTAATTGTTTATGTACCATCTATTTATGCATTTCTTTAAACACGGTTTTTCCTAGTAACATGCGGGGTATCATCTAGTTATATCCTTCGACCGGGAAAACATCCAACTCTTGCCCCGTAACACAAGATATTAATTAGTGTTCATGAAAATAAGGTTTAGTATGGTAGAATTTTTATGTAAAGATAACATTTACTTTGTCCTTGTTGGGCCGCGTAGCATTAGTTGGTGGCCAAAACCTGTTTTCTTTGGTTTTATGTTGAACTTAGATATTAATTTTTATTTGATTCTTCAACTTGGTGAAAATATATAGATCTTTTTTTAGTGTCATCAGGGGGTAAATGCTCCCCACCTGATTTTTTTACTTCATAAGAGTTTGTTACAGGGATCATGCACAGCTTGAGGACATGTAATCACGCTATAGACTAGCATGTACCTTTTGAAGCGATCCTCTACATCAGTTGGACCAAAGAGTTAGATCCTCAACAATACCAAGTGTACGTCACAAGGGGGTTGATCAAACTATCTAAACACCTTTGAGTTGTGAGCATCCTAGATCTTCCGTGATGATTAGGGTTGACAACGGACCAAATATCATAGGGCCGCTTAGAGGGTGTTGCACACATCTTGATGTCAGTGAAGGAAGCATATGAGGGAGCGATAATGATACGACACTATATCGCCCGAGCTTCAGAACTCCCAAAGAACATATATTCTCGATCCTCAGAAGGATGACCACATCGTGGGCAGCAGGTCATGGGAAGGATAGTCTTCTTGTGTAGGTTTTATCTTGTGTTGATCCTATCAAAGTGAAGAAGCCATCCGAGATTCTCGTCATTGGGTGAACAAATGACTCCCATATGTTGGAGGGCATATCATTGTTGATTTTCGAGGCTAGGGCCACGTAGGCACCTTTGGTAGAGAATTTGGATCCATCGAATAGCATCCTGTCATCTGGCCGATCGTCGAGGGCAACCACTTGCAGCAAGGAATAAAACATCACAAGCTCGGTGGCAGCCACCGAGGTTAGTCTGTTACGCAAGCCAACATTGAGCTCGTCTTGGAGCATAGTGTGGACTAGATCAAACTTCCTTTGATTTTGGGAGAAAATAGCAGGGGAGGCAGTGAAGTGAGTTTGATAAGAATCCATCTATCAAGATACAAGACTTCGGTCGTTTCGTACTTTGCAATGGGAAATCAAGTGAAGAGTGTCTAGATTTTTTTTAATAATATTGTCTGGGAAGGAGTTTGAGTGGATGTGGTAGGAGGAGTGGTGAAAGAGCCAATATCTATGCGGAAGATTTGAACAATTCAAGAACTTGTAAGCAAACTTCATCAACAGGCAAACACTTTGAATTTTCAAAAATTTAACACCCAAACCGCCATCCTTTTAGGAGTGTAAACCTCATCCCAAGTGAGTAGACACTGAGCACCAGAGCAAGTAGCCTCGGCAGCACATAACAATGAGCGCTGCTATTTTTTTGTCATATCTGGAGCTAATGTAGGAAAACAAATTAGAATTCTACCACTTCAAGTTTGCTAGTTTTCTACAAAATTCTTTCAAGCATGACATATCCAAGTAAAACTACCATATATAAGAATAATTATAGTACAAAAAAAATACTCCTTCTGATCCCTTGTTAGGTGCACTTTTTTTGTTTCCAAATACCAATGGGAGGTTCAAACGGTACTTTCATAAGCAATTCCCCTTAAAAGAACTACGTGGAATAAATCCAAAATTACCCGTGTTGGGAGCAAGGTTTTGGTTCCCAAAAATATATTTTGCCGAGGGGGCTCGGGATTCCCGCTTACCGCGGTAACCGAGAAATCCTGGATGGTTACCGGACAAATTCAAAAATCAAATTTCGAATTCAAATATTCTCTGCAAGAGGTTATTTCACTTTCAAACTCAATCTATGCACAACAATTAAACTAGCGCAGCGGTATAGCTCGATTGTGTGGGGACGCACGTCCTAGGTCGAAGGTTCGAACATTGCAGTACCCTCTTTTTTCCATATTGTGCAGATTTAATCGTTCAAAGAAAGAAAAATAGTCAAAAATATATACGCATGCAGAGAATTCGAACCTGGGACATGCACGAGGGATAGACGGGTCGCAACCAATGCTGAAAGAGCTCGGCAACGCAAATAGAGGAAGAATACACACTATTTATCTACTTTTAGGCGTTCAAATTCAAAATTTTCGAAAATCTCGGATTTTTTTGGCCGGTAAGCAGCTTTCCCGTGGGTGCTCGGGAAACTTGGTTACCGGCTGGTAACCGGATTTACCGACCGGTAACCAAAACCTTGGTTGGGAGTAGAATAGAAACCTAGACAGGGGGTAGAACGGGAAACTATGGAATAAAATGGAATAAAATGGGAAATACTAATGATTCGAAAACAAATACACCCTAGGAAAAAGGGAGTATACGACAAGAAATTGTGTTTTGTTATAGGGAGAAAGCAATTGTTTATATGATGGCACTATGTGCATATTAAGTTTTTTAGATTGTAAGCATATTAAGGTTATCAGTACAATGTGTATTATTTGGAATCAATAGAGAGTAAATGGAATTGAGATACTAATGCAAAGTTACCTTTCCATCACATAAAGATGCTTGTGGTACCATTAGGACCACACCATTGAGTGTCAGTTAGTTATTAATCCTAGACGACACTTTCAGTCTCATCATGAATTAGTGAGTTTTTGGCACCACAAGGTTAAGGAGTCACTACTAGAATAGTTTTCAATATCACTTACATGTAGCTTGAATTTTCTGTTTACAAAGCAAGTACATAGCTTAATTATTGAAAATTAATAAACATTTGAGAAGCATGTAGCTAGAAAGATAAGCAGGCCAACCGAAAGAAGTGGCAGAAAGTATCATGATCATGATCATTGCATGGGGGGCATGAGTCATGCACGAAACTAACAAGCTAATACTCCCTCCGTCCAATAATAATTGTCTCAAGTTTATCAAAAAGTGGATGTAACTAGACATGAAACATGTCTAGATACATCCACTTTTTATCAAACTTGAGACGGATATTATTGGACGGAGGGAGTATTATTTGTCTAGACGTGAACTTTTAGTATCACAGCCATATTTGGACGACAACGGTAACGCCACGTGTATTACTGCACTAAACATGCATTGTAAGTGAATAAAAGTATTCCATGACTTTTAGGGGACAGATAATATAGTCATTTCAGATGAAACTGTGGGCTATACCATTGGTGGAAGGATGCATAGCAGTGCTTGTCGGGCAAAGGGAGGATGGAAAGAAACTTTAAAATACAATTCTCGACAAGTAAGTAGCACCGATAAATGAAGGTAGTATATAGAGAAAAAGGGGCCTGACCAGTGTTGATTCATTAGTGCATCCATTTGTATTGTGGCTAGCTGCTAGTAAGAGCGTTGCTAGTAGCTCGTGTGCACAGCACTTGACTAATCTTTTTTTTTTAAAGCAAATGTCATATCATGGAGCTCTAGGCAGGCTACTGATTGCCCTTATGTCCACTCACTCCCCCATCAAAGCAACAAAAAGGGACCTTATATGTAATCTGTTATTTATAACAAAGATGGTCAATGTCCCCATTAACTAGAGATTGAAAGGAATTTTGGTTTGTTGCCATTGAGAAGGGGTATATAGTGTGTAGGCAGGCGTTAGTTTAGGGCTTTGATCAGGGCCATTGCGCTACAAGTGTTCATCTGCTTAGCGACAAGCCCACAGTAACGAGAAGGCGGCCTTCACAAATGTTCTTTGCACTTGAGTAGTGCTCAATCATAAAGACAAAATATAAACCCCTTTTTTTCTCCAAGAGGCCGGCTAGGAAGCTAGAACTGGCAAGTTCAAACTTTGCACGTCCAAACAGATTATATAAATTTTGGTGGCCGGCCAGTGGGCTCCATTTGGCTGTCTGCTCATTGGAAAGTTCTTGGCGTTTTATGCAAAATTCTGAAGAAATAACTTAAGGGGTATTCTTGGGTCTTATTTTTCCATCACATGGTAGTAGTACCTCCGTTCGTAGACAAAGTTGTGTCAACTAATTTGGAGGGGAGAGAGTATATGTGTTCGTCACATACATCATGCACGTGTGTACATAGCACTCACATACGGCACGCTGTAGCCATGCATGTGTCAAGTCCCGATAAGCCCTGGCCCGGACTATGCTTGCTCCTAATTAGCCATGCGTCAACTCCCGAAAAAGGTCGCACTGGCTATTCTTTCTCCTAGACAAGGTTTTGGCTACCGTTTTGTTTTTTTTTTTCTCGGAGGAAACACGGTCGGTATCAACCTGGAATTTAAACTCTGATGTGTTAGGCGTATAACCATCCAACCACAAGTTGGTTCTTTTTTTGTTTTATTTTGAAAGGGGAAGATACACAACCTCTGAATCAATCTATGCATAAACATAGTTGCTTTATTTTCTGGATATGCACGCATGCCTGGTTCATCGATTGGCCACACGGATTCGAATCAGCAACATTCCACACTACACAAGTCATATTCACGGACTAATTGTTGCAACCAGTATGAACAAAAGGATCTACACATGCCCAACAACCCACTTTCATGATCCAAACAAACGTCGCGCGCGACACAGCGTTTCAACAAAGCTAGGGGACCCGGCCCATGCATGCATTGACGACCAACTCATTCGTCGGCCACCGAAAACGGTGGAGAAAATAGCATATCCGTTTCTTGGTAGCACGGCAAAGATGATAAAAAGGACGGTGCGTGGAACGCTTCGTGCTACATTTTTCTAAGCTAGCTAGCTTTACCTTTTGATCGCTTCGGAGTTTGCGATCCATCGAGTCCTGCCGCCGGCCGGCCGTAGGCTTAAAAGATGACCGGTTTCTAGCAGACCGACCAACAGTGTCGTGATTGGGATAAGCTAAGCTAAGCTCAAGCTGGTCGCTTTTGCCATTTTTGGCAACGGGTTTATAGTTGGTGAGCTGCTGGCTTTGCTGTACGAGATGGGACGCTGCAGATGAGGTCTTTGCATGCATGGGCTGTCCACGCTTTGATTAACATGTGTGCATCCGCCTGCTTTCGGTTGCTTTGTGATAAATGGAAACCATTTATCACAAATATTGAAATATATTGTCCGCACTTCCCGGCACTTTGGTGAGCTTGTTAGTGCATGGAAGTTAATATGGTATCAAAACCAATCAGCCCCGAGTTCTACGACCCGAAAAGTCTATACGTGAAGGAGAGTGTTGAAATATCTATATATATGTTGCCCCCATTTTTCCATGAATTCAATTTTTTATGTCAACTTGCTGACTGGAGTATTAGTACATATGCTGCATACTACAAGAATTTTAGTCATGATTTTTGGGTTCATTATCTACATACTTTAGGATAAAGTACAACTTAAAGGTCGTGCACAGCAAGGCCATATATTAACATTAGTTTTATTCTGCATTTTAGTTTTAGTCAAATACAACAAAGTTTGACCAAGTATATAGAAAAAATATCAACATCTATAATACCAAATGCATATAATATAAATAATGATTCTAATAATATTATTTTTATATTATAGATGTTGACACTTTTTCTATATATTTAGTCAAACTTTACAAAGTTTGACATCGACTAAACACAGAACGCATGGTAAATAAAAACTGAGTGAGTAATATATCCATCATTGCCCATGTAATAAAATCGATATCTTTCGTGCGGAGAAAGGAAAAGATGAGAGAGGGTCACAATAGGATTCATGTATGAACCAAATAAGTTCGGTTCAAGTTCAGAATCTAGCGCCAAAACATACAGGATGAAATTAATTATGAGTTTGATAAAACTTAATTACCATATTTTGTAACGCTCGGGACCGAGTTGTCTTTCATGTTATTAATCATACTTCAGTTTTCTAATAGGAGTAAAGTTGGGTGTAAAAGACAATACAGTATTTTAGCGCCTCGTGACATATTAAGCCCGTAAGTGTATGGAATATTACTTAGCATCATTGTTTAATATACTCGTACAAGTTCCTTGATGGATGAAAGTTGAGTCTGAGTCAGATCCACGTAACCGATCTATACCCCCTGTCTGTACCTTAGCTCTATAATTAATTTGGTTTGGGACCTAGGTACTAGTTTAGTGTCCTAAATACCTGGTTTTCAGAAGAAGAAAAATTGATCAGCAACAGGAAGGGTTAGCTAGCACGCATGCATGTGAAAGAAGAAAATATCTTACTGCACGATTAGATTTGCTATGGGTGCTAAAAAACTAACAAACATAGTGGGCTACATGCACGGTCAGTTTCTGCAGACTCATATATGGGATAAATCTTAATAAAGGTGACGAACAAGCTTAAAAAGTAAAGACCCGACAGTCGTAGAGCTTGACATAACAAAACGGTAGAGCATGCGCCAGGTATTTGACTGGTCTGATGACATCGACGAGAAAGAGCAGCGCACATACATTCCATTCCATTCCATAGGAATCTCGATGTTTTTCGCTGAATACACGTGCACTACCTGATGGTCTTTTTATGGTAAGAGGTTGGTCAAAACCAAATACAGAAAGGTGAGAAGCATGAAAGCAAGAGGAACAAGATCGAGTCCTAGAAGCTAATATAGGCCATGGATGCGTGCACCTCCAATGGGAGAAAGAATCTGCTTTCCTTGTAGTAGTTGCATGCAACCGACCCGGCGGATGGAGCAAGCAATAGTGAGCATTTCAAACTAGTCCTTGGACCAGTCCACTCACCGGCTGGCCGGCCGGCCGGCAGAGAGACGGAGATGACAATGACGGAATGAGTGACAAGAGGCGCCCAGATATGCAAAAGTCGATCGATCGAGAGGCGGTGCGTAGCTAGGTTTCCGGTGAGGCGTGGGTGCACCAACCACGTCAGTGCTGACCTGGAGGCCACCGGGGTTTGGGTGGGCGCGACGGCGAGTCGGCGTCAGTGTGCGAGCCAGCCGACAGCGGTTGCGACGGTGCATGGCTGGTAGTCAAGGCTTGGATCGATCATGCGTCCGACGAGCTAGACATGCCCCGAAAGCAACCGATGCAGAGGTGCATGTAGTCGTCGCAATCCCGATTGATCTCGTAGCCTCATATATTGCTTCGAAGCTCGATCTTCGAACGTGGTGCCAAATAGGAGGAGACATGCCTGTGTTTGCTGTAAGTAGGACTGTTGTCATGGAAAGATGCGATGATCTAGGTTTCGGAGATCGCGGGAAGATAAAGCTAGCGGTCGATGGACAGTGGCGACACTGACATGTATGCTGTTCGATCGTGAGGCGGCGCGAGTATTTGACCGGTCCAAGCGCGAAACGTACGGAGAAGAAGATGGACTGCGTGCTTGTGCTTGCCGGGGACGTCGCGCGCGGCCAGGCAAGGCGAGCGGAACCGTGCGGACACAGCACGGGCGGCCAGCATGTTGACCGATCCACCCAGCCGCGAGGTGGAGGGCGACAGCCCGCGAGCTTCACGGCCCAATCGTCATCCGACTCGCTACGGTATCATCGTGAGACCGACACACAGCCCGCGCGGCGTCACGTAACGGCCCAATAGTGCCACCGTGCGCGGAGGAGCTGAGCTGCGACCCTGGTCTGGTCAGACTCCCGGGACGCCGGAACACGTCGTGATTGGCGAGCTAAACAGCCGGGTAGCCGGGCGGCGCCGTTGCGTATGCCGCGCGGCTGCGCGCACTCCCGGCACCGGCGCTGTCTCGGTCTCCCGCCGCTGATGTGGTCATATCGGCATGGTCACACAGGCGGAGCTTAATGGGGGCGAATGGGGCGGTCGCCCCCCCAGCCCATGAGAAATCTGCTAGGTATGCTTAGCTAATTGCCGCATATGTCAGGGAAAATCGGCCCAAATTCAAGTTTTCTTGCCCCCCCAAGCCCATTTGCCCCTCCAACGTTTTGGCCCAAGCTCCGCCACTGCATGGTCATACCGGCGTTTCGGTTTTTTCTGGATACACACGTGCTGACGCCGGCCCGCACCTCCGTTGCTGCACTAACCCACTCGGCCGGAGTTCGACAGGTTCAACTCTTCCAAGTTACTGATTTCTAGTGTGAACGTCTCGTTGTGCGTTGGTCTGGTCGATCTTCTGGTTAACGTGGCCGGGTCCTCCTTTGCAGCAGCAACTGCACCGACCCACTGCGCTACACATCCCCTTTGCGTCACCAGTGATGACGAATTGACGACGACAGTGTTATATCTAACACGTGTAGCTCGGCTTACACATCTTTTTACCGAATCTTAGGCAAGCAGGCGGGCACGGTATTTTCTTTTTCTTTTCTCTTTACCGGAACGGAGCGCAATCGGTCCGCAAACAAGTTTTCGCTCGTTGGCCCATTTAAGGAAATGTGCAATGGAGCAACGGCAAATCCCTATTTGACGCCAACGTTCACGTACCGCCTGTCGGTGGGCCGGCCCAATAAGGTTAGATTTCGTTTTTCTTTCTATTTTTCGATGTTTTTTCCTGTTTTCTTTTTACTTATTCTTTCGAGCTTTTACTTCGATTTCTCCAACTACAAATTTTCTAAAAACTATTTTTGTTTAATTTTATTTTGCAATACAATATTTTATATAAACTGAGTTATAGGAACATCTTTATTTTTTGAATTTTATGAACCTTTTTGGAACACGTGAACAATTAATTTGAACCTTCCGAACTTATTTTGAAGAGCATAATTTTTTTTTGAACTTTTCAAAAACATATTTATATGTACAAACTTCAGAATTGTATAAGAAAAAGATTCAAATTAACGGGCCGCGCTTGATGTGGCCCATGCTGAATACACTTCAGACGTTATGCCCCGATCTAACGCTTTAAGCATCAAACATGAACACCGGAGTAACATGTACATCTAATACTGGATCTCTTGACCAATTGGTGACTCAATTTTCTCATATTCACATTTTTAGATTGGTCTACCACTAGTAAAATATCAACCTTCTGGTACACCCGTAGAGTCACGTGCCAGAGGATGCGCTTTTTTGGTCTTTTTTTTCCACTGTGTATTGTTTGATGTACTTTTAATGCGTATTTTTTTTCTTTGCAGGGCATGTTTACTTATCAATGCATTGCATTAACTTAGAAGTGTGGTGCGCTTGTACTTCAAAATGTAGTCACATTTACTTATCAGTGCACTGCGATTACTTCCAAGTGTAGTGTGGGTGCCTTTACAAGTGCATTACATGTACACCATGGACCAAACCTACAGTATGTTGGAGATATACCCTAGACGCAATATTAATGTTGTTATTATTCTATTTCCTTTATGTTAATGACTTAATTTATGTTTTATACTATAATTGTAATATGTTTTGAATGGGAAGATTCAGAGTAAAACATAAAGACATCTTTACAATAATAAACACTAAACTCAGATCCTTAGTCGGGCCTCTGGAAAGTTTCATGGATTACTGATGGTCATGTTTTCCTTACTATGTGCATAAGAATGATTCACGAGGATGCCATAATTAGTGAGTGACATTGCTAGTATAAGATATTGTTGGATAAACCTATTGGTTGTTAATATACTGCGAGATACGTCGTCAATACATCAGTAATTTCTCATCGTACGTGTTCATGTCTACATATCTTTCTAAGATCATGAGAGTATCGTCAATAGAAAACCTCACATTAGAGACCGGACCTAAAGCCGATTAATGTAAAATAAAAAAATCATCTGTCTAGGAAAAAGGCCCTCAGGCGGCCGTAATTTGTTACCGTCTCTAATAATTCTTGAGACGGCTCATATTATTTTCCGTCTCCAATAATAAACCACTAGAGATGACCAAGAAAGTCAGCCAGCTCTGAAGATTGTACAGACGGTCAGAATAATCGGCCGGCTGTTGCTCTTACTGCCTGAAATACTTGTATATATCAAACTGATCACGAATGCGCGCTGAAACGTGAGCAAGATCTTGATAAACTCTTAGGCAAAATAGATCAGAGAGATGAATTTCATAACTTAGTACAATAATTAGTAGAAAAATATAGTGATTTGAACAATATTTATCTCACCACCGGCGGTCGGACAATCTTGATCTCTCGCGCACGATAATACGACGAATCGATGTATGCTATATTGATCGATCTCCGACCGTCCTATCTAGCAAAATATATACCGCTCGCTCCATCTCACACGCGAATAGGATCGATCAATGCTAGATCGATCGATCCCTGGATCTAGCTATCCTACCAAAATAAATATGTACCAGTTCTACTACTACTTCGATCGAGATCGATTGCGTCCTATTTACAAGAAGTATACCGCTCCTCGTCGTTGAAGATAAGAATGACGCCGGCGTTGGGGATCTCATCCTCGAAGGAGGAGCCCCAGCCATCGCCGTCCTGGCCGGCCTCGTGGTCGGGCATGTTCTCATGGGACTCGGATAAGAGGCCCTCATCGTCGTCTTGACCGGCCTCGGCTGGGTCAGCCTCCGGCATGTCCTCGTCAGAGTCGGAGAAGCCCCAGTCATCGTCGGCGTCCTCACCATCCTTGCCCTCCTCACCGCCATCGGCCTCGTGCGCCCCCGCCATGGAATCGCGGATGGCGCGGTTCTACGCGACAAGGCCGACGTCTTTCTTCATATGTGTGATGAGGATGGCGTCCGCGCGTTCGTCCTATATCTGCTACTAGGCCGTGCGGTGCTCTTCCTCGACGGCCTCCAGACAGCCGAGCGCAACGTCCTCGTCAACGATGACGTGGTACTGCTCCAACGCCTCATGGATAGTCATCGACTCGTAGACAAAGGGAAAAGGCGCCTCCACCTCAGCCCATGCCCTCGCCACCATCGGCCGTGGCCATGGCCTGGCCACCCTCCGTGCCGGCCTCCACCATGGCCTTCGTCGCACCTTTGATGTTGGTCGTGCACATCTTCGCCGCGATGGAGGCGTAGCGCTCCGGCGTGAGCTTCGCGGAGGTCATGGGCAGGTGGCAAGGCATGGTGCACGCTGTGACGGAGCTAGCTGCGCTCGCTGTGAGAGGTGATGGAGGATAGGGTTTTCTTACCTAGCGGTGGAGGGGAATATCGGAGGGGATAAATTTCGACCGTCCGGTGCTGGGTTCATAAAACCTCACAGGTCCGGCTCTCCTCGGGCGCAGCACCGACCGGCCGGGGCATGCATGCATCCACACTAACTGGAACATCGTAAAAAATAATGTCCGGAGGGTAACGATATTTCAACATCGAGATTATTGAACAATTTTCTTATTACGTAGTTTGTTTGCACAAAAATGAAGTTTTGAACAATCTATCTAGTTTGTCGAACAATTTTTTTATGTACGTTATTGCATTTTAGTTGTTGGTTAATGTAATCTTCTTGTATAACTAGCTTGCTATAGAAACCTGGTTCAGCTAATGATTCTCTTTTGATTTAAAAAGTCGGATCACCCAGAAATGTCCCTGTATGCAACGAATCCTAGGATTTACGGCCGGAGAGAAAAGTCGGACCCCCTAGGTTTTGTGACGGCCAAGGATTACATCCGTCTCTCTCTGATTAGTATATCATTACAGACGGTCACCTAAATCAGCCGTAAAAAAAAATTGCATTGGACTCGGATTTTATTACCAGCCGCCTAAGGTGTACGGTCATTACAGCCAATAGTAATGAGGCACACATTATAGACCATGACCCTCATACGGTTGGGGAAACCGACTGAGGGCTGTTTGCTGGGACCGGCTCTAATGTTATGTTCTGCACTAGTGCGTAGTCCCGGATACCAGATGGTTGCTTACCGTACACCAAATGTCACTTTGTAACTAGGTGATCATAAAGTGTCTCTCGAGTATATCAGAAAGTATAATATGATACTAGATATGTCAAGACTGTGATTTACTCCTCGATGAAGAGATACACTCTAGGCGCACGCGGTTATTATGATATCCACCATCGTCTAGGCAGGTACCTGACTGAGTTAGTCACGTGGGACAACGAAATACGGAATACGATTAAAGGAGTAAATGCCGAGAAACGAGTGCAACTAGGCATTGTGATCAAAGTGTTGATTATGGAATACCGACAAAGTCTCTCTCTAGGCTGTGTAAAGTATTGATAGTCACGAATCCGTTGAAGGACACTGGCCCGAGGGTGGCCAAATCTTCACGTCATATGATCAGAGAAGAGGAAGATAACTAGCCGCAAGCAACTGGGATAACTATCTTTAACCTGCTAATGTTGGATTTGATGGTACGTTAGGAATGGCCGGCTGTAGCTATAAGAACTCCAATCCGTTGACCGAACAATCATAGAACAAACTGGTACAAACCCAAAGAAAACGGTCGGAACCGTATAACATGAATTAAGGGAAACCAGAGTCTCCTTCTCCCGAATCCGGATGAACTCACGAGAGAAAAAAAATTAAGACTCTCAGATGTCTAACAGTCTTGCTACATAAACATGTAGCTGAATGTTTGACAAAGAACGCCTAACATGATGGGGGATATGGGTTTTTATAGAAGAGACAATCCCCTTTAGCTATGTGTGAAAAGGATTAAAAATTGTTCAGAATTTGCATGGCTTTCTTGGGAGAAAAGCAGACAACTTGGAGAGTTACTGGATATTGGCTCCTCGAAAATTGGTCACTTGTTTAACAAAGTTTAGAATTGGACCTGAGATTTTCGAGTGTCTCATTCAGTACACTCCGAATGTTAAATAACGCACAAGATCATCACGCCTATGGTTACATAGGTAGAATACAGTTTGCAACACAACCATAGGGCCCCGTAAGGTAACAAAAATGTTGCAAGTGTCTTACTTATTTCTGTAGGTTGTGGTGGTGTGGTATAGCCCGGTTCTTGCAATATGTGATGTATGAGATGCATGTGATCGTAATATCCTTTTGTCATGACATGTGTGTCGTGAGTGAGACAATTGATAGAGCCAATATGACTATCGTAATTTTATTGTTTAAAATGTGAATCAAATAAATTAGTCCATGTTGCATTTAATTTTAGTTGCGATGGACATGGCGGTTAAAATCATGCGACGATGGGCCTCGATAAAAACTAGAGTTGCTAAATCTGTCCCTGTGGACGTCTTTGTGGTTCTTACCATAGAGTATATAATTGTTAGTTTGTGGTTATTATCTTACAGTATAATAACGTGAGTTAAAATATGAAGATGTTCCATGTTCTACTTACATTCAAACGGAGGAAACAAGAACTTCGTGCTGAGACAACATCTTACTTCAGATGATCCTTTTGACACGTAGGCCATGTTGATGGACAGCAAGGGCTCAAGTGGAACAAGTTGCATGATTAAACAAATGGCGAGGGGAGGCAATTTGATTACTTCGCTCGCGAGTAAAACCATAATAGTAAACCCACAAGTCTTATTTTTATATTTCTGTGATTACGGCATCCTCTCCAACTTTTAACTATGATATCCTGACAGCTCTAAAGATTAGTCTTCTCGATTGTTTACTTCCATTTGAGCCATTTGGTTTAGTTGTACATTTTACAAAAAAAAAAATCCAGATAGGATCCGAATGCAATGTGCCAACGATATGGCCCTTCTGGCCGTAGGTGCTTATAGTAGCACAAGTTGACGCAAGCATGACATGAACAACATCTCAAAGTTTAATAACTGATCGTCTAATTAAGTTGAAAAGGCACTTAATCATGGCATTTGCATGTGGTGTTGTTAGGGTAACTGATCCAAGTTGTCTAGTGGAGCAATTTGTTGACTTTGGCAATCCTCTGGTGTTGTGTACAACACATGTACAACACATTCTAACAAGGCCGAGAAAAACGCTGGTGTACTACAGAGATGGCGGGTTTTAGCTTGTATTGATGATCAAGTTGGCCATGTTCTATAAATGTAGTCAACTGCATGCCTAATTAGTGATTAGGCCATGTGGTTTTGGTTTATAAGCAATATATAATTACAAGAAGCCACTAAATCTAGGCAAATATTTGCTTCGCAATCTTATATGCAGTCAAGTTGCTCCTCGCAGCAATGTTAGCCAAGCCGAAAGGTGCCAGCAAACCTTATACTTCAAGTATGCCGTCTGTTTAATAGCGAGCAAAAGTTAAGAGCATGATGATTCAATCCCTAATTGTCACCTGACATGGGTATCTGTATCAGATTTGCTGGCTTTTGCATGTGGATCAAACCACATTGCAATCCAAGTTGAGCAACAAATGTTGATATTTAATCTAATAGCTTAACGCCTTAACCTCGTTAATGGGGCCTTAATTAGACAAAACAATAAGTCAGTTGTCCTCTTCCTTTGGCCTCCTCACGTTTGGACTTTCCAGCCAGTTGGTCCGGAACAGTTGTCTTCTGTTTGCACTTTGATTTGAATCCTCTTTCTTGGGATTTGCTTGTTGTAATCTAGGATTAAAAGCTTGCAAATCAGTATAAAGAATACAGCGCTAATATCTCATGGATCTCCTAAACAATTTGGAAAAAGGATACGATACTGGTATGCATACTAGTGGAGTTCATAGAATTGTACTTACCTCCAACTCAACAACTACGTACACACATCCTTCCAGAAATGTCGCCATCACTTCAACCTACTTTGCACAAGGTCTATCAACAAACGATCGAATAAATCCTTCCAGAAATGCACACACGTACGGGTTCAGTACAACTACCAATCCATGCATATGAATGTAAGAACTGCTTGACTCGGTTCCAACTTGCAAACTGCCGTACTTTCGAGTGAAACAGACTTCGTCAGGCGACCATGCATGCAGACTTTCTATCCGAGTGTCACTGTCATCGAACCTACTGGATTAAAACCAGTTTCAGATCGCAAATCTCTTGAGTGGATTAAAGATAGCAGGAGATCGTCAGAGATCGGAGCTGTGATGTCAACACAAGAGTAGGCCATGAACTGGAAGGAAAAGGCGTTGAAAAAGATATGGAACGCGTACACGGTGTGTGCGGAGCCAAGCGTGCAAGTCCCTTGACCTTATCTGGGAATGCATGGAGCACGTGAAGTGAACGCCTTCTGCTGAACAGCAACAGCCGGAAGTTCACACCGCTATATTATACATGCCTGTCTGTATGGACGACAGGAAGTCAAGAAAAGGAGGAGCAGAGAAGAAAACAACCGGGAGAGTCTGAGAGGTATTCAGCGCAGGTATGTCTTTACCAGAAGTTCTACTTCGCTAGCTTGGCCGGTGTTCCTCTGTGCTTATCATTCTCTTGATCTTGTTGTGTGTACAGTGATGGAGCAACCAAACATATGGCTCACGCCGACGGTAAGCACATTCAGTCGTACTAACTCCTAAATCCTGATTGTTCCTTGTTATCTCTGAAAGTCTAATTAGATTCTTCGAGTTGAGAGTATAATTCTTGCCATGGCCATGTCAGGAACAAGAGGAGCTAGCTTACATGTACCAGCAAGAAGGTGGGCGCGCACCCGGCATGGAACAGCAGTTCGCAGAGCCACCGCCCACCGACCATCAAGAGCAGTACTACTCGCCACCAATAGCAACTCCGTCGTTCCACCCATCACGCACCTCCAATTTCCCGACCTTTGGGGGCTCGTCATCATTGCCCAACCTGCCGTTCCGATCGACGACAGTGAAAAACGAGCAGGGGCAACCGTCGCCGCCGCCACCGTCGTCGAACTTCCTCTCCTTCGGCGCCGGCCATGCTAGCACGCTGAACTTCTCCGGAGGAGCCTGGCAGCAGGACGCCATCGAAGGGACGATGCAGCTGCAGGCGCCGGAGAGGCGGACCAGGGCGCCTGGGAACGCGCAGGAGCACGTCATCGCCGAGCGCAAGCGGCGGGAGAAGCTGCAGCAGCAGTTTGTGTGCTTGGCCACCATCGTCCCCGGGCTCAAGAAGGTGCGCAACATTGACACAACATGGCTGCACTTATGTGATCAGGGACCAAGTAGTACCGACTAGACATCTCCCGGGTTTTTTCAGACAGACAAGATCTCTCTGCTGGGGAGCACCATCGACTACGTGAAGCAGCTGGAGGAGAAGGTGAAGGCCCTGGAGGAGCAGGGCGCGGGGCGGTCGTCCGATTCCACCTTCTTTGAGAGCAAGTGCCGCATATCCTCCAACGACAACGACGCGGCAGGCCCCAGTGGGAGTGGCTCCGGGGACGGCGACGGCGAGTACTCGAGCCTGGCCGTCGAGGCCAGCATTCGTGGGAACACGGCGCTCCTGAAAATCTGCTGCAGGGAGAGGAGAGGGGTGCTGGTGATGGTCCTCTCCGAGCTCGAGAACCAGGGCCTATCAATCATAAACACCAACGTCGTGCCGTTCACCGACTCCTGTCTCAACATCGCCATCACGGCAAAGGCAAGGCCTCTCTATCCTCGTCATAATACATTTGCAAATTACTGTGGTCGGAAACTCAGAATTTCCAAGATAATAAACTCTTACGGGTACCTCGGTAATTAACGTACTGGAAGATTGACATGTTTCAGTTTTGTGCAGATCGAAGAGGGCTTTTCGTCTGCGGTTGAGCTCGTGAATAACCTGACCATGGCTCTCAGAAGTTTCAACTGAAAGTAGAATGGTAGCGGTCCATGGTAGTACAAAGTACAAACTGAAAGTGGAATCGAAGCTGTACTACCATGAACAAGACTTCCGGCTTTCTAGCGATAACTGTATTAACCTTTTGAATTTGGCCACACGTATCCATTTCTGTTAGTGCTGTGTGCAGTCTGTAATACCAATTCATGTGACTAACCAGGTTTCCTCCTCTGATTCCGTGTTCATTATCCATATTCATATCGATAAGAATGTTCCACATGGGAGATCCGTATAGCATGAATGCGATGAAATTTTTCGTCTCGTCAGTGCGTGAACTAGAACTACTGTCGAAGCACTGGCCTCGTTCAAGATTCTTCCTAAATCCAACAACTGGACTTATTTTCCCTTTCTGAGAAAAAATTCCACCTGGACGCATGATTTTTCTTTTCTTTTTGAGAACTTGGACGCCAGCAAGAGCTTCAGTAGCCTCCGGGCTAGACCAGCCCAAACCGCTAGCCTGGTAGCTGCGCTGCCGGCCAGAAACCGTGCAGCCCAGCAAAAGGCCAAATCACGCGCTGCCGGCCCACTATGGTTTTCTTTCATTTCTCAATTTTATTTCTTTTTAAATCCGAACCTTTATAAATCTGAACATTATCAAAATCTGAACTTATTTCACATTTGAAATATTTATCAAAATTTGAACATTTCAAAAATATTTTTTTCAAAATCTGAAACATTTTTCAAATCTAAAACATTATTTTTTAAATGAGCCATTTTTCATATCTGAACAATTTTCAAAAATTAAGATATTTCGAAATCTAAACCATTTTAAAAATGAATATTTTTTATCTGAAAATAATTGAAAATCAAAGAAACAAAAAAAAAAGATTAAAAAGATCAAGAAGAATAGATTAGAAAAAAAGAAACACATCACTTGAAACAAAGTGATTAAAAAGATGAAGAAGAATAGATTAAAAAGATGACTCCCGCGGGCGAGTCCGTGTTTGGACTCGCTTAGAGTGCGATATAGTGCTCACGTCCTTTCCTTCCTGCTCGCATGCACTTGGAACAAAGTTGTATAAGTAACCCATCACTTTTTACTCCATGAAATAATTTAGCTTTATCAATATGTTTCAAGCTGCAGCAAGCAATATATTAAACTTGATAATATACTATAGTAGTTAATTAGATAAATTAGTAAAGTACGTATAATATTTCTTGACTGGTACTGTAGCATTTTTGTCCACTGCATGCACAATGGTGTTGGCATAGATTGGCTATATGATTGCTCGGTACTAGGATACTCTTTCTGTCTCGAAGCGTCCTCTAGGGTAGCCACCGTTGAGAGTCTTTTCAGGGAGACCGGGCCCTCCCGGTGCCCACGCCAACGGCGTTGCCGTCCGCTGGAGGCGAAGGAGAGGTACCGGAGATGTAAATAGTTGTAGATCTATGAGTTGTAGTAGTATTTGGAAGTCTTGGCGAGATGCTAGAAGTTGGCGACCTGCCGGGAGGATGGTGTCGGATCTCCTCGGCCAGATCTGGCACCTGCTGCGTGGATTTCTTCCTCGATGTAGAGCTCCAAGGGATGGAGCCGCATGCGGCGGGGCGAGGAGCTGCCAGCAACTTCGTAAATAATGCTAGTTTGGACAGGTTGGTCACGGAGGCGGGCGAGGCCTTGTCTTCTCTTTCAGTGCGCCATGGAGGGGCTTTGAGTTGTCGTGGCGTTGTGATGCTGCAGCAAGGTGAACATATCGGTGCCCAAGATCCGGCGACCAACTCTGAGGACCAACTGCTTGTCTCTTTTGAAGCCGGCGTTGTCTGATGCTTCCTCAACCTCCATGTGGAGGCCCTTCTACGAGCTCGGGCAGCGTCTCCCTTCCCCGCGATGCCAAGTGGTTTCATCCCCGACACCGTCGTGGATGGCTGCAGCTTGAGCTCGAGTTTCTCCTATGAGTGCAGAGGACCCGATTGCATTCTCTTGCTCAGTTTTAGGGTCTTTTTCGTAAAAGTTAGGAACTATATGTTTTATTTCTTCTTTTTTCTGGAGTCCCTTATGTAAGTTGCACCTGCACTTATGTTATTTAATAGAGCATCCAGGCCCTTTGGAGCTGACGTGGGCCTACCCTTCGGGTGCCTCACCTTGAGGACGTTTGGTGCAGGTATAAGCTAAGGCCCATTGGCAAGCCTGCCAGCAAACCACGACCAAGGCTCGTGAAGGGGGCCCGCGAGGATGAAATACGCTCCAAGGCAAACGAAGCTTAAGTCGGTAGATATCTACCTTACCTGTAAACCTAATCGGATGCGAATCCCCGAGACCCAGCCTCCTATATAAAAGCTGGGAGGGTCGCCGATCTTGGGGACACGCAATATTCATACCTCCAAAACCCTAGCAAGATCGCATCTCGCTGGGACACCATTGTAGCTCCTTTGTACACCTCATATATCAATAACCAGAGAAGCAGGAAGTAGGGTGTTACCCTCCGAGGGCCTGAACCTGGGTAAAACTTTGCTTGTCAGCCGACGATACTACCAGCGCTACCAAATCTCTTCCCCTAACCTCAACTCTAGGTACCAAACCATGGTATTTGCCGTGGTACTCCCACTTCAGGAGCCTCTCCTTGTTCAAAAAAATAAAATATGATTGCTCGGTAAAGTTATACTAGGCTAAGGCTGATTATATACGCAGAGACGCAAATGGGTGATAATGTCAATGAATTAATTGGCTATTCGGGTTATCCCATTAAGCTAGTTAATCGAATAATTAATCATAATTGAGTAGTTTAGATAATCTGCAATAAATGGTGGATAATCCACCGAAGAATAGCAATACCATATCTGCCGGCTATCTCCGCATTTGTATACGGCAGATTCCTAAATTTGCATATCATATTCTTAAAAATGGATGCAGATACTAATCCAGGACGGAAATTATCTGCACTGTTTACATCCTACGGAGAGGTACCGTCCCCACGGTAGATGCCATTGTGCCAATGCGTAATCTTGCGCAAACCAGTACGTGTGTTCTGCTTCCCCGTGCCATTCTCACGTTTGTTGGCAAGAAGAATTTGTGCAAGTGGTTTTCATTTTATCTTTTTTTTAAGCAAAGTTTTTCATATTATCTGAACTTGCCACATGAAATGAAAGTCCAGAACGCCCAGCCAGCAGCCCAGGCCCGAGGGGATCCAAAGGCCGAAGCGAGGCTGAGACTTTCAGACATTTCTATGTTGGGTTGAGGAGTTTTTTTTTCTTTTTTGCGGGAAGGTGCTGAGGAGTTAATTCCTGCCTCAAACCAAGATCGTCGATCGGCCAGATACATGCGATGTTTTTTTCATCTATACAAGCGATGGTTTGCACTACAGGAATGGCGAACTGTGCCGACGGGCAGAACCTGTGCCGACGGCTATTTATCGGGGCCGTCGGCACAGGGGCATACGAGGATCAGCCGTCCACAAGGCCGTCGGCAAAGAAACGGCCGTCGGCACAG
Source organism: Poa pratensis (assembly GCA_947311845.1). Classification (NCBI taxonomy): domain Eukaryota; kingdom Viridiplantae; phylum Streptophyta; class Magnoliopsida; order Poales; family Poaceae; genus Poa; species Poa pratensis. Next base: position 21,423,446 of record CAMZMU010000073.1, read on the forward strand.
ATGTTCTATCCCGACGGCACCCGTCGGGACACAAGAAGCCGTCGGCACAGAGGTTAAGGTGACGTCGACGGCAATCTGTGCCGACGGCAGGTCTCTACCATTTTTTTACATTTTTACCCTAATCTTCTTTTTTATGTATCTATTTATTACTCTCAATTAAGTTTAATATGTTTTATTCATATTCTATGTACATAGCTTCGCCGAATAGCGGTTTCCACCCACATAAAATAACGTCGCGAATAATTATCTATACCGGAGCGTCGGAACCCCACCAAAACCTAGGTTGATGCATACCATATGTGTACAAGTGTTTTGGGTGATTCAAATGTCCAATAATCTACCCGGTGTGTGACCGGCTTTAGTTTCTCTCTACCAAGTGTGTGGACTTAGAGGTGAAAACTCCCTTTCGACGCACGTCTATGGGGGTAGACGAAAACGTTAGGGTTTTTTCAGCGGATTCAGGGTTTCGCCGAAGCGGGGCCCCGGAGCGTCGGAACCCCACCAAAACTTAGGTTATGCCATACCATATGTATACAAGTGTGTTGTGTGTTGTAAATGTGCAATATCCTACTCCGGGGTATGACCGGCTTCACCGACTTCAGTTTCTCTCTACCAAGTGTGTGGACTTAGAGGTGAAAACTCCCACTTCGGACGAAACCGGGGCAATCTTGTAAAAACTTGTGATAAAAGTTGGTTTCCCATGTGCCTATGTCTCAACCAAAGACAACCAGGCAAAAAAGTCCACTGGCCTACCCCCTTTCGACGCACGTCTATGGGGTAGACGAAAACGTTAGGGTTTTTCCAGCGGATTCAGGGTTTCGCCGAAGCGGGGCCCGGAGCGTCGGAACCCCACCAAAACCTAGGTTGTGCCATACCATATGTAAACAAGTGTGTTATGTGTTGTAAATGTGCAATATCCTACTCCGGGGTGTGACCGGCTTCACCGACTTCACTTTCTCTCTAGTGAGTTTCTGCACTTAGAGGTGAAAACTCCCCTTTCGGGCGAACCGGGTGGAATCTTGTGTTGATTTGTGATAAAAGTTGGTTTCCCATGTGCCTATGGCCTAACCTAACACAACCAGGCAAAAAAGTCCAGTGGCCTACCCCCTTTCGACGCACGTCTATGGGGGTAGACGAAAACGTTAGGGTTTTTCCAGCGGATTCAGGGTTTCGCCGAAGCGGGGCCCCGGAGCGTCGGAACCCCACCAAAACCTAGGTTATGCCATACCATATGTATACAAGTGTGTTGTGTGTTGTAAATGTGCAATATCCTACTCCGGGGTGTGACCGGCTTCACCGACTTCAGTTTCTCTCTACCAAGTGTGTGGACTTAGAGGTGAAAACTCCCACTTCGGACGAAACGGGGGCAATCTTGTAAAAACTTGTGATAAAAGTTGGTTTCCCATGTGCCTATGTCCCAACCAAACACAACCAGCCAAAAAAGTCCACTGGCCTACCCTCTTTCGACGCACGTCTATGGGGGTAGACGAAAACGTTAAGGTTTTTCCAGCGGATTCAGGGTTTCGCCGAAGCGGGGCCCCGGAGCGTCGGAACCCCACCAAAACCTAGGTTGTGCCATACCATATGTAAACAAGTGTGTTATGTGTTGTAAATGTGCAATATCCTACTCCGGGGTGTGACCGGCTTCACCGACTTCACTTTCTCTCTAGTGAGTTTCTGCACTTAGAGGTGAAAACTCCCCTTTCGGGCGAACCGGGTGGAATCTTGTGTTGATTTGTGATAAAAGTTGGTTTCCTATGTGCCTATGGCCTAACCTAACACAACCAGGCAAAAAAGTCCACTGGCCTACCCCCTTTCGACGCACGTCTATGGGGCTAGACGAAAACGTTAGGGTTTTTCCAGCGGATTCAGAGTTTCGCCGAAGCGGGGCCCCGGAGCGTCGGAACCCCACCAAAACCAAGGTTGTGCCATACCATATGTATACAAGTGTGTTGTGTGTTGTAAATGTGCAATATCCTACTCCGGGGTATGAGCGGCTTCACCGACTTCAGTTTCTCTCTACCAAGTGTGTGGACTTAGAGGTGAAAACTCCCACTTCGGACGAAACGGGGGCAATCTTGTAAATACTTGTGATAAAAGTTGGTTTCCCATGTGCCTATGTCCCAACCAAACACAACCAGGCAAAAAAGTCCACTGGCCTACCCCCTTTCGACGCACGTCTATGGGGGTAGACGAAAACGTTAGGGTTTTTCCAGCGGATTCAGGGTTTCACCGAAGCGGGGCCCCGGAGCGTCGGAACCCCACCAAAACCAAGGTTGTGCCATACCATATGTATACAAGTGTGTTGTGTGTTGTAAATTTCCAATATCCTACTCCGGGGTGTGATCGGCTTCACCGGCATCACTTTCTCTCTTGTAAGTTTCTACACTTGTAGGTGAAAACTCCCGTTTCGGACGAACCAGGTGGAATCTTGTGTTGATTTGTGATAAAAGTTGGTTTCCCATGTGACTATGGCCTAACCTAACACAACCAGGCAAAAAAGTTGTAGTGACCCAGCACACCACTGCATGTTGTAGTGTACAAGTCATTGACATAATACTCACGGAAGGACCAATCCGTAAATATTACATCCTTCAGAGTAGTACAACAGAAACATAGTCGGTCCAAGGTAACACTATAGGATTACAACACTATTCAATACAAAATCTCGAGAACCTCCTTTCCAAACAGAAGTAGGTTTCGTGCAAATGAAACTCCCGAAAGACTCAAGTCGAAGCACTAAGCTGGATACCAGCTCTACTTCTAACTCTTAATCCACTACTGCTGTTGTCACAGCCCTAATCTATCCATCTGGAATATCTTTGTCTGGAGTTGTGCTCCTCCATCCAATTATAATTGTCTTGTTTATAGGTATTGCTGTCGACGTGTCCACCGTTGCACCGTTGTCGCTACTCATTAGTCGGCAGACTCCACCAGGTTGATTTATGGATTCCTGTCCTTCTTCTGCTGTCTCCAATAATCTAAGCAGGGGTCAACGGAGGAAAGAGTGAGCAACACGAGCGTTACTCAGCAAGTTCATATAATAGGAATGATGTGTTTTATGCACTAGCCACCATCCATCCCAAAAGGTCAAGGATGAACATGCATAACTTTGTAAAACATTTTTAGGAAAAGATTTATTTTATCTTCTGAAAACTATGCCCGTCATCGATTCACAGGTGCTAGGGCCTTGAGGAGCCTCCTTTCCTGCAGCGTTCGCCGTTCCTTCCTGGAACGTGGAGTAACATGTCACATTTTTACACTCTGCAGAGGTGCGTTACTTTACCCATAAGAGACCAACGCCTTGTTGCACAACCGGGCGAGTCTTTCCTGTCCACACTTCCTATGGTGTGGGGCCCAGTCGTTGATCCAAGCCATTCGCCGTGCTTCTCCAACAACCCCGCATGCCCACCCAATTCATGCATAGCAGAATCACCCCTGGTTCTACCCCTCACGATAGATACCTAGGTGTCCTCTTGCAGACCATCATAGACACCAGAGTCCGTGGGCATTAAGGGGTCCCACCCATGTGCATGTAGTCGCACTAGATCTACAGCGTACGGCTCTGGCTGCCCGTTGACATGCGAAAGGGAAAAGATCACAGATGACTTTCCCGTCCCATTCCAAGTCTCATGGTTAACGCTTCATTTTCGGCGCAAGAACGCTGACGGCATTGGTTCTTAAGTCCTAGGTAATACTTTCCCGTGCAAATGGAACCTCCACCAACCACATCATTCCATGGTTCCATCTGCCAGCCAACAATATATATATATAGCAATTCACATCATTCGAAGATAGTTTTTTCTTTTCTTTTTCATGCAATGATAAACCATAGTATTTTTCATTTACTTTGATAAACATAATCAAGTAGGACATGAGCAAGAGTGAACTTGCCTTTTTGACTGCAAGATTATGCAGCCAAGGTCTTCGTTACAATAAAGACTCCAAAATCTGGAAAAAACATCATTGGTCCGGTAAGGACTAATGTTTGAAGAAGCAATATGCTATTATGCATAAGTATGAGATGCATCGTCCTAAACCCGTGACTAACTCTCGATGGTTGAGGTTTGTTTGAGTTTGGTGATTACTTTTAGATTTGCTTTATCTTCAAGTTTACTTCACAAGAAAGATGAGTTCAAAACTTTAACCTTAGAGTATCATGTTAAGCATAAGAATAAAGTAAAACAACATCATAATACTAAATGGTTATTTTGGGGTTGATTATCATCTTTATGTTTATAAAGAACATGTATTGACTTGAATTAATTAAAGAAATGGTGTAGTATTATTATTTATGATTACAAAAAGAATAACTTTTGAAGAAATAAATAATATATACATTCGTTGGTATCATACCATAAGGGTACTTATTTAAGTTAAGTAATGGTATATAATCAAATATTAATAGTAGTTACTTATGTTTTTAACTTTTCTTTAAGCAATAAGATAATATGATTTAAATATAAACACTTAGAAGAAACACCACAAGTAATCTCATAATATGAAGTAGTTATTAATTTGGATTAATGATTTTAAACAATTATATCACAAAATTAATTCAACTATTAAAGGTATTAATAATAGTGATCAAATTTTTTATTAAATAGAGAATTTTTTTTTATTTTTTTGTGAATTAAGAACTACATGGAATATTATGAAGTAATAATATGATTACCTTATATGTTGATATATTCATTTTTGTATTATTAAATGACTCATGAATAATTATTTTCCTTATGGAAAATATTATTTTAATGAACCATTTGAAGAATATTTTTTTAAGCATTTACATAAATGGAACTCTAAAAAAAATAGTCATAATGTTATAATTGAAACATATTTTCATATTTGAAGTTGAACATGTGGAACAATTTAAATGGAGTTGAAATGCATCCAAAATAGCATATGCGATTCAATTGTGAATTCACAACAAGTAGTTAGCGATCAATAGTTTAACAAGACAATGCCTACTCAAGACCAAAGTGCATTAAAGTTGTTGAATGTGAAGTCCTCTCTCTCTTTATTATATACGAGATAGGGTTAACCGATTCAAATTTAATCAAACAAACATTTTATTTATACAACCAGATAAATTTTATTTTTATGATCCTTTTGGTATATTATTTGTATTATTCTGATTTAAAATGATTTAGTTATGAATTTCCAAAGTTTAAATTCAATTTAAACAATTTCTGGAATTATTTGCTAAAAGAAAAATCTAAGAATGTTCTGATTGGCTGGGAGCTACGCTCCTGCCCGAGCTCGAATTCGAGCCAGCGAGCAAAATTGGTGCGATTGGAGTACTGGGATAGCTAAAGCTGCTTGCTGTGAACCAGAAGGTGGCGGCGCCTGGACCATATGGTCACCGGAGCATCGCCGGTGACGAACACGCACGGCGGCGGACGGTGGCGCATGGCACGGCGGCGATTCCGAACGAATTGAACCAAATTGAGAGTACAGAAAGAATCGCAAGCTCACCACGAGCACGTAGAACTGCTCGACGAAGCAAAGCGTGGATGGACGGCGACGCATCCGTGATCGACAGCCGGCGGCCGGAGTTGGAGACGGCGAGCTCGATTCCGTCGATTGCTTGCTTCCCAGCAAGCACAACTCGACGAGGACAACGCATAAGTCCCGGCGGAGCTTCCCAGCAGCTCACAGAGGCACGGCGTGGCCGGAATCGGCAACACACGGCGGCGGCCCGACGAGCTAGGGTTAGGATTTCCGGTCGATTCTCTGGGAGAGAAAAAGAGAGAGAGGAGTGAGGCGATAGAGAGTGAGATGGGGACGGCTCTGGGGTCTTATCCGCGAGAGCAAGCAGGCAGGGAGGAGGTGGCACGGCGGCGGCGTCCTCTGCCTTCTGGCGGGAGGAAGAAGAAGAAAACGAATAGAAATGCCATTTTGCGAAAAAACCCCTAGGTTTGTAGAAAATTGCAAGAACAGTAGAAACAGGCCCCTGGTTTCTGTTTAAATGATTTGAGGACCTTTTTGTAACAGAAACTCTTACAGAATAGTCCTAGAATATTTAGAATTTCACAAGGAAGTTCATTTCAGTACTGAAATTTGAATATTTAGAGTATTTTGAATTCATTTAATATTTGGGAATGAATTTGTACCTATTTTGATTTATTTCCTTTTATAGTATGTGTAGATTTTTACAAATAAGTTTATTTAAAACTTGGATTTTTAATCCTTTGTGTGTTTTAAATTCACTTACACTTAAAGTGAATTTGAACATATATGGAATTATCTCTTTTTAATAAAATTTATAGTTTATGAACTCTGTTCTTATTGTGTACTTTTATAACAATTGATTTATTTTGTTATGCTTTTTATTTGTGGTTTTATATTATTTCCAAATGCTAAGGATAGTTTCTTTCTTGTCTTCTGCTCCAGATAAATATTCAAACTTGTTCTGAGTGCCTTATTGATTCCTGAACAACATCAAATTGTTGTCCAGCAATATAACATGATTTGCTTACTGTGGTGACTACAAAGAGTATACACAGTGTTTCAATTCAAATTCATGCCAAGCACAAAATATGGCCCTAGTGGCTTTGGCTTGTGATACCTGACAATTAAATCATGTGAAAACATGATCAATTGTCTGTGGATACACAAGAGAAGATATCCTGCCTGAAGTCAGGTCTTATGGTAGGATAAATGGGTAAAATGATGAGAACAGAATCTTACTTAATTCCATAGCTCATTCTGATGATCAAAAGGATGATATACTCCTTTGAATAAAATAGATGATCTTGTTTCTGTGGAAGCAAGTTGCTAAAACAATTGCTGACTAAGTAGTCCATGTGGTTCCATTTACCACAAGTCCAGATTTATCTCCTCTTGAGAATGAATCTTGAATAAACCAAATGGTCATGATGAACTTGTGAACCCCTCTCTTATGAGACATGTCCACACTCACAGGAATTTGAGAGTTAACTCATGAGATGATTACATATGGATGATTACATATGGTTTTATGCTTTGGCTTTACTTTCTCCCTGATAATCATACTCTTGGAGAAATACCATGTATTATCTGTCCTTTTGTTTATTTGTATATGACACTTAATTGTTTGAGTATACAAAAGTGATTTGTTAACAAGGTTGCAAAGCTTGTCACCCAACTACTTCTATATAACACAAACATTGGAATATCACACTATTTCTTGAGAAATTAATAAGAACATAACAGATGCAAGAGTTCCCATTGTCTCTGTGATAGATTGGCATAGCACTACTATGCATATCTAATCAATCCTTCTTCATAGTCTTCTTGTTGCTTTACCTCTTTTCTTGAGATGCTTCCCTGGTTGAATAACTTCAAGAAGATTAGGAGATAAGAAGTTAAGATTCACTAGATAAGGTGAAAAGATCTTTGTTAAGATTTTAGGTAATTCAATTTGTCTGTAAGACTAGAATGATTTCCATCTACTAGAGATATGTCTAACATATAAGGTTAGACAAGATGATACCTAAGAATAACTTGATTTATGTTACACTCCTGAGGTAATGTTTTGATGTAACGAGATATATTCCCACTGGGCTTAATAATTTTATCGAGTACCTCTCTGCCCAAAAATAGGTTTTAAGCCAAGATCATCTCAAAGTTTGTAACGCTCAAGTCGATGATCTACTTCAATTCCACCAACTCAAGTGAAACTTCAATCACTTTGTGTTTTAAAATTATTTGCGCGAAAATTCTTCGGATTTTCTGATGCATGAATGCAATGCACACTTGTGTGTCCACTCTAATTTGGAACTCTAAATCCTGGGATGTTACAGTCTCCCCTACTAAAACAAAACTTCGTCCTCGAAGTTCGCACTCTCTACGTTTCGGATTGAAGATGAGAATTATGAATAAAATAGCAGTTATCGAACTCCATGTTGATCTTTGATGGAGATAATTGGTGTATCCCCAAATCCAAAAATGTCCCTTGAATCCTCATCTAACTTAGTAACGGTCAACTGCCCTTTTCATGGACTCCATGAATCCTTCTGGTACAATCCACTCTTGGATCTCTTTTCCTGCAAACTCCTTGGATCAAGACTTTGTTTAATGCTTGTTGGTTCTACTAGTAATCGTATCAGGACTTCTCACTTAATAACTAACCTCTTATTTGGAAAATATTAAGGATTTAAATAAGTCTCACTAAGGTATATTTTTACAACTCTTTCAGAAAACCAAAACAATGTCGCGAACCTAGTCCAATCTCATAAGGTTGATATTGAGATTTACTACTTAGGACTAACTTAGTGGAGTCTTCTTTTTCTCGTGTCATCTGGAATCTTAATGAAACTCTCATCCTAGTGATATAAAGTGGTAGTGTGGTCTGTACTACTAAAAGATTTTGTTAACACATTTTCTCCGTCATACTCTTGGTTAGAACCAAAGAATGACCCTTCAATAGCAAAAGTAGTTCAACAACTTAGTTTTGTTAATCTATTGACTAAAATAGTTCAACAACTTGGTTTTGTTAATCTCCACTTTGTTGAAGAGTGTTAAGAAAGAAACTTTTGCAAAATGGTTTGCAGAAAAGGTACGTTATGTCTAAATTGGTATAGGTTGTTGGACATCTAGTCAAAACTCTGCTGATATAACAACTCTTCATATGTCTGCTGCTGGATCTGATTCCTTCATTTTGGTTGATCAGACGATATGTTTCTTCAATCTGGTTAGTTCAACCTCCATCGGAGTCCTTAAACTGAGGATGTCAATCATATGGCCATCGATCCCACTATATATTGACATTGATTAGGCACTTACTTCACTATTTCCCCACATCACCCGTCTCTGTTGGTCACCTTCCAACTAACTAACTCCATGGACTCTCGCAATCCATGAACTTATTTCCCATGATTCTGATGTGTCCGTTGTAACATTGAACGTTGGAGTCATACCCCTTGATCTCGATGATACAACTATCTTGCCTTGCTTAAATATCATACTTTGTTGTTGTCCTCTAAGTATTGAATTTGTTGTTTCATACTCCTCTACCACCAACTTCATGACTCTTTTAGACATATGAGTCATGTACTACTTCTTCTTGATCTTTTTCCAGAGTTAAATTGTGCCTTATGACTTCCAACACCCATTTCTTCCGTCAAGTTACGACAACTTCCAACTATATATGACTACATACTGCGGCTTCTTCCATCGTTTTTCAGTTCTCGCTTGATATCCTTCACGATATCATCGTCATTCTTGTGCAAAACTGGAAATTTTACTGTCCAAATCAAAGATTTGTCACGACAAGACTTGTTATTTAGATCTTCCATCCTCATAATTCTCCTACCTCAGTAGAGTTTCTCATGTAGCTTTCCTTTCATCATCTTCGGTAAGCCCTCTTCCAAATGATGATGATATTCTTCCTTGATCTATCGTAGTTCCTCCATCCTTCCATGTTCTGATGATGCTGATCTCCAATCCAAATACGATGTGGATTGTGGTCCATCACCACGTGTAGCTTCGTTTACCTCGGTCATCTTGACTTCCATCTCTTCAAAAGCTTTCATTGTTGTTTGAAACTTCTGTGAACACGTCTCTCCCTTACACGATCCTATCTACTCTAGATTAGTAACATCAAGAAAAGAACTCAATGTGACAATCATGCCATTGTACATCAAATTCTAACTTTATGTACCAACCTAGCCAATCAAAAATCCAATAAGATCCAATAAATCGCAAATGCAATTATATATCAATCATGCAACATAAGCCCGTAAAATAAGTAGTACCTTGAGTAAAAACATCTCAAGTACCTAGGCTTAGATGCTATACACTACAAGATAGGTTTATATCACCTTATAATCTTCTAACAACTCTTTGACTCGGTAATTACCCCAGTTGACCATTTGCAATGGATAATACAAAGACAAAGTACTCAAAGAGTGGTTGTGGTAAGGCTTGTTTTATAGAACTAAACTCCATGTAGCTTGAATCTTCCGTGACTATAACATCTACTTGCGAACATATCTAGATCCTTCATGAACTACTCATGGTACATCAGATAGTAGTGTAGCTTCCGTCATTGTTTATGCCATCTCCTAATTACTTATCAACTTATACCATACTCAGGTGAATCCCCTTTGATCTCTATCATTAGGGTATTAACATACTCTCCATAGTTGACTGACGATGATTCTTCACTATCATCAAACATCTTCTGACTTCCTCCATCACGAACTTATGGTAGGTTCTACTTCATAGGATAGGGCTATCAATGATACCATGTAGGCAACACTAACTTGGATGCACTCTATTTGGTGTAACAACTGATACGAAACAGTTTTAACTGGTCATACCAAGTTGAAAAGAAATAAGGTGAATATACCTATAGAATAGTAAATAAGAATATCTACTCCAGTTGGGTAAGGAAATGTGTATACAAATATGACAGTATTATTCTCAAGTGAATAACCATCATAGTTGTAGTAATATATAGTTTAGATAAATATGATAACTTCCTATAGTCTTACCAACCTACAAGTCTCCTAAAAGGGTTTTAATCCTAAGGTCGTTCGCTCTGATACCACCTGTAGTGACCCAGCACACCACTGCATGTTGTAGTGTACAAGTCATTGACATAATACTCACGGAAGGACCAATCCGTAAATATTACATCCTTCAGAGTAGTACAACAGAAACATAGTCGGTCCAAGGTAACACTATAGGATTACAACACTATTCAATACAAAATCTCGAGAACCTCCTTTCCAAACAGAAGTAGGTTTCGTGCAAATGAAACTCCCGAAAGACTCAAGTCGAAGCACTAAGCTGGATACCAGCTCTACTTCTAACTCTTAATCCACTACTGCTGTTGTCACAGCCCTAATCTATCCATCTGGAATATCTTTGTCTGGAGTTGTGCTCCTCCATCCAATTATAATTGTCTTGTTTATAGGTATTGCTGTCGACGTGTCCACCGTTGCACCGTTGTCGCTACTCATTAGTCGGCAGACTCCACCAGGTTGATTTATGGATTCCTGTCCTTCTTCTGCTGTCTCCAATAATCTAAGCAGGGGTCAACGGAGGAAAGAGTGAGCAACACGAGCGTTACTCAGCAAGTTCATATAATAGGAATGATGTGTTTTATGCACTAGCCACCATCCATCCCAAAAGGTCATGGATGAACATGCATAACTTTGTAAAACATTTTTAGGAAAAGATTTATTTTATCTTCTGAAAACTATGCCCGTCATCGATTCACAGGTGCTAGGGCCTTGAGGAGCCTCCTTTCCTGCAGCGTTCGCCGTTCCTTCCTGGAACGTGGAGTAACATGTCACATTTTTACACTCTGCAGAGGTGCGTTACTTTACCCATAAGAGACCAACGCCTTGTTGCACAACCGGGCGAGTCTTTCCCGTCCACACTTCCTATGGTGTGGGGCCCAGTCGTTGATCCAAGCCATTCGCCGTGCTTCTCCAACAACCCCGCATGCCCACCCAATTCATGCATAGCAGAATCACCCCTGGTTCTACCCCTCACGATAGATACCTAGGTGTCCTCTTGCAGACCATCATAGACACCAGAGTCCGTGGGCATTAAGGGGTCCCACCCATGTGCATGTAGTCGCACTAGATCTACAGCGTACGGCTCTGGCTGCCCGTTGACATGCGAAAGGGAAAAGATCACAGATGACTTTCCCGTCCCATTCCAAGTCTCATGGTTAACGCTTCATTTTCGGCGCAAGAACGCTGACGGCATTGGTTCTTAAGTCCTAGGTAATACTTTCCCGTGCAAATGGAACCTCCACCAACCACATCATTCCATGGTTCCATCTGCCAGCCAACAATATATATATATAGCAATTCACATCATTCGAAGATAGTTTTTTTTTTCTTTTTCATGCAATGATAAACCATAGTATTTTTCATTTACTTTGATAAACATAATCAAGTAGGACATGAGCAAGAGTGAACTTGCCTTTTTGACTGCAAGATTATGCAGCCAAGGTCTTCGTTACAATAAAGACTCCAAAATCTGGAAAAAACATCATTGGTCCGGTAAGGACTAATGTTTGAAGAAGCAATATGCTATTATGCATAAGTATGAGATGCATCGTCCTAAACCCGTGACTAACTCTCGATGGTTGAGGTTTGTTTGAGTTTGGTGATTACTTTTAGATTTGCTTTATCTTCAAGTTTACTTCACAAGAAAGATGAGTTCAAAACTTTAACCTTAGAGTATCATGTTAAGCATAAGAATAAAGTAAAACAACATCATAATACTAAATGGTTATTTTGGGGTTGATTATCATCTTTATGTTTATAAAGAACATGTATTGACTTGAATTAATTAAAGAAATGGTGTAGTATTATTATTTATGATTACAAAAAGAATAACTTTTGAAGAAATAAATAATATATACATTCGTTGGTATCATACCATAAGGGTACTTATTTAAGTTAAGTAATGGTATATAATCAAATATTAATAGTAGTTACTTATGTTTTTAACTTTTCTTTAAGCAATAAGATAATATGATTTAAATATAAACACTTAGAAGAAACACCACAAGTAATCTCATAATATGAAGTAGTTATTAATTTGGATTAATGATTTTAAACAATTATATCACAAAATTAATTCAACTATTAAAGGTATTAATAATAGTGATCAAATTTTTTATTAAATAGAGAATTTTTTTTATTTTTTTGTGAATTAAGAACTACATGGAATATTATGAAGTAATAATATGATTACCTTATATGTTGATATATTCATTTTTGTATTATTAAATGACTCATGAATAATTATTTTCCTTATGGAAAATATTATTTTAATGAACCATTTGAAGAATATTTTTTTAAGCATTTACATAAATGGAACTCTAAAAAAAATAGTCATAATGTTATAATTGAAACATATTTTCATATTTGAAGTTGAACATGTGGAACAATTTAAATGGAGTTGAAATGCATCCAAAATAGCATATGCGATTCAATTGTGAATTCACAACAAGTAGTTAGCGATCAATAGTTTAACAAGACAATGCCTACTCAAGACCAAAGTGCATTAAAGTTGTTGAATGTGAAGTCCTCTCTCTCTTTATTATATACGAGATAGGGTTAACCGATTCAAATTTAATCAAACAAACATTTTATTTATACAACCAGATAAATTTTATTTTTATGATCCTTTTGGTATATTATTTGTATTATTCTGATTTAAAATGATTTAGTTATGAATTTCCAAAGTTTAAATTCAATTTAAACAATTTCTGGAATTATTTGCTAAAAGAAAAATCTAAGAATGTTCTGATTGGCTGGGAGCTACGCTCCTGCCCGAGCTCGAATTCGAGCCAGCGAGCAAAATTGGTGCGATTGGAGTACTGGGATAGCTAAAGCTGCTTGCTGTGAACCAGAAGGTGGCGGCGCCTGGACCATATGGTCACCGGAGCATCGCCGGTGACGAACACGCACGGCGGCGGACGGTGGCGCATGGCACGGCGGCGATTCCGAACGAATTGAACCAAATTGAGAGTACAGAAAGAATCGCAAGCTCACCACGAGCACGTAGAACTGCTCGACGAAGCAAAGCGTGGATGGACGGCGACGCATCCGTGATCGACAGCCGGCGGCCGGAGTTGGAGACGGCGAGCTCGATTCCGTCGATTGCTTGCTTCCCAGCAAGCACAACTCGACGAGGACAACGCATAAGTCCCGGCGGAGCTTCCCAGCAGCTCACAGAGGCACGGCGTGGCCGGAATCGGCAACACACGGCGGCGGCCCGACGAGCTAGGGTTAGGATTTCCGGTCGATTCTCTGGGAGAGAAAAAGAGAGAGAGGAGTGAGGCGATAGAGAGTGAGATGGGGACGGCTCTGGGGTCTTATCCGCGAGAGCAAGCAGGCAGGGAGGAGGTGGCACGGCGGCGGCGTCCTCTGCCTTCTGGCGGGAGGAAGAAGAAGAAAACGAATAGAAATGCCATTTTGCGAAAAAACCCCTAGGTTTGTAGAAAATTGCAAGAACAGTAGAAACAGGCCCCTGGTTTCTGTTTAAATGATTTGAGGACCTTTTTGTAACAGAAACTCTTACAGAATAGTCCTAGAATATTTAGAATTTCACAAGGAAGTTCATTTCAGTACTGAAATTTGAATATTTAGAGTATTTTGAATTCATTTAATATTTGGGAATGAATTTGTACCTATTTTGATTTATTTCCTTTTATAGTATGTGTAGATTTTTACAAATAAGTTTATTTAAAACTTGGATTTTTAATCCTTTGTGTGTTTTAAATTCACTTACACTTAAAGTGAATTTGAACATATATGGAATTATCTCTTTTTAATAAAATTTATAGTTTATGAACTCTGTTCTTATTGTGTACTTTTATAACAATTGATTTATTTTGTTATGCTTTTTATTTGTGGTTTTATATTATTTCCAAATGCTAAGGATAGTTTCTTTCTTGTCTTCTGCTCCAGATAAATATTCAAACTTGTTCTGAGTGCCTTATTGATTCCTGAACAACATCAAATTGTTGTCCAGCAATATAACATGATTTGCTTACTGTGGTGACTACAAAGAGTATACACAGTGTTTCAATTCAAATTCATGCCAAGCACAAAATATGGCCCTAGTGGCTTTGGCTTGTGATACCTGACAATTAAATCATGTGAAAACATGATCAATTGTCTGTGGATACACAAGAGAAGATATCCTGCCTGAAGTCAGGTCTTATGGTAGGATAAATGGGTAAAATGATGAGAACAGAATCTTACTTAATTCCATAGCTCATTCTGATGATCAAAAGGATGATATACTCCTTTGAATAAAATAGATGATCTTGTTTCTGTGGAAGCAAGTTGCTAAAACAATTGCTGACTAAGTAGTCCATGTGGTTCCATTTACCACAAGTCCAGATTTATCTCCTCTTGAGAATGAATCTTGAATAAACCAAATGGTCATGATGAACTTGTGAACCCCTCTCTTATGAGACATGTCCACACTCACAGGAATTTGAGAGTTAACTCATGAGATGATTACATATGGATGATTACATATGGTTTTATGCTTTGGCTTTACTTTCTCCCTGATAATCATACTCTTGGAGAAATACCATGTATTATCTGTCCTTTTGTTTATTTGTATATGACACTTAATTGTTTGAGTATACAAAAGTGATTTGTTAACAAGGTTGCAAAGCTTGTCACCCAACTACTTCTATATAACACAAACATTGGAATATCACACTATTTCTTGAGAAATTAATAAGAACATAACAGATGCAAGAGTTCCCATTGTCTCTGTGATAGATTGGCATAGCACTACTATGCATATCTAATCAATCCTTCTTCATAGTCTTCTTGTTGCTTTACCTCTTTTCTTGAGATGCTTCCCTGGTTGAATAACTTCAAGAAGATTAGGAGATAAGAAGTTAAGATTCACTAGATAAGGTGAAAAGATCTTTGTTAAGATTTTAGGTAATTCAATTTGTCTGTAAGACTAGAATGATTTCCATCTACTAGAGATATGTCTAACATATAAGGTTAGACAAGATGATACCTAAGAATAACTTGATTTATGTTACACTCCTGAGGTAATGTTTTGATGTAACGAGATATATTCCCACTGGGCTTAATAATTTTATCGAGTACCTCTCTGCCCAAAAATAGGTTTTAAGCCAAGATCATCTCAAAGTTTGTAACGCTCAAGTCGATGATCTACTTCAATTCCACCAACTCAAGTGAAACTTCAATCACTTTGTGTTTTAAAATTATTTGCGCGAAAATTCTTCGGATTTTCTGATGCATGAATGCAATGCACACTTGTGTGTCCACTCTAATTTGGAACTCTAAATCCTGGGATGTTACAGTCTCCCCTACTAAAACAAAACTTCGTCCTCGAAGTTCGCACTCTCTAACGTTTCGGATTGAAGATGAGAATTATGAATAAAATAGCAGTTATCGAACTCCATGTTGATCTTTGATGGAGATAATTGGTGTATCCCCAAATCCAAAAATGTCCCTTGAATCCTCATCTAACTTAGTAACGGTCAACTGCCCTTTTCATGGACTCCATGAATCCTTCTGGTACAATCCACTCTTGGATCTCTTTTCCTGCAAACTCCTTGGATCAAGACTTTGTTTAATGCTTGTTGGTTCTACTAGTAATCGTATCAGGACTTCTCACTTAATAACTAACCTCTTATTTGGAAAATATTAAGGATTTAAATAAGTCTCACTAAGGTATATTTTTACAACTCTTTCAGAAAACCAAAACAATGTCGCGGAACCTAGTCCAATCTCATAAGGTTGATATTGAGATTTACTACTTAGGACTAACTTAGTGGAGTCTTCTTTTTCTCGTGTCATCTGGAATCTTAATGAAACTCTCATCCTAGTGATATAAAGTGGTAGTGTGGTCTGTACTACTAAAAGATTTTGTTAACACATTTTCTCCGTCATACTCTTGGTTAGAACCAAAGAATGACCCTTCAATAGCAAAAGTAGTTCAACAACTTAGTTTTGTTAATCTATTGACTAAAATAGTTCAACAACTTGGTTTTGTTAATCTCCACTTTGTTGAAGAGTGTTAAGAAAGAAACTTTTGCAAAATGGTTTGCAGAAAAGGTACGTTATGTCTAAATTGGTATAGGTTGTTGGACATCTAGTCAAAACTCTGCTGATATAACAACTCTTCATATGTCTGCTGCTGGATCTGATTCCTTCATTTTGGTTGATCAGACGATATGTTTCTTCAATCTGGTTAGTTCAACCTCCATCGGAGTCCTTAAACTGAGGATGTCAATCATATGGCCATCGATCCCACTATATATTGACATTGATTAGGCACTTACTTCACTATTTCCCCACATCACCCGTCTCTGTTGGTCACCTTCCAACTAACTAACTCCATGGACTCTCAGCAATCCATGAACTTATTTCCCATGATTCTGATGTGTCCGTTGTAACATTGAACGTTGGAGTCATACCCCTTGATCTCGATGATACAACTATCTTGCCTTGCTTAAATATCATACTTTGTTGTTGTCCTCTAAGTATTGAATTTGTTGTTTCATACTCCTCTACCACCAACTTCATGACTCTTTTAGACATATGAGTCATGTACTACTTCTTCTTGATCTTTTTCCAGAGTTAATTGTGCCTTATGACTTCCAACACCCATTTCTTCCGTCAAGTTACGACAACTTCCAACTATATATGACTACATACTGCGGCTTCTTCCATCGTTTTTCAGTTCTCGCTTGATATCCTTCACGATATCATCGTCATTCTTGTGCAAAACTGGAAATTTTACTGTCCAAATCAAAGATTTGTCACGACAAGACTTGTTATTTAGATCTTCCATCCTCATAATTCTCCTACCTCAGTAGAGTTTCTCATGTAGCTTTCCTTTCATCATCTTCGGTAAGCCCTCTTCCAAATGATGATGATATTCTTCCTTGATCTATCGTAGTTCCTCCATCCTTCCATGTTCTGATGATGCTGATCTCCAATCCAAATACGATGTGGATTGTGGTCCATCACCACGTGTAGCTTCGTTTACCTCGGTCATCTTGACTTCCATCTCTTCAAAAGCTTTCATTGTTGTTTGAAACTTCTGTGAACACGTCTCTCCCTTACACGAATCCTATCTAACTCTAGATCAGTAACATCAAGAAAAGAACTCAATGTGACAATCATGCCATTGTACATCAAATTCTAACTTTATGTACCAACCTAGCCAATCAAAAATCCAATAAGATCCAATAAATCGCAAATGCAATTATATATCAATCATGCAACATAAGCCCGTAAAATAAGTAGTACCTTGAGTAAAAACATCTCAAGTACCTAGGCTTAGATGCTATACACTACAAGATAGGTTTATATCACCTTATAATCTTCTAACAACTCTTTGACTCGGTAATTACCCCAGTTGACCATTTGCAATGGAATAATACAAAGACAAAGTACTCAAAGAGTAGTTGTGGTACTTGTTTTATAGAACTAAACTCCATGTAGCTTGAATCTTCCGTCACTATAACATCTACTTGCGAACATATCTAGATCCTTCATGTACTACTCATGGTACATCAGATAGTAGTGTAGCTTCCGTCATTGTTTATGCCATCTCCTAATTACTTATCAACTTATACCATACTCAGGTGAATCCCCTTTGATCTCTATCATTAGGGTATTAACATACTCTCCATAGTTGACTGACGATGATTCTTCACTATCATCAAACATCTTCTGACTTCCTCCATCACGAACTTATGGTAGGGTTCTACTTCATAGGATAGGGCTATCAATGATACCATGTAGGCAACACTAACTTGGATGCACTCTATTTGGTGTAACAACTGATACGAAACAGTTTTAACTGGTCATACCAAGTTGAAAAGAAATAAGGTGAATATACCTATAGAATAGTAAATAAGAATATCTACTCCAGTTGGGTAAGGAAATGTGTATACAAATATGACAGTATTATTCTCAAGTGAATAACCATCATAGTTGTAGTAATATATAGTTTAGATAAATATGATAACTTCCTATAGTCTTACCAACCTACAAGTCTCCTAAAAGGGTTTTAATCCTAAGGTCGTTCGCTCTGATACCACCTGTAGTGACCCAGCACACCACTGCATGTTGTAGTGTACAAGTCATTGACATAATACTCACGGAAGGACCAATCCGTAAATATTACATCCTTCAGAGTAGTACAACAGAAACATAGTCGGTCCAAGGTAACACTATAGGATTACAACACTATTCAATACAAAATCTCGAGAACCTCCTTTCCAAACAGAAGTAGGTTTCGTGCAAATGAAACTCCCGAAAGACTCAAGTCGAAGCACTAAGCTGGATACCAGCTCTACTTCTAACTCTTAATCCACTACTGCTGTTGTCACAGCCCTAATCTATCCATCTGGAATATCTTTGTCTGGAGTTGTGCTCCTCCATCCAATTATAATTGTCTTGTTTATAGGTATTGCTGTCGACGTGTCCACCGTTGCACCGTTGTCGCTACTCATTAGTCGGCAGACTCCACCAGGTTGATTTATGGATTCCTGTCCTTCTTCTGCTGTCTCCAATAATCTAAGCAGGGGTCAACGGAGGAAAGAGTGAGCAACACGAGCGTTACTCAGCAAGTTCATATAATAGGAATGATGTGTTTTATGCACTAGCCACCATCCATCCCAAAAGGTCATGGATGAACATGCATAACTTTGTAAAACATTTTTAGGAAAAGATTTATTTTATCTTCTGAAAACTATGCCCGTCATCGATTCACAGGTGCTAGGGCCTTGAGGAGCCTCCTTTCCTGCAGCGTTCGCCGTTCCTTCCTGGAACGTGGAGTAACATGTCACATTTTTACACTCTGCAGAGGTGCGTTACTTTACCCATAAGAGACCAACGCCTTGTTGCACAACCGGGCGAGTCTTTCCCGTCCACACTTCCTATGGTGTGGGGCCCAGTCGTTGATCCAAGCCATTCGCCGTGCTTCTCCAACAACCCCGCATGCCCACCCAATTCATGCATAGCAGAATCACCCCTGGTTCTACCCCTCACGATAGATACCTAGGTGTCCTCTTGCAGACCATCATAGACACCAGAGTCCGTGGGCATTAAGGGGTCCCACCCATGTGCATGTAGTCGCACTAGATCTACAGCGTACGGCTCTGGCTGCCCGTTGACATGCGAAAGGGAAAAGATCACAGATGACTTTCCCGTCCCATTCCAAGTCTCATGGTTAACGCTTCATTTTCGGCGCAAGAACGCTGACGGCATTGGTTCTTAAGTCCTAGGTAATACTTTCCCGTGCAAATGGAACCTCCACCAACCACATCATTCCATGGTTCCATCTGCCAGCCAACAATATATATATATAGCAATTCACATCATTCGAAGATAGTTTTTTCTTTTCTTTTTCATGCAATGATAAACCATAGTATTTTTCATTTACTTTGATAAACATAATCAAGTAGGACATGAGCAAGAGTGAACTTGCCTTTTTGACTGCAAGATTATGCAGCCAAGGTCTTCGTTACAATAAAGACTCCAAAATCTGGAAAAAACATCATTGGTCCGGTAAGGACTAATGTTTGAAGAAGCAATATGCTATTATGCATAAGTATGAGATGCATCGTCCTAAACCCGTGACTAACTCTCGATGGTTGAGGTTTGTTTGAGTTTGGTGATTACTTTTAGATTTGCTTTATCTTCAAGTTTACTTCACAAGAAAGATGAGTTCAAAACTTTAACCTTAGAGTATCATGTTAAGCATAAGAATAAAGTAAAACAACATCATAATACTAAATGGTTATTTTGGGGTTGATTATCATCTTTATGTTTATAAAGAACATGTATTGACTTGAATTAATTAAAGAAATGGTGTAGTATTATTATTTATGATTACAAAAAGAATAACTTTTGAAGAAATAAATAATATATACATTCGTTGGTATCATACCATAAGGGTACTTATTTAAGTTAAGTAATGGTATATAATCAAATATTAATAGTAGTTACTTATGTTTTTAACTTTTCTTTAAGCAATAAGATAATATGATTTAAATATAAACACTTAGAAGAAACACCACAAGTAATCTCATAATATGAAGTAGTTATTAATTTGGATTAATGATTTTAAACAATTATATCACAAAATTAATTCAACTATTAAAGGTATTAATAATAGTGATCAAATTTTTTATTAAATAGAGAATTTTTTTTTATTTTTTTGTGAATTAAGAACTACATGGAATATTATGAAGTAATAATATGATTACCTTATATGTTGATATATTCATTTTTGTATTATTAAATGACTCATGAATAATTATTTTCCTTATGGAAAATATTATTTTAATGAACCATTTGAAGAATATTTTTTTAAGCATTTACATAAATGGAACTCTAAAAAAAATAGTCATAATGTTATAATTGAAACATATTTTCATATTTGAAGTTGAACATGTGGAACAATTTAAATGGAGTTGAAATGCATCCAAAATAGCATATGCGATTCAATTGTGAATTCACAACAAGTAGTTAGCGATCAATAGTTTAACAAGACAATGCCTACTCAAGACCAAAGTGCATTAAAGTTGTTGAATGTGAAGTCCTCTCTCTCTTTATTATATACGAGATAGGGTTAACCGATTCAAATTTAATCAAACAAACATTTTATTTATACAACCAGATAAATTTTATTTTTATGATCCTTTTGGTATATTATTTGTATTATTCTGATTTAAAATGATTTAGTTATGAATTTCCAAAGTTTAAATTCAATTTAAACAATTTCTGGAATTATTTGCTAAAAGAAAAATCTAAGAATGTTCTGATTGGCTGGGAGCTACGCTCCTGCCCGAGCTCGAATTCGAGCCAGCGAGCAAAATTGGTGCGATTGGAGTACTGGGATAGCTAAAGCTGCTTGCTGTGAACCAGAAGGTGGCGGCGCCTGGACCATATGGTCACCGGAGCATCGCCGGTGACGAACACGCACGGCGGCGGACGGTGGCGCATGGCACGGCGGCGATTCCGAACGAATTGAACCAAATTGAGAGTACAGAAAGAATCGCAAGCTCACCACGAGCACGTAGAACTGCTCGACGAAGCAAAGCGTGGATGGACGGCGACGCATCCGTGATCGACAGCCGGCGGCCGGAGTTGGAGACGGCGAGCTCGATTCCGTCGATTGCTTGCTTCCCAGCAAGCACAACTCGACGAGGACAACGCATAAGTCCCGGCGGAGCTTCCCAGCAGCTCACAGAGGCACGGCGTGGCCGGAATCGGCAACACACGGCGGCGGCCCGACGAGCTAGGGTTAGGATTTCCGGTCGATTCTCTGGGAGAGAAAAAGAGAGAGAGGAGTGAGGCGATAGAGAGTGAGATGGGGACGGCTCTGGGGTCTTATCCGCGAGAGCAAGCAGGCAGGGAGGAGGTGGCACGGCGGCGGCGTCCTCTGCCTTCTGGCGGGAGGAAGAAGAAGAAAACGAATAGAAATGCCATTTTGCGAAAAAACCCCTAGGTTTGTAGAAAATTGCAAGAACAGTAGAAACAGGCCCCTGGTTTCTGTTTAAATGATTTGAGGACCTTTTTGTAACAGAAACTCTTACAGAATAGTCCTAGAATATTTAGAATTTCACAAGGAAGTTCATTTCAGTACTGAAATTTGAATATTTAGAGTATTTTGAATTCATTTAATATTTGGGAATGAATTTGTACCTATTTTGATTTATTTCCTTTTATAGTATGTGTAGATTTTTACAAATAAGTTTATTTAAAACTTGGATTTTTAATCCTTTGTGTGTTTTAAATTCACTTACACTTAAAGTGAATTTGAACATATATGGAATTATCTCTTTTTAATAAAATTTATAGTTTATGAACTCTGTTCTTATTGTGTACTTTTATAACAATTGATTTATTTTGTTATGCTTTTTATTTGTGGTTTTATATTATTTCCAAATGCTAAGGATAGTTTCTTTCTTGTCTTCTGCTCCAGATAAATATTCAAACTTGTTCTGAGTGCCTTATTGATTCCTGAACAACATCAAATTGTTGTCCAGCAATATAACATGATTTGCTTACTGTGGTGACTACAAAGAGTATACACAGTGTTTCAATTCAAATTCATGCCAAGCACAAAATATGGCCCTAGTGGCTTTGGCTTGTGATACCTGACAATTAAATCATGTGAAAACATGATCAATTGTCTGTGGATACACAAGAGAAGATATCCTGCCTGAAGTCAGGTCTTATGGTAGGATAAATGGGTAAAATGATGAGAACAGAATCTTACTTAATTCCATAGCTCATTCTGATGATCAAAAGGATGATATACTCCTTTGAATAAAATAGATGATCTTGTTTCTGTGGAAGCAAGTTGCTAAAACAATTGCTGACTAAGTAGTCCATGTGGTTCCATTTACCACAAGTCCAGATTTATCTCCTCTTGAGAATGAATCTTGAATAAACCAAATGGTCATGATGAACTTGTGAACCCCTCTCTTATGAGACATGTCCACACTCACAGGAATTTGAGAGTTAACTCATGAGATGATTACATATGGATGATTACATATGGTTTTATGCTTTGGCTTTACTTTCTCCCTGATAATCATACTCTTGGAGAAATACCATGTATTATCTGTCCTTTTGTTTATTTGTATATGACACTTAATTGTTTGAGTATACAAAAGTGATTTGTTAACAAGGTTGCAAAGCTTGTCACCCAACTACTTCTATATAACACAAACATTGGAATATCACACTATTTCTTGAGAAATTAATAAGAACATAACAGATGCAAGAGTTCCCATTGTCTCTGTGATAGATTGGCATAGCACTACTATGCATATCTAATCAATCCTTCTTCATAGTCTTCTTGTTGCTTTACCTCTTTTCTTGAGATGCTTCCCTGGTTGAATAACTTCAAGAAGATTAGGAGATAAGAAGTTAAGATTCACTAGATAAGGTGAAAAGATCTTTGTTAAGATTTTAGGTAATTCAATTTGTCTGTAAGACTAGAATGATTTCCATCTACTAGAGATATGTCTAACATATAAGGTTAGACAAGATGATACCTAAGAATAACTTGATTTATGTTACACTCCTGAGGTAATGTTTTGATGTAACGAGATATATTCCCACTGGGCTTAATAATTTTATCGAGTACCTCTCTGCCCAAAAATAGGTTTTAAGCCAAGATCATCTCAAAGTTTGTAACGCTCAAGTCGATGATCTACTTCAATTCCACCAACTCAAGTGAAACTTCAATCACTTTGTGTTTTAAAATTATTTGCGCGAAAATTCTTCGGATTTTCTGATGCATGAATGCAATGCACACTTGTGTGTCCACTCTAATTTGGAACTCTAAATCCTGGGATGTTACAAAAGTCCACTGGCCTACCCCCTTTCGACGCACGTCTATGGGGGTAGACGAAAACGTTAGGGTTTTTCCAGCGGATTCAGGGTTTCGCCGAAGCGGGGCCCCGGAGCGTCGGAACCCCACCAAAACCTAGGTTATGCCATACCATATGTATACAAGTGTGTTGTGTGTTGTAAATTTCCAATATCCTACTCCGGGGTGTGATCGGCTTCACCGACTTCAGTTTCTCTCTACCAAGTTTCTGCACTTAGAGGTGAAAACTCCCACTTCGGACGAAACAGGGGCAATCTTGTAAATACTTGTGATAAAAGTTGGTTTCCCATGTGCCTATGTCCCAACCAAACACAAACAGGCAAAAAAGTCCACTGGCCTACCCCCTCTCGGCTCCGGTCAAGGGGGTAGACGGGAACTTTGACTTATTTCCAGCGGGTCTAGGGTTTCGCCGAAGCGGGGCCCCGGAGCGTCGGAATCCCACCCAAACCTAGGTGTTGCCATACCATATGTATACAAGTATGTTGGGTGTTTGAGATATGAAAAATCCCACTCCGCTATGTGATCGGCATCACCGGCATCACCGGCCTACCCCTCTCGGCTTCGGTCAAGGGGGTACGTAGCGGGGCCCCGAGCGTCGGAACATATTAAAGTAAAAAATGAATCAAAATATATTGAACTTATTAAAATTAATTTAGAGTAATAAATAAATACATTAAAAAAGATGATGTAAGTGAAAAAATGAAAAAAAAAAAAGGAAAACCCTATGCCGACGGCAGTCCTACGCCTTATCCTTATCCCGCCACAGCTCCTCGAGTACCCATCTGCATTTCTTCGGCCGACCCGCCCCGCGGCTGCCCCGCTCCCCCGCCGCCCTGCTCCGGCCAGCCACGACCCCGCCGCCACCCGCCCCTACCCAGCCCCGCCACCACCCCGCCGCCGGCAACCCCGCCCCTTCCACCCGCCAGCCGCCATCCCCGCCACCCGCCCCTACATAGCCCCGCCGCCAGCCCTTACCCACCCCCGCCGCCAACCCCGCCCCCTCCACCCGCCAGCCGCCATCCCATACCCGACCCCCGCCCCCTCCACCCACCCCTGCCGCCAGCCCCTACCCGACCCCCGCCGACACTCGCCCCGCCTCCGCCGTGCTCCCCTTTGGCCGCACCGGCCCCGCAACCTCGCCGCTCCCCTCTCCGTGCTACCCTCATCGCCGCAGGTACCCTCCGCGCCGCCAGGTGCTCCCCGCCCCTCCCCTATTTCCTGTGTATTTTAGATTTAGGGATTTTAGGAGTAGGATTTTAGGAAAATTAGTGGTAGAAAAGAGGAAAATAGATGGAAAATTAGTGGTAGAAATTAGAAAATAGCACAATAAAAATTATAGATGGAAATTTAGTGGTAGAAAATAGAAAATAACAAAATGATTTAGGGATAGATGTAGCAAATAAAATGTTGTTGACAATTATAGAAGGAAAATAGGTGTTAGTGTTTACATATATTCATTTCATATATGACTAACCCGTGTATCAAATGCTTTTACTTAACTAAGTATCATGTCGGAGCCGGAGCGAAAGTTTCGTGGTGTTCATCGGAGACCCACGAAGATCCCGACTTGGGCAACTCAGATCACAGTGGATCACAGGAAGATCTAGCTTGGTACTTTCAGGTGCCCGTGGCAGGCGGCCCGCGCCTACGACTGCGCGGCGGTCCAGCACTTTGGGGCGAGAGCGATCCTCAACTTTGAGTATGAGCGGAGCGTGGCGCATATGTTAGCGCCAGATGGCATGAGGATCGCGACGAAGGCCGAGGAGAGGGAGCACCGGCAGGCAGAGAGGCTGCTCAGGGCGCGCCACCAGCGCGAGGAGGATGACCCCTTGGTCAAGGATCTCCTCCTTGATCCCCAGGTGATGGCGGTCCAGTACCAGGTCTTCAGCGAGAGCCGGCAGCAGCGCGGGCAGGGCGAGGCCGGCCCCTCCGGCACGCAGCAGCAGGGCGAGGACTCTAGCAGCAGCCTGTCCTCTTGTTGGGACCGCTTGGACGACGCCACTGACACCGGCGCGAGTCGAGTTTAGGATGTCTATCATCCTACCTGTCGTACTACTAGACTTATCTTGCTACCTGTTGTACTGCTAGACTTATCATACATGCTACCTATGTATTATTGTGCTACTTGTCTATATGTGTTATGTTTAGCTAATATGGTTACATCGTTCTATGGTTTATTCTGTTTTATGTTTAATTATTAAGTAAAATGGAGGGATATTTGCTTATATATTTCGATTGTTTGTACTTTTTAGATGACGTAGCTTCCCGCCAGCCAGCACCGTCGGCCCCGCGCGTCGTCGCGGCTTCTCCAGCTGAGGAGGGGCCGCCTCGGTGCCCTTTGTTTTGTCGCCCTCTTCTGGAGCACATCCTCGACCTTCTCCGGCCACCGATCACGCTTCGAGGGTATAAATCTTTCGCCTCTCTTGCTGCATAGGTTTATTTTGGTCTAGATCACCAAGTCAGTCGCGTAACCCGAGTCAGATCCCATCCGGAAGGGTTACAAATTTATAAATATGCAGGATTGTCCATCTTTGCATATTTATAACCGTAACACTTCCGGGTTGTCCTGTTCGACAGTCCGAGTACGTGTAGATCGGGTCGTGTTCCATGTTCTACCCCTTCCTGAGACGGAATTTCGGCAGCACCTCCCTGTTGTTCTTCGGATGCACACCCTCTCGGCTTGAAAAGATCGAGACGTGTATTCTGAAGAACAGCGGGGAGGTGCTGCCGAAATTCCGTCTCGGGTCGGGGTAGAACATGGAACATGGCTCGATCTACACGTACTCGGGCGGGATAGGCCCTCCTATTAGAAGTGTAGGTGAACCCTTGCATGCTGTAAAGATTAAAATTTGACCGTAATTAATCTGGTGACACTAAATCATTTTATTATTACTTGGTGCATATTAAAAGACTGCGTGGTTGTTTCGCTCCCAATAAAGCAGAGGATGGCTGATAATGGGTGGATGTACAGTGGCCGTGTCGATAAGATTAAAAGAACAGAGGAGTGGGAGATGAAGACCAATATATTAGTGAAGGAGTTAGGGCGTG
This sequence comes from Poa pratensis, assembly GCA_947311845.1. Lineage (NCBI taxonomy): Eukaryota > Viridiplantae > Streptophyta > Magnoliopsida > Poales > Poaceae > Poa > Poa pratensis. The sequence goes on from CAMZMU010000073.1 coordinate 21,450,380, forward strand.
GTTCAAAGGCAAAAGGAGTTCGTGGAAGGTGCCCTTGCACTCATTGCAAGAATCGTGACCGTCAAGGAAAGGAAGATATGACTAAACATCTTTGGTTGTATGGGTATCCGCCTAACTACGTCACGCATGTCAAATTTGATCAGTACGAACGTCTCAGAGTTGGGGTGATGCGGTAGCGGATCGATGGCAATGAGTACGATGGGTTGAGAAACATGCTAGATGATCACCATGCTGCTTACATGCCGGATTCGCCACCTCCACAGGAGGAACAGGAGGAACCGGGTGAACCGGAGGCACCGGATGAACCGGAGGAACCAGAGCCAACCGCGAAGGCTTTCTATGAGACGATGGCCTCGGCTACGAAGCCTCTATACGAGGGTGCAAACATTTCTCAGCTCGATGCCGTAGCTCAACTACTAAGTAACAAGTGTCAGTTCTCCACCACCCGTGCAGGCTTTGAAGCTAATCTGACAACATCTGGTAACATTTTGCCCAAAGGGCATTGTCTGCCAAAATCCATGCACGAGACGAGGAAACTATTGGGATCGCTCAGCATGGATTATGAAAAGATTCATTGTTGTCCAAAAGGATGCCTGTTGTTCCGAAAACAATATGCGAATGACAAGTACAGTAGCCTTTGTGGGTCCTCTAGGTATGAGGAGAAAACGCTGCCTGATGGTCGGAAGACGCAGGGAAAAACCCCTGTGAAGGTTCTTCGGTACCTCTCATTCATAAAAAGAATGCAGCGGCTTTTCATGTCCGAGGAGTGCTGGCGCTAAGTTGACGAGGGAATATATTGCGGTGTTGCTTCTATCTCCCCGGCAACGGCGCCAGAAAATATGCTTGATGCGTGTAACGTCACACGTCAGTTGGGAACCCCAAGAGGAAGGTATGATGAGTACAGCAGCAAGTTTTCCCTCAGTATGAAACCAAGGTTTATCGAACCAGTAGGAAAACAAGGTTGCTTCGAAGGTGTTGGTGAAGGAGTGTAGTGCGGCGCAACACCAGGGATTCCGGTGCCAACGTGGAACCTGCACAACACAATCAAATTACTTTGCCCCAACTTAACAGTGAGGTTGTCAATCTCACCGGCTTGCTGAAAACAAAGGGTTAAACGTATCGTATGGAAGATGATGTTTCTTTGCATAAAACAGTAGAGAACAATGATTGCAGTAGATTGTATTTCAGATGTAAAAGAATGGACCGGGGTCCACAGTTCACTAGTGGTGTCTCTCCAATAAGATAACTAACATGCTGAGTAAACAAATTACAGCTGGGCAATTGACAATTGATAAGTGCATAAAACATGCATGTGCAAGTTGTGGTGTCTACTATGAGATTCATTTGGGCATTACGACAAAGTACATAGACCGCTATCCAGCATGCATCTATGCCTAAATAGTCCACCTTCCGGTTAACATCCGTACCCCTTCCAGTATTAAGTTGCAAGCAACAGACAATTGCATTAAGTAATGTGCATAATGTAAACAATACATTCATCCTTGAATAAAGCATTGCTGGTTTACCCCTAGTGGCAACAACACATCTACAACCTTAGAACTTGCTGTCACGATCCCAGGTTAAATAGAGGTTGAACCCAACTATCATGCATAAATACCCCCTCTTGGAGTCACAAGTATTCACTTGGCCAAGGCTTCAACAAGTAACGGAGAGTATGCAAGATCACAAATGACATAGACATGATAATATAATATTCAGCTCCACATAGGTATCAATATAAGTCGGATCCCAGCAAACACAACATGTAGCATTACAATAAGATGATCTTGATCATGATAGGCAGCTCACAAGATCTAAACATGATGGCACAAGTGGAGAAGACAACCATCTAGCTACTTCTATGGACCCATAGTCCAAGGATGAACTACTCACACATCACTCCGGAGGCGGGCATGGCGATGTAGAGCCTCCGGTGATGATTCCCCTCTCCGGCAGGGTGCTGGGAAGAGCTTCAGAACCCCCCGAGTTAGGGTTGACGACGGCGGCGGCAGCGAATATGTTCTGGATGAAAGGCTCGGTGTTTTAGGGTTTTCACGTCTCGGGGAATAAATAGGCGAAGGGGCGATGTCGACGGACCCCGAGGGGCCCAAACCACCAGGCGGCGTGGTGGGCCCCCCTGCCGCGCCGGCCTGTGGTTTGGCCACCTCGTGGCGAGTCTTCGTCTCTCATTCGGACTCCGTGTACGTGTTGGAAAAATAGGGACGTGGCCTTTTGTTTCGTGCAATTCCGAGAATATTTCCAGAAGTAACTTTCTGAAACCAAAAATAGCAGAAAACAGGGAACTGGCACTGTGGCATCTTGTTAATAGGTTAGTCCCAGAAAATGCATAAAAGTGATATGAAGTGTATATAAAACATGTAGCAAATGGTATAATATAAGCATGGAACAACATAAATTATGGATACGTTGGAGACGTATCAAGGAGTCTGCCAAACAAATGACTTGGCACAGGAAAGGGAAGAGATACGTCGACGAGTTAGGACGGGAAAAGATGGGACATCCATCTGATGGTGAGGCATCGAAGAACTTCGACTTGAAACACCCCCTTAATTCAGCAGATGCTCGGAATGTCAGAATTGCAATAGCAATAGATGGGTTCAATCCATTCGGGATGTCGACTGCATCGTACAGCTGCTGGCCCGTGTTTGTTATTCCGCTCAATCTCCCTCCTGGGGTACTAATGCAAAGGAAGCACATGTTTCTGTCGCTGATCATTCCAGGGCCCGAATACCCGGGGAAGAATTTGAGTGTCTACATGCAACCGCTTGTGGATGATTTGCACCACTCATGGCACAATGGGACGTGGACATACGACCGAGCATCAAAGAAAAACTTCTTGATGAAAATTTGGTTCCACTATTCCATGCACGACCTACCCGGGTATGCCCTATTCTGCGGATGGTGTACAGCTGGTAAATGGCCATGCCCAGTGTGCAGGAACCAACTTGAGTTCCTTTGGTTAAAGTCAGGTCGCAAGTATGTCGCGTTTGACAAGCATCGACAGTTCCTCGAAGGAAGGTATCCTTATCGAGAAGACCAAAAAAACTTCACGAAGGGCGTAGTTGTGCGTGAAGAAAAAGCGATACCGAAGTTCGATGGTGCAAAAGTTGATGCCGAGCTAAGTGCTCTCGTGCCTGCTGTGGGACCTGGCCCACGATTTGAGGGATATGGTGTAACGCACAACTGGACTCATGTAGCAGGCTTAACGCAGCTAGAGTATTACAAGGACCTCGAACTTCCCCATAACATCGATGTGATGCACACCGAAAAGAATGTTGGAGAGATGATCTTTCACACAGTCCTGAACATTCCTAAGAAGACAAAGGACAATGTGAAGGCTAGAGTTGATGTTCAGAAGCTCTGTGATAGGGAGAGATTACACATGAAGCCTCCTAACCCTCGTCAAAAAAATTGGTTTAAGCCAAATGCCGACTACTGCCTTGATAATATCCAAAAGAAGGAGGCATTCAAGTGGCTCAAAAACATCGCCGTGATGTTCCCTGATGGTTACTGTTCCAATATAAGTAATGGAGTCAATCTTCTTACAGGAAAAGTCACTGGGCTCAAGAGTCACGACTATCACATATGGATTGAGCGGTTGATGCCGGTGATGCTTCGAGGGTATCTCCCCGATAGTATCTGGCGAGTGCTTGCGGAGTTGAGCCATTTCTTCCGCACGCTCTGTGAGAAACAGATATGTCCCCTGATTATTGCGAAGCTGCGCGATCTTGTGCCGGAGTTGCTATGCAAGTTAGAGATGATCTTTCCGCCAGGCTTCTTTGTTCCGATGGCACATCTCGTTGTGCATCTCGCGACGAGGCACTCCTGGGTGGACCGGTGCAGTTTTGTTGGCAGTTTTGTATTGAGAGAGAGTTTAAGTACATTCGAAACATAACTGGAAACAAAGCTAGGATTGAAGCATGCATAGCTGAGGCAACAATACTCGAGGAGATGGCAGACGCCGTGACAACGTACTTTCCTGATGAAGTTGCCACTATGCATAACCCGGTCACTCGGTACAATGTCGACGAGCCCAAGAATGACCCCAAGCTCCTCCTCTTCCAATGTCCCGGTGGCAAGGCCGGTGCCGGTGAAAAATGTAAATTGACCAAGGAAGAGAAGGATTGCATAATGCTCTATGTGCTTATAAACATGACGGAAGTACTCGATTTCATGAGGTAAATGGTGAACAAATTACTTTGCAACTAGTAACTCAGTTTCGGTCTAATACGTATTTTCTCCTTTTAGACAATTCCAAGATGAATACTGGTTGGGAACGGTGGATCCCGATCCCGCGGAGCTGGACACTCTTCTGAAAGAGGGTGCTCACGGAGGAAAAAAAATTGTGTCTTGGTTCATGGGAAAAGTAATTTCTAACGTGTCCCTCTTACATTGCAATATGTGACTTGTCCCTCTTATTACACGTAACTAATGCACAAAACAATTTGAACCGTACTTGTAGGGAGCTGATCCCAACGTTGAGATGACAAATGAGCTGAGATGTGTTTTCCAAGGATTTAACCGTACCGTCATTAAGTATGAGAAGTATGATGTGAATGGGTTCTGCTTCCATACAGAGTATCACCAGAATAATCGTCCTGGAGCAAAAACTGTAAACACTGGGGTCTTCACCAAAGGATCCAGAGGAGCCGATGGAGCCAATTACGTAGATTACTACGGAAGGTTACAAAACGTATACGAGCTGACGTTCAATCGTACGAACATAGAACTCAAGCTCGTTGTGTTCAAGTGCCACTGGTTCGACCCATGCACTGGACCACATGGTGGACAGAGAAGTGAGCCTTCCATTGGGTTAGTTGAAGTTAAGCCTTCAACCACCTATACCGGAGCCGATGTCTATATTGTGGCTCACCAAGCCAAGCAAGTTTATTATTTGCCCTACCCATGCCAGAAAGAGAACCTCAAGGGCTGGGAAGTCGTGTTCCGGGTATCCCCACATGGTAAGCTACCCAGGCCCTCCGACGACGATTACAACAACATTGACCCTAAAACATACGAGGGAATTTTCTATCAAGAGCAAGAGGACTTCGGGCACTTTGACTTACAAATAGGTGGTCTCGAGGACCTCGAGAACAATGCACACACTCGTGGTGAGTCAGTGGTGGATCTGAAGGACATAGATGTGCTCTCGAAGTTTCATGCGGAAAATGACGACGATGACGAGCCTGGCGATGAGCTTCCGCCCTACTACTCACGTGATAGTGATAGTGATAGTGATATTGAGAATGAGAACCAACACCCTGATGAGGAGAGTGATGACGATAGGTGACGGTCTATAATGTCTTTATGCTTTAGTAATTATTTTCCAACATGCTTCTTAATTGCATTACGTCTTTATGCTTGGTATCTACATGTTATTATGTCTTTTATTCTTTAGTATTTATTTTTCGACATGCTTCTTCATTGCATATGTCTTTATGCTTAGTGTCTACATTTTATTATGTCTTGATGCTTACTTGTTTTCTCTTTCTCAATGCAGTTGATTGAACAATATGAGCCAGGGCAAGGAAAGCGCTTCTGGTGGTCCTTCTCCCGGTTCTTCAGCTTCTCCTGGTGCTTCGCCTTCTTCCGGTGCTTCTGCTGCGCCGATCCGACGCTCACCTATTATCAGCCGGGGAGATATGGGGTTCACCCCGTCGCCGTCGGCGCAATAGATGTAGGGCTTTGGACGTCTAGACATCTAGCTATGTATGTATCTACTTGATGATGGTCCTATGTGTGTATCTACTTGATGATATATGGAGCCATTGTGTGATCTTGTTTGTTGTGAATTTGTCGTGATTTTTGATTATTTTTTCTGCTATTTTTGCTGAAAAAACGAGCCGCTGGGAAAAAATTCTGGGCAATCCTGTGCCGACGGCATGCCGTCGGCACAGACCCCTTAATGTGACCAAATGGTCGTACCTTTGCCGACGGCACTGCCGTCGGCACAGGCCCCTCCCTGGAGCGCCCAGCTGCCTCCACGTGGCGACGCTGTGCCGACGGCCACAGACCCCTCCACCTCGCCCGGCCAATGTGGGCCCCACCCGTCGTTGTGACGACAAACTAGGTGCCGACGGTGCGTCTTTGGCCGTCGGGAAAAGCTGTGCCGACGGTTTTCTTCTGTGCCGACGGCCAGGTGGCCTGTGCCTACGGGGCCCTATGCCGACCACCCTGTGCCGACGGTGGCCGTCGGCATAGGTGTGTGCCGACGGCATTGGGACCTTTGCCGACGGGCTGCGGCCGTCGGCACAGGTGGCCATTCCTGTAGTGTTGACTTATCATCTGCGTGGCTTCGATGTGCACGTATACTGTACTGTACGTAGTAGGGGCGTACAGCTCTCTTCCTGTTGCTGATTTTTCTCTGGATTAGCAACCGGAATTTACTAACCGATCTGGCGATGATCCCCGAGCAATCTACGGTCCTAGCTAGGGCTTGGTGCAGGCCTGCTCACTCACTGGAAGCGTCCAAATTAAGTTTGCGGAAGACAAGGGGGGTCGGAAGCCGCTCGAGATCGATGATGCATGGGAGAAGCTGGCGGTAGTGTCTTCTGTGCTGACAAAACGAATTAATTAGCAGCGCTTCCATCTATCGTTATGGCAATTGATCGATCGAGCTGCAGCGCACTCCTAAGTAGAGTTGCTCTAGTTCATCACCTGCGGAGGAGTAGTATTAGCTACTGTAGTTGTCCTCCCACTCCCAGCTAGCGTCGCAGGCTCGCAGCTAAGCTAGTGAGGTGTTAACTAGTACTGTAAATCTAAGTGGCTTGTTGTGGCAGTGGTGCCACACTGGCTAGCTAGGCGTAGAACTGCTCATACCGGCCATATATTCCAACATGTAATCTCGCTCGCTACTCCACATTAGTTAGATATAGATATCCTCGTTGAGTTTTGTCTGTCCTGCGCTACGTACAGTCACGACGTAAAATGAGGAAGGATCGATGAGGAGGCAAAGATAGTTTACTACGACCAACGAAGATCTGGATTGCACGAGGCGCGCCACAAGAGCTGTTGCGCATTACTTTGCACTCCACGAAGCTGAGAGCTTCTCTCAGACACTCGTCGACTCATCAAATTAACTACTGTAGCTAGCGTCCATAATCCAGGGATCCGAAGTCACTTAGAACAGAGCGAGCTCCGTTGGAACGTTTGGTGTCGGGGGACTAAAACTAAACAAAACGCCACACCATACTTGTTTAGGAGTGGGCCAACACGTCCACTACTCGATATTTCTGGAAACGACTCTCATCTACAGTGCCCAGAGGCGATCTCGAGGGCGACTCGGGTTCTTCCGGCGGCCACCGGCGTATCCGCGGGATTCCTCCCCCTCCGCCGGCCGCTCCGGCGGCGGGAGGGTGGGGAATCCCCGGATCTGCGCTCCGGTGATGTAAATAAGGGTTTCTGCGGCGGCGCGGCGGTGGCGGGGTGGCCTGCGTCGGCGTTTTGGTGCTCTGTGGCTCCCCTCCATGGCGTCGTCCTCGACGGCGTCCTCAAGCCACAGGTGCGTTCCCCGTCTGCCGTTGCTTCGTCCGGCTTCGGCGGCAGACGGGTGGCGAGTGGGTTCAAGGCCGGGGGAGGAGGAGAAGCTGCGAGGCGGCTGCTGCGGGGTGGTGTGGCGGGTTGGTGGCGGATCTGTCCATCTCCGGCGGAGGTGGTGCGGCGCAGGCCCGGATCCGGGGCAGAAGCGGCTCGGGGCGCGGCCCCGGCCGATGTTCTTCATCAGCCTTCAGATCCAGCTCCCAGGAGTTGGTGGACGTTGCGGCTCTTCGACGCCATGGTGCTAGGAGCTCTTCTGCTCCACGGTGGCGGACTCCGGCTGGAGTTCGTCGAGGTTGGGTTGGTTTGTTGCAGCGGCGCTGCTCTCTGGGTTTCTCCTGTTGTTTTCGTTGCTTGTATGTTTGCCTTGTACTAGTTTCCTCTATTATGAATACAAGTATGAAAAATTCAAAAAAAAAAGGAGTGGGCCAACACTTAAATACTAATCGATGGTGCGTTGGCATTGGGCTCATGCCGACGCCGGAGCTGGGCGCGCGCGCGTGCGAGCCGATGCGGCGGTGGTGGGCTCCCGTCGCAACTCCCTCCGAGATCCATCCTACCTTTGGATCATCATCGTCCTAGCTGAGGTCTCCGTCCTCGCCGGTCGAGCCAGATTAGCGGTCGTGTTCGGGGACAAAGCTTGGCAGCGTTTTCCGGACCAAATCATGGCGCCGCAACCGCATCATGGCTGTTCCGGACTCCACCGGAGATATCCTCCGTTGTTCCGTAGCTTATTCGCTTCCGTCCTCGGTATCCGATCGACCCAAAACGTCCTGATCAGGGTGACGACTAACGGACTAAGTACTACAGTACTACATCCAGATGAAGGTAGCTCTGCACGCAAGAAGCATGAGTCGGCAGTTTACCAGCAGTCCAGCACCATGTGATGAACTCACGATCCTGCTACGGATGGCAATGGGTAACCGATACCCACTAACCCGATGGGTACCCGTACTAAATGGGGAGGGTTTGATGGCGATCTGCACCCACGGGACTGCTTAGTGGTAAAGATCCAGACCCGCCGGGTCTAACGGATGCGGGTATGGGGGTGTCAAACCCGAGCCCGCGAACCCGTAAACCCACGTGTCATTGCCTCACACCACACCACATCACGCATCCACGCACGCACACACCACACAGCACACACCACGCACGCACGCACCATGCACCAGACAACACACATCACGCGTCCATGCACGCACGTTGCACGCACTAGGCACCACATCCCCTGCTCTCTTCTTCCCATCTGACGCCCGCCGTCGAACCGCTGCTCTCTCTCCCCTTCCCATATCCCCTGTAGGCTGCAGCGCTGCTCGCCTCCTCCCGGCCCCCCACTGGCGGATCTGGCGCGGCGGCGCCGGGGACGGGACGGGCACCGGCGGATCTCACGGGCGGCGGCGCGGCACAAGTAGGACGGGAACGTGACGTCCTCCTCGCCCTGCCCTTCGCCGGCGGCGACCTCAACTCCTCGCCATCGACCGCTGTGGCAGCGGCGACCTCAAGTCCTCAACTCCCTCCGCCGGCAACGACCTCAACTCCCTCGCCATTTTCTGTGCTGCTGTGAAGCTTGGCGGGTATCCGTCGGGTCCCGTGTACCCGACGGGTGACGGGTATGGTGAAGCTCGGGACCCGGCGGCGGGTATGAGGGCGGGTGGCGGGGGCGGGGAGAAGGGTCGGGGGCGGGTATGAGATGCCAAACCCGACCCCGAACCCAGCGGGTGCCATCCGGAATCCTGGCTCTCGGTGGTTGGTTACGATCGAGCACCATGCATGTGTGTAAGCTGCCAACTAGTACATGTACATGCAAGGTTTGCGCAGCACTTCACTCCCGTACGTTTGGTTTATGCTCCCGTTAGGTGCCGCATTATCAGAGCTAGTACTAATATGCATGATGGCATCCCGTCGGATGTCAGTCAGACTCTTGTTGCCCGTCTTTAACTTAACAGATTAAGACGTGCTCGCCCAGAATGATGATGATAGGGCCTGGGCATGAGGATATATAAAGCTTTCTTGAACTACACCTTTTGAGTTTTTTTTTTAGGCTTAAGGCGATCGAATTCGCCGTCCGATTAAATAGAATAGATGGTTATGTACAACATTTTGGGTTAGGGAAAAACTCGCTTTACATTCAAAAACAGAAAAATAAGTCTCCCCTTTTGAGTTTTGATGGTGCACATTTTATAAAAACAGCACATGAACAACACTGGCCTTGTAGGTGTAGCTACAGCATACAAATACAGTACTGCAACAGAGATCGTGCGTCCTAGTACGTATTTGTATGCTGTCCTACCCGACCCACCTCACGTAGAAACCGGACCCACCTGACGCTCACACGCCCTCTCCACTCACAAATGGGCTCCACTTCCCCAACAGGCGATCGACCCAGCTGTTGCTCCGCGGCTTGCTTCCCTGATACGGGAAAGATGATCCGCACATGCTGCGACTACTCCTACTTCTGTGTGAAATAATCTGTTTGTCTATGACATGTAGGACCACAATATAGATGGGGCCTGGTCGTCAGTGTTGTGTACTTATAATACAGGAAGCATGCCAAAAGGTACATCGGCATCATTTACGCAGGTCCCTTGCCCCGGATTCCCGACATTGCCTGTACTTCTATCCGCACTAAAATCAACAAAAACTTTAGTAATTCAAAGCTGCTAGGACCGTGGTTGTCTACTGCCACTGCCTTGTGAGCTGGTGCTACAATTGGGCCCATATGGAAGTCTGTTTTAAATACAATACGGGTGGTCTTTAGACGTGCGTGTACGAGACGACTGTACATACAGCAAAATTCCTTTGTCCCCGAATCTGCAAGAGGGTATCAAAACAAACAACACTAGATTAACATTTGAGCAGAATAGCGAAAAACACTTCTGACTCTTGAGCTCCAGTGCCCTTCTTTAAATAATTTGAATTGAAAACTTTTTTTTTCATCTTAATAAATTCTGAAAACAATCATATGAGTACATATACATGTCTTTTATGTACACACAAATTTACGGAGAAATATCCTTTCATATGTGATCAGCACAAAAAAGAGAAATCTACCAAGTAAAATTATTTCTTTTTCACCTTTTCCATATCCATGATTTTGTGATTTGTGTAGCCTACAATCCAACGAAATTATACTGATATGTAGATAACATGTATATGTAACCACTATATATTTTTAAGGATTTTTTGAAACTTTGAAATACCCTTTTCGATTTATTTTTGTAAATGGCAAATGCTGATCGGGAGCCAAAAGTCCCCTCACGCAGAATAGCCCCTGACATGTTTTAAAACTATTGCCCTTTCCAGTTTGCGATGTTTTTTTTGTTCGACAGCAGGTAAAATATGGGCTATATATGTGCCAAACCATATAATGGGATCTAAAATAGACTTGCTCAGATTTGTGGAAGTTTCCATCGCCGCTATGGTAACAAGTGACTAGTTAACCTGTGGATTACGGGTTTATGTCAGTAGTTCGATCTATATCTATCTATTTGTTATCATGTCAACCATATGAGTTGCGCTATATGATTATGGTGGTATTTGTATAATGCTATTTGATATGAGATAAGTAATGAGATGTAATTTTGGATTGTGCTAAATGTAATTTGTAGATGTATATTACTACCTTGTTCTTCTACAATATGATGAGGCTTTTTCCCTTCGTATTTTCAACCTCTTTGTTGGCATGTGATGTTGGATTCGTCTTGCTATTCACTACATGTTAATCGACTTCGTTTTGTGAAAAAACGGACGACCAATCGTGGAAAATATGTATATCAAATATTATAATATGGGCCCAGAGTTTCGATTGAATTGCTAGATGGTCCCGTCGTTTGATGAAGCAATCTGCACTCTAGATGTTCTTTGATGGGAATACACCATGCACCTCATTTGTCAAATCTTTTGATCACTATAAACCGTTGAAATATCTTGTAATGATCAAAACTGAGCTGTGAGGCTACGTCTTAGAAAATATAGAATTAGCTTATTCTCAACTACAAATTTATTTATACAAATCTAAAATACATTCTAAGTAGTAATAATTAGTTTATCGATGAAAAAAGGTATAATATTGTGTAAATGACCGAGAAAATATTTCTTAGTGGGTTTTATAAATATGTTCGTAAAAGTCTACAAGATTTTCACCATGTTGTGTTGTAGTAATTTGTCTATCCAATGAAAAGAAACTGTCTTGTTGCCGTCAGCTGACATATAAGACATGTTGAAGCGATCTGGGTATCGGATCTATGGAAGAATTCTCTAGAGATTTAGCATATCCTTGAAAATGGTAAGGCCGCTTAGCAATGAATGCCACAAAAGAAAGGACATTGGCAAAAGTGGATATTTCTGCTCCCCCTATTTTAGAAAAAAAAATTAAAAATAATTTTTTCAGAAAAACCGAAAAAATTACTGCATGTTCTCAATGTTGTTTCACAAACATGCAAAATCATAATACAAAATACTCTGCATTCTGACATACACAAAAATGACAAATGTATAGATTCGAGTATAGTTAACAGTGCATGATTTGAATATCTAAGTTTTTCATTCTTGTGTAGCCCATGACACAAAAGATTTCCCATATTTATTTTGCACGCTTGTAGTATACATCATTGAGAACACTCATGATTTTTCATGTTTTTTAACATTTTAAATTTATTTTTTATTTTTTAAAATAGAGGGATACAAAATGACTTTTCCCATTGGAAACCCCTGGCCCAAATCACAAAAACATGCTTCATTTTGTACACACAAAAAGAGAGGGAAAAACAGAAAAGATATGGAAGCGGAAGATTTGCCCACGCATAAATCCCTCGTTGTCCGCCTGAACTCCAGCGCCACTCCCACCACCGCCCCAATCCATGGCACGCTCAATGGCCGCCACTTCCACCCTTCTCCTCCCCGTCCTCCTCCTCCTGGCCACCGCTGCTCACTCCACAGCCGCCGACTCATCCACCCCCGCCACCTCCCTGGAAGCGGCCGCGCTCCTCAACATCTCCGCGGTGCTCGCCGATCCCTCGGGCTACCTTTCCGCGCACTGGACGCCAGTCACGCCGCTCTGCTCGTGGCCGCGCCTCTCCTGCGACGCGGCCGGCTCCCGCGTCATCTCCCTCGACCTCTCCGGTCTCAACCTCACCGGCCCCATCCCCGCCGCCGCGCTCTCCTCCCTGCCGCACCTCCAGTCCCTCAACCTCTCCAACAACCTCTTCAATTCCACCTTCCCGGAGCTCCTCATCAGCAGCCTCACTAGCATCCGCGTCCTCGACCTCTACAATAACAACTTCACCGGCCCACTCCCGGCCGCGCTCCCCAATCTCACCAACCTTGTACACCTCCACCTCGGCGGCAATTTCTTCTCCGGCAGTATTCCCTCGTCGTACGGCCGATGGAGCCGAATCCGGTACCTGGCACTCTCCGGCAATGAGCTCACCGGGGACATACCGCCGGAGCTCGGAAATCTGACGACGCTGAGGGAGCTGTACCTCGGGTACTTCAACAGCTTCACTGGCGGCATACCGCCGGAGCTCGGGAGGCTGCGGAACCTCGTGCGGCTCGACATGGCCAGCTGCGGGATCTCCGGCAAGATCCCACCGGAGGTCGCAAACCTGACGTCGCTCGACACTCTGTTTCTTCAAATCAACGCCCTGTCTGGGCGGCTGCCGCCAGAGATTGGCGCGATGGCGGCTCTCAAGTCGCTCGACCTGTCGAACAACCTGTTCGTCGGGGAAATCCCCGCGAGCTTCGCGTCGCTCAAGAACATGACGCTGCTTAACCTCTTCCGGAACCGCCTCGCCGGCGAGATTCCTGATTTCGTCGGTGACCTGCCGAACCTCGAGGTGCTGCAGTTGTGGGAGAACAACTTCACCGGCGGGTGCCGGCGCAGCTTGGTGTGGCGGCAACCAGGCTGAGGATCGTCGACGTGAGCACGAATAAGCTCACGGGCGTTCTGCCAACCGAGCTGTGCGTTGGTGAGCGGCTGGAGACGTTCATCGCGCTTGGAAATTCGCTGTTTGGCGGCATTCCCGACGGGCTCGCCGGGTGCCGGTCATTGACGAGGATACGGCTGGGAGAGAATTACTTCAATGGGACGATTCCGGCCAAGCTGTTCACGTTGCAGAACTTGACACAGATAGAGCTTCATGATAATTTGCTGTCCGGCTGGCTTCGGCTGGACGCCGGCGAGGTGTCGCCATCCATAGCGGAGCTGAGCCTGTACAGCAACCGATTGTCCGGCCCGGTGCCGGCGGGGATCGGTGGGCTCGTGGGGCTTCAGAAGCTTCTGGTGGCCGGCAACAAGTTGTCAGGCGAGCTCCCACCGGCCATTGGGAAGCTGCAGCAGCTTTCAAAGATGGACATTTCTGGGAACCTGATATCTGGGGAGGTGCCTCCGGCGATCGCCGGATGCAAGCTGCTCAGCTTCCTCGACCTATCAAGCAACAAGCTCTCCGGCAGTATCCCAACAGCGCTCGCCAGCCTTCGAATCCTCAACTACCTCAACCTATCCAACAACGCGCTCGAGGGGAGATCCCTCCATCCATCGCCGGAATGCAGAGCCTAACAGCCGTCGACTTCTCCTACAACCACCTCTCCGGCGAGGTTCCGGCCACCGGCCAGTTCGCCTACTTCAACTCCACCTCCTTCGCTGGCAACCCAGGCCTGTGCGGGCCCTTCCTGTCTCCGTGCGGCAGCCACGGCGTTGCCACGTCGCCCTTGGGATCCCTCTCCTCGACATCGAAGCTCCTCCTCGTGCTCGGCCTCCTCGCACTGTCCATCATCTTTGCCGGCGCGGCCGTGCTAAAGGCAAGGTCTTTGAAGAGGTCGGCCGAGGCACGCGCGTGGCGGATCACGGCGTTCCAGCGCCTCGACTTCGCCGTGGACGACGTGCTGGACTGCCTCAAGGACGAGAACGTGATCGGCAAGGGCGGGTCAGGGATCGTGTACAAGGGCGCGATGCCGGGCGGCGCGGTGGTGGCCGTGAAGCGGCTCTCCGCCATCGGGCGCTCCGGCTCCGCGCACGACGACTACGGCTTCTCCGCCGAGATACAGACGCTGGGGCGCATCCGGCACCGGCACATCGTGCGGCTGCTCGGGTTCGCGGCCAACCGCGAGACCAACCTCCTGGTGTACGAGTACATGCCGAACGGCAGCCTCGGCGAGGTGCTCCATGGCAAGAAGGGTGGCCACCTGCAGTGGGCGACGCGGTACAAGATCGCCGTGGAGGCGGCGAAGGGCCTCTGCTACCTGCACCATGACTGCTCGCCGCCGATACTGCACCGCGACGTCAAGTCCAACAACATCCTCCTCGACTCCGACTTCGAGGCGCACGTCGCCGACTTCGGCCTGGCCAAGTTCCTCCATGGCAGCAACGCCGGTGGCTCCGAGTGCATGTCCGCGATCGCCGGCTCCTATGGATACATCGCTCCTGGTATGAATTATTCTTACCTGTCATAATACTCTGTTTTCATTCTTCACAAATGCCTGTTTGCAAATCCCAGAGATTGATTGGCACTTGTGCGGCAAGTGCCAAACCTCAATGTAGAATCTTAGGTAATTCGTACTCCACTATTCGCATATAGTAGATCCATTCCATCTCGTATTGCAACATCAGCGGATGGTTAGTTTTGGTATGCTCCGATTGTTTCTACTGTGTTCACCAACTGTGCCGTACATGCTCTGAACTTCTGAAGCCTGTCTCTCATCACTTAATTTGTCGTTTAAATGGATCAATCATCTTCGGGAATTGCTGGCGCGTGTGATCTAATGTGGCTGCATTCTCCGTTTCGTGATGACACACTGCAGAGTACGCGTACACGCTGAAGGTGGACGAGAAGAGCGACGTGTACAGCTTCGGGGTGGTGCTCCTGGAGCTGGTGACCGGCCGCAAACCCGTCGGAGAGTTCGGCGACGGCGTGGACATCGTGCAGTGGGTGCGGGCGGCCACCGGGTCGACGACCAAGGAGAGCAGCGTGGTGAAGATCGCCGACGCCCGGCTCTCGACGGTGCCCATCCAGGAGCTGGCGCACGTCTTCTACGTGGCCATGCTGTGCGTCGCGGAGCAGAGCGTGGAGCGGCCCACGATGAGGGAGGTGGTGCAGATCCTGGCCGGCACGCCGCGGCCGGTTGGAGAAGATGATGGAGAAGAGGAGCAGCGTCAGGACGGGCCACAGGGCTCCTTGCCGCAGCAGGATCTGCTTAGCATATAGTCCTAGTGGTAGTGGTCAGTGGCTTGTAGCATCCCCTGTGCCTTCTGGTGTACTCTTTGGAATGTGTTAGTGTCGGGATGCGTGTGTTAAGAGGCGGCAAGCATGTGCTGTGGTAGATTAGTAGTGTGAGGAATGGTTGATTAGGTATGTGTAATCTGTGTACGCTCTTGTACAAAGCAGCAATTTAGTTGATCTCCCCGATTGATGGTAGTTCCAAATTCACAAGAAAGAAGAGCTGCTCCGATGACATGCACTGCTGCGAGGCAGGAGAGTACACGCACGCTTGCTCCTGTAGAGCTGCAAGTGAACTTGGCGCGTGCACGTGAACCGTCATCTCATCTCCACGGTGCCTCGTTTCACTTGCAGGTGTCAGATCGATAGGCCTGGACACTCACTCAAGCCATGGCTGGCAATTCACCATGCTCGCACGGCACGGCACGGCACACTTGTGTCTTGGCTAAAAAGATGTTAACACTGTGCTCGTCGCCATGTTTCCGGGATGTAGCTTAGTGCCTTTTTTGCACAGGCAGCGCACTCGATTCATATGGCCGGATCCTGCAGAATCAAGCACAGTAGATTAGGAGTACTCCTCCTAGGCTGCAACACTGTAAAAAGTGTTGAGGCGTTGCAGGCTCCTGAATCGGCCGTGATCGAGTTACCGTGCAAGCTTTTGCTAGCGCGGTGGTGGGCTCGCCGGTACTGGTACGGCCGGCCGTGAGTGATGGGCTTCGACTGATCACGTAGTCGGTCGGCGCTCAGCTCTGCACTCTGCAGCGCATGCAGTGGCCGGGGGAGTTGCCTCCCCGCGCGTGGTATTGCGCGTGTGGTCATTTGTCACAGCCTCACAGGTCACACTACCTGAGTTGGACCGGCGACGAGGCCGCCGAGAGGAGAATCTTCTCATTTTGTCGTGGAAATCCGAGCGCCCCTCGGATCCGCTGTGTTTTGATTTGAGATGAGCAAATGTTCCTTCGGTTCCAAAAGCAAGTTTTCCCGAAAATGCTTTAGGAGATTCGTCTTCTTCTGCGACCGCACAACATTCATATTCCACGGTCACCGATTACGCTAAACACTAGTCTACAAGTTTTCTTAAAAATATATTACACACAACCACACTATGGTTGCTAGCTCGTTAAGACCACAGCCACCCTAATTCTATATAAAAAAAACTTCCACATCTTAGCGGTGCTTCTTGTCCATCTTTTGTTGTTTGCTTAGAGTTGTTCGGGGTGGTGTTGCTGCTCTTCGGAGTTTTTTTTTTTTTTTTTTGCTTCCTTTTCCGTTTGAAAGTAAGGATTTGTCCGAGTGCAGCGTTTTGCACACCCGGGCTTCATGGAGCCCTTAACGATTGAAAAAAAATTCAAAAAAATTCCCCAAAACATATATACATAGAGTCAATGACATATGATACAAGTGTGTAAATCTCAATCAGAAATACATTATATTCTATGCTACACGTACAACAAAGACAATTTTTTGATCGAGTGTGTGAACCGTGCACCACTAAAACTCGTCAGATTTTTGCAGAACTTATCTTTTTTTCGCAGCCCGTAATATAAAGAATTTATATTGAAATTGTGCACAATTATACGATACAATATTGGCTATAGATAAATTTATTTTGGGAATCCTTTTGAAAATATAAAATATTGTTTGCAAGAAGTTCAAAAGAACTAGTGTTTCTTGTCCATCTGTTGTTGTTTGCTTGGAGTTGTTTGGGGTGGTGTTGCTGCTCTTTGGGGTGTTTTTTCTTTCTTTATTGAAGTTTTGCTTCCTTTACTATTTGATTTGATAGTAAGATTTGTCCGAGTGGAGCGTTTTGGCCCCCGGGCTCCATGTAGCACTTTATTCAAGCATGAAAAATAAAATTTGAAAGTTTCAAAAAAAATTGGGAAAAATATAGAAATACTTAATCCAA
The DNA here is from genome assembly GCA_947311845.1 of Poa pratensis. Classification (NCBI taxonomy): domain Eukaryota; kingdom Viridiplantae; phylum Streptophyta; class Magnoliopsida; order Poales; family Poaceae; genus Poa; species Poa pratensis. The sequence continues at coordinate 21,468,056 of CAMZMU010000073.1, forward strand.
AATACGTTGTATTATACGCTGCGCAAAAAAGACAAAATTTTATATCTGGGTGTGTGCAGTGCACCTCTACAACTTGTGAGAGTTTATCCTTCGTGGGTAGCACATAATACAAAGAATTTCATATTGAAATTTTGCACAATTGTACGATATAGTAGTGGCTATAGACAGATTTCTTTTTTATAAAAGTTTAAACTATAAATTACTGCTTTCAATTTAAAAAAAATAAAGAGCTCCATCTAGCGCGTGCCAAAATACATTTTCGGGATTTGTCCCCACTTATGTGGATCAAAGAAAACGCTTCTTCTATGTTTGCTATACCTAGAGAGTTATGAAACTCGCATGCAACTTGGAATCAGATTCTCTCACTGAATGTCCCTATCATGTGTATGAGTGTGTTTGTTGTGACAAAAGGCGGGAAAAAACTTGTTTAAAGAAAGATATCAACTTTAAAAGTCCTATATATTACTTGGACTCGAATGGGCCATCGTCAGAAATCGTATGACTATTGTATAAGTGTATCCGACGGATGGATACGGTCGTGGCATCGCGTACGTCGATGCACAGAGCAATCATGCCCGAGATTGGTCTCCTCCTAGGTCTCGCTTGTGTCCGAGATCGATCAACCTAGTGCGCACTGAACCTAACATAGTAGATCAACAGATGCAACAACTAAAGGAGGCCTCTCCGATGGCCCGAATTATAGGGCATACCGAGTCGGCACCCGTCTTGAGCCAAAGCGCCAGAACTTTCCTTTTGTCCTGTCCCGTCTGATTTTGGATGGGATCCACTCATTTTGGAAGCTCGCAGGCAGATCGAAGGCGATGCGAAGCCCAAATCGTAGAGAAAAAAAGAAGAAGCAGACATGCATCACCGGCCGAAAGAAAAAAGAGTAAAAATCACCGCCCAGGCCCAGCATTAGCATGCTAGACAGAGGTAAGCTCTAGGTGATGAAGTATGCCTGACCGTCCATGAGACAGGATGTGACACGGATAATGTAGGCCTGCACGAGCCACTACAGGAAAGCCACAAGACGCCGACGGCCTGATTATACGCCGACGGCCAATGTTGGGGCCGTCGGCGTATAAGGCGAGATCGGGGAGCCATGAACGCGGCCGTCGGCGTAGTGAGCCCCGTCGGCGTATCCCTACAAAGGCCGACGACAGCCGTCGGCGTACAAAGGGCCGTCGGCGTATAACGCCATCCTTGACGGTGCGCAAACGGGAGGCCTTTTGCTGCCCTGATACGCTGATGGCTACTGTCGGCGTATAAAAGGCCGTCGGCGTATAATTATAAATTAATTTAGATTTATTTATTTCTCTATATAATATTTAATGTAGGTATAATTTATATATAAATTGGATCTATAATATTTAATGTAGGTATAATTTTTATATATATATATTGGATCTAGCATTTCCCTCCCAATTTCGGTATCCCACCCGCATAAAATAACGGTTTGAATCTTCCGGAACCCGACCCTACAACATATACATGTAAAATAAATAAAAACAACACATGTAATATACACCTACAACATAAATATTAAATATATGGCTCATTTTATCCTGCCCCGTGGTGTGACCGGCTTCACGAGCATCACTGTTTCCGTGGTGTAGACGAAAACGCTAGGGTTTTCCAGCGGATTCAGGGTTTCGCCAAAGCGGGGCCCCGGAGAGTCGGAACCCCACCCAAACCTAGGTTGTGCCATACCATATGTATACAAGTGTGTTGTGTATTGTAAATGTGCAATATCCTACTCCGGGGTATGACCGGCTTCACTTTCTCTCTAGTGAGTTTCTGCACTTAGAGGTGAAAACTCCCCTTTCGGGCGAACCGGATAGAATCTTGTGTTGATTTGGGGTAGACTTTGGTTTCTCACCTTCCACTGGCCTATGTAACATCCTGAAATTTGGCCTTTCAAAAAATTTCTTTAAAAATTTATTCTTGAAATTTGGGATTTAATTATCCCTTGATTTGGTTGCCCTTTTAAAAATTCTCGACCATTTATGAAACCTTGTCCAAGTTTGGGATCTTATGTTTTGAATTCTCTCCCACTTGGCAAACTTGTTGCTGGCTCTTTTCACCCAAAAATATTATTTCTATAGTTTCCTTTATTTAATTACCAAAATCCCTATATTGTGACTTTACAAAGGAAGTACCCTAAATATCTTTCCTAAAAATCTGCAAAAATTAGGGGATGATCCCTGGGCAATATATAGCCCAAATATGCAAAAATATTTGGTATGCACTTAGGGTTTCACCACCCATTTCTCTGATTTAAGAATCTGCCTCAAACTTCATAATTTCAAAGTTGTTCATGAAATGTTTTCAATAAATTTCACCCAGCCCAGTATAGGTTCACCTTGAGACCCTACACCTCAGGAACATCAAATTGGACCAAGCCCATTTCTTTTTCCCTTCCAAAACATCCACTTAAGTTTTGACCAGTACTGTTTTTCCAAAAATTTACACGGAGCAAGTTTCGAATCTTGAAGAACTCTAGTCAGCAAAGTTGCCACATTTTGCGTTTTGCACACAAAGATCAAAACCTCACTCAATTTGGAGCAGGGAGCTGCGAGAAATGGGTCGTTGACCACTTCTGGCGTGCTCTGCACAGTGGTGACCACCTGTCACCACTGTCGAACACCTGGCCGAGCGGCGCCGCCGCGTCCCGCCCGTCGCCGTGCAGCCCCCCTTCGCCTCTCCCGCGCCCAGCCAGGCCCCCCCCCCCGCCCTCCTCGCTTCCCCTGCCTCCACGCGTCGCCGGAGACGCCGCCGTCCGCTAGCCTCGCCGCGGCTAGACGACGCGCCGCGCAGCACAGTGGCTGCTGTGGCCGCGTGTCGGCAGCCCGCGCTCGAGCAAACCGTGCCCCCCTCCCCTGTGCGTCCGTGGAGCTCCCCTCCACCCGCTGCCGCCGCCAGCTACCCGACACACCGCTGCTACACCATCGCCGCGCCGCCCGTCGACACGCCGTGGCCGCCAGAGCCTCCCCTCCGCCTGCAAGTGCCACGCCACCCCGAGCCTCTCCACGGGAGCGCAATCTTCGTCGTCCAGCACATCCACTCCACCCGCACGACGCCGCACCGACGCTACACCGACGACGCCGAGTCCGCTCCGCCACATCTCCGGGACACCGCGTCCATGCCCGTGACGGCCACCACCTCCTCCCCTCGCTATAAGAAGGCTACCCCGGCACCCAGAGCACCACACCACCTCCACCTCGCTCCCAATCACCCCCCACCGCAGGATCGAAGCCATTAGAGCACCACATCGCCGGAATCCAGTCCACCACCGCCGCAAGGAATCCGCGCGATTTCTTCGCCGTAGGAGCTACCCAGACCAATTGCCTCCACCCACATCCTCCTTAGCCCATGGAGAACCCGTAGCCACCCTCGCCGGAGTAGAAGACGGCCGGAGTCGTCGTGTCCATCATCGACACCTCGCTGCCGCCGGGCCGTGGAAGCTCTGCTCACCCCCGACCTTCCCAGCAAGCGCAAGTTCGCCGACGAGCTGCGGACCGCCTCCCCGAGCCGCCCAGCACCTTCTCCCTCGCCTCCCCTGCCCCCTAGCCGCCGGGAACCTCGCCGGTGAGTTCGCCGGCGGTGAACAGTGCCGTTTTTCTGTTTTTCCAGAGAGTAACGGTTCGAGCACAGTACTGTGGGTCCCACTGTCAGGTTTTTAAACTTTTAGGGTTTTCTATTTTCTGTTTTAATAAATGGCAGAACTTTAAAAGCCCATTTCTCACTCAAAAATTATCAAAAAAATATGAATCTTTTTTTGATAGCTTTGTTTTCAAAATGTCTGTCAAATGACATCAAAAGTATTTCATTTGAGTTCATTTGCTTGATCGTTTGTTCGTGCCGTAGGAAGGTTTTAATACCGTTTCATTCTTTAAATAGATCCAAACTTCTCCAACGAAGTTGAAGTCGAACCCGAACCCTACCACTCTGCTGAAGGCAAGCCACCAACCCAATTTCAAACTTGGTCGAACTTAGGAAATATTTGGACTGTTGAATTAATATCTGTTGCACCTCACATGCCATATTGCATTTTAATTATTACAACTGTGCGTCTCGCGCTTGCGGGGCTTTGTTTGCTTCTTTCTTCTTCGCCGAGGTGAGGAGCGGACGAATGTCGTCTTATGATCCTCGGAGTTGGGGGCATTTGCCAAAAGAGTTATTTGCCTTGTCCCTCCGTCAAATATGGTTGGCATAGACCACCCGGACTGCGACGCTTGGGAGCTGACTTTCCATTTGGTTCTTTCTGCCGAGATTGCTGACACCACGTCAGGGTAACCCTCGAGTGGAATGGATGCTCTCTCATTTTTATGAGTGCTTTTCGGTTCATTCTTTTACGGTGACACCGGCTGGGTCTCCCGCCACCGTCATCCGTTTGAAATATTATGCTATTATTCTGTGAACACTAACCCCCGAGTGACACCGGCCGGGTCTCCCGCCACGTCACCCGGGTATTATTATTGTTATATTACCTGCAAGTGATATGTTTATTCTGTGCTGTTATTGTGGTATGGTTACCTTGTGTTACTTTGTTAATGTTGATGTCTGTAATCCAAGAAAATGACTAAGAAGATAATCACCTCCCTCGACTAGATTGAGTCACATAGTGCCACTCACCAAACACAACTAGCACAACCATGCGTCGTCCGTGTGGGCGGACCATGGCCGGGTATTTTATCAGCCTCCTTTGATGCCACCTCTTTGGCAAGTCTAGTCGGTTACCATAGTTGGTCGGGGCTAGGCTTGCGAAGGTTCCGGAGCTAGGCGTCGCTCATGGGTTGGGGACGTGCCGGATTCACTTCTGCATAAGGCATAGAGTTATGTCGGTGGCTATACAGGGAGTGTCTTGGTAGAGTAAACGTCTGTGGAAGTATGGGTTTGTGCTGCCGCCATGGTTGGTTCTAGTACTTCGGTACCGGCGGTACAAGCCTAGACTTCAGCGTGTGGATAAAAGTTGCAACCTCTCGAGAGTGTAAATCTGGATGTCTAGCCTTGTCCCTGGGTTATGGGACGTTGTTTGGGTCAAGTCACGCTATGAGTCAGTCCTGTCGAATATGGAGAAATAATGAATGTGAAACCCAACCCCAAAGCCAGAGTTGGCTGGAAATGGTAGCCATAGTTGGCTGGAATGACAGCCAGAGTTGGCTAGAGAAAAAGCCATAGTTGGCTGGAATTAAGCCAGAGTTGGCTAGAGGCTTGAAAGCCTAGATGTTGTTGGATGAGAAACGTGATCTCATTCCAGCAACCACGGAACTACCCTACCAAGGTAAGTAGGTAAGTTTTGTCCAACCGTTAAGCTTGGACTCCCCTCGCAACCAAACTCATGCCATGTTACTTTCCGAACCATGCCATGCCATATAGATAGACCTTGTTTGCTTTTGGGCTGATGTCTTGCGAGTACTTCAAGTACTTACCTGGCTTTTCATGTGGCCAGACCCTGCTGAAACCGTCGCCGAGTACCCGCTCTATGAGAACTAGGAACCCGTGTCCCAGGCAGGACCCTGTGGAATAAGGCCGCTCTCGCCACGCTACTACCTTCGCTTCCGCTACGACTTCCGCTAGAGGCTCGATGTTAGAAAAATAATGTACATACTGTTGTGTGCGCCTGTTGCGCAAAGCTGGAGCCTCACCCGTGTTGTAACCTTGTATTTGTTCGAACTCGAAGCCTTATGAATATATTTGGTTTTGCCTTTGTTTATCAAGCTGTCATATATCCAGTGTTTCTGGGACTGGTATATGGGGTAACTCGATCATCTGGATCGGGGTGCCACAGAGCTTGGTATCAGAGCCTAACTGCCTGTAGGATACCCTAGTTCTTGGACGGCGTAGAATAAAACTTGTTGTGTTGACAACTTTTCCCGGTGTTTCTCTATCTGTTTGTGCTTTAAAACTTAACGCTCACTTTATTTGAATTCTGTCTCTGTCACAGATGGCAGAGTTGCTCGCCGAGACTACCGCCGTGCACGTTCCCGGTTTTCCGCAGTTTCTTCGGGAAATCTGGGACCACCTCTACCCAGGCGCACCTCCCCCGACCTACCACGTGTACCACAACCGTCTCGACAGGGTCACCTCGGAGTTCACCGCCACCGTCCGCTTGCGCCCGGAGCCCGTGTCCGCAGGGATCGAGCACGCCCTCACCTCCGGTGTCTCTGCTCAGGCGTCTCGAGCCATACAGGAGGCTGCAGGAGACGCCATCCTCTTTCTTCGCACCTTCGATCCCGTCATGAAGCAGTGCACCCGTTACGCCTACTTCCCGAGGTTAGCTTTAGACAACGGGGACATCCTCTTTCCCAACCCAGGAGACCCCAGCTCACCCCTCTCCGCCATTCTTCAGTACACCACCCTCCTCCACCAGTACCTCCACGCCACTCTTCTCCAGCTTGCCTCGCTTCGCGCCAACGTGGCCTTGGCCGAAATGACGCGAGCTGGTACGTCCCGCCACCCACCTCGTCTCCCCACCTTTAGGCAGAGTTCCCTCGAGCAGCTTAGGAGGGGGATTGCCCGCATCTCCCCGTCTCCCACTCCGACGCCACCTTCCCGCACTCGTAGCAGCGCCGCTCACTACTACGCACGCTTCACTCCCGTTCGGTCTCAGCGTCGTCGCGTCCAGGCAGCCGAGCCACAGAGTTACTCCGGAGACTCCCGTGACGACCGCGCTTCACCCGACTACAGCCCCGCGGAGGAGCCCCTCGACACCGCCACGCCAGCGACCCCCCTCGAGATGGAGTTCTAGACGCTCGGAGACGACATCGCTTAGTGTACTATACCTTCCGATGTATCGCGTGCTTGAATAATGTAGTGGTAGGGTTGTATCCTGCATCTTGTACCGAGTGCTTTGTATCTCGCATCTTGTATCATGTATCCTGTACGGGTAGCTTGTACCTTTACTTTGCATCTTTTGTAAAATAGCGAGTGCTTGAATCTTGTAACCCCATCCTCCATTGTATAACATCATACTTGTTGTTGTTTTGCAAACCGTGTTACCATTTGGTTTTTCTTGGATGTTACACTTTTCCCCCCATGTGGATGCTCATGATACGCGCCACCACGTTCAACTGTTCAGGATGAGGCCCAATAGCGGTGCGAGTGGCAGCCAAGAAACCCCGGTTCGTCGTTCCGCACGACAAGCTGGCGAGGATCCCGAGCCCCCGCAACCACCGCCTCCTCCACCAAATCAGGAACCAAGCCCAAGTCAGTTTATGATGATGATGGATGAACGCCACAACCAGCATCTGACACAGATCATGAGGGAGTTTGGCACATACATGCAAGCCCGGAATGCTCCACCCCCGGGCCGCTCAAAGCTGCAAGACTTCCAGCGCACACAACCGCCCAAGTTCGCGTATGCTGATGACCCGCTTGAGGCTGATGATTGGCTCCGCGCTATGGGAAAGAAACTGGAGCTCGCTCGCGTGGACGAGCAAGACCAGGTGCCCTTCGCTGCCCACTACCTTGAAGGCCCTGCCAGCGTTTGGTGGGACAACCAGAAGGACGCCAGGGCGATGGACCCCCTGTCACTTGGGCAGAATTCCAGGAAGCATTCCGCAGGGCCTACATCCCCTCAAGCCTCATAAAAATGAAACAGCAGGAATTTCTGGCACTTACTCAAGGCAGCAAGTCCATCAGCGAATATCTGACCAAGTTCAACAACCTTGCTCGCTATGCACCTGAGGACATCAACACAGAAGAAAAGAAGAAAGACAGGTTCCTTCATGGGATGCATCAACCATAAAAACTCAGCTCAGTGTTCTGCAGTTTCCAGATTTCCAGTCCATGATCAACACGGCGCTGATTTCAGAGAAGGAGCACCGCTCAATTTATGACTCCCACAAACGGAAGTTCGAGCCCCGTAAGAACCAGCATGAAGGAGGTTCTTCAAAACCACGCCCATGGCAGCCCAACAACCGGATCTCAACACCTCAGAACACCTGGAATCAACCCAGGAAGGATGGCTACCCCGGGAAGGATTCTACCACAAGCGCCCCTTAGTGGATGACTGCAAGAGGGAGAACTCCTGCTTCAAGTGTGGCAAGACAGGACACTACATCAAGGATTGCCCTCTTCACAACAGCAACGGCAACAGCAACAACAACAACAGCAACCACCCTGCTGGGGCGATCAAGCCACCTCAAGTTGCCCGTGTCCACCACATGTCAGCAGAGGAAGCATATGAAGCTTCAGACGTAGTGCTTGGTACGTGTACTATCAACACTAAACCCGCGCTGATTTTATTCGATTCTGGAGCTTCCCACTCTTTCATCTCGAAGGATTTTGTTGCCAAACACCGCTTTTCCGTTTCCCCTTTGGGCCATCTTTTGGTGATACAAACCCCCGCCTCTGAGATGAAACAAACACCATGTGTCAAGATCTGACAATCAGCATCAATCAAGTGAAATTTCCCGCTCAGCTCAGCACTCTCAATGTGCCCGGCCTCGACGCCATCCTGGGTATGGATTGGTTAGTTCAGCATGCAGCTCAATCGACTGTGCAACCAGGGCAGTTACTCTCACCAACCCGGAAGGCATACGAACCACTTATGTGCCAAATAAGCCTCACCAGATAAATGCGAAGATGTTTCTTGCTCAAGCCCCGGAGATAGGGGAAGTGTACGTAGTCAGTGAATACCCGGATGTTTTTCCAGATGAATTACCCGGAATGCCCCCTGATCGTGATATTGAATTTGCTATTGAAGTAATACCGGGAACAAACCCAATATTCAAGAAACACTACCGTATGACAAGTCCCGAGCTAGTGGAACTGAAGAAACAGCTTGACGAATTGATTCAGAAAAAGTTCATCCGCCCAAGCATTTCACCTTGGGGATCACCGGTTTTGTTTGCAAAGAAGAGCGATGGTACCCTCCGATTATGTATTGACTATCGTGCTCTCAACGATGTCACCATCAAGAACAAGTACCCACTCCCGAGAATCAATGATTTATTTGACCAACTACGTGGTGCCCGAGTATTCTCAAAGATTGATCTCCGCACGGGATACTATCAGCTGAAGATTCGAGAAAGTGATATACCCAAGACCGCCTTTACTACCAGATATGGACTATATGAATGCACAGTTATGTCCTTCGGCCTGACCAATGCTCCAGCCTACTTCATGGGCATGATGAACAAGGTATTTATGGAGTACCTCGACAAGTTTGTTGTGGTGTTTATCGACGACATCCTCATCTACTCCAAAAATGAGGAGGAGCACGCCGAACACCTCAGAATGGTTCTTGGAAGAATGCGTGAGCAACAACTTTATGCCAAGTACAGCAAATGCCAGTTCTGGTTAAAGGAGGTGGAATTCCTAGGGCATGTATTATCTGGAGCCGGTGTGGCTGTAAACCCCAACAAGATCTCCGATGTGTTAAACTGGAAGACTCCCACCAATGTGTCAGAAATCAGGAGCTTCCTAGGGTTGGCTGGTTACTACCGAAGGTTTATTGAAAACTTTTCCAAGATAGCCAAGCCCATGACGGAATTATTGAAGAAGAACCGCAAGTATGCCTGGACAGATGAGTGTGAGGAAAGTTTCAACGAGTTAAAGACCCGGTTAACCACCGCCCCGATTCTGGTGTTGCCTGATGATGCCAAGGATTTTACCGTATACTGTGATGCCTGCAGAAATGGGCTAGGGGCCGTACTCATGCAAGAAGGAAAGGTCATCGCTATGTGTCAAGGCAACTCAAGACCCACGAGCTCAACTATCCCACCCACGACTTGGAGTTAGCTGCCGTCATTCTCGCCCTAAAGACTTGGCGACATCACCTTATTGGTCGGAGATGCGAGATCTACACTGATCACAAAAGCTTGAAGTACATCTTCACCCAGCCTGATCTCAACCTAAGGCAAAGGAGATGGCTAGAGGTGATCAAGGACTACGACCTCGGAATTCATTACCATCCAGGGAAGGCCAACGTGGTAGCAGATGCCCTGAGCAGGAAGCCCCCTAAAATCCGGCCAAGTCTGGAGAAGGAATTCGCGAAGCTAAACTTGTGCGTAGGAAGCAAGGCCTATTTAAGCACCTTGGAGGTAAAGCCAGACCTGGAGGAAGAGATAAGGACCGAGCAGGCCAACGACCCCGACCTAGGCAAGATCAAGGCCAAGATACCGCTGGGCCAGGCCAAGGAATTTTCCCTGGACAACCAAGGAGTACTCCGCTTCGGTACCCGCCTTTGTGTACCCTACAAGACCACGCTAATACAACAGATCCTCAGGGAAGCCCACGAGTCTGCCTATTCCATTCACCCGGGAAGCACCAAGATGTACCAAGACTTGAAGCAAACATTCTGGTGGTCCGGTATGAAGAAGGATATCGCCTACTATGTCGCATCCTGCAATGTGTGCAACCTGGTAAAGGCCGAGCATCAGAAACCCGCTGGGTATCTCCAACCCCTTAAGATACCTGAGTGGAAATGGGACAACATAAGTATGGATTTCATTGTCGGACTTCCCAAATCCAGCCGAGGGAATGATTCCATCTGGGTCATTGTCGACCGTTTGACGAAGGTATCTCACTTTATCCCCGTCAAGACCACATACCGCTCGGACCAGCTGGCACAGCTCTATGTGAACAGGATTGTCAAACTCCATGGAGTCCCGAAGACCATTGTGTCGGATAGAGGTACCCAATTTACCTCCAAATTTTGGACGAGCCTGCATCATGCCATGGGGACAAAGTTATCCTTCAGCACCGCCTATCACCCCCAGACAGACGGTCAAACCGAGCGAGTCAATCAAATATTAGAAGACATGCTCCGCTCGTGTGTGCTCGCCTACGGAGCAGGTTGGGAAGATAGCTTACCGTATGCAGAGTTCTCATACAACAACAGCTACCAAGGCAGCCTAAAAATGTCACCCTTTGAAGCACTGTATGGTAGGAAATGCCGAACCCCACTCAACTGGTCCGAAGTTGGAGACCGCAAGATCTTTAGGCCCGATGATTTGTTGGAGGCAGAAAAGCAAGTACGTCTGATACGAGACCGGCTCAAGACAGCACAGTCCCGCCAGAAAAGTTATTACGACCGCAAGCACCGTCAAATCCTGTTCGAAGAAAATGACTATGTCTATCTTCGTGTGACACCCCTCAAGGGCCTGCAGATTCCACATGAAAGGGAAGCTGGCCCCAAGATTCATTGGACCTTTCAAGATCCTAGCCAGGAAAGGACGGTAGCCTACCAGCTGGAACTGCCAGAGGAACTAGATGGGGTACATGATGTTTTCCACGTATCTCAGCTACGGAAGTGTATCTCACCGCCAACCAAGCAGGCTGACTTTAAGGAATTGAAGTTGAGCAGTGAACTGACTTACGAGGAACACCCCGTCAGAATCTTGGATGAGTCAGAACGCCGTACTCGCAGCAGGGTCACAAAGTTCTACAAGGTACAATGGGACAAGCACACGGAGGATGAAGCTACATGGGAACGAGAAGATTTGTTAAGGACAGAATACCCGTATCTATTCAACGAGCAACAGGAATCTCGAGGACGAGATTCATCTTAAGGGGGGAAGGTCTGTAACATCCTGAAATTTGGCCTTTCAAAAATTTCTTTAAAAATTTATTCTTGAAATTTGGGATTTAATTATCCCTTGATTTGGTTGCCCTTTTAAAAATTCTCGACCATTTATGAAACCTTGTCCAAGTTTGGGATCTTATGTTTTGAATTCTCTCCCACTTGGCAAACTTGTTGCTGGCTCTTTTCACCCAAAAATATTATTTCTATAGTTTCCTTTATTTAATTACCAAAATCCCTATATTGTGACTTTACAAAGGAAGTACCCTAAATATCTTTCCTAAAATCTGCAAAAATTAGGGGATGATCCCTGGGCAATATATAGCCCAAATATGCAAAAATATTTGGTATGCACTTAGGGTTTCACCACCCATTTCTCTGATTTAAGAATCTGCCTCAAACTTCATAATTTCAAAGTTGTTCATGAAATGTTTTCAATAAATTTCACCCAGCCCAGTATAGGTTCACCTTGAGACCCTACACCTCAGGAACATCAAATTGGACCAAGCCCATTTCTTTTTCCCTTCCAAAACATCCACTTAAGTTTTGACCAGTACTGTTTTTCCAAAAATTTACACGGAGCAAGTTTCGAATTTTGAAGAACTCTAGTCAGCAAAGTTGCCACATTTTGCGTTTTGCACACAAAGATCAAAACCTCACTCAATTTGGAGCAGGGAGCTGCGAGAAATGGGTCGTTGACCACTTCTGGCGTGCTCTGCACAGTGGTGACCACCTGTCACCACTGTCGAACACCTGGCCGAGCGGCGCCGCCGCGTCCCGCCGTCGCCGTGCAGCCCCCCTTCGCCTCTCCCCGCGCCCAGCCAGGCCCCCCCGCCCTTCCTCGCTTCCCCTGCCTCCACGCGTCGCCGGAGACGCCGCCGTCCGCTAGCCTCGCCGCGGCTAGACGACGCGCCGCGCAGCACAGTGGCTGCTGTGGCCGCGTGTCGGCAGCTCGCGCTCGAGCAAACCGTGCCCCCCTCCCCTGTGCGTCCGTGGAGCTCCCCTCCACCCGCTGCCGCCGCCAGCTACCCGACGCACCGCTGCTACACCATCACCGCGCCGCCCGTCGACACGCCGTGGCCGCCAGAGCCTCCCCTCCGCCTGCAAGTGCCACGCCACCCCGAGCCTCTCCACGGGAGCGCAATCTTCGTCGTCCAGCACATCCACTCCACCGCACGACGCCGCACCGACGCTACACCGACGACGCCGAGTCCGCTCCGCCACATCTCCGGGACACCGCGTCCATGCCCGTGACGGCCACCACCTCCTCCCCTCGCTATAAGAAGGCTACCCCGGCACCCAGAGCACCACACCACCTCCACCTCGCTCCCAATCACCCCCCACCGCAGGATCGAAGCCATTAGAGCACCACATCGCCGGAATCCAGTCCACCACCGCCGCAAGGAATCCGCGCGATTTCTTCGCCGTAGGAGCTACCCAGACCAATTGCCTCCACCCACATCCTCCTTAGCCCATGGAGAACCCGTAGCCACCCTCGCCGGAGTAGAAGACGGCCGGAGTCGTCGTGTCCATCATCGACACCTCGCTGCCGCCGCGGCCGTGGAAGCTCTGCTCACCCCCGACCTTCCCAGCAAGCGCAAGTTCGCCGACGAGCTGCGGACCGCCTCCCCGAGCCGCCCAGCACCTTCTCCTCGCCTCCCCTGCCCCCTAGCCGCCGGGAACCTCGCCGGTGAGTTCGCCGGCGGTGAACAGTGCCGTTTTTCTGTTTTTCCAGAGAGTAACGGTTCGAGCACAGTACTGTGGGTCCCACTGTCAGGTTTTTAAACTTTTAGGGTTTTCTATTTTCTGTTTTAATAAATGGCAGAACTTTAAAAGCCCATTTCTCACTCAAAAATTATCAAAAAAATATGAATCTTTTTTTGATAGCTTTGTTTTCAAAATGTCTGTCAAATGCGTCAAAAGTATTTCATTTGAAGTTCATTTGCTTGATCGTTTGTTCGATGCCGTAGGAAGGTTTTAATACCGTTTCATTCTTTAAATAGATCCAAACTTCTCCAACGAAGTTGAAGTCGAACCCGAACCCTACCACTCTGCTGAAGGCAAGCCACCAACCCAATTTCAAACTTGGTCGAACTTAGGAAATATTTGGACTGTTGAATTAATATCTGTTGCACCTCACATGCCATATTGCATTTTAATTATTACAACTGTGCGTCTCGCGCTTGCGGGGCTTTGTTTGCTTCTTTCTTCTTCGCCGAGGTGAGGAGCGGACGAATGTCGTCTTATGATCCTCGGAGTTGGGGGCATTTGCCAAAAGAGTTATTTGCCTTGTCCCTCCGTCAAATATGGTTGGCATAGACCACCCGGACTGCGACGCTTGGGAGCTGACTTTCCATTTGGTTCTTTCTGCCGAGATTGCTGACACCACGTCAGGGTAACCCTCGAGTGGAATGGATGCTCTCTCATTTTTATGAGTGCTTTTCGGTTCATTCTTTTACGGTGACACCGGCTGGGTCTCCCGCCACCGTCATCCGTTCGAAATATTATGCTATTATTCTGTGAACACTAACCCCCGAGTGACACCGGCCGGGTCTCCCGCCACGTCACCCGGGTATTATTATTGTTATATTACCTGCAAGTGATATGTTTATTCTGTGCTGTTATTGTGGTATGGTTACCTTGTGTTACTTTGTTAATGTTGATGTCTGTAATCCAAGAAAATGACTAAGAAGATAATCACCTCCCTCGACTAGATTGAGTCACATAGTGCCACTCACCAAACACAACTAGCACAACCATGCGTCGTCCGTGTGGGCGGACCATGGCCGGGTATTTTATCAGCCTCCTTTGATGCCACCTCTTTGGCAAGACTAGTCGGTTACCATAGTTGGTCGGGGCTAGGCTTGCGAAGGTTCCGGAGCTAGGCGTCGCTCATGGGTTGGGGACGTGCCGGATTCACTTCTGCATAAGGCATAGAGTTATGTCGGTGGCTATACAGGGAGTGTCTTGGTAGAGTAAACGTCTGTGGAAGTATGGGTTTGTGCTGCCGCCATGGTTGGTTCTAGTACTTCGGTACCGGCGGTACAAGCCTAGACTTCAGCGTGTGGATAAAAGTTGCAACCTCTCGAGAGTGTAAATCTGGATGTCTAGCCTTGTCCCTGGGTTATGGGACGTTGTTTGGGTCAAGTCACGCTATGAGTCAGTCCTGTCGAATATGGAGAAATAATGAATGTGAAACCCAACCCCAAAGCCAGAGTTGGCTGGAAATGGTAGCCATAGTTGGCTGGAATGACAGCCAGAGTTGGCTAGAGAAAAAGCCATAGTTGGCTGGAATTAAGCCAGAGTTGGCTAGAGGCTTGAAAGCCTAGATGTTGTTGGATGAGAAACGTGATCTCATTCCAGCAACCACGGAACTACCCTACCAAGGTAAGTAGGTAAGTTTTGTCCAACCGTTAAGCTTGGACTCCCCTCGCAACCAAACTCATGCCATGTTACTTTCCGAACCATGCCATGCCATATAGATAGACCTTGTTTGCTTTTGGGCTGATGTCTTGCGAGTACTTCAAGTACTTACCTGGCTTTTCATGTGGCCAGACCCTGCTGAAACCGTCGCCGAGTACCCGCTCTATGAGAACTAGGAACCCGTGTCCCCGGCAGGACCCTGTGGAATAAGGCCGCTCTCGCCACGCTACTACCTTCGCTTCCGCTACGACTTCCACTAGAGGCTCGATGTTAGAAAAATAATGTACATACTGTTGTGTGCGCCTGTTGCGCAAAAGCTGGAGCCTCACCCGTGTTGTAACCTTGTATTTTTCGAACTCGAAGCCTTATGAATATATTTGGTTTTGCCTTTGTTTATCAAGCTGTCATATATCTAGTGTTTCTGGGACTGGTATATGGGGTAACTCGATCATCTGGATCGGGGTGCCACAGCCTACCCCCTTTCGACGCACGTCTATGGGGGTAGATGAAAACGTTCGGGTTTTTCCTGCGGATTCAGGGTTTCGCCGAAGCGGGGCCCCGGAGCGTCGGAACCCCACCCAACACTCGGTTGTGTCATACCATATGTATACAAGTGTGTTGTGTGTTGTAAATGTGCAATATCCTACTCCGGGGTGTGACCGGCTTCACCGGCTTCACTTTCTCTCTAGTGAGTTTCTGCACTTAGAGGTGAAAACTCCCTTTCGGGCGAACCGGATGGAATCTTGTGTTGATTTGGGGTAGACTTTGGTTTCTCACCTTCCTATGGCCTAACCTAACACAACCAAGCAAAAAAGTCCACTGGCCTACCCCCTTTCGACGCACGTCTATGGGGGTAGACGAAAACGTTAGGGTTTTCCAGCGGATTCAGGGTTTCGCCGAAGCGGGGCCCCGGAGTGTCGGAACCCCGCCCAAACCTAGGTTGTGTCATACCATATGTATACAAGTGTGTTGTGTGTTGTAAATGTGCAATATCCTACTCCGGGGTGTGACCGGCTTCACCGGCTTCACTTTCTCTCTAGTGAGTTTCTGCACTTAGAGGTGAAAACTCCCCTTTCGGGTGAACCGGATGGAATCTTGTGTTGATTTGGGGTAGACTTTGGTTTTTCACCTTCCTATGGCCTAACCTAACACAACCAAGCAAAAAAGTCCACTGGCCTACCCCCTTTCGACGCACGTCTATGGGGGTAGACGAAAACGTTAGGGTTTTTCCAGCGGATTCAGGGTTTCGCCGAAGCGGGGCCCCAGAGCGTCGGAACCCCACCCAAACCTAGGTTGTGCCATACCATATGTATACAAGTGTGTTGTAAATGCCCGGTATCCTACTCCAGGGTGTGACCGGCTTCACCGACTTCACTTTCTCTCTAGTGAGTTTCTGCATTTAGAGGTGAAAACTCCCCCTTCGGGCGAACCGGATGGAATCTTGTGTTGATTTCGGGTAGACTTTGGTTTCTCATGTTCCTACACAACCAAGCAAAAAACTCCACTGGCCTACCCCTTTCGACGCACGTCTATGGGGGTAGACGAAAACGTTAGGGTTTTTCCAGCGGATTCAGGGTTTCGCCGAAGTGGGGCTCCGGAGCGTCGGAACCCCACCCAAACCTAGGTTGTGTAGCACAACTAAAGGAAAAATAGTAAGTTTCAAATTTGTTATTGAATTTTGAAACAAATATGGATATGAAAATGGATATATCTATATCCGAATATAATTATGTTAGTCAATATTTGTAAATCAATAGTAATTATTTGTGGAAAATAGTATTATTTTAAAAACTACTGTGGTCAAGAGTATGAAATAGTAATTTAAACTTGTATTATTTGCTATATTCGTTATCGTTCCAAATTGAGAAAATAGTAATTAAAAAAAAGATACGCCGAAGGCAATGCCGTCGGCGTATTGTTTACCCTAATAACTACGTGGGCACCTGGTCGAGAGAGGCAAAGGAAAAAAACTGTCTTCAACCCGAGCTCTCCTCTCCCACCCGCGCCGCCACCCGAGCTCGCCTCCCCACGCCGCCGCCTCCTCCCTGCGCCGCCGCCTCCTCCCCGCCGCCGCCTCCTCCTCCCGCCCCGGCCTCTCCCCGCGCCCGAGCTCTCCTCCCCACGCCGCCGCCCGCCCCTCGCCGCCCACGCAGCTCCTCCACCGGCCACAGCACCTCCCCGCCCCGGCCGCCTCCTCCCCGCGCAGCTCCTCCACAGTGCCTCCCCTCCGGCCGCTCCTCCACCGCATCGCCAAGGTTAGTTCATTTTTTTTGCAAATTGGTAGTGTTAGGGTTAGTACAATTAGTAGATTGTTAGTGTGCGTTAGTTTGTTAGTAGAATTAGTTAGTGTGTAGAATTAGTTAGTGTGTGTTAGTTTGTTAGTACAATTAGTTTGTTAGGGTTAGTACAATTAGTAGAATTAGTAGATTGTTAGGATTAGAAATAGTAGATTTTAGGAGTAGAATTAGTAGAATTAGTAGATTGTAGTTCAATTAGTGTGTGTTAGTTTGTGTGTGTTACTACAATCCATGTGCAGTTTGTGGGGGAGTTCATGTTATAATAGTTTTTAAGTTGCTTTATGTTATTTTTATGTCGATCCAGATGCGGGTGGTTTTGTATTCTCTAGAATGCCGATGATTAAAACGTTGTGACACAATGTGATCCAGAGGCGGCGTCAGTGAGACTTGTGATATGCACGAATACACATTTTCTGCATCCCACTGGATCTCACTAACGCCGTCTCTGAATTTGTGTGTCCTGTCTAAGTATGAGGCATGCTTTTCAGTTGACCCTACTTCATTTCTAGAATGCCGATGATTAAAATGATGTGACGCACTATATGATATCCTGATAGTTTGTTGAACCTTGTATCATGCACACATATAAGTTATGTGCCTCCTACTTGGTTCAACGAAGCTATCAGGATTGTTTGTGTGTTTCCAATAATATTCTAAGTATGAGGCATAATTTTTTTTTTGAATCCTACTTTATTTTTTTCAGTTGACCCTACTTCATTTTTTTGAGTTGACCCTACTTCATTTTTTTTAGTTGTGTGTTTACAATGTCGATGATTAAAATGAGGTGACACTATGTTATTCAGGGGTGGTGTAAGTGAAACTTGTAATATGCAAGAATATAGATATTCTGCATCCTACTGGTTTCGCTTACTCCATCCCTGAATTTGTGTGTCCAATCTAGTATATGAGGCATATTTCTGCACGACATGTGAACAATTTAGTTGCCTAACATTTTTATTTGTCCTTTGTGTTTCACGGATTAGATTGATTAACTGCTATGCATTTGAGGATTGAACTGAATGCTTAGATCTATTCCTGCAGGTGATTGACCAAGATGAGCCAAGGCAAGGAATCATCGGCCTCCTTGGTGAAGACGATGCGCCAGAAGAAAGCTACTAAAAGTGGAAGAGAGCCTATTCCGAACCCGCGTTACCTGTCTGACAGTGGTGAGAGAGGAGGTGCTGGACGAGGGGGAGGTGCCGATGCACTTCCTCCGAGGGGACGAGGTGCAGGACGAGGGCGAGGTGCAGGACGAGCACGAGGTGAGGGAGGACGAGGGCGAGGTGCAGGGCGGGCACGAGGTGGGGGCGACGTGTCTTCGGACATACCCTCCGCTTCTGGCGACGTGGCTTACGAGGAGACGGAGTCTCGAGAGGAGGGGACGGAGTCTCGAGACGAGGGGACGGAGTCTCGAGACCAGGAGACGGGGGCCTCCACGCAGAAGAAGCCAAAGATTCGTGGGGAATCCATGGTCCCTGATGAGTCAAAGGAACCTGCTACCGAGGAGGAGAAAATCCTCATTGTGCCTAATGGGATTGAGTAAGTGACTATGCTAATTTTGAACATGGTAATTAATTGTGGTCAGTACAATTTGACATGTACTAATGTTTAATTATTTGTGCAGCAATTGGACATATCCTCACGGAGCCCGTGCGCCTAACTCCATGATTGGAGCTTTGATTAGGAAGTTTTGGCCGGGCTTGTACAGTACGGTCCCCAACGGCGAGAGGAAGCTAGCCACCCATTGGGTAGACTATCAGGCCGCCCATCACCCGGGCTTCGGGAGATGTTCTGACGCCGTGATCACCAAGTTTTGGGTAAGTTGAACTTTTCGAATTTCGTTCATAGTTGATGTCCCCACCATGCTCTCACAATTTGTTTTTTGTGCATGATTAAAGAAATTCTATAGGGTACTTCCTGAGGAGCGTGCCAAGGCGGACAGGACTTTGGAGGGGGCTTGCAAGAAGTTGGCACGACAGCAATTCTACAATGTAAAGCATACCTCCGTCAATCATTACAGTTCTGAGAAGTTATGCAAGACGGCGCCGAAGCATGAGGAACCACCTGATATGACCATGGAGGATTACATGTCGGTAAGTAAATTGTCAATGAGATTACATGTTGCTGCTAAGTTGCAATTGCATTATCTGTTCTTCACATGAGTATTGTTTTTTCAGGTTATGCCCACATGGGCCTATGGTAAGGCAGACGCGTGGGAGGCGTTGGCGTCGAGGTGGCTTGGGCAGAACGCCGAGTTCAAAGCCTTGAGCGAGCGGAACAAGGCAAACCGTGGGAGCGGGGGGACACATTGTGCGGGAGCCCGCAACCATGATCGCTTCAAGGCAAAGCTGGTATATATATACATGGAACAACCTTCATTTATTTCCCCTCATGTTCCTACTTGATACGCATAACACTTCTTTGGCAATGCAGGAGGCCGATATCGGGGAGCCTGTGTCGGACATGCAAGCATGGGAGAGGATGAAGATGAAGAAGATCGATCTATCCGAGCCTCAGCCCTCGTTTCCCGATTACTTCGGCAGTGCCGAGGAGAACATAGATAGGTACGTCGAGTCGTTCAAGGGTCTTAATCCGGAGGTGGATAGACCTCTTGAGCATGACACCGACGAGAGAGCGATGGTCCTGGCCGGGCACGGTTGGGAGCATGGCCGTTTGCCCTGTCTTAGTGCGGTAATCCCGCGTACTCCTGAGTTGGGCCTCGTGCGTATCAAGGCTACACTCACCGCCGACGACCCCCCTGTCCTGCCTCCTCGACGGCCTTCCCGAGCTCGCCCCGATGTAAGTTTTTCTCAATTTCATTCTCTTTCCGCATTCGTTCCTAGCTAAGTGGCTAAGTTGACGAGATTCGTTCTATTTTGAAATTGTAGCCTGATTTCGAGGCGGCCTTCGATGCCGCTTACGCGGACTATGAGGCGGAGTATCACTTGTGGCTGCAGAAGAGAGCGGACTATGACGAGTGGCAAGAGTTGCGCGATGCTGTAAGTTTCAACCTTTATATTTGCAAAATATGGCAAGTCCCATTTCCTCTAGTTTGAACCTTCTTTTTCTACAACTCCTGACATCTAAACTATCTTGTAGGCGAGCGAGAAGTTTTTTGCCACTGGAGTGCGGGATCCGCTGCCTCCGCGTCCACCTAGGGTGGGGATGCCGCCCATGTGCCCATCGAGGGAAGCGGTCGCTCGCACATACAAGCCAAGGACTCCGGTAAGTTATTTGCCAAACCAGTTGTTACCGCCGTACTGTGCTTTCCAAGTTGCTAACTTGGACTCAAACATGTAGGGATCGGGATGCTCCAGGAATGCACCCTTTGGTCGTGCTTCTGCCTCGCCGACTTCGACGCGCGCGCTCGTGGAGCATGGTGGTGGTGGTGCCTCGCCGAGTTCGCCGCGCGAGACCACACCGTCTCGTGCCTCGCCGGGTGCCTCGCCGGGTTCCGCGTGTGATTCGACGGCGGCTGCCCCACGTGGTCGGTCGCCTATGCTCACGCGGTCAGAAATGGGTACCTCGAGCTCTCAGGAGATGTAGGATGTGTCCGGGTGTGTTTGTATGAATTCGAACTATGTTTGTGTCATTTGGAGTTTGTATATATGTTTGTATGAATTCGAATTGTGTTTGAGTCATTTGGAATTTGTATGATGGTTTGGATTATATATGTGATGTTCTGTGATGTTTGTGTATGAATTCAAATTATATTTGTGTATTTGAAATGTGCTGAAAACAGCAGCAACAATCAGCAAAAAAAAGAAAATATGGTCACTCATACGCCGACGTCAATGCCGTCGACGTATGTCATCTCCCAGGCGCCCAGGAAACGGCCACGTGGCGCTCATAGGCCGACGGCACTGTCGTCGGCGTATGTTGAGCTAACGGAACGTGAGGATACCGTGTTGTGGGGCCCACCACAGTGTACGCCGACGGCTCGTGTATACGCCGACGGCAGTTTGGGTACGCCGTCGGCGTATGTATACGCCGACGGCATTCGTGCATACGCCGACGACGTCCGGCCGTCGGCGTCTTGGTCGATTCCCGTAGTGAGCCGTCCGATCTCTCCCCTAGCGCTAGCTATATCATCACATGAGAGAACAAGTTAGCAGTACAATAGGCAGGCCAGAGACGAGATGTTTTGATTCGATGGATACGGACGACACCCGACGGGAACCTCTCACTAGCTGGCACTTGTACCGCTTTTTTTTTTGCTCTCGTCTACTGATGGCTGTGCGTAGCGTAGCCGGCAGCCGCGTAGGTAGGTCTTCCGGCCTGGGACAAGAAATCACAGGGATTCTCGCCACAGTTTGCTTACCACGGTCGAATCGCGCTCAAATGGCGTGTACAAAGTACGACACAGTACGAGACATGTTCGTACCGGTACCCATGCCGTATCAACCAACTTGGGAAACGGAAAAGATTCCGGCCCCCAAAACTGTTTGGGAACTGGGACACGCTCCGAGATGATTTTTACTTGTAACATGTCTAGATACATCCACTTTTGAGCAAATGGAATCATCTAATTCCGAACGGAGGGAGTACTAATTTATTACTTCTCCCTAAAACCCACCCACCTCTGCCGATATGGCTAGAATTTTCCAGGGTTTTAAGGGAAACCCCGTGACAGTTTCAGGGTGCTATCTGTGGATTGATGCTGGGCTCTGTGGCTTATTCGTAATAAGTTCTCTCCAGCTGATTGCATCTTCAAAATCATCAATTTTCTGCAGCTATGGAGACCCGTCTTCAAATCCAAGATCACGTTGCTGCTGGATGAGATGGTCGCCACGCTTAAACCTATCTTCATCGCCACTGCAGCCGCCCCGCAACCTAGCTCAAGATCTTATCTTAGCGATATTTTGATTCTGTTAGAGCTGTCCCTTATGCTATTTGGCTCTTATGCCCTGGTCTATTAAACCGTTTAAATTTCGCTGATGGTTTGTATGATATCATATCCACAGGGATTTATTAATTTAAATCTGAGCACGTGATGCGTGGAAAAATTACTACTACTCGTGAAATCCAAGCGGTCAAACCGGCCGATCGTCAAGTTTGCTGCGCGTATCTATGCCTGTTTACCATGGTACCATCATTAATGGATAGAACTCTCATTAGAGCAAGGTTAATAGTGCCGTCGGCTGCTGGCTACAAAGTCTTGCCATGTCACTATAGAGTCCTCATAAAGCCAAGCAGTATAATAGGCTAGCTGTACGCTGGCTCTTGGGTTGCCTTCATTAAAGATTTAGAGTATTAAATATGTTGGCTGGGATGCATGCAATTGGCAGGGAAGAGCTAGCGTTGGCCTAGCGCCAGCAGCATGAGCTGCAAGCCGCTGCTTTTCCTCGTCTGTTGTGCTGTAGCCGGGCGACAGCAGTAGCGTCCGCTTCACACTCTCTCATCGTTTCTCTCTGCCACGTAGGAATTAAATGACCTTGCACACACTATAGCCGGCTGAGTCAGACTTATTGTACTTGCTCTTACGAGCCCACCATCATCCATTAAATGGATAAAACAGTAATTATTGGGGGACAATTAGTCGGCAGGGGCTGTGCTCCAATAGTACGAATCCATCAGTGATTCCCTTGTGTTCCAGATGGACACATGACACAATCTAGTGCTAGCCCGCTGATCCATGAATGAGCTCGGCATGGACGGACATGTTTAGGTGGGGTCAAGACTCAAGACCTGCTCTCCACCGTTCGTATATACATGCACTAATCACAGTCTCCACAGGGTAAGGGCTCGAGGGAATGGAAGATAACAGAAGGCAATGAGGGATCTACAATGCAAGGTGCTTGGACGTTGCTTAAGAAAACTAGCAAAATACCCGTACGGTGCTACGGGCTGATGAAATAATTTAATGATTTAGTTTTCACACCAAATAACTCTCTAGGTTCATCCAAATATGGTAAGAGGTAAGAGTAAGGTCACTATCTTGCAAATAGGTGCATCTGTAAATGCATACATCTCATAGAAGTCTAAGATAACCAATCAGCTATACTGATCAGTAAAGAGAAATCAGCAATACAAGTATGAGTTAGTATTATGGTATGCAAATTTAAGTGGGAAACAAACTCAAAATCATGGTCAATCAGCATAAAACCCTGAACTGAGTATATCTGATATAGTAAAATATACCACCACTGTAGATGGTAGGAAATGAAATGTTCAGTTGCAAATGTGAACTCAATTACAGGACATGCTACCAAGTGTCAACAAGATGAATTGGTGTACAACAATGCATCAATACCATCTACCCACTAAACGAAGAGAACTCAAAATATATACCAGCTTCTTCTTACGATGGGTGTAGCATACACATGTGTTTGATCTCTAGCAAAACACATAAACAGATGAAAGCTGCACCTAATTTAAAAGGTGAATGTGATATTGACTCTTTGCAGTGAACACATACGTGATCTCATATTGGAATATTCACATGTGCTCGTGAACTGCGTTGTGATTTGAGAACACGTCGTCACAGACCTGTTGCCGACTACCCATTGAGAATCTTCTTCACCTTAATCTGAATGGATTCATCACACATAAGCATCAACCTCAGCTATGAATAAACTTACACCTTTTCGTAACCAGGGACCAGTGCCTGCAACATCCACATCCTGGTCCGCTCTAATTCTCTATCCTCACCTGAAGAAAAAAAATGTCAGAACATAAAAGGAAAAGAATAGAAAAATGACAAGCTAAGCTAGCAACCTAGAAATCCATAACCAGAATAAAAAAACATATTGAAAACCATCAGTGTCTTCTCCGTAAGGTTGTTGCTTACTACACCAAACAGGTTGTTTTGTCCTCAACGGTTCTATAAACAGAAAAGAAAAAAATTCTAAACAGAATACGATTAGATCAAATGACGAATGGTGTCGTCGAATCAAGCTAAGACGCGGCTGGATGTTTAAGTGAATCAGAGCACAAAGAAATCACCCCATGAGGAAAAACAAGGATAAAGGATGCAAAAACAAGGTGAGCAGACATAATCATCAGGCGTGCACCCAGTACCACTACCTTCGTCGGAGCTGCGCGGAGTGAATCAACTTCCCATCTCCACCTAGCCCGAGCACCTCCAGGTCGACACGGTCGCCACGGAAGCCTCCGGCGAGGGAGATGATGCAGGATGAGGCGCGACAAGGAGCTGCGCCGCCAGGGGCCCGCCCGGGCGTGGTCGCTACGGAAATCTTCGGCGAGGTGGAGGATACCAGAGGAGGAGACCGCCACGAGCTCGTAGATGGAGGTGGCGCCGTTCACCGGAGATATATGGGCGGAGGCGGCGCTTGCGCAGTGGAGATGGGGAGGTCGGGAGGCTTGCGTTGGAGCCAAGGCCGGCGGGCGGGCGGCGACGCTCGCGGAGTGGAGATAGGTTTAAGGGGTAAAATGTAAAAGTGACAATTTTCTGGACCGCGGGTTGATTTCACAAAACCTGAGGGGCTAATCTGAAATAGTACGACGACATACCTATGGTCGTTAGGCCAATTATATAGTAGAAATAAACTGGTTTTCTAAACACGTGCTTATTTATATAAGATGCTCAACTAGGCACCTCTTGTATAGAAATAAGCGCTAATGCTTAATAAAAATTATGGTTTATTTTTGTAAACACCTTTCTTAATCACTCCTCGTTGTACATGGCCTGATATGAAGTGTTTAAGAATGGGCAACATAGGAGAGCCGCTTGTTGTAGACTCCTGTGTGAGGCCACCCGCGTGAGTATTTTGGGTTTGTCTATTGAAAGCGAGAATTAAAAAGGATAGCTTTGACGTGAGCACCCAAAGTACGGACTAGTTTCATCGTAGTGTTTCCCATAATGTTATTCTAAATTAAAGTTGGACCACAATGCGCTTCTATATTTGAATTTAGTTTACACTATCTTTGAATTTGTGGAATTGGTTCTCGTGAGTCTGGAACACCGGTATCAGTCGCCACGTCGAATGCTGCTTCAACACATACACAGTTTGACTAATGACATCTAAGACATGTACTCTATATCAATGAAACTTAGAACGATACCCCACGCGTTGCAGCGGGCATCTTTTAAGAAATCTAATAAATGCATGAAATATGTAGTTGACTATAGAAATATGTAAACAAAAAAGTTCACTTCATTGGTGAAACTAATTCCGGCGTTCCCCTAAAACATGATTTAATTTGGTTATTACATAGTGGGATGGTCTGATCTTATCATTGAAACTATAAAAAAAGAATGACGTGGACAATTTAGTGGACAAAGAAAAATTATGTGGATGGTTGCATCTAGAAATAGACAATAAGTAACGATTGTTAGTGAGATGGCGTGGACAATTAGTTTGCTAAAAGAGTAAGTGCTGTGAATAATTTGCATGTTGAGATAGAAACATTAATTGTAGTTAGTGGGGTTTACTTTATAAAAAGTATAGATTATCGTGTTTTTTCTTTGATGGAACCAAACAACTTCTGTTTCTAAGTTTGTGTCTTGATTTCTGCCGGATTTCACGTGCCCTTGTATTTTCCTTAGAAATGTAGTAGTGATGCCCTCTTGTTGGGACCTTTGAGTCCCTCAACACTTCTTTAGGAACATTTGTTAGGGTGTATACTCCTTACCATGTTAGATTGTCATCCACTCGTGGGGTAATTTCTTTCTCTTATGTATCATGTGCCAAGGAGCCGAGGCGTAGCCCGGAACGGTGGAGTCAATACCCATGAGTACGAAATGTATATGGGCGACTTTTTCCTCCCCATTTTCTATCGATCCGTTACAACGAAGAACCATTCCAACAATATGAACATCTCTGAGAAAATTTGTTTTGTAAACCCCGCGGATCATATAGATACTAAGCAATATTATTCACCGTATAGACGCTGAGATCAGGATAAACGACAATTCTCCTTTTTCGATCTAAGAGGAGGATTTTTTTATAATCAGAAGTTCGTGGTTGTTTACCTTACCATGCTATCATTTTCTTCCTGCACACAACCAAGGCTCAAAAGCGGCACATCCTAGTTATTGGAATACTGTATGAAGTAGGAAAATACACGT
Source organism: Poa pratensis (assembly GCA_947311845.1). Taxonomy (NCBI): domain Eukaryota; kingdom Viridiplantae; phylum Streptophyta; class Magnoliopsida; order Poales; family Poaceae; genus Poa; species Poa pratensis. The sequence goes on from CAMZMU010000073.1 coordinate 21,494,337, forward strand.
CGGCATGGGCCTCGTGGCGTCCCGTCCCATCACCACGACGCATGCAACTTTTTCCCCGGCTCACCTGAACTGAAGAGTCGATTCCACTATGCAGCTCCTGTCCCGCGTCCTTTGCCGATGGAATCCGTGAGCAGTTGGCCGACCACTCTAGGCATCAGCGTCGCCGTCGCGCGAGGTCCCGTTGGTACGCCATCGCGATCGACACGCCGGCCACAAGCGCATGCACGAATCGTGGACGATGAAAGTGCAGTGGCGAGTGAGTGGATTCGCTTTACGGGGAGCAGTCGCGCAAGTACACATGTTCCCCATCATCTTGCCCAAGCTGCACTGCGCCACTGATTGCACGCACTGCCTCGGTAGCTGACCGCTGATGCAGCATGCTATCCATAGATCGTTCATGTCCTCCCTCTCTCGTCCCGGCTGGGAAATCATGGCCGCATGCAGTCTGGCGCTTGTCGGCTCACCGGAGCGCGGCGGAAGTGGTCGCACTGAGCGCCCGTGGGCGGGCTGCATGCATGCGCAGCGAGCCTTGTGCTTGCCGCCGGTCGATCCAGCACGGGCTCGGAAGCGGAAAACCATATTGGTCCCCCGCCTGAAGCGGCGGTGATCTCCACTCCACTAGCTAGTTTCCTCCTGGACCATGGCCCGTGGCCGTGGCCCGTGGGCACCCTGGTAAACACATACACTGAAAAACCTAGGGTGCCACCTAGACGCTGACTAGGCACGGCAGGAGCGTGCGATGCGAGGCTGTCCCTCTCCGCCGTGTCACTGCGGTGGAGTGGTCCGCTCCACGCCCCACGCCCTGCACATGGCGCTGAACCCTAGAAGAGTGCGATCCGGCCATCCAGGGACCTGTTCTTGTTCTGTTCTCATCTTCCAGGCGAGTAGATCGATGTAAAGCATGTTTGTCTTGGCGCCATTCCGAAAGCCCCAGATTGCGATGGTCCCTGATCTCCCCAGTGCCCCCTGTTTTACTACCTTTCAGAGGAGATCTCATTTAGATTGTACGTGCAGCTAACATGCTTACATGCATAGGCGTAAACTTACGCTGGGTGTATCTTGCGATGGAGAGAACAAAAAATTGAGAGCGTAAACTCGAAATTATGGGTTTTGTACTTCAGTACGTCCCCAACCTATACATGGACGCCTAACTCCGAGACTTGTAGTGAGGCTAATGAGCAAAGCAGGCAGACAGAGTTAGCCCCGTAGACCCTCTTTGCCAACAGTGATGTCTACTCGCTAGTGACCCTGTGAGTGTGAGCTAGCTGCAGCGATTCCAGTCTGAACCGATAAGTTTGTCACTGCTTGCGTGTTTGCTGAATTATCGGTCCACGGCTACTTTTGTCATTTTGATAGCCTTGTTTCAAGGCATCAGAGAGTAAAATGCAACGCAACGCAATAGTTACATGCCCACGATGCAACTTGGCGTTGGAGAGCATTATTGTCTAGTAATCGTAGATGCATCCACTAAAATTAGTCTCCGAAATGCATGCAAACTAGCTTACAGATTGGAACCCAACTGACCTAGTACAACTATCACCTCAAATTTGTTATTAACGATATGCAATAAAGCGATAAACAAAGTAAGATCAACATACGGGACATGAGAATTTAACGTGAAAACCCCTTCTAAAGAGAAAGAAAAAACCATGGGCTACAGCCAGCAAATTTTTGCTATAATTGTGTGGGGTTATAAACACCGGGATTTATAACTGTTCGATTTATCCCAACCTGTGGCTTACAACAGATGTTTATAGTGGTGATAACCTAATCCAGGTGGGTAACGATACGTGCCGCGAGGGACTTCTTTCGCTCTGACATATATTAGTGTTTATCAGTATAGCCTTCATATGAATTTGGTTCACAATCAAACAACAAAATTCACTGGCCGGAATATACAAATATTACATGCCCACGAACTGTCGTCTGAGTGGAAGTTCAGTTTCGAATCCACTGCAACTTGAAGGGAAGGCAAAAGATTTGCCATTTTTCAATTAATTAATAAGAAGTTGCGGACAAGTTTTAGTGTTATAGACCACCACCCTTAATACAAAAGCCTAATCTCCCGGCAAGAGATGACCCAAATGTTTGCCACCCGCAAGCACCCAATTTCTCGCCTCTAACTTAATCCTAGCGAATATTAACGTCAGAAGTGTGCTCAAGTGCTTGAAAATCCGCGAGTTGCGCTCGTTCCAAATTTCCCAGGTCACAAGCATGAGTAGTGACGGGATTGCCTTCCTTCTTCTCCCATTTGCGATGGCAAGGTGCTCCCACCAAGATTGGACGTCATTGAAGGCCACCCAATCCGGGGGGTTGAAGTCCCCAACATTGAGCCAGTTCTTGATCATGCCCCAAAGGCGAATAGAGAAGCGGCAAGTGAAGAGAAGGTGTCTAGCCGTCTCATCTTCACGACAACAAAGGGGGCAAAGCCGACCATTAGGCCATCCCCTTCTCTCAAGGCGGTCGGCCGTCCACACGCGGTTTTGGATTATTAGCCACGAGAAGAGAGCTTGCATTTGGGCGGAGCCCAATTCTTCCACACCATATTGTCCAACGGCGAGGCGACCTCCCCGAATCCACTGCAACTTGACTGACTGCGAAACAAAATAAACAAATCCTCCAGTCAGGCAGTTAAAATAGACAAGGGTGTACTAAAGACCCACACCCGGAGAATAGAATAGTGATCTTAGCATAACAAACACATCCAAAAGAGTGGTCTGTTAAGTCAAGTCTTAAGTCTTAACCTCCCGCTCATCCTCTTCCCCTTGTCACTAAACACCCAGCGCGCGCGCACTCACACAGACATGCAAGCACCGACGCACCTAGCTAGTACCTTTCGAGCTGCACGCAGAAGAGCCGAGCCAAGAAAATCCAAGATGAGAGGAGAGACCACACCGGCCCCGTAAACTGGCCATCTGATAGCGTCCAAAGCACACATGTAATCATGTAAGCACCAGACAGACCACACCAGAACATAGACAGCGACGCAAGATCGCCATCGTACCCTACTAAACTTGTACTCTACCAGCCAGATGAGCATATTGTGTTCATTAAAACGGAACTTGGAAGAGACACAGGCTGCAACGCAAATGCCCCCAGAGATCGTACATTGCATTACATTTCATCAATGGGGAAACTGATGATTCCATTTCATGTGCATGCCTCAATCATGCAGGCTGGCTGCTCCATGTATATAGGGGTCCATGAGGTGTTCCATCCGATGTTATGTTATTTCTCCTGTTCCTTTAACTTCACCCCATGTTGCCTGGAGCACTCATCATTCCTCTCCTCGAAGACTCCTGGTTAATTAATCTAATAATGATGTTTTGTGACAACGGCCGGCTCCCGCGACCATGCCCGCGACAGGCGAAGGCTCGCCACCGCCGCCTTGATCTCCAACCACCGGCCAGCTCCGCCACCGTTGTGACCAGATCCGGCATCCTCTCGACGTCCTCTCTCCGGCCATCCCAAGGTCCAGCGCCCCCATTGCCTGGCGTCCTCGCGTCCGTGGCAGCCGCCGTCGGCCGGATCTCCTTGCTCTGGTCGCCCCTGCACGAGTGTGAGCAAGAGGATGTGAGGCAGCTGCCTCGCGTCGTGGCTCCGTCGTCGCCGCCCGCTTCCTGGCCTCATGTTGCTGCCGCCACCTCCGGCCGCCCCGTCCGCCGGGCTGCCCACCTGTAGCATGCTCGAGGCAGCGGCCGCGACCTCTCCGCGTGGGGCTCCCGCCGTTGAGCTTGCTGCGGCCCCCATCTCTCGCCGTGGCACGGTGGCCCCATCTCCCACCGCCCTTGCTTCTCCCGCCGCGCTCACCTCCCGCAAGCAAGATCCAACCGTTCGTGGACGGCTGATGGTGAAGCGCTCGGCCTCCCAGCCCCGGCCGGCTGCATCGACGCCAGAAGTTCCTGTGGCGGTGGTGGACACTCCAGCGTCGTCCGCCGCCCCTGCTCCGGCTGCAACAACTCTGCTGGCAGAAGTTCATGTGCCGCCTCCGCGTTCGAACGTCGACAAGCTCGTCCCCATGTCTTCCATACAAGAGCAGCGCCCCCAACACTTCACCGTGCCGCGCCCTGTTTCGTGGTCCTCTGCTGCGGATGACGATGACTTCGACGATGAGGAAGAGCTGCTGGCCCCCTGCACGCCGCCGGCTGCCACCAAGAGCGTCGACGCTTTGTCTGACCCTGCCGTGTTGATAGAGGGTCTCGGGTTCTTGTCGCTACCGCCTGCTGTCTCGGGCGTCCCGATCTCTGCGGGGGTGTGCTCTGTCGTGGACCACGATGGTGAGGAGTTTGCTACAGCCTCTTCCAAAGGGACTGTTTCTGACTCGGAGGAGGTGTTTGCGGAGCCATGCCATGGCCTCTCTATTGCTGCCGCCGCTATTGATGGTGAGGAAGGCTGGACCCAGGTGGGTTGGGGCGGCCATCCCAGCCGGGCGCCTTTGTCTTCGCTTCGAGAAGAAGGTCTTGACCGTAGCCTCGCCTTCAAGCGTTGGGCGCGAGGGAGGTGTTTTCGGTGCCTCGAGCGTGGACACTAGGTCAGCTCATGTCGTGGGCCATTCAGATGCATCCGATGTCGTCGACCTGGTCATCGGGAGCGTTTCTGCCGTGCACGCTCTCCTGCTGCTCGTTCTCGCTCTCCGGAGGCTCGGGCTCGTTCTCCGGACGCTCGTGCTCCTTGCCAGCGGAGCCGTTCTCCGTCCGCTCAGCCTCATCGCCCCTCGTCGCCTCTGAGTTGGGCTGGGCCTATGGGCCACTCGTCGTTGCGTCCTATGGTGAAGCCGTGTTGCAAGGATTCAGTCTCCTCTGTGGAGTCCCAGTTTGCCCTGCTACGCATGGAGGTCCTTCAGAAGTTTGAGTTGCTTCGCTCTGAGGTTCACGACGCTCTCGCCAAGCTTCAGGTTGCGCCGGTTGTGCCTCTACCACCTGAGATACAGATTGGTTCTGTTGATGAGGGGTTCGATTGCTGCTTTGGAGAATTTTCTCCCCATGCTCTACATGTGTCGTCGTCTATCCTTACGAGGGTTGTTGCCACCGAGGTTGTGGCTCCAGTTGTGGAGAATTTGCCTGAGCTACAGGATCATTGTGGAGAATCATCTGTGGTGCTTCCAGTTGAGCTGGACCTTTTGGAGCCTTTGGCGGTGGACATCGCGCCATCCCCACCTCCGTCTGAGTCATGCGAGTTGCCCTCCTCTGTGGATAGTGGAGGTTCGTCCATCCAGTCGCCCCTCTTTGACCGTGAAGGTATGTTGGCACGTATTGACGCAGGGTCTTCGTGGAAAAACTTGGTGGCTTGCTCGCCTGTTTGGAGGCAGCTAGCTCTGGATCTGGCAAGGCGATTGCTTGCCTCATAGCAGAGGAGGCTTCTATTGGCAAAGTTAAGAAGGTTCTTAGGAGCATAGGCAAGAAAGGTGGTGCCTTTGGGAAGGCGTCCATGACTGCTTAACGGCAGCTGCGTGGTTCTAGGGTAGTCGTCTGTCTGTCGTTGTTTAGGTAGAGTTGGGTTATCGTTTCCGGGGTTTGCGGGTCCTTGGTGTTGCCCTACGTGGTTGTGTGTTGTTGGTGTTGTTGTATGGTTTTCACCCGGTTTCTTCCACTAATAAAACGGACACCTTCTTTCTTAATTAATATATGGGGCAAAGCTTTTGCCTCACAGTTTCTAAAAAAAATGTTTTCAGTTGCTTGAGTACCGGGCAAGGAGTGGTGGCGCGCACTTTTATAGGCGCTGATTTGAAACCATGTCTTGGCCTGAAGAAGACAGGGGCACCAGACATATTCCATGACTTGTGATCTTCCCAAACTTCCAAACAAATGCCCTAATCAGTGTGCGTGCACCCGCGCTAAGCAAGCAGACACCTTTTTGGCTCCTCATGTGGCTTGCTATGCGTTTGGTTAGGATAAAGCAACGCCATGAAGCCCATGATGACGTTGCTTTTTTTTGCAGGAACTTTGACTGAGGGCTGGACTGATACCAGTTGGCGAGGATGGGCTCTCTTCACATTAGCCCAAAGCTTTAGCGATCGAGCAGTGAGCCGATCAGACTGATAGTGCATCGATGACTGATACAAATGTAGTTTGCAGAATATTTCAGTCACTCGTTACATTCTTCAAGATTTATCCCAGGGAATTTGACTGTCTCTCAAACCGGGGGATCGATACATTCTGCTATTTTAAAAGCCCTAACCACCTCTCCTCTGTACATTCATCGTACTGTTCCTTTCAAAAAAATAAAGAAAAATAATGGAGACTGTTACAAGATTCCGTTTTCAATAATTCCAATGCGACAGCATACGTCCATCCACCATCGACTCCTAGATCTCACAGAAAGCTAAAGAATATATCAGTGTACTATTTTGATACTTGAATATTCACCCCTTTTTTTGTACTATAATGCAGTGCATCATGCCACATTTCCTGTCATGAAGCAAGGTAAGGCCCATTATCTGCTGCCCTCCCCAACCAACAGACCAGCTATTTCATATTTTCATAACTCACGAGAACTTAATTTTGACACATATCATAATTAAAGGCATCGGTTACCCTTCTTCTACTTCTAGCAAACAACCAATCAATCATGAACGCACAACCATAGTTTCAGCACAGCTCCCCTGAAAGGCTGAAAGTGCAAAGGTAACCCAGAGGAACAGAAAAGGAAAAAAATGGTAATGTAAGCAAACAAATGCCTCAGCAAATTAATCACACCTAACGCAAGCATGGATCACAGTTGTTCCGTACGCCATGCAAGAATAAATGTTTGATCATGTGCGTACACAAACGCAAAACCGGCAGCTAATCGACAAAAAACATATAGATACATACATAATCGCACGAGGTCAGGCGTCAACTAGCACGGACGTACAGACGTTTGATAAGTTTTACTAGTACCTTTGATTGGTTAATTTGTTAAGATAAATCTCGTGTACTGGATCGCCTCAACTTTGCCTCCGTCCATTGCCCTGGACCCAGCAGGAGTCGACAGTTTAGCCGAAATCATACGTCCAGGAGACGAAAAATCTCTGGGCATTCTTGGTCCATTCCCGTTGGGTGTTTATGCCCCCATTTATACATACATGTAAGACGCAGATGCAAATCCACGGGCTCGTGAACCCTGCATGCAGAAATCCAAGGCGAGCGAGTGATAAAAACGGCCTGGCGCTTGCGCACATACGCTACGAGATAGGATTTGCTGTTTGTTTGACAAGCTGCTGCATGCGAAGAAACAACAAAGGGTTAGCAGCAATGCCAGTTTTTCATGATGGTATCTGGGCGCCACTCCGAAACCAGTATCAGCACGCATGTGGTACTGACTACAGAGTACTCCCAAATACAAAACCGATGGGGAGTCAGTATACCAACTGATTAGGTGAAACACATGTGTAAGGGTCGTGCTTATGGGCACTGCATCAATGAATATTAGAGTAGTATGTTACTACGAACTGTATGTATACAACGGGGACCCTGTCATATTATTTCACTACTGTTAACACCAGGTCCTGTGCACCTGCTGCACACAGTATTTATACTACACCCATCCATAGGCAGTGCTTTATATGATGAAACTGATATAAAAGAAAAGAGAGGCAGAGCTGATTGATACTACAGGATTCTCCAAGTCATGGGCGAGCGAGCAAAATTAGCTGTTGGTGCAGTGAAGAAAAGCTAGACAATACGCAAAGCGAAAAGGAAAGCATAAAGAATGCCGAGACAAGAGCGGGTGCAGGTCACTCGCCTTGATAGAATGTTTCATATATAAAACGTTTTCTGTAGCAGGTGTCCTCGGGGAATAAGATGTAACAGCGATAGCAGCAGCAGTAGGATGTAGGAAGGAATATTAGTGTCAATTTCTGTTTCTGTTGGAGTGGCCAAAAGCGACGCACAGGGAGAGAAAGAGAGGAAACTATCAGTCGTCTAGTACGGGTACCATCATGTACCAACTCCATCCGTCCAGTGTCCCCTGTTGCCATGCTCTTCAAGAGTTCTTGAAGTGCATGACGACGGGCCATGAAAATTCCAAACGAAGAGCTGTTTGTTGTTGCGGCAAGTAGCACCGGTGCTTCAGATTCAGTGGTGCGTTCGATTGTACTACCTCGAGGACGTAGCGTGATCTCGTGATGGTTTCGTACGAGCCAGGAGCGTCTGGTTTGATTGTTTCAGATGAGACCTTGTTTTGTTTTGATTGGTTGGTGTACCGTGCGTATGCCAGATGTTTGTATAGATATGGAGGTTCAATTTCAATTCGGACGCCTGCAGATTGTACGAGCAAGAGGCTGTGTTCCATTCGGCAATCCTGCCAGCTCCTTCAGATTCGTGCTCGATGTTCCCGTACTACCCCAGTTCAGGACCAAGTTGTCGATTGGATTTTACAAATTTAGCTCCAAGAAGATTCTAAATATTTTGGCTCCACGCAAAGCACTGACACGTCACATCTGATGTGATTCAAGCTTTAATCATGATCTTAGTCGACAAGGTTGCCCTTTCGTTGTAGATGGGGCTATGCTTTGACCCAAACAATCACCGAGACCAGTTAGCACACATGGTGATGATAATTTTATAGTGCTGCTTTCCAATTGGAAGAATCATAACATATGATCCTGTCGTATGTGCCTGGAAGATCTCAGCTGTTTCTGAAGCAAAATCTTTTTTACTTGAGAGCTGAGAGAGGATGGTGGATCCCGATCTTCTCATGGGCCTCCACTTCACCCTATAAAACTAAACATAGCCCATGGGCTCTAAATTGAACCTATTTTACTTGCAGATGTGTACATTTGCAGCTTCATACAAGTCAGAACTCAGAACACCTTCAGTCATTAGACGCACAACATAACGAGCACCACTCTCAGGAAGCAAATCATAACACTATCTGAAGAATACGCACACGTTCAAGCGATCGTTGGGGAACCATTTAGTCTATTGACAATTTTTCTTCTGACTAATACAACAAAAGCTAAAGCTAAGGGTGGCATGAACTTGCAGTTGCCAGTATCATCACAGATTGTATTGGCTCACTTTCATGACTCAGGATTTCATATGAACAAAGTCACCTCTCAAGCAGCAAATATGAATCTTCTCGAACATTGCTGCCAAGGAAGCAATGGCACTGTCATAGGAGATGGCAAGGCTGTTAGCCAAATCCAGGAGGCACATCAGGATCTTCATCATCGGCGTCCCCCAAACTCCCAGCGTCAACTGGCTTACCCTCAGTTGGTTTCACCTGGGAAATATGCTCCCCATTCAACGGCTGGTCTAGCTTTACCATGGTGTTGCTGCTCTGATGGTTACTGAAACCAAACCCTGGTGGTTCCTCTGGATCATCTTCCGACTTGACTGTAACAGAGGTTGAGGCTTTTGCTGGTGAAACTTGCTCCTCTTTTCCATTTCTCTTGAGCTTCTTGGATGAAGGCCCGGCGTCGTGTTGCTGTTTAGGGTTCATTATCCTATTGAAGACACCTTCCACGGTTCCTCGGATATCAGTTTCATTAGACTGGATGACACTCCATATCTCGTCTGAGATTTGGCCCATTATTTTGCTCCTGATATGGAAAAGCAGGCATAATATTAAGATAAGGAGAAAATTGCTTATATCCCATTGACAACCACTACGATGGCTTATTTGCCATCCAACAAAGCTCCAATGCTTATATACCAAATACAAACGAATTATAGTGCTTATTTGCCATCGCCGTGAGTTGGTCGTTAGCATGTCTCCGTTTTCCTGTCAGATTATCAGAAAATTCCAATTTTGCCCTTGGTTTTGAGTAGAGGAAAGACAAAAAAAAAAGAGAAGCAAACTCAACGCACGCACACGACCAACCTTCCCAGGCTCCACACAAGGAATCCATGGAAGAACCGCCGCCGCCGCTCCCCGGCCCAAACCGCTGCTGCTGCACCAGTCCCTTTTTCCGCTGACACAGTCCCGCCTTCGCCGCTCTCCCATCCCCCTGTTGCCGCTCTCCAAGCCCCGTAGCCGCCGGTCCCCTGACCATGTCGCCAAATCCCTAGTATTGGGGATTCCGACGAGGTGGAGAGTGGGACAGAGGCGTCGCCGCGTCGACGACCAAGAACCTCCCCAAGATAAGTCCTGTTGTTAAGCCCATTCGCAGAAGGCCCTCTACCCCAACATTCGATGCTCATGCCACAAGAGGCGGACAGTGGCTGAGAAATTCGACCCAGCTCTCTCTATGCAATTTGTGCTGAGAAGTTCGAGTGTGGCGGACAGTTTGCGGTAGTGGAAGATTTTGCATTTAGTTGACAGATTATTGAGGCTACTAGCACTGCATGAAGTATTTGCTGCCTCGTATTTGCAGGAGCCTTTTCTTATCCTTTGTGGTTAGAGTAAAATATATTTATGAAATACTAGACATGTTTTCTGCTACGTGGGATGAATAGATGATGTGAACTTTGTTGACTATTATTGTGTAGCTAGAAGTATACATATGATGAAAATATTATGTGTTGTGAGTACTGTTTTGATGAAATGCTGAAATTCGAGGGAAGATGTTTTCAAAACAATTTCTAGAAATATTTGACAATTATTGCTTATTTGCCATTGAGGGCAAAGTAGACATTTTGGCCTCTTAACGGACTGAGGTAACGATAGACTAACATCCAGTGGTATATAAGCACAAAATTTGTTTGTCTTTGGTATATAAGCACTTGAACTTTGTTGGATGGCAAATGAGCCATTGCAGCACTTGTCAATGGTATAGAAGCCATTGGCTCTAAGATAAGTTACTGATATCTAGTAGTACATAGTAGTGCCAATATTTGAAGGCAAAAGAAGGCTCGGCTTACCCAACATCTTGAAAAATCACATCAGAGAGTTCTTTTAATTTTAACTTTTCAGAGCCATCTTCACTTAGAACCATTGACTGCTTGACTTCTGTGATTATGTTGTTGCGCAGCACCTCCTGCAACAAAATAACTTGTCATTACAGTGGCACAGTGGTAAGATCTTATCTGGTGCACCCCGATGTGGTATTAGGCTACAGTCCGCGAATCAGGACAGTACCAAGCAAGGTGCGAACAGTTTTTGCACGCCATGTAATACTCTCATCCAACTTGGTGCAGCATAACTATTATCAAAGCAGATTTCATATACTAGGGTATTAACCCAGCACAAAAACTGACATTAGGGCGCAATGGACGGCATATGTTAAAATGTAAAATAAGGCTAAAAGTACCATGGGTATATGGTCAAGAGTATACCCTGCGGTTGAGTTGAAGTATGGCAGCATTGAGTAACTTACAATACGAAAAAAAGATAACATATAACCCAGAACCAGGAAAGCTCTAGTACAGTGTACATACAAGAGTCAATGACACTAGTAGAACACAATTTGAGATGAAGTTGAGCACCTAGCAATCAGCTTATCCACATGACTGACTGATATATAAACAAAGGGTATCAGTTTATTGACTATAGTAGCCGCATTGTATCTCTCAAAAGGTGACTAAATAATGTAAAATGTCACCAGACCTTTGTAGTGTATTAAACTAGTACTCCCTCTGTTCCAAAATATAATATTTCTAGTCTTTCTGGCTTTGTAATGATTCGTACGTATGTAGACATGTTTTAGTGTGTTGATTCACTTATTAAGGAACAAATCAGGACAAAGTCAGATCAATGAATTAAGTGCTCTGCTAGCTTCTGTTGCTTTTTGACCATCCAGGATGTCACATGAGCTTATCCACACTATCAATGACAATGATGGCTGTAGTTTGATTGTCTATCTCTACTTGTACGAGTTGAAGCAGCAGCCGGATGGGGTGTACCAGACTGATAACAACTACACCTAGATGTGAAAAGCTTACCGAATATTCAAGGCGCTGGTTCTAGCTTTTCCCTACTTATCATTCATTTCCATTTCAGCCTAATTTGAATCATCCTTGAAATGTGAAGAAAATCAGCAACTTCCTTCTATGTGATGGTAATCACCCTGTAGTTTTTTTTTTTCCAAATGTGCAATTCATTTATAGTCCTCCATCAATGCTGCACAAACCATCTGTACAAGCAGTAAGGCCTACCGTCCCCATTAGTCCTAATATGACAAAAGCATTGATCTCTCACAGGGAAATAAATAAGGCATACAAGATGTACTGGTTCACTTTTTTTTCCCGGGAAACGGTGTGCATAATTTTCACATCCTAAGGATTCGAGCAGTGTTACATGGTCACCCATGCCCTTTTTGGCAAATCAGACATACCAAATTTGCAACATTGTCAAATTCTAAATGTTATTTAGCGTGTCCGACAAAAAAACTTACCAAATCGGACACCTGAATCCGAGTCGGATACGGACACTCGTGCCCATGTCTGAGTAACACTGCCTTGGATATGGATGATAAGTCTAAATTCATGTAGATTCGAAGCCGGTCTTTGCTCAGATTGTGTGAGTTTTACAAGTTGATCAATGTGGATTCATATTATTTCCTTCCTTTCCCGTTGCGCCATGAATGGAGTCACTCTTCTAGGCCAACTTTTTGGGTTGATGCTCATGACCAGACCAAACCAAATCAACCCAATGCAGAACAAGATCTACTCTCTCGGCACTCCGGCCTATTCTAAACATCAAAAATTTAAGGAATCAGGCGATAAGGCTCCACCGGAGAATTCCATTCCCAGCTTCCTCGGAATATTTGTGCAAAACTCCAAGCGCCCAAAAGCAATACTTTCAATACCAACACAGGCAACTTTCCACATGAAACCTAGAAACACATGATCGATTCAGTTCTCATCTAAGGTTCAATCAAAAGCGACCCCTTTAAGGCAAATGCTACCACAGTACAGCAAGAATCGAACCAATGTAGTAGAACAATTTCTGCTCGTTCGGCCGTGCACTCAGATCTAGCACAAACATAAAAGGTAATGACGCTCTACGGGAGAATTCCATTTCACACATCGAGGCTCCATCACGCATGAGAAACAACATAGGAATCGTGCAAATTGTAAGGCAAATAATTTGGGGGAAGATGGGGCACATGCTTACGTTGTCCTTGACCTTGCGGATGATGGCGCGGCGGAGGGCGTCGAAGTCGCCGTCGTCCTTGAGGCGCCCCACCACTTCCGCCGCGGTCGGCTGCCGCCGCATGTCGTAGCCTCCAAGGTCGGCCATGGGGGCCGGGGGAGACGGGCGGCTCCAAACCTCAAACCCTAGCGAGAGCAAGATCTGACCTCTAGAAAGAACGGAATCTGCAAGCTCTGAACTCGTGAGGCGCGGTGTGTGAACTGTGGAGTGGAGCTAATTTTTTTCCAAATCGTGGCCGACGATGATGTTAGCCCTGTGACTAGTTTTAAAAACCGGACCGGACCGGCGGTTGAACCGGAAAAAACCGGAACCGCAGCCTCCGCCGGTTCGTTAAGCGCACTGGACCGTTCCCGCTCTTGAACCAGAAAAAACCGGCCAGACCGCGGTTCGACCGGCGGTTTTGGGTGAAAACCGGGCTTAGCAAGCCACCGGTCCGACCGGAGGCAGCATCACGCGCGAGAAAAATTATTTGCCAGGGACAGGATTCGAACCTGGGAGCGCTCGCGCGTCAGGCCAAGCGAGGAGACTGCGCTAGCATGTCGTAGCCTCCAAGGTCGGCCATGGGGGCCGGGGGAGACGGGCGGCTCCAAACCTCAAACCCTAGCGAGAGCAAGATCTGACCTCTAGAAAGAACGGAATCTGCAAGCTCTGAACTCGTGAGGCGCGGTGTGTGAACTGTGGAGTGGAGCTAATTTTTTTCCAAATCGTGGCCGACGATGATGTTAGCCCTGTGACTAGTTTTAAAAACCGGACCGGACCGGCGGTTGAACCGGAAAAAACCGGAACCGCAGCCTCCGCCGGTTCGTTAAGCGCACTGGACCGTTCCCGCTCTTGAACCAGAAAAAACCGGCCAGACCGCGGTTCGACCGGCGGTTTTGGGTGAAAACCGGGCTTAGCAAGCCACCGGTCCGACCGGAGGCAGCATCACGCGCGAGAAAAATTATTTGCCAGGGACAGGATTCGAACCTGGGAGCGCTCGCGCGTCAGGCCAAGCGAGGAGACTGCGCTAGCCATCAGGTGCGCGCGATGTTTGCGTCTTTCTAGCTCACGCATGTTATAAATACATTTAATTTTTTAACAGATTATTATTATTTCCGTCCTATTCTATTATTAAAAAACCGCAATTGAACCGAGCGAACCGACGGTCTGACCGGCTGAACCGTGAACCGATGCCCCCACCGGTTCGATTGCCGGTCCTGTTTTTAAAACTATGGTCCTGTCTCTAGGTTCGTAATAATATGGACACATTTTGTTCTTTAACTTGCACTTCACATGTAAAAAAAACTTGCACTTCAAATAATTTTCGTAAAAGACTAGGAAACTTTCGACTCAAACATGTTTTTTCTCAAAGTGAAGATAGAGGATTTCTTAACCCTGTGATGATTTACTAATGTGATGGGCTGTTCCATAGACCTGCCCAACTTTTGATCAAACTAGAGGAACGAGAAGTTTGACTTCAAAGAACTTTCATGCCAAAATTCTTTTAATTGGGAGAATTTGTAATGTTGGTCTACGCAAACCTTTGACCTCGCCCTACACTCAACTTTGGCGCAACAACATCGTTATGTTGGGAAATTAACACACTTACAAACGTGATTTGAGAAATTATGGAGAGGAATCAAAGATAACTTCAGAACGACTCATGTACTAATTGTTGCACAATCGCGAAAAAAAATGCATCTAACATATATGGAGATATTAGGTACAAGTCTGCAAACAGTCAAGTCTGCAAACAGCCGGTTTCAGCAAGCAGATAATAGAAGTATTAGTTGCTCTCGGCTCAAAATTGCAGCACCAAGCATCTACACAAAAATACAAAATTTTACGTGGAAGCCACCCAAATCTTTTTCCATGGTTGGGATATAACCAGAAACTCACATTGGCTCCTGAGCTCATATGCTTAAAAAATAGTAAAACATTTTTAAAAAATCTTGATTTTTTTTGGAGACGAATATGTACATGTTTTGTAAATACGTGCCAAGTTTCGTGGTGAAATGACATTTGGTCTATGCAAAAAAGATAAATCAGTGGTTGAAATGGGATTTTCAAAAACATTTTTATAGAGCACTGATTTTGTTATTTTTGCACAACGCAGCACACATGTCATTTCATCACGAAACTTGGCACGTGGTTAGAAAATATGTATATGTTCGTCACCAGTTTTTTTCAGATTTTTTGGAAACGTTTTACTATTTTTTTAATTTCTCTAATATACAGGAGCATATGATCTCGAGAGCCAAAACGACCTCCTCATATAACAACTTTTTCTGTAGAGAGCAATACATAATTTCATACATCAAAATATCACAGGACTTAGATGCAACAACAAGTTTAGAGCAATGGTGGGACCATTACCGTGTAGAACAGCCCGTGCTTGATCTCAAACTCTTTTTTTAATTTCCTCTTCTTCACTTCTCTCTTGGTTTTATTTCTTTATTTTCCCATGGAGATTAAAGTGAGGTTTTCGTCGTACCACCTAGTGGTGGCTAGATGGGATGCTTAACATTCCCTTTCATCATGTGCAAAGTCTAAATAACTCGAACTCTGAGTATAACCTAAAAGGTACTGTAGTGGGCTTCTGCTCCTATTTGAGCTTTCCGAAAGGCTTCTGCTCCTATTTGGGATGGCATGGATGGGCCTCTAGGGAAGCGATGGACATATTGAAGACATTTTTTAGGGCATCATATTGAAGACAAATACTCTCTCCGTATCAAAATATAGACTCTCTACCTACTTTCTGCACACATATATCTAGACATGTTTTAGTGAAAGATTCACATAAACCTTGCACTAAAATATGTCTAGATACATGTGTAGAAAATAGGTAGAGAGTCTTATATTTTGATACGGAAGAGTAGTTGCTTGTCGACAATGATAGTGGGTAAATGACACATCCACATAAATATGCTTGGTTAGCTCACGCTTGTCTAGGTCATTTGCAATCTGAACAGAGGCAGAACTGCACGCTGCTTTGTACCATCCACATACATCCGAGTTGAAAGTTTAAACGGCTCATTCATCATCAGGCAGAACAAAAAAACTATGTCTTGCTACAGATGCATAAAACTCTGTTTTGCTACATATGCATAGCGAGCGTCAGAGCCACATAACTAGACTGTCTAGTATAGAATGGACATGCCACCTTCAGATTTCACGTTACACAACTTACAACTCTGGGGCGACAGACAGTAAGAGGTCTATGTCAGCCAATAGTTTTCATGTCGAATGATCAAGACTTCAGAGAACTGACAGACAACTGGAGATAAACTTGAACACCAATCTGATTTTGTCTGCGCATGTCTTCCAAATTGTCTGTCCTGAAGGCGTTTGGAAAATTTCAACGGCTGAAACGCTCCGAAATCGACTTTGGTATGAGGTGGTGGTGCTTGATTGTTTCTCTAACCTGTGCCGAGTAGCGATCAATGTTGTTAGAATTGCACAAAATCTTGAACACAAGACATGGAGGGTGAAGGCAGAAGGGACCAAGGGAGTACGAACCTCGCAATATCTTCTACAGATTTCAGTATTTGCTCTGAACTTGTTTCAATCACTTGTCCTCCCAGTATCATTTCATCCAAAACTGTGTGCAGCTGCATTTAGTATTGCAATTAGCCAAGGAAGAATGGTGGTTATTCTTAAGTAGTACTGCTAATCGGTCATCACTATGACGGGAGAAATGACTGTTGGTTGAACCACTGGAGTTTTGATCTCACCAGAAAAAAATTGTGCATCTCTACGTATATAAACTTCCATCAATTACATGGTGTATACAGCAAGAATGGGATAGGAGGTAGTAACATGATTGGCATCAGAAGGTTTGGAGCTTCTTAGGGGCCAAAAGTGTCCCTAGCCTTCCTTTTCAAAGAAGTTTCTCAATAATCGACTATCACCACTAGTTAGTAACAAATGTTATTGATCTCTTGTTTAAGGTCAATAGAGTTAGCTCTTTCTACATTTTTCTTCAAGCTCTCTGCCAGTGGAATACTAGACACTAACGGTCAAATTACAGTTAAGTCGTTCAACCTCTCTGCCAGTGGAATACTGGACACTAATGGTCAAATTACAGTTAAGTCATCGTTGCTAAGATCAAGAGAAGACTTGGTATTACTTCTATATATGGTTCCTAACTTGTATTTTAAATTGAATGTGCTTAAATTAGCACTTCAACTGTGCTTTTGATCCTATGTTCATATGTAAGCACTTCTCCAAATTTGAGGTACCCGCTGCCCAGACACTACAGAACTTCAGAGGCCACTAGCATGACTTAAGAGCATATACATTTAGCAAGAAAACGCTTCAAATCTCAACTGTGATAACTTGGTCGCCAGTGGACAATGAAGTAGATATGCAGATTTAACAGCATATAATTTTCTCCAGAAAATGCTTCTTGGAGTTTCAACTGTGATAATTTGGTCGGTAGTGGACAATGAAATAGATATGCAGCAAGCCAACGAAGCCAGTGATGCAGATCTTGCTAGATTGAAGTATTTGTTACATTGCACACTTGGATATGCCTTTTACATGATCCATGCGTCAACAATTTATTACATGCAGAAAATGAAAGAACATATAAACCAATGCTACATGTTGTGAACTTTACTTTTTAATTATAGCAGTGGCTTTTCTTTTCGCAGCGAAAAGAAATTGCTGATTTCGCTGAGAGAATCATAGCAGTGACTATCCAGAATAAAATATGAAACAAGAGAATCATGGTACCTTGTTGAAGTTAAATACAATGTCAAGTTCGCACACATTCTTGAAGCACCTATTCAATGTTTCAACAAATACTGTGAAAAGATAAAGTTTCTTAAGATTAGTTAATCACCGCAAAGAGTTGATAAAAGGATCTTAAAGTGACAGAAAAAGGAAAAAGGTGATTAACACTTCACCCAGCATTAGAGGGACAAAAGAATGCAAGTTAACAATATGCTAGTGCAGTCACATGCATAAGTGTTTACAACAATCAGAATTTGAATTAAAAATACAGAGTAGAAAACTGTAAACAAATAGTATATGAATGCTGAATACTAAAAGAACCACGGTAATCAGACAAACATCGATAAGAGGCAGTAGAGCGGGTCTCTGCCAAAACATAAGGAATAGTAATGTGTAGCATGATAAAACACTGAACATAATTCGTCCCTAATGAATATCTATGCAGCCTCATTTTTCATTGCCGTGCGCCTATCAGTCATAGTAACTGAAGAAACAATCGCGCTGATGAGGATTTAGGTTACCTTGTACAAGGTCGAGCATAGCAAGCTCATTCTCAGAGCTGTCAAAGACAAAAACGAAGTATAGTGTCGCCAAATGCTTGTAGACCAGTTTTGTTCCCTGCAAAGAGAAAAGAAAATCAGACTTCTTTTACCCCTCTTACAACTCACTGAAGGTAAAATAGTCGAAAGGTTAAGTCAGATAATCCAATCACAAAATAATCTGCGTACCAATTTAATTTACAAAATAATTGTTTGCGGCAACACATGCTAAATATCTTTTCGGCACTCTCCTTTAAAGAGTTATGTGAAGCATTTGTGTGCATGCTCAGTAGTTAGTTGCATACAGATTGACTAAGATAGCAAGTTAGGTTAGAAACTTAAGGAAATAAACCAGTTGACTTCCAAGCAAGAGGATTCCAGATTGGCATTTGCATACCATTTATCCCTTTTATGCACAAGATACTACTGGATTAGATTAGACTGGGATAGCCTTAGAGGGTGCATTACCGGTCCAAAGATGGCATCGGCCTCAACGAAATTGCTGACGCCCTCCGGCCTCGCGGACAGCACTGCAAGAAGAGACTGGTCAGCTCAAGCACAATATACAAATGGCGAAAAGAACAGGAAAGCGATCGAATCGAGTATACACATACACTGAAAGACGCCGCGGACGAGCTCCTGATGCTTCTCGGGGTCCTGCATCCAACATTCAATCCGTGAACGGAAGAACATAGAAACCAAAGAACATGAACATAGCTTGATCCGGGTGGGGAAATTAGCCGAGCACTTGGTGGGTGGGTGAAGAGAAAAGAGGCACGAACTTAGAAACAAGGAGAGAGGGGAGAAAGGGGTGGCGGATGGAGAAGGTTCGGTACCTGGAAGTTGTAGAACTTGAGGAGGCGGGGCTTTCCAAGAGTACTGATGACCATCACCGCTTGGATCATGGTCGCCGAAGAAGGGGAGGAGCCGGGCGACGGGGCGAGATCGCGACAGCCTTGCAGGCTGTTGCAGGGAAAAGTAGGACGAAGTGGGGATTAACCGGGGACGCTCGGGCAGAAATAATTTATGAGAACTGAACGCAAATTTGTTGAACGGGCGCCTGTAGCTCAGTGGATAGAGCGTTCAGTAACCTACCTGGTGCGAAACATGTATGGTTGATTACTTTGATCTTCTACAAATTTTATTTTCAATAAATTAAGAAATCACAGGACCTCGGTTGTTGCGTGATTATATCTAAATCGTGTTGTCGCAGATTAAAATTACGTTCATTCCCTACAATTTTATGTTAAACAAAATCTAAAAAAAGGGCGATTTGGCGCCCGAGCGCACATGGTCCCGATATCTGGACCGTGCAGTTAACGTTGAGATTGTCTACCTGTTCGTTGTCCGTTTGCGCGCTGGGCGTGAGAAGGCGTGGTGAATCTGGCGGGCCAAGCTGTAAAGCGGGTCCAGACTCCAGAATATGACGGCAGGTATCACGGTTGCCAGAGCGGGCGGACGAACGTCAACGCCAGAAATTCCTGTACCGCAGGGACATGACACCATGATTTCCTGATCCAGAGGGCATGGAGATCCGCAGGGATAAACCTTGGCGATTTTGTGGTGAGGGCGGCGGGATATGGATTTGCTTGCCCGACGAGCATCAGAGATGAAAAGGGATCGAGTTTATGCTAGATCCAGTGGACAGGTAATAGCTTCTTTCGACTCGTACTTTGAATCCTAAGTATATGAGGGGAAGGAGATTTGGGGATTTACCAAGCGTCCCTGTCAGGTTCCCGCTGGCCGCTGCCAAAGGAAGGGGGAGATAGTGAAGACTCGTTGAATGTGTTGCGTGCAGCGGCACTGAGTGGCATTGCGGAGCGAGCTCCTGCTCTGGCCACCGACAAATGCGGGCAAAGCTCAGTCTTCAGTCGGCGCAATACGAGAAAGAGATGAGGTTTCCGATGGAAACGAGGTAGAAATCACTTAGCTCCCTTCTAATATGGTTATGCTTCACACACACTAACACATATGCATATATGACAGACACATATATGCTCTATATTTCATAGACATGCTTGAGCCTACATCTTGGCTATTGCTTGTGTTCTTTACAACGATGGGTACATGTCCTATTTATAGGACTTTACAACCGACCTACTAGGAAGCTGCTACTTCTACTGCCTTCTACAGTGTTCTACCAGATTACAACTCATGTGTATTCTAGAGACTTCTACTAGCTACTACCTTAGCTACTAAGTCACAGTAGTGAAAACTGACAACATGGTAGACATTTTTAGAGCTTACTACTAGCTACTAAGCTACAGCAGTACTAGTTACTATGGTAGAACTTTCTAGTGCTGTGTAGAGGGTGATGCACATGATTATTCCAACAGATGTACTGACAAGGATGTTGTCCTTAGATATGAAGCTGGTGTTAGCATTTCCCATACTGAGGTTGGGGTTGCTGCCCAAGCGGCTCTTGTAGATAATTTTGCTGGCTTGCAAGCTGAGAAGAATGGTTTGGTTGACAAATTTATAGATAATGTTCTGCCGAGTACGTTGACACGCAGAGACAAGCCTGCCAGCCGATCAAATAAGAATACTTATCTGACACCATGTGTCGATGTTTTGTTTACTCTGTATTGTGACTGCCTTGGCCTTTCAGGGAATGGGACTGCGCCGGATGAAGACCAATAGCCATTGGCACTAGGTAAGGAAAAATTGTGGTGCTATCTGGTGGGCTTTGAAATTCTAGCTACTGAGTCGTTAATGAGATAATGATGTTATTCTGCAGCTGGTGTTGGTAGTGTACCAATTGTTCGACGGTCCTCAAGTTTATGGGTGATCGTTTTCTGGGTGAGCTGGGATTATCTCACACGGAGCCGCTGCCCGCTGCTGTTTACATATGCTACGGCAACATGATGACTTGCTGACTTGCGGCCCTCAGGAGTCGGATAGGTATATATCGTTGACCCAACTGAAAAATTTGCTGTAAGTAATTGTAAAAAGTGACACAACAATGTTTACAGGAAGTGATTCAAACATTCGAATCCGACTTTGGTTGCCCTAAATGCACAAGACTTTGTAGATGAATTTGGACCTCATGGTACCTTCACAAGAGTTGGGTGGGCTTCCGTGTCCCGCATGGTTAAGGCAGGGGAAACCAATATATATGGAGGCCGGCTGGATCATTGAGGAGGATTCTAAGGCGGGAATTTGTAGTGAGTCGTGTTAGCTGCACCAATGTTTGAAAGATGTATGAATTGGTTAATTTCGGTTAGCTGATGTGCACTTTATTGTTTTGGGTGTGGCAGAGAGAGTTCATGAAAGACTACAATGAAATCGACCAGGAGTTGATCAGGCAGATGATGTCGGTCGAAGAACTTGGATGCAAAATTGAATGGGTTAAAAAGGTAAGGATTTATCGAAAAATTCATTTGGTTAGTAGTTGAAAGGTGTTGCTGTCAATGAACTTATTCTGATTGCAGTGACTTCCGTATTAGCACGAGAACTTCTCGGTCTATGTCGTAGCTGTGGATAGGCTTTATGTGTTTATCATGGACCCCTCCGAGACCTCAAAGCCAATGCATGAGATGAAGGCTAAGCATGAGGAGAGCGACAAAAATAATGAAGAATCTCAGGAGGTGCATCCACAAGCACATTGAGGGGTGGATGCTACCTACTCTTGGGTGGACATTTCTGGACAATGTGAGAATGCACCCAAGCTGTGATAGGTAAACACATTTGATATTAGTAATTGTGAAGTTTAGTGTCAGCTTGGCAAAAAGACGTGACTTACCCTCCATCGCAGGGGTTTGGGTAGATTCTACATTGTTCATTACCTAAGGGAGTTCATCGAGACCTGGCTGCGGTCAAGGCTCACTGATGCAATTCCAAATCCATATTATTCAGTGAGTACTTACCTGTGGAGCACTAATCCTTATGCTAGTTTCTTGCAGAGCCAGCTGGAGTACCCACGGAAATCAATAGCCTATCAGGTAATCTCGATGAGGGAAAACGGAGGCGACCTGCCGGGTTCCATGTACGTGGAGATCATAGAGAAAAGGTCCTGCCCACATGGCCGTGTTTGAAAGTCTCCCATTTTGGTGCTTAGGTCCAATTGTTGGTGCGTGGAATCTGTAACCTGTTGGCATTGCAAGGTGTGATTCCTAAGAATCCACAGATTTGTGTACTGTGACTGTGGTGCACCGTAGACTCCAAATATTAAGTTTGTGAGGACATATGTTAAGCAAGGGACAAACGAATGGTTTAGTAATTTTGTGTGTCAAAAACGAGCTGCCTAATCTGAATGTTAATTGAGATTCTGTTCCGCTGGCTATCGAGTTATGTAGAAGCATTAAACTATATAAACCTGACGGCAGGTTGTGTTGGCGCTGCGTTGTGAGGAGAAAGAATTACGACTCTGCAGGGACCAGGCGGGGGGACGTGTGATAAAAGGAACAGAAAATTACATATCACGGTCCAATCCGTTCGGTAAGTTCTGTCCTGTGCTGGGCTGACGGCATCCTGCTCATTTATTGTTGGACAGCAGTGGGCCAGGTGTCTGAATTTACCACGGTGAAACTTCTCAGCAAGGACCCGTGGATACCAATCTTGACGCAAATAGAGGTACTGGATAAAGGGTGTATATGAGCTCGGGCACCAAATTGGATTTTCGAAAAAAACACCCCTACCTAGGTTTTATAACTTTAACCATACTATGTTATTTAAATAAACTCTAGAAAACTGGCCATGGCTTAGAGCAAGTCAATAGGTTATAAGGATTACAATATTTATTTTGCTTATATGGAGAAAAGAGAATGAAAGTGAGCTCTCATGTAAGAACCAGCTGCAGCACGTGATTCTAAGCACTTTGTAAGATTGAAAGGTGACCATGTATAGCACATATTTATAGCTAACAATTATATATATATATATATATATATATATATGATGTGTCAATACCTTATAGCCAGCTGTTTGCTATACTACTGAACTTGCTCTTAGATAACACATTCTCATAGATTATCTTCTTCAACCGAGGGTCTTAATAGTGATCAACATCCCATGTATCCCTTCATTGCCCCGTCTCCCGTGGCGTGTGGCACCCATTGGCCGGATGGATCTGAAATCTTCTCCGCCTCACTTCCAACCAATTAAACAAATTTGCAGACTAGTAATACTTTATGCTAGCTAGTCTCTCAAAAGACGAACTAATGGTTGCCATTCACGAGCGCCACATTTGGAAGGAACGTTGCCAATGAGTGTTCTAGCACTAGGTGGCGACTGAGGCCCAGGTACTATAGATTTCAAAGGAGGATGTGTTGTGTTAACGAGTAATTCACATAGCATTCTTGTTTTCTCGGTTCTGTTTTCCTTTCCTTGTTTCTGTTTATAATAGGATGTTCCTAGCTTTTATCTGTGAATTTCTTTCGCCTCTTAAATGAATTGGGAGAATAACTACTCCCTCCGATCGAAAATATGAATGTATCTACACACTAAAATACGTATAGATACATCAGTGTATAGATAAAACCGTGTCAATTATTTCCAATCGAATGGAGCATAGTACTGTTTTGTCCTCAAACAGTGTGTTTAAAACACATTTTTTTTAAATGTGTGCATATGCATCCGGGTGGCAAAACGCCCCTCCCCATATAGTTGTACTAATGTTAAAGAATATCTTACTCTTGTAAAGAAGGTTCATCCAGCATGAATCTTACCAACCAACAACCGTCCATTGGATTTCCTGCAAATACGATAATTTATACATTTGTATTAAAGCAAAATATACATGTGTGCACATATAGGTGATGTAGACTCGTAAGGAAACCATTACCTAGTTTGAGATTTTTGAACACACATGGTGGCCAACTCGACGGCTATTCATTCTTTCGTTTCTGACCACCAAAAGTGATCTCTACTTTTTACGTGGCCAAAATTGACAGATGTGTTTTCTTACTTTACTCCCTCCTACTGCAATAAAATAAACCTTTACTCTATAAAATGGATGCATTTTTCAAGATTTAAATTTGTTCTACGAATAGTCAAACTATATGATTATGTGATACAAAATCGATATCATTAAATTGTTTCTTTTAATACGAACCATATAATAAAAAATTGTATCTTATAGACCACATATTGTAGATGGAGGGAGTTCTTTTGAGCAGTCAAATCATGTTTTGAGCCTTAGTTTTGTGAGTTGGAAAACTAGAACTACTAGTTGATTTAATTTTAATTTGTTGGAAAATTAGAAGTAAAATTTACACATGCGTAGTAAAAGCAAAAAAATATATGTAGGTAGAGATAGTTGATGCAGACACGTAAGGTAACCGGCACCAAGTTTGAGATCTTGAATACAAGGTGGCAAACTGGACGGTCATATATCCATGTGTTTCTGGCCACCCAAATTCATCTCTTCTTTTTACATGGCTGGAAATTGGCGTCCTTTTTGTGCCACTTTAAGTGACAACCACACCAAAATCACATGGAAGACGTACATAGTACTACATTAAACCATACATTTGTCATGTTACTATTAGCCAGAGTAATTGGATGCCTTTCTTAAACGAAATAAGCATTTGAATATTCAAACATAAATAAGTCATACATAGTAACTACAGTAATCCACACATTTGTCATGTTATTATTAGCCAGAGTAATTGTATGCGTTTCTTTAAATTAAATGAGCATTTGAATATTCAAACACCAAATAAAAATTCAACCCACATAAAAATGACAAAATATCAGTTACCAAAGGGCATTCATCCACAGCGTTACCTACCAAAGGAGCTACGTGCGCAAAATGAAATGAAAACTATAGGTGGGCACACAAGTTCTTTGTCATTTACTTATTATTTTCTCTACTTATTGCCGAACGGAAACAGGGAATTATGAAGTCATGCATGAAGAGTTGGCTTTTGGACGTTGGTGCCCATTGTGTGAGGTGTCAGTTGAGGGATTTACGGGGCTCAGCTCCATCCAAAAAATATGTTCGTATAATAGAGAGGGGAAGCTTCTTCTCCATGCTCATATCTTACCAGCACACTGCAGCACCGGACGAGAGAGAAAGACAGAAATAGAGGCGATTGGGTTAGTTTCAAAAAAGTGGCAACTGGATCCCCGAGTTCAATCTGGTAAGTGATCCTATCCTATCCTATCCTATCCTATCCTATCCCTCCTTCAGTCTACTCTGAGTTCTTCAGTAGTGTTCATGGAAAACTGGAAATACAAAGGTTTCATCATTTAGGTATGGCTAACTGGTTGTGAGAGTTGAGTTCCGAACCTCGAATCCATTTATTGCCCTTTGGCTCTCCGGACGCTGCGCCCGTATGCTTAGCTAGGGTAGCCTTGTCCTTCCGTTAGTTTGTTGGTGTAATCATTGGTGTAAAGAGGCGCTGGTCCTAATGTTGAGGAAAATTTCGATTGATCTTCCTCTTCATTCCTGTACCATGTTCTAAAAATCTTCAATATTGCTCATCAGTTGTTTTCTCTTTGTTCCTTGACGTAAGAGGAAATTCAGAGAAACCTTTGCAGTGCAGTACTGCACCCTCTCGGGACTCCAAGCAGGTTAAATTTAAGAACTAATCATGTTTCATGTGTGACATAATAGATGTCCAACCATGGAATTATCAGTCATGAGATGTATCAGCTATACAAATACTTCTACTCCCTCCAATCCTAAATAAGTGTCGGAGGAAAACAGCTACTTATGTACAATTCTCTACTACTACTCACGACATTTATTTAGGACCGGAGGTAGTACTCAATGTAAATTTTCTATGCTGCCGTTCTTCAGAAGTACCCTGTACCCGTGAACCTGTTGAACTAACCACCGGAAACAAAATTGTGTTTTTGCAGATGGAATGCTCCGGAATACCCACACTCTAACTGCTCAAAAACCCCATCCAAGCATAACCTCCAATCTGAACAACTTGGGCTCAAATTGTTCAAAGGATGGGTGAAATTCCAGAACCAGAGGTTGCCAACCTCACGCCGGAATCATCATCCTGTCTCAGCCTGAAAGTCTTCTATCTGAAGCTGAGCAGGTGCGAGGTGAACGAGTCCATGCTGGACACTCTCACCATCACTCACACCCCGCTCACCTCCGACACCGTCCTCGAAGCGAACGGCAACAAGCCAAGCACCAACAGCGGCGGCCACGTCTCGTGCCCCCTCCACAGAGACCGCGTTAACGCGGCGTCGCGGGAGGCCACCTTCGTCAGCACGGAGACCGTGAAGATGACCGGGAGCGTGCGCTTCGAGGTCCGGGTCGGCAAAGACGAGAAGCTCCTCGTCGGAATCGTGGAGATGTGCGACGCGGTGGACGGTTTCGGTGTAGCTGAGAAGGGATGGGTGATGAAGTGTCAGGTCGCGATGCAGCGCGGCTCAGGGTTTCTGAAGGGCGCCGGTGAGGACGCGAAGTCGCCGATGATCGAGGTGTACGTGGCTAGCCTGTTTCGGGGCATCCCGATCGTCTTCACCAAGGCGATGAAGCTGCGGTTCAGAAGGAAGCGCCAGGTGAAGGTGCCTTTCATGGAACCCATCCCTGAATGCGGCGAGCACACCGAGGACGCGAAAGAAGTGCCGCCTGCTGACCAGAAGCATGGTCCACAGGTAGTTTCAGACATTCATTGTGTTGGATTTCATCCTGGATTGTATTGCAACATTGTTGCTGAAATATCTGAACTGCATCTTGCATTCAGGAAGTATCGGAGTACAGGTGCTACAAACCGGAGCCGGGCATCGACGGTGTCGACCTCGACGGCTTGTACATGAGAACGGCGGGTCTGGAAGGCGAGGACAGCGAGCTCTCATGGTTCACCGCCGGCGTCAGAGTCGGTGTCGGCATTAGCCTAGGCATCTGCCTCGGCGTCGGCATCGGCGCTGGTCTCCTAGCCCGTTCGTACCAGTCTACCTCCAGGAACCTGAAGCGGCGGTTAATCTCCGGCCTGCTCTGAAACGACCACTGGCATTCCAACGAGGGGAGCCAGGGCAGAACATCTCTGCTTCGCCAAATCAATGCGCCTTTTTCTAGGGAAAAAGAAGGCCAAATTGCTGTACATGGGGACTTCTGTTCTGGACTGTTTTTGTACATTCTTCGGCATGTTATATAGATGCACTCATCTTGCACTGCATATCTTCTCCATTATGCTAACTGAACATTTGCCTCGCGTGCCGCGTTACAACTTACTAACGGTGTGTACAATGTAAGGTGTTTATATAGGTGCTTAGTAAAATAACGGTTTTTCATTAAGCACAATTCTTATTTACACAAGACAAATACATAACTAGACACTTCTCTAGAAATAAGAATTTGTGCTTATAAAAAGGCTTTGGTTTATTTTTGTTAGCACTTCACTAAACACGTTGCATTGTACATGGCATAAGCCATTGCTTTGTTTGTTTTAGGCTATCTCCGTCTCAAGCGAAGTGGGTGTTGTACTCACCTACTCCCTCCGTTTCAAATTATATGACTTTCATTTATCCACATGTGGATGTATCTAGACATGTTACAAGTATAGATACATCTATATTTGAACAAATGAAGAAATGAAAGTCATCTAATTTAGAAAAGAGTGAGTAGCTGATAGAAGGGATCAAGGAGGCATACGCACAAGATTTTTTTAAAAAAACACTACGATTGTGTTAGGATTTCAAGAAAATACCACGACACCATTTTTTTAATCAAAAGTCACATGTCTTGTGTAATAACCTAACGGAAACATTCATATGCTAATACATGAGGTTTGGCACGGGTATGACAGTCAGGGTTGAGGACCACGCAGTGGCGTGGTGGCTGTGTGAGCAGTGGCTCACCAGCCCGCCGGGTTCGACTCCTGCGGGAGGCGAATTTTTGGTTGTCTCACCTGCGCGACACTGTTCACGTGAACAGTGTCCGCGCTGTAGCAAATTTGTGAAGGGCCTCTGGGCTGCGTTTACGCAGAAGACTGAGCCCTTAATCAGTCTGTCCCAGTTCCAGCTTCTGGGCCGATTCCACCGTGGTTCAGTTAGTGGTATTGTGGTATGTCCACCATCGCAGGGGTTTCTCAGTAGGTCTAGGCTCACGGAGGCTCAGAAACTTAGTATAGTCTGGTTAGGTCTAGCTTGCGCACAGGTGGCGTGCGTGTGGTGTTGAGTGTGTGTGGAGTGAGTTGTGCGTGAGTTCAGATACTACAGCTGTACTGTAAAAGACCAGGAATTCTTAAAAAAAAAAAAAGACATATGTTAGCCAATTTTAATTTCTATTTTCTTTTGTCATTTTATGGTTAAAAAACCCACCACACACGGACGTGCGTCCTAACCAAGCAGGGACGTGGATCCTCTGACGTAGATATCGTTGTCGCTCCACTGACGTAGCATTTCTTGTTTTACCCTGACTTTTGATTGCTGACAGGTGGGATCCATGATGGATGGGCCCCACATAACAGGTAGGATTGCACATGTCAGGGGGCTTCTTGCGGCTTCTAGGTATGGGCCTCACGTCGCCATCCGTGCTAGCGGACCCCGGCGAGCTTTGACCAGCGCCGCCGACCTTGGATGTGCGAAGTGGGGACTTTTTCCCAGTTTTTGATAGAGAAAGGATTTTATAAATCATCCCTCATAATTTTGTGAAAAGACGAGAATTTGAAGTCTGTCTAACGTGCTCTTGGACACTTATCATTGTGCCACATCATTAGGATAGCGAGCCCACCCATCAGAAACATAAACTAGTCAGTTTGTGTTTTCTGTTATTACGCAAGACCGTGAGGGTTAGAGCTGCCATACAATCATTAAGGTCTGTTGACACCAGTAAATTCTTTTAAAACCTTTATTACATAGTGCTAAATTATGTTAATTAGTTCAATAAATAGCACTAAGTAATGAAGCTGACCCCAATGGTTTTATCTTAGCCCCTGAAGACCGATGTCTTTTTTGATAAAAAAAAGTCTATCATGTTTGCTTTTCGAAACCCTTAGACTTACATATATACTGGAGACATGTCAAGATTTTGTATCATCGCCACATGATCAAACCATGATAATATCTCATAGTTACACGGCATACAAGACGCAATTCTTGAGGCGCACCATATCGATGATGCCTACTTTAGGTTGAAAACCGTGGGCACCTCCCAAGTTTAAGTAATTTACTTGGTTGATCCTTCAATACTGGGTATGGAAGGCGGATATGCTTGATAGAAGGGGTTGAAAATATTGTGGCCTTTACAAACTTTGTAACCCGGTGCAAGAAACGGCGGCGCATCTTCTTATAATTTTGTCCTTAATGAAGACTTAGCTCGAGCTTCATGATCTTCCATCTTTGTTGGCAAGCAATTCATAACTTTGGGGATTGGCGTATTGAGGTGATTCACAATAAAGAGGACTCAAGCAGGGTTTTAACTTATCTAGCACTGATTGATTTCTTGGGAAGATTGGAAGGTAAAAAATGCCCGTGTGTTCCAGAATGAATCGTCAACCACAACCAATGTTTATAGCAAAGATAAAAAATGAGACGGCTATGTGGTGCATATATAAAGGGGCTAAGACGTTGAGTAGAGTAGCTATGCCGCGAGAGTAGGCTTTGTCTCTTTTAGTCTAGGTCAAGACTTGTAACATTCTTTTAAACTCTTTCCTTAACTAATGAATATGGCAAACTCTTTGCCTAATTTTAAAGAAAAATACTGGAATATATACAACTAGGAGCACTCAGAAGATTACACGGCAATGCCGGGAAGGACTTGTACACGCATTACAACTAGGAACACTTGAAGATTACACGGCATTGCCGAGGAGTACTTGTACAACATACTGGAGTTTTTATTTTTTGAAACGGTGGCAAAAGATGATTTGCCATTTTCGATTAAATAAGAAGGAAACTTGCCATTTTCGATTAAATAAGCAGGAAGAACTCACAAATTAAGTTACAAAGTCCGGACTAACATCGGAGCGACACAACGGATTACCCGTGAGGGATTACTCCTCCAAGGTAGGAAGGCCGCCTCACTCTTAATTCTAGCGAAAATGAGCGTTGGGAGAGAAGAAACATTGTGAAACCCGTTCGCTCTTTACAAAGCTCTCATTCCACTAGCATAAGGAGGGTCGTCATGGCCTTCAAAGGAGAACCGGGGCCCTTGATGACGAGAAACCACCAATCCTTAACCGAATCACCACCATGGTTTTGGTTACCGGTCGGTAAATCTGGTTACCGCCCAGTAACCGGGTTTCTCGAGCACCCACGGGAAACATGCTTACCGGTCAAATAATCACGAGTTTTTTTAATTTTTTTGAATTTGAACTCCAAATCTATAATAAATACACTCTATCCTCTAGTTTTCTACAACTCTGACGACGTATCCCAGTGGCAGCGAACTGCTTTTCTTTCAGTAGGTCCTGGGATCGAGTACTGCGCTCGTTTTTTTTGTTTTTTTGAGCGTTAAAACAAGTTTCGATACTCTGTGCAAGCTTAATCTCCATAATTATGTAAAAATGTGTAAAACGAGGTTCGAACTAGAGACCTACTACGCGAGCACAGGACTAACCACTGCGCTGCAAACGCAGGTGAATCAAAACTCAGTTTACGATGTAAATAATGTTTTCTAAGAAAATTTTAATTCAAAATTTGTTTTTCAAATTCGTCCGGTAACCATCTGGGATTTCTCGGTTACCGCGGTAACCGGGAATCCCGAGGCCCCTCAGGATAATTTTTTTGGGGAACCAAAACATTGGTCACCCAAGCCAATTGCGGATATTACTTCATATCCTTGACGAATAGCGGCACTGGAAAAGCACATGGGCCGCCATCTGCGGGTCGCGCCGACAAAGTTGGCAAAGACCGTTGTGCGGCCAACCTCTTCTAGCAAGGCGGTTATTTGCGAAAAGTGTCTTATACTCCCGAGCACCAGTGATCCCGGTGCTTTCTAAAAATCGAAAAAAATATTTATAAGTATCAAAAAATTCTGAAAACAAATTTGGGTGTAGCCAACGATGTATCACACAAACGTGCAAAATATAAAATTTAGATACTTTGTATTCTGTCCTACATAAAAATGACAAAAATTCAGATCTACAGTTCTGTCATTTTTGTGTAGCCCAAAATACAAACTATTTGAAGTTCATATTTTGCACATTTATAGAATACACCATTAGCTAGATCTGGGATATTTTTCACAATTGTTTGAATCTTGTAAATATTTTTTTTTGATTTGTTTAAACCACCGGGATCACGGGACGAGCACAAAATCTGCTCTCTGTTATTTGTCCACACTCTATTTTGATTTTATACAACTAGGAACACTTGGAGATTACACGGAGACGCCGCTACACTGCTTGATCCCTGACAAACCAAAAACAAAAAGAGCAACCATCCTCCAGGATACAGGGATTCAGCATTCACCGGACCAGAGCTACTACGAACCATCAGTCCAACACACATCACACAATACACAACTGAAGACTCGGCTATCACAGGGCATGGCAGCACCTCTACACTGCCTGACTGCTGCAGGTGCACCCAAAAACTAAAGATCCATCTAGCAGGATACAAGGATTCAGCAGCTACTCTAAGTCCTAACCAACATACAAAGAACATCGCATGCATCTGTTTTTTTTTTTTTTTGCGAGAAAGAGCTGATTACATAGGAGCAAGATTCAAACAGAAAGATCCAGAACAAGCAAAAATTACTACGAAGATCCTCTGGATCCCGACGCCGTCGACGACGAGCAGGACGTACCGAAGGCGCGCCGCCGCCGCTGCTCCTCTCAGACCTTGGATCAGGAGCAGTCCCTCCACGGACGGGAAGTCGTCGAAACTCGGCTCCGAAGAGCCTCCACCCTGCGCCATGGACGCCATCGTCTTGCTCCGCAGCATCACCATCTTCCAAAACTTCGCGCATCCGGATCCGCCGCACCTCGGATTCCGGCAAGGGATGACCACGCACGGCAGCTCCGAAGAACTGCGAGCATGGGAGAGGCGGCCGAACCGCGGCAGACCTCCAGGAGCTCCACCACCGGAGAGGAAGCACGCCGCCCCAAAACACCGCACCGACTGCGCCACCATCTCCCCGACGCCGCCGGCAGGAAGCCCACACGCTGTTAAGAAGCAGCAAAGTTAACTCGAGCTTAGACGAGCACGGCCCCATGCATCGATCAGATTCAGACACACACGGTGACGGTGACATACACCGTGACGGTGATGCTGCCGGAGGAGCCCAAGAAAGCATCCGGCACGAACAGGAAGCGTTCGGGCTGGTACCCCTCCAGTCGGCGCACGTACGGCACGGCCCCCGACACCGAAAGTGAGAGCGACCCAGGCTCGTCGCCGGTCACCACCATCCTGTACTCAACCTTCTCCGCCTCCTGTTCGTCGGGTCTGGGACGCGGGCACACACGGACCATCGACAGCGAGCGCCCCGCCAGGATGTCGCCGCCGTTTAGCAGCATAAAGAGGCTCTGTCCGTCACGGTGGAGGAGCGCGTGGAAGGGCGAGTCCTTGTGGAGGGTCACCCTCGTGCCGCGGAGCACGCCGGTGTCGGAGATGACGGTGACGTCCGTCGCGTGGTTGTCCAGGATGTGGTCGTAGAGCAGCACGCCGTTGTAGGGGCAGCCATTGAAGGGGCAGCTGTACGGCGCGTATGGGCACGCCTTCTCCTCGTGCACCCTCATCTCGGTGAACTTCACGACCTCGGAACAGCCGTACTTCCTGTACTTGCAGTGCCTGGTCATGCCCGCGAGGATCTTCTCCATCGCACGGCACCGGAAGTCGCCGATGGGCTCGTTGCAAGACGGGCATCTCCGGCTCACGAGGAGGACGCAGCAGTTGACACACGCAGCATGCCCGTTCTTGCACTGATCATCAATCAAGTTGAAGAAAATACAAGTATTATTAGCAGACTAAATCAACCGTACCAGTGTACAAAAACTGAACAAAATCATGCTGGATTGCTGGAATGCAGGATTTGCTTACACACTTACAGTGTATATGTGGGAATCAAACGGTGAACAGCAGATCGGACACTCCAGCGTGTCCATGTCGTGAGTAAAAACATTGAGAGCTTCTTCTACCTCTTCGTTATGCCCCCACTTGGCGTCCTTCGCCCCCTTCTCCTGCAAGACCCTGGTGTCCGGAGTTCTCGTGCTGGCCCTCGCCTTCTTCAAGGCCCCCATGGCATCATTCTTGGCGGACCTCTTCCGCATCACCGGATCACCTTCCCCTAGCCTGGCAAAAGCAAGCAGCGAGTTTCAGTAATATTAATATGAACACCAAACGACATAGTATAAGAAGCAAGATTACTACTCTTCTTTTGAGATTGAGAAGCAGCATTTCGGTAGGAGTGCATGCTAACCTGAAGGTATGTTTGAGAGGAAGAGTTCACAAGGAGGAGGAAAGCCGTGCGTTGTGGTGGCATGGGCAGCGTCGGCCGTCCGCTCGCGGGCTTTCATATGCAAACACGAAAGCACCAGACGGCCAACGTGGCCACACGGCAGGTAACTGCAGGAAACGAGTGGCCACGTACACACGCCGCTGAAGGTCCAAACGCCACGCTCACCAGTGGACTGACAACTGGCACGCTGAAAAGGATCGTTGTAGAGTGTTGACAAGTGTTAGAGTATATCACCTATAGGCTAGCTTTGGTAGTTTCGGTTTATAATCCAAATCTATCTCTAATAGGTTTCGTAGTCCTCAAGTCTTGTCTCCTTTATATACAACCCACCGTGGCTCATTGTAATCAATTTAGAATCAATACAATCAATATTGGGGAAATCTATTAGGAGGCGCCGCACAGAGACGTGCGCGAGCGGCGGCTCATCACGATTCGTGTCGCTCCAATCGTGCGACTCACGCCTGTCGCCTCGCACTGGACAAACGGTCCCACTTGACAGCCAAAGAGGGGAGCTGACCGTGCTCAGGGGATTATCCGCCTGAAAGAATCCTCTCCCGTGCCTCCCTCTCTGCTCCGGTGACTGGGTGGCAATCTGCCTGTACCGACCGCGCTGACCGCAGCCACGGTTCGCCGCCGGCGGAGAGCTCCTAGACGCACCCCCGCGCGTGGTGAGCCCCTCTCTCTTCTGCTCTCCGCTCTCGCTGTTCGCTCCCGGCGATTTCGTCAGCGATTTTGAATTTCTCGCCGCGCTGGCCGCATATCGGTGATTCTTCGCCGGCGGAGAGGCTCGTCGTCGTTCTCCTCTCAGTGGTTAACCATGTATTCTCTGGATTTGCTTGGTTTTGTGGTCCATTTCGTGTCTCGCGGCGTAGTTATAGTCCGGATTCGCCCTGTTGCCGTCGCCATCAACAAGGTAGGAGCAGAGAGGCTCTCCGTCGCAGTCCACTCCATGGTGAGGCATGTACTTTCGTCCTCTCGAGCATACTGGTGATATTTGGCCATGGTTTGTGCTGCAAATTGCTATAACGGGATGGATTAGTACGGATTTGGTGCTTTTTTCGTATGGCCAGAGAACAGAGGGAGGTTCGTCGTTTTTGTACGAGATACTGGTGCTAGTGTACTGGTTGGTTCTGTATATTAGCAAGTCCATAGAGCTAGCGTTCGAATCCAGCAGCAGGCTTACCGTGTATATGCTCGGGTAGTTGACAAGCGTCACAAGCATGCTATGATGTTCATCATGTTCTATAGTAGATGTTTTGCTTGTGTTCATGGGCCTTGTACGGCTTCTCGTTGAGATTGTGGTCTGTGTTGACCTCGTGGGTGGATCCGGGATACTTTTATGTGTGTTCCTGCTGCCAACGGATGATGATATATAGTGTAGTAGTGTTGGATTTTTGTTGTTATACTGATGTTTTATATGGTATTTTGTTGAGTGGTTAATTTGTAATAGGAGTTTTTGTGAGCGGCATAACATGCCGGAACAACATCGATAATTTATTATGTGTGCCCAATCTGCGTTACATTATTACCATTGTGGCTTTGTCTCACTTGCACTGAACATCCTGATGTGGGTGTTGGGCGTCGCCTTACCATTTGCTTGGCTGGTGTTTTTTTATGTGTGATGCTTGTTTACTTGATGGTGGTGGTACTAATTTTTATTTAGTTTTGGAAATTTTTGTAGTCGAGCAATGTGTTTTATATATCTGTGTTGTCATTTCTCGATGCAAATTATTGGAATGATGCAATTTGTAGGATGGCTCTAGTTTGTGCTTCTTTATGATTTTGTTTTTCCTTAAGTTGCATATATGGTGAATTTGATTATGTTTATCCGCATGCAGGGTTGGTATGATGTCTAGGAGGAAGGGCAGCCAGAATAAACCAGCCGGTGATGGCAAAGGAAAAGGCGCAAGGTGAGTTGGTTAGCTCCTATGTTTTTAAGCAATACTAGTGTTGTTGTCAATCAAAGACGGGGTGTTAAGGTACTGACGTAGTTGTAGTATGCATGGCTTAGATTGCACTAAAAAAAATTGTGATATAGAGAGCAAGTAATGTGGTCGCCATTGTTAATCTAACATGTCTATTGTTTTGCATGGTGAGCCTCTCCCACCCTTGATTATTTCTTTTTTTTCTTGTTTTGTTCTTCATTGTTTTGGATATCATTGCGTTACTAATAAATCCTGATAGCTGTGCATTTATAATATGCTAGCCGTGTATGGAAAATCCGGTAGCTCTGTACTCTAATCATTGTAGCTGTATTTTTTCCTCCAATGTGGTAGCTACATTTATCCCTCCAATCTATGCTTTTGTAATCAAATCCTGATAGTTGTGTATTAAAAACCTGATAGCGCTACATTATATTCTGGTAGCTATGTACGTAAACCATGGTGGCTGCACTTCTCCCTCCAATGTACGCTTTTGTATTCAAATCCTGGTAGCTATGTATTAAAATCATGATAGCTCTGCATTCAAATTCTGGTATCTGTGTATTCAAATACTGGCAGCCCTAATTCATTTTGATTTTTTCAGGAATAGTTACGATAAGTCACCGCTATCAATGCCGATGATTAGAGAATACACCATTCGCCATTAATTCATGGACGAATGCGGCAAAGATTTGCGGTTTGGACATAGCCTTTGTTGTGCGATCATTCAGATTGTCCCCTTCAACTCTGGATGTTTGAGAACTTGATTCAGCCTTTGGTAATTTACATGCCCACATTAGCTTCTATCTCCACCACCAAACCTTGTCCATTATGTTCAGCAGATGCGCAATGGAAAAAGAGTTTTACCAGAACAAGTTTAACCTTTTCTTTAGATCGATTGAATTTGACCTGATAGCTAGCATGAATCAACATGGCATTTATATTCAATTAACCTGATATATAGGATGAGTTAACTTGGTAGCTAGATTTTTAAGAAATCACCCATAAATGATTTAACCTGATAGTTAGCCACTGATAGCTAGATTGAATTAAGCTGATAGTTAGCATGAATTAACATGGTGGCTATATTTGATTAATCTGATAGCTAGCATGTTTTAATCTGGTTGATGTTTTTTTGGACTAATTTGAGATCTAGCATGTTTTAACCAGGTAGCTAGTTTTTTTATAAATAAACCAGCAAAGATTTATCATGATAGCTAGCATCAATAAACTTGGTAGGTTCCTTGAAATAACTTGTTAGGTAGCATGAACATTTTCCAACGATTTTAACATAACTACAAGGCACAAATTAATTTAAGATGAATTTAATAACCGCCATGAACTAAACTGGTAGCTAGCTCCATTGGCTGTTTGTGATAGCATTGTCCGTAACGGCAATGTTAGATCCATCGATTGCACTGTCCATCAAAGTCTACTCGTAAACATATGTAAATATATGAGACATACATGTTAGTGTTGTTCACTCAACCATTTATCTTTCTTTTTTCTGCAACAGGATTTGAATGGAGAGGGTTCAGTTCTTTTGTCAGCGAAGAATTTATATCTTGTTTTTTCTGGATGTTATCGAAGAACCAAGTTTATGGGTTTATGTCCATGTCTCTGTATTTATGTAATTCTGTATGGAAAACCTTCATTTTTTTGCACCATGTGGGAATCCAGTTAAGTCAGATGCTTTGTTCTGGACCTAATCGTTAAACACGTTGCTACACATAGTAGTATTTGTATTTTCCAATTGCCAGTGTTACTCTAATTCTGGAGCATTGTTCGACAGAGAAAGTTATTCCTATGGGGTTCAGTGCTTTTTGGAATGATATCCTCCTCATGTTC
The DNA here is from genome assembly GCA_947311845.1 of Poa pratensis. Classification (NCBI taxonomy): domain Eukaryota; kingdom Viridiplantae; phylum Streptophyta; class Magnoliopsida; order Poales; family Poaceae; genus Poa; species Poa pratensis. Next base: position 21,531,686 of record CAMZMU010000073.1, read on the forward strand.
GTCTGCAAACTCTGGATGATTTTTAAAGTAAATTATGTGCATAGGGAAATATGTAGAAGATGATCTCTGCCTCTTTGTAGGTTGGGTGCTGTTGTGGTTTTCGTATTGGGCTGGCTGCGTATAGTTTTTTGCCCAGCAAAATTGTTTCAGTTAACGGGTCCAGAACCAGTATTGGGCTATTGGCCCAGAAATGAGTGGAAGCCCTGCGCTTGCGCGTACGTACGGAGGACGCAGGCTCGCTCGCTCGCTCGACAGTCGCGATACGTTGACCGCCACTCGCATCGACCAAACAGCGGCGCCGCTCCCTAGTCCTCTCCATCAATATTCCGCAATCTTTCATGGTATCAGAGCAATTCGCTCCACGGCTTCATGGTATCAGAGCAATTCGCTCCACGGCTTAGGGTTTAGCCACCACAGTTTCCGCCGCGCCGCCCCCGGGAGATTCATCTCGGCCGGGGGCTGCGCAAGTAGATTAGATCTTTTAGTCATCGATATTTTCTCGCCGACCAATTGACCGACGTTTCTTCTTCTTTCGCCGATCATAGATCGGATTGCGTCACCCACCGCCACATGCTATCCTCATGCGCCACTACTCCAACACGTCGTCGACTCGTCTCCGGCAACTCCTCGTCATCGACCGTGCCAAGGACGCCCTGCGCGGTACCCCAAGGGACGTCTTCACGCGTCGTCGCCGGCTACAACCTCCGCACGTCGCCATCACGCCGGATCGTCTTCGACAACATCGACCGGGACAAGCTCGTCCCCAAGTCGCGCCTCGCCGTCAACATCGGGCTACACCAACATCACCATGGTCATCATCACCGACAACCATCTACACCAACATCGTCCCATTGTCGCTGCCAGCACCGATCGTGGTCAACGTCAACGCCAAACGGGTCCTTCTTCGCCAAATCCGGGTTAAATCCCCGACATCTACTACTTCTACAGCTCGATCTACTTCAACAAACGTCGTTGTAGCACCCTTGCTTAAAAAGCATAGGTACTTTGCGAAATATACAAGCCCTGAATCAATAGGCTAGTACTCACCAACAGAATTGTAATATCATGCATTAATGTCAAAAGATTATTACAACGCGAGTACGATATGATCCATAAAATACTTTATTACAACTGCGCATAGCCAAAGGCTAGCTTGAAACAATAAATAGTTCAACATTTATTCAGAGTTCACACGCATTATAAATAACACGGAGCTTCATCATCTCCATGTGCCACTGGCGAACATGTTGGTTGTAAGCTCGAAGACAGACGACGTCACTCTTGATCGGACGAACCTGCAACATGTAAGTTGCAGCCCAAAATGTTTGGGTCAGATGCCGTGCGACTGGCTGGCAAGTGAATACTAGTGGAATATAAAATGGCGAGACTATTGCTACATGCTTATATGGCTGGTGGAGTTCAAGGCTATTGCATAAAGCCAATTTTGTCCTACTTTTCATAAAGTATTTTCTTTCTCTAAAAATTAATATGAGACACAACCCTGGAACGCATCCAGTGTCTCACTTACCCGAGTTCACCAATCAAATTTTATTATGAAATTGGAATGATGAGATTCTCAGTTGACAACCTTGTTTAGTCACTCAAAATGTCCGCTAACGGGGACACGGCTAAGATCTTAGTTTTAGACTCTCGAGAGTTTGTGCACTTTCACCATTAGACCCGATCAACCCAAACTATCCTCTACACTCATTTAGTGAGGAGGAAAAGGAGAGGATCGAGACGAGACTTTTCAGAAGTAATCCCCCAAATCACCTGCGGACCCGTACCAACCTACACCCTCTACATCTGCTGGTCACGACGGATTCAGGTTCATACGACATACTCCATCAAGACAGAGCCCATATGACTAATGGTTGCACGGTAAGCAACTAGACGCAGTGTAACATCAAATCTCAAAGCCCTGGGTGGCATACCACAAGTGAGCGTAAACAAGACAGCCATAGAAATGACCTATGAATAGCCACTCCACATCATCCTCTAACAAACCAATCCACCCAGGCGGTAAATTAATTTAGTGGATTTTTCACTTATCGCATCTACAATAAAACAATCATTTTTGTAGCATGTATTTCCACTAAATTATAATAGGTCACTAACAAGGTGGCCATATGGCTATCCTAAAAGGTTTTGCATAGCATAATATAATATAGTTGTACCTATCATGCATACTACTGAAAAAGCTACAAATGCAATAACAAAAATAGTAGGTCATTTATGCTTTTGCAAGATATTCACTTGCCTTCGTAATCGTTCGTGTTGTTGCAGCACTCACAGCACGTTCTGCACTCCTCACAATCTAATCAAACAATAAGCACAAAATCAATACAACATACAAATGGCAATACGAAAATTATGTATGCATGATAAAATGCAAAGATGGCACATCTTGAAGTCAAGCAATAAATTTTATATTTGGTTTTCTGATATGAACTATATGCATGATGCTCATGACCAATTTTTAATATGTTTTGCAAAATAAAACAATTTTGATTAGCCAAATACTAGTTTTTAAACATCTGTAAATAACGCTAAAATGCATGATGCGAAATTGCAAACTTTTGTGCCCACTGTATTCTACATAAAATTCTGAACATTTTGACATAAAGAACATAATTTTTGGTTAAGTTGAACTCAAGTTATGAATTTTACAAGATACACATATTCTCTGTTTTGAAAATATGAGTTACAGATATTTGCGACACGTGTCACAGCGTGAATGGTTGTTCGCTTTGACTGGGCGCTGACTAGGTGCTGACTGGGCTCTTGCCACACGGCAGCGTCTGATTCACCGGTACCCCTTCATTATTGTTTCTAATCTACACCGTGATCAGTGATCTGACGGCCAGGAATGAAATCATCCTGGACAGCAGCTGTGCTCACCGAAGAAACGACGACGGTGACGAACTGTGGCTTGCTCGCGATCGTAGACGGCGTACTGCTACTCCTTCAGGCTCGGAGACGGAAGAAATCGGCAGAGGTGATCACGGCGAACTCGATGGCGTACTCGGCTACGTGCCCGTCTGCTCCAAACGACGACGGCGTCGCGTTCCCGAGCTCCGGCTCCGGCGATGCTCCGGCGACGAATACGGATGTCCTGCTCCAGCGTTTTCAAAACCGAGAGTTTAGGATGGTGCGAAATAAAGAGGTTAACAAGATGGACAAAGAAATAGAGGTTATGATTGTGCGAGGTGGCGGCGACAACCTCCGAAGCTCGTCAATGGCTGCGGCGGTGGTAGGTCGATTCCAGCCCGAAATTCGGGCAGCCTGGCGGCCGGAGTGTTGGGGAAGGTGGGGGAATAGGATTCCTAGCATTATGGGGTATAAGTACCCGAAGTTTTGTGGACAAAGAACAAGAGAAACGGAAGAAATTGAAGAATTTGCTGGCAGTTTCAAGTAACGTACGTTACTCTGCATTCTGTGGTCTTCTTGCCAGGTACGATCGTGAAGAAGAAACGTTGGTGTTGGGCTGGCTTGCTTCTTGGGCCGAACTGGCTGCCTGGTTGGCTGGTCCTTTACATATTTTTTTTGGGTACTGTTTTTAATTGTTTGAACTCGAAACTTAAATCAAACTTGAACCAAACATGTTGAAAAAAGTACATAAAGATATGTTTCGAAAAGCTTGAAATAAAGGGGAATTTATAGTTTAGTGTTTGCTAGTTCGAAATTAAATTCTAGAAATTACAAATTAAATGCAAAGGGGACATGATGATCATGAATGCATGCATGCTTTTGAAATTTATTTTATCCAAAACAAAAGTTTCAAATTTTAGTGATTTTTAAAAATTCCAAAATCTTGGGATGTTACAGTCGTCTTCGTCCATCACGACCTCGCCAGCAGAGTCGGAATATCCTTTTTTTTTGTTCTTCTTGCAACCAATTCGTCTACTCCGAAACCAACGACGGACACCGACCGTCAAACGGAGAATCTTCTTTGCTCCTCCAACCGACTCTGACTCGCATGGGTCGTGATGGTCCCTGTCTTCGCATGACCGGTACTGGCAACACCGGCGCGTGCCTTCATCCCCAACACTCTCCCGAGTTTGGCAAGCCCGGCACGGCGTGTCGTCTACCTCAACTACGTCCAACTCTTCCTCAACTACGTCTACTTCAACAACAACAACGGCAACTTTCCCAAGGCTCAATGACGACATCACCACAACACCAACAACATCACCAACTTCCTCAACGGTGACTACACCCCAACGACGGCAACATCGACCACGACTACAATGCCCACAACTCGGTTACATCGACATCAGCATTAACGGCTATCAACTCGGCTCCTCTCCAGTTCGCGACTTCGGATTGTGCTCCAGTCAGACTGTCCGCGACGCTCCAGCTGTTCACGTCACTACCGATCCGACTGCGGGGGAGGGGGGGGGGTGTTAGAGTATATCACGTATAGGCTAGCTTTGGTAGTTTCGGTTTATAATCCAAGTCTATCTCTAGTAGGTTTCGTAGTCCCCAAGTCTTGTCCCCTTTATATATAGCCCACCGTGGCTCATTGTAATCAATCTAGAATCAATACAATCAAGATTCCGCAATCTTTGAACAAGTGTGCCCACATGCCACAGTCGCTGTTGGAAGTTGTAACACAAAACACTCATGTCGCTAGTGAATTTTCTTTCCGACAAAAAACATGTCTCTGGTGATGGACAACCATAGTGTCTCCACCGGGCCGTCAGATAATGTGTCCAGAACCCTGTAAATATGTCTCGTATAGGATACTGGACACATTTTGTTTATTGTCCTCTGTGGCGTCTTGGGTCAGTCGTCAGCCATCTCCGGCCATGGCTGGTGTGCCCGGTGTGATCTGTTCCCGGCTACGCAGCTCCGGTGGCAAGAGTTGTCGCAAGCGGGGGAGGCTCCCTCCGGCATCCCAAATAAGTCTGGGGATAACAGCTACCCGGCGGTGATGGGCGCGCCGCTTCTAGGAGCTCCATGGTGAAGTTCTTCATCGTCGAGCTTCGACCGCTGCTCGAATAATACGTCTGTTCTTTGGATTCCTCGGCAAGCCAATCTTCTACGCCTGCCTCCTCCCACCCGTGGCAGGAGTGGCGAGTCTGATGGCGGGCCGCTCGGCTCTGACGGTGTTGGCGATGAGTCCTTGATGGGAGGTACTTCTGCTCCTTTCTTCTTGTTCTTCCATCAGGCGCTGCGGTTGCGAAGGATGGAGGCAAGGATGGGGCGAGCAGCAACGTCAAGCAACTCTGGAGTTGGGAAGCAGTGTTCTTGAGCACCACCTCGGCGGCGGGTCGTAGCCGTCCGACATCCAAGGCCAAGACATGGCCTATCCAGAAGCCGGCGAAGGGCTCCGACATATGTTCAACCTCCTCTGTGAGGCCCCTTTCAAGGTCTGTTGCCGCGTTCGACGCCTACATGGACGCAAGTGGTTCCGTCCCCGCTTCTGGCATGGCGGCCGTGTTGCTGATATCCGGCTCAGCGGCGGAGAAAGAGAAGGACCGGATTTCTTTTCTCCATCTTTCAGCGAGGTCTTTTCTGCAAATACTAGGGACCTATGTGTAATCTTATCTTATGAGGTCATTTGTAAAAATATGTACATCCATTGCTTGGAATTAATATGATGCTTCCAGCCCCTTCGGGGTGCTCCTTGTTAAAAAAACACAACCCTATTTTATTACAAATTCTACATATCACAACAAATTTCAAACTAAACTTAACAAAAACTAAAACTAGCTCTAGTCGCCCGGAGATGACTCGTTGGGTCCAGCTTCGTGTGGTTTTCCGTCGATCCGACGAGAGGGGAGACAGACTAAGAGGGGTCGGCTCACTATCGTGGTTTCCAGTGCCTCTCGACCGATATTGTGCATGCACACATGAGCCTCTCCCGGCAGCCCGTACTTTCCACCATGGGGAGTTGTCTCGTCACCTCCGCCGACTGACCACTGCTCTCTAGCTATGTTGTTTCACCTTTCACGGGCCTGGCAGTGAGGCTCCTCCATCCGCCAGCGGTAAGATTACACCATGTCCATGCGAGCATCCTCGCAAGCGGCGAAGGATGCCTCCCTTTGGGCTTGCATGCAGCTTCGCCATGGCCTGCCACTCAGCGGCCATGAATTAGCAGCCAATCTCCTCCCTCACCGTACTCACGCAGGAGATCTCCATGACGCACTAGACAATTAGCGTCGTTGGTCTGCTCGAGGGTGACCACTGCAGCTCCTTGTCGTTGTCCTCCCGACGAGCGGTTGTGTAGGAGGCGAAAACCCCTTATAGATCCACACATTTGTTATTTTGTGTAACTCTTCTAAATATAAAGTATTTTAAATTTAGATTCACAAGTTTGTGGGACACACAGTAATAACATGCAGGATTTTAAAAGATCTTAAAAACTTTTAAATGTATTTTTTCTATTTTTAAATAAAGAGATCGCTGATCTGAGGAGTAAGAATTAAGAAATGTGCACTCCACTCGTCTTGCACTTCAGCTGTTAGAGTCCTTCACTCCGTTCATTGAGCTGAGTATTTCACTCTGTTCACTTTGTTGTGCCATCACTTCTGGCGACTACTCCGTTTAAAAAAAAAAACTTCAGGCGACTACGAGGCAGCTGCTCTGTATCTTTCAGGCTATCTTCGTTTCAAGCGATCGAAGTGGGTTTTGTGATACTGTCCGCGCCCTCGGGAAGATCAATTAACAAGCAATGTCCCTATTGTTTTTGTCAGAAATAAACACGAGAGAACATGATCAGTTTGTAACTTAAGCACTTTGCACCACGATGTGTAGTTTTTGGCATCTTAACCCACATAGCTAGCCCACTGGAACGTACTCCGTAGCAATCTGAGACCTTTTTTCCATGAAAAAATAAAATCATCTCGCGAACCCGCATGCAGACAAACGACTTCCTTTCTGTCCATCAGTTGCCACGGCTAAGGTATATATGGGTGTGTACGATATCGTCAGCTGAACTGTCAAGACTCAAGAACAAATACAAGATCCTCCATTGTCTAGCCGGGTTCATCATGGCAATGCACGTTGAGGAGGGTGAGAGCGCGCCCACCGGGTTCCTCCGCCCGGCCATCTAAGCTTGCAGGACCAGCGTATGGCGGCCGGCTGTGGAGGCCGCCGGCAGCGCGGGACAGATGGGGATGGCGATGCTCCCGGGGTATCACTGGCTGCCGACCGCGTGTGACACGACTTTCCCCGACGACAATGGCAGAGGCTATGGGTCGTGGTCGTCGGCATGCCTGTCGCATGCGGCAAGGAGGCTTTGGGGGATGCTCGCTCGTCTCATCCTGAGGTGGAGGGCGGACCAGAGTGTTAAACATGTAATACGTAGTGTATACCGTATGGAGTAGTACTCCACCGGTATACCTACAAACTTGTACGCCACACCAGGGGCTCTTCCTGTGCCTCTATTTAACACGTATCCGAGCCTCCTAACGAACGTATCGTTTTCCGCTAAACCCTAGTTGGTTAATATGGTATCATAGCCTCTCTTCTTCATGACCTAGCCGCCGTCTACGATCCAAACCGAAAACCACTGCCGCCGCCGCAGCCCTCTCTGCCGCAGCCGCCTCAAAATCAAACCTACGACCAAAACCACGATCAAATCCCACGAACCACATCCAAAAACAAAGCCTCGTGATCCCAAGCAAAAACCTACGATCTACAAAAACCAAATCACGACCAAAAACCTTGCCAACCACGACCCAAAACCTTGCACGTGCATCCATGGGTTCTACATCAACGACACCCAGCGGCATGGCTACCGCTCTAGGATCTCCTCCGACGCAGAAGCTCACCCAAGGAAATTTCCTCTTCTGGAAGACCCTTGTCTTCCCAGCACTACGCAGCGCCCAGGCCATGGGGTTACTCGATGGCTCGGATGCGGCACCTGCAAAGACCATTGAGTCTGAAGATGACAAAGGGACGAAGACCACCGTTCCCAACCCCGCACATGCTGCATGGGTCATCCGGGATGCGGCTGTTCTCACGTTCCTGCTCAACTCCTTTTCGCCGGAGGTTCTCGCCCATGTGGTCGGGATAGAAACAACTGCCGAGGTATGGAGTGTGATAAAAAGCATGTTTTCCTCACAGTCTCGTTCCAGGATCAACAGCTGATGGTCCTGAAGAGCAAGGCCTTGATACATGTAAAACTAAACGGGATTAGGTTGAGACTCTAAGTGCAGAGTGTATAGTAAGTGGAAGACAGTTTCCCCACGAGGGGTGACTCGAGGGTTTAATATCGAACTCTCGGGGAATCTGAAGTGGTAGATTTATCTTCTTATCCTTCTTTTGGTTACCTACAAAATAAGGTTAGATGTTTTGTTCCTCAACCTCACCTGTGGTTGTCAAGCACAAGGTGTAAGAATGATATCAGGATAGTTATGCAATGCAAACAAGAAATAAATATGCAATGATGGTGGATGCAATGGTAAATGACATTTTTGGGTTTTTGAATGATGTATGCAAGATGAAAAGTATTTTTGTATTTTCGGATTTAATGATGGCTGAAAATAGAAAAGTGGTATATGGTGTTGGAAAGGTGTTTCTTATGATTAAAAATTGACTGGGGTTCATGGTTTCGCAAATGCACTCTCTCTTTATAAAGTGGCAGACAATGGAACACACACAGTTAACATATGAGATTGCAACACAGGGTTTGATAACAAGTTACTTAAATATATGGGTATCACGTCCTAACATAGAGATATTTTGGTTATTAACCTCTCTTATACTCCACCAAGATGCGAACTAAATCATAACACCTCAGTAATTAAGATAACTCAGAGTATAGCATTAAGTATCATGACATGAAGTGAAAATAAGAACATGCTAGATCTAGTCATGGAGTAGTGGCAATGGTCACGCCCACATCCCCGGTAGCATGGTATTTTAGTTTATCCCTAGTGAGGCAACAACGTAAGGTAAAGATACCAAAGTGGATAGCAGAACTTTCTCTCACGTTCACGTTCACTGCACTAGCCACCCCCCCGTTACTCCAACTAATGCACACGTTCCCCACACACGCTCTCATAAGCATGCTTGATCAAAACAAGTAGACAAGAACAGGGTACATAATATGCATCTATACTCATAACTGAAACAAACATTGCAATCTCAAACATATATTAACTCATAAAGATCCACCACAAAGGTATTACAACGGTGACCGTAATCATGTTCAGCAGCTCATACGGTGCTAATTAGTGAAGCTCAAGAGAGGAGAGATACATAAGTTACTTCCACAAACCCATAGTCCAGAGGTGGACTACTCCCGCTTCATCATGGAGACGGTGGAGAAGACGATGGAGAAGATGGAGACCACGCCGGCAGCGCCCCGCCGGAGTTTTCCCCCTCCAATCTGCAGCTCCTGATCTCCGTTTCGGTGTTTCTGTGTTTGTGCGGCGCTCCTTCCAGAGAACGTCGGTGGACCTTTTATATAGGCGTTTTTAGGTCAAGACGATGTCGGTGGAGAAAAGATCGAAGGCAACGGAGCCACGAGGCCCAAATGGGTGGGTCCCACGCGGCTACAGTACCAGGCCATGTGGCCCCCCCTCGTTTGGCCCTCGAGCCTCCGTTTGCTCGCTTCCTTCGCCCACAGGTCTTCTTCCTTCCAAATATTGACGCCCGTAAATTTTCAGGTGATTTTGTTGACGTTTGGGTCCCTGAAACATTAAAATAAGAAAACGAGGTTTTCTGCCTGTGCAGGGTTAATTCCATAAAAATAGGAAATAAATGAATATTCCCAAAAATCATTATAAAACATTGATATAACCCTTATATGATGCAAATATGATTGGAATATAAGCAATTAAAGTGCAAAGTTCATGTATGCATTTTACATGCATCAACAGCCTACGAGGCTCCCTCAGCAGCACCAAGAAGAACGATCTCACCGCCGCCGCCTACTTCGCGGAGATGCGAGGCTTCGACGTCCGAGCTTGCCGCGGTTGGGAAGATCGTCGAAGAAGATGAGATGGTGGGGTACATCCTCAACGGGCTGGACGGCTCGTACGACTCCATCGTTGCCGCCGCCAACGGCAAACCCGGCACCACGCTTGAAGATCTCTTCGGGCAGATCTGCTCCCATGATGCACGCCAGGTCATGCTGGCCGAGACTGGACAAGGAGGGCAAGGAGGTGGTTTCTCCTTCTCCGCTAACGTGGCCTGGCGTGGTCACGACACTCAGGAGTATCCCCATGACAGCCGTCCGTGGGACGGCAACCGTGGACGCCAAGACAATTGCGGGGACCGTGGTGACCGTGGTCACCGTGGTGATTGATAACCCCCAAGAGCAGGGGATCACTATAGCACCTCTCAATGTGGAAGTAAGGTATCGATCCGCAGGAGCAAGAATGAAAAGTTATCTATTCCCTACAACTAAAGTGTCACAAGATTTAGTTGATTATGCACTAAACAAGTTTAAGGAGCAAGGTGGTTGATTTGATGGATGAAAGTTTAATGTAACAAAACAAGAATGTAAAAGTGTCCCAATCCTCTTCAATGCAAGAGGACAAGACAAAGGTTTTCTCTTATAGGAACAATGGACATGGGTTCATGCGTTCACTTAATCCTCTCTCTCTCATCTATGGAGATTATCATGTTATAGATAAAGTACACATAATTGTCATGTTTTAATGGTAGCTTTTATAACAGCTATATGTCCTAAAACACATAGTTGAAAGAAGTACTCATTTGTGTTGCTAGGTCACCCTTGTAAGGCTAGCGTGGTTGCTCTCACTCCCACATCATACTCTTTCTTTTTACCCCCAGATAAAGGATGTTGAACGGTACTGTGTCACTCAATACCTATGCCTTCTGTCACATTGTCCACCCAGTACCCACATACATCATACTTCATAATGGATAATATTCTAAACACTAGTGCAATGATTCATATTTCATGTGTGTGACCACATCTCTCTCATCTATCTATACTTGGTGGTGTCAATCACCTCATGATAAAGATAAACAAGGCATTATGCATAAATCAAACCATCACATGCATCATAGAATATCTACAAAGTATGACAAGTCATATAAGATCCAACACAACAGTAAATGCATAACAAATATTATCTCACACCACAATATCCACCATGGGAATTACATAGATGACCGTAATCATGTTCAGCAGCTCATACGGTACTAATTAGTGAAGCTCAAAGAGAGGAGAGATACATAAGTTACCACCACAAACCCAAATCCAGGGGGTGGACTACTCCCCCTTCATCATGGAGACGGTGGAGAAGTCGTTGGAGAAGGTGGAGACCACCCCGGCAGCGCCCCGCCAGAGTTTTCCCCCTCCAATCTGCAGCTCCTGATCTCCGTTTCGGTGTTTCTGTGTTTCGGCGGCACTCCTTCCAGAGAACGCCGGGGGACCTTTTATATAGGCGTTTTTAGGTCAAGACGATGTCGGTGGAGAAAAGATCGAAGGCAACGGAGCCACGAGGGCCAAACGGGTGGGTCCCACGCGGCTACAGTACCTGGCCGCGTGGGCCACCCCTTTTGATCCTCGGACCTTCGTTTGTTCGCTTCCTTCGCCCACATGTCTTCTTCCTTCCAAATATTGACGCCCGTAAATTTCTAGGTGATTTCGTTGACGTTTGGGTCCCTGAAACATTAAAATAAGAAAACGGGGTTTTCTGCCTGTGCAGGGTTAATTCCATAAAAATAGGAAATAAATGAATATTCCCAAAAATCATTATAAAACATTGATATAACCCTTATATGATGCAAATATGATTGGAATATAAGCAATTAAAGTGCAAAGTTCATGTATGCATTTTACATGCATCAACATCCCCAAGCTTAATCCATGCTCGTCCTCGAGTATGAAGATGATAAAACTAACATGGACTTTGCAATTTAATACTTAACAATGAATACCAAAGATGATTACAATTGCTACATATAGTCAAATGATTCATTCTTCAAAGGAGTAGCAATATGTAAATAGTTTATGAAGTGATATCAAGTATTCAAGATAAGGATGTTCATTGATAGTTCACAAAGTGTAACATGGTAGCAAGTAATATGGAACACATGTATGCATAATGATAAGTAGAACATCCTACAATGGTCATAGAGTGTAGATGGAAATCTGAATATGATAAGTGTACACTTTGGAAAGATGTATATGTGAGTAGAGGTAAAGCAGCATAAGTTTCATCCAACTTCCAAACTCTTCTACTTAAGTTAATGATTGCAATAAGGTATTCATTGGTGTCAAGCTCTCATTGCCCCTATCATAGCATCTTGAATGATTAAGGTTAAAGTGAAAGCAAATATGAGTAGTGTGCTTGATAAAAAAATGGGTTGAATGTCTCATGCCCCTTGAATACAAGTACTTACACCATGTGTTACTCAACTTGGGAAACAAAGCAAGTTCAATTAAATATCATTGTAAGCATAATAGTATCATCAAGAGCGTCAACTGGGGTACCTCTTGTCCCAAGATATGGAACAAGCCCATATCAAAATGACAAGACAAACAAACAAAATGAACAATCTCAACACCCTTTTTATTTACCATTTGGAATAGTTTTTTATTGCAAGGTGTATCACAGAAGGTTCACCATAGTATGTAAGTAAATTTCCACCATGAATGATGCATGGCTTAGATTAGCGGCCCAGGCGTCTCTCTAACCATTTACACAAACTTATTTAAACTCACTCTATTTCCACATTTATTTCAACATGATAAGCATCCATAGACAAAAGCACATGATATCAACTAAATGAGATGAAGAGCATGTTGAAAGCTTGCCATGTGACAGCATATATGGGCTAACTTCCAACCCAAAATATTCATCAAGCCACAAACATCATAATCTTAATCACAATGGGTCAAGTTTTATTATGCAAATAAAAGAACATTGTGCATCAAGTTCGTGAGAGCTATATAACCAATTTTTTCCATTGCAATCAATAACATAAACATTTTCATTCAGAGGTAAGATAATACAAACAACATGTTAAACATACTCGGAATAGCATAAAGCCAATAGGTAGATATGGTGGACTCACTGGAATAACTTTGGTTGAAGGTGTTGGAAACAAGTTTTGACTTGTTAGAATGTTTGGGCTAGCAAAAGGGAGAAATTTGACCATCTAGATGCATGCATGAGTGTCCATAGAACCAACTTATCATGTTAAACAATGTGAAATAACTTTCAGCATCAAAACATGAATAAGTGATAACTCTTGATAAAGCATTTACATATCTATTATATACTTAAAACACAGGATAACCATAGGTAAAGATTTATCAATCTGAAGTAATAAAATCCCAACGGCTGAGATTATAATATACAAAGGACCGAAGCACATGCACGTGCGACATAAAAAACATGATTAGGCACCGTGTACGATAAGAACTCCAGCGAACAAAATCTCTACCTAAATACACACGTATCTCTTGGCCCCATATAGATCGTGATTGGTGCTGCTTCGCTCCGATCAATACGGTAGCGATGAAGATGGCGAGACATATCCTGGCGAAAATCCAGGCCCGAAGCCGTCAATGCAGAGATCTAGGTCGTGGTGATGGAGAGGTTGCATGAACAGAGGTTAGTATAGTCCAACATGCATGATTTTCTGCAGGCCAGGATGACGATCAGATCGATCCATGTAGTCTGCGTTCATAACAGTGGTCATATCCTTAAGATTGCAGCGCGGCTATGCGAGCATGGTCTAGGCATCGGAGCATGGTCGCCAAGGACGTCGCCAGGCTTTTAGCCGTGCGGCCGATGTTCTGCAATTCCATTAAATTTGATCCCATGTGTTATTTAAAACTGTAAGATCAATTTTGATTTGCTAAATGTCTTCATGCATAACAATTCAGAGATCTATGTGCCATACTTTTATTTATTTGCAGGTTACATGATTTGATCGGATCCTTTTTGGCTCCGTCACGATCAGATCAAATAATTCAGGAAAGATCCTCAGTTTCCCAAGCTGCACTCTTCAGTTTTCTGATTCTCAATAAGTACTCCTACATTGCAAAAAATAGTTGTATGAGAAGAAGCAGGAACCACCGTTTAAAACATATGGATTTAGAGTACAACATATTGCCATTTGAAGAAATTGATCACCCAGACTTCTAACTATTATTTTCAATCTATTCAATCTACGTGACATGATTGTATGAATCTCAATGCAATTTAAAGGTCTTGCTTCCAAACTGAATGCCTTCAGGCAATAGTGAACATATTTGCATTTGAAGGAATAGAAGACCCCGAGTGCCAAATATTATTTTCGCTGTATTCAAGGTACATGCCATGATTGTCTGAATCTCAATACAACTCTAAGGTCTTGCTCCATGACTGAATTTCTGCATTTAAGTGCAACTCTGTAGGTTCTATTCAAGCTAATTATTGGATTCAGGCATAGTACTTAAAACTGGTGATGCTGTGATGTACTTTTTTGAGTAATGATAAAAAGCTATGTTGTTTCCCTAAAATATAAAGCTCCTCTTTTTATAACACAGGTATTAAAAAAAGCGAAAGCACTGCCAAGCGAAGGATGCTGGACAGCTGGAGCAAACGCATATGGCGGTCAGTGCATATGTCTCCCTGATTATTTCTTCTTCAAGTTATGATTAGATTTCTTACTAACTTCGTCCACTCTCTGCAAGCAAGATGTGCATTAAATTTGATCCCATGTGTTATTTAAAACTGTAAGATCAATTTTGATTTGCTAAATGTCTTCATGCATAACAATTCAGAGATCTATGTGCCATACTTTTATTTATTTGCAGGTTACATGATTTGATCGGATCCTTTTTGGCTCCGTCACGATCAGATCAAATAATTCAGGAAAGATCCTCAGTTTTGTACGTTGATTATGGAGTATTAAGATGGATGTGCAAATGTTAGACTTTTTCTTTTAGATGACCCTGCTGCACTGGTATGTTTAGGCTTCAAACTTTGTAGTTTTCTGCAGGTATAGGTGATGTGCAAGGTTGCTCTTCTCATGGTACGTGATGTCAAAACATATCTCTGATCATAAGCGCATTGCTCATTCTCATTTTTTTTGTTTTCTTTGCGTTCTGATGTAGGTGTCAGCTCTTACACAGATGAACTAGACTGATCTTATCAAATAATTCTAGAAGGATTTTTTTGGCTACACTGAAATTACAGTAAAAATAGAGAGTAAAGCATGGATTGTGCACCTCCCATTGAGCTCTGCGATGTCCACATGGAAGAGCAAACATGGAGCTACAATAATGGCAGAATAAAATTTCTGCACGCCACCGAACACTGAGCAGAAGTACTCCATGGTTGATGATAGCTCTCAGCTATTAGTTTCTTGGATCAGATATATGCTATGCTTCCACTCATTCTTATTTGGGGCACACATACAAAATAACGTGGGTAAGTTGGTAGCAAACCCATTTTCTCTCCGACAGAACTTCTCTTCGTAGATGATACATAGAATTACCTCTTCAAATTAAGAAGTCACTTGAATAAAGAGGTTGTAGCTCTAATTTATATATTATGGCATGTTTTGATTTGAAACCTAAAATTTCTAATTTCCTCCGTTTTGTGATCAGAATAATGCAAAACTCTAAAGGATCAGACAGACAAGGAAATGAGGTCACAACTTATCATGGCATCACCTGTAGAACTATATACAAGACACTATTGATGGATGATAATGGTGATTGGAAGGAGGATAATGATTCTATGAGTACTTTGATTGGTA
The DNA here is from genome assembly GCA_947311845.1 of Poa pratensis. NCBI lineage: Eukaryota > Viridiplantae > Streptophyta > Magnoliopsida > Poales > Poaceae > Poa > Poa pratensis. The sequence goes on from CAMZMU010000073.1 coordinate 21,547,376, forward strand.
ACTACTTCCAACACTTGTTTACTTCGGAGGTCTCAGAACCGAAGTTGGATGTTCTGAATAAGGTTAAACCCAAAGTATCACCCTATATGAATGAGGCTTTGATGGCTCCTTATTCTGAAGAGGAGGTCAAGAGAGCTTTATTTAGCATTGGTGACTTAAAAGCCCCGGGACCTGATGGTCTTCATGCGGTGTTCTACAAAAAGTTTTGGCACCTATTCGGAGATGATTTAACTAAGGAAGTGCTGAATGTTGTGAATTCTGGCCAAATCCCGGAAGGGTGGAACTCAACTACGATTGTGATGATCCCAAAGGTCGATACCCCGGAGAAGGTGGCCCAATTCAGACCAATTAGTTTATGTAATGTGGTCTATAAGGTGATTTCGAAAATGCTGGCTGCTAGATTGAAGGTTTTTCTGCCAGAGATTATTAGTGAGTCTCAAAGTGCTTTCGTTCCAGGACGCATTATTACTGATAATGTTATAGTGGCTTATGAGTGCTTACATACAATGAAGAAGAAGAAGACAGGGAGAGTGGGAAATTGTGCGATTAAACTAGATATGCACAAAGCCTATGATCGCGTGGAGTGGGTCTTCTTGAAGGCAGTCCTGGGGAAATTGGGCTTTGATGAGCGGTGGATCGAACTCATTATGACATGTGTATCGTCTGTGGAGTATAAAGTTCGGTTTAACTCAAATGAGACTGCCCCTTTTAGCCCTACCCGTGGTCTAAGACAAGGGGATCCCTTGTCTCCATACTTATTTCTTTTGTGCGCGGAAGGCCTATCCGCGCTTATATCTCATGAGGAGGAGAGGGGGAATTTATCCGGTGTCCAGGTTTGTCGAGACTCACCGGTTATTTCTCATTTATTATTTGCTGACGACTCTCTGATTTTGATGAAGGCAAATATTGACAATGCAAATACACTAAAGAAAATTCTTGCTGATTATTGTGATGCTTCGGGCCAAATGGTTAGTGTTGCCAAATCATCTATATTTTTTAGTCCGAACACCAATGTGGAGGTCAAGGCGGAAATATGTCAAACTCTGGATATTATGACAGAATCGCTCTCTGAAAATATTTGGGCCTCCCATCAATGATTGGTGTTGATCGTGTGGACTGTTTTAAGCATCTTATTGAGAGAATCCTGAAAATTGTAAATGGGTGGAAGGAAAGAACACTGTCATATGGAGGCAAGGAAGTGTTGATCAAGGCGATTGCCCAAGCTATCCCAACTTATGCGATGAGTGTATTCAAATTTCCGAAAAAAATTTGTAAGGGAATCACTGATGCAATATCGCACTACTGGTGGGGAGATGGGGAGGAGCAGAGGAAAATGCACTGGTTTGCCTGGTGGAAGATGTGTGTTCCAAAGGAGAATGGTGGAATGGGTTTTCGTGATATTCACAGCTTCAACTTAGCAATGCTTGCAAAACAAGCTTGGAGGTTGATTGATAACTATGATTCGTTGTGTGCTAGAGTTCTAAGATCTAAATACTATTCGAATGGAGATCTCCTGAGTTGTGAGCTGAAAAAAGGATCTTCGTTTGTGTGGCAGAGCATATGGGCAGGCATCCAAACCTTTAAAAAAGGTTGTATTTGGAGGGTGGGGAATGGAAACAAGATTAACATATGGGAAGACTGTTGGATTCCTAATAATCACTCAAGGAAAATTATGACAGTTCGTGGAAATCAGGTGCTCACAAGGGTAAATGAGCTTATTAACCCAGTGACAGGTGAATGGGATGAAGTCTTACTGAGGGAAAATTTTCTGCAGATTGATGTGGAGCGAATTCTACAAATTCCGATTTTTCAACACGAAACTGAAGACTTTGTAGCCTGGCACTTGACAAGCTGTGGACGGTTTACGGTTCGCTCTGCATACTATAAACAATGGGAAGACACCTTTCTGAACCGTGACTTAAACCCATCTATGATTTCATCTTCGGTAAATCATCCTGTGTGGAAAAAGTTGTGGAGCTTGAAGCTACCGACCAAGGTAAAAATATTCCTATGGCGATGCCTACATAATGCTATTCCCTGTCAGTGTGTACTTGCTAACAGGCACATTGGTAATTCGAGTCAATGCCCGGTGTGTACAAATTACCCAGAAGATGTTGCACATGCTCTTTTTAGATGTGCGAGAGCAGGGGAAGTCTGGACTGCGCTTGGTCTAGATGAAATGATGAGTAATGCGAACTTTGAGAATAAATCTGGAGCTGAAATCATTGTACAGGTACTTTGCGACCCCTATTTTCAGAAGCAGTACATTGACAACATCCAAATACCGGAGATGGTTGCTGTTACAAGCTGGTATATTTGGTGGCAGCGGAGGCTTATTAAAAGAGAGGAAGAGGTTCAATCTCCTGTCCGTTCTGGTCAGGCTATTCTAGCTACAGCTTTGTCCTTTGTACGATCGGCCATGAAACCTAACTCAGCACCAAAATTAACGAAGTGGAGGAGACCTTTATCAGGACAGGTAGCTTTGAATGTTGATGCTTCTTTTACTGAAGGTGATAATAAGGGTTCTTCTGGTGCTGTAATCCGCGACAGTAGAGGTTGGTTTATTGGAGCTGCCATTGCGAAATTTGATTTCGTCCCTGATATTGTCTCAGCTGAGGCGGCCGCCCTGGTGGAGGGACTGAAACTGGCCGAAAGCTTAGGCTGTAGCTCTTTGGTGGTGCAGATGGATAATCTAGTTGTCGTTGAAGCTCTGAATCTTAATTCGGGACATTCTATGGTGGCTGCCCCAATTTTAGATGATTGTCGTGATTTACTGAGAGGTTTTCGTAAGGTGTTGATAGAGCATTGTAATAGAGAGTGTAATATGGTAGCCCATGCTTTAGCTCACCAGGGGCGTGTTGATCCACCGTCTGTGTGGCTGGACTCACCCCCCGGATTTATTTCTAGCCTCTTGGCAAACGATGTAACAACTGTGGATATGTAGAGCAGCAAGTTCCAGACGCACTCTTTTCCCATCCAGGGTACCTAAGGGGACTGGATGGGTTTTTAATGAGGCGGCTTGCTAGCTCAGTAAAGTGGTTGAAAATTCAAAAAAAAAAAGACACTATTAGCAAAAACTCACTCATTGCTGAAGTTATATATGTTTCCTGATTCTAAAGCATGCATGTTATCATATATAAGTTTTGTTTCTTTCTACTGTAAGCTAGCCTTCCTACGAATTTACTTGAATTATTTGTTCTATTATTTGCTTGCTCTTCTTAGTCTGTATTTGAAAGAAAAAAACAATCCGTTTCGTACAATTAGTCCAAAAGAAGGCACCACAATCTACGACATCCAGCAATAAAATGCACAACCAGCATGATGTGATAGGAGGTAAATGAGACTACAAACAAACCTTCGCAAGGACCCACATCAGATACGCCTAAGCAATAATATATGGATCTACAAATCAGTTGGTGTAGTATAACAATAGATAAGAAAAGAGGCACCATATTCCCACTGGACTAACGAAATATATTTCTACAGAATCATTATAATGATGTAGATGAATTCATATTTTACAGAAACAATATTGTATTTATACACGGTTGAAAAAATCTTATCCGGGTAAAATATCATAGAAGATTATATTGCGGTAGATGAATCATTTGATAAACAAATTATAGAAGATACAACTATGGTTGATAAAGAGTACAACTGTACTTAGAAACCTTCCATAGGAAATTCTTATTAGCTGGATAAGGAAGCATACTTCCTATATTGAACTAGAAGTATGAAGCAAAAAGAAGTTGTCAGATTCAATTTATATTAGAACTGTAATGTCCATAACATTTGAAAATTATGATAATTTGGCTGACATATAATTAGTGCTGCATTAAATCAAATAATTGTTGTGTGCAGGGACATGCAGACAGCAAAGGAAAATTTTGAACATCAAAATCCAGGCAAACTAGCCGCTTAAATGTGCGGGCCATCCAGCTACGGGAATTCCTAGAAGAAAGAGTAATACTATGTGCATGGAATGAAACAGTCAAGCAGATAAATGAGCACATAATGGGCCAGATACAAGGTGAAGAGGTGACATACCGAAGCCTTGATACCATGTGCAAGACAACAAGGAACTTCAGCAGATTGGAAAACATGTGTCCTACTGAATTCCTCAACACCTTGAAGTTCCAGGAATCCCAGACCATCAGCTAAAACTGAAGGTAGGTGATGCTCCTACGCAACATCAACCAAGCTGCAGGTTTATGCAACGGTACGAGAATGACCATAACACAACTTGGAAATAAATACACTGAGGCACAAATAATTACAGGAACACATGTTGGAGAAAAGGTATACATATACCTCGGATCATCATGCCACCCAGCGACTCAAAATAACCATTCGTGGTGAAACGGAGGCAATATCCATTATCGGTCTGCTTCGCGATGACCATAAATAAGAGCCAAGGTCCGTCCTTGAACAAGGTAGGAATATATCTGAATAAGCAAGTATTCTGCCATGGGCAATTATATGTGGCATTGTCAAGGGTCACAAACAAAGAAGGATTGAAGCTGCTAATCGATGACAGTGAGTGTCCAAGTGAAGATAGTGCAAAGAATAATGTTTATATGGAGATATTATAAATTATCAAAGGAGTAAAAGACATTGATGGAGTGGAGAACCGATTGACACAAAGGAGACATACAACGTTTTAGTACAGCACAGTCTATTCAAGGTTGCTTAACAATCTTCACATGTACTTCATGGACGCCATTATTTATCCATAGCCAAATACATGTGTCGAGACAAAGTACAGATTACCAATTTTTAATGTACTTACAAAAAAATTAAAGCGCAAACTGCCCAAATCAATAAAATACATACATATGTTTTTATATATTCTCTCAAATCTAAAATAAAAAAATTATGGAGATTGGACCACATATTATTTCTAATTCGGATGGATATAGAATGATAGATTTACCAGTGAATCCTTCTGATACAAGCTAAACGACACAAACGCCATCAGATATTTGGCTAAATTGGTACTGTATGTTAACCAACGAAAATGCCATTGCAGCTGAAAGTACATTAAAAAAAAAATTGGATCATCCCCTTAAAGAAAATGGCATGTCATACAATACGTTAAATGGATTGCATACAGACGTATAGATTGAGGACCGTCATTTATCCCCAAATGTGAGATAGTATAATCGATGGATATAATACAACTAATTCTATGGCAAAAATAATCCAGAAATCAAGTATCACCTCCAACTAATTTATCAGCACTGAACTTGACGACTGGGACGGCGAGATGTAGCCTAAACAAGTAACACCTCCAAGAAAATGGCTTAGCATAAATCGGAGAAATGGGAATTTCACTGAGCACGGTCAATGGATTGGATACAGACGTCAAAGAGAAGAAAACGGGTATTTTACTTCCTCAAATATAGATTCTGGACCGTGATTTATCCTCAAATATGTAGTGAGAAGATTAATAGTTGGAAAAATAAAACTAATTCGCGATGGAGATAGGATGATAGATTACCTGGGGTTCTTTGCTCCAAGCTAAACAACATGAGCAATCAGATGATCTGAAATTAAAAGTTGGGGGAAAATTAAAAATGGGGAAGCGGCCGTGCGGGGGGGGGGGGGGGGGGGGGGGGGGAAGTGAGGAACGCACCTTGACTGCTGAATGCGGGCCGCAGCTGCGGCCTTCGTCGTGGTCGACCACGTCCAGGTACAAGCCGGGTCGCGCACAGTGCAGCACGCACTAAACTTGCCGGCCACCGCAGAATCAGCGACGGAGAGATGAACCATCGCCGGCAGGTTCAAAGCAGCGACGGCGAGATGAAGCATCGCCGGCTGGAAATGCCATGTCCGTGGCTGAATCACCCATCCACGGCTTGGTCAAGAATCGTACCCAAGACCATGGGCTTGAATACAATAGAGAAATGAGATTATTTTAAAAGTATGGTAAGTGGATTGGATATGCATGGACGATTGACTCACCGGTAGAGAAGAGAAAGGACATTTCTCTTCCATCATGTAGAGAAGAGAGAGAGTATAGGAATACAAACTCATTTACATTTATTTACATTTACAACGTGTACTAAAAGATGTCGCGAGAAATTAATGGTCAGATAAAATATAAATATGCATGGAATATTTAGGAAAAAACACGGCTAAATAATCATAAGCAGATGTATTTCAAAAAATATTTCAAAATGCGGCTACATGAAAATACCATCAAATCATAATGAGACAAAAAATCTGACTATAAATTCAATTCTGAATTTTTTTTTTGACACGCAATTCTGAATTTTGAAATGTAAAGAGGAGGAAAATGAAGAAAAAAAGGTAGGAGATTAAATAATTGATACAAGAATCTCCACAATGTTTAGTTGGACCCAACCACATTATACATGTGAAACTAATTAAAATTTTAAAAAGCTACTTTGCATTAAAAAAAATTATAAGATCGTATTGAAACCTAAATTATTTTTAAATTCATAAAAAATAATAAAGTATTAAATTTATAGCTACGGATAATGTTCCTCTAAAGTTTTAAAAATGTGTAAAAAGAAATAACATCAATAGATAGTCTAGCCGCGCAAATGCGCGGGCCACCTTGCTAGTTATTACTCATTAACAAGCTCATGAATCATGCAACTATATGTATCATTAAAAATCAACTCAAACATCCTTTTCCCAATCTTATAAAAGCATCCAACATATTTCAACCCATATTTCCAGTAGCTCTCCCATATATAAATGATAGTGTGGTGGTCTCTCAAAACAAATCAAACCAAAACAAAACAAAAGACGCTCCAAGTTTATGCGATAAAGTGTTTCGATCGAAAAACAGAAGTTGGACGTGTGCAAACCGAGAGTGTGTAGGTCCAGTGGGGTTGTCTTCACATCCCCAAGCTTATGGTCTTCACCATCCTTGGATAGCTCTTGGTGCATCTCCTCCAATCCCTGTGAAAAAACTTCAAAACACCGTTTCTCCCATTTCTTTTCTGTGGGGTGCATTAATAGTGATAAACAAATAGGTTTCTTGCTGCATATAATCCTTGAACAAAAATTCATATGAGATGTCCAGAAAGTGTATAATGTTGTATGCCTACTCATAAACTCAATTGGATCAAAAAGATTCAACTTAAAAGCTCAAAGCATGCATCAAACAAAATGGGACAGAATCTGTCCAGAAAAACAGCAGCAGCAAAACGTATTTTTCTACCCTACCAAACTTTCTCGAAAAATTCCGAAAAATTCATGCATACAGAGGATGAAAAGTTGCAACTACAGTTCAAATATGAGCTCATTCGGAGTTACAGAATAAGAATTAAAAATCATACCGTGCACTGACTCGTGCAGGAATAAAATCTCCGAACTCAATAAGCAACTTTTCAAGACCAAAATGGGTAAAACTTGGCACTTTATTAAAAACTCCAGAAACTAACTAGACACAAAATCTCTTGTTACAGCAAGAGGACACAAAGAAAAATCACACACAAAAATAACCGGGTTGCCTCCCGCAAAGCGCTTTCTTTATAGCCATATAGCTAGGCTTCTTACTTGTTGTTTATTGAAGATGAAGCTCATGAGGGAGCTTGAACTTTGATGTTCCCCTCTTTCTTGGGAAGTGTTCCATGCATAATACCAGGGTCCCATGTTGCTCTCAAACCGATCAAAATAATAGTCAAGTTGAAACCTGGTTGAGAGAAAAATAGAACACAAAAGTAATAACAACGAAGTCTAACTTTCTTTCTATGCATTGGCATTTTGTATATGAATGAAGTTTTCCAATGCATATTAACAAAAGTTACTTGCAGCCCATAATTATTAGTAGCATAAAGAGGGTTCTCATAACCTCCTCTCTCATAATAGTTGCAAGTAGTAGAAGTGTATTTAATCACGTAACCAATAGAATCTTCCAACTTAGATAATTTGGGAACATAAAGAGAGTCATTAAATTTATTTTGGAATTTATTAGCATGCTTCCCTCTTTCAAAATAGTTGTTAAGATCAATATCAAGTTTAATATCATGGTTGCAACAAAGATTTGGAACTAAAGATAATTGCAAACCACATAAGTATTTCTCAACATAAGCAAATTTCTCCTCTATGGTGTAGTTAGGAGAATTCAAGAACATAGCAGGACTCTTATTAGTAAGAGTATTTTCACAAACAGCAGTATATCATTTTTATCCTCACATAAAGTAGTAACAAGTTCTAAACATGGAGGATTATCAATAAGCATAGGACCATCATCTAAAGCATTATCATATAACATATTTAAGCAACACTCCTCATTATTATCAATAAGTTTACCAACAAAAGGTTTTTGAGTTTGAGTGTTACTATCATATGTTGATGGTGAAGTTGGGGATCCAACTCTTCATTCTCCAGTTGTTCTTTTTCAGCATCTTCTTGAGATTGCATGGGCATCCCCAAGCTTAGGTTTTTGTCCTCTTCTTCCTGCAAAATATTAGTTCTTTCCATGGCAGCAAGAGTTAACTTTTTACGTTTAATAGCATCTGCTCGAGAAAAGAAATCATCAGCTTCTTGTAATATTTCAAGTTCCTCAAGTGTAAATGTTGCAAGTTCCTCAGGTGTATAATCAAACAGAAAACCCATAGCAAAAGTAATGAAGAACTTACACCCAGACAAGTTTAAAGGAACCTCCCCAAGCTTAGATGATTGCAAGATATAAAACAAGTTAGAGAAACTTCCCCAAGCTTAGTCTAGTGCACACAAGAATAGAAACTTAAGCGCTACGCTCCCCGGCAACGGCGCCAGAAAAGTACTTGATTACCCCCAAGAGCAGGGGATCACTATAGCACCTCTCAATGTGGAAGTAAGGTATCGATCCGCAGGAGCAAGAAGGAAAAGTTATCTATTCCCTACAACTAAAGTGTCACAAGTTTTAGTTGATTATGCACTAAACAAGTTTAAGGAGCAAGGTGGTTGATTTGATGGATGGAAGTTTAATGTAACCAAGCAAGAATGTAAAAGTGTCCCAATCCTCTTCAATGCAAGAGGACAAGACAAAGGTTTTCTCTTATAGGAACAATGGACATGGGTTCATGGGTTCACTTAATCCTCTCTCTCTCATCTATGGTGATTATCATGTTATAGATAAAGTACACATAATTGTCATGTTTTAATGGTAGCTTTTATAACGGCTATATGTCCTAAAACACATAGTTGAAAGAAGTACTCATTTGTGTTGCTAGGTCACCCTCGTAAGGCTAGCGTGGTTGCTCTCACTCCCACATCATACTCTTTCTTTTTACCCCCAGATAAAGGATGTTGGACGGTACTGTGTCACTCAATACCTATGCCTTCTGTCACATTGGCCACCCAGTACCCACATACATCATACTTCATAATGGATAATATTCTAAACACTAGTGCAATGATTTATATTTCGTGTGTGTGACCACATCTCTCTCATCTATCTACACTTGGTGGTGTCAATCACCTCATGATAAAGATAAACAAGGCATTATGCATAAATCAAACCATCACATGCATCATAGAATATCTCCAAAGTATGACAAGTCATAAAAGATCCAACACAACAGTAAATGCATAACAAATATTATCTCACACCACAATATCCACCATGGGAATTACATAGATGACCGTAATCATGTTCAGCAGCTCATACGGTACTAATTAGTGAAGCTCAAAGAGAGGAGAGATACATAAGTTACCACCACAAACCCAAATCCAGGGGGTGGACTACTCCCCCTTCATCATGGAGACGGTGGAGAAGTCGTTGGAGAAGGTGGAGACCACCCCGGCAGCGCCCCGCCGGAGTTTTCCCCCTCCAATCTGCAGCTCCTGATCTCCGTTTCGGTGTTTCTGTATTTCGGCGGCGCTCCTTCCAGAGAACGTCGGGGGACATTTTATATAGGCATTTTTAGGTCAAGACGATGTCGCTGGAGAAAAGATCGAAGGCAACGGAGCCACGAGGGCCAAATGGGTGGGTCCCACGCGGCCAGGCACGAGGGCCAAATGGGTGGGTCCCACGCGGCTACAGTACCTGGCCGCGTGGGCCACCCCTTTTGGTCCTCGGACCTCCGTTTGTTCGCTTCCTTCGCCCACGGGTCTTCTTCCTTCCAAATATTGACGCCCGTAAATTTCCAGGTGATTTCGTTGACGTTTGGGTCCCTGAAACATTAAAATAAGAAAACGGGGTTTTCTGCCTATGCAGGGTTAATTCCATAAAAATAGGAAATAAATGAATATTCCCAAAGATAATTATAAAACATTGATATAACCCTTATATGATGCAAATATGATTGGAATATAAGCAATTAAAGTGCAAAGTTCATGTATGTATTTTACATGCATCAGTGATCGCCGCGATGGAGGACGCCGCGATGGCGGCAATGGAAGCCGCTGTGATGGTCGTCGTGATGATGGCAATGGAGGTCGTCGTCGTGATGATGGTGGGCGCCGCACTGATCGCCGCCATGATGATGGAGGAAGACGTGATGTTGATCATGATGTTGATCGACGTCGCCGCAATGATGGACGTCGCAACGGCCGTGACGGTGATCGCCGTCGTGATCGCGCCCCAACTCCATTTGTGGACGTGACTTGCCAGATCTGCAAGATCCACGGCCACCCTGCCTCGGATTGCTGGTGGCGCTACAAGAATGATGACTCCGACAGTGAGAGCGATGGAGATGACAAGGCTGCGCACATGGCTGCACATGGTGTTGATACCAATTGGTATTCTGACACGGGTGCCACCGACCACATCACTGGCGCCCTCAACAAGCTCTCCACTGCCGACAAATACAAGGGACGTGACCGTGTGCATACAGCAGATGGTCAAGGTATGCCCATAAGCCATATAGGTCATTCAATTTTGCAAACCCCACATGCATCTCTACAACTCAACAATATTCTTCATGTTCCGACAGCCTCAAAAAATTTGTTATCTATACACAAACTTGCTCTTGACAATGATGTATTTATTGAGTTTCATGCTTCTTTTTTTGTGATCAAGGATGAGGCAACAAGGAGCATTCTGTTTAAAGGGCCATGCCATGGTGGCCTCTACCCCTTAGTGCCATTCTCCAAGGGGTCTTCCAAGCATGCTTTTCTTATAATAAAGCCATCTTCATCCACATGGCATCGTCGTCTAGGGCATCCTTCGTCTTTTATCGTGCAAAGAGTTCTTAGGAAACACAATTTATCTTATTCCCCAGAAACAAATCCTTACATATGTGATTCTTGTCAACTAGCTAAGAGCCACCAATTGCCATATCCCGTCTCTACTAGTGTTTCTACAGCTCCACTGGAACAAATATTTTCTGATGTATGGGGTCCTGCCCCAGCCTCTGTTGGCAAGCACACCTATTATGTAAGCTTTATTGATGATTTTAGCAAGTTTACATGGATTTATTTGCTTAAAAAGCGTTCTGATGTTTATCAAGTTTTTCTCAATTTCCAACAATTTGTTGAACGAAAGTTTGCTCGCAAAATCATGACTATGCAAACTGATTGGGGAGGTGAATATGAAAAACTCAATAGTTTCTTCCAAAAAATTGGTATTACGCATCATGTCTCATGTCCTCATGCGCATCAGCAAAGTGGCTCCGCAGAACGCAAACATCGTCACATTGTTGAAGTTGGTCTTGCTTTACTTGCTCATGCATCTATGTCTCTAAAATTTTGGGATGAAGCCTTTCTCACAGCCACCTTTCTCATAAACTTGCTTCCTAGCAAAGTTATTCAATTTGAGTCTCCTGTTGAACGCCTTCTTCAAACCCCACCAAATTATGACTCTCTACGTATTTTTGGATGTGCTTGTTGGCCTAATCTTCGTCCATACAATAAATGAAAACTTGCCTTTAGATCTACACAATGTGTGTTTTTGGGCTATAGTCCACGCCATAAGGGAGTAAAATGTCTTGAGCCATCCACTGGTCGTATATGCATCTCACGTGATGTGGTTTTTGATGAAAACGTTTTTCCCTTTGCCTCCATGCATAAAAATGCCGGTGCACTCCTTCGCCAACAATTTCTTCTCCTTCCTACAAATGCTCCAAATATATCTAATGAGGGGGATGCAAATATTGATGATCATATGTGCTTGCCTGTTGTTCCTGTCACTAATCATGGCCAGGATCCCGCAGAAGAAAATCCTGCGCAAAACGACGAAGAAAACAGTCAAAACAGTGAAGAAAATGATGTTGAAACGGACTCACAAGAAGACAGCAGCAGCGCTAGATCCGAGGTTGATTCAGGTGCAGCCACCTCGGATCATGTGCATGCAAATCCCGGTGTGGATTCCTCTGCACCTGGCTCCCCTGGCGACACGACAGAAGATGCTTCGCCGTCCCCCCCGTCTGGCCACTCCGCGTCGGCCACGTCGTCCAACTGTGACGCTCCCGGGACCCCCGCGCGGTCCCGTGCTATCTCCCTGCATGACGCGGCTCCCGTGCGGTCCCGTGCTGCTCTGCATGGCGCTGGCACTGCCGACAGCGACGGCGGGAACCCCGACAGCGACGCCCCCAGCCAGTCTTCAGCTGCCACGACGCGCGACAGCACGGCAGCTGCATGCGCATCTTCTGGCGCCAGATCCCATGCTGATGCGGGTGCAGCGCCGGATCTTCTGCGCATTCCACTGGTGCAGCTTCTTCTGCACCTCGCACACGTCTACAAAAGGGCATTTCAAAGCCTAAAAAATTCACATATGGCACAGTAAGGTATGATAAGTATGGTAAACCAATTGATGATACGATTAAGTTTGGTATGCTTGCTTCCACAGGAGAACCCTCCTCTCTCTCGGATGCCCTTGCTGATTCCAAGTGGCGCAAAGCAATGGAGGAGGAATATGCTGCTTTGCTTCAAAACAAAACTTGGCACCTTGTTTCCCCTAGCAATAACAAAAATTTGATTGACTGCAAATGGGTTTATCGTATCAAAAGAAATGCAGATGGTACCATTGATAGGTACAAAGCACGTCTTGTTGCAATTTAACATCCCAAGTTCTTTTGAAAAATTGAAAAATCAGAAAAATTTAAAACTTTTGAAAACTATTATGTATTTTGCTTTGAAAGGAAAAATCATGCATACATTCATCATCATATAGCATTGTTTGCAATTGGTTATTTCAAAAGTGGGAAATAAATTTCCACTTGAAAACATATTTACGAAAATATATTAGTAGAGCATTTATGCTCCAAGTTTTTATTTTGACTTTTATGAATGTATTGTTCTGATAGTGTTGCTTGTGAAATTGTTTGAATTTGTTGCAATATAAATATTTGCAAATGTTTATCTTGTGGTATTTAAAGCCACCTTTGATTTGTTTTAAAACTATTTTACTTTTGACATCAAGTGTCATATTGTTTATTTATTAAAAACCTAGTTTGGAAATCAAAATGATTTCTAATAGAAAAGTGTGTTTGGTGTGAATAGTTTGTTTGTATTGAGAATTATTCTATTACTTACCTATTCTCTATTTTCAAGTTTTATAGTTTTGTTTTGAAAGAAAATATTTATTTGGATTTTTAAAATGAGTTTTGAAATCATTTTGATCTATCAAACCCCTTTTAAACTATTGGAGTTTTATGCAAAATTATTTTATTGACTGAGATAAATCAAATTACTCATATTTTGCTTTGGTTTAAATTATATTTCAAAAGGAATTTATAAAAACCCTATAGTTTTTAAATGGCATTATTATGTCCAAAAATTTGATTAAACACATTTCAAAAATTTAATTTTCAAAATGTTTGGGAAAATGTGTTTGGAAAGTTGCAAAACAAAGAGTTTGATCTTACAAAAATTTAGAAACTGGTTTGAGTCCATTTGGACATTTATTTTAAAAGATATTAAATTTTCCTTTTTTAAAAGGAAAAGTTTGGACAAAAAAAGACGACCTATCTACCGCACACCGCAGTGCACAACGGCCCAACAACAGCCCAGACCCACCTAACCTTTTCTCTAACTGACATGTGGGCCCCACCGATGACGCAGGCAATGATGTCATCGGCTTCAACCTCCTGCGCAAGGAAATCGCCCGAAACCACCGGATCAAATTGGTTACGATTTGCTAGCAAATTTTCTCGTGCCTCTGCCTCCATATAAAGTCCACGACCTTCCCTCCGTTTCCCCTCAAAAACCCTAGCAAAAGCGCCACCAGGCTGCCCGTAATCAAGCTCGCCATCCCGCCATTTCCACCGGCGAATTCTTCAAACTCCGGCGACATCCGTGAACTCCGAGCCCTCACACCGACCTATTTCTCTCCCTTTTCTCCTTGCGCATCTTTCTAATTTTGCTCCGTAATTTATTTCGCAGCGGAACGAGCAGTCCGTGTTCAACCGAAGCAAGCCGCCGCCGTCCTCTACTCCAGCGAGCACTAGAGGGAGAAGCAGAGCACGCCCGCGATCCCGAGCCCACCGTCTTCCTCGCCTCGAATTCCTGCATCCCGTGGTACGCCCTGTGGTTCCCGTCCCCCTCGTGTTCGCCGTCTCCGTGTACGCCGGCGATGGCGCCACCGTAGATGTTAGGTCACCGGCATAAGTCCGGCGAGAAGCGCCGCTCGTTTATGGTCAACGCGATCTGGGTCGCTGGATCTAGATCCAACGGATCCTGTTACATCCGTCCGCGAAGGGGTACGAGCCAATAAGATCCCGCCACATCGACGCTTCGTCAGCGCCAAGTCACGCCTCTTCAACGCCACGTCAAGCCCAGTCAGCAGCCTCATCAGCCAGTCAATGTCCAGTCAGCACCGCATGGAAAATGATTTTTCCTGTTTTATTTTAAAAGACTGTTTTGCAGAAAAGTCCCTGCGTTTTAAATCTATCATTAATTTTTACTCATTTGTCCAAATTTTATGAAAAATATATTTTTGGAAAGTTTATAATGTGTAGAAACTTTTGGTATGTTTATTTTGGTATTTTGTCGAAATTAATTTAGATAAATTTTAAAAATGGTTTAAATAGTATTTTGCCTATATTTTGAATTTAAAAATAGATTTTTGAGCAAACTCTTTTGCTATAGTTTTGTATGCCTAAGTATTGGCCGTAGGAATACTCTATTATTTTTGTAAAATTGTTTTCAAAGATTTTTGAGTAAATATTGATTAAATGCTTTTTAGTTGTTATTTTTAATAAATAAAATGTATTAAAAATTATTTCCTTCTTATATTCAAGTTATAAAATAACTTAGTAGTATTTTGAAGACTTTAGTACTAAAAGTACTTAGAAATATTTTGTCTCTCAAAACAAAACTATTTCTTCCTTAGAAAATATTTGACAAGTATTTTGACAACACTGTTCCTTAGAAAATTTTACCATCTCTTATGTTGGTAACTTTTTCCTTAGAATTTATTTGTGACTTATTGTTTGACCCTTGGTCCTTAGTTATTTTTGGACCATCTTACTTGCTTTCATTCCTTAGAGCATTTCTCATAAGCATGGCATGCATATTAAGTCCTTAGTATTATTTTGTACTCCTTACATGACTTTCCTCCTTAGAAAAGTTGAGGATGCATGTTAGCCCTTTTAGCCCTCCTAGTCAAAAATCACTGAGTTAGAATTTAGTGGAGATAATGAAGGACCAAAGAAGGACTTAGCTTGAAAACAAGACTCCAGAAGCCTCTCCAAGAAGAAAAGTACTTAGAAGAAATCAAGAGGAACTAATCATCCTACCTTCTTTAAGTCATTCTTCCCTTTTTCTTATTTTCTTCCTTCTTCTCTTAGTCTTCATGGTGACTAAGTTATATTGAAGACCTTGAGGCTGCCAACATCATCAAGTCTGCAGAACCATCAAGCCTACCAAATTGAATGAAGTCAATAAACCAAGAAGAAAGCTACAAGGAAGCCTGGAGAAGATGCTTGGAAGACCAACTACTCCATTCTTTCTACCTTTCTTCTTTCTACTTTCTATCTCTCACCTTGGACATAGATAATTGAAGACCATTGAAGATACATGAAGCTGCAAAGGAGTTGAAGAATTATTTGAAGACCAAACTTGTGAAGACTTGAACTAGCCTTACAACTTTTCAAGTTGTTGTTTTATTAAGTTTACTTAAGCTCAACCTTGACCTTGCCTTAGCCATTTGGAATAAGTTGTTTTATGTATTTTCCTTATTGTGTTTTGTATGTCTTTCACATCATAATGCCTTGTATCATTCTGCATCTCTTGCATGTCATATTTTCTTAAATATTGTTTGGCTGCATATTTATTGTGTATTGTTTGATGTGTTAGAAATTTCGGAGAGAGACGAAGGTGGTTGCAACTGCTACTACTACACATGTTTGCCAAGGCAAGTGGCACACCCCCATGAAATTTTCCTAAGTATTTTTATATGCATTACTTAGTGTATTTCTTATATGCATGTGTTGGATAGTATTATTGCTATGTGCTAAACCCACCATACCTTTACACTAGTTGTGTCTAGAACCCCTTTGATAACTTAGTAGAATATTTGATGCTATGCAAATGTGTTTTCTTTAAAGCTTAATTCTACTAAGTAATTTATCACCTGGGTGGACTTGGCTATGAAAAGACGATGGAAAGGTTGAGTGTCATCTCTTAGGGGTGACCTCCAAGGGATGGTCACTTGTGGTTGCCACCCAGGGTATTAAAGGGACCAAAGTTTTCTCTAAGTGAAGATGCTTCCAGTGCAGCCACTTGGTATTATGGCTCTGCCTTGACTAAGTAAGTTTAGGAACCTGATTCCGGCACGTCTCAGTAGATGAATATCTTTGGGTCTGCCCAGAGGAACAGGGGACTGTTTCCCAAAGGTCTCGTCTCAACTCTCTCCTTTTCCTTAGCACAAATTGAGTGCTTGAGGATAGTTTGGGTTTGTTGGGTCTCGTGGTGAAAGTGCACAACCTCTCGAGAGTGTAAAATCTAAGTACTTAGCCGTGTCCCCGGTTACGGACAATTTGAGCAGCTGATCAAGGATGACAACGGAGGCTCCCAACATTCCAATTTCTGAAATAAAAGTGTGAAGGTTGAACAAAAGTAGACAAGAGGATGGTATTCATGCCATACCTGTTTTTGACAAAAGAAAAGTGTTTTATAAAAGATAGGAAAAACTTGCTTTTATGCAAATCAGCCTTGAAACTCCACCAGCCAAATATGCATATAGGCTATAGAGTTATTCCATTAAGTGTCCACATAGTGTCACTTGCCAGATCCATTTTTAATGGTTCTGACCCACTCTGTTGCAAAATTTTATTTGTTGCAGATTGTTCAGTTGACGAGTGAGTTTCGTTAAGGTTTCGAGTCTGCAACCAACATGTTTTCGCCTGTGGCACATGCTAAGGATGAGGACTCCATGAAGATTATTATTTCCGCTGCTTTACTCTTTCAAGCTAGCTATATGCTATGCAAGTTGTAATGAATATTTTACCAAGTCTGGATCATTCGATGTAATAATGATACTTTGTTGTGATACTACATCTTAAACTGTGTGTGCAAATGAAACGATCCAGGGGTTTGCACTATACACAGGTACCTTGCCATATTTTAAGTGCAGGTACGCTACAGATGGTATCAGAGCACTGTGTTGCCTGTAGGTTCGAAACCCTAAGTCTGGTTAGAAATAAGAAAGCCCATAGGACAAAAATTTATTTGCTTTGTCTAAAACTTTGGATATCATTCTTGTAACTTCTTAACTATTCGCGTTCTAAATGCCTTCTCTTATTTATAGATGTCCCGCCTCCTGGAATCACTCAAGAAGGTCCAGCAATGACCATGACCTTGGAATGTGAGACTGAGTTTCCAAAAGCTTTGAAGGACCTCATGTTGAGCATGGGACTTGAAGGAGCAGCAGTCTACAAAGGTTTTCCTTTCATGGGTGAAGGTCAAGAGTACTGGTGGGTGCAACTCCATCTATACAAGAACAAAGACGATGACCACAAGACCAAAGGTTGCTGCATGTTCACAAACCCAATAATTCGAACATCATTCTTTGATTCAGCAAGAAGTGCAGCATGGGAGGCCATCGAGAACCTTGGAAGAAGACTTCGATTTAGACTCCACAACACTCAGAAATACTTGATGAACTCAAGGAAATAGAGGAGGAACTCGATGCACTCAAGAAGAGATAGAATAGACCCCTTATGTTTAGAATAAAGAAACCATGTTGATGTATTGACCTATCAAATTGTGGTATGGCAGTACTATCATATGTTTCCCCATATCCTAGGTACTTCGATCCAAAAACGACTAGTTGGTTTTCTCAAAAATTTGTGAGTTTTTATCATGTGTGATTGTTGTGTCAAATTGCTTGTATGGGTAGGAATAATTCTCCTAGATCTGTCTATCTTTTACTCATCTCTGCTAAACCCAAACAGATGCCTCACCAGAGCCCCAACGTTGATGTGAAGACAATGACAAATCAAATAATAGAAGCACAGAATCAGTTGAGCTTGTTAATGAACCAAAACCAAGAAGACACCAAGGACATTCCAGCACCACCCCATCTCAAGAGATATGCTGATCAAATTCTTGAAGCTTAGACCAAAGAAATTCTCAAGTACTACTGAACCTATTTTGGCTGATGATTGGCTACGTTCAGTAAATAAGGATTTAGTCACAATTGGATGCACAGATGCTGAGAAGGTTAGATTCACAGCATATCTACTGGAAGGACCTGCAGCAAACTGGTGGGACAGCTACCAGATCACTTACCCCATTGAAGGGATGACATGGGAATTGTTCCAAGAAGGATTTCGTGCTGAACATATTTCATCAGGAGTGATGAAACTGAAGAGGGAGGAATTTCTCGACCTTCGACTAGGCGACCGAACTATAGATGAATACCTGAATGAGTTCAACAATCTAGCGCGCTATGCACCGGATGATGTTGATACAGATGATAAAAGGAGGAAGAGATTTCTAAATGGTCTGGATGGCAAATTATCCATTTATTTAACAATTGCCCATGCCCCTGACTACCAGTCACTGGTTAACCAAGCTATAGTCCTGGAAAGTAAACTGAAGCAATATGCAAACAAGAAGAGAAAGCAGAAATTGGAAAACCATCGCTCAGCATCACAACATGAATGGAGCACTTCACATGAGGAACATGTTCGTTTTGAGTTCAACCACCATGAAGACCATAACCACCATTGTCGTAATATTAATGAACACGACGTGCATGGAGAGGATGACCACCACCTCAACCATGGACACCATAGCCCCGCTCATATTGAAGAAGTTTATGACCTCGAAGATGAGCACCTTATGGGAGAAAACAGTAGTCAGAATCTCCTCCCAAAACCCAATAAGAAGGACCTCAGTCAGGTAGAGTGTTTCAAATGCAAGAAAAGGGGACACTACTCCCGAAGCTGTCCAGAAAAGAAGACGGCAATGGGACTAAGCCAATTCAGTTCAGAAAGGGACATGTGTTTTCTATAAACATAGAGAGAGTTCTCAAGAAACCAGACCCAGTTATCGAAGGATTGATGATCAACTCTTATCCTGCCTTAGTACTTTGATATTGAAGCAACACATTCATTCATATCAAAGACTTTGTGAGTAAAAATAAGATCCCCAATCGAGGACTTAGGAGACCCATCCGGGTAAGCTCTACAGAAGGAAAAATGCCAGCAAACACTGTATGCCAAAACATGACCTTGGGAATTGAGACACATAACTTCCCAAGTGAGTTGTTTGTGCTGGACCTGCAAGGCTTTGATATAATCATAGGCAAGGACTGGATATCCAAATATGATGGTCAGATTGATCAAGCCAACAAAGCGGTCACGCTCACCACACCAGATAAAAGGCGGATCAGATATCAATGTAAAACCAGAAATGAAGCACCCAGAGAAACTTCAGGAGTTTAGCCAAGTAGGACCAGAGTCAATGTAATGGTGATAAGGTTGTAATATTGCCATTGGAATTTTAATACCAACACAGATCTCTTTTAAGGGTGGTAGCCACCGAGTTATCCCAGTCACAACCTTTTTGCTAGCCTTCCCGAATCTCGGGACGAGATTCCTTTTAAGGGTGGTAGTCTGTAACATCCCAAGTTTTTCAAAAATTGAAAAATCAGAAAAATTTAAAACTTTTGAAAACTATTATGTATTTTGCTTTGAAAGGAAAAATCATGCATACATTCATCATCATATAGCATTGTTTGCAATTGGTTATTTCAAAAGTGGGAAATAAATTTCCACTTGAAAACATATTTACGAAAATATATTAGTAGAGCATTTATGCTCCAAGTTTTTCTTTTGACTTTTATGAATGTATTGTTCTGATAGTGTTGCTTGTGAAATTGTTTGAATCTGTTGCAATATAAATATTTGCAAATGTTTATCTTGTGGTATTTAAAGCCACCTTTGATTTGTTTTAAAACTATTTTACTTTTGACATCAAGTGTCATATTGTTTATTTATTAAAAACCTAGTTTGGAAATCAAAATGATTTCTAATAGAAAAGTGTGTTTGGTGTGAATAGTTTGTTTGTATTGAGAATTATTCTATTACTTACCTATTCTCTATTTTCAAGTTTTATAGTTTTGTTTTGAAAGAAAATATTTATTTGGATTTTAAAATGAGTTTTGAAATCATTTTGATCTATCAAACCCTTTTAAACTATTGGAGTTTTATGCAAAATTATTTTATTGACTGAGATAAATCAAATTACTCATATTTCGCTTTGGTTTAAATTATATTTCAAAAGGAATTTATAAAAACCCTATAGTTTTTAAATGGCATTATTATGTCCAAAAATTTGATTAAACATATTTCAAAATTTTAGTTTACAAAATGTTTGGGAAAATGTGTTTGGAAAGTTGCAAAACAAAGAATTTGATTTTACAAAAATTTAGAAACTGGTTTGAGTCCATTTGGACATTTATTTTAAAAGATATTAAATTTTCCTTTTTAAAAAGGAAAAGTTTCAACAACAACAACAAAGCCTTTTATTCCCAAACAAGTTGGGGTAGGCTAGAGTTGAAACCCATAAGATCTCGAAACCAAGTCATGGTTCTGGCACATGGATAGCTAACTTCCACGCAGCCCTATCCATGGCTAATTCTTTGCTGATATTCCAATCATTCAGGTCTCTTTTAACCGACTCCTCCCATGTCAAGTTTGGCCTAACACGACCCCTCTTAACATTCTCATCCCGCTTTATCCGTCCGGTATGCAAAGGCGCTTCCGGAGGCCTACGTTCTATATGACCAAACCATCTTAGACGGTGTTGGACAACCTTCTCTTCAATCGGTGCTATCCCAACTCTCTCACGTATATCATCATTCCTAACCCGGTCCTTTCTTGTGTGGCCACACATCCATCTCAACATGCGCATCTCCGCTACACCTAACTGTTGGATATGTCGTCTCTTGGTCGGCCAACATTCTGCGCCATACAACATGGCAGGTCGAATCGCCATCCTATAAAATTTGCCTTTTACCTTCTGTGGCACTCTCCTATCACAGAGGACGCCAGAAGCTTGGTGCCACTTCATCCAACCAGCTTTGATTCGATGAGTCACATCTTCATCGATATCACCATCCTTTTGGAGCATAGACCCCAAATATCGGAATGTGTCTTTCTCAGGTACAACCTGTCCATCAAGCCTAACCTCTTCCTCCTCATGCCTAGTAGAACTGAAACTGCACCACATGTACTCAGTTTTGGTTCTACTAAGCCTAAAACCTTTTGATTCTAGAGTCCACCTCCACAGCTCTAACTTTCTATTTACCCCCGCCCGACTATTGTCAATTAGCACCACATCATCTGCAAAGAGCATACACCATGGGATATCTCCTTGTATATCCCTTGTGACCTCATCCATCACCAAAGTAAAGAGATAAGGGCTCAAAGCTGACCCCTGGTGCAATCCTATTTTAATTGGAAAGTCATCGGTGTGGCCATCACTTGTTCGGACACTTGTCACAACATTATCATACATATCCTTAATGAGGGTAATGTACTTTGTTGGGACTTTGTGTTTCTCCAAGGCCCAGCACATGACATTTCGTGGTATCTTATCATACGCCTTCTCCAAGTCAATGAACACCATATGAAGATCCTTCTTCTTCTCCCTATATCTCTCCATAAGGTGCCGTACCAGGAAGATGGCTTTTATGGTAGACCTCCCAGGCATGAAACCAAATTGATTTTTGGTCACACTTGTCAATCTTCTTAAACGGTGATCAATGACTCTCTCCCATAGCTTCATTGTATGGCTCATCAACTTGATTCCACGGTAATTAGTGCAACTTTGAACATCCCCCTTGTTCTTGAAGATTGGAACTAATGTACTCCTCCTCCATTCTTCGGGCATCTTGTTTGACCGAAAAATGAGGTTGAAAAGTCTAGTTAGCCATACTATCGCTATGTCTCCAAGGCCTCTCCACACCTCGATGGGGATACCATCAGGGCCCATTGCCTTGCCTCCTTTCATCCTCTTCAAAGCCTCCCTAACCTCAGCCTCCTGGATCCGCCGCACAAAGCGCCGACAGGTATCATCGGAGGAATCGTCTAGCTCAATGGTAGAGCTCTCATTCTCTCCATTGAACAGGTTGTCGAAGTACTCGCGCCATCTACGCTTGATCTCTTCGTCCTTCACGAGGAGTTGATTTGCTCCGTCCTTTATGCATTTGACTTGGTTGACATCCCTCGTCTTCCTTTCTCTCATTTTCGCCATCTTATAGATGTCCCTTTCACCTTCCTTCGTGTTAAGACATTGGTAGAGATCCTCATACGCCCGACCCCTTGCCTCGCTCACCGCTCGCTTTGCGGCCTTCTTTGTCTGCTTATATATCTCCATGTTGGTTGCACTCCTGTCCAGGTATAGGCGTCTGAAACAGTCCTTCTTCTCCTTAATAGCCTTCTGGACCTCAACGTTCCACCACCAGGTATCCTTAGCATCCCTTCTACTTCCCCTAGACACCCCAAATTCCTCTGAAGCAATCTTCCGAATGCAAGTCGCCATCCTCATCCACATAATGTTTGCATCGCCTCCTTCCTCCCAAGGGCCCTCCTTAAAAACCCTCTCCTTAAAAGCTTGAGTTACCTCTCCCTTTAACTTCCACCAATTTGTTCTAGCAACTTTTGTGCGCTTATCCCGCTGGACATGAATCCAAAAACGGAAGTCAGCCACCACCAGCTTATGCTGATGGACAACACTCTCTCCAGGTATCGCCTTACAATCAAGGCAAGCGCGTCTATCTTCCCTTCGAGAGAGGACAAAATCAATCTGGCTAGAGTGTTGGCCACTACTGAAAGTCACTAGGTGGGATTCTCTCTTTCTAAAGAGGGTGTTAGCTACGACCAAGTCGTAAGCTAGGGCGAAGCTTAAGACATCCTTTTCCTTTTCATTCCCTTTTCTTCCTCCTAAAAAGGAAAAGTTTGGACAAAAAAAAGACGACCTATCTACCGCACACCGCAGTGCACAACGGCCCAACAACAGCCCAGACCCACCTAACCTT
Organism: Poa pratensis; assembly: GCA_947311845.1. NCBI lineage: Eukaryota > Viridiplantae > Streptophyta > Magnoliopsida > Poales > Poaceae > Poa > Poa pratensis. The sequence goes on from CAMZMU010000073.1 coordinate 21,570,771, forward strand.
TTCTCTGACTGACATGTGGGCCCCACTGATGACGCAGGCAATGACGTCACCGGCTTCAACCTCCTGCGCAAGGAAATCGCCCGAAACCACCGGATCAAATTGGTTACGATTTGCTAGCAAATTTTCTCGTGCCTCTGCCTCCATATAAAGTCCACGACCTTCCCTCCGTTTCCCCTCAAAAACCCTAGCAAAAGCGCCACCAGGCTGCCCGTAATCAAGCTCGCTGTCCCGCCATTTCCGCCGGTGAATTCTTCAAACTCCGGTGACATCCGTGAACTCCGAGCCCTCACACCTACCTATTTCTCTCCCTTTTCTCCTTGCGCATCTTTCTAATTTTGCTCCGTAATTTATTTCGCAGCGGAACGAGCAGTCCGTGTTCAACCGAAGCAAGCCACCGCCGTCCTCTACTCCAGCGAGCACTAGAGGGAGAAGCAGAGCACGCCCGCGATCCCCGAGCCCACCATCTTCCTCTCCTCGAATTCCTGCATCCCGTGGTACGCCCTGTGGTTCCCGTCCCCCTCGTGTTCGCCGTCTCCGTGTATGCCGGCGATGGCGCCACCGTAGATGTTAGGTCACTGGCATAAGTCCGGTGAGAAGCGCCGCTCGTTTATGGTCAACGCGATCTGGGTCGCTGGATCTAGATCCAACGGATCCTGTTAGATCCGTCCGCGAAGGGGTACGAGCCAATAAGATCCCGCCACGTCGACGCTTCGTCAGCGCCAAGTCACTCCTCGTCAACGCCACATCAAGCCCAGTTCGCAGCCTCGTCAGCCAGTCAACGTCCAGTCAGCACCGCGTGGAAAATGATTTTTCCTGTTTTATTTTAAATGACTGTTTTGCAGAAAAGTCCCTGCGTTTTAAATCTATCACTAATTTTTACTCGTTTGTCCAAATTTTATGAAAAATATATTTTTGGAAAGTTTATAATGTGTAGAAACTTTTGGTATGTTTATTTTGGTATTTTGTCGAAATTAATTTAGATAAATTTTAAAAATGGTTTAAATAGTATTTTGGCTATATTTTGAATTTAAAAATAGATTTTTGAGCAAACTCTTTTGCTATAGTTTTGTATGCCTAAGTATTGGCCGTAGGAATACTCTATTATTTTTGTAAAATTATTTTCAATGATTTTTTAGTAAATATTGATTAAATGCTTTTTAGGTGTTATTTTTAATAAATAAAATGTATTAAAAATTATTTGCTTCTTATATTCGAGTTATAAAATAACTTAGTAGTATTTTGAAGACTTTAGTACTAAAAGTACTTAGAAATATTTTGTCTCTCAAAACAAAACTATTTCTTCCTTAGAAAATATTTGACAAGTATTTTGACAACACTGTTCCTTAGAAAATTTTAGCATCTCTTATGTTGTTAACTTTTTCCTTAGAATTTATTTGTGACTTATTGTTTGACCCTTGGTCCTTAGTTATTTTTGGACCATCTTACTTGCTTGCATTCCTTAGAGCATTTCTCATAAGCATGGCATGCATATTAAGTCCTTAGTATTATTTTGTACTCCTTACATGACTTTCCTCCTTAGAAAAGTTGAGGATGCATGTTAGCCCTTTTAACCCTCCTAGTCAAAAATCACTGAGTTAGAATTTAGTGGAGACAATGAAGGACCAAAGAAGGACTTAGCTTGAAAACAAGACTCCAAAAGCCTCTCCAAGAAGAAAAGTACTTAGAAGAAATCAAGAGGAAGTAACCATCCTACCTTCTTTAAGTCTTTCTTCCCTTTTTCTTATTTTCTTCCTTCTTCTCTTAGTCTTCATGGTGACTAAGTTATATTCAAGACCTTCAGGCTGCCAACATCATCAAGTCTGCAGAACCATCAAGCCTACCAAATTGAATGAAGTCAATAAACCAAGAAGAAAGCTACAAGGAAGCCTGGAGAAGATGCTTGGAAGACCAACTACTCCATTCTTTCTACCTTTCTTCTTTCTACTTTCTATCTATCACCTTGGACATAGATAATTGAAGACCATTGAAGATACATGAAGCTGCAAAGGAGTTGAAGAATTATTTGAAGACCAAACTTGTGAAGACTTAAACTAGCCTTACAACTTTTCAAGTTGTTGTTTTATTAAGTTTACTTAAGCTCAACCTTGACCTTGCCTTAGCCATTTGGAATAAGTTGTTTTATGTCTTTTCCTTATTGTGTTTTGTATGTCTTTCACATCATAATGCCTTGTATCATTCTGCATCTCATGCATGTCATATTTTCTTAAATATTGTTTGGCTGCATATTTATTGTGTATTGTTTGATGTGTTAGAAATTTCGGAGAGAGACGAAGGTGGTTGCAACTGCTACTACTACACTCATGTTTGCCAAGGCAAGTGGCACACCCCCATGAAATTTTCCTAAGTATTTTTATATGCATTACTTAGTGTATTTCTTATATGCATGTGTTGGATAGTATTATTGCTATGTGCTAAACCCACCATACCTTTACACTAGTTGTGTCTAGAACCCCTTTGATAACTTAGTAGAATATTTGATGCTATGCAAATGTGTTTTCTTTAAAGCTTAATTCTACTAAGTAATTTATCACCTGGGTGGACTTGGCTATGAAAAGACGATGGATAGGTTGAGTGTCATCTCTTAGGGGTGACCTCCAAGGGATGGTCACTTGTGGTTGCCACCCAGGGTATTAAAGGGACCAAAGTTTTCTCTAAGTGAAGATGCTTCCAGTGCAGCCACTTGGTATTATGGCTCTGCCTTGACTAAGTAAGTTGTAGGAACCTGATTCCGGCACGTCTCAGTAGATGAATATCTTTGGGTCTGCCCAGAGGAACAGGGGACTGTTTCCCAAAGGTCTCGTCTCAACTCTCTCCTTTTCCTTAGCACAAATTGAGTGCTTGAGGATAGTTTGGGTTTGTTGGGTCTCGTGGTGAAAGTGCACAACCTCTCGAGAGTGTAAAATCTAAGTACTTAGCCGTGTCCCCGGTTACGGACAATTTGAGCAGCTGATCAAGGATGACAACGGAGGCTCCCAACATTCCAATTTCTGAAATAAAAGTGTGAAGGTTGAACAAAAGTAAACAAGAGGATGGTATTCATGCCATACCTGTTTTTGACAAAAGAAAAGTGTTTTATAAAAGATAGGAAAAACTTGCTTTTATGCAAATCATCCTTGAAACTCCACCAGCCAAATATGCATATAGGCTATAGAGTTATTCCATTAAGTGTCCACATAGTGTCACTTGCCAGATCCATTTTTAATGGTTCTGACCCACTCTGTTGCAAAATTTTATTTGTTGCAGATTGTTCAGTTGACGAGTGAGTTTTACGTTAAGGATTTCGAGTCTGCAACCAACATGTTTTTCGCCTGTGGCACATGCTAAGGATGAGGACTCCTTGAAGATTATTATTTCCGCTGCTTTACTCTTTCAAGCTAGCTATATGCTATGCAAGTTGTAATGAATATTTTACCAAGTCTGGATCATTCGATGTAATAATGATACTTTGTTGTGATACTACATCTTAAACTGTGTGTGCAAATGAAACGATCCAGGGGTTTGCACTATACACAGGTACCTCGCCATATTTTAAGTGCAGGTACGCTACATGCAAAAGGGTTCAAACAAAGGTATGGCATAGACTATGATGATACTTTCAGTCCTGTTGTTAAAGCTGCAACCATTAGACTTGTCTTAGCAGTTGCAGTATCTCGAGGATGGAGTTTACGGCAGCTAGATGTCAAGAACGCGTTTTTACATGGTGTTCTGGAAGAAGAGGTTTATATGAAACAACCTCCTGGTTTTGAAAATCCAAATGCCCCTCATGCAATCTGTAAACTTGATAAAGCTCTCTATGGACTAAAGCAAGCACCGAGAGCTTGGTACTCTCGGCTCAGCTCCAAGCTACAAGATCTTGGTTTTCCTCCATCCAAGGCGGATACATCTCTATTCTTGTATCATAAGTCAGGTATCACTATGTTTGTCTTGATTTATGTTGATGACATTATAGTAGCCAGCTCTTCAAATGAAGCCGTTCCTGCCTTGCTGCGAGATCTTAATGTTCACTTTGCCATCAAAGACCTTGGTGATCTTCATTACTTTTTGGGTATTGAGGTGAAGAAAATACAAAATGGGTTAATCTTGACACAGGAGAAATATGCTACAGATTTGTTAGCTCGGGTTGGCATGAAAAATTGTAAATCTGCCCCCACACCACTATCTCCCACCGAGCCTATGTCTGTTCATGAAGGATCACCTCTAGGACCTAATGATGTTACACAATACAGAAGTATAGTTGGTGCACTTCAATATTTGACTCTCACCAGGCCAGACTTGTCTTTTTCAGTTAACAAAGTCTGTCAATATCTTCATGCCCCAACCACAGCTCATTGGACAGCCGCAAAAAGAATTCTGAGATATATTCAGGACACACTGAAAGTTGGTATTACCTTTGTACGATCATCTTCTACACTCTTGAGTGTTTTTTCAGATGCAGACTGGGCTGGCTGTCCTGATGATAGAAGATCCACAGGAGGTTTTGCAATCTTCTTTGGACCAAATCTGATTTCATGGAGTGCACGCAAACAGGCAACAGTCTCACGATCTAGTACTGAAGCTGATTATAAGTCTCTTGCCAATGCCACTGCTGAAGTAATATGGGTCGAGGCTCTTCTAAAAGAACTTGGTGTTAATCTTCAGGAAAAGCCATGTCTTTGGTGTGACAATTTATGTGCTACCTATTTGTCAGCAAACCCTGTGTTTCATGCTCGTACAAAACACATTGAGATAGATTTTCATTTTGTAAGAGAAAGAGTAGAAAATAAGAAATTAGAGATAAAATTTATTTTTAGTAAGGATCAAGTGGCGGATGGTTTTGCCAAAGCACTTCCCATTAGAAATTTAGAAGAGTTTAAGCGTAATCTAAATCTTTGTAAGAGTTTAGATTAAGGGAGGTTGTTAAACATGTAATACGTAGCGTATACCGTATGGAGTAGTACTCCACCGGTATACCTACAAACTTGTACGCCACGCCAGGGGCTCTTCCTGTGCCTCTATTTAACACGTATCCGAGCCTCCCAACGGAGGTATCGTTTTCCGCTAAACCCTAGTTGGTTAATACGGAGATGAGGAGTCGGTGCTGGTGGCGGGCTCGACGAATAAAAACAGGCTCTGGTCATGGCGACCGGAGCCCGATAAGCGGTGGCCGGTGCAGGGCTGGTGCTAGCTGATTGAACGATCGAGATGTATGTGCATGGGATTTTTATCTTCAGAAAAACACTAGGTTTTTCTTTTTTCAGATAGAGAAACACTAGGTTTTTTTTTTGAAATTTAGGGAAACACTAGGTTGGTGAAATACTTGAGGGATTTTGGTATCTTACGCTTGGATAAACTCATGCATGCGTGCTGTAACTGTAAGTCTGTAACACGGCCCCTCGTACTCGTAGTTTTCAAACGTTCTGGGTCATATTGGAGCAAAGAAAAACATTATGCCTTGGAAGGCCGGATGGGCTGTTCAAGATACGATGCGCTTGCTATGATCAATGTCGACTGAGTCCAATAACTGAAAATTTATACTGTCTTAAAAAACTAAAAATTTATACCTGCCTGAATGTTAGGCTTTGCAAAGCGGAAACTACAATGGAGCCCGGGCTCCATGGTGTTTTTTTTTATAAATCGAAATAAATATTTAAAGTTTCAAAAAATATCCTATATGAGCACAATGATGAATTTAAATCCGTATTCTTTGCAAAAACGTTACTCAAATCGGCTCTAAAAACATATGCCTAGGTGGAATGAACAATACTTTTATGTCAAAGTTTTAAAAAATGTATGCAAGTAAATGTGAGCGTTACGAGTGCACATGTAAATTTGATGGAAGAAAGCTAAGTTTGGTGGCATGTGTAAAAGAAACAAATTTGATGCCCCAAAATAGCTGTTTTGAATATCGTTTTTTTTTGGGACAGAACTAACGTGTATTTTCCGTGTGAATTTGCATGCATATAAAAGACAAAAACATTTATATCGTAAGGAAAAAATATCTTGTTTGATGTTTTACTGTTAATTTGGAAACCAAAATGTGACTGCATTTGCCGAATCTGTTGTTGTGTTCCCATTTCTCGAGGAACACATAAGATATAGGACATAATTTCAAAATGTGGAATGGATCCCAACAAAGGAAAACAATTAGTTTGAGTGTGATGTCAAGTTTTGTTTGATAAGTGGTTCATATAATTGGTGCACCAAATAAAAATTTAATCTTCCATCAAATCGGGTTCAAACTTGAACTCGATTAACACTAGGCGGCAGATGACGGAGTAGGAGTGTGCATTAGTTGCTTCTAATTTCACTCACTTATTGGGGATAAAAGAGTTGTCATTATAAATAGGTCCAACTCTCTCCCGAGGCAATATCAGACTAAAATAAGTCCCACTTCGTGTATATGTCATGCAATCATGCTGAATGGATTTTTTAGTTATTTAGGATTTGTTAGACTAATGAGTCAAGATCCATAAAATCCAACATGACTTTGTTATTCGTTTGTGTTTATCTTCTTTGATCTGAGGTAATTTGTTTCAATAATATGTAAAGTCCGGTCTTTTTACTTTTACATTTAGGAGTACCACCTTAATGAATTGTAGTTATTGGTCGAGACATAAGCAACTTACGTGACTAGTCCGTCCGTCACAGAATAAGATGCATATTATTTTGTTGAACGTCAAAGTGTTTAATTTTGACCAACTATATGGACAAAATATCAACATCTACAATACCAAATACACCCGATATGAAAGTGTATTTCATGATTGTTCTAACAATATTGATTTGGGATTATAAATGTCGACTCTTTTTTCTCAATATGTAGTCAAACTTTGAAATGTTTGACTTTGAACAAAAAAATCATTATTTGAGAAGGAGAGAGTACAGGGTGCGCATCATACAATGTGCTCGATGCTCGGAGTCATAAGCGTCGTTCTGGACAAGGTAAACATACCTGAAACTGACATCTCAACAGCATGGCTTGGCATGGATGCCAAGCAAGGCAAAGAAACGATCCAATGACGTCCAAGCGTACAGACGTGCTGCTGGCTAATTAATTAAGTAGATAAACTAGCAGCACGAGATCTAACGGCGGCCGTTTGTGTGCATTTAATTATTGAATTCACAAAGGGGAACATGATTAGACGCGTGTTTTTATTATTTTTGGACGGCAGATGTGTGTTCAATTTAGCGCAGCTGTCCATGTCCTTCCTGGATCATGGGTTTATCATTACTCACACGGATTATTTTGCATTGGATTGGACATGGATAAAATGTCTGCCTAGTTAAGGTTAGGGAGCTACAACTTCTGTACTATCCAAATCTAATCTATACATATTGACCTTACGAATGGACCCAGAGAAACGACAACCTCATTGATTTGATACTAGTCCTCAGAAGGACATTTTTGTTTGCTAGTTGGAATCATGGAATGTGTATGTGTACATATATCTTGTTGGCTATGTGCAACACCAGATTATACTGTCATCATCATGACCCATGCAGCTGAAGAGGTGTATCTTTCGCTGGTTGATACATGTATCGACCCTTTGTGATCCGTGAATTGTAACAGACTGAATAAGACGTTTTTAATAAATTAATAAAGCGGTCGTATACATAATTTCGATGCAGAGTCTGGGGTGCCCCATTTAGAAAAAAAAAGTTACTGGTGCATCAGTGCATGCGTCAGCTCAGCAGTGGAGCTTGATCCAGGCACCATGTTATTCTTAAGCAGCTGTCAATAGAGAAGATTCAGTCTAAGTTTCTGTTATGACAGGGTGTGATTTAAACTGTGATATATAAATGCAGTCGGAGTCTGACCACCAACAAGCAAAGCCAAACCAAAGCGTTCGGAGTGCATGCAAAAAGTAAAGAAAATCATTCATCGGATCGCTCTGGTTACCTTGACCATGAAGCTAGTCATGTACGTGCAAAAGCAAAGGCACAACCAGCCTCTTCTGATGCATGACACGTGTCCTGCCCGCGAGACATCTCATCGAGTCAAACCAAAACGTGGCGTTTTATCAAGCTCGAACGACTAATAATTGATTGGTCGCGTCATCATGTAAACGTCAAATGACAGGGCGCCATGGGAGATCTGCATGCATTTGCACTTGAATCTTGATGTGAATCTCGTGAGACACTTCAGTTACAACTTACAAATACGGTGCTGTTCCGAGTCTCCTGCAGACACGTGCATCTTCGTGCGCTCACTCGAATTAGAGATCAATCTTGCGGCAGAGAATAAACCAACAACTAGCAACTCCGTTGTGGAAGACATCTTGTACTTCCTCCGTTTTCAAATATAAGTTGTTTTAGACTTTGTCCATACACACACACATATATATATATGTACCTAGACATATTTCATGTGTATATTCACTCATTTGTGTATGTATCTAGACAATATATGTAACATTTAAAGCAGAGATAACAATTAATAAACGTAGAAGGACGATGCTGCAAAGAATGATCACCCGAGTAACTTAGTTTCACTTAGTGTTTTCCATCTCAAGTGAGGCCCCCGGCGTTAATTAGCCAAAACAACGGGATAGAATAACGAGAGAATTCCTTATTTGACACTGACTTAATTAAAATGTGGTTCCTTATCTGACCATGCAGAAAATTTCTTCTCTATTTAACTTTGAATTTCAATTTGTTTCCTTTCTTAACATTGTCGTTAGTTCTGTTAGACTGTTTCGTTAGAAAAAATTGGCCGGACAAAAATACCCTTATCCCTATTCTATTGAGTTAAAGAATCGAAATAAAGACCAAACCGTGTCCATGTCTTCCGTGTGCACTGCCAGCTCCCGGGGCCCCGCCTCCTTCCTCACCTCGTGGCGGCGAGCTCGTGCTTCCAGCCACGCCACACCCTCCTCTTCAACCTCGTGTCGGAAGGCGAGCCCCGGCCTCCTCCCTCACCTCTCTCACTGAGCGTGCGCACGCCCGGCTCCGGCCGCCGGCTAGAGCCCTTCGCCGCCCGTACGTAGCGCATCCCCGCCTATCTCCTCCGGCTGCGAGCTTGAACAAGCTCGGCCGCCACCATCCTCAAGCTCGAAGCCTGCATGCGCGTGTGCGCTGCACCTCCACCCCGACCCGAGCGCCTCCCTGCCCGAGCTCCTCTTCTTACCCTGCTACAGCTCCTGCCAGCTTGCGCCGGTCCCTGCACCCACCTTCCGCTGGCTGCCGCCCATGTCTGCGCGTGGACGAACAAGCAGCAGCAGCAGCAGCAGCAGCTTGCCACCATCGTATGGCGCTCGCTCTCGCTGCAGGTTCAGCTGGAGGAAAATTACAGTTCATGACAAGTATTCTAATCTTTGAATTAAATTCTGGGAGTTACAATCTGAATGAAAGTTGTAGACCATGTTTTAGGCTTTCCACAGAGTTTTGATTTGTGCATTTTGGTGGGACGGTTGGCTCACAACGATCTGTTTAGACTAATGTCCAGTATTGAATCTTTTCTGCACGCAGTGATACTGCCAGCCAACCCGCACGCTAAGTTCGTAATCACCGGCAACAACCTGGGCTGCGCTCTAGCGGTGCTGCTACGGGTCATCTTATTGCTGCAGCTATTATTCTCTACAATTTTTTGTCACATTATGCAAGGGGTCAAAAGGTCTTTCCATGTCTCTCTTTAACACCGTTGGAGGATAAATTGCACTAGAGTGTCATATAGGGAAAGAATTTTTAACCTGCTGTCAAATAGGGAAGAAAATTTTCTTCATGGTCAAATAAGGAACCAAATTTTAAGCCAGTATCAAATAAGTAATTCTCTCATAACGGACCTATGGACATCCCGCTCAAATTACGATGGCACAATGAAACGCGTCGGGGAAATATTCTGCACCGTAATCCCTATCGACGATCCAAGAGAGCCCTAAGGATCTATATAATACTCTGTTCATAGCATTACATTTTTGATACATCAACCTACCTAAAATGGTATCTACATCCTGCTTAACGGAGAACCTACCTGGCTACATTTTCTGCACTTTTTTGCCACACATGGCTAAGGTTAGGCGATCAAAACTGGCACCACTGCACACTTGAGTTAATCTTGCCACATTTTCTGAGCAATGCCATGTGAAGTCTAGTTTGCATTAAAGCAATCTTGACACAAGTGTGGTTGTAAAACAAAACAGGGGCTAAATCAATCAAACTTGCCTAAATTTGGTGTGGAAAGCTTAGTATGCCAACCAAATACACCCTACATGTTTCATGTCAAAATAACTGGTTGCGGGTTTCGAGTTGGCGTAAGGAAATGGGTAACACAGAGGCTCTTCGGATGCTTAATAGTCACAGGTCAAAAAAGACTGACAGGTGGGTCAGGTTCTTAGCATGTGTGTAATAACTGTCTACGTCATCTACACCGACATCCCCTAAAGTCCCCGAGAGACCCAATGCGGGTTTGGGCCAAAATAAAGCCCCTAGTGGCACTCTTATCCGCCTGGGCTACGCGCAAATGTGTCTCGCACACCAGGTCACCCCAACTTTAGGGGCCTCACGGGGGCGCGGGACAACGCCTGGACACGGAGTTCTGATAGGCGGGCCCATCGTGTCGTAGGCACGTGAAGAGGTTGATGGACGGTCACGCCCGGTCAATGTAGATTAATGGCGCCTCGCTGGTTTCGCAGGTGAACGACCTACTTCCCACGCGCCACTGGTATAATTTTCCCACGCGTCTTCCGACATTGTGTATATGTCAAAATGAATCATTGTAAAAAAAAATAACGCGTGAATGACTTTTATGTTCAACAAAGCATAAATTTGGCTATGATTTCCACGTATATTATGTCTAAAATAGTACAAATACATATGAAAAGTTATTCCACAAGACAAAATGAAGCAATGCTATTTATACAAACTCAATCCGCATAGTTTGGTAACTATTAGTGGTCAAAGACATGAATTAAGGATGGTAAAAAAATTCATGGGTGCCTAACATTTGGTATGGAGGGGGTATCTTTACATAATAAAATGGGTTATTTACAGAAAATAATACACACTACATACATTGACGTAAGAACAAACCACTGTGACCAGCAACAACAAGTTTAGTTACCATGCGGTTTTCTTTCCGGTAGGTCATATATGTTTACGAATCTACGTAACTAGATTACCATATCTAGTTTCGTGATGGCGGGGGACTTGTATACACAAGTTGATAACTAGCACAATGCATAAGAGAATAACGAATAATAAATGATGGAGTACTATTTTTTTAATTCGTGAACTCCAAACAATGTTTTTACAACACCAAGTACAAAGTATACATACACACATTGTTAAATTTTAACTTGCTAAAAAATTGATCATGAAAATGTAGTGTCATTGACTCAGTTTATACTCTACAATTTTCTATAAGGAGGCTTACTTAATCGTACACTAGAAACAGCTATTGAGACATTTACGGATCTTTACCATAAATATATATAAATTATACAGATTATGCATTGTAGAAAACATAGTTTCAGAGAAACTTTGTTACGAAGTAAAACTTAGTATCCACCGAAGTAAGTACAAACAAAAAACACATAAACTAATATTTATAGTATTTGCTAGTCATGTGGTTAAAGTGTTAAACTACGCGACCAAACACATAATTATACTTCTAATACTAAAACATGCTAAATTTAAGACACAAAGAAGTATAAAAGTTCAATATAAACTATATGAGAATGACTGGGTTGAGGGCGCCCTTCAGCAAGCACGCGGAAGGTCGCTTGCGAGCGTAGCACGTGGATGACACCAGGCTCTCACGCGGTGTGATGCAGAGACACTATTGGTAGAACCTGAAGCTAGGGAACAAGCTGGAGCTGAGATCGTCTTTGATTCACTTCATACGATTGAACTTCATAATTTGCTGAAGCTGAGGCATATAGATTTGCGGATGACTCACGTAAGTGTAAAAAACATTCACAGTGAGTCGCGTGCAAATTCTGCTCGATCTCAGATGGATCACAAGGCTACCACTTTTGGAAAATCTCCAAGTCTCCGGTTGCAACATGATCAAGTTCTTAATTTTCACAGCTGAGCGGACGGTAAGCATGCCGAGATTAAGAGTGATCCAATTGGAGGAATTGACAGCATTAGAAGATTTATCTCACATGACACTTCACATGGATAGATTATAGTACTGTAGCGTCCATGCTTGTGATAGATTGTAGATTTTTCCTAATAAACGGGTGCGACCAAAAAATCTCCCTCAAGTGCGACCAACAATTTTGGCAGGAAGTACTATCTACAGGCAATGAGTGTAGTTCAGTAGACTGGATTGATACGGATGGTAAGTTATTTTCCCTTTTTTTACTTTTATGTGTGACCATATGTGTGTAAAACGTTTTGCCATATATGCTTTATTGAGTAAGATAGTAGACATGTTCTAGAATTAGTGTGTGTGCTCCGAGTGAATTCATGTATATCATCTAGTGCTTGTTTTGGTTGCTTGAAATTATGAGATTTTGCTTGTTCTTATGCATTAAGGAACCTGCCTTGTTAGCACGTTAGTGTCGTAGGCTATTTGGTTACTTGTTCTCGACTTTAGAACCTTTCCTTTTATTATACTCTGAATTGTGCATCGATTCAGTAAGTACAATAAAAGGAAAGACAACAAGTGCAATTATAGGCGACTGTTTTGTATTGAAATGAGCTTTGGTGCGATTTTTTCTTTCTTTCCGACACAGCCGTTGTAGTGTATGCTGCGGACTGCGTCCCGTTAAAAGGCGGGACATGAGTATATTGTGAGGCAGTAGAATAGACGTGCTGAGGGAAGTGCATCGTAAGGCAGTGCACGAGTGCATAGGAAGTCAGTTCAAACAGGTAGTTAGGACAGAACATGACGACAATGCAAAATATGCCCTCGGAGCAGAACATATACCACAGTGCAAAACATGCACTCAAGACATGTCATAGAAGGCCAAATATATCGACAGTGCAAAAATGCACTCAAATCAGAACATAGAAAGCAGAGAAGATAGTGCAAAAATATGAACTCATAACAGCATATTGAAGGCACCGCAAAACATGCAATCAGGACAAACATGGGTGCAATTAAACGCAGTGCACATCACGGACAACAAAATACAACAAGGCAGGACATAACATGTAATTGGGGTATGATGTAACATGCACACAAGGCAGTGCAACCAAATACAGTGTAGAAAAAAAGTCGTTGCACTGCAAAATCTGAAGGCGGTGCAAGCTATATACTCTAGGCAATCTAAAAAAAATCGTCAAAACATATCAATATGTGATCTAGTTTTTAAGATCCCGGTGCGACTAGCATAGACGTGAAAACAGACCGTGATTTGGGCAATCGCTTCAAAAGATATATTTTTTTATAATCACATCTACGAAAAAGAGAGAGAAAAACTCAACCTACGCTCTCCCCCACCCGACAAGTGACGCGTTGTGGCCCAGAATGCGACACTTGTGGCGTGGGGAGGGATTAAAAAGCAACATCCCTAAAAGGGCATCCATTTACTAGTAATTTAGAAAGTATATTTATTTTTATTTGTCCCGGGCTCAAACTTTTGTCATACCAGACCTGACAGCGGCACCACGCGAGAAGGGAGAGAGACGGTTCGCAAGAGCCAAGACAGGGGAAGGAGAACCGAGTGTGCGGTGTGTGGCTAAAGTGAGGCGGTGCGGAGCAAGACGGCTGAGGACACGGTCATGGCACTATCGTCTAGAGAGAACCGATGAGGAGAAAGGTGGAGAAGAACCATGTGCTAAGGGGATAGTATGGAACGCGTGGTGAGACCACCTTGTTTCCTTTCGTCCGGCCACAGAGTTGGACGCGTGCGCCGCGGAGCGAGCGGGGGACGTTAACGTGTGATCCTCTGCCTCAACTTTAGCGTTTTCAAAATGAAAAGGACATACATGGCACCCTTAACCGAAGACATATATCACATTTATGTCGATTATTATTTTGACATGACTAGAAGTATGATTTAAACTAACTGAGTGCTAAATTTGGCACTACTTCCATACAAACAAAATTTCTAAAGCCAATTTGGCACTACTTCCATACAAACAAAATTTCTAAAGCCAATTTGGCACTAAATTAAACCGCGAGCATGCATGGGCGCGCACCTCCCCGATATTCTGCGTGCTTGCTTTCCAAGCCAAGCCAAACCACTTGTTTATTCATGGAATCCGTTGGTCTCTTCGCCTCGTCGCTTTCCCAGCAACGATACTCACCCTACCTAAGAACCTCCTGAACACTGCTGATGCAACCTCAATTAAAATCCACCGAAAAGATGTGTTAACCTAACTTACTTGTTTGTCAGTCACGGTCAAAGCTTCCCGATGAATCCCCCGGGTTCATATTAACATAGCGTACATCCTTATGAAATGAAAAGAAAAGGAGCCGTAGGATCTTTGATCGACTTGGGGTGATTAAACAATTTGAAGCAGACCTTTTGAGGGCCCATATGGCCACGGGTGCTGTGAACCCGTGACGCCCGAGAAGACTGTAGCAGCGAGCTGAAATCCGTGATGCTTCTCGCTTCAAGCCACCAAGCATTGCTCATGTAAACATTACAAGTTCTGAAGTTCATCATGTATTATGTATTCTGTTGTTTCACAGTCCAGACAATGTTGAACAGTGTACGTAGAGGAGAATGCAATGCAGCACCCTACCGATCCTGAATCAATACCAGCGGTCGTGTACTGTAGATGCGTAAATACGTACATGGAGAGTGTCTGTACATCTACAAATAAATAGCTTCATACTCAGAGAAATAGACTGAGGCACAGCATTCACGGGGCCTCTCTTGTCAGGTGGCTCCAGGCGCTCCCTGTCCCCACCCAACGACCGTTTCACGTAGAGCACACCAAAACAAAGCTACACGCCTCCCATCCAACGGCAAAGGGAGATACTATATGCCGTCCGTCCGTGGACCTGGACCACCGGCTGACATCATCAACTTGACCCTGTTGTATGCCTTTCACAATTCTTGATGGCATGGAGAGAGAGGCGCAAACGCCTCCCGGGTCGCTCCGCTCGAGCTGCTCCGGAGACCTAACAAATCCTAGCCAATATACCACGATTTGCGCTCCCCTTGTCTGGCTCGCCAAAAAAGGAAGGAAGGGGGGGGAGGGGGGGTGAGGCCGCACCGTGCTGGCTTCCTACGAGCAGAGGGAGCGGCGCCAGCTCGGTCGCACGTGGAGGAGCTCTGGAGGAACAGAGGGGCAGTGGCGAGATGATCAGGGCGTGGTGGTGGAGTTGGAGGAGGGTGCGACGACGGTGGCCGGAGTTGCGAGCTGGCGTCACCCGGGCCGATCTGGGTCGGAGGGGGTGCGGGCTCGAGGTGCTCGTGCGGTGTGCTGCTGGTTACCTGGGGCTCGAACCGGCTCAGGTCGATGTTGTGTGTGGCTGCCACTTTGCTGGGCAGGAGGCAAGGAAGGGTTTGCGCAGCTGCTCTCGGTCCTGTGGGGCGTTGGTTGTTGGTCGACGGTGCGCAACCAGGTGGTAGGAGATGAATGGCGCCGCCGTCGATCTGGTGGTCTTGCATCCTCAAGATCGTGGGTCGGCAAGCACGACGTTGGTGCGGACATCGTCACCCGGTGTGTGGAAGTGATGGTGGTGACTGGAGTGAGAGGAATGGCGTCGCGACGGGTGTTGCATGCTCCACTTGGGAGATGAAAGGCTTGCGGGTGTTGCATCAGAGGGAGATGAATGGCGCCTATGCGTGGGTTACATGCTTCCGATGGTAGACGAATGTCGCCGTTGCGGGTGTTGCATCCTCCGTTTCAGTGCGGGGACGAGGTCGGAAGGATGGCAGCATGTCGAGCTTGCCGGGAGGTGCGGTTGGCCGTGGAGGCAGGGTCAATGGTTTGGCACGAAGGCTGATCGGATCCTTGTTTTGGGCTATTCGAGTGAGACTGCCGATAAAAGACGTAGGAGTCGTCGATGTCGACGCCTAAGGGCATCGCTCCCTTGTTGGAGGCAATGATGTATCTGATCCCACCTGTCTTTCCCAATGTTCTCTAAGGGGGAACCCTTGATCTACAATTTTAGATCGGACGATGGCGGCGCTACCCGGCGTCGCA
Source organism: Poa pratensis (assembly GCA_947311845.1). Classification (NCBI taxonomy): domain Eukaryota; kingdom Viridiplantae; phylum Streptophyta; class Magnoliopsida; order Poales; family Poaceae; genus Poa; species Poa pratensis. The sequence goes on from CAMZMU010000073.1 coordinate 21,586,824, forward strand.
TTATCTTTTTAGGGACGTCTTGGATGTGGATCCAGTCAAGGGACCCGTGGATCATGAGGAAGTACAGGATGGCCTTGTCGTGTGTACGGTTGTGTGTTGTAAGCCAAAAGTCGTCACGTGTATGGTTTTTGGGTCCAGTTTTCTTATTAACTGGGCCAACATTAAAAGAAATCTTGCAGACACAAACAGCTGATGATATCATCAGTACATCTCCAGATTTCGGCTGCCTTAACAACAAATGCACATCGACATCTGCTCATTTCACACTTGGAATCTCATCTGACGAGCGGCAAGTCATGTTGGGTTGGATCGTTGACACGTCCGCGATCTCAACTTAAATGATTCGATCTCTGAAAATCAATGCATGATGAGCCGTAAGCGAAAACGAACAAATGATGATGTACTACATGGAGCCGACGGGACCACGGAACGCCGAGTCCACCAACGTTAACAAGAGCTTCGACAAACTCATCATAACTCCGGAGTATAACCCAGCGCACGAAGCCCCGCTCCACCGGCACCCTCCCTCCAACACCACCCTCCACTCCGTCACCACCCTCCTTCTAACAGGGGTTGGGCGGGCCCACCAACCGCTTGCTGCGATGGACGACGCCGGACCGCCGCCCTGGGCCTCCGTCGACGTCGGCGGCGCCTCCGACAACAGAAAGTCGTCCTTTCTCGGCTTGTCCACCCCCGCCGAGGCCGCGGCGGCCGCTGCCGTCGTGCTCATCCTCGTCGTCGCGGCCGCGTCAATCGCCGCGTTCTTCGCGCGCCGGCGCGGAGATAAGCCGCGCCCGCAGTCTTCGCGCGTCGATCACGCGGTTTCCTCCGGCTCCTCGCTCCTCCCGACCTCCACGACGCCCAAGCAGCAGATAAAGTACGCTGAGGTCGGTGCGGCGGAGCTGGTAGGGACGAGCTCCTCCGACGTGGCCAGCTCGTCCGCCGCGGCCAGCTCCCTGGATTCTCCGGTGAAGAGGAAAATGGGGAGGATCGGCGGGGCGGCGCCGGGGGTGGAGATGGGCTGGGGGAGGTGGTACGAGCTGGAGGAGCTGGAGGCGGCGACGGGAGGGTTCTGCGAGGCGAACGTCGTCGGGCAGGGAGGCTACGGCACGGTGTACCGCGGCGTGCTCGACGGCGGCGAGGTGGTCGCCGTCAAGGACCTGTTCGATCACAAGTGAGTACCCGCCTCCTGTTTGTCACTGTTACCTTGTTGGATTTGACTGACTTACTCTGTTTCGCTTTCGTCCTGCTCCTAGACTCATGGTAACATGGTAGAAACGAAACGCAAGCACATTTTTAACCTCGAGATAAACAAACTTGACGATCGCAAAAAAAAAACAGTTAACCACCTTAGTACGAGTTTGTTCCCCGGTGTAAATGTTTGGATGGACATAAGCTTGTAGCACCACTGTTTGTGGGCATGGATTTCGACAGTGCATATGTACGAATTGGTGCTTTTCTGAACTAAATGCATGCGTTGGTAATTAGTACCCGCCTCCTGTTTATCACAAGTGCGGTCGTTGTAGTTATGCTGTTGGCGTGGCTTTAAGATTGCCGTCAGTCGTATGAAAAGGCCAAAATGAACTTGGGGCAAGCATGCTTTAGTCAAGATAAAGTCCCAGTTTGTCCTTTTGCAGATATGAGATATGGTGGTCAGAATCTTGTGATATCATTTGACTGATCGCCACAAAAAAAAAGCTGTAGTGCGTTTTGACACCATATCTTTTTTAGCAGTGTACATTATTGGTCGAGAAGATTGGTCTATAATGTCATGTGAATCAGAAAACTATTGCACTAAGTCAATGCTATGCCGAATTCATAAAAAATGCTTTTTCTTTTTCTCCGGTTACATATGATTGTGATATGAATATATGATATGAGTAGGTGGATCTTTTTGTGCTCTTTTGTGATGGCACGTAGTATGCATCTATCTACTTGGAAAAGTTGAGAACTAGAGATGGTCGGCAGTCATATGCAGTGATCTGATGTCCTTACTTACAAGAAAAGATAAAGCAACAGAAAAAGCAAAGGCATGACCAAACTTTTTCCTCTTTTGATCATAGAAATACTATTGAACCAAAACATATATCCGTGACATCTTTGGAGCTGTTTTAACTTTGAAGTGAACCAAATGCATGCACATGGATTGCCGAAGAAGATTGACACATGCGTAACAGCGTAAATGTGCGTTCCTTCCTGCACACGGCTTCAGTGTATTTACAGTTGAGGTTCAGACATCACGCTCAATTGTCATCCAGAAAAGACTAATCAAGGATAATGATCGCTGGAGATGAAACTATACAGTTCCTATAATTGGCTAGATGATTGAAAAAATGGAACAGTAAAATGTTGAGGACAATATAGCACTGCATGATGCAGTAATATCTGAACATCCATGATGTTTAATTTGAATTTGCAAATGGTTTTCAGGGGTCAGGCCGAGCAGGAATTCAAGGTGGAGGTTGAAGCTATTGGCAGAGTGAGGCACAAGCATCTGGCCGGCCTCATCGGCTACTGCGCAGAAGGGCCTAAACGGTAAGCATACTTCACACCTATGAAATCGTCGCGTGTGCGCTAACGCCTAACGCAATCATCATCACATCGCGTTCACAGGATGCTCGTGTACGAGTTTGTTGAGAACGGCAACTTGGAGCAGTGGTTGCACGGGGACGTCGGGCCTGTCAGCCCGCTGACATGGGAAGCACGGCTCACCATCGCCATCGGGACAGCGAAAGGGTTCGTGCTACTACTGTTCATGGCTTCGTCGTTCATGCATCGCAATCAGAACGATCACGGCTGATTAATGGTGTTTAATGGCAGGATCGCGTACCTGCACGAAGGGCTAGAGCCCAAGGTGGTGCACCGGGACATCAAGTCCAGCAACATCCTCCTGGACAAGAAGTGGAACGCCAAGGTGTCCGACTTCGGCATGGCCAAGGTCCTCGGCCCCGGCTCGAGCTACGTGACGACCCGGGTGATGGGCACCTTCGGGTACGTGGCCCCCGAGTACGCGTCAACGGGGATGCTGAACGAGAGCAGCGACATGTACAGCTTCGGGGTGCTTCTCATGGAGCTCATCTCCGGGAGAAGCCCGGTGGACTACAACCGGCCGGCCGGCGAGGTGAACCTGGTGGAGTGGTTCAAGGGGATGGTGGGGAGCCGGCGCGTGGAGGACCTGGTGGACCCGCGCATCCAGCCGGCGCCGGCGGCGAGGGCGCTCAACAGGGTGCTGCTCGTGTGCCTCCGCTGCATCGACTCCGACGCCCACAAGCGGCCCAAGATGGGGCAGATCGTGCACATGCTCGAGGGCGACGAGTTCCCCTTCCGCACGGTAAGCTCCTTCCTTCCTGTAGTGCTCCCTCCCTCGCTTGATCACGGGCTTGATAGCTTTGTTCTGGGCAATGCAGGAGCACCGCTCGCCGCGGGCGGCACACCGGCCGTCGACCAATGCGCGGACGTCGCTACTGGCCGAGAAGGCCGGAGCCGATGACGCGGACAAATCGACGTGGAGGTGAGCGATGGCCGATAGCCTTCTACCTGACGCGAGGAGCTGCTGAGCTGACTTCTTTTTTCTCTCTCCGGTGGTGTACATTTTTGCTTTGTTACCTTCTCGCGCTGTTCGGCTTGGGTTTATGGTGCTTTGCGGGAGTAATGCGGTGACTGACACCATCGATGTTTGATTATGATTTGATTCTTTTTGTAATACCGCGGCAGACTAAACTTGATGCTACTAATGATTATGTTGTATAAATAGAGAGCCATCAGCCCACGCAATCTGCATTCTTTGCATGAGTCATTGACTCATTGGAGAGAAAAATGAACGGATTAGTTATCAAGATTAATTTTGAAAAAGCTTATGAAATAGTCAGGTGGTCCTTTCTTATTTCTTCGTACCCTCGAGACGAAAGGCTTCTCGCCCGCGTGGTGTGATGTGTGGAGAATTTAATGTCAGGTGGCCAGTACCGAAACCTATATAAGACTAGATAAATATTAAGAGGACTCTTCTTCCTAGATGGTCAGCAAAGTTGTTTCATTATTTTATTTTATTTGATAATAAGTTGTTTCATTATTTCTATACTAGATCATGATGGCGCGCGTTGCCGCGCCTGTCTATTAGGACTATAGATTTTTAGGAATTAATGAAAATATATTTGGATACGAACTCACAACTACATTACCCTTTTTTACATACCAAGAGTTTTGAAAAATCAAAAAAATATATATCCACGGAGGTAGGGAATGAATAATCATAGGTGGACCACGATTCAAGAGTCGTGTATCAAGAAGCAAATGCTCCCTCTGCTTCATATTACTACGCATATTTTGTTTGGCTGAAGTCAAATTTTAGAAAGTTGGTGGACCACGATTCAAGAGTCGTGTATCAAGAAGCAAATGCTCCCTGTACTTCATATTACTACGCATATTTTGTTTGGCTGAAGTCAAATTTTAGAAAGTTGCACCAAATATCAACATCTAAAATGACAAATCAACATTATTAGAATCAAATAAAATGTAGTATCATATTATATGCATTTTTTATTGTAGATGTTACTATTTTGTCATGTATACTTGGTCAAACATTACAAAGTTTGACTTTGACCTTACCTAATATGCGGAGTAATATGAAACAGACCAAGTAAGTTGCATGTTGAGGAATCAATCCTTCAAAAACTGAAGCTCTCCTTCATTTTAAGAAATTTTATAATCAGTAGAATTCTTACCCTTTGTAGCACACAATAATTTTTGCCCACACATGGATGTTCAAAGAAGAATCGAAAAGAAGCACCAATAAATTTTAAAAAACAAGGTTATGTTGCACTTGCATACATGAAAAAAGGACAAGTAAAGTCAACATCATATATTTACAATAGCAATTAGACATGCGAAGTGAAACTATATTTAGACTGGAAACATAAAACTAAGGATTAATATATATTACCTCGCTATTGCGGTGCCATTAAAGAAGACCCGTCATGTGAGGTAACTCTCAATATGAATGTTTTCATGGAAATGAATTGGCTAAGTAAATTTGAAGGCCCTCGATGATAACCATGCAATAACATAATATCCACTTACTACCAGATTGGCTTAAGCTCTAAACCATACTTGAGACCCAATGCCTTGACAAAAATAGCCTCACTGGCAAAATAAGTGTAGCGCACATGCCAACTCTGCCGCATGACAAGGAGTAAAGAGGAAGATACATCAACCGAGAGTTGATCCAGAATTATTAGGAGCCATTTTCGGATCTGAATAGAGCAGAACCGAGTACGGTGGTAATCTCAGTCTCTAAACATATCCTTAGCGTAATATGCATTCTCATTCTAATCTTCCAAATTAATCTTCTTGGTTGACCAGTATATCAAGCAAATCGTGTGAGCTTACCCTCCAAGATTGAGGTACAAAGTAAGGTAATCTGCCATACAAATACGAACTGTTCTGACAACGTCCACTCGAGATGTCCATTAGGCATCAGCACAGCAAATCACCAACACTATCCTCCTACAGGTTATTAGTACGAAATAAATGATCAGTGTACTCCAGGTTAGTAGTATCAACAATAAAAATCCGCAGAACTTGGAAGGAGAGGCGGTCCTTTTTCCGCTGTATGGTCTCACCAGCAGACACCAGCGAAGGACATGGAAACTAAAGACAGGAGAAGGTCACCTGACCACACGAAATAGAGGTCTGGACTCTGGAGAGAGGCACTGCGGCACAAGATGGAGTTCGAGGAAGAGGCGCCGCCGCCGCATCGCATCACTCGTCTTCTTCCCTGCCGCCATCGCTACCAACCAGACCGTTTCGTCTTACTTTTATCAATCTCAATCACAGAATTTTTTTCTAGGGCAATCTCAATCGGAGCAGAACTGGGGAGAATTTACAATTTGCCACACTTTACTTCGGACCTCTATTATTTGTCACTCTTTACTTTGACTTCTACTATTTGCCATGTATTAGACCAGTTTCTTTACAATTTGCCCTTTTTCTCCTTTATACACATTTATTATTATTCGTAACTCCGAAATACGTTCTAAATACAGTATCTTCGTACCTGGCTAGACCGAACCGCGTCGGGCTGGTCGTTCCTGTCGTAGCTCAGGAGAGAACAGAGGAACTTGGGCGGGTGCAGCGCCGGCGGCAGCGGCCGTGCGGCGCGACCTTCAGTCGGGCGGCGACCACGAACGGCGGAGGAGGTGCAGAGCAACCGAGTGCCGGCGACACCGACGGGGCCAAGGGCGGAAGGGGACTCCTCGAGGGAGAGCCGCGTACCTCGTGCGGAGGAGGTGCAGAGCAGCCCGCCGGCGACACCGACCGGACCAAGGGCAGAAGGGCACTCCTCGACGGGGCGCCTCCTGCTCCTAGAGGTGCGCGGCACAGAGTTGCAGGCGCGGCGCGGATTGAAGAAGATTTCTGTGTCGCTGCAAATAAAAGAAGATTGTTGTGTGTGTGCTTGTTCGTTCTTGCTGCCAAGTACAGGCGATTCTTCCTGTTTCAGCTAGTTTAACAGTACCAAGCAGTGGATTTGGGAGTATTGTTGTATCTTTCAACACCGATGTATACTCCAGTAAAGATAATTCAAAGAAACAATGAACCTTCCACTATCACGGGATTTTCTTGGTCATACCAAAAGTGATTCTCTTCTGGCATATGGTCTGGCACAGGGAGAGCCGCATCAGCAAGTAAATCATCATCGATATTATCCATACAAGCCTTGATATTTGCATTGGAGGATTCTATGCTATAGCTCGTTGATGCCCGGCTTTATCATTAACTCCAAGCATCAAGCACAACCTCTCTTCTGCTACAGGAACATCAATTTCATCTTCATTCGCAGGTGCTATCTCAATCTGGGACCAATCAATGACTCTATCAATTGAACTATTTCCATCATTGGATTGGACAATATTCGAAGTAGACAAGTTGGTGGTATCCATCGTCGACGCCCTACTCAAAAACAAAATAGCAATTTTCAGTCCGTGAGCAAACATAAGAGAGCAAATGAAAAGTAGTGTCATGATCGCAAATAATTCTCAGTGACCATCTTAGACAAACGGAATTATCTCTGGTGGCGTTCACATCTCAGTTTTCAATTTTGCTTAGATGGATATTGATCTGAATTCCATATAATTCAGTGGAGACATGAATGACTATGAACCCAATCTAGTGGCAGCCCCTCTCACTGATCACATGTATCAGGTAGACAGGTACATACTACCTTCTCCAAGGGAAATAGGACAAAACATTATGGGAATGAGGGAAAGTCAGGGGAGAGGAATGGGTTACCTGGATCGTGGCTGCAGTCTGTGGTCGCCGATCGTGGCCGCGCGACCCGTGGTCCGGCCGTTGCCGCCGGCGGCGCTCCCGCCCAGTTCCTCTGTTTCTCCGCTGCGTAACTAGACAAATCCAATCGATCGATTCTAATCTGGTTCGGTCTAGCCAGGTACAGGGGTACGCAGATACTATATATATTTAGAACGTATTTCGGAGTTAAGAATAATAATAAATGTGTATAAAGGAGAAAGAGGGCAAATTGTAAAGAAACTGGTCTAATACATGGCAAATAGTATAAGTCAAAGTAAAGAGTCCCAAATAATAGAGGTCCGAAGTAAAGTGTGGCAAATTGTAAATTCTCCCACAGAACTGCGGGAACCAGAACGCTTGCTTCAGGTCGATCCATAGGCTGTAGCGCGTTTGCGATAGGCCCAATACACCTGAGCGGGCCGATGCTTGCTCGGCTTTAGCGTCGGATTTAAGGCCCAGTTAACCAGAGAGCTCCGATTTTCCCTCCGGTGTAGCTGCCCTCAGGACATTTGGCCCACTTTTTTTTTAGATAAGGGGGTGCGGATCCCCGGCCTCTGCATCCAAAAGATGCACACAGCCATCCGCAATTATTAAACATCCAAGAATACAAGTTCACAATTCATGGGTCACTTAAGGTGGCTACAAAGATCAACCACTCAAACAAATGATTATTAAGCATCGAGACGTCTAGGTTGAAACCATCCACTTCGGCTGAAGATAGCCCGCACAACCGTCAGCATACGGGTACATCCGGCATCCATAAGCCCACGCTGGTCCGCAGGAAGCAGGAATGACCATGAGTGGATCCAATAGCACGCCTTGTGAATAACCTGCAAATAATGAGTTGAATTCGATTTGTTAAAAACAATGTCATTTCTACAGTTCCAAAGAGCCCATAATATGGCCGCAACACCAATACGAATACGAGCTTTTGTGATTTTATCTATTCCATTCAACCAACTACCAAACAAGTTCGCAATGCTAGTAGGTGGGTAAACATTGAAAGTGAAGTGCACTAATCGCCAAATATCACGAGCAAACGGACACTTAATAAAAAGGTGCTCAACGGACTCATCCGCATCGCAAAAAACACACTTCTTACATCCTATCCACCGTCTTTTAATCAAGTTGTCTTTTGTCAAAATTTCCTTTCTATTAAGAAACCATAGGAAGATCTTTATTTTTAACGGAATCTTTAGCTTCCATAGATACTTACGCAAATATCTAGTATGTCCATTTAATAAGTCTTCGTAATACGACTTAACCGTAAAGGTTCCATTAGAAGTAAGATTCCACTTAAATTTATCGTCCTCATCCATGAGGTTCACTCGCATTAACCTCTCAACTAGATTCAACCATTGTGTTCTATTGTTTCCTATTAGCGCCCGTCGAAATGGGAGATTAATAGGTACTGTCCCAAGAACATTAGCAACTGTGCTATGTTTGTTGGAGGCAATGACATATAAGGATGGGTATTCATTTTGTAGAGAAGTAGGACCTAACCAACTGTCCTCCCAAAATTGAATCTCCTCCCCATTACCAATAGAAAATCTTCCACGCTTAAAGAAGTCATCTTTTACCTTCATAATTCCTTTCCAAAAAGGTGAATCCATGGTTTAACTTGCACTTGAGATAACGTTTTATCCCCTAAGTACTTGTTAACTAATAACTCTTTCCAAACACCCTCTTCATTCATAATTTTATACAGCCATTTACTTAGAAGACATTTATTCTGCACTTGTAACACCGAAATTCCCAACCCGCCTTGGTCCTTTGGTCTACACACCAAATTCCATTTAGTTAACCTATACTTCCGCTTGAGCTGATTACTTTGCCAAAAAAACGAGAACGATAAAAATCTAACCGTTTTCTAACTCCCTTTGGAATTTCGAAAAAGGATATAAGAACATTGGTAAGCTTGTTAAAACTGAGTTTATAAGCACAAGACGGTCCCCGTATGACAACATCTTGGCCACCCAAGCCGCCAATTTCTTCTCAAACCGGTCCTCAACTGTTTTCCACTCCTTGTTTAGTAGTTTTCGGTAATGTATTGGTATCCCCAAATACCGAAAAGGTAACGAACCGATCTCACACCCAAAAATACGACGGTATTCCTCCTGGTCCTCTTTTGCTTTCCCGAAACAATACAATTCACTCTTGTGAAAATTTATTTTCAACCCCGAAAGTTGCTCAAACAAAGCCAGTATTAATTTCATATTCACGGCCTTCGCAGTGTCGTGTTCTAAAAATAAAATAGTGTCATCCGCATATTGAAGGATTGAGACCCCCCCTTCGACAAGGTGCGGCACTAAACCCCCCACTTGGCCATCCTCCTTTGCCCGAGCAATTAAGATAGCCAACATATCAACCACTAAATTAAATAACATCGGAGACATCGGATCTCCTTGTCGTAACCCTTTGAGAGTCTGAAAATAATGACCGATGTCATCATTAACTCGAATTCCGACGCTCCCACCTTGCACAAACCGAGCTACCCACTCGCACCATTGTGGAGCAACCCCTTCATTCGTAACGTTTGCTGTAAAAAGGACCATTTCACTTTATCATATGCCTTCTCAAAGTCTATTTTAAAAAGAACCCCATCCATCTTTTTTCTATGCAACTCATGTATCGTCTCATGTAAGACAACCACCCCTTCAAGAATATTTCTTCCAGGAATAAACGCAGTTTGAGTGGGGCGGACAACTCTACTCGCAATAGAGGTGACTCGGTTTGTTCCTACTTTTGTGAAAATTTTGAAGCTCACATTCAAAGGCAAATAGGACGGTATTGTTCGATTTTGCTCGCATCCTCTTTTTTTGGTAGCAAGGTGATAATACCAAAGTTTAGCTTAAATAAAGGCAAGTTTCCCGCACGCAATTGCGCAAACATAGCCATCAAATCAACTTTTAGAATTTCCCAAAACTTTTGATAGAATTCCGCGGGAAACCCATCCGGCCCTGGAGCTTTATTATGTTCCATTTGTTGAATTGCCTCAAAAACTTCTTTCTCTGAGAAGTCTTGAGTCAAAATCTCATTTTCCTCTTGTGATATTTGCGGCATATCATGGATAACACTCTCGTCCAAAGAAAAATTATTTGTAACCGGCGCTCCAAATAATTTCTTATAGTACTCCGAAATATAGGTCTTAAGATTTTCCTGACCAACTATCGTGCCTTCCTCTTGTTCCAATTGTAATATTTTCTTCTTCCTATGTTTACCATTCGCAATAATGTGGAAATATCTCGTATTATTCCCCCCTTCTTGAATGTATTTAACTTTTGCTCGCTGCGCCCATTTAGATTCCTCATCACGACGCAATTGGGCCAGCTTATCATCCGCCTCTCTCTTGGCTGCCCGCTCGGCGACCGTAAGATGAGTGGTTTCAGCTTTAACCTCTAATTCATTAATTAGTAAAATTAATTTATCTCGTAACATTTTATACTCCCCACTCAAATTTCTTGCCCACCCCCGTAGAAATTGACGTAGATGTCGAATTTTATTTGCCACCGCTCAACCGGTGAGTTGCCCGTTTGGATCGCATTCCATTCACGAACAATGATGTCATAAAACCCTTCCTGTGAAACCACGATAATTCAAACGAAAATCTGCTAGAATTACCCTTGAACGCATGTTCCCCGGTATCCAGTAACAACGGTGTATGATCCGACCCCGCACGGGTAAGAGCCTGCACCGTAACCAATGGATACTTTTGCTCCCAGTCCACACTAGCTAGAAAACGATCCAACATCTCAAGAGTTGGCGTATCTCGTCTACTAGTCCAAGTATATTGTCTACCAGACAATTTTAAATCCTTCAAGCTCAAACTCTCAATTATCGCATTAAAGATAGTTGGCCATCTAGCATTAAAATTGTCATTATTTTTCTCCTCTTGTCTCCTAATGATATTAAAATCCCCCCGACCAACATCGGTACCGTCTCTCCTTCGCAAATTCTTACCAATTCTGCAAGAAATTCTGGTTTTTTGTTATCCTGAGCCGCCCCATAAACAACCACCAACGCCCAACTAAACCCATCCAACTTCGTTCTTAGGTGTAATTTAACGCAAAAATCACCTGAGACCACATCTTGTACTGTGAAAGTAGCATTATTAAAGCCTAATAACATGCCACCCGACCTCCCGTGTGGAGGTATACAATACCATACAAAATCCAAACCCGCAGCCAAAAAAGTAAGAAAAGGTGTGGTGAAAGAAGACCTCCCTGTCTCAATTATAGCCACAAAGTCAAGTTTATTCTCCTTAACAAACTCATGAACAGCCAAGTGTTTTGCAGTGTCCCCAAACCCATCTGAATTCCAAATCATGCCCTTCATTTTTTCTGATGTTTTTTTTTAAAATTTAGAGTATATGGCTAATCTCACACCCCTTCTAATCGCACGTTTAGAAAGAGCTTTCTTTTTTCCTCTACCTCTTATTGACGCTAAGGTCTCATTAAGATCCGCATGATCCTCCGAGACCTCATCCTCATCATCCACTAAATCTTCGCAAATATTAATGGCCTTTTTTAAAGCTAAGTTAGATTCGGATTCATCATTTTTTGGAGGCAAAGAATTTTTCAGAAAAATAACTTCCCTCTCTCGCTCTACCTCCATAATAGCCGAAATAGAAGAATCTACTTGCACATCATTAATTCCTAACGAAATACCCAAAATACTCGTTCTACGTTTAATTTCAGAATTAGATAACGAGCGTAAAGAAAGCTTGGCATGTGCTGACATACCTGGTGGGGAGCCATATGTCTTGCGCGCAGCAAGATCCATCGCACGATCAAGTTGAGGAAGATCCGCATTGTGTTGCTCCCTCAATCTCTGACTAGACCTCACCTCCATCTCCAGCATCCCCCCAAAAGCCATGATCTCACTCTCCGATGGCCTCGCTGTTAGCCCATCCGCGGTTGGTGTGACCTTTGACATCCCCTGCCCGCAAGAAAGAGGTTGCGGCCTGAAAGGATTCCCCTGCCGATCCATGTACGATCCACCTACATCCTCCAAGTTTGATCTCGGAGATAAACACGTAGGCATCAGTTTCGTAGGCGTAGTCCAATCCGCACCCTCATCCTGAGAAACCGGCGTGCCCCCTTCTCTGTCGCTGGTCGTCTGCCCACTGGCAGAGGAAGCAGCAATATCGCTGCCGCAGCAGCGAGAGGGCGCGGAAAACCCATCCCGCTGAAGCGAACATCAGCGAGCGTCGCTTGTTCGCTGCCATCAGTCACCGTAGCTTCCTGTTCTGAGTCCCCGAGCACCGCTGCCCCCCAACCTCAGTGTCATAGCATGCTCCAACTCCACGACTCTCCCGTGCTGCCTGTAGACCCAGATCATTAGCACCATCATTGGCAGCCAACGCAAGAAGCTGTGTTTAGCTAAGTGAAACTGTTTCTTCACCATTGGAGAGAAAACTACACCGTCACATTTTTTTGAACCGTTGAAGAGATAGCAACCCCCATCACATTCTCCTGCATAGGTTCAGAGGCCGCAGCCCCTTCAGTGCCCTTCACCCCCGAGTTATTGAAACTTCATCCGTCACCATAGCATCGGTTTTAGTGTTATCTTGCTCTCTCTTGTCCTCCCCTCGATCAGAAGAGCTGTCACTATCATCACCTTCGTCACCCGGAGGAGGTGACCGTGGTGCATCATCCTCATTATCCCCAACATCAACCGGTGTTCAACTTTAAACTTCAAACGGTAAAAGCCATCTTTTATGAAGATCGTCGATTGAGAGGGAATAAGAGTGTAATCAATACAGCCCACAAGTATACGCAGCACTCCATGTTTGCGAGTAAATTTCATATCCACCTAAAACGTTTTACCGAATAAAGAACCCAAGCTCCAAAGTGATAGAAAATCCCCAGTAGTCTTGGGATGAATCCCATAAACTCTAATCCACTTCTTTGGCAACTTCTCCAAGGGTTCAACCGAAGCAGCCCACGGTACCACCGTGATCTCAGTTTGGCCGCCAGGAACCTTGCACGCACCAAAAATAGCTAGTCTGTCTAATCACTCTTAGAGGGAAAGGGCACCTTGAAAACATTGCTACCCACTTGCTGAACATCCCAATAAAATTGATCCCACGGAACCAACCGCTGCAATTGAGCTACAACTTGAGGGATAGAAAGTTCCCCATTAGTCACAGTAACCATAGCCGTGCGAACGTTATCAATCTTGGTTTGTAGGAATCAGTTGTTGGTTGTTCAAAAAACATGAGGCTCTCAGATATGTGACCATGAACAATCACTTGCGGTTTGGGTGCCTTCAACAGCGGACACACCTCCGGAGGGTGCTCTTTACTCTCACATATGTCACAAACTTCAACCGTACACTCTTTGCCATGGTGGCCAGGTTCATCACAACGATAGCCACATGTTTTATTCCCTGTCTTCGCCTTCTTAGCTGCTGCTGTGCCAAAACCCCCAACTCCAGAAACACCACTGCGAGCACGGCCCCCTCCACTTTGCATTGAAGGTGGGGGTACTTGTGATGGGGTTGCCCCCACCGGTGTGGCACCCTTGGCGATGAGCTCAGCGGCCGACGCAATCTGATCACCCGAGACTGGTGCAGCTTGTGGGAGTGTGTTCCCCGAAGCAATCGTCACGCTCGGCTGCCGCAACGCCACCGTAACCTGACTCACAATCTTAGCCAGCATCTCTTCTGACAAACCAGAAGCCACCTGCCTATCCCCTGAGTTTCCAACCACACCATCACGCGAGTCCCATCCTGCCGACATTCTTCCTCCCCCATCTCGATCTCCTCGGTACTGAGAATTACGATTGTAGGAGAAACTACGCTGGTGTTGATTCCCCAGACCAAAACCCGAACCAGCATTGAATCCGCCGAAGTTTCCTTCGAACCCTTGCTGCCTAGGGTTTGTCTGCCCCGCCGTGCCGCTAGGGCCTCCGACCTCGAAGTTGTTCTGCCGCTGATCCCCCTGACGGAACCCTGAGGAATTCGCCTGGAAACCGCGTCCAGCTCCTTCTCGATACAGCGGCGCGTTTCTGCCGTTTCCGCCATCACCTTGACCAGGAGGGACACGGCCAGGGTATCCTCCACGGCCATCACCTTGACCAGGAGGAACACGACCAGGGTAACCTCCACGGCCGCGATCCGCCCGACCGTACCCTCCGCCATTGCCCGCCATCGCAGCGGCTAGCGATCGCGGCGCCAGAGGATAGTCTTTACTGTGTGTGTTACGTAGTAAACCTAACCCAAATAGGTTTATTCTCCCGATCGGACGCTGCGTCGATGTGTACTGGGCCGCAAACCCCACATCATCATATCCATCAAGGTGTAGGCCCGCATGGCCTTTCAAATTTTGTGATTGAACATTTGAATTTTGGGATCCGCAATCACCGCCCGCATGGCCTTCCAAATTTTGTGATTGAGCATTTGAATTATGTGATCCGCAATCACCGCCCGTCGTCTCCGATGCCGGCATCGCAACTCCGGCACGGATCCTGGGGTTCGCCGCTGCCTTTCAGACGCATCCGATCGTCTTCTTCGCCAACGACGCCTCGTCAAGACTGCGATGATGGTAGCACCTCCCTCTAGGGCTGAGAACCCTGGACACAGGGACCAACTTTTTCTTACCCGGCGACGTCGTACCGGATCGTCGCCGTCTTCTGCACACCGTGGTCCAATCCCCAGTCTCACCATCATCCACGAAAGACGACGGCGGCATAACCGGGAACTTGGGTACACTGGATCGAGGACGCGGCGCCGAACCTACATTGACAACCATCGACGTTAGTTGAGCAGCCGCGTACCTTTGTAATCTTCTCTTCTCCATCCTCCGTTCCAGCCTAGACGCCGATATGAAGGTCGTTGCTGACGGATCCGCCGCCGGCGTCTTGCACTCATCGTTGAAAGACAAGTACTTGTCACCCGACGGTTCCCGCACGTCCTCTGCGCTCTCCGCCTCCGACTCCCCCTCCGAGAGACACCAAAAGCGTCCGCCGAAGCAGGGAGAGGGGAGGGGTGAGGCCTCCCGGCGCACTCCAGTCTTCTCCGGCGAGCTCCCCGGAGATCTCACCGGATTCCCTGGGACCGCCTTTACCATCGCCTCCAACGGCTCTAACGGCTCCATTCGTAACTTTATTTCGCCGCCATCAAAGTTACTACTCTATCCGCTAGACGGGGCGGTTTGCCTGACATTTGGCCCACTTGAGCGCGAAACTTTGATCGCACGGCTAAAAACAGTCAGTAAGGGAGATCGGATGGTTAAAAATGGTGAGGGCGTGAGATGGCTCCCTCTTGTCTTAGTTTTAATATCCCTAATTTCCCTTTAGTTAATAATTTCAATTTCATTAAGAAAAACTAACCAAATAGATGGAAACTGAAAATTAATATAATTCTTTTTTTCTTCAAATCCAAAAAATTCTCTTTTTTTATAGATAGGTCGTCGATTCGGCATTGGATAAAAAAGGGCAGGGTGCCCCTTTTTCTAGTAAATAGCTCAAACCATTTTATCGATATAGTGTTCTATATCAGATAAATTCTACATTACCTATTTCTCATTTAAAGCATTTCGGTACTAATACTAATATAGTTGTACAAAGAGTACCCCTTTTTGCCTAGACTTCAAGCAGTTTAGCTTTAACCGTGTTAATAGTCTCACATTATTGGTTTATAGAGAATCAAAGTTCATTTACCAATGAGTCGCGAAATGCTATGGTTCTTTCATATGATTTCTGAATTTATTCAGAAGTAATACGTCGAGGTCGTGCACCCTTTTCTTATTTATCCAAAAATAATAATAAATATTCTAAAGTGCTGCCGGATAGATCCAATCTATTCTTGAAATAGACAACTCGCACACACTCCCTTTCCAAAAAAAATCTAAACACCAACCACTACAGTTAGATTTATTAAATTTGTTGCTAAAATATCGGTATTAAGCCCGAAACTGTCAGCAGATGGCCAGTGAGCTAAAAAACAAAAGAATGGGTTACATTTTTCATATGTTCTCCTCTTATAGATAGGATGAACAAAGAAAAAAGTTTTTCTTTTTTGATCGGTTTTTTGATGCAAATAGATTTAATCTAGTAATTTCTTTTAGATTAAGTCTTAGGTCTTGTTTAACACCTATGAAAGAAAGACCTTCTTTGTTGAAATGTTCCAAAAAATCCTAAAATAAAAGGAAAAAATTATCTAATCGAAAGAGCTTATTTTATTTTTTAGGATTAAACAAAAGGGTTAGCAAATAAAAGCGCTAGTGCCACAACTAGTCCATAAATTGTTAAAGCTTCCATAAAAGCTAGACTAAGCAATAAAGTATCTTGTATTTTACCTTCTGCTTCTCGCTGTCTCGCAATACCTTCTACAGCTTGTCCTGCAGCAGTACCTTGACCAACTCCAGGCCCAATAGAAGCAAGCCCTACGGCCAATCCAGCCATCATGAAAGTTTTTTTTTGCAACTTAATATTTCTATTAAACTTCATGACGATGTTGGCTATTTATGTCAAACAAACAAAAAGAAATAGGCAAGATACATGATCATCTCCCTCCCATTATTTTGATACTGTGGTCGACACGCTTCCATCCTAGTTGAAATTGATGATGTGGTACCACGTCTTTTCAGTGCTAGATTATTCATATTTTTATATGTTGGTGAAAAAATCAATTTATGATCATGGTCTTTAAAGCTCAAAACATTGTTGTTGATCTCTATGTATATGCACCTATTCGAGTGAAAAAAAATATTTTTCATAAAACTGAATTACATTGCTTTGGGAGAGCAGCTTATCAATAATAAGTGCTCTTTGGCTATGCATTGAGAATTCAAATTCATTACCGAAGACTTCAAAATGTCGAATTGAAAGAGGTAGAGGAGCGAAGTAAGAAAAACTTTGCAGTTGGAAGGGCAATCACCTCTCAACTTGTCGACGTGTGGTCACGGGGTTAGACTTAGGGCTCTCAGTCGACGTCAAAGAGTGCGGGGGAAGCGTATGAGGGGAACGTCAAGAACTCAAGATACTCGGATAGCATGCGTAGTTTACCCAAATTTGATCCTTTTGTGTAGCAGAAAATATCTAATCCTGCTTGATTGTTTTGTGTCCGTGGAACTTTTGTAGGATGCTAACAATCAGTGTATTGCGTCAAAAAAGTGTGTGTCACAAGCCTTGTCCCTAGATCATAATTGGCGGTCGTCTACTTCTCGTCAACTCAGCTCTAAATAGCTTGGTCATGTATACAATGTATTTATTAGAAATAACTCGTGGACTTCTTGGAAGCATAGGCTATCATCAATCAAAATCTTTTGGTAAAATGATAACCAACCAAAAATAAATACCGTTTGGCCAAATGGAGATTTTTTTTGTCACTCCAAATGCAAAGGAGGGTCGGTAATTTAAGGTCTTAATGTGAAAAATGACATGCTTAGTAAATGATTGCTTAAGACATTAAGCAATTATTACTTATATTATGTGGGATATACTGCAAAACAAATATCTTAGAAAGCATTGTTGCAAGTAGAATGGGTGTCACATGCACTTTTGGGAAGACGAGTGGTTACGGGTGCTGCTTCGTAGTGAGGCTACCCGGCCTAGTACTTTCTATATTTTGCCTCGCAAGCTCGTATGCATCGGTTCTTATTTCGCATCCACCAAACATCTCATTATGTGCAGCCTTATAGGATGTAAGTTTGTATCTTGAATTTCATAACACACTAAATAATTTGCACCGCTTCTATGGGCGTGATGAGTTTAGGTGGACCCTCCATCACAACAGTATCTTTTCAAACAAATCTATGTGACTAGATTTGATACATTCTGATATACTTGATAGCCAAACAAAACAAAGACTCTCAAAATTAAAGTAAGGTTCCATGAAAGAATTTTCTTAAGCATACGTACAAACTAGGGCGTTAGGTGAACCAAAGACATAACTTGCTAAGCGATGGACATGAAATTACAAAATTATGTAAGTATCACAAGGATGAGACAATCAAACATTTACTTTTGGAACAGTTTTCTACAGATAATTTTGGTAACTAATTTGTATCCACCTCGTAATGCAATCCGTATATCTCCAAGACGGTTATTTGATTTGGACAAAACAAATGTGAGCGATTATTAAACTCTTGCGGTTGCATTAGGGGATTGAATCTTAATTGATCCTTTTAACATAAATAATAAACTTAAAGGGGTTGATAAGTGATTAGGATAAAACTTTCATATTTTGCATTTTGAACTGTTTCTTTTATTATTATTGAGTAAGCGAATCACTTACTAATTTAGAAACAAAAAAGTTTAGTAGAAATTCCTCCTTGAAGGTTCGGTGAGCAAGATCTGAGAATGTTCTTCAAAAAAAAATCAAGAGTGGCAGCAACTTTTGAAAGAGTAATTGACGCACTCCCATTCTCTTAGCCTGGGGCCAAGCTCAGAGGACAAATGTGTGACTTTAGAGGAAGACTTAGAAAAAGATTCTAAGGATGAATACGAGAGCCAAGAGGAAGATTCATCTTACAAAAAGAGGGTTCGATTGAGAATCGAGAAACAAATTTAGTCTAACATACCAAAAAGCTCCAATTCCCTTTCTTCCCTGTAAAGAACTCCAATTTAGCCTAGTCTCCCTTTTTTCACCTTAGCATGTGTTTTTTGATATAGGTTAACCATCATTCAGACAACATGTAAACTTTTGTATTTAAATGGATTTTATAATGATATAATTTTACATCAAATAACACAAGACAAATTACTTTACGAGTACATATTTACCTCTTGTGAGTTTCCATGGCAAATAAAATAAAATAAAATCATATGCAAATTATTGTGTGATATGTTTATAGTTTTAAACATAATAATTTTCAAAAAATGCAAGCGTATAACACTTACATATAGTTTGTCACTCACTGTAAAAACAGCATATACACAGTATAACAATCATACATTTATCGTGTTTGAAAGAGTAGAGATTTGTTGCACCCGAGCTACAGTGCTCCTGCCACTTTAAAATTTCAGAAAATAAATTTCAAAAAAAAAATCTGAAAAAAAATCATGAATGTTCTCGATGATGTACCCTGTAGACGTGCAAAATCACAATGCAAAATATTATATATTTCAACCTACACAAAAATGACAAATTTACTGTTCTTATTATAGTTAAGAATGCATAGTTTCAAATCTCCCCAGTTTGTCTTTTTTGTTTAGACTATAATATAAATTATTATGCATTGAGATTTTGCACGCACGTAGTAGTATACATCATTGAGAACGCGCATGACTGTTTTCAGATTTTTTGAAACTTTTAAATTTATTTTTCAAATTTTTTCAGTAGCAGGAACAGTTGAGCACGGGTGCACAAAGCACTTTCCGTGTTTGAAATATCTATATACCGAATATTCTAGGCCAGGTGTCTTACAAACCGTGTAGCTGAAGCGTTGATGCAATCATAAAGTTTGAACTTTCTTGTGTACCATCAATACAACACTCCTTTTCAAATTATCTTTCTTGTACTTAGTATCTTCATACAATTATCTTTATTATTTGATTTAATACCTTTTCAAATTGTCTTTTTTGTTATTAGTATCTTCATAAAATTATCTTTATTATTTGATTTAATTCCTTCAAATTGAAGGATACCTGCAAAAAATGTTCTTCAAGATGCATTAAAATGAAATAATTGTATATCTTTCAAAACGAGATAAATGAATACAACTGTTCAGATCTTTCATGTCTACTTACAGTCAAAATGAAATTTCTTTTATTTTTGCTTACTTCGGCATATATATCTGTTATTTCTACTTGCTCGCTCATTGCTGGCAACCTGTAAAATAAACTTAAACTGAGAAATGTCTTTCAAGAAAAATATGTTCAAATGAGATAGATACAGCTGTCTTGAATATATTCTTACCTAATTATTAACACAAACAAATTCCTCAAATTTTGTTCAATTGGGCATATATAATTTTATTTTACCATGCAAAAATATTCGAAATGTCCATGCAGTTTGGTGTTTTCGTCTCCAGAATCATAAGAATCTTGGTGGAATTGAACCACCTTCCGTCCGTGAATAACCACGGAGAATCTCTCCAAGCAGAGAAAAGATCCAGAGTTGCAAGCGCATGAAGTTAAGCAGATGCGTAATTATGCAGCTACGAAAATATTGCTAGACTTCCTAAAGACCATAAATGCGCATGAACTTGAGCAGATGTGTATTTATGCTGCTGCTAGGAGCTTGACCGTAAATGAAAATATGACTACAAAATTAGTAACTAAATAACGAAATTACACATGTGCACTTATTCTCTAAGAAAATAATTTTGAAATTAAAAAAAGTAGCAACCACAATCAGTGCCAAAACATTCACATAAAGAAGTCATGACTGGAATTCATAACCAAAAAATATAATCTAATCCAAAACATTCACATAAAGTCATGACTTGAATTCATAACCAAAAAATATAATCTAATACTTCCGTTGTTTAATATTATAAAACCTTAGATATTTCAATTTATATATACAAATCAAAATGTGAGTTTAGATATATGCATTTTCAAAAAAATGTAAAATAACATATTATAGTGAAGTAGCATCAGATATCAGATATTAATAAAATTTCCTATCAAGATCACATAGCGGAAAAACCTATTTGTATTAAAATTTCAACTATCTGAATGAAGATGTTCCATAGAAGTAACTTAAAACTGCAAAGCAAAATGATAGTATGCAATACAAAAACTCTAGAACCAGTGGGCACTGAATTCCACAAGTTCAGTAAGTATGATACCAATGATAATCAGCAGACTTATGTTTGCAGGCTAACTCCCTAAATCTCCAAACTTGCTTGGAAGGAACGAACATGGTATGCTATAATTTTCAATAACAGAGCATAAAACATCTGCAGAGCACGAATTTTCTGAATACCATAAAACTATCTCAACAGAGCCAAATTTGTAGAGTGCAGAAGGTGGCACTCTGTTGTTTGCAACATAGAGCTCCCCTGAAACATAGCAGCCCAAAGTTCCTTGAGACGCCTTCCTTCCCAGGTTTGTTCAGCACCGTAGACAAGCTCAAAAAACGATCGAAGGATCATGCAGCTACTATTACAACCCATGCTGCTGCTCAGTCTACATAAATAATCTTTCATAAGGTTTAAACACTACAAGTTGCATCAACAGACCTCAGAGTTACAGGGTCCAATAGTGTACATGAATCTTACAAAACAGATCTTACAGAAGTTACAGCTACTCGATCAAACATAATTACCAACAGACCATAACATAATGTGGAACAGAGATATATTGACAACAAAATACTCAAACCAGAAAGAGTAGTGGGTACGGCAAGTCGGGACCTTAATATTATAGTATGTTTGTGAAGATTTGTGGTGCGATATAAGTTAAATAGAATTAGCGATTTTGTATTTGTTTAGTATTGGAAGTACACATCCTTAAAATTTCTGATAGAAGCAACAGTGTTTTTGGTAAGATATAATAGTAAGTGGCTTAGTAACAATTCATAACTTGATACTGAACCATGTATGAAACCAGGGACAATAGTCTGAACTACTATGTGTATGTTAAGATGAATGATACTTGGACCGTCTACATGCTTATATGTATTTCAGCTGTAAATTTGCGATTGTACCTTTGATGTCCGGTTGGTAGATAGCTCCATGATCGATTCACGACGGTAGAACGTTGTGCCAGCAAGACGGATCGGTTGTGACGGGCAGTATTCAAGAGGAACACCAGGACACAGGGGGGAGAACCCAGGGCTAAAATAAAATAACCCCCGTGCGATCTCCCCCCAAGACACAAGAATCATCTTTATTACGGTGGTGGCCTGCCATGCGAGCGCACCCAACATGGCAAAGGCCTCTAGGTGTTTCACATCTCTTTTTTTCACCCTTTCAACTCTCTCGTCACAAGCACCTCGCTTGTTACATGATCTTACCTTGCAGTCACCTCCGATCTCTTAGATCTAATAATTATCGAAATTTATCCGAATAACTATTACAAGGAGAGACGTAGTCGTCGCAGGATGCAGAGCAGCCGGATCCCCACGACCACGCCGGAAAGAACCTCCATCCTCGCCGCCGTGTCAACTCCAGACCGCTGGGAACGACCAAGATCCGCCGCGAGACCACCGGTCTAAAAGTCAAATTAGAACAGATAGTTAGATACGCAGATCTGCATACGGTGAAGACGAATCTACTACTTAACCATGCGAAACAACGATCTTGATGGACAAAAGTACTCACCAGCAACGGATCAGAGTCACCGAACGGGCAGATCTGGAGGTTCCGTTCGCCAAAGCCGCCACCTCGCGCGCTCGCCTCGTGATCGCCGGAAGCCCACCGCGTTGCTCACCAAGAGGAACCTGCACAGGAGAAAACAGACGGGGGTTGGGCATAAATCATGGTCGAGAGGCTCACCGTGCCGACATCGAATCGAGTACGATTCAGAATCTACACGGCGATTATGGAGCGAACTTAACTTCCGATCTGTTGGTTGTCGGGTGGAGGAGGAGGCGTGTTTATCTAGTCCAGATCTAGATCCAGACCTAGCCTAGAAGGGAAAGGTAGCGTGCCGCAGAGGAGAACGCGGCTGGGTTTTCTTGGTCTGGTTCTGCAAATATGCGGAGGCGAGGTATTTATTGTCTGGTAACGCAAAGTGGACGGACCGGATGGAGTTGTTGGCACTGGACGGCCGAGATGCCCTACACGTGACGTGCCTCCATTGGCCGTGACAGCTGGATCGCACCAGCAGACCGCGACTCGCGCAATTAACGTCACTGCGTGCGTCATCGGCGCTCCGGATCCTCTGCGGAGGAGAACGTAAGTATCTGGTTTATGGCCAGTGTGGCCGTAGACGCTGATTGGCTGCGGTAGCAGTCTGATAGTAGGCCGTGCGCGGAATTGCGTGACAGATGGGTTTTTGCTGCCCAACTTGCTGCACCAACCTCGAGGGGGATACAAAAAGGGGATCCGATATGGCATACTTAAAGCATCTCCAGTCGGAGCCTCCAAATCAGGCCCCCAAACTGCGCCGGACGCGTCCGCGGACAGTGACCGGACAGCCCTGAAAACTGGTGTCCTACAACCATGTACCCCCAAAATCTCCTCAAATTGTGGGGCCATTTGCATGTGGTTTGCATTTAATTGGTGGACAAGGAGAGAGAAGAATAAACAAAGGACAAAAGAAAGGAAAAGAAAGCAAAAAGGTGGTGCATGCGGACAGCCCGGACGTGGCCGGACGTGCCTTTCTCCCCCAAACTCTCCCCACATTTGCCTTGGGTTTGGGGGCTGCCGGACAGCCCGGACAAATAAAACCACTTTGGGGACCATGGCTGGGTAGCTATTTTCCTCCCCATAGTGGCCGGGCTGTCCGGCCGGACAAATTAAACCGCTTTGGGGGGCATGCTTGGAGATGCTCTTATTCCTTTTGTGTGGAGAAGGTTTTAGTAGTCTGCTTCGACACTTTGGGCCGCAGCATTTGTCGAGGGGTATAAGGGTGGGTATTCATGCCCCATGGATCTCACATCTTCTATTTGCAGATGACTGCCTTATATTTTCACAAGGGAAGGTGCTAGCAGGCTGCAACACATACTTGAATTATATAGACGTGGTTCTGGGCAGTTTGTAAATCTGGCCAAATCGGCAGTTTTTTCCAGCAAGAATTGTAACCAAGAGGTAAAGCAGGAGGTACATATAAGATCAGGAATTATGACTGAGGCGCTGGTAGAAGATGCTCTGTCTTCTCCACTTCCTCTTCTCACTTTTCAATCCACATCTATACTTCCACCTCACGTCTCTTCTCCTCCTTACGAGCTGTAAATAATAAGAACGTAAAATTAGTGAACAAATTCCCACGTTCCACTTCAAAATCCCCACACCATAGTAGACCCAACTCGCCCTCTTCGGCTGCCATTCATTAATCCAGCAACTCCTCTGCTCCCTTCCTATATACGCTATAAATGGTGAATCAACGTAAATGGGTGAGCAGAACAATTTTCTTCCACTCCAAGCGATTTTCTTCCACTCTAGTACCCTCAATTCTCCTTATGTTTGGTTACTCCATGGAGTCACTAGGCCAACGCAATGGCCTTAGTGCATCTGCCGGATGATCGAGACCTCCTTGGTTTGATTGCTTCACTGGATCGCATTATTTCGATGTGTACAACCGATCAAATCTGTAAGTTCTCTATTTATTTATAATATTTCAAAATTTGATGACACTTAATTTGCCACAAAGCATGTTTTTTCAGGGCAGGAAAGGTGAGAGGAAAAAGCAGGTCACCCAGGAAAAAAAGCTGTTGATACCTCACGGTATGGTCTTCCTTGATCCTGGATACATGCACTCTCTCCCTCTCTAGCTCTCCCCCCTCTGATAGGATGATGATATGATACATTCATACTGTAACCCAATTCTCCTGTACATTTCTGGTGGTATCTTTTCCTCAGACTTGGAACGAGGCACTAGCTAAACGATCTATTCGGGGAAAAAACAGAAACCAACCGAGGCAATCCTGCTGTATTCAGTATAGGTTGATATTCGCCCAGTAAGCTAAAAAACGTCGATGTTTAGAAGTGTTTCCCCATTTTTCTCTTAGATGTTAAAATAAATTTATTTGGTTCAAAAAAATTACTTTCTTTCCTGAATGTGAAGGTTAGAAGATGGCCCTGAAGGATTTTACATACACGGGACACCATGGTGGCAAGATAAAATACTTCAAAATGCAAATATTCATGGATTATTTTCTATTTATGAATTAACAATACTGGTTACTTTTCCATTTCTAAAGAAATACTATTGACTAGCTGGCTTCCTTTTTCGAGAAGAACGCATGAATTGCATAATTGTACTTGACGATGAAGAGATTAGTGTAGCTAAAAATATTTTTTCTAAATGAACATTGTCAAGCATATGTGGTGGTCATTCATGCTTGCTTCGTACTTAAATTAAACATTTGCAAATCATGAGATTGAATCATGCTATATGAAAATATGTGTGTCATTTTCTCTCTTAGTGAGATTACACTCTAGACAAGTCACAAATTACATCCAAATTTGTACAAGAGCCATGCACAACCATTTTATTTCTAAGAAATCCCGCAGCAACGCGCGGGGTAATATTCTAGGATACAGTTACTGGAAGATGGAACAGCTCGCTGATCCATAAGATTTTCTACCCACATGATGCCGAGATGATCCTTCAGTTAAATGCTCCATCCGGGAATAGAAATGATTTTTTGGCGTGGCACTATGAAAGTAATGGACTCTTTTCAGTTAAGAGTGCCTATAAGTTGGCCTATAACCTGAAGAATAATATGCAAGACAGAGCCGGGTCTAGCTGGCTGGGTGACAACAGCAGAAATATTTGGAAGGTGATTTGGAATGCCCCGGTTCCTAGCAAAGTCAGAATCTTTGGGTGGAGGGTGGCCTGCGATAACCTGGCAACCAAACGTAACAAGTTCAGAAGAACTTTAGAACTGGACAGTACATGTTCCATTTGTGGTTGTGAGACTGAAACTAGCTTCCATGCAACGTTGACTTGCACTAAATCCAGAGCTTTGAGAGAATAGCTGAGAAAGGTTTGGGATCTTCCGCATGAATCCTCATTCAAGTTCACTGGACCGGATTGGCTCCTTGTCATGCTCTCCAATCTAAGCAATGACAGGAGGGGTCTGGTTCTGATGACTCTTTGGCGTAGCTGGCATCTTAGAAATGACATAATTCATGACAAAGGTACGTGTACGATTGCTGCCTCTGTTAGCTTCCTTGACCGATACCTACAGGATCTGAATTTGAATTGTAGGAAAACCTCTAGCAAAAAAGGAAAGGAGCTGATTGGTACCCAGGAGATATCAACGCTTGCTGATCCTGGTAGGGCGGGTGATCACCTTTCCTCTAGAGAGAAAAAGATTTGGTTACCTCCAGAGCCAGGTTGGACCAAAATAAATGTGGATGGCTCTGTTGACTCGATGTTAGGCACATGTTCCATTGGTTGTATTTGCAGAGACCATGTTGGAACGGTTCTGTGGGCAAGGATCGAGGCTGGGATCAAGTGCCAGGAGGTTACTGAAGCTGAAACAAAGGCGTGTCTTTTGGGCCTTCAGTCTGCGTATGACAGGGAAAATTCGTCGATTGTGTTGGAGTCTGACTGCTTAGCAGCTGTTCAGGGAATCAAGCAAAGGAACCAATGAATGTCACGTCTCTGGAATCTATTCGAGGACTGTAACAAGCTTCAAGACAATACTTTAAATTGTGTTATACAGAAAATTGGTGAAAGGACGAGGATGTCGCCTAGAGGGGGGGGTGAATAGGCGTTTAAAACTTTTCCGGTTCAGGCTTGATAAATGCGGAATAAAACTAGGTGTTTAAATTATCAAGCACACAACCTAAATAAACTAGGTTCACCTATGTGCACCAACAACTTATGCTAAGCAAGACAATAAACAAGGTGATAGCAAGATAAAATATTTCAAGCTCGAAGGCTATCACAATGTAAAATGCATAAGTAAAGAGCTCGGGTATAGAAATAACCGAGGCACGCGGAGACGACGATGTATTCCCGAGTTCCTCCTTTTTAGGGGAGTACGTCTCGTTGGAGAGGTGTGAGTATCAAACTCAAGATGCCACAAAAGGCCTCACCCTATTCTCCGATGAACCTCGCACAAAAGCTCGGTTCACCTTCCACTATTGATTTCCTTTTGGGCGGAAATCGAGTCCCTTACAACAATCTTGAGGCACAACCCACAAAAGGATTGGGAGCTCCCAAGTGGACCACAAAAGGTCCCAACTAGCCACAAAAGGCCTTGACCACAAAAGGTCACAAGAACACCGTCTAGGGTCCAACGACCCAAGAGTAACGAGCTCACAATCTTCACTTCCACGAATCCTCGTGGAGAGAGCAAACCTATGCACAAAAGCAAAGGCAAACCTATGCACAAAAGCAAAGTCAAGAACACAAGAAGTGCTCAAGTCCTTCACTCCCAAATCCCACCAAAAGCAACAAATGCTTGTGGGGGGAGAAGAGATGAAGAACAAAGAAGAACACAACAAATGGAGATTCAAGAACTAGATCGAAAGGGTTCCACTCACTTAGAGGAGAAATGGCTCGGTGGAAATGTAGATCTAGGTCTTCTCCTTCAATCCTCCAAAGATCAACGAGTTTGGGTGGAGGGATTGGGAGATCTTGTAGTTTTGAGCTTGCAACAATGGAGGAGAGAGAATGTAAATCGTGCTAGCCAGAGCTCAAGATCTTGAGGTAGGTGGAGGGGTATAAAGTATTTATACCCCTCCAGAAAAACTAGCCGTTTTCTGTCCACTAAGTCCGGAGACTCCGGTCGGGAAGGCCGGAAACTCCGGACTAGGCGGAAACTCTGGACGGACTCCGTGGTAACTCCGGTCTCGATACAGCGGCTGCCGCCGCGATGCTCATCTTCTCAGCAGGCCGGAAACTCCGGTCTTGGAGGACGGAAACTCCGGTAGGGCCGGAAACTCCGGACCTACTCCGGGGGAACTCCAGACCCAATACCGCACGCGCCGTCGTGGGAAGTTCTTCGATTCAAAAATCTTGTCTGGGGCGGAGACTCCGGACCACGGGTCCGGAAACTCCGGCCGGTGCGGAAACTCCGGTCTGAAAAGCTCCAGAAACTTCTACAGGGAACCCCAAGGACCGGAGACTCCGGTCTAGAAGACCGGATACTTCGGCCTGAAAGCAGTGAAACATCAGAACTAAAACTGCAAGAACTTTCTCATACGAACTCCAAAAGAGGTGAATCCAATTTCGTTAGAAAGGAAATATTAAGGAAATATAGAGGAGATACCACTCATGGGAGGTGTGGACCTTATCTCGAAGGTGGACCGATAATATTTCCAAAGCCGAGAATGCAACAAGTTTTCATCCGGACTCCGTTTTCAATGTTCTTGGGCTCGTTGGAATCGCAACGAAGAGCCCTTCAAGATTATGTAGAGAAACATCATAGTCCATCATGTGAGGAGGAGAACACAAGAGGAGAGTTTGACCTCTCTACAAAATACAAACCGGTAAAACCTCCAACATCAAAAACATCACAAGATGATCATATGAAATCCGTTTTTGATGAACTAGAGCTTGGTATGGAGATGAACACAAGCTCTAAATTCTCACATGGATAAAAGCCAAATAAGAACCAAGAAAGAATGATATGCCAATTATGCACAGGTTTCAGCTCTCCACAAAGATGCGATCAAGTTACTCACTTGAGAGCCCCTCTTGATAGTACGACATCTATCCTATAACCCGGTCTCCCACTAACACCATGAGACCGGTAAAATAGAAACCCTATCAAGATTATACCTTTGCCTTGCGCATTCCACTTGAGCTAGATGATGACGATCTTGATCTCTTCAAGTGAACCACTTTTCTTGATATGCGCTTGCTAGCACATGCTTGATGAAGACATCTCCAAATGCTCCCCCATACACCATTATGGGAGAGCCTCGCTAAGCTCCGTCTTCATGTATCCACTTGCGCTTCATGTTCTTCTCTTGATATGGATGATGGCTTGGAGATAAACATGAAGTTCACTCAATCTTCTTTTCCAAGCCATCCATGCAATAGGCTCAACTCTTCTCATGACCATTCTTCATATAAACCCTTGGTCATCATGTAATCTTCTAGAGTCCAACACATGAACTCCAATATTTTCCTATGGACAAGATCTACAAGTATATCTCAAAGCAAACATTAGTCCATAAGGATTGTCATTAATTACCAAAACCACACATGGTGCAACACATGCACTTTCAATTGGGAGAGAGAGTAACAAAGCGGCTCACGCACTAGCTGATGTTGCTAGAATTTCTGGGAAAAACTGCTTCTGGCATGGGCTTGTCCATCCAGACGTAGCTGAAATTGTGGAGTCTGATGCTGTAATCTGTGCTGATCATATATGAAATTCTCTCTTCCTCGCAAAAAAAAAATACTAACCACCATTTGACTGCAAAAGTTGCAAAGCTATACCAAACAAAAAAGATTAAATGTATGAAGGACTAAATAATTAAGTTAACTATGCTTTATTAATATTGTCTTCCTAAATTACTCTACTCCATCCTTTTCATGTTGCCATGTCTGCGCCAGCTGATTCAGCCCATGACTGGCGCAGTCTTTAGGATAAGTATGCACTGACTTCTTCATGCAAGTGAACGGACCGGTGCTTTGTCTTGCGAACTTCTTGATATTTAAATGGCTTCATGTGCACACACAGCAAGCTATACAAAATCGTTTCCTGAAAATAAAGAAGACAATGAGGATGCAAAAAAAAAATCGTCCAAAAGATAACTTACATTAATCTCAGTTTGACCGGTTCGACAGGTATAAGGCAAAGGGGAGGTGCGCACCCCCCCCCCCCCCCCCCCCGAACAACATATCGTTCTTGTACCTAAAAATAACCTTTTAGCTAAAGTTGTATTCTTGTAGAGAGAATTTACTCATTGCAACCCAGAGCTCTGTATCATGAATCTAGGAACACATTAATGCATTAATATGTTTCACTAATCCCACTGGAAAATATAAAAGGGAAGGAACACCACATATGACCATTAAAAAGAATACCAGTGACAATTCTTAGCTGGAATCTTGCAACCAATTTTATAAATAAGAAAGGAAAGTAGCAGGGAACACCAGTGACAATTCTTGTCAAAAAATAAATAAAATAACAGTGAGTTAAATCTAAATTCAATGTCACACCCTAATTATAGAGTAGTGTGAAATATAAGTGGCAATTAATTCAGCTGAGAACACATGAAACATGACACCAATGAACATGACTGAAACATGAGGATCCTTAATCAAACATTGGCATGAAGTAAAAAACGCTCGCAAAAATTAACCTGTTTTATGTTCAATGCAAACTCTAGATAACATGACTCGGTGCTTCCATCCTCCCACTTTCCAGAAGCAGCTACCTATGTTACTGTCAAGTTCTCTGAACCTCAGAAAGCTCAACTATATATAGCTTAACCTGGAATATGGCAGTCCTAGTCTCGTAAAAAGTACTTGATGATATATGTATACAACCTAGTCAAAGATACCCAAGGGTTAAATCAACAAAATAGTAGCAGACTTCTCTTTTGTAGAAAACTACAAGAATAGTACCAAACTTGCAACTGTTATCTGGGAGCTCTTTCGGAGCATGACTCTGTCTGCGTGGCTGCCGCAAGTAAAACAGCAAACTAAAACTATTTGTAGAAAACTGAAGGAGCTTACTTTCTCATCTATACCATTGCACAAATGCCAAATTGTTATTTCTTTTTAACCGAAATTAGACATTTGAAAATATATCTCAGTGAACCCTCCTCGCATACCAAATTCGGTTAGAATAGAAGTGAGTGAATATTAAATCGTTGAGAACTAATAAACTATCTGAGCTCATGCTGCGGTCGTAACAGTAAACTTATATTAGTTCAGAATTGAGTTTCAGGCTAAAACGCAAAATCAAGAATATACAATTTTCGATTCAGACATTTTCCATATACTTTTAAAATTGAAATGAAATATATATATATATATATATATATATATATATATATATAGGTAAAATAACAGGGGCTCCATGGAGTATGGGCTCCCAGATCGCCAACCGTAGGATTGATTGATCGTGATCGTTAGGCTATCGGACAAACCGGGTATGTGAGCTGAAGAAAACCCGTTAGTACCTTAAAACCCATTTATTTGCATGGTTGAGCTGTTTGAAAATTTTGAATCCTCAATCAACCGGTAATTAAATGGAGTATTAGCGATTCCTTCCAAAAATGAGGTATCCCTCCCCCCTTTTATTGCTGTGCGCATTAAATCATGGAGCAATCACAGCTTCACTTGCCTACGTAGCTACGAATACACCCTCACGTCAGGTCATGAGCTAGCTGGAGGTGAGCTGGGCTGATTTTGTCATCGTTCATTCACTCGATCTGTGGCCTCAGGTATGAACTTTTCTTCCACACTTACTTTCTTGGTGCTTCTTTTTTTATGTACGTCGTGGCCGCCGGCGGCGTGGCCATGGCTGTCGTTTTCCCATGTTACCACTGATTTTCCCATTCACATAGTTGCTTACGTATTCACTTCCAGATCCACGTTCCTTCAATCCCTTTGTTTTTGAAATGCAGGTATCTAGATGCCCAGGCTACAGAAGTGTGCTAGTGCAAGAAGGATACGTCAATCTCTTGCTGTTCGAGGCAATATGTCATTCCATGGCGACCATGACGACGATGATGACTTCATGGATCCACCTCCTCCCAGGTTGAACATCCCTGTTAAATTCACACCCCCTACATCTAGGTGCACGCCTAGTTCGATATCAGGCATTGTGAAAACATTCAACACTGAAAAGAAAAAAACTAGTTAGTGACATGGGTTTTGGTGGTATGTTGAAATTGCCGGACATTGTAAACAATAGAGAATTTGGTCACTGGACACTGTCCAGTGTATCATGTGATGATGTTGCCATCAGATTAGAAGACGGTACTCTGCTGCCTTTTTCGGAGGAGGACGTTCATAAGGTTTTGGATATTCCATGCACTGGCAAGGAATTATTGAGGCCATCGAATGAAGAGATTGCTGATATCAAGAAAATCATTTGCGAGCGGTTCAAAGTCGCTGATATCAAGAGTATCAATCGGTCTCTACTGGATGATATTCTATCAAAGCCGTACAACTCGCCTATGTCAGATGATGAGAAGGCAGCTTTCAAGACAGCTTTCATAATTTTAGTGATGACCAAATTTCTTGCCCCACAAGCTCTGTTCGACAATATATGTCCTAGGTATTTTATGGCCCTTCGGGCATTTCAAACTGGAATAGTGTGCTAGTGCAAGAAGGAAACGTGCATCTCTTACTGTCCTAGGCTATATTGCTGAAAATGTATTTGCAGATTCATGCAATTGCAGGTTACAGTTTATGGAATCCTGAGATGTTTCGCAATCAATTGCCTGGTCCAAAAGTCATGTACGATGCATCCATGGGCTAAAATGTAAGTGCTCTTCTGCTCTTCTTTTCTCATGCATCACATACTTGGTACTTTTTATAATGGTGAAATACTATTGCAGATTTATATTCAGCTCTATGGAGATACATATGAGGCGACACACCTATGGAGATAGTCAGAACTGAGATGACGTTGGATACAATTATCTTCTATATTAGCAAATGTCTATGTAATAATTTCAAAGTTTTTCTTTAGGAACAATGTGCTTTATCAAGAGAGTGTTATGTAATAAGTACAATAAGTTTTCTTCTTCAAATTTCTACCGTATGGTACTGATAATGGTTGTCTCCTGTACCCACAACCAATTCATAACACAAACTGAGTATGCATAGATACCTATGAATAGTAAACATACCACAAGCTAATCACAGTTTATAAATCCGGCTTTTTACCCAACGTTTAATTCAAGGTATTTACACGACATAAGTATGTGATATCAACATACACAAAACTCTGGGTACCAGATGTTTATTTGATCTGAATTTTCAGTTTTAAGTGGGTACCATACGGCATGAGTATGCAATATTCATAAACCCATAAAAAGCTTCTCGGCGATACTAGCCGAAGCGCCTCCTTTACCCTGACGAGCTCACATAACGCCATGACACGCCTCTGACATTTCATACTAGGTATCAACATACGAACATACCCAGTATTCCCGACCAGATACCCCAAAACACGATCTTAACCATAAGGATTAGCCACTCCGGGCATCGATTTTTTTTTTCGAGTTTCATGTCGACATGGGTATAATACGACTGTAATATGTAACATACCCACAAATTAAGTTATGGTGCGCTTATTTGAACAGAACATCACTTTTAACTGGATACCATATGACATGATTATCCAATAAATGTAAACACATATAGCCTTTTTCGCGGCGACGGCCGAAGGCGCCGCTATGGCCATGTTGTCTACGATCGTCACGGCAGAACAGGGACGGAGGAAGGGGGGACGAGGGGGGGCTCAGCCACCCCCAACAAACAGATTTTCTTCACAATTTCGTAATACTCATGCTTAGATTAGTAGTTCTAATCCATTTTCGCCCCCTCCAACAAGATTCTGCCCCCTCCAAGGTCTCGGGCTGGCTCCGTCCCTGCGGCAGAAGCACATAGTACCACGGCTCGCCTCCGACATTTCATATTAGGTATCAACATACCAACATACCCAATTTGCGTCTGGATACCCCAAAACATATGAACTTAACCGTGGTCACTCCAGATCGATTGTCATAATATAACTTTCTCGTCGGTGATGATCCGAACATGCCCCGGCCCCTTGGCCGTGATCGGCCACTCGGGTCATCGTTTTTTTTTCCCGAGTTTTGTGTCTACATGGGTATAATACAATGGTACTATGCAACATACCCGCAAGTCAGGGTACCTAATGTTTATTTGAATCGGAATTTCAATTTAAACCAGGTATCATACGTTAAACCTTTTATGGCGTGTCCATGATTTTTTGGCGTATCCATTACACAAAATCATATACCCAGCTCCTATTAATAAATTACTCATCAAATAAGACAAGTTATCGCAATTTTTTTGGGACAATTATTTCCGTACACGTAGACAATTTTTTGGGTATATAGTGAACACGATCATATACCCAAACTACGCATCAATCAACCATCAGGTAACATTATAATCTTCCAGCCACTAATGTTATACAGCTCGTCAACGTGTACCCAATTGGGTCAACCGTGGCTCACCAATTGGGTCAACCGTTTCCACCAGCACGATTAATCAAGTGTTATTAGCTGTCATCTATTAAATGGTCAACATTTAATACTCCGAATTCCTCCACCATAACAGATACCTTCAATCACGTTGGGTATACAAGGAAATCTGGGTATCCTGAAATTTTGCCGATCAAAATTGGCAACATAAATTTGGCAATTTAAAATTTCATTCTCTCTCCTCACGTACATAATGCAGAATATTTCATTTAATTGCCCGTGCTAACGGGTCGACCCGGCAAACTAAATACCATTATCAAGATACCTAATTCGACGGTCATGAGGTATGGTGCCCAGACTCCTTGGTGCCCCAATTGAGCTTCCTATATATATATATATATATATATATATATATATATATATATATATATATATATATATATATATATATTGGAAGCACATGTATTCATGTCAGAACCTGGTCACTGATTTGCAGCTACTCGCGAGCCAGCAACACGCGCAGGATGTGCAGTAAGGGAGGCCCTCCTGTTCCATCTTCTGGCAACTGCACTTGACGGCAGCACGGTCTTTCAAGAACCATCGCAACATCATGTCGATCAGTGACATGATCTTGTGCGGTGGTGCCTCAAAGCAAAATCATTTTGCAAAGCGGAGTGTAACGGATGGATTGGCATCTGACCAGTCACTACAAGGGAAAGAAGACATCTCGTCGACGACATATTATTGACCGGCCAGACGGCAGGGCCGCAGAACAAGCTCTTCAGTGTTCCAGCCACAGCAATTTTTTGTCCTCCGGCGAGGTTACTGGCCGTGATGCTTCATCTGGCCACTTGTGCCGCCGTTGGCGCTATCCCGCCGGCGAGGCCAAGAAACCATCGAACTGTCTGCAATGCGATAACTGGATAAAGGGAGAGTCGGAGAGAAGTTAGGGAGAAAATCATGATGAAATTTACATGTATTTTCTGTAACTAATTCCCCTTAGCATTCCGTATTTCCTATGGATTGGGACGAAAATCTGCATTAATTAATAAACAAAAAATCTGGATCATGAAGATGAGCAAAACCTATAGGCGGCACTCCCCTGGATCTTACGTGATGTCCCTCCGAGGAGGTCGTGGCGTCCGCGCGATGAGTTAGGGCGTTCGGGCTGATGCGATATCGGTGGTCATGGGGGTAGGCGCGGGAACTAGGTGGCGAGGGCTGTCCAGGCTGATGCGTGCACACGGAGGAGGAAGGTAGAGGTGGAGGGGATGAAACATTAGAGGCAGGGGAGCCGGCGTTGTAACAGGAATTGTTGCACCTTGCAGAATCGAGGAACTACCGATGGCGAAGATTGCGCGAGAAAAATCCGCTTCCTAATCTGTCCATCGCCACGAAAACGGTTTACAGAGGGTACGCGTAGCGCTTCAAAGTTTGGCAGGAAAATGTTCTGCCGGGTCGACAGGATCGATCTCGACCGTCGGCCGATCTAACTAATCAGCGATGCGTTAATGACTCTTAGATTTGCCTAAGGGGAGATGATCGAATGGTGCTGGTTGTTCTAGGTACAATAACTTTGGTGGACGTAGGAAAGAAAATGTTCTCTCTTTTATAAGTAGTGGAGATCCAAGAAATTCTGCAAAAAACTCACGAGTGTGGTCGCCAGATTTTGGTGGGGGTGATGAGAAGGAAAGGAAAATGCATTGGAAGAAGTGGGAGAACATTGCCATTCCTAAAAGTGATGGAGGTATGGGCTTTCGTGATTTTGAAAAATTCAATCAAGCGCTGCTAGTCAAGCATGGGTGGCGGCTGATCACGAAGCCAAACTGTGATGCCTTTCCAAGGAGGGAACCTGACCAAGAAAGAACCAGGACCAAATTCCCTAATCTGCCATGGCCACTTCCTGTTTTTGCAGAAAATGGCACTGAGATTCCTCTCCAGCTCTGAAACAGAAATGGACCCTTTCTTCAATATCACAATCCCACAGTTATCGAAGTTCAACCACTCCGTATCTTCCTCAGACGGCACATCCAAATGATAGAAGCCCATGCCCGAATTAGCACTGCCAAAATAAGCAGCAGAAGGATGAAGCTTTGACCACTCAGAGGAGGAATACACTGGATGACCCAAAAAATTGCAAATGAAGTAGAGCTTAGACTTAATGCAGTTCCCAGCAAAGTGACCTGGCCCCCCACAATTGAAGCATATCATCTTACTATATCTCAGATCTAACTCATGTTCCACAGTAGCAGGCACCGAATTCTGAGTCACAGCAACAGTACCCGACTGAGATGAACCAGCCCCAGACGATACCTGAGCCTGTGGAACCTGTACCACCAACGGGAACTGCGGCAAATTCTGAACAGGTTGCAGTCGTTGCTGCGGCGGAGCAACATAGGGGAAATTCGGCACACCACCATAATTTTGAAACGCAAACTGCTGTTGAGGCTGCATCTGATTCTGTTGAAACTGAGGCTGGGTATTGGTATACCTTTGTTGATTGCGAGGCTGGAATTTCTATTGACGCGGAGGATTCGCACGATGCGGTGGCCCAGTAAAAGGTGGAGCAACTGCCGCTGCTGGCATAGAAGGGGCTACTACCGGAATCAGGTTGGGAGCCGTCACGGGAGGATGAGCGGGACCCCCACGCCCACGACCTCGGCCTTGTGCACCCCTCGCCATGGATTTCCGGAGTGGACGAAGAAGACGCACCCCGGAGAGAGATTCTTCTAGGGTTAGCGTGGCGGAGCGAAGCACGATCTTCTGGAAAACAATCGCGAATCGAGATGGAGTCGAGATCCGCCCCCTTCCTGATCCAGCACAACAAGCTTCTCGAAGCCTTCGGAACCCGGGGCCGAGAAGACGAAACTGCCCACAGCTGCCCATAGAATTCCTCGATGGCTTCCACCTCCTCACCACGACACTGAGCAGCGGGACCAGGACCGCCTGATGCATGTAAAATGCATACATGAATTTTGTATTATATTACTTATATTTCAATCATATTTGCATCATATGAGGGTTATATCATTGTTTTATATTGATATTGGAAATATTTCATAGTTTCCCTATTTTTCTGGAATTAACCCTGCATAGGCAGAAAACCCTATTTTCTATATTTTGATGTTTCAGGGACCCAAACGACGTCCAAATGACCTGGAAATTTACGAGCATCAGTTTTTGGAAGGAACAAAGCGTGGGAGCGAAGGAAGCGAACAAGCTGAGGCCCGAGGGCCAGAAGAGGGTGGCCCACGTGGCCAAGGAATCTGGCCGCGTGGGACCCACCATCTGGGCCCTCGTGGCTCCGTTGCCGTCGATCTTTTTTCCCGAGCCTCCGTCTTGACCTAAAAACGACTATAAAAATAGTCCCCGACGCACTTCGGAAAGGAGCGCCGCAGAAACACAGAAACCACAAAACAGAGACCTGGAATTGTAGATTGGAGGGGGAAAACTCCGGCGGGGCGCTGCCGGCGTGGTCTCCATCTTCTCCAACGACTTCTCCACCGTCTCCATGATGAAGAGGGAGTAGTCCACCCCTGGACTATGGGTTTGTGGAAGTAACTTATGTATCTCTCCTCTCTTTGAGCTTCACTAATTAGTACCGTATGAGCTGTTGAACATGATTACGGTCATCTATGTAATGCCTTTGTGGTGGATCTTTTTATGAGTTAATATATGTTTGAGATTGCAATAGTTTTGTTTCAGTTATGAAAGTAGATGCATATTATGTACCCCGTTCTTGTTTACTTGTTATGATCAAGCATGTGTATGAGAGCGTGTGAGGAGGAACGTGTGCATTAGTTGGAGTAACGGGGGGTGGCTAGTGCGATGAACGTGAGAGAAAGTTCCACGATCCACTTGGGTTTTTATCTTACTTTGTTGCCTCACTAGGGATAAAGAAAAATACCTTGCTACCGGAGATGTGGGTGTGACCATTGCCACTACTCCACGACTAGATCTAGCATGTTCTTATTTTAACTTCATGTCATGAAACTTAACGCTATGCTCTGATTTATATTAATTACTAAGGTGTTATGATTTAGTTCGCATCTTGGTGGAGTATAAGAGAGATTAATAAACAAAATATCTCTATGTTAGGACGTGATGCCCATATAATTAGTAACTTGTCATGAAACCTTTTTGTTGCAATCTCATATGTTAATTCTAGTGTTCCATTGTCTACCACTTTATTAAAGAGAGTGTGCATTTGTGAAACCATGAACCCCGGTCCATTTTTAATCATAAGAAACACCTTTCCAACAACTTTTATCCACTTTACATTTTCTGCCATTTAAAAATCCAAAAATACAAAAACACTTTTACATCTTGCATTCACAATACAAAACCCAAAAATATCATCCATCATTGTTTCCACCATCCTTGCATATTTATTTATCATCATTGCATATTTATTTACTGTTTTGCATTCATTTTATTTTGATATCATTCTCACACCTTGTGCTTGACAACCACATGGTGAGGTTGAGGGCCAAAACAATTTACTTTGTTTTGTAGGTTTTCAAGAGAAGAATAAAAAGATAAATCTTTCACTACTTGTCGGGGGAATACTTTCTGGATTAACTCGCGGCCCAGTGCGACTTACTTTACTCACACAGACAAAAGCCCACATGGGATCAAGCCCAACATCGAACCGCCACAAGGAGAAGAATCTAGAAGGCACGGAGGCGAGCCAGTCTCCGGATAGGTCCCAGTTAATAAATTCCTTGAGGGGGAGTTTCCTTTCTAACCTGACGAGCCTCTGTGTATATAAAGAGGACTCGCAGGACTTAGAGGGTCAAGCCCTAAAACCCTAGCTCATACGGCGAGTACCAGATTGGATCGCCTCCATTGTAACACCTCGATTATCATATCAATACCAATCTAGGGTAGGCAGGAAGTAGGTCTTTTACCTCACATTGAGGGGGCCGAACCTGGGTAAATCTGTGTTGATCTTTGTTCCTGCGATCCCAAGCTCGGAGATGCTTGACTCGCGTACTCCTACACCTACGAAGTCATCTATGATACCTGACATGACAAACTCACGACACTACTGATTCCCCGAGAGTTCGATATTAAACCCTCGAGTCACCCCTCGTGGGGAAAACCGTCTTTCCTATACTACACACTCTGCACTTGGAGTCTCAACCTAACCCATATCCTTTTGATGCAGGTAACTACGTCAAGGGCCATCACCGCCATCTCTGACCACTGGGGGCCGAACCTAGATTCAAATTCAAAATCAGCCTGCCATGATCCAGAGGAGAAAACGCAGAGTAATCGCCTGGCCAAGGTGGGATCGGAGTAGGGCCATGCCCCAAACGAATCACCGACCTCGCGCCACCCACTCCGCTGTTACGGTTCGCCATGGCTCGCACCGGATTTGAGAACTCCAAGCGCCTGACGAACCTCGTCGGAGAATCATCGCTAGCTGATGCCGTGGACGCACATGATCTTGGTGACTCATCCTCCCGACCTTCACCGCCTCCAGATCTGTGATCTCGGCGAGCACGATCGATCTCCACCCGAGCCAAGTCCGCAGCGTGGACACGCATACCTGGGGAGCCATGCTCATCGCCGGGGAGCTCGTCGGAGAGGCGAAATCGGAGGGGAGGCGGGGGTGGAGGCCGACGGTAGGTGGGAGGCGGAGGTGGAGACGCGAGCGTAGTCGTCATCTCATACGGCCCTGTCTTTTCTTATATACAGAGAAGAAAGGAAACTGTTCAAGTATTGCATGAAACATGTTTCAGATTTTCCCATGAGGCACATGATGTGCAGTCAATCGAAATCCAGCCAATGCATACAAAAGTGAATCGGTTGAAACTTGCTGCCAAAGGATTCAAGCAATCCAGGTGTTGTCCTCAGAATTAGTAACAGTGATCTATTTCACATGCACTGAAACATGGCTAACATTCACCTCCAGGTCCATCAATAGGGTGTTTCCTTTTCTTCAGAATTTATGATGCATACGTCTGCTCCTACAAATCAGGTGGAAACTGTAATTTATACATACACGAAAATCTCTCACGCCGGCGTCGTAGTACACAAGCGGGCGGGCCAGTGGCGGCAGCCCACAGGAGGGCCAGCAGTGGTTCGCGGCGATAGAGGAGGCAGTGCAGCGGGGGTTTGTGGCGGCGGACCAGGTGGATGCGAGATTTACAGCGTCGCCAACCGCACCGAGCGCATGGCCTCCCGTATCCTGACGACCCGCATCTCCACCTCCGCCTCCTGGCCATCTTTCGCCGGCTTCAGATGCATCGACAGAGACGACGTCGTAGGCCGGGAATGGAGCGGCAGCACGACTTGGTCTTCGTCGTCGCTGGTGGACCTGTCGAACTCAAAGCGGAATGGTGCAAGAACTCAGGCCATTGCATCCCATCTGGGCGGGCCGGCGGAGGTGGGGCGGTGGAGCTTCTCGTCGGTAGAGATGGGACAGGGAAGAGGAGAGTATGGCGACGCTGGAGACGATGGGAGAGGGGTCTCTGAGCGGCGGCGATGGATTCTATGGGCGAGCCGCGAGCGTGCGAGGGAGGAGCGGAGACTTCATGACGGTTTGACGGTCCCACTTGTCGGCGCTAAGAATCGTTCGACGAAGGGAGTAAACGTCGGTAATTACGGAGATGATTGGTGGAACGAAACGTATGCATGCCCACATTTAGCGATCGGCGAAGGACGGTGTTGACGAAAGGCTGGGAGGCTTGACGAACGAACGAATCGTTCCTTTTAGATAGTATATATATATATATATATTCCAGCTATTCTAGACTCCCCTCAAGAATAAGTATTCTGGACAACTTTCTGAACTGCCGTTTAAGAAAGAGCTAACTTCCAAACGGAACACCCAGATTTCATTTTTGGCGGATAGTGTTTTCATGGTAGTTTTGAAACCACACATCGGATTGATGCAAACTATATATCGTTGAAAAGCTCTTGAGATTGCGCATCTTTTCTATCTCTGTCACTATTTCGAAATTCTTCATATATTAGGAGCATATTTAAAAATACAACTTTTTGTTTTACCAACGTCTATCTCGAGCGGGCAGTTTTTTGAACTTTTGTTTCAAACCGCTTATAAACAAATGATATGGCGTTAGAAAGATATTGGCAAGGCACATATTTTTTGTATAAAAATGTTTTCCAAAGTCGCTATGGTTTAGGATTAATTTCAGATATACTTGACTATATTTTCGCGAATTTATCTGTGTTCGTATAGCGTTTTGACTGTAATTTTCCAACCATTCGTCGGATTGATACAAATGATATCCTGTTGGAAAGCTATGTAAAATGCGCAACTTTGTTATCTCTGGTCAATTTGCGAAATTCCTTACGGTTTAATAGCAGATTCAGAAATAAAGAATGGTGTTTTCTCAACTTTTCTGTCCAGCGGACAATGTTTTGGCAATTATTTTTAAACAGCTTGTCGAAACGAAACAAACAATATGGCGTTGGGAAGATATTGACTAGACGAAACTTTGTTGTATAGAAAGTTTTTTCAAATTCGATACAGTTTTTAATTGATTTTGAAAATACGAAAAAAATGAGAAACGAGATGAAATGGGAACGATTCAAAATTGCCACGTTTGTGTTGCTCGGGTAGGGTGTGTCGACATGGGAGAGTTAAATTAGATTCTTATACTTGTCAATTGCACTTGGCGGCGGTTGATTTGGTCAACTGGAGCTCATTTCAACGATTTCTATGCGTAAAATTTCCGCCCCGAAAATTAGAGTATAATGAACTTCCTCGTAAGTAGTCATGAACTTCTGGCTATTTGCTAGTGAACTTTCGATCGCAAATTTTTTGTTCCATCTCACAATTTTTTTTTGTGTAGTTTTAAAACCGTTTCTCCAAATGATGCAAATGATATATCGTTAAAAAGGTATTTAAATGAAGCAACTTTTTGTTTTGACAATTTTTTGAAATTCATCATGGTGTGCGAGCAGTTTTAAATATACTAACTACCTTTTTCAAGATTTTTTCAGTTTTTATGGTGTTGTTATTCCGAGTGGACTTCAATATTATATAGAGTGAACTTCAAAATTTCGTGAGAGTAAACTTATAGATTCTTTTTGCCAACAAAAAGGCGAACTTCACGGGCACACAATAAAAACATTCGGGTTAATTAACTTCCGAGGTTAATGAACTACCTAACTTTCTGAACCTCTATTTGAACTTCTATTTAAATACTAAGTGAACTTCGCGGGATATACGAAGTGTGGGGTGAACATTGCGGCTGAACTTCCGTTTTAATACGAGATGAACCTCCGAGTGAACTTATATTTTCCTTATCTTCAAACAATGATTTTTTCGCTAATGCCTTTAATTCTTTTTTGCGAGAATGAACTCCGAATATTTAACGAACTGAACTTTCCTTTAAATTCAAGAGAACTTCAGAATGATACGCTTTCAATGTTCATATTAGCCAGCAAAATAGACCAATCTGTTATATTACAAACTTCAAAAAAATTCTAAGCGTGAACTTCGCGACAAAAAAAATTAAACATTTTTTCCACTATAATGATTTGATTTTTTTTTACCGACATAAAGGTATACTTGCGGCGCGTTCGAGGTGAATTCCGAACGCATTTAAAGTGAACTTTTGACTTTTTCAAAGCAAACTCTCGACAAAAAATTAAACGTCCAACACATTTTAATAATAACTTCCGATACGTTCGAGGTGAATTTTGTGGTCATGCACAATGTGAACTTCACGGCATTTGACGAAGCAAACCACATTTTTCTTAAGTGAGTCTTTTTTATACGGTGAACTTGCAAAATTGATTAAGTAAACTTTTGTTTTAACAAATGCAAACTTAATTTTCTCCAAAAAAAGGTGAATTTTCGTTTTACAAAATAAAGCTAAATAAATGAACTTTTCCCCTTCTTATTTATGAAGCGAATCTTTTTTATACGGTGAACTTCGAAAATTGATTAGGTGAACATTTGTTTTAAAAATATGTGAAATTTTGTTTTACGAAAATAAAGCTAAGTAGATAAACGTTTTTTTCTTTTTATTTATGAAGTGAATCTTTTTTTACGGCAAACTTCCAAAATTCATTAAGTGAACTTTCGTTTAAGAAAATGTGAACTTTATTTTCTCCAAAAAAAAATGTGAACTTTCGTGGTCCAAAAATAAAGCTAAATTCATTAAGTGAACTTCCTTTTACAAAAAATGTGAACTTCAATTTCTCCGCAATGGTTTTTATTTATATTATTTATATTTTGCTGAACATTATTATACGGTGAACTTCTAAAACTAATTAAGTGAACCTCGTTTTATGAAAATGTGAACCTTTTTT
Organism: Poa pratensis; assembly: GCA_947311845.1. NCBI lineage: Eukaryota > Viridiplantae > Streptophyta > Magnoliopsida > Poales > Poaceae > Poa > Poa pratensis. The sequence goes on from CAMZMU010000073.1 coordinate 21,630,085, forward strand.
ATCACAAATGAATTTTATATTTTCCTCACGATGACGATTTTGAACCACAACTCTTTGATAAGAAAGAACGGGAGAGCAAAATGTAACTTTCCACCACAACTCTGATCCTACTTTTTTTTCTATAGCCACCGCACATGCTCTTTTCTTCTCTATTATCACTCCATGCGTTGCATCATCCAAAAGCAAAGCTAGCAAATAGCAGCAGCTTCACCCCAGGAAATGAGGGCACAACCGCGACATCAGCAGAAACGACAGATTAAGCTCCATCTAGCGACAACAGTTCGTGTCAGCAAGCAATGGGGACTAGATGCACGGTTTGATGTAACTTCACGGCTAAAATAAGTAAACCTCCAAAATAGACAAAAGTGAACCTTAGACATGGCTTAAATGAAACTCCGTAAAATAATCTGAATATATCTTCTATTTACGAGCACCACTACATTATTTTAGCTCCGTCTTCAGACTATATAGCAGCTCATATCTTCTCCGAAAAATAACTCCGTACATGTGTACATTCCATGATCTAGATCGTACTCTACAAGAGAGAAACAATACGACCTCACAGCAGCCCAACAGCAAGTCTTCGCCTCACTTCAGACTATACAGCAGCCCATTGAACTTCCGCGATGGCGCCCACTGAACTCCGACGGCCAGAGCCAGAACGACTTCTTTCCTCCAACGGCGGCGCCGGCCGGCCGGCCGGTCTAGATGCAGGCGGGGATTGCGGGAATGGGAACCGGGCGGACCAATACGAGCAGGCTGACGAGGGATTTGGGGCGAGGAAGCCATGGAGGCGGGGACAGAGCACGCGTCGTCCGTGGACGAGGTGGATCGACATCGCGTCCGTCGGGAAGAAGTCGTTGTGGCACGCCGGCCAGGCTAGAGAGGAGCAGGATGCGGAGCGGGTCGCCGAGCTCACCACGGAGGCGCGCGGCGGCAGCCAGGCCGTGGAGGTGCCCGAAGATGGCGACCTCGTCGAGGCGGGCGGGGCGACGGCCTTGCCATGGATGAGCGGGGACGGGGACCTCGCAGGGGACGCGTGCGGGTCGGCGAGAGAGGTGGGGTGCGGCGCGGCGGCCCGCTGGAGGTGGGGGGCGGCGTGCTGGAGGTGGGGATCCGTGGAGGCGAAGGTGGCGGTTGTCCGGCGGCCAGAAAGCCGTGGTGGCGCGTGGGGTCGGGGTAGGAGGACGGCGCGTCGATGTGGTGGTTGGTGGGGACTTTTTTTTGGTCGGTTGGATCAGGATAGGAAGGTGTTTAAGGTGGGGAAGGGTCGGCATTAGAAGGTGCTTAAGATGGGAAGTTGTCTAGAATAACTATCTAGACTAATATTAAAAGACCCAGAGGGCGGAGATTCGGACGATCTGGACCGTACAACAAGAATATCCTATGGTCCATGACGCTTCAATGTTTAACTCTAAACACGTTTAGCGCTAAAGGAAATCAATCATCATCATCGGAAAAAAAACTGCCCTCCGGTTTCCTGCCCTCAGCGACGCGCAGTCGCCTCCGAGGAAGACGCCTGCGATCTCGGCAGCCGCTCAGTTCGACGCCCTCGGCCACTGCCCCTGAGTTTGCTGCCCTCGCCTCCAATCTCGCTTGCAGCCTTCCGCCGCCCCTGAGTTCGCCGCCCTCGCCTCCGATCTCGCCCGCAGCCTTCCGCCGCCCCTGAATTCGTCGCCCTCGCCTCCACCCTCGCCCGCAGCCTACGAGCTCGGCCGCCGCCCCTGAGTTCGTCGCCCTGACCTCCGACCTCGCCAGCAGTCTACGAGCTCGGCCGCCGCCCTCGCATCCGACCTCGCCCGCAGCCTGCAACACACCAGCGCGCTCACCAGCGCACCTTCTTCTGACCCTCCTCCACGCCGGCCGCCCGGCCTCCACGCGGCTCTGTCCGCGACTTCCACCCGGCAGCCGCTCCGGAGCAAATCGCGACATCAGGGCCGGTGGTAGATGATGACCCACAAGTATAGGGGGTGTATCGCAGTACTTTCGATAAATAAGAGTGTCGAACCCAACGAGGAGCAGAAGGTGCTGGCAAGTAGTTTTGATCAAGAATTTACTGTAAAAGCTAGCAGACAGGTTTTCAGTAGTATTCGAAACAGCAGGTAAAAACAGTGCAAGTAAATAAACGAGCGCGGCAACAAATGCAGCGAGTGGCCCAATCCTTTTGAGTGCAAAGGACAAGCCGAGTGTGTTACTTATAAGAGACAAATGTTCCTGAGGACACATGGGAATTTCGTCAAGTGCTTTCGCTTCGTGCAACTGGTTAATCTTCATTGTTTTGATAAGTGTTGTGTGGGTGAATCTATGCTAACGCACCGCCCTTCCTAGGACTAATACGCACTTGTGATTATACCCTCTGCAAGCATCCGCGAATTCAGAAAAGTAATTAAGATAAATCTAACCACAGCTTTAAACTCTGAGACCCTACGCTCCCTCGTGCACTATCTTACTAACGGGGGTTCAGGTTTCTGTCACTCCGGCAACCCCTCAACTAGCAAGCTAGGTACACGATGCATTCCCCTAGGCCCATAAAGGTGAAGTGTCATGTAGTCGACGTTCACATGACACCACTAGAAGAATGACACCACAACTTAAATATCAAACCATAAAATATTAACGCAGCATTATTTCACTACTAACAACATGACTTCCCCATGTCCTCAAGAACTACAAACTACTCACAAGACACCATATGGATCGTGATCAGAGATGATATGGCAATGAATAACAATCTGGACATGAACACTAATCCACCAAACAAACTCAATAGCATCAATAACAAGGAGTAATCAACACCGGGAGAGTCTCCCCAATGAACTAGACAAGGTACAGCCCTAGATGTTACAGCAAGATGGATGTGGAGTCAGTGGAGATGATGGTGATGGCGCAGTGGATGGTGGTGATGATGATCCCGATGAAGTCCAGCGTGATGATGATGGCGATGATTTCCCCTCTCCGGGAGGGAATTCTCCCGGCAGGATCTGACTGCCAGAGAGCTCTTTCTCTCTCGGTGGTTTCCGTCCCGTGGAGGCGGCGGAATATTTTGTGGACGTACCCCCGTGCTTAGGTTTTCGGGAGGCAGATATACGCGAAGAGGCAACCTGGGGGGTGGACCCAGGTGGCCACGCCATAGCTGGGCGCGGCCCACAGGCCAGCCGCGCCCAGGTGTGGCGTGGGGCCCACCTGGCCTACCTGGCTGCCTCCTTTTGGCTGCCTCCGGCATCTGACATTATAAGACCCCCAGAATTGGTTTCGTTATTTTTGGAGTTCCGCTGATATGCTGACTTGACGACGCTTTTTCCAGCAGAAACCTGACTCCGGAAGGATAATTCCCAATAATCATCAAACATGCAAAATAAGGCAAAATAACATAAGTATCATGTATTAATATGAAATATAAGGATAGATAATGACAAATTATGATATAAAATAGTGATGCAAAATGGACGTATCAGTAGAAAACAGAGAACTGTTCCAGGTTGGTACGAACGTTCTCCATTGTTTTAACCAATCAAGTTATTTCTTGGGTAATGATGTATCATAGATTGATTTAACACTGATACATGAGTTCTCATAAGTGGCTTCTGATGTTTGCTCCAGTTGTGCCTACTTACATGCAAAGATGAAACACATGAATCGTTATGACTAAAATTGGCTCATGTGTGGATTTGTAGATGAAACTCATATGAATCATAACGTATGCAAATTGTTGATCTTGATTTTTTGTTGCATAACAGAATAGTTCCATGTATAGTGCATCACTGAATAAAACCAATACGAACTAACTAGACATCCGTTCATGTTCTTGCGCTCAGTCAGAGACCCAATCAAGTTTCGGAGAAAGGAAAGTTTTGAAGAAAAGAAATCATGGTTAAGTAAACAGAATGATGGTGAACTTAAAATTCTTGTACCAAACGACTTCCAGAACTGAAATGGAGATAGTGGGGCAAAAGATCAATTATCTTACTGCCAATTCTTTGATAGCATATCATTATTACTTTGATGAACGATCATAAAACATGAGATATAGCAGAAAGAACATGCCTAGCTTTCAATCTGAGATCTTTTGCGCAACCAGATTAGCAGCCTTAGCTTTAGATTTCTATAAATCTAGCCTTTAAGACCGGAAAACTTGCAGAAAATTCATCCTAATTTAGTATCATGTAGGTTGAAAATTTAAGCTGAACAATCTTGTGAGTTTGGATCTACCTTCATCGTAGAAATAGCTACTGTTGAATCTTGATCTCAATATCTATCAGATATAAAGGAATGACATTGGCTTTGGTCTGAACTGCTAGAAATTTAAGTCCACACTAATACATTTATTTAACATATAATTGTTTACAATTGGAAACTGAAATTGAATCGGTGTACTATCTTCATGATTGCTGAACTATTAACTCTTGTGATGTTCTAAAGCATAAATATATTATCTAGAGGTTAATTAGATTATAATAGGTGAGTGCAGAATTCAGTTTCAGTTTTGAAAATCAGCACCTCTTAATACTGAGTATGAAATATAACTTCCTTATGTCTCACAGTGCATAATTTTGGTTTAGTTTCTACATGAGTTGTAACTTTAGTTTCTCCACTATGGAACATAAAACATCCCTGATGTTTAGATGATATATATATATTTTCACGAAGCGTTTAATTCTTGGACTTGGAATATAACTGTAGCTCTTGTCTGCTGTATGCAGCCTGCAGTTTGTTATTTTTCTGTGTGATTTTCTGACACCACGTGGGTTGTTATGTTTCTTGCAGGCTAACCGTGCCCGGCCCTCAATCCATTCTGAGGACGAAGCAAAGTTCACTCCAGTGTTACTTTGGCTATTCTACTTTGTTGCCATGGATGCACACGGTTGTTCAAGGTACTATAATCTTATTGACCTTTACTGTCTCTGAATTCGAAGTTCGACAGAGACTCATTGTTTACTGTTTGAACCTTCAGTCAATTTTGAACAAGGTCACCTTAAATTTCTATGTGACATATTAACGATGATGACCCACAAGTATAGGGGGTGTATCGCAGTACTTTCGATAAATAAGAGTGTCAAACCCAACGAGGAGCAGAAGTTGCTGGCAAGTAGTTTTGATCAAGAATTCACTGTAAAAGCTAGCACACAGGTTTTCAGTAGTATTCGAAACAGCAGGTAAAAACAGTGCAAGTAAATAAACGAGCGCGGCAACAAATGCAGCGAGTGGTCCAATCCTTTTGAGTGCAAAGGACAAGCCGAGTGTGTTACTTATAAGAGACAAATGTTCCTGAGGACACATGGGAATTTCGTCAAGTGCTTTCGCTTCATGCAACTGGTTAATCTTCATTGTTTTGATAAGTGTTGTGTGGGTGAATCTATGCTAACGCACCGCCCTTCCTAGGACTAATACGCACTTGTGATTATACCCCCTGCAAGCATCCGTGAATGCAGAAAAGTAATTAAGATAAATCTAACCACAACTTTAAACTCTGAGACCCTACGCTCCCTCGTGCACTATCTTACTAACGGGGGTTCAGGTTTCTGTCACTCCGGCAACCCCTCAACTAGCAAGCTAGGTACACGATGCATTCCCCTAGGCCCATAAAGGTGAAGTGTCATGTAGTTGACGTTCACATGACACCACTAGAAGAATGACACCACAACTTAAATATCAAACCATAAAATATTAACGCAGCATTATTTCACTACTAACAACATGACTTCCCCATGTCCTCAAGAAGTACAAACTACTCACAAGACATCATATGGATCATGCTCAGAGATGATATGGCAATGAATAACAATCTGGACATGAACACTAATCCACCAAACAAACTCAATAGCATCAATAACAAGGAGTAATCAACACCGGGAGAGTCTCCCCAATGAACTAGACAAGGTACAGCCCTAGATGTTACAGCAAGATGGATGTGGAGTCGGTGGAGATGATGGTGATGGCGCAGTGGATGGTGGTGATGATGATCCCGATGAAGTCCAGCGTGATGACGATGACGATGGCGATGATTTCCCCTCTCCGGGAGGGAATTTCCCCGGCAGGATCTGACTGCCAGAGAGCTCTTTCTCTCTCGGTGGTTTCCGTCCTTTGGAGGCGGCGGAATATTTTGTGGACGTACCCCCCGTGCTTAGGTTTTCGGGAGGCAGATATACGCGAAGAGGCAACCTGGGGGGTGGACCCAGGTGGCCACGCCATAGCTGGGCCCGTCCCACAGGCCAGCCGCGCACAGGTGTGGCGTGGGGCCCACCTGGCCCACCTGGCTGCCTCCGGCATCTGACATTATAAGACCCCCAGAATTGGTTTCGTGATTTTTGGAGTTCCGCTGATATGCTGACTTGACGACGCTTTTTCCAGCAGAAACCTGACTCCGGAAGGATAATTCCCAATAATCATCAAACATGCAAAATATGGCAAAATAACATAAGTATCATGTATTAATATGAAATACAAGGATAGATAATGACAAATTATGATATAAAATAGTGATGCAAAATTGACGTATCAACTCCCCCCAAGCTTAGACTCGCTTGTCCCCAAGCGAAAACTGAGCTCAGTAAACAAGTCCACATGTTTATGGAGTGAAGTGTCGATAATAAAGAATACGGACAAGAAGCATCAGTATTTACTCAGCTAAACAAGTCATTTTAAACAGCAGTATCTACACATTCTAGTTAACTTGGAACAAGTAATGGAACAACCACAAATAAAGGTACGTTAAGCAAACCAATTGGATGTGGCAAACTGTGTTCTTGGTCAGAGAACAATCAACATTCTAACTTATCTTTCAAGAAGAGTCTTTATACTAGAGCTATATTGCAGAAATAGAGTTGCTCAATCATCACTGTTCCTTTCACATTCCAAAGAAAACTGTCAAAGTCATATTCTCAAAGATAAAACTTCATGTGCTCAAGCAAAGTAGACAAAACATGATAGGAAATATTATGAACTATAAATGATTGTATCTATAACAATTCGAGTGCTTGCTCGGGATAGAGGGAATAGGTTTATTGACTCAACAATAAATAAATGATAGGCCCTTCGCAGAGGGAAGCAGGGATTAAAACGTGTGCTAGAGCTTTTTAGTTCCCGAAGGCATAGAGAGTGTAAAATATTGCTTTGAGAGGTGTATGCTATTGGTCAACAAATCAGTGGTAGAATCCTTGTCATCTTCCATACTAATGAACTTTTAGAGCGGTTCCGAGAGTTTATAGAACTGCACTTGTAACAAGCACTTATTGATGACACTCCTCCCAACCATTTCTTTCCACAAACCATGGCTTGACCGAATCCTCGGTTGCCGACCAACAATCACTGTGGAGGAGTGTCTATTTATTTATTTATTTATTTATTTATTTATAGGGTGGACTAACCAGCTCTTTTAATGCAAAATAAAAGGTGGAGAAGCAGATGAAGCTGCCAATCCTTGTAAATCAGTTAGCATGGAAGATGACACATCTGCTACCACGTCCTTATGAGCTTGGTGAACAGTGACACAAAAAGGGATATAATAATAGTTTTGAATAGTTAAAGGTAGCACACGAGAAAATGTACTTGGAGTAGTGCGAACACTACATGATAGGTAGTTATGGTGGACACGAATGGAGTGGTTTGGTTCAGGGTTTTTTATTCATCCCCACAAAGTAACAAGTACATATTTACAGAGAGCAAAACTGTACAAACAGAAAATAGAACTAAACTAAACTATACAAGACTATTAAGCCATGATTCTAAGAGAGGAAGAACCTTAGCCTTTACTCTGTACTTAAGCAGAGAGGCGTCATGTACAAACCCAGCCTTCCAGCCCCTGAAGGTGGGTCTAATATCCTTGAAGATCCAAGCATTACGCTGTTTCCATATGTTCCAGCAGGCTAAAATCAAAACTTCTGTGAAACAAGGTCCAGAAAAATTCTTTTTTGCATGTTGTAGACAGGCTGCATGTGTGTCATCAATCCACTCTATCTATAAATAATTCCAGATCCTAGAGCTGTACATGCACTTGAAGAACAGATGGCTCCAGTCCTCAAGGCAGTGTGCATTACAGAGCACACAGTCATTATTGTCAGTCACCTTCCATTGCCTCCTCAACATCATATCCTTTGTGTTAAGTCTGTCATGTAACAGTAACCATGCAAAGACTTTGTGTTTCGACATGCACTTCGATTTCCATATAGACTCAGAAGGCCCATGCTTTGGAAGTGAGGAGAAATGAAGGTTGTAGTAACTTTTGGGGGAGTATATTCCTTTACTGAAGTTATATATCCACTTGTCATCCCCCTGCTGAAGTTCAACTCCCTCCAGCATAGTATGAAGGGAATTGTACTCCTGGAAGGCCTCCATAGACAGAGGCAGCTGAAATCCATCAGACAATTGCTCAAGGGCAATGAAATCCTTCACTGAGGCTAGCTTATCCTTGGCAAAGGAGAAAAGCCTAGGGAATTTTCCTGCCAGGGGCACACCATGCCAAGCATCCTCCCAGAATAGAGCAGAGGTGCCACTGCTGACCTGGCAATGTGAGATCGACCTCCAGGTATCCGAGAGATTTAGAATAGCTCTCCACCAGAAAGATCCACTAAGAACAACAGCATGTGGTACAGTCTCGAAATAGTAAGAATCCCTAATGAGTTTAACCCATGGCAAATCAGCATTGTTATAGAACTTATCAAGATGTTTCAGAAGCAGAGCTCGATTTTGGACATGTAGGTTTATAATTCCCAGCCCTCCTTTCTCCTTTGGTCTACAAACCATGTCCCAAGCTGCCAAGGAATTAACTCTTTCTTTGTTCTTGTCTTTTCTCCATAAACATCTTCTCCTGGCTCTGTCGATTATTTCAATAATCCCCTTAGGTATCACTAGAATCAGCATAAAATATGTGGGCAGGGAGGAAAGCACAGAATTGACCAGCACTAGGCTGTCTCCATATGAAAGAAAAGACACAGTAGCAGACAATCTTCTTTCAATTCTATCCACCAGAGGGGCCAGGTCTCTGATTGTGGGTCTAGTAGTTCCCATGGGTAGACCCAGATATGTAAAAGGCATTGCAGCAACTTGGCAACCCATAATCCCTGCAAGGCCAGCAGCTTCCTCTGCATCCAAATTAATAGGGATCATAGAGGATTTATGATAATTCACTTTTAGGCCAGTAAACCCAGCATATTGATCAAGCAACTTCTTGAAAACTTTTAACTGTTCCGGTCAGCAGGCAAGATAATCAGAGTGTCATCTGCATATTGTACAATTGGGTATTTATCTCCTACTGGAATTGGGAGCTGCAGAAGGCCCTCAGCTAAAGCCAAATTGACAATGCTCTGCAGCAGATCTCCTCCCAGAACATAGAGAAGAGGTGATAAAGGATCTCCCTGTCTCACTCCTCTTTTACAATGAAATTGTCTACCAGGCAACCCATTTAACAGCACAGAAGAGGTTCCTGAGGATAAGATCTCCTTAACCCACTGGATGATCATGGGAGGAAATCCTTTACATTTCAGAATTTTCAGTATAGCATCATGTTCAATAGTATCAAAGGCCTTCTCAAAATCAATTTTGAACAAGACAATTTTCCTCTTAGATTGCTTACACTGATGGATGTACTCAAAGCACCAGGCTAGGCAGTCCTGGATTGTTCTGCTCTTGATGAACCCGTACTGGTTCTCATGAATACATTTAGTGATAATGTCCTGCACTCTATTTGCTATTATTTTTGTCAGAAACTTGAGGCAGGTGTTTGTCAGCGAAATGGGCCTAAAGTCATTGACAGATTCAGGAGACTGCTTCTTTGGAACCAGTGTGATAAAGGAACCATTAATGTTCTGTAAAGAGGCATGCCCATTAGAGAAATCTGTACACATTTTGTAGAAGTCTCCTTTTATAATTGGCCAGCAGTGTTTAATAAAAAGTCCAGTAAACCCATCAGGTCCAGGAGCTTTATCCGGCTTCAAGAATTTCACAACATTTTCAATTTCATCAGGGGAAAAGGGGTTTCCCAGATTATGGAGGCCATCCACTGGTGAGATAATATTTTCCAGGCAAAAGGGGGTTACAGTTGTATTAGACACTCCCATCCTGTTCTTGTAACACTGCCAGAAGGCAAAAGCCTTTTCGTCATGCTCCGTCATCATGGAGCCATCCTGGTCCATAATAGAAGAAATTGTATTCTGCCTGTATCTCTCAGTTGCTCTGGCATGGAAATATTTGGTGTTTTCTCCACTTAATTGTACCCACCTCACAGTGCATCTTTGTTTCCAGTAATCAGATTGTATGCCAAGCAATTTTTTATGATGCACTTTCACAATATTCCTGAAGTTAAATTCAGGATTACTCAGACCTCTGTCGTCTTCCAGCTGATCAAAAAATAAAATGACCAAATTACACTTCTCAATAAGTGTTTTGATGTGTGAGAGGGATTTGCCCCATTTCTTCAGAACTGGCCTGAGCAGTTTCAGCTTAGCAGATATGATACCCACACTGCTTTTTGCCCTCACTGGCTGATTCCAAACCTTACTGACAAGCTCCAGAAAACCTGGTTGTTTTGTCCAATGATTTTCAAAACGAAAAATCTTTGCTTTTGGTATCACTGTGGATATTCTGACCAGAAGGGGGACATGATCAGAGGTGGGCCTGGCCATAGGGGAAACTGTTGTATTTGGGTACTTTAGAGTCCAAGCACATGAAGTGAAGAACCAATCCAGCTGTTCCAACAGAGGCTGTTCCTGCATATTTGACCAGGTATATGTCCTTCCTTTTACAGGAATTTCCTGAAGCCCCAGGTGGCTAATGATGTCATTAAAAAGAAAAATGTCATTCATATTAGCTCCAGGCTTGTTTCTATTTTCCACAGATCTGATGAAATTAAAATCCCCCAAAATCATCCAGATATCATTACTAGGGATAGAAAGATTATAGAGCCAAGTGACAAAATTATCTCTTTCCACACCAGCACATGGGCCATAGACATTTATCAAGTTCCAGGATTCAGAATTATGAGTGGAAGTAAATTTCATTCTTATTGCAGATCTGTGAATTTCCAGAAGTTCTCCTTTAAAGATAGCACTATTCCATAGAATAATTAATCCCCCAGAAGCACCCACAGAAGGGGAGAAAACAAATTGATCAAATCTCTTAGGGCAAAAACTTCTGATGAATGAATGATCAAAATTTTCACACTTAGTTTCCTGTAAGCAGACAATGGCAGCATTGCTTTCATCAATTTTAGCATACACATGGGTTCTTTTTTCTTTATCATTAAGACCTCTGACATTCCAATCAAAGATCAACCAGGCAAGGAAAGTATTAGATGTACTATCCATTAAAACCCATATAATAAGTTGCAAAGCAGTTGTCCAACATAATTGGACAGCACACAAATAACATAACTGTGACCAAGTCTGATAGAACAGGAAACATAAAAGCCCAAGAGGAGGCAACAAAAGACCAGCCCATATAACAAAGGGCCACAGCAGATTTAGATAACAGGTAACTTTCCAAAAGCATCCATCCCACACCCAGAACCCAGTACTGCAATGGGCCTTATTAATCATCGGAAGGAATTGGGCTTGTGGGCTTGGAGGGAGCAGCATTAAGCCTCTCCTCTGTCAACTCTGCATCTGGAATTTCAAGCAGCTTTCCCGCCTTCTGGAGGACTGAAATTGGTGTCTCAACTGGTGCAGAGGTACTAGCAGAGCTTCCCTCCTGCTCTCTAGGTTTAGCTGATCTTGGCTTCTTCCTCTGTTCTGGCTTGTCCTGCATTGGCACCAGCTTGAACCCCATCTTCTTGACTGCACTTCTGGTGGAGTGCCTGACTTCTGTGATCACCAAAGCAGATCCTTTAGGGGCTCTACCCCTTTTCTTGTTCATCTTCTCCACTGAAACCACCTGGGCCGCCGAGCTAGGCTCAGATAGATGTGTTTCTCCTCCCAGGACAGCATCTTTCCAAGGCAGAGCAGGATTTCTCTCCTGGTTTGCAAACATGATGGAGAACTGATGTTTAGCATAGTACTCCATCCAGGCAGTGATGGGGTTAGGCAATAGCAGTTTAAAATCATGCTCCTCTTGCTGTACATCAGGGATAATTGTTGGGATAAAAGGTACTAGGGCCAGTTGGTTGTCCACCTCCATGTGTTCAGGGGCAACATTCTCATCATGCTCAACAGCAATGATCTGTGCATCAGGTGCCTCAGGTGCCGCATTGCTTCCTGCTCCAATGCTAGGAGTTGGCCTGCAGGAACCACTGGAATTTGTGCAGCTTGCTCTTGGGCTGCATCTGGTGCCTCTGGCTCCTCTGGCTCAGCTTGAGCAGCAACACCATTTGGCTGCACATTAACAAAATGTACTGGCCCTGCAGCTTGCACAAATTGCACAGAATCAACAGAACCATCTGACAGTTGTATGGTGATAGAGGACTGAGCCTGGTTTTCATTTTCTTGCTGCTGTGGGGGGACTGGGGGCACATGCTGCTCCCAGTTTTCCTGGCCAACATTATCACCAGCAGCTTCCTCATGCCATTGTCCCCAAACAGGAGCTCCATCATCCACATTAGGGGGAACCCAATTAGCTTCATGGTTCCCAGGGGCTATGTCATGGACAGGGTGTGGATTGCCATCCTCTGGAGGTGGTGATTCATCACCTGGGAGCACATCTGCCTGCTCACTGTTCAGGATATAAACAGGAACTGTCCAAGAGACCACCACACCACCAAACCTCTGAGTTTCACGCACCACAATGGAGCGAGGAATGTCCCGGGCACCACCATAATAACATCTGATCAGAGTACGAACAGGTGAAGGGTCTTCTCTGTGCCAGTTCCTAAATTTGCCAAATTGGCTAACTGTCTCACGCAGAAATTCATCATTGCGGTAATCAAAGGGCAGGTTAAGCAGCATAATCCAACCCAGGCGAGTGTAGGTGGTGGCTCTAAAATTATCTCCTTCATCATGACGAGCAAAAGACAGAACACGGCCATTGCCAAAGGGGACAGCATTGGTGTTGACTAGCAAATCACGAGTAATCTGGTCTGGCATACGAATAACCCCAATACCAACTGCGCTTTCAGAGAAGTTCAATACCTCCCAATGGTGATGCTGCCAGATGTAGTCGACGATTTCTTCTAGAAGATCGTTGATTTCTGCTCCCGGAGGTCTGGGCTCAAGCTGGATGATGGCCCAGGACTCGTTCCGCCTAATCGGCGCCGCAGTAGCCGTGACGTACATCCTCGCCGGCCGCTCATCATCTCCCCACGGCTGATCAACGAACATCCCCGTCGGTGTGAACCGCGCAGGATCGACAGGGAAGTTCGCCATTGTCGCCGATGTCACCGATGTCGCCGCTTCCCCGCTGTCGCCTCGCAGGGGATTGGAAGTGTCGCGGGAGACGAGGGTTTGGGGTTAATAACAGGGGAAGCAAGAGATTTAGCAGAGTCCTCGACGGTCACGGCCGATAAGACAGGGCCTGGCGTCTTCGCTACCCAATGAAAAGACGATTTTGCCCCTGTGCAGTTTTTCCGAATATGGCCCAATTGAGAACAAGCCCAGCAGCGATTCGGCCCGTACAATCAGCCGTGCTATGCTTGGCACTGAGGCAGCGCGAACAGTTCCAAACTTGGGCCGCCATGGAGTCAATCATCTTTGCAAAGGCCTCATTTGCTTCCTCTGCCGAAGGCACGATCACGGATGGCCCATTAGTGTTTGAAACGGCACCACCCGCCAATTCCGCCTCAAAATTGCGGTTTCCTTATCTGTATTCTGCAAACCTTCATTAACTGAAGAAGTATGCAGTGTTGGAGGACTGCAGTTGCCACTGTTAAAAGAACCAAACTGAATGGGGGCGACAGGCGATTCCTGCAATGCAATGGAGGGAGCAAGAATGACTGATCTGAGCCGAGAGGGTTCATGAACCACAACTCTCTGAGAGGGTGTTTTAACCACAACTCTCCTTGGAGCAAACTGACGGAAAACCTTTTTGACATAGCCTTTTTGCACAGCCTTGCGAGATCGCACTGTTGTCCAATCATTCTCAGTTTCAGAATTCCAAAGCTTGAACTCTTTCTGCCAATTTGGGCCACCAAAACCCCACAGATGAAAAAAGCATTTAAACTGGAAGCAGACAAACCGATTCAGCTCAAGAACATGAAAACCCACTGCCTTAGATGAAACCCGAAAAGAGAAGACCCGATCACGCAGATGAGTGACATGTAAGGTACCACAAAACCCTCCAAGAACAGCCTCAAGGGCCAGACTGACTGTGTCCTCATCCAAACGAAAGGAAGCACGTCCAAAAGATACCACCAACGTGAAATGTTCAGAAAATTCAGTCGGATGCACTGTATCACGGAAGAGATTCCAGACCTCTTTGGCAAAAGCCTGACCCCGAGAGAAATACAGATCTAGAACACGGGATGCATGCATAAGCATGTTGGCAGGATCAAAGGTGGTTCAGGGTTTTGGATGCACGAGAAGTATCTCCTCTCAGTACAAGGTTTTTAGGCTAGCAAGGTTTAGTAGCAAGCACAAGAATTGAGAGAGACAAACACTTATAGATCTAATAGAACAACCATGCTATCTACTTTGTGGGCACAAAACACTTTAATTCAAGAATAATAAACTCATTGGCCAACAAAGAGGAAAACAATAGGGATAATGTTATTGCAACCAGTTCCCTCTTTTCTACTTAAGTGTAAAAAGTATTGATACTACTGACCAGTCTAAGTTTGCCACAACCAACTAAATTTACTTGCTGCACCCAAAGTGATGCCAATACTAATGTAACAAGATCAGCAAATGACAAAGGACTTGCTGGCTAAAATAAAGTGTGCAGAAAGTAAAGATAAAGCTTCTCATTAATATTCCATCACAATAAACCTCACACCAACGGATACAACGATAACCAACTAAGGAGTGATACTCCACATTGCAAACTATCTCATATGATAACTTCTCTACTCATGGTACTAAGCAAAAATATAAAGATAAAGATAAAGATGGTGATACTGAAAACACCCCCCCAAGCTTGAAACAAGCTGGGAGTGTGTTGTTACCCATGGTGAATTACTCCCTTGGCGGTGATGGTGGTACGACAGTAATAGGTGTTAAGAACCGTGCGAGCATTTGGCGAAGCCGATTGTTCTCTTCTTGAAGAATTTCCACTTCCGCCCTAAGGACTCGATATTGTTCGCAAAATTGATCCGTGACCCTTATTGCTTCAGTAGCCGCAGGGAAGGCGCTCAGGTCCGGAACTGCTGGAACTGCTCCCTGCATATTATGAGAAAAAGCACGTTGAAGGTTAACAGATCCCACAAAGGTAGGATTGCTGGGCCCATCGCCTCTTGTAGCTTGTCCTCCTTGATTGCGGCGCTGAGCCGTCCTGATCTCTTCTCTAACACTTCGATCCATGTCGGCCCTCCTAGCTGCAACTTCTTCATCGGTTGTCGGCGTTCCACTGGTTCACATCCCTCTCAAGTTCACGCCGGCGCCTGGCTGCGTAGTCCTCCGCACAAGAGCCTTGAGACGACATGTCTAATACCAAAGGAACCTGCCAGAAACAGTTCGAAAAGAAACGCGACGAAAACACGAGATACGGACCTCGGGAGATCCGGGTAAATATATAGCGGAAAATAACGCGTGAAAAGGAAGGCACAGGGCGAAGCGGAGTCGGAGGGGGTCTCCGAGGCGACCACGCCATAGCTGGGCGCGGCCCAGGTGGGGCCCGCGCCCTGCTGTGGCGTGGTGCCCTCGGGCACCTCCTCCGGCACTTATTCGTCTTGATATTTCCAAAATTGTATAAATATAACTAATATAAAAGTTTCGAAGTAAAACGCGGACTTTTTCTTACCGAAATTCATACCTACTTCAAATCAGACTCTGCAGTTTCCTGTTTCTGAGTTTTAATAAATTCCTCCGGAGATACCATTTGAATAATATCAACATTTTCATTATAAGATTCTCCAGAAATATAATGTTTAAGTCTCTGCCCATTAACAACTTGAGGTTTGTCACCGTCAAGTGAATTAATTTTTATTGCACCAGAACGATAAACTTCTTCCACAATGTAAGGTCCTTCCCATTTTGAGAGTAATTTTCCTGCAAAAAATCTGAGACGAGACCTATACAATAAAACTTTATCACCTATGCAAAATTCTCTTTTTAAAATTCTCTTGTCATGCCATCTCTTAACTTTCTCTTTGAAAAGTTTAGCATTTTCATATGCTTCACTTCTCCATTCATCTAGAGAGCTTAACTCTAGCAACCTTTTCTCACCAGCTAATTTGAAATCTCTATTAAGCTCTTTGATTGCCCAATAGGCCTTGTGTTCTAATTCTAGAGGTAAATGACAAGCTTTTCCATAAACCATTTTATAAGGAGACATGCCCATAGGATTTTTATATGCTGTTCTATAAGCCCACAAAGCATCATTAAGCTTTCTAGACCTATTGACAGTCTTTTGCAAAATCAACTTAATTTCTCTATTTGATAACTCTACTTGACCACTAGTTTGAGGATGATACGGTGAAGCAATTCTGTGATTGACACCATATTTAGCAAGAGTTTTTCTAAAACCACCATGAATAAAGTGTGAACCACCATCAGTCATGAGATATCTAGGCACACCAAACCTCGAGAAAATAACATCCTTAAGCATTTTTAAGGAAGTCTTACCATCAGCACTAGAGGTTGGTATAGCCTCTACCCACTTAGTAACATAATCAACAGCAACTAGAATATGAGTATAACCATCTGAAGCGGGAAAAGGACCCATAAAGTCAAATCCCCAACAATCAAAAGGTTCAATAACAAGAGAATAATTCATAGGCATCTCATTACGTCTACTAATATTCCCAACTCTCTGACATTGATCACAGGTCAAAACAAATTTTCTTGCATCTTTAAAAAGAGTAGGCCAATAAAAACCTGATTGTAGAACCTTTTGTGCAGTTCTGTCTCCGGCGTGATGTCCTCCATAAGCACTACCATGGCATTTATCCAATATTTCCTTCTGCTCATGCTCTGGAACACATCTTCTCATAATACCATCAACTCCTTCTCTATATAAATGTGGGTCATCCCAAAAATAATGCCTCAAGTCACAGAAGAATTTCCTCCTTTGCTGATAAGTAAAAGTTGGAGGCAAATACTTGGCAACAATAAAGTTAGCATAATCAGCATACCAGGGACAATCATTCGAATTTACCTTTATAGAAGCCAACTGCTCATTTCGAAAATTGTCATCAACAGGAATAGGATCATGCATTATATTTTCTAATCTAGACAGATTATCAGCAACAGGATTTTCAGCACCTTTTCTATCAACAATATGCAAATCGAACTCTTGTAACAGGAGAACCCATCTAATAAGTCTAGGCTTAGCATCCTTCTTATCCATAAGGTATTTAATAGCAGCATGATCAGTATGAATAGTTACCTTAGAATCAACAATATAAGGTCTAAACTTATCACAAGCAAACACTACTGCTAAAAATTCCTTCTCAGTAGTAGCATAATTCTTTTGAGCTGCATCAAGAGTCTTACTAGCATAATGAATAACATTTAACTTTTTATCTACTCGCTGTCCTAAAACAGCACCTACAGCAAAATCACTAGCATCACACATAATTTCAAATGGTAAAGTCCAGTCTGGTGGTTGAACAATAGGAGCAGTTATTAAAGCCTTCTTCAAAATTTCGAATGCCTCTTTACACTCGTCATCAAAAACAAATGGAACATCCTTTTGAAGAAGATTGGTAAGTGGCTTTGAAATTTTAGAGAAATCTTTAATAAACCTTCTATAAAAACCAGCATGACCAAGAACACTACGAATACCTTTCACATCTCGGGGGCATGGCATTTTCTCAATTGCTTCCACTTTAGCTCTATCAACTTCAATACCTCTTTCAGAAATTTTATGCCCAAGAACAATGCCTTCATTAACCATAAAATGGCATTTCTCCCAATTAAGAACAAGATTGGTTTCTTCACATCTCTGCAAAACTTTGTCAAGATTGTGCAAACAGTTATCAAAAGAAGTTCCATAGACGGAGAAATCGTCCATGAAGACTTCCACAATTTCTTCACAAAAACCGTGAAAAATAGCAGACATGCATCTCTGAAAAGTAGCAGGAGCATTACATAAACCAAAAGGCATACGTCTATAAGCATAAGTACCATAAGGACAGGTAAAAGTGGTTTTCTCCTGATCTTCCTTTCTAACAGCTATTTGGGAAAAACCAGAATAACCATCAAGGAAACAAAAATGAGTTTTCTTAGACAACCTTTCTAACATCTGATCAATAAAAGGCAAAGGATAATGATCTTTCTTAGTAACCTTATTGACCTTACGAAAATCAATGCACATTCTATAACCAACTACAACTCTCTGAGGAATAAGCTCATCATTTTCATTAGGCACAACAGTTATTCCTCCTTTCTTAGGAACACAATGAACAGGACTAACCCATCTACTATCAGCAATAGGATAAATTATACCTGCTTCAAGAAGTTTTAATACCTCATTTCTTACCACTTCCTTCATCTTAGGAATTAAACGACGTTGATGCTCAACAACAGGCTTGGCATCAGGCTCAATATTAATAGCATGCTGACATATAGCAGGAGAAATCCCTTTTAAATCATCAAGAGTATAGCCCATTGCGCCTCTATGTTTCTTCAGAACTTGCAATAATTTTGCTTCTTCATCTCCTGAAAGTTTAGAACTAATAATAACAGGATATATTTTCTTATCATCAATATGAACATACTTAAGATTATCAGGTAAAGGCTTAAGATCAAAAACAGGGTCTTCTTTAGGAGGGGGCGCAATTCCCAGGTCCTCCACAGGTAAATCATGCCTAAGCATTTGAGGTTGACGCAGAAAGATGTCGTCAATCTCCCTTCTTTCTTCTGCAAAAACTTCACTTTCGTGGTCTTCCAAAAATTGCTGCAAAGCATTGTTAGGACCAACAGCAATAGAAGCAAGCTGTTCAACTTGAAAGTTCTCATTAGGCATTTCAGGTTCATAATGATTCTTAGCAAATTTTGAAAAATTAAACTCATAAGACTCTCCATCGAATCTAGTAAATTTTTCTCTTTTTGACAGTCAATAATAGCACCACAAGTATTCAGGAAAGGTCTACCAAAAATAATAGGACAAGAGTCACTAGCAGCAGAACCGAGAACTAAGAAATCAGCAGGGTATTTAGTCTTACCACATAAAACTTCAACATCTCTGACAATGCCAACTGGACAGATAGTTTCCCTATTAGCAAGCTGAATAACCACATCAATATCTTCCAATTCGCAAGGATCAATTTCCTTCCTGATTTCCTTGTAGAGAGCATAAGGGATAGCGCTGGAACTAGCACCAATATCACAGAGACCATAATAACAATGCTCACCTATTTTAACAGAAAGCACAGGAACACTAGGCTTTCGAGCTCTTTTAGGATGTGTAACCATGTTAGAAGCTTCTTCACAAAACACAATATGACCTCCTTCTACATTTTCAGTTACAAGTTCCTTAACCATAGCTACTTCATGTTCTACACTAATTTGCTCATCAGGTTCCCTAGGTTTACGTTCACTTTTGCTAACCACACTAGCCAAAATAGAGTGTTCTTTTACTTTAACAGGAAAAGGTATTTTTTCAATATAGGGTTCTGGTATAATGCGATCAACAGTTTGAACTTCAACATTTTTAGCAAGAGCAAATTAGCATTATCTTCATAAGGTTCATGATACTTTTCCCAACCTTGTCTAGGAATATCGAGATACGAGGCAAAGGCCTTAAAGTAATTAACAACAACTTGAGAATCAAGACCATAAGTAGCATTAAAATTACGAAAACTATCAGTCTCCATAAAGGATTTAATGCATTCGAAATCATAATTTATACCTGACTCCCTACCTTTGTCGTTCTCCCATCCTTCAGTATTTTCCTGGATACGATCAAGAAGATCCC
Organism: Poa pratensis; assembly: GCA_947311845.1. Lineage (NCBI taxonomy): Eukaryota > Viridiplantae > Streptophyta > Magnoliopsida > Poales > Poaceae > Poa > Poa pratensis. The sequence goes on from CAMZMU010000073.1 coordinate 21,650,017, forward strand.
ATTTATCTTCATCCTTCATACGAGTGAATGACCAAGAACAAGAAGTGTCCAATAAATCTTTATCATGATAGGAAAGTCTTGCATAAAAGTTATTGATGACAATATTACTTGGAATCCCATGAACAGGGCATTTGAGCATTAATAATTTCAATCTCCCCCAAGCTTGGGCAATACTTTCTCCCTCATAAGGCCAAAAAGTGAATATAGAATTCCGATCCTTATGAATCTCACTTGGAGGATAAAACTTGTAATAAAAGAGAGGGACAATTTCAGCCCAGCTCAATGAAGGACCATTCTTCAGCAGACTATACCATTCAGCAGCTCTGCCATCCAGCGACAGAGTAAATAATTTCCTTTTAATAATGTCCATCGAAATACCTGCACACTTGAACAAACCGCATAGTTCATGTATATAAAGCAAATGATTACCAGGATGAACAGTTCCATCATAGCGGTTATCCATAATACGTCCAACAATTTTCGTAGGTATTTTAAATGGAACAATCTCAGCAGATGGAGGATCATCTACTACCGTAGCAGTGGTAGTAGTCCTCCCAAACAGCGAACCAAATGGATTTGACTCCATAACAGTCATTACAGTAAATAATTTCCTTACCAATAGCGCTTCACTCCCCGGCAACGGCGCCAGAAAATAGTCTTGATGACCCACAAGTATAGGGGGTGTATCGCAGTACTTTCGATAAATAAGAGTGTCGAACCCAACGAGGAGCAGAAGGTGCTGGCAAGTAGTTTTGATCAAGAATTCACTGTAAAAGCTAGCAGACAGGTTTTCAGTAGTATTCGAAACAGCAGGTAAAAACAGTGCAAGTAAATAAACGAGCGCGGCAACAAATGCAGCGAGTGGCCCAATCCTTTTGAGTGCAAAGGACAAGCCGAGTGTGTTACTTATAAGAGACAAATGTTCCTGAGGACACATGGGAATTTCGTCAAGTGCTTTCGCTTCGTGCAACTGGTTAATCTTCATTGTTTTGATAAGTGTTGTGTGGGTGAATCTATGCTAACGCACCGCCCTTCCTAGGACTAATACGCACTTGTGATTATACCCCCTGCAAGCATCCGCGAATGCAGAAAAGTAATTAAGATAAATCTAACCACAGCTTTAAACTCTGAGACCCTACGCTCCCTCGTGCACTATCTTACTAACGGGGGTTCAGGTTTCTGTCACTCCGGCAACCCCTCAACTAGCAAGCTAGGTACACGATGCATTCCCCTAGGCCCATAAAGGTGAAGTGTCATGTAGTCGACGTTCACATGACACCACTAGAAGAATGACACCACAACTTAAATATCAAACCATTAAATATTAACGCAGCATTATTTCACTACTAACAACATGACTTCCCCATGTCCTCAAGAACTACAAACTACTCACAAGACATCATATGGATCATGATCAGAGATGATATGGCAATGAATAACAATCTGGACATGAACACTAATCCACCAAACAAACTCAATAGCATCAATAACAAGGAGTAATCAACACCGGGAGAGTCTCCCCAATGAACTAGACAAGGTACAGCCCTAGATGTTACAGCAAGATGGATGTGGAGTCGGTGGAGATGATGGTGATGGCGCAGTGGATGGTGGTGATGATGATCCCGATGAAGTCCAGCGTGATGACGATGGCGATGATTTCCCCTCTCCGGGAGGGAATTTCCCCGGCAGGATCTCCCTGCCAGAGAGCTCTTTCTCTCTCGGTGGTTTCCGTCCCGTGGAGGCGGCGGAATATTTCGTGGACGTACCCCCGTGCTTAGGTTTTCGGGAGGCAGATATACGCGAAGAGGCAACCTGGGGGGTGGACCCAGGTGGCCACGCCATAGCTGGGCGCGGCCCACAGGCCAGCCGCGCCCAGGTGTGGCGTGGGGCCCACCTGGCCCACCTGGCTGCCTCCTTTTGGCTGCCTCCGGCATCTGACATTATAAGACCCCCAGAATTGGTTTCGTGATTTTTGGAGTTCCGCTGATATGCTGACTTGACGACGCTTTTTCCAGCAGAAACCTGACTCCGGAAGGATAATTCCCAATAATCATCAAACATGCAAAATAAGGCAAAATAACATAAGTATCATGTATTAATATGAAATATAAGGATAGATAATGACAAATTATGATATAAAATAGTAATGCAAAATGGACGTATCAGTAAAAAACAGAGAACTGTTCCAGGTTGGTACGAACGTTCTCCATTGTTTTAACCAATCAAGTTATTTCTTGGGTAATGATGTATCATAGATTGATTTAACACTGACACATGAGTTCTCAGAAGAGGTGGCTTCTGATGTTTGCTCCAGTTGTGCCTGCTTACATGCAAAGATGAAACGCATGAATCGTTATGACTAAAATTGGCTCATGTGTGGATTTGTAGATGAAACTCATATGAATCATAACGTATGCAAATTGTTGATCTTGATTTTTTGTTGCATAACAGAATAGTTCCATGTATAGTGCATCACTGAATAAAACCAATACGAACTAACTAGACATCCGTTCATGTTCTTGCGCTCAGTCAGAGACCCAATCAAGTTTCGGAGAAAGGAAAGTTTTGAAGAAAAGAAATCATGGTTAAGTAAACAGAATGATGGTGAACTTAAAATTCTTGTACCAAACGACTTCCAGAACTGAAATGGAGATAGTGGGGCAAAAGATCAATTATCTTACTGCCAATTCTTTGATAGCATATCATTATTACTTTGATGAACGATCATAAAACATGAGATATAGCAGAAAGAACATGCCTAGCTTTCAATCTGAGATCTTTTGCGCAACCAGATTAGCAGCCTTAGCTTTAGATTTCTATAAATCTAGCCTTTAAGACCAGAAAACTTGCAGAAAATTCATCCTAATTTAGTATCATGTAGGTTGAAAATTTAAGCTGAACAATCTTGTGAGTTTGGATCTACCTTCATCGTAGAAATAGCTACTGTTGAATCTTGATCTCAATATCTATCAGATATAAAGGAATGACATTGGCTTTGGTCTGAACTGCTAGAAATTTAAGTCCACACTAATACATTTATTTAACATATAATTGTTTACAATTGGAAACTGAAATTGAATCGGTGTACTATCTTCATGATTGCTGAACTATTAACTCTTGTGATGTTCTAAAGCATAAATATATTATCTAGAGGTTAATTAGATTATAATAGGTGAGTGCAGAATTCAGTTTCAGTTTTGAAAATCAGCACCTCTTAATACTGAGTATGAAATATAACTTGCTTATGTCTCACAGTGCATAATTTTGGTTTAGTTTCTACATGAGTTGTAACTTTAGTTTCTCCACTATGGAACATAAAACATCCCTGATGTTTGGATGATATATATATAGTACGTCCACTTGGCTGTGTTATATCTGTGATAATCTATTTTCACGAAGCGTTTAATTCTTGGACTTGGAATATAACTGTAGCTCTTGTCTGCTGTATGCAGCCTGCAGTTTGTTATTTTTCTGTGTGATTTTCTGACACCACGTGGGTTGTTATGTTTCTTGCAGGCTAACCGTGCCCGGCCCTCAATCCATTCTGAGGACGAAGCAGAGTTCACTCCAGTGTTACTTTGGCTATTCTACTTTGTTGCCATGGATGCACACGGTTGTTCAAGGTACTATAATCTTATTGACCTTTACTGTCTCTGAATTCGAAGTTCGACAGAGACTCATTGTTTACTGTTTGAACCTTCAGTCAATTTTGAACAAGGTCACCTTAAATTTCTATGTGACATATTAACGAATTTGTTTGTTGAATAGATTCCTGCTATTTATCCTGATAACTATTGGTGATTGCTGGGGCTATAATTCTGAATCTCTAGCAACCAAACATCCGTGTCATGTTTTGATGATACTCCTTCTTTTGAACTTGATGTTGGCAGTTCCACTTCTATGTTGGCAGTTCTACTTCTATAATGGATGGAGGTATGGAGCTCAGATGGTTGCTTCAAACATGCAGGTAATTTCCACCATTATCTTCAGCAAGAATGGTCTGATTTATGCACGGAACTGACTTTACAGAAGCCAAGAATCTGATCTTGGCAATTTGCTGACGTTTCTGCTGGGCCATGGAAGGAAACAATGGATGACTAAAGGGATGTTTTGAGCAAATGGTGGTTGGTGTTACCTTAACACTGTTACGTGAAAAAGCCTGATTTCCTGATGAACTGCGATAAAAGATTTGATCCAAGACCTGATCTACAAGTGAAAACAAGGCTAAAGATGAAGAGATTTTTTTAACACATACCAACGTAAACTACAACTCAAATACAGTGTTTCTGTTTTGCCGGTTTATCTACATAATAAATTTTCATGAATCTAATAATCTTTACTCTTATCTCTGGACATAGTGACCGACTCCATGAGAGACCCAAAGCTTCGGTTACCTTTTGACACTAAACACTACATCATAGAAAAATTGTTTGATTGCTGGCCAGGGATGTGCTTTCATGTTTCATCCCTTATTTTGGTAAGATTACTATTTATTTTTGCATGTTTGGGTTACGTACACTATATTTGTAAAGCCCAGTTGATGCAGATTTTGTTGCCATACCGTTAAGTGTGGTCACTTCATTCTCTTTGTGTTTAACCTTCTGGAAAAAACTATCACTATAACTTACTTGATCACATTCCTTTATCGGAAATGTGGAAAAATAGTATTCTCATGCTGACGTACAAGCATAATGAACGTCAAGAAAACATTCCACAATTTGTACAAGATTTGGTCAACCGCATCAGGATAGATTATTTTCTGTAAAATTGTCATATTGTATTTTAATTTATCTTGACATTTCATTCATCATATCCATATGAGGATTTTAGTGAAGATTTACTATTATTACACTATTTTTTATGTTACCAAACAAGTTTGTATATTATTTGGAGGTTTACAATGGACAAACCACCTCCGGGCTTGTAAATCTGTTCTTTCAGTTGATTGGATGATTTACGTCTTTGGTACGCAATATTCTCGAATGCCTTAAAGCATTGTACTTACTTTGAAATTGGTAACACCTGCAAAGTAGTAAACATGAATACAAACGATGAAAGATTGAAAGCACTGCATGGTTTTGCAACACTGCGATATTATGTCTATATATCACGGAAATCCATAACAGGTAGCAGGTGCAGATGCACCCACTACCCAAAAAACAAAATTTGAAATATCAAAAAATTCAAAATAATATTTTCGCATGTAGTTCAAGACATTTTATGTTAGCACAAAAAGTTACGTGAGGAAAAACATTTTTTGTGACCTGTGCAAAAAAGACAAAGCGTCCGAATTTGTCTTTTTTACACATGTCACAAAAAATGTTTTTTCTTCACGACAATTTTTGTGCTAACACAAAATATTCTAATGTATATCCAAATTTTTTCTAGAATTTTTTGACATTTTGAAAAAAAAAATATTTCACATAATAGGTTCATCTACACCTGCTACCCAAATCGCCACCTCCCATATATCATCATTAGTTTGAAATCATATACGAATTTGATTTAATATGAAATATGTAATACAATATTTTATGTATTTTTCGACATACAAAATACGTGCTTTGCATGTGCACAATTACTAGTTCTAGAAACACTATAGGGGTTGTCTAGAATAGTCTCACCCTATATATATATATATATATATATATATATATATATATTATATATATATATATATATATGTTTATAGGAAAATGGTTCTGTATGCCTGGGTGTACATACTCCCACGTTAAATATACCACATACGTGAACTGATTATATCTCTTTATCATTTTTAATATACTTCATTATTAAATACTCACTCCGTATCAAAATATAAGACTTAGAATGGAGGGAGTGGTACGTCTCAAACGTATCTATAATTTTTGATGTTCCATGTTGATATTATGCCAATTGTTACATGTTTTACATACACTTAATATCATTTTTATATATTTTCTGGGACTAACCTATTAACAAGATGCCACAGTGCCAGTTTCTATTTTCTGCTGTTTTTGTATTTCAGAAAACCTGTTCTGGAAATATTCTCGGAATTGGACGAAAAGTCATCTGAAGGTCCTATTTCACGGACACATACACGGAGTCCAAAGGAGAGATGGAGGAGGGCTAGGGAGCCTCCACACGCACCCTCGCACGGCCAAGGGTGGGGCCGCGCCCTAGGGTTGTGTGGGCCCCCTGGGTGCCCTCAGCCGTCGCCCTTTCGCCTATTTATTTCCCCCGACGCGAAAACCCTAAATACCCGAGCCATTATCCACGAAAAAATTCCAGAGCCGCCGCCGTCGTCAACCCTAGTTCGGGAGGGTCCAGAACCTCTTCCCGGCACCTTGCCGGAGAGGGGAATCATCACCGGAGGGCTCTACATCACCATGCCTGCCTCCGGAGTGATGCGTGAGTAGTTCATCCTTGGACTACGAGTCCATAGCAGTAGCTAGATGGTTGTCTCTCCCCTTTGTGCTATCATGTTTAGATCTTGTGAGCTGCCTAACATGATCAAGATTATCTTATTGTAATACTATATGTTGTATTTGCTGGGATCCGTTGAATATTGAATACTATGATCAAGTTGATTATCAATCTATCTTTATATGTTATTTATGATCTTGCATGCTTTTCGTTACTAGTAGATGGTTTGGCCAAGTAGATGCTTGTAACTCCAAGAGTTAATATTTATGCTAGATAGTGGGTTCATGCCTACAGTAATCTGGGCGAGTGACGGCAACATTTAAGATTGTGGATGTGCTGTTGCCACTAGGGATAACACAATAATGCTATGTCTATGGTCATATGTATTTGTTTACATTACGCACTTTATTTAATGCAATTATCCGTTGCTTGCAAGTTAATACCAACGGGGAACACGGATGTTAACCTGAAGCTGGATTATTAGTCATAGATGCAGTTGGATAACGGTTTATGTATCTTATCGTAATGCCCAAATGAATATCATAGTAGTCATCTTGTCATATATATGCATTGTCATGCGCTTAATATTTGTCAATTGCCCAGCTATAATTTATTTACCCAACATATTATTTATCTTTATGGAGAGACACCACTAGTGAACTGTGGACCCCGGTCCATTCCTTTACACTGATAAAACCACCAACTGCAATCATTGTTCTCTTTTACTTTCTGCAATTAAACACTGTTTTTCACACCATATGTTTAACCCTTTGTTTTCAGCAAGCCGGGGAGATCGACAACCTTCCTGTTTCGTTGGGACAAAGTAGTTTGATTGTGTTGTGTGCATGTTCCACGTCAACAGTCAGAATCCCTTCAACACCATATTTTCTGGCGCTGTTGACAACATTCTGAAGTGCTTCTGCTCCTACTGGTTCGATAACCTTGGTTTCATACTGAGGGAAACTTGCTGCTGCACTGCTTCATACCTTCCTCTTGGGGTCTCCTAACGAACGTGTGTTTCACGTCATCAGGGAGTAGTAGATACCTCAAAGTGAGGTGTGTGAAAATTTTCATTTTAAACTATATATTTTATATTATTTGCACATATACCGTTTTTCTGTACGTAAATATTGATTATAATAAAATTGAGGAGCTTGGTTATATTTTTTTTCATACTACTTGCATTAAGGTATCTTATAATAATTAATGAGGTATATAAAAAATTATAAAAATATATAATACCCTCGTTTGTGAGGTATATTAAGTATGAGAGTATGTACACCCAGAGTATATAACAGGAGTTCCCATCCTGTGTATGCTTTACCTGCTCGCTTGCTGTCGGCCGCGCTGGTTGATCGCTTGCCGTCAGCCGCAAACGTTCGTTGTTGTCTGTTTGCCGTACATCAGCATCACCGTCCCTCAAATCCACCACCGGATCATTTGTAAGGTATACACAAATATTGAAATACATTCTGCTGATTAGATGCATTTTAGTTTTCCTATACTTTGTTAGTTATAAAACAAAGGAAATGAAACAATAGATTCCTTTTTTCATGCCAGTTATTTAGATCTAGAATCTGGTCAGGTCAAATTATCTCACAACTACACACTTGGAACAAGACGGCGATCAAGACGACCATAGGGTAAACGCGTACAATACAATATCTATACGTACATGTTCGCCGAGAAAAGTTACAACACAAGCAAAATCGATGTACTCATGAAAGAAAATTTCAAACGGTCGACTAAGTGTGAGGAATTTGACAAAAATCATTTAAAAATAATGTAAACTTGGTCCAAAATTAAGAAGTTACAATCGAGAAAACTCGAAACCGGCCACGGGAAGGAAACATACTCGTCGACGTGCATCTATTTTGTGCAAATTTTATCTCGAATTGAAACATGGTTGTGTAATTAGAGGGGATTAGGTGAAGTAGTTTGAAGGAGGTGACGTGAAGGTAAACCAACCTCTATGACACCTCTGACGCGGTTCCCTCATGTTCACTAGAGTTTGGCCGTGGAGAATTCCAGTGAGTCAGGTTTTTGGCTGCTCGGATTCCATGGCGAGTCACGGCGACGGAAGAAGGGGAGGTGATCCGGGTGCCAAAGATGTGAGTAAGAGGGAGAAGGTGGTTGCTGGCATGCAGGAGCCGGTGGAGACTTCGTGTTACTTGGGTGGCTCGGAAGTGACGGCGTGTTCGTCTACGCCGAACTTAAGTGGGGCGACCGACAAGGATGAAGATGATGACGAGATTGGGGATGATTTTGCGGATGCAGTGGCTAATAAGCTTGGGTACAATGGCTCAAGTGAAAATTCAGAGAAGGCAAATGAGAGCAACACTATCACGGAGACCGGTGGGGGATCAACCTCCCAACCTCCTGTTTCTGAGCTTAGGGCGGGTGTCGTTTTCTCGCCTGAAGTTCGTCGTGCTTTTGATCAAGCTAGAGAGGAGTATACTGCGCTGCGATCGGCTGCTGCAGATGCGGTTGAGAGGTCTTTTTCTGGAGTTTTGGAGGTGGCTGCAGTGGAGGACAGCGACGTTGCCGTTGGGCAGGACGTCGGTACTACCCTGGCAGCGCAGGTGGCGCACGTACAGGAGCCAGCGAGTGGGGCTGGTGCGGCCTATGAGCAGATGGAGGTCGAGCATGAGAAGATCGAACAGGAGGCGCGGGTTGGGGCGCTATCGGGTGCTTCCGGCGTGGTCGATCAGCAGGAGGCAATCGCCTCACCGTCTTCAGCAACGGTGTGCTCCTCGAGCTATCCCGGGACCACATGTTGTGGGACCGGATCGATCATGGGGGCTGTGACCGCAGCGTCCCCTTGTACCCCAGGCGGGGGTGCTCGGGGGAGCGGTGGGGGGCAGCGACGACGGACCCCGGTGTACGTGCCCTTGGTGCCCTCCTTTCCAATTCGCCAAGCGGGTGATGATGGGAAGGAGTCGTCGCGCCAACGCGTCATCGACTTCGGTGGTATCCCGGACCCGGAGGCTTTGGGCCTTCGATCCAGTGGACGGATTCACGCGTAGCTCAATGCGGATGCCTCTCAGATGGAGCGGGCAATGGCATTGACGGAGAGGCGCGACTTGGGCCCAGGTACAAATTTAAATAAAAGCTTTTCGATTCGTGTTTTTTCAGATAAAGAAGTTGTTGATAGAGCATCTAAATTGGGGGTTTCGTTAGGTTCAAACGCTGCTGCTTCTGCTGCTTTGATTAAAAAGTCGGAATTAGATAGAACAATGCATGTCTTACAACATAATCTGAGGGATAATTATGATGATCAACCACATAGTCTAATTCTTAATAGGGCTTCGTGTCTTACTGAGGATCTAGAGGAAGATGATATTGCTAGAAATATGGAAGATAGGACTGATTTTTCTATCGTGTCGGAGAAGGTCACTCGGACCAGGAAAAAGAAAGATTTCTCCAATATAAACAAACGTAGAAGTGCTAGGATTAAATTACAAAAGAAAAAGTAAATATGCATAGTTTAAAAGGGATTTTTTGGAATAGCGAGGGTTTTCGTGACCCCGGAAAACATCTGTTTGTTCAAGAATCAATTCGCGAGAGAAAATTAGACTTTTTTGCGTTATCGGAGACGGGAATATCTAATTTCGCCACCCCCTTTTTAACCCATTTGGCGGCAGGGCAAGACTTTAGTTGGTTTTGTTTGCCACCGAGAGGTAGATCCGGGGGGATGCTTATTGGCGTTAACACCGCAACTCTCCAAGTTAAAAACGTAGATGTCGGGGATTTTTGTGTTAAACTATATGTAAAATCCAAGTGTGATGGGTTCGAATGGGTTTTGGTGTCTGTCTATGGGGCAGCACAAGATGAACACAAGCCTATGTTTTTATCAGAGTTAGTCCGTTTATGCGAGAATGAAACACTACCAATGTTGGTGGGTGGGGATTTTAACATACTTCGGAAACCTGAAGAAAAGAACAATGCTTCATATAACCCTAGATGGCCTATCATGTTCAATGCCATCATTCAGAGTTTGGAGTTACGAGAAATAGAATTGACAGGAAGACAATATACATGGGCAAATAGGAGAGACGTTCCCACTTATGAAAAGTTGGATAGGATTTTGGTAACCACTGAGTGGGAAAAAAATTCCTTTGGTTTCGGTCCAAGCTTTGAGTAGATCTGGGTCGGATCACACACCCCTCTTCGTGGATTCAGGGGTACAAGCTCATTTAGGAAATAATGCGCGCTTTTCGTTTGAACTATCTTGGCTTCGGACCGAGGGTTTTTACGAAATGGTGGCGCCGAGTGGGCGGCTGTAGTAAAAGGGAACTCACCTTTAGAGGTGTGGCAAAACAAAATACGACACTTAAGGCGTTATCTTAGAGGCTGGGCTAAAAACCAAAGTGGGAAATATAAACATGAGAAAGAAAGGTTGCTAAAAATCATTGATATACTAGACATCAAAGCTGAGAGCATTCCGCTTAGTTCGTCGGAGCGGGATGCTTTGAAGGCGGCAAATGATCGACTTTGCTGTCTTCGTAGAGATGAAGAGACCAAATGGGCTCAACGAGCAAAAGTAAAATATATCCAGGAGGGTGGAAATAACACTAAATATTTTCACCTCATAGCAAATGGCAAACATAGGAAAAAGAAGATTTTTCAGTTAGAGCAAGACGAAGGAACCATTGTAGGCGAGTCGAATTTAAAGACATACATTTCGGAATATTATAAGAAATTGTTTGGGGATGCAGCCCCAAGTGATATAGTATTAGATGAAGGTATGACTCATGATATACCGCAATTGACGCAACAAGAGAATGACATTCTTACAGCTGATTTGTTAGTGAAAGAAGTGTATGAGGCCATTTCTCAAATGGAACTCAATAAGGCGCCGGGGCCAGATGGTTTTCCTGCGGAGTTCTACAAGACCTTTTGGGAGGTCATTAGGGATGATTTAATGGCTCTCTTCGTTCAGTTGAAACAAGGGAACTTGCCTTTGTTTAAATTAAACTTTGGAGTTATTACTTTGCTTCCAAAAAAAGAAAATGCGGTTCAGATTCAACAATATAGACCAATATGTCTTCTCAACGTCAGTTTTAAAATCTTTACAAAAGTAGGTACTAATCGTATTACTGAAATTGCTCAAAAGATTATAAGGCCGACGCAGTCGGCGTTCATGCCCGGGAGACACATTTTAGAAGGTGTGGTTGTCCTACATGAAACCATCCATGAGCTTCAAAGGAAGAAGATGGATGGAGTTATATTCAAAATTGATTTTGAAAAGGCATATGATAAAGTAAAATGGCCATTCTCCAACAAGCTTTGCGTATGAAAGGATTTACACAAGAATGGTGTGATTGGATTACGCAATTTGTTCAGGGGGGAGTGTCGGTATTAGAGTAAATGATGACATCGGTCATTATTTTCAAACTAAAAAGGGGCTCCGCCAAGGGGATCCGCTGTCTCCTATATTATTCAATATCGTGGCGGACATGTTGGCCATTCTTATTGCTCGGGCAAAGGATGATGGTCAGATAGGTGGTCTCATACCTCACTTAGTGGAGGGAGGGTTATCTATTTTGCAATATGCAGACGACACGATTTTATTTATGGAGCACGATTTGGAGAAAGCAGTAAATATGAAACTCATCCTCTGCATATTTGAACAATTGTCAGGCCTCAAAATAAATTTTCACAAGAGTGAATTTTTTTGTTTTGGGAAGGCTAAGGAGGTCGAGAACCAATACAAGCAGATCTTCGGCTGCGAGTCTGGATCTCTTCCTTTCAAATACCTTGGAGTTCCAATTCACTATAGGAAACTCCGAAACGATGAATGGCAACCAGTCGAATGCCGTTTCGAAGGCAAACTTGGCTGTTGGAAAGGGAAAATGTTGTCGTATGGAGACCGGCTGGTTCTTGTTAATTCGGTCCTAACAAGCCTTCCGATGTTCATGTTTTCCTTTTTCGAGTTACCTAAAGGGGTACGAAAGAGGTTAGATTTCTATAGATCTCGGTTCTTTTGGCAGAGAGATGAGAATAAAAGAAAGTATAGACTAACCAAATGGAACATTATATGTCGACCTAAAGACCAGGGAGGTTTAGGTGTAGAGGTACTTGAGCTAAAAAATAAATGTTTGTTAAGCAAGTGGCTTTTCAAGCTTTTAAATGAGGAGGGGGTGTGGCAGGAGTTGCTACATAACAAATACCTACATAGTAAAACATTAGCTCAAGTGGAAGCTCAACCTACGGATTCTCCTTTTTGGAAAGGCCTAATGAGAGTCAAAGAGGATTTCTTCATTAGGGGGTCTTATAAAATTGGAAATGGGGAAACAACAAGATTCTGGGAAGATACTTGGTTGGGCGATTCCCCATTGATGAACCAATATCCATTACTATATAACATTGTGCAGCAACAACATGTGTCGGTTCATGATGTGTTACACAATGCACCGCCGCTAAATCTCGGATTTAGGAGGGCCCTAGTGGGGAATAAATGGGACATGTGGTCTCATCTATGCCACAGATTAATGGAGGTAACGTTGACAGATGTTCCAGATGTGTTTAAGTGGAATTTGACTCAAAATGGCCAATTTACAGTAAAATCTATGTATGAGGATTTAATGAATGGACATACTAGATATCTATAAAAGTATCTTTGGAAATTAAAAATTCCACAGAAAATAAAGATTTTTATGTGGTTCCTTCATAAAAAGGTCTTGCTAACAAAAGATAATTTGGCTAAGCGGAATTGGAAAGGTAATTCACATTGTTCCTTTTGTGGGAATGATGAGACTATAGAACATCTTTTTATTTCCTGCCCTTTTGCAAAACTCATTTGGCGGGTGGTTTTCTGTACTTATAATATCCCACCTCCTACCAATGTCACAAATATGTTTGGGAATTGGTTGAGGGGAGTGGATCACAAGACCAAAAATAAGATTCGTATAGGCATGTCAGCTATTTGTTGGTCCATATGGAATTGTCAGAATGATATTGTTTTTAACATGAAAGATAGATTTCACGTTTTACAGGTTATCCATACGGCGGTGCACTGGATCCAGTTATGGGCTTTCCTGCTGCCTTCGGACCAGCGGGAACTTATGGTGGCTGGATGTACGAGACTCCTGCGGGTGGCACGTGATTTTTTCTCCCGGCATTCGTGGCAGCATATTAGTCGACTTTCGTAGTTTACTCATTTACGCCACTGTCGGCTGAGGTGTCTTTTTCAATCTTTGTGATTTTTGAAGATGTAAACTTTAAGATACGATACACTTTGTAATAATGCGGCTGTGTGCATCACTCGATGCAGAGGCTGGGATTAATAAAATTCCCTTTTCTAAAAAAAAAGGTTTTTGGCTGCTTTTGCCTTTGAAGTATTTGCTATCCACAAAGGTGGACCGGGCCACCAATGAACACACCATTTTTGTATCCACTGGCCCCTGGTTGGGTCTACTTGGCCAACTAAACATTCCCCAACTCTATCACGTCCCGTAAAACAGAATCACAAAACAACTGAAACTGCAAAAATAAGAAAAAAACTACTTGAGTTAGAGCTATTTCTTTTTTGTTTTAGAAATTTCATTAATAATACTCGCATTTTAGAATTATCAGAACTAGGGCACGGTTGTAGCCTTTTTTTTTTGTGCCAAAAATTCAAATTGGCAAGACCCTTGGCGAAAAGGACAAAATTGGCCAGGCTCGTGTCGACAGACGTCCCTGGCGTGTCCACCGACCAACAGGGTCCTGTCTACGCAGCGGGTGCCGAAAGCACATATCAGTGGACCAGGCGCCAAAATTTCTCGATAAGGTCTAGCGCTTGACTCCTTCCTTCCTCTCGGCTCTCTTTTTCTTGTTTGTAAACACCAAGACCACCAACCCGATTTCTTTCAATAACCCTGGCCATCAAAATTTTAGCAAGAGAAACTAGAAGGCAAGGGTCATGTTGATCTGTTGATGGGATAGCTTGTGGAGGAGTGATTTAGTGAAGAAGTGGTGGGCAACAATGGTGGTGGTGTGTGGTGGTGTTGGGTCAGTAGAAGGAACGGTGGTGGTGGTGCAAGTTTGAAACACGACAGCGGGACAAACAAGTCTCCCACGCATCAAAGGATAAACCATAATCTTTTGCTATTTTGGGTTAGTGTACATGTATTTGTAAATGGCGGACATGACTTTTGTTCCCGTTGATTAGGTATTTTGTTTGTAATTTTTAGGTGCTCCGTTATATTTAGTATAGATGAGATATTAGGTACTTTAGGTGGTCCTCATTTTTATATTCATCTGGTGCTTGGTATTTTATTCTGAAAAATATTGTTTAGGTCAACACATAAGTCTCCTACCTTGAAAGGATAGGTTGGTTCACTTGAGATGAATATTTTCTATGATCATAGCCCGATCATGTCATCCATGAACAAGCTCACTAAGATCCGATAGGGTAGAAATGGAATAAGTCAAGTCGGCGCCTCGACTGGAATCAGATCTTTTGTCCGTAACTCACTTTAGCAAGGCGGTTTTGCGTAAGTCGACATGCCAACATCAGTTGTTCTACTGATATGAAGAACACCGCCGGCTGATGTGATCGCTAGATCTATGTTGTGCTAACTAATTAGAGATCCAATTGTGAAGCCTAGGTATACGAGTGATGGAAAAATATTCAGGGCAGATGTAATATCCAGACATTTATCAAGGTAAACGTTAAGTGATCCATCTAAGCATTGAAATAATTTTTAAACCCGTTGGACCATAAGCAATGAATCGATGTAAGCCCCAATATGAGTTATCTCCATGCCGACTAAGAGTTCTAGTCAATGCTTCGTTTTCGGCTTGATTATTTGTGCAGTAATTTTCTAGTTGGCAACAAGCTTCATAAACTGTACCATGGGCAGAAAAATAAACAACACCGAGTCCTTGGCCATTGCTACAACCCGATCCATTAAAGTATTGTCTCAGTGTTAAGGTGCCTTTAGGAGCGGAGGAGGTGATAAGCAGGATTTGATCTTCTAGAACACCTCTTGTTTCCGTACTCCCCCAAGTGAAGGTGTTGTCATTATTGGACCAAAGAATTCGGGCGAACTCATCAACTTCCTCTGACCGTGGATCTTACGGACGTCGTGAGCTGAAACTGGTGCAGATCCGTATACTATAAGATTACGATCCTACCCAACTATCACCGACATGAAGACTTACATATCGTGAACTCAAAATAAAAGCAATGTACACAAAGATGTGGGCGGAAATGGCAAATCCTATATGATGCCCTTTAGCGGCGCGAATCGGCCCCGCCGCTAAAGGGGAGCTTCTGGCGGGCTGGCCCATCGCGCAGCTTTCCCTTTTTCTTTTCTTTCTTTTTCTTTTTCTTTTTCTTTTTCTTTTTCTTTTTCTTTTTCTTTTTCGTTTCTTTTCTGTTTTTCTTTTTCTTTTCTTTTTCTTTTTCTGTTTTGTTTTCTTTTTTCTTTTCTTATTGTTTTTTGTTCTTTTTTAAATTTTTACTTGAAAATTGTTTAATTTTTTAAAATGGTTCCAGATTTAAAAACGGTTTCAAATTTAAAAATGGTCCCAAATTTGAAATTTATTCATTTTTTAAATGGTTTCATTTTGCAAATGGTTCTAAATTTAAAAATGATTCTATTTTGAAAATGGTTCCAAATTTTAAAATGGTTTCGAATTTAAAATGGTTTCAAATTTAAAAATGGTTCTAAATTTGAAAAATGTTCCTTTTTAAAAATGTTTTCAAATTTAAAAATGGTTCCAAATTTGAAAATTGTTCATTTTTTAAAATGATTCCAAATTTAAAAATGGTTCCAAATTTAAAAATGGTTCATTTTTAAAATTGTTCCATTTTGAAAATGGTTCTAAATTTAAAAATTGTTCATTTTTGAAAATGCTTCCAAATTTAAAATTGTTTATTTTTGAAAATGGTTAAAAAAACAGTAACGAAAATGGTCCAAATTTTTGTTCATATTTTGAAAATATTCAGATTAAAAAAAATATTCGTGTAAAAAAAATCGAACGAACAAACAGTCAATAAATTCGCGCGCAAGCTGTTTGGGCTGGCCCACTTACGGAATTGCATATTCGGCGCTGGGCTAAACCGCCGCTAACAGCGATACAAAGGAGCTCCCGGCGGAAATCATGAACTGGACGAGTGTGATAGATTACCATAAATAAATCTTAGTTGGGTCTGCTTTATAAGAATTTTATTATTATATTATATGGCCAGTCCTGAAAAAAACTTTGATTTTTGTTAGCAGAGTTGAATTTTCATTGAAGAACGAGTTGCAACATTTTGGGCCTTGGCTCCCGAATCTTGATTACGGCAAATGTTGGTAGTCGGGCCTTGAGCTGCCCTTGTTACTATTCTAGTACTACCGGGCCTTGCAACATTTCGTCTTATACCTTATTCTCTTTTATCCCCATCTACAGCTACAATTCTACATAAACGAACCCAAAAAACAAAAAGGACAACGACGAGCATGTGTACATTCCCTCTGTACTCCTCTCTACACGCTAGACTGAATCACTGATCACATATGTCCACGGTCAAAACAACACTTCCTTCACTCTTCTCCCTGTGCATCAATCCTATGGACCCTGATCGGGAGGCCCTTGGGGAAGTCGACGAAGGGGTAGACGAAGGCCTGGTCCGGCTCAGCGAGCTCCCACCGGAAGTTGAGCACGAGGTGGTGCAAGAAGATGGCCATCTCGAGCTTGGCGAGCTCCGAGCCGGCGCACAGCCGCGTGCCGCCGCCGTACGGCATGAAGTTGCTGTTCTGCGCCACGCTGGACGACGCATTGCCCTGCAACGACGACAGCGAGACAATAATGCTGTCAACACAGTGCATAATATTTTTTTTAGCTCAAAGTGTATTCAGGGTGATAGAACTGGTGGTGGTGCTATCGTCACGATCATCACATATTCCCTACGGACATTATTTGGTCGTCGTTAATGGCGTCTATGTCTGTCTGCATGACGGATAAGAATGGGATGTGCCCGGAGATGGACGTGTTTCTGCTGCAGATTCGTTCCAATCGCCCCACTGATTGGATTGGATTCCAACGTGCGAGTCTGGACCATGCACTTGGTTTCGCACAATTCACAGGAACCCAGGCTATGGCTAGCGTGAGTCCAAGAGGGCTAGCCTCGGTGAGAGGTAGAAGAAGAATGGGGGCTCCCTTGACCGAGACATGCAGATTGAGCGGGAGCAAATTCACACGTCTCTTTTCATTCGGACCAGATCAAAAGCACACGTGTGTGTACCAGCTGAACATTCCCTTTCATGTCAGTGCGTTCAGCGTGTTGTTATCGTCGAGCCAAGCGGAAGAGTCGTCCTGTATTTCCACAATTGCTAGCTCCAGCTAGCAGATGTAGGAAGGAACACTTATTAGCTTGTGCACCTAATTCTTTCTCTTCTCGCGTTACGATCGACGATGATAACGGTACCAAGGCTTATGATTGATTTTGTTTTAGACGAATATAAGGCCTATATGATTGATTGGACAGGAATAACGACTGCATATTCGGCCAGATCGTTGCTAGGTAAATGGCTATTTAAACTTCTTTCTGAAGATGGAGTTTGGCAAACCCTCCTTAGGAGAAAATATGTCGGAGATCAAGCTGTTTCCCAGGTTCTTTGGAAACCTGGTGATTCACACTTCTGGGCAGGTCTCATGGCTACAAAGAAGTTCTTTTTCCCACATGGCTCATTCTCAATTAGCGATGGATCGGAAATTCATTTCTGGGAGGATATTTGGCTTGGCCAATCTACCCTCAAAGAACAATATCCGGCTCTATATTCTATTGTTCGAAACAAAAGTGACACGATCGCGAAGGTGTTGGATACTTTTCCACCAAATGTTTCGTTCAGAAGAAGTTTACTTGGAACACGACAAGCATCTTGTAATGCTTTGCTCATCCGATTGGATTCAATCCATTTATCGGAAGGTCCAGATAAGTTTCAATGGAATCTCACGAAGAACGGCAAATTCTCGGTTGATTCTATGTATAGAGCGCTCATTCTACCCGAAATTCCAGTCGATAGTTTTAATAATAACAAACTTTGGAAGATGAAGATACCACTAAAAACTAAAGTGTTTGCGTGGTATTTACGTCGAGGAGTAATTCTCACCAAACATAACCTTGCCAAACGCAATTGGCACGGAAGTAAAAATTATGTCTTCTGTCAACACGACGAGACCATTACACACTTATTCTTCCAGTGCGAGTTCGCTAGGTCTATATGGTCAGCCATCCAGATTGGTTCTACCTTACATCCCGCTTGTTCTGTTGCTAACATTTTTGGCAACTGGTTAAATGGAGTGGATACTAGGTTCAAACTATTCAGTCGGGTGGGAGCGATTGCTGTTATTTGGTCGCTATGGCTATGTAGAAATGACAAGGTTTTTAATGATAAAAATGCTTCTCTTATGCAGGTTATTTACCGGTGCACAGCGACGCTACGAGCATGGTCATCCCTGCAGCGTGTGGAGCACCGAGACTTATTCTTGGAGGTGGCGTCGAGACTGGAGGCTGTGGCCAGGGAGTTATTTTCCTGGCATGGGTGGCAACATAGACTCCGGATAGACCTACCAGCATCTTAGGCGGATCTATAATTTCTCATTTTGATATGTAAATCGCATTTTATCTTTTGCTTACAGACTTGTGTGATGGTGAACTGGTGGCTGTGTGCATCTTAGCTATGCAGAGGCCGGGTGTAATGCTTAAACCTTTTAAGTAATAAAAGCCCTTTATCTAAAAAAATGTTCGGCCAGATATTTGTTTTCCATGGATCGATATTCAGTAGTACTAGTAGATATCTAAAAGTTGATGTGCATGGGACAGTACAGTGGAAAAGTTTGTGTTTGCACGGTGCTGCTGAGAATGTTTCTGTTATCTGAATGGCAATGGAAATCGTTCCTAGCCGCGGCTGATATGATCTATGTGGATTAGTGGATTATATAAACTGCAGTGCTTTTGCTCTAACCTTCCATCTCCACGGATTGAAGTGGCTGGGGTCTTCGTACAGCGACGAGTCGAGGTGCACCGCCGCTAACACCGGCAGAATTTTCCAGCCGCTTGGAATGTCATACCCTGTCAAATCATACGCAAAAGCACTTAGCTACACCTACTCAATTGGATATTCAGAGTCAAATGTATAGCTCGTTGAGTTAAGCTGCCAACCATTGTAGTGCACATCTCGGATGACTTTCCGGTGCAGGAACCTCACCACGTTGCCTAGCCGCAAGGTCTCATTTATAACCTGCAACAAAAGAAACAGAAAAAGGACGTCAACTATTTGCATGCCCCTTTTTGTCTACTGGCAAATTAAGAGAGTTCGGCAGTTGGAATGTAGGAGGAAAAATCGCTGTTTTTGGTGTGCAATCTACAGTTCCATACAGTACACACATCACCTATTATTGCTATAGTACTTGCTGTACTAATGTCACATGTACTACCACACAACTTTTGATAATTGGGGTGTCCCTGAAATTCTGTAAAGGGGTATATATTTTCGGCCTTCTATGTTTTGGGGCGGCTATGGCTAAACGGGTCTAGGGCTTCGATGTGGGCCCGTTGTCCATAAATCCAAATAACATTTTTTTTGCGGGTAAAACCAGATCTTTATTGAGCATTAGGGCTTACAAGTTGTTCCAATTCAAGCTCAACATAACCAAAGTTCTAAGTTCTGTCCTTGGCATCAAAACTGTATGTACACTTGGACAATGATTTCCCTATAGAAAGCCATTCTACTGACCATGACATCAGTTACTTTAACCCAGGGTCATTATTCTTGGGTAGATGCATGGTATATCTTTGACCTGTTCTGCTTTGTGCCGCCTGAAGATCAAGGCATACGACAAAGATACCTTCTTGATGCTGGCTAAACCCCAATAACACATACTTCGCACACCGTTTTGGATCGTATCGATGGGCCACACACTCTACCTAGAAACTTCCAAAGTAAAAGCCATCTGCCTTGAGAGCAAGCAGCCACTATACACTCCAAAAATGTGGCTGGCCAAGTTGCAGACAGCCCTTCGTTTGGCTTCCACTCGTGCATGGTGTTTTTGGGAAGTTCCTAGTCCTCTACGCAACTAGACGAGCCTTGTGCAACTAGGAGTTGGAAGTACTCCATTAAAACAAAAGGCAGATCGCACATATATGTTTTGCACTACTGATATTACTATGGAGAAGGAAATGGACAAATCAAAGGGCCTTACGCATTGTGTGAAAACCATCTCTTTGTAGTCTTCCCAGCTCAATTTGCACTCCCCTCTTAGCTTTTGTCTCCTAGCAATCTCTAGATGCTCCTCCTGCATGGTCATGGATCAGTATGAATAATTCCATGATGATTCTGATGCATTTCACCATCTATGCGTGTAGTTGTTTTTTGGAATGGGGAGATTTTCATTATGTGTTTACCTTCGGCTATGTTGAAGTTAATTAGTTAAGCAGATCAAATTGAGTTGGTGGTTAAAAAAAATGAGGAAGAATTCAACAGGAGAGTATTGTACTGTTAAGAGCCGGTGATAAATTGAATCTGTACCCGCAGTGTTTGGACGGCTTTGGGGCAACCTTCTAGGAAGAAAATGGCGAGGGCGAGTGCCATTGATGACGTCTCATGCCCAGCAAAGAGCAAGCTCAGCAAGAGGTCCAGAATTTGTTCATTTGACAGATTTGATTGCTTCATGGCCCATCCGAGAAGATCATCTTCTTCTATGCTCGACTCTTCCTTGTTCATTTTCTCAAGCCTTTCCTCCATTTTCTTCTCTATTGCTCCAAGTATGGTGGCACGCGACTGCAAAAAAATGTAAACAATTATATGATGAAATTTAGGATAGATCAAAATATTTTACAGCTTAAATTCACATTTAGTAACTTTATTCGGAGAACATTGGACACGTCACTATCACTAAGATGTTGCCTAACCGCCTAGTACTAGTCTAAGATCATGCCCTGTCATAGCTTTCTGTTTTGGAGAAATTTATATCTTTTCAGTATACCTGCGTCACATAAAAGAGGAAACTTCTATAGCTAACAAAATTCCCCTTCTTTTTTTTGCTCCATGAAACTAAATGGTGATCAATCAAACATAAACCTCTTGCTTTTTAGTTTGTTATGTTCCATCTTCTGTTTTGAAACGTTTGTTCTTTGTTGAGTATAAACAAAACATTTGTTAACTGAAAGGAGTATTTTCTAAGCTGGAGCTAACACTTAGTGCAAGAAAAAAAGCAACCACATCAAAATTTCATAAATCAAGCATATACCATGCCAACATTGATCACAATTCACAACACTCTTTTCTTGGCAAATATTTCTCTCTACATCTATTAGGTGTACTCTACTCAGCTAAAAAAGGGAGCTAACGGCAATAATTAAAACAAATTAAGACGGTTCCTAATTGCGTGCCTGCCGAAGTTAATGTTGTTCCAGTGTGGCAAGAGTCGGTCAGCGGTTGAATCATGATAAATGATGATTCTGCCAACATATAATCATGCCAAATTATGAAGGTTGGTCATTTAACTTTTTCTAAGAGGGTCAAAACTTCAAGTTGCAATTGTATGCTGTTCAGCACAGGCCGTGTGTAGGGGAGAGAAGGAGTGTGTGATCGTGAAAGCATGCATGCACAGCATGCTGCATCTGGGAGCAATCAATAAAGATCATTTGAGTGTGACCTCACAAGCACTAAAAAGCGGGCAACATTTTATGCGCCCATGAGTGATGATCAGTACCTCCAAGGGAAAGTAGGATGCAAAGAAACAAGAAGCAGAAAATAAAAGGTTCATGGATGGATCTACTCACAAGTAACACCAGCCATGCCCGTGTGCATGAATGGATTTCTAGCATGTAAGTGTATATGTAGAAAAATGATTTTCTTGGCATAGGTAGATCGACATATATATTAGCCACAGAGCTAACTAAACATAACAATCCCAACCATGCACCAACTGGCTAGACCAAGACACATACCTTTCAACCAATATTTCTAAAATGAAACCTAGTATTTCACTATTCTCTAAAGATTTTCTTGTAGGTGCCCATATATCCTTATCCTGGATGTCCATTATGGATGTAATAAACTAATTTGGTGCAAACACTAGTGTAAATGTATTTCACTATTCTCTCTATATATATGTATATAGAGCCATTGCAATCAAAGTGGCTGTAGCAGAAAGAGAGAAAATTTTCAGTGGTGTCTGATTGGACCTGATGCGGCCGTACGTGTGCACCAATCCTTGGACCATCCACTATTCAAAACGACCCACACCCGTACTAGTCCCTCCGTTCTGAAAAAGATGACTTCCATTTATGTGCATGTGAATGTATCTATACATGTAACATATCTAGATACATCTACATGTAGACAAATGAAAGTTATCTTTTTTATTTTAGAACGGAGGAAATACATGCTGCCATGCAGTACTAGTATATTAATGCGTGCCTTCTGCTGGCTCTCTGCATATGCAACATCGATGCATGGGCCATATATCTATGTATACACGCACACACAAAATAAAACGAAGAAAAAACAACCCTTCTCGAAGATAGCTCCTACAGTACTTGTATTGTATCCTAGCTGTAGGCTTGTAGCCCGGCCCGCTCCGGTCCGGCCACTTTGATTTCTTAGTTTACGTACCAAACAAAAAGTTGACAGGACATGTAATAACATATTCATTCATATGTGGAAATATGAATATATCTTGCTTGATCCTTCGCCTTCATCGATCGGTTGTGGTAACACCATCCTATGAAACGCTAGCTACCTACCTAGGGAGCTAGATGCTTTCTTTTGGGTGCCAATATATGGGAGGGAGTACGTCTTGCGATATGATCGAGCCCTCTCACACGTGTACATGGAGATAGTGAACAGTGACAAATTCAAAACAAGTGCTTGCTTCCAGTGAGTGTGTGTGCAGACTAAGGCATGGCCTAGTGGTGGGGAGGGGCTGATGCCTTTCTACCTATTTGAGTTCAAATCCTCATGCTTATAATTTCGGTGATGTTGCACCATCCTCTATCAAAAATCACGTGGTTCTCCACGTTGAAATCATTTTTTTATTGTGTGAGAGGGACAAGTAAATAAAAAAAAAAGCTACGGGACAAGATAGATTCCAAATTATTTTCAGTACTGGACACCCGAGCGTGCGCGCAGAGAGAGTGACAGGCTAGGATCAAGGTCGTAGCTAGTGTGGTGTTGTTGTGTACTCACCTTGAGGGCCTTCCAGTATGCGGTGCCTGGGAAGTTGAGGGGCGCGGAGACGACCCCCTTCATGAAGGTGATGTACTCCAGCCTCAGCCGCTCCGTCTCTTCTTCCCCGGGGTCCATGCTCATTATGTTCTTCGCCATCAGGTTAAACGTGAACTGCACGCACGCATCCATCCATCCATCCATGGGTTAATTAGCGCTGTGGCGTGTACGACGTTGTCGATTTGCTTGCATGGACCACGTTGCCGCGCGTGTGCGCGGCGTGTAGTGGCTAGAGGTGCGTACCTTCTTGGCTTCGTGCTGCGCGGAGAAGACGGCGGAGGAGGAGGACGGGATGAGCCAGTCGCGGAGGACGAGGAGGGTGTGGCGCTCCACCTCCGGGAGGAGCACGGCGCGGAGGCGGACGGAGCTGAGGAAGTTGAGCGAGATGGCGCGCATCTCGCGGTGGGGGTCGCCGACGAGCACCAGCATCGACCACTTGCCGAGGATGCCGCCGATGCTGCGCGGGTAGCTGCACTCGAACAGCCGCCCCTCGTTCTGCAGGATGTACCGGTTCAGACCCGCGTCCGCCGACACCACCGTCCGGTCGCCGAACAGGCTCGACCGGTATATCTTGCCGTACCTGCATCCATCATCGATCATGGCCACCGCCGCTCGACGTCAGTTCCATTTCGATCGATCATCCACACCACACCTACGCTACGCGCGTGTTGAGGCTTGTTTGTGCGTTGTGAATGCAAAGACTACAGACTACAGGGTTAAACCACAGACGGACAGACAGACCGTGCGATGTGCTGGTTCATGAAGTGGCCGACGGTGGTGGCGGGGTGGGCGCGGAGGTACCCGAAGGTCTCGCCGATGAAGGGCCAGCCCACGGAGCCGGGCGGCAGGTTCGGCCGCTTCTTCTTCGGTCGGTGGGCGCCATGGCATTTGGCCACTCTGCTGGTGTAGAAGGTGAGCAGCGCCAGGAGGATGAAGGGGAGGAAGAAGAGGAGCTCGCTGGTTATGGAGGCCATCATGGCGGCCATGAGCTACCGCCGATCTTTCTTGAAATTTATTTCCCTTGTCGATCGCTCGCTCGATCGCTTTGTTGGCGTGTGTGTGCGAGAGAGATGATGGGTTACAGAGAGGGGGAGAGAAAAAAAAACAGCGGCTCAATTAAAGAGTGGCTTTAAGCTCTAAAAATCTCTCCGGCCTTGCAACCTTTGTGCAAAGAATTTTTGCTGTAGGAAGGTGCCCACCTCGCCCTCTCTCTCTCTCTTCTCTCTCTCTCTCTCTCTCTCTCTCTCTGTGATGCTCTTATATAAGTTCTTGAGGTGTGTGACAGGGAGGAGGTGGTTGTGGGGATTCTTTAGCCAGATTTAATTTTTGGTGCGCCGCAGGGAGAGTGGGGGCACTGCTACTTTTTTTTCTTCTTCTTCCTCTGCTCTGTTTCTTTTGGGCCGTGCCTCGAAAGACAAATAATCATTGCGGTTTACCCGCCGGTTGAACATGGCTAACGTTTTGTTTGATACATTCACAGGGTATTCGGTCAAGAATGGAGTAGCCAGTTTTACCTCGATACGCCTTGGTTAGTGTTAGATTTCAGATTTACTCATCAACTAATGTTCTTTCGATTTTTTTTGAAGTTTTGTTAACTCAAAATTCACACCATTATACTATATAACAAGCATAAGAGTTGCGTCTGATCTCCATGTAACAAAGATATGCGCAATCAATAAACTAGAAAAATAAAGTTCAACACAAGTTCTTAACATGCCACAAATGGAGAAGTAGGCTAAGGCGAGGGACGAAACGTAGATTGCGTCGTCATCCGTGTTAGACAAAGGAGACTCCCACAAATATTTTACACCTGGGATTGTCCGGATACTTGTCCGGGTAAAAGGGCCGGGTGTGTTCAAGGGTATCCCAAACATACATTCAAATAAACTAAAACCTTCAAATATAAAAGTTTAGCCCATACATAAAACATACTTCGTACATTAAAATGTAGTAGTGTTTGCCTGTATACATTAAAATATAATTTATAGATTGAAAATGTGGTTGATACATTGAACCCTAGTTAATTAGTTGAAAACCTAGTCGGAGTTAATTAGCCAGCATGAAGGTGGACATGGCACCGGGCCCAGATGGGCTCCCGATGTGCTTCTTTAAGAAGTTTTGGGATCTCACCAAGCCCTACATCCTGGCTATTGCCAATGGGTTTGCCCAGGGAGGGTTGACCTATCCCGCCTGAACTTTGGGGTACTCACGCTTATCCCAAAAGTCCAAGGGGCGGAGGACATTCGCCAATTTAGGCCCATCGCTCTGATTAATGTCATCTTTAAATTTGTAGCTAAAGCCTAAGCTCTTCGCCTCTCCCCTATTGCCCACCGCACGATTAGCCGTACCCAATCGGCCTTTATCAAGGGGAGACTGATTCACGAAGGGGTTGTCTCTTTACAAGAAATTGTGCATGAGACCAAGTCCAAGAAACTCAGTGGAGTTTTCTTAAAACTGGACTTTGAAAAAGCGTATGACCGGGTCAACTGGAAGTTCCTCAGTGAGGTACTTCTGAGAAAAGGTTTTGACCCGGGATGGGTTCACAGAGCCCTAGGTTTGGTCTCGGGGGGCCAAACCTCCATCACCATCAACGGAGAAATGGGGAATTTCTTCCGTAATGGTAGAGGGGTGCGTCAAGGGGACCCCCTCTCCCCGCTACTTTTTGACTTTGTCGTTGAGGCACTTGCCACGATGCCGGACAAAGCAAGAGCGGCGGGGCATATCAGTGGGGTCATCCCCCACATCATGCCGGGGGGATCACCCACCTCCAGTATGCTGATGACACGATCATCATGATCCAGCCTGAGGACTTGGCAATTGCCAACCTCAAGTTTATGTTACTCTGCTTTGAAAACATGTCGGGTCTGAGAATTAACTTTCACAAGAGTGAAGTCCTGGTGGTTGGGGCCGATGACCAAGAAAGCCAGAGGATTGCTCACATGCTTAATTGCAAACGAGGAAGCTTCCCTTTCACCTACCTTGGCCTCACCATTTCGGAGAGAGCTCTCATGGCAGGCGATTGGAACCCTCTCACCTCGAAGGTGGCCAAGCGAGCAGACCCCTGGTTCGGCAGACTGATGTCCTCGGCTGCCAGACTCATGCTTGTGAACGCGTGCCTCTCGAGTCTTCCCCTCCATGCGATGGGGGTATGTCTGTTGGGGGACGGAGTCCATAGATCCATGGACAAATCGAGATCTCGCTTCTTTTGGGAAGGAAGCCGGAACAAGCGCAAATACCACTGGGTTCGGTGGTCAGCGCTCTGCAAGCCAAAAGCCTTGGGGGGCCTAGGCATAATGGATACCAAACTGATGTATCAATGCCTCATGGTCAAATGGATTTGGAAGCTCCTGTCCGGGGACCAAGGTCTATGGGCGGAGATCATCAGGAACAAGTATCTGAGGGACAAGGACCTTCTGGTGGATTCCCACAAGCCAGGTTCCAAGTTCTGGAACGCCATACTCCGAGTGAGAGACCTGTTTAGCTTGGGGACGAGACACGAGGTTCGAAATGGCAAGTCCACATGTTTCTGGATGGACTGTTGGCAGGGGTCGGGCCCACTAAAGGACCGGTTCCCTAGATTATTTGATGTTGCAGCATATCCCGGTGTGTCCGTTGCCCACGTGTGCCGACAGGGGGTTTGGGATATTCCCCTCCGACGTACGTTGGGTCCGGTGGAGAGGGCAGAGTGGCTCGATCTCCACCGTGCGGTCGCCGGCACTACCCTGTCGGCAACACCAGACCGCTTCTCTTGGGCCCTTGAACCTTCGGGGAGGTTCTCGGTGAAATTCCTATATCGCAAACTTTGCGAGGGCATACCATGGAAGCACTTTGGAGACATTTGGAGTATTGCTATCCCCCTCAAGGTCAAGGTGTTCCTATGGCAATTGGCCGGGAAACGCCTCCCTTCGAAAGATAACATTCTCCATCGACATGGGCCCTCTAATGGCCTATGCTCACTATGTGGTCAGTTTGAGGACTCAAACCACATCTTTTTCGTGTGTCCCCTCACGAAATTCATGTGGAGTGCAGTTAGGGAACTGCTCTCCTGTGCTTGGAACCCCTCGTGCTTTGAGGATATCCATCGCCTCCTTGGTAGATATCCTTGGTAGATATGTTGTGCAGCATTGATACGTCTCAAACGTATCTATAATTTCTGATGTTCCATGTTGATATTATACCAATTGTTACATGTTTTATATACACTTCATAGCATTTTTATGCATTTTCTGGGACTAACCTATTAACAAGATGCCACCGTGCCAGTTCCTGTTTTCTGCTGTTTTTGTATTCCAGAAAAGCTAGTCTGGAAATATTCTCGGAATTGGACGAAACTTGGACAGAACCTCCTATTTTTCTAACACGAAGACGGAGTCCAGAGGAGAGACGGAGGAAGGCCACGTGGCATCCACACCATGGGGCCGCGCGGGCCCCCCTGCCGCGTCGTGGGGTGGTGTGGGGCCCTCGTGGCTCCGCAGCCGCCGCCCTTTCGCCTATTTATTCGTCTCGGCACGAAAACCCTAAATACCCGATCCATTATCCACGAAAAGTTCCAGAGACGCCGCCGCCGTCAACCCTAGCTCAGGAGGGTTCAGAAGCTCTTCCCGGCACCCTGCCGGAGAAGGGAATCATCACCGGAGGGCTCTACATCACCATGCCTGCCTCCGGAGTGATGCGTGAGTAGTTCATCCTTGGACTATGGGTCCATGGCAGTAGCTAGAGCTCTCCACTTTATGCTATCATGTTTAGATCTTGTGAGCTGCCTATCATGATCAATATCATCTTATTGTAATGCTACATGTTGTGTTTGCTGGGATCCGATGAATATTGAATACTATGTCAAGTTGATTATCAATCTATCTTATATGTTATTTATGATCTTGCATGCTTTCCTTTACTCGTAGATGCTTTGGCCAAGTAGATGCTTGTAACTCCAAGAGTGAGTATTTATGCTAGATAGTGGGTTCATGCCTCCGGTAATCTGGGAGAGTGACAACAACTTCTAAGATTGTGGATGTGCTGTTTCCACTAGGGATAAAATAACCGATGCTTAGATTAAGGGTGCGCCGTTAGGTCTAATGCATTTGTTTACATTATGCACATTACTTAATGCAATTATCCGTTGCTTGCAACTTAATACCAACGGGGAACTCGGATGACAACCTGGCGGTGGATTATTAGTCATAGACGCTGTTGGATAACAGTCTATGTATTTTGTCGTAATGCCCACATGAATATCATAGTAATCATCATGTCATATATATGCATTGTCATGCGCTCAATATTTTGTCAATTGCCCAGCTGTAATTTGTTCACCCAGCATGTTAGTTATCTTTTATGGAGAGACACCACTAGTGAACTGTGGACCCCGGTCCATTCTTTTACACTGATAACACAACCAACTGCAAACACTGTTCCTTTTCATTCTCTGCAATTTACTACTGTTTTCCACACCATACGTTTAATCTTTTGTTTTCAGCAAGCCGGTGAGATTGACAACCTCACTGTTTCGTTGGGGCAAAGTAGTTTGATTGTGTTGTGTGCAGGTTCCACGTCAGCGCGCCACTGACAACCTTCAGAAGTGATTTCTTGCTCCTACTGGTTCAATTAAACCTTTGTTTCATACTGAGGGAAAACTACTGCTACACTGCATCATACCTTCCTCTTGGGGTCTCGCAGCGAATGTGTGATCCACGCAATCAAGCATTACTTTGGTCTCTTTGGAATATGCGCAATAAGTTTACCATTGAGGGTGTTTTTCCTTCACAACCGGCTGACGGCCTTTATTAAATGATCATGTACATGCAGGTGTGGAAGTCTGTGGCTAGAAGTCAGGATCGGGATATGGTGGAGGTCGCAATTGGCAGGATCCGCTCCCTCCACGCCGCTACTAGGGATAGACTAGTGTAGTCTTCCCTTCCCTGCCCTATCTGTATGTTCACCCTCGCTGTCTGTGGGTTGTTTATCGGCCTACCTTCGTGTAGTGCCAGGACCTTGGGTCTTTGTCTTTGATGTATGGGTGTTGTATGAACTTGTTGCTGTGGTGGCTTTATTAATTTAAAGCAGGGCTCAGCTTGAGCCTTTGGTCTAAAAAAAGTTTATGTAGATGACGTTGGAGTTCTTCCTCTCACATCGCAGCTATGGCGATGGCTCAACTTTCCCTTCTGCGCTCTCGGCCTCCAAGTCTAACCAATTGCATCCGATCAATCAACGATGAAGGGCATGGTGTCCGGCACGGTTGGACTACTCTATGGGCCCCAATGAAAATGACTAGTCCCTTTTGCCACATCACATACTTTTGCTACTGTTTATATTACTTTTATTGGAAGAACCTATTAACCAAGTGCCAGTTGCTATTTTCAGCCTATTTTTGCATCGCTAGTAATGCCCAGAAAAATGTCTGGAGAATTTCGGAATGCAATAACTTTTTGAGATGAAGACGGAAAGCACCGGAGGGGAGCCAGGTGGGCGCCACCCCAGGCTCGAGGCCTTGCGGGGTAGCCAGGAGTGGGTGTGCCACGTGGCCGCGAGCCCAGGTGGCTCACCACCTCACGCCACCCTTTCGCCTATAAAATCCTCCTGGCTTAGAATCCAAAATCAAGAGTCGTTTCGGGAAAATACGATACAAAGCCGCCACCGTTGCAAGGACAAATCTGGCGCCCTGTTACGGTACTTTGCTGGAGGGTGGAATCTTCACCGGAGGCCTCGACACCGCCATTGGCGCCTTCACGATGATGCATGAGTGTTCATTCTTAGATTATGGGTCCACATCAGTAACTATATGTCATCTTCTCTCCCGTACTCTTCAATACAAAAGTCTCATGAGTTGCTCAACGTGTTCGAGATACATATGATGTAATTGCCTGCTATGTTGTCTTTGTTGGAATATAATGAATTGTCACTTTATAATCAGTTTGTGCATGTTATTATATGATGCTATTGTCATCATGATTGCTCTATTTTATAGTTCTACGTGCTCTCGATCTATTTGTCTACTTTGGCCAAGTTTATGATTAGATCTCCAATAGATGGTTTTGTGTTCGATATGGGTTCATGCCATGCAAATTCATAAACCTAAGTGAAAACAACAGGGAAGGTGTGTATTGTGTTGGTGCCAATAAAACAATGGTTTCTTGTCAACTTGCGAATGATTGGTGATGATGTTTACGGTTTACAATATGTATGAAGCATAAGCCAATACTCTATTTTTAACTTAATACTTTGAGATGCAAGCATAAAACGGTCTCAAGGTGGAGTATTAGATATATGTAATATCTAAAGATACCTATATGTTTGACGTGATACCTATATGTAATATCTAAAGATATAAATGGTGAGACCCATTGAAGGCTTCTCAGCGATTTGGGCTTTCTGGCCGTCCGATCCTCCCCGCTCCGTGCCTCCGCACCGTCCGATCACCGCCAGCTCCTGGAGTCGGAGTAAACAGAGATTCGCAAAGTCGCTAACCGTACCAACCTTCGTGCACCCACTCTCGCTGACGTCTTACGTGGATCACCCTGTAGCCCGAGGGCCCACCCGTCGGCCTCACGCTGCACGTTTAATCGGTGTGGCGGATGGGCCAGAGTGGTGCAGATTCGCAAGGCATTCGTCCCATTGGTCGATTTTGTTCATTTACCGTACTAGGTTTTAGCGAATGCATTGCGTGCCCCTCTGGGAGAGCTTTCTTCGTACGTGGTTCCTTCCCCCTCTCTCTCTGACGATGGGCCCCATCCTTTACGTGGCCCACAGGTCGGTTGCTCGGGACGTTGCGTCGCCAATGTTTCCCTTCCATGCGTCGCCGCTGCATATTTTCTACAGTACGTCAGGGCACGCTGGGTATTTCGCACGATCGTCAGGTATGTTGCACTGTTCGTGATGTCAGGGAGAATTCGGGCCCGATTTCTTCGTCCGAGCTGGCCTCCCTCCATTCGTCGGTGGGTACGTTGCACTGTGCTGGTAGTCAGAACAAATTCGGGCCCGATTTCGCGTGTCGCTGGTGGCTCGCCATTGGTTCATTCAGACGGAACCGACCTACCCGTATTGAATTGTTGCCGCCACGCTGCAGTATCGATCTGGAGGTATATATGTCGTCTTTTGGATCTGAGGGATACCGCAGCCTCCATTTCCCCCCGTTTCTTCTTCCTCTCCATTCTTGCTCCGTGTTACTGTTGCTGCGTTCGATCTGTTCCTTTTATTGTTTGTTGTTGTGATTGTGCTATTGTGTGGTTTTTGGGTGTTTAATTAGTTTTGTTGTCCACGGCCCTCTCGTCGTGTAGTTTTTTCGTGTTCCCTTTTGTATTTACGATCCGTTGCTTTCACTATTTCCTGCCGTGTTTCTGACGTGGTTTCTTTTGTTCTTTCTTATGTTGATGCAGGCCGACTTCTTGTTGCGGATCATTCGTGTCTGCGTGCCGGCTTCACCCCGGGTTGCAAAATTAGGTATTTTTCTTTTTCTTTTGGATTGTGTTCATCATGTTGTGAATCCTTGTGTTTTGTCGACGTCTTCGCTGTTTGTGGACGTTTTGCTCCGTTGTTTTACGTGTTCCCTTTTGTTAACGGATCGTTGTTTTTTATCTTTGTTTTCTACCGTGTTCCTGCCGTGTTGCTAACGATCTTTTGTTTTGTTCGTCACTACCTTGATGCAGGGCGGTTTCTTGCTGCAGATCTACGGTCTTCGTGTATCCGCTTGCTTTTCTGTGTTTATTTTATTTCTCGATTTTTTTAGTTGTATCGTTTCGTGCGTGCCGGATTCATCCCGGTTGTAAATTCATTTTTCCCCTTTCTGCTCGGGTTCATCAGGCTGTGAATCCTTTCGTCGGTGAACGCATGGGTTATCTGTGGATGTTTTTGGTTATTTTCTTGGTATCCTACTGTGGTCCTTTTCGGTATAGGTATGTACGTTTCTATGCCATTTTTCTATTTGCGTTTGTCTGTCGGCTTTCTATTTTTTGTGTTTATATTTCGTCGATTGTCTTTCTAATGGTATGATTGATTTGTTGGTTACCCGTCTGTTTATGCGTTTTGTTTCTACTTGTGTTCATGTTTCCATGTCTTTTTGCTCGTTGTTTCCAGACGATTTATTTTGTGTGTCGCAGATCGGCTTCTTGCTATTTTTGTTTTATATTTGTGCTGTTCGGTTCCTTTAGTGTTTTTCATAATTGTTTTGTGGTTTCTTTTGCCTCTTCGTCATGCAGGTCGTTGTCTTGCTCGGGATTATTTCAGACGCGAGTGTTTTTTATTTTCCTTTTGGCTTCAGGTTCCTCCTCTTTCTGTGGTGAGTTGTCCTGGTCGGTGGGTGTTGCCGGGTCCCCGTTGGGCTCTAGTTCGTTGGGGGTTAATCTATTACTTCGGGTTGTTTTCTCTTGTGTTTTCTTCTGCTTTTCGTATTTTTCTTATTTTACATACCTTCTTTTTTTAGTCTTTTTTATGTTTCTTCTCGTGCAGGTCATCGTCTTACTGGTGATCATTTGAGCAGCGGGTGGTTGATGTTTATTTATTCATTCCGGGGTCATGTCCCGCCGGCTCGGTGGTCGCCGGCTCGCCCCGTTGGGTTTTCTTTCTTGCTCACGATGGTACTTCCTCTGTTCCTCGGTATTTTTCCTATATTCGCATTACCATGATCAGATCTGGCGTGGTTTTTTTTCTCACGTTTTCTTTTCCGTATCCTTTTATTGATTCAGAGTATGTAGAAGAGAGATCAGTGGCTTGGTATTTTTTTCTCGCATTTTCTTTTGCGTATCCTTTTGTTTAGTCGAAGTATATATATGAGTGAGATCTGTAGCTTAGGAGTGAAGAATCGTTTGTAAACCTGATGTGAAGAAACGAGTGAAGGATTGTTTCCTCTCTTTGTGTTTTTGGTTAGGTATGTTTGGTACTCTGTATTAGTTTTAAGAAGATAGTCAATCGGAATTGCTTCCGTCTACAAGAAGTAGTAGAGGAATTAGGTGCGTAAAGTGTTTACTCTCCACGGAACAGGGTAGGCGCAGGAATAAATTTGATTGGTGGTTATGCCGACTCCAGGGAGTCGGCGTGACCGAACGGTACATTAAGACGGACAAGCCTATTGGTGGTTATGCTGACTCCAGGGAGTCGGCGTGACCAGACGGTGCGTTAAGACGGACAAGCCAGTATCGATATGTCCCCTATACGATGTTGGTTTTTTTATTCACGAAGTTGTCGTCTGTCCATTTATTATATAGATTTATTTTTTATGTTTCGTAGGGTTATGTCGGTTTACCCTTGCAGGAAGGTGACGGTTTATATTTTAAGTCGTGTGTTTGTTTTTTTGTTATGTCTACTATTCTGGTGTCGTAGGATGGTCTACTTATATTTTGTCAGTTGAGGGTAGGATTAATGTTTGATCTTTTTTTCGCCTGTTGGAATATCTGATCATTTGTTAGCTGTTTTTCCTTCTATTTGGCCAATATTTTTGTCCTACTGGGTTGCCGACGCGTCCCTTGGCCGTCACCTACTCCGTCGACTCTACGCGTTGGGTGGAAAGAGGCATGACGGGAGGGGCAGAGTTTTGTTTTTGTCCTGGGACATGTGTGGTGTCTGGCACTCTTTTGCTACTGAGGATTGACAGGACTGTCGCCGATGGTGTTGTTCCCTCGCTATTCGTGCCGACTCCAAGGGGTCGGCGTGATCGGATGGTGCATTACGACGGAGAAGCCCATATCAGTCGAGTAGAAAGCAATCACGTGACCTGGAACCGTACGTTGTTGAAAGCAGCTCCAGGATGCCGGCGAGACTGCCTTCTGTCGTCCGGTTTAGTGACGTCTCTCCCTTGGGCTTCACTACCGGTTTAATACATAGAGTCAACACAAGTTCGACATAAGGCTGCTTAGTTTACGGTTCCATGTGAAAGTTATTACCAAATGACAGGACATCAAAATCTATGATTTATTATACCCGTGTGACGTCATTGTGAATTATGTTGTGCATCGCTTCATCGTGCGTTCCAAGGCTTCGTCATGAAGGAACTTGCATGCGAGGCTTCGAAGAGTGATAACCCATAAGTATAGGGGATCGCAACAGTCTTCGAGGGAAGTAAAACCCAAATTTATTGATTCGACACAAGGGGAGACAAAGAATACTTATAAGCCTTAGCAGCGGAGTTGTCAATTCCACCACACCTGAGAAAACACTAGTAACAAACATGATGTGAAAGCAGCAGTAATATGAGAGCAACAGTAGCAGTAACACAGAAGCAATGGCACCAGAAAATAGTTGCTTGCGTGGAGTTGACGGAAAAGCAATGATGATTACAGATGGACCGGGGTTCCCAGCTATCTACACTAGTGGTAACTCTCCAATAACAAGTGTTGGGTGAACAAATTACAGTTGGGCAATTGACAGAATATTGAGCGCATGACAATGCATATATATGACATGATGACTACTATGATATTTAATTGGGCATTACGACAAGATACATAGACCGTTATCCAACAGCATCTATGACTAATAATCCACCGCCGGGTTGTCATCCGAGTCCCCCGTTGGTATTAAGTTGCAAGCAACGGATAATTGCATTAAGTAAAGTGCGTAATGTAAACAAATACATATGACCGTGGACATAGCATTGTTAGGTTATCCCTAGTGGCAACAGCACATCCGCAACCTTAGAAGTTGCTGTCACTCTCCCAGATTACCGGAGGCATGAACCCACTATCTAGCATAAATACTCCCTCTTGGAGATACAGGCAACTACTTGATCAAGGTAACCACAAGTACCGGAGAGCATGCAAGATCTTAAATAACATAGGGCATAGATTGATAATCAACTTGACATAATATTCAATATTCATCGGATCCCAGCAAACACAACACCGATTACATCATATGGATCTCAATCATGTAAGGCAGCTCATGAGATCATTGTATTGAAGTACATGGGAGAGAGAGTACCAACTAGCTACAGCTAGAACCCGTAGTCCATGGGGGAACTACTCACGGAGCATGATGGAGGCGGCGCGTCGATGGAGAAGGCTCCGGGGGTCAATCCCCGTCCCGGCAGGGTGCCAGAACAGGAACTTCTGACCCCCGAAACTTGGTTTCGGATGGCGGCGGAGCTCTGGAATTTTCGGGGAAATCGTCGATTGTTCCGTGAGTTTTAGGTCAGGGGCAATATATAGTCCAAAGGGCGTCGCGAGGCGGTGCACGAGGAGGCGACACCACCCCAGGGCGCCGGGAGATCCTGGCTGCGCCGAGCCCACGTGTGGGGCCCTCGGGCTCCACTTCGTCTCTCCTTCGGCCCAGGTGTCTTCTGATAAAATAGGGGCCTCCGTAAATTTTCGTCCAATTCCGAGAATATTTCCAGACTAGCTTTTCTGGAATACAAAAACAGCAGAAAACAGGAACTGGCACTTGGCATCTTGTTAATAGGTTAGTCCCAAAAATATATAAAATGATATAAAGTGATGCAAAACATGTAGCAATTGGTATAAAACAAGCATGGAACATCAAAAATTATAGATACGTTTGAGACGTATCAGCATCCCCAAGCTTAGTTCCTACTCGTCCTCGAGTAGGTAAACGATAAAAACAAAATAATTTTTGAGGTGACATGCTACCATCATAATCTTGATCATATAATATTGCAAGGCACATGTAAATGAATGAAGTGATCCAAGTCAATGGTCTATAATTTGCTACCAAATAGATAATGAGTAAACAATGAATCACACAAGCTAAACGTTTTCATGAATAGTACTTTCGAGACAAGCATCAAACAGTTTTGCATAAGTGTTAACTCATAAAGCAATAGTTCTAATAAAAGGTATTTAATCAACACAAAGGAAGAATTAAGTTTCAGCATTTGCTTCAACTTTCAACATATTTATCTCATGGATATCGTCAACACAAAGTAGTATAACAAGTCCAATACGTAGCATATAACGCATGTTGTAACAAAGTTGACACTAGTGTTTGCTTGTGGAAGACAGAAAGAATAGGAAAACTGACTCAACATAAAAGTAAAAGAAAGGCCCTTCGCAGAGGGAAGCAGGGATTAAGTCATGTGCTAGAGCTTTTAGGTTTTTGAAAGCATATAGAGATTGCATAAAATATTTGATACTCCTCCCAACCTTGCTAACACAAGCCATGGCTAACCGAATCCTCGGGTGCCTTCCATCAATCACATACCATGGAGGAGTATCTATTTTTGAGAGGTGTTTGTTAATTGTCAACGAATGGTAGCGGGTGAGAACAGTATTCTACCTGTCAAACGGACTTTTAAGAGCGGCTCCCATGAAGGACGTTATTTCTACCAGCAAGGCAGATCATCCCTCTTTCTCTTTGGTTTACACACATGCAGGTATTTCACTGTTTGTCATTGCTTACTGATGAATCAGGGCAAAAGTGTGAAGAGAATTAATGGTTAAAGTTGTAATTAATTGGGACTGGGCACCCCGTTGCCAGCTCTTTTTGCAAAATTAGGATAAGCGGATGTATATGCCACTAGTCCAGGTGTAAAAGTCCATTCGACAAATAGAATAAAGAATAACCACACTAATTCCTCATGAGCTAGTAAACATTGACACAAAAAGGGAATAATAACATTTTGAATAATTTAAAGGTAGCACATGAAAAATTTACTTGGAGTGGCAAGGAAATACCACATATAGGTAGTTATGGTGGACACAAATGGCATGGATTTTGGCTCAAGGATTTGGATGCACGAGAAGCATTCCCTCTCAGTACAGAGTTTAGGCTAGCAAGGTTTATGTAAGCAAACAAGAATATCAACCCGTACACCAAGTTTTATATGACAAACATATTGCAAACGTTATAAGACTTCATACCGTCTTCCTTGTTAACCAAACCCTGTTATTAGAAAATATCTAGACCTTAGAGATACCACCGATGCAAACCAAATTTTCAACAAGCTTTACGGTAGTTCTTCACTAATAGGCTTAACTCATGTGATGCACAAATTTAATCATGATCTACTTGTTAACTCAAAACAATTGACAAGCATCAAGTTATCCAAATTAGTGATCTACAAGATTAAGCAAGTTTTTCCTTATACCAATTACCACATGCAACATTTTCTGAACCAACCAAACACCAATCAATTTATTTAATCAACTCTCCAAACAAATATAAGTGAAGCAAGAGAGTACTTTCTACAAAAGAAAGCTAATAGCTCTGACAAGAGATACATGAAAACAAGAGCTAAAAGCTGAACAGCGCTAGATATGAATACTCAACAAATATAAGTGAAGAATAGGAGTATTCTCATGAAAAAGCGGAGCGTGTCTCTCTCCCAATCAAGAATGCTAGGGTCCAGTCAAGCTTTATTGAAAATAAAAGTGCAATACTGAAAATAAAAGCACACAGACGCTCCAAGAAAAGCACATATGATGTGAAAGAATTAAAATATAGTTTCACTAGAGATGACCTGATAATTTTGCCGATGAAGAAGGGGATGCCTTGGGCATCCCCAAGCTTAGACGCTTGAGTCTTCTTGAAATATGCTGGGGAGATCCATGGGAGCCTCCCCAAGCTTGAGCTCTTCACTCTTCTTCATCCTATTATATCACTCTTCCCTCTTGACCCTTGAAAACTTCCGCCACACCAAACTCAACGTAATTCTCATTAGAGGGGTTAGTACTCAAAAACTTTAATCCACTGGTTCTGTTGTGACACATTGCAAGAACTCAATAAAACATTAGCTACAGCCCTCCACGTCTAGAGAACCTTGCTTAAAGCCCACAAGAGACAATGCAAAAAACAGAGACAGAATCTGTCAAAACAGAACAGCCAGTAAAGATGAATTTTTTCGAGGCACTTACGGGACTCAAATCGAAAAACGTTGAACTAACGAAAGATGCATACATATATCAGGATTACGCACAAAAAATTTCAGATTTAATTCACAATCTGGTGATTTTAGGAATTTCGTACAGTGAACAGCAAATCTGTTCCTGCGCAGCAATCAAAATTTTAGCAACATCTTATCATTAGAGACTACTCTTGGCACAACAATGCAAGAAAGTAAAGATACAAAGGAGTTGCTACAGAAGTAAACAAGCCTCCTTGACTCAATAAAAGAAAAATTGCAGAAAAATAAAATGGGTTGCCTCCCATAAGCGCTTTTCTTTAATGCCTTTTAGCTAGGCTTGATAGTTTTAATGATGCTCACATAAAATAGAAAATGAAGCAAAAGGAGCATCAAGAAGCAAATTCGAAACACATTTAAGTCTAACCCACTTCCTATGCATAGGAATCTTGTACACAAATAAATTCATAAAGAACAAAGTGACAAGCATAGGAAGATAAATCAAGAGCAACTTTAGCACTTTCGGCATATAGAGAGGTGTTTTAGTTTCATGAAAACTAGCGGGGTGGCCCGCGCATTTGCGCGGCTAGATTATTTTCCCTCATATCAGTTAAATGTAGTTGAAAAGGGCACATGACGTGCATATCCATGCCTCTATATCTATCATGTAATTCCTTCGTGTTCACATATCTTATATTAACAAAACAATGACAACTTTAATTTGTATGTGAGCATGACTAATGTGTTTTTTCTTATCTATAATGCTTATTAGAACTTCAAATTTTCTGGATATTGTTACATATGATTTTGTTCAATGTAATACTTGGAAAAATAAACTCTCCCTGGAAGGACAAAAGTAATATTCATTGCTATTTAAATGGACTATACTGCAAGAAACAAATGAAATATAGTACATTGAAAAAATCCTAATGATTTTTCACCTTATTTATCTATGTATTGTATGTAAAATGTAACTTGTGGATTCTACAGCTTATACATCTTTTGTGGAGGGAAATGGAAAAATGAAGGATTATCACTGGACCTACAAAGTTGTCAAATAAATATCTGCAAGTTTCTTTGATCTTTTGTTAGTTTCCTGCCAATAACAATATGAATTCTATAACAATTGAAAACTGAATGAAAAAATATATTTGCACTGGTGTAAACAATAGACAAAATTGATGTAGGATATGCAAGGAAAATCCTTAGAGATTTAACCGATATATTCTTCCCATCACTTTCTATGTATAATTCTAAATGTGCATACGAAAAGGATTGCGGACAAAATGTATGCCTTGAGAAATATTGTTGATTTTTTAAAAATAAGAAATATTTGTTTCTACTAAACTTGGCAACAAAATACTCCTTTTCGTTGGGTTCTAGGTCAGAACGCGTAACCATAGACTATGTCATAGCAATCTCTCATCTTCCAACGCAATTAATTGCATTTAACAACCTTAATTACATGATGAACAATAATTAAACATTGTGCCATGTTATTTGATAGGACTCATCATAGCTCATATTGCAAGCATATTTTTTGTTAGTGCAATATCTAGCCTCCACGTGATTCCATCCATGTTGCTAATTTCATTGGTGGAATGTCTATAAGGAGAATTTCAGCACGTTGTACTACATAAGAAATATATGTCAACTTGATCCACAACTCATCTATAGGATTAAAGCATATGAAAAAATCTACAGGATTAAACACGTTCATGCATATATAGTCTAGCAGCTAACATGCTTGTACATCACGTATAAATGCTTTTAATCAAATGTACCTTGTTGGGCTTTAAAATCAAACGAACCTGATTGCTGCTGCTAAACGCACGATACTTGATGGCACCATGATAAGACTAAGAGCATTTGCACAGAGCAAACACGCGTGAAATTTTCTCTAAAGGTCAGAACTTTTTGCAAAGATAAAAAAGTTACTTAACAACATTAATCACCTCTATCCACCGGACAATGTCAGGCTATGGTTCGCACCAGCAAGCAGCATGCAAAGATTTTGTGGAGGAAATGGAAAAAATGAAGGATTAGCACTGGACCTACCAAGCAAAGTATCGGACCATTTGAACATGCTCTGATCTTGTATGCATACTCACTTCCGCCTAGTTAATTTCCACTCTTATTCTTATTAGTGCTTACAAATAACCCTGAAATATGTTAAAAGATAAGTGAAACTGAAATTGCAAGCTAAATTTTGAAAGAAAGATGCAGTTTGCTCATAACTGACGCAATTTTCAGGGTATATCTCTTATGAATCAGAAGGCCACGTGAGGATATTTTCATAGCTTCTATGCTAGAAATTCATAATCATCTATGGGTGCATAGAAGATAAATCTGCACTCCAAAGCGTGTCATCCTTGAGTACAGCAAAAACAAATTATCTGAAATTTGGAGCATGTTCCAGTGCTGTTTGCAGATCCTATCGAAACTTTGCAACTAAAATGATTATCTGAAATTTTGTTATACTATGCTTTGGACATCAATGAAAATGTAAATCCAACGAAAAAGAAAAAACAAAGAGAAGTTTTGAGATTTGAGTAACTAATACTGGCAAATATTATACATGAATTTTTCATCCTCATGACCAAGTCTCCGCTGCAAAGAATACAGCCAAGAGTAACCTGCAGAAAAACACAAAATATCAATAATACCATCCAGTTATTGAATCTTGGTAGTATGCATACCATCCTGCAAACCTCATACTTCATTCACATCTCTGATCAATTATAGCAAGCGGGTGGCTATTCAGCTGAACGCACGCATTGGATGAGATGAAACCATAGAAACTTAACTGATGTAATCACAAACAAATAAATCAGTAAGAAGATAGGTAGACCCTATAACTGAAAGCTCCCTGCAACAATACAGAGTTAACATGAGAGTAGCAGAGGAACTTCGCTGCGGCCACCACCGGATCTTCTTCAAACTGTCGTCAGTACTCATTACACCTCCTCCTATCTGCAATTACCATCGTGGGATAGATTCAGCAGCTGGACTGCAACGTGGCACATCTTGGAAGATGATGAGCTTCGAGGGAAGCCGCTAAAACACACAAAACGCCAAGAGAAAATAAGATTGTTGCCTTTGATATGAATAGCTCCGCCGGCGCACACATTCTCGTCAGCATGCTTGGAGGCGCCGTCGGAGCTAGAGCCACAGCTGCAAGTCCAACGGCGGTGAATATGCGGTCTATATCCATAATTGCGAGCATATTTGGCACCTGTCTGGTACAAACGTTCTAGAGTCTCATTCCTGACCTGATACGGCCATGATTGGGCGGCGACCTAGACTGGCCTGATCTGGGTACAGCCAAATTATAGCCTAATCAACATAAACCAAAAATCATCTCAAAGTAGAGCAGAAAAAGACGCCTAATTAATCTCGTGAAATCGTCTAGGCAAACATCACATGCATGTAGCTCACCTTTGTTCAGAACATCAGATGAAAAAAGCATCAGAAATCTTCCTCCAAAATCAACCTATCGCCCACCCAAAAAAATCCGTTACCTTGAGTTCATCTCCGGCGGACCTTGGGCTGTGGAACGCAACAATCGATGCCGTTTCCGGCTACTAATCGGGTGTGGTCCGTAAAACGGCGAGATGACGGCAAAGTCGCACACAGGCGAACGGCTACACTTCGGCAATGTCGAGAACCCCTTGCGTGCGACGAAATCTTCGAGATCAGAGACTGCCGACCTGAAGATAAGGCTGGCCCTGCTTCGAGCTCATCGATCGTGTTCGTCTTGGCGCGCCTAGAGCTGGCTTCATCAGAGCCCGATCGACGTTGTGGCTTGGAGCTCATCGATCGGAAGATTTATTCTTGGCCGAGATGCTAAGCCAAGGTACGCGCAGATTGCATGGATTATCTCCTTTTTATTGCTCAGATCTGGGCTTCGTTTGAGAGTTCAAATTGTGTACGCTTTCCTTTTGGAAAACCCGTTTTGCAGTTAGAATCTGCCTCGTGCTTGCCAAAAAAGAAAACAATTGCGTATGCATGTAGGACATAATCTCCAATCGTATGCATGTAGGACAGCTTCACGATTCCCTTTCCAACTCGGTTTGTTACGTGTCCTTCTTTTCAATCGTTTCTAGTTCCGCAAGTCTTATTCCTAGCTTGTAATCTGAACCGTTCCTTGTGGTTGTAAAATCTTTGTTTAATCTGAGCCGTAAAATGTTTGTTGTTTTAATAATATAATAGATTTCTACAACCATATTTTCCTCTCTCATAATAATTATCAGTAGCATCATGAACAAACTCAACAATATAACTATCACATAAATCATGCTTTTCATGATGTACAAACACATAATTTTTATCAAGCTCCAAAATAGTGGGATTAAGACTTTCAAACCCACTTTTAACAATTTTATAACAAGATGATTGATCATTCTCAAGAGGTATGGGACTCCATCTAGATAAAGTCAAGACCTCTCCAATCCCATTTTCATTAGTAGTAAAATTAATATTATCAACCAATATAGGACCATCATCTAGAGCTTTATCATAAACATTTTCTAAGCAAACTTTCTCATTACCATGCGTTTTGAAATTAGGCACAAATAAAGGATTATCGTAAGATTTATCAAAATAGCATGGATTATCATAAATAACAGTAGCATAATTATTCTCACAAATTTTACTCATAGGGAATATATCAAGAGAATCCATAGGAACATAACATTCATCCTCCTTTGGTAAGCATGGAGGGCAATCAAATAGTGTAAGAGATAAAGAGTTACTCTCATTAGAAGGTAGGCATGGGTAGCTACTCCATTCTTCCTCCTTTTGTTCATCACTCTCCTCCTCTTTTTCATCCAATGAGATTTCAGCTTCAGCAGTAGTTTCTTCTTCTACAGGTTCCTGCAAATTGTGAGTGCATTCTTGTGCATTAATGAGTCTCTCTTTATAATCAATGATAACCATTATTGCTGAAATTTTCTAGGCAATAATCAAGAATAAAAGATACCGTTTCTTTAAGTTTATTACAAGCAACACATGTTTTATAATTTTTAGCCATGAAGGAATCTATTTCAGCAGCTGCCACAAATGTAACAAATTGTTCTAGTTGCTCGGCTCCCAAATAAATATAGTTATTCCAATGATAGTTCATAATTAAAACGTCTTCACTAAAGTCACATTGGAATTTAAGATGTTTAGTATCCTGTTCAGAGCAACAATTTATATCATGGCGTTCCAGCAAAATTTCAGCAATTTGATTTTACTTTTTTAACATGCCTCTCATGATTTTACCATCTCTTGATTCTCTATACTTTATATATAATTCTTTACCTTCCATAAACATAGAGGTTCTAGCATGTTCTTCCATAGCAACCGTTTTTTTTAGATTTTCGGTTTTTAATTTTTTATGGATTTTCGGGTATATAAGAAAAATAAAACTAGACAAAAATAAGCTAAACAAAAGTAAACTAAACCAAACACAACTAAACAGAAATAAACTAAGCAAAATAAAACTAGACAAAAGTAAACTAGACAAAACAAAATAAAATAAAAACAGAGAGAGAGGTAGAGTGTACTCCTCAGGTGAACTTATGAGTAGAGCTATGCTCCCCGGCAACGGTGCCAGAAAATAGTCTTGATAACCCACAAGTATAGGGGATCGCAACAGTCTTCGAGTGAAGTAAAACCCAAATTTATTGATTCGACACAAGGGGAGACAAAGAATACTTATAAGTTTTAGCAGCGGAGTTGTCAATTCCACCACACCTGAGAAAGCACTAGTAACAAACGTGATGTGAAAGCAACAGTAATATGACAGCAACAGTAGCAGTAACACAGAAGCAATGGCACCAGAAAATAGTTGCTTGCGTGGAGTTGACGGAAAAGCAATGATGATTACAGATGGACCGGGGTTCCCAGCTATCTACACTAGTGGTAACTCTCCAATAACAAGTGTTGGGTGAACAAATTACAGTTGGGTAATTGACAGAATATTGAGCGCATGACAATGCATATATATGACATGATGACTACTATGATATTTAATTGAGCATTACGACAAGATACATAGACCGTTATCCAACAACATCTATGACTAATAATCCACCGCCGGGTTGTCATCCGAGTCCCCCGTTGGTATTAAGTTGCAAGCAACGGATAATTGCATTAAGTAAAGTGCGTAATGTAAACAAATACATATGACCGTGGACATAGCATTGTTAGGTTATCCCTAGTGGCAACAGCACATCCGCAACCTTAGAAGTTGCTGTCACTCTCCCAGATTACCGGAGGCATGAACCCACTATCTAGCATAAATACTCCCTCTTGGAGATACAGGCAACTACTTGATCAAGGTAACCACAAGTACCGGAGAGCATGCAAGATCTTAAATAACATAGGGCATAGATTGATAATCAACTTGACATAATATTCAATATTCATCGGATCCCAGCAAACACAACACCGATTACATCATATGGATCTCAATCATGTAAGGCAGATCATTGTATTGAAGTACATGTGGG
The DNA here is from genome assembly GCA_947311845.1 of Poa pratensis. NCBI lineage: Eukaryota > Viridiplantae > Streptophyta > Magnoliopsida > Poales > Poaceae > Poa > Poa pratensis. Next base: position 21,694,911 of record CAMZMU010000073.1, read on the forward strand.
AGAGAGAGTACCAGCTAGCTATAGCTAGAACCCGTAGTCCATGGGGGAACTACTCACGGAGCATGATGGAGGCGGCGGCGTCGATGGAGAAGGCTCCGGGGGTCAATCCCCGTCCCGGCAGGGTGCCAGAACAGGAACTTCTGACCCCGAAACTTGGTTTCGGATGGCGGCGGAGCTCTGGAAATTTTCTGGGGGTATCGTCGATTGTTCCGTGAGTTTTAGGTCAGGGGCAATATATAGTCCAAAGGGCGTCGCGAGGCGGTGCACGAGGAGGCGACACCACCCCAGGGCGCCGGGAGATCCTTGGCCGCGCCGAGCCCACGTGTGGGGCCCTCGTGGCTCCACTTCGTCTCTCCTTCGGACTCCAGGTGTCTTCTGATAAAATAGGGGCCTCCGTCAATTTTCGTCCAATTCCGAGAATATTTCTAGACTAGCTTTTCTGGAATACAAAAACAACAGAATACATGAACTGACACTTCGGCATCTTGTTAATAGGTTAGTCCCAAAAAATGTATAAAAGTGATATAAAGTAGATGCAAAACATGTAGCAATTGGTATAAAACAAGTATGGAACATCAAAAATTATAGATACGTTTGAGACGTATCAAAGAGAAGAATCGTTTTTCCAAGGACGTGACGGCCACTTTCCATCGTTATGATGTATGTTTGAGCAGACAGGTTGGCAGGTCGGAAAGGTTGCCGGCTTATGGTCCTGGCATCAAATTGTCATCCGTCATCCGGCTGGATAATGTACATTAATTTCACACAGTGGAAATCTATGTACGTGCAAGACAAAACTTCATGAGAAATGTGCTCCAAACGAGCTCCGAAGTTAGGGTAAACAACCCCATTTGTAATCGAGTTTTCATCTTGGTTGCTGATTTGTCTGTGTTGTCGCGTGATTGGTTCTGCTTGACTCATATGGGCTTCTCTGTCTTAATACACCATCCGTCAAGCCGACTCCCTGGAGTCGGCTGGAATAGCGTTCCTCTCCGTGTTAAGTGCTGCGTCTTCCCGCGTACAATTTAAGTTGGCAGACGGGTCCGTTTATGAACAGTCTCACGATGACGCGTAGTGGGTGTCTGATCCAGCCGGTTCCCTGGACTCGGCATCGAATATTTCGGGAGATCGTTTTTCAACAGTTGATAACCCCCAAGAGCAAGGGATCACTGTAGCACCTCTCAATGTGGAAGTAAGGTATCGATCCGCAGGAGCAAGAAGGAAAAGTTATCTATTCACTACAACTAAAGTGTCACAAGTTTTAGTCGATTATGCACTAAACAAGTTTAGAGAACAAGATGGTTGGTTTGATGGATGTAAAAGTGTCCCAATCCTCTTCTTTGCAAGAGGACAAGACAAAGGTAGTATCAAGTGAAAGCTCTCAAAGAGAGAAAGCCCAATCCTCTATGTAGCAAGAGGACAAGCTCAAGTGTGTGTTTCTTATAGGAACAATGGACATGGTTCATGGGTTCACTTAATCCTCTCTGTCTCTCATCTACGGTGATCATCATGTTATAGATAAAGTACACACAATTGTCATGTTTTAATGGTAGCTTTTTATGACGGCTATATGTCCTAAAACACATAGTTGAAAGAAATACTCATTTGTGTTGCTAGGTCACCCCTCGTAAGGCTAGCGTGGTTTCTCTCACTCCCACATCATACTCTTTTTTTTACCCCCAGATAAAGGATGTTGGGCGGCACTGTGTCACTCAATACCTATGCCGTGTCACATCGGCCATCCCGTACCCACATACATCATACTTCAAAGTATGACAAATCACAAAAGCTCCAACACAACGGTAAATGCATAACAAATCATCTCACACCACAATATTCACCACAAAGGTATTACATAGATGACCGTAATCATGTTCAGCAGCTCATACGGTACTAATTAGTGAAGCTCAAGAGAGAGGAGAGATACAAAAGTTACCACCACAAACCCTAGTCCAGGGGGTGGACTACTCCCCCTTCATCATAGTGATGATGGTGAAGAAGTTCTTGCTGTAGATGTTGACGATGAACACGCCGGAGGGGGGTGGAGCCCTTCAGAGGCGATTCCGGCGACGTTTCCCCCTCCGATCTTCTTCGGCGACAGCCTTCTGTCTCTCTGTTTCGTGGTTCTGTGTTTCTCCGCCGCCTTCTTTCGCGAAACGCCAGGGGACCTTTTTTATAGGCGTTTTTATGTCAAGACGGAGTCGGTGGACGAAAGATCGACGGCCACGGAGCTCTGAGGGGGAAAAGAGCTGGGCCCACGTGGCCAGGTATTTTAGGCCGCGTGGGACCCTCCCATTTCCAGCCTGTTGGGCTTCTGGTCTTCAGTTTAAGCCCATTGCGTTCGTCTCGAAAATTCTGAACCGTGCTCTTTGGCCTTGCCCTTTTTGGAGTCCCGAAGCTCCCGGAAAGTCTGAAACACTAAAAAAGACGTTTTCTGGAAAAACAGGGTTAATTCCAAATAAATGGGAAAACTATGAAATATTCCCAAAATCATTATAAAACATTGATATAACCCTTATATGATGCAAATATGATGGAATATAAGCAATTAAAGTGCAAAGTTCATGTATGCATTTTACATGCATCAACATCCCCAAGCTTAATCCATGCTCGTCCTCGAGTATGAAGATGATAAAACTAACATGGACTTTGCAATTTAATACTTAACAATGGATATCAAAGATGATTACTATTGCTACATAGAGTCAAATGATTCATTCTTAAAAGGATGTAGTGTACCTGCACTTAGCAAATGGCAAGGTACCTGTGTATAGTGCAAATCCCTGGATCGAATCGTTTGCACACACAGTCTAAGATGAAATATCACAACAAAGTATCATTTATTACACGAGATCCAGACTTATAAAATATTCATTACAAATTGCATAGCTCAAGGCTAGCTTCGAAAGAGTAAAGCAGCGGAAAATTATTCTTCATGGAGTCTCCATCATCATCATGTGCCACAGGCGAAAACATGTTGGTTGCAGACTCGAAACCCTTAATGAAACTCACTCGTCGTCAGAACAATCTGCAACAAATAAAAATTTGCAACAGAGTGGGTCAGAACCATTAAAAATGATTCTGACAAGTGACACTATGTGGACACTTAATGGAATAACTCTAATAGCCTATATGCACATTTGGCTGGTGGAGTTTCAAGGCTATTTTGCATAAAAGCCAATTTTGCCTAACACTTTGTAAAACATTTTCTTCAAAAGTTGGAGACGATATGGTATAAAACCATAGTCTCATCTACCCTTGTTCACCATCAAGTTTTACTTTCGAAATTGGAATGATGAAGCCTCCGTTGAATCCTTGATCAGCTGCTCAAATTGTCCGTAACTAGGGACACGGCTAAGTACTTAGTTTTAACTCTGCAGAGGTTGTGCACTTTCACCATTAGACCCAACAAACCCAAACTATCCTCAAGCACTCAATTTGTGCTAAGGAAAAGGAGAGAGTTGAGACGAGACTTTTCAGAAGCATTTCCTCATCCCATGCCGCCTTGACCCGTTCCCATTCTAACCATCTACCACCACCTGTCAAGACGGGATGAGTCCACGCAACTTAATCCATCAAGTCAGAGCCCATATGACTAATGGTTGCACGGTAAGCAATCTTCACTTAGACAAAACATTGGCCCCTTAATACCCTGGGTGGCAACCATAAGTGACCATCCCTTAGAGGTCACCCCTAAGAGATGACACTCAACCTTTCCATCATCTTTTCATAACCAAGTCCACCCAGGTGATAAATTAACTTAGTAGAATTAAGCTTCCAATAAAACACTTTTGCATAGCATCAATATTTCTACTAAGTTATCAATAGGATTCTAGACACAACTAGTGTAAAGGAGATAGTAATTTTAGCATAGCAATACTATCCTACACATGCATATAAAGAAATACACTAAGTCATGCATAGAAAATACTTAGGAAATTTATGGGGGTGTGCCACTTGCCTTGGCAAACAGGAGTGTAGTAGTAGCAGTTGCAACCACTTTCGTCTCTCTCCGGAATTTCTAACAATTCAAACAAATCACAAATAAACATTCAATCATAAATGCAACACTTGGAAAAATATGATATGCATGAGATGAAGGATGATACAAAGAAATGTGGTATGAAAGACAAGCAAAACAAAATAAGGGAAATACAACAAAATAACATTATCCCATTCAGCTAAGGCAAGGTCAAGGTAGAGTAAAATAAATTTTGATAAAACCACCACTTGAAGGTTGTAAGGCTACTCTAAGTCTTCACAAGTTTGGTCTTCAAACAATCTTCAACTCCTTTGCAGCTTCATGTATCTTCCATGGTCTTCGATTAGAACTCTAAGAACTCAGTCTTAATCACCAAGGACTTGGTCTATGTCCAAAGTGAGACAAAACCTAGAAAGAGAGCAAAGATAGAACTAAAGTAGTTGGTCTTCCAAGAATCTTCTCCTTGCTTCCTTGTAGCTTTCCTTGATGCGATGACTTCATTGCACTTTGTAGACTTGATGGTTCTGAAGACTTGATGATATTGGCAGCATTCCTTTTATCAATGCCAACTAGGTAAGGTTGGTCTTGATTGTAGAATATTCACCAAAAAGTTTAAGAGAAGAAGGAAGAAAAGAGAGGAAGGGAAAGAAGACTTGGAAAATGTTGCTGGTTGGTCTTCATGAACTTCCTCTTGATTTCTTCTTAGTCCTTTCTTATTGGAGATTCTTCTAGAGTCTTGTTTTCATGCTAAGTCCTTTGTTTACCACTAATTTCTAACTTAGTGGTTTTTGACTAGGAGAGTCAAAAGAGCCAACATGCATTCTCAAAAATTTCTAAGGAGGAAGTCATGTAAGAGGTACCAAATATTACTAAGGACTTAATATGCATGCCATGCTTATGAAAATGCTCTAAGTTAATGCAAGACAAACAAGATGGTCCAAAAATGACTAAGGACCAAAGGTCAAAATACTTTGGGGTCGAATTTTAACTAAGGACTAGAGACTAACACATCAAGTCAAAATAATTTCTAAGTAATAGTTCATAGAATAAAGTATTGGTATATTTTCTAAGGAAAAAATACTTTAAAACGATAGTTGATAAAATTTCTAAGGACAAACTAAGTTTTCAAGATGCTAACTTTTTCTAAGGAAAGATTTAGCACTTTTTAAGGTGTTGAAATTTTCTAAGGAAAAGTGGGGTCAAAACACTTGTCAAATATTTTCTAAGGAAGAAAATAGTTTTGTTTTGAGAGACAAAAATATTTCTAAGTACTTTTAGTACTAAAGTCTCCAAAATACTACTAAGTTATTTTATAACTCGAATATAAGGAGAAAATAGGTTTAATAGATTTTAATTATCAAAATAACACCTAAAAAGCATTTAGTCAATATTTACTAAAAAATCATTGAAAAATACTTTTACAAAATAGTAGAGTAATCCCTACGGCCAATACTTAGGCATACAAAAATATAGCAAAAGAGTTTGCTCAACAATCTATTTTTAAACTCAAGTTATAATCAAAATACTATTTAAACCACTTTTGAAAATCAACTAATTTAATTTCGACAAAACCTAAAAATAACTATACCAAAAGTTTCTACGTGTCATAAGCTTTCCAACGATATAAAGTTTGCAAATTTTGGCCTAGCCAATAAAAATTAATGATAGATCTAATCTACAGGGACCTATCTGTAAAGCGTAGGGGCTAAACTGCAGAGAAAACAATTAAAATCCTCGCGCTGAAGTCCCTGGGCCACGTGGCGTCCTCTGGTTGGTGCGGAGCTGCGCTGACGGTGCTGCTGACTCGGCTTCCACGTGGCTTGCTCCGATTCGCTGGTACCGATTCGTTAATGCGATCTAATCCTAGCCATCTAAACCAGATCGGACGGCCAGGGATAGTTGACCATACCGTGGCGGCGCGGGGGGCCGGAGATGTCGAGGACGGCGGCGTTGACCGCGCGCGGTAGATGGCGGCGACGCTCCGGCGGTCTCCGGCCTCGGGAAAGACGTCTACGCTGTGCATCGCGACGCGTCGAAGACGATGGTGGGCTCGGAGTGCTCGATCCCGTCCTAGAGCGTCGAGGAAGGGCGGCCGGACAGTGGTGCGGCGCCGGTGAGATCGGGTCGATCACCGACTCGTCGATTTGCTGCGGCAAAAATTCGAACGCGGACATCAGGTGGTGCGCACAGACACAAGGAAGAGGATGGAGGCAGTTGGAGGGCGTGGGGTGACGCGTGCTCACCGGAGTTTGAAGAATACAGCGGCGGCAATGGCGGATGGCGGCGCAGATTGTGGGCAGCCTGGTGGCGATTTTCCTAGTGTTTTTTAGGGGAAATATGCGGCGGAGGCCGGGGTATTTATAGGGTTGCTCGGGGCGGATTTCGTGGACAACACGGCTCGGATTCGAGTCGTGAACGGAACGATCTCCGGACGCGTATCTCGGACGGAGGTTGAAGAAGGTAGGGTGACGTCATTACACGCGTCAATGGTGAGGCCCACCTGTCTGTGAAATAAGATGAGAAGCTAGGCTGGGCCTGTGCTATCTGCTGCGCGCGCGGAAGAGTTTAGTGGGCTGAGCCCAGTAGGCGTAGGGTTTCTTATTTTTTTTGTTCAAAACCTTTTTCCTTTTCTGAAAAATCTCTAAAATCTATAATTTTTGAAATATGAATCCTTTTGGATTCAAACCAATTTCTATAATTTTATAAAACCAAACTCTTTGTTTTGAAACCTTCCAAAAGCATTTCCCAAAACATTTTGTCAATTAATTATTTTTTGAAAAGTGTTTAAATGAATTTTGGACATAATAATGTCATTTTAAAACTAGGGTTTGATAAATTCCTTTTTGGAGTATAATTTAAACGAAAGTAAAATATGGGTAATATGATTAATATCACTCAATAAAATAATTTTGTATAAAACTCAAATAGTTTAAAAGGGGTTTGATAAATCAAAATGAATTCAAAACTCATTTTAAACTCCAAATAAATATTGTCTTTCAAAAGCAAAACCATAAAACTTGAAAATAGAGAATAGGTAAGTAATAGATTAATTATTAATACATACAAGCAATTCATAACCCAACACACTATTTCAAATAGAAATCCTTTTGATTTCCAAAACTAGGTTTTCAATAAACCACATGACACTTGATGTCAAAATTTTAAAATAGGTTTTAAAACAAATCAAATGTGGTTTGAATAAAACTTAAATACCACCAGATAAATATTTTACAAATATATATATTTCAACAAATACAATCAATTCACAAGCAAAGATTAACAGAACAATAAGTTTAAAGTCAAAAGAAAATTGGAGCATAATTTGCTCTACTAATATATTTTCTTAAATATGTTTTCAAGTGGAAATTTATTTCCCACTTTTGAAGTATCCAAATGCAAACAAAGCTATATGATGATGAATGCATGCATGATTTTTCTTTTCAAAACAAAATACATAATAGTTTTCAAAAGTTTTAAAATTTTCTGATTTTTTCAACTTTTTGAAAAACTTGGGATGTTACATACTACCACCCTTAAAAGGAATCTCGTCCCGAGATTCGGTGTGACAGGGATACTCGGTGGCTACCACCCTTAAAAGAAAACTGTGTTGGTAGTCAACTTCAAACTGTAAACTTTATTGATAACGTACCATTCTCCAAGCTAGGTTCCTCAATCACTTCTTCCACATTGGTGCGGTTCACATGTCCTTTATCAAAAGGATTTGGCTTGCCAGCTTCTTTAGTCTTCTTTTCAGGACAGTCACTGGAATAATGTCCCATCTCTTTGCATTTATAACATTTTATGTGACTAATGTCCTTCTTCCCTTCGGGGTGATGATGATTGATGTTTTTCTTGGATTCCACATTTGGACGGTGATTGTGGTTAGGAGCATTGTGTCCGTTTCCCTTGTGGTCATTGCTTCCCTTGAATCCACCATTGTGATGAAGATGCTTGTGGTGACTTCCTCCACCATGGTGATTCCCATGTTTGTGACCATGGTTTACATCAGGAGTAGAGTGCCTCTTGAATGAAGGCTCAGAAGGATGTCTATTGTAACTCAGCTTTCTCTTCTTTTTAGGTCTTTGTAGTGCTAAAAGGTCCTCTATCTCTTGTTTATCATATTCTATCACAAAGGCTAACGATCTGGTTCGCTTGATGGGACAATATCGAGAAAAATGACCTTCCTCTTCACATGAGTAACAACATTTGCTGGTGACCTTCAAAGTGTGAGGGTGAGTTCTGAGGCTGGCTTCATTCACCTTCTCGGGGCAGTTATTGGCATAGTGCCCTGTGTTCTTGCATTTGAAGCACATCACTTGGCTAATGTCTCTCTTGTGGGGGTTGTTCTGGAGTTCCTTCTTCTGTCCTTGTACTACCTCAGGCTTATGGAGCATTTGCTGCATTTGCCTTTTGACTTGCAGACTACCTTCTTGTACTAAGGGGTAGAGTTGACATTGGGATGGGACATGATTTGTTGCTTCACACAGAAAGCAAGTGACTAGGATTGCGGGGAATTCCTTAGTTGCATATCTTGTAACACCAAGAGGCCACTCATCAAGACATCTCTTGGATGTGTGTCCTATTTCTCCACATCTTTTGCAGGCTTGAGGTTTATTCCAGGTTCTTCCTTTGAAATTTTGGTTACCCAGGTCCATTGGTGTTTTGTTGACAATACTATTGTCCCAGCTTTTCCACATCGAAAGCATAATGTAGACCTGGTTATCCAATAGTTGCTGCATTTCACGGGGTACCTCCTTGAAGCTATTGATTTGTTCTTGGGCCATGCGTTGCAACAGCTGTTTCTGAGCCTCTAATAGTTCAATTGCTATTGACACCTCGTCATCGCTAGTGCTTTGGAGAGACATCTGTTTGGGTTTAGCATAGATGAGTAAAAGATAGACATATGCTAAGGAAGAATCCTACCCAACACAGCAGATCAAGACAAAACATCTTACAAACAACATCTAACCAACAAAAGCCACAAGGTTCAAACACAGAAAAACAATCTAGTATTGGCATACAACCTAAGTTGGTATGATCAATACCCTAACACGATGTCGTTGTTCTAATAAGGTGGTAGTCTCTAGTCTATCTCCATCTTGAGTGCTTCAAGTTCTTGTTCAGCTTTCTTCAAAATCTTCTAAGTGCTTGAGCTCATAATCTGATTTCTTCAATGATCTTCCATGTAGGTAGTGCTTCATGTTGAGTCGTAGCATTTCTGCGTGAAGTATCAGACTTACTCTTGGTCATCACCAAACATGTCATCATGGATACAAGGAGGTAGGTCATCTAGAATAAGATAAAAGAAATTCTAGAAGGTTGATAGTAGATGAGAGTACCAGAAGGATAAAATGAAAGGTTTTGTTTTTAGTAACATGGATAAAAATAGATTTTTAAGCCTATGGTCAAACCTATTTCTATCCATGTCTAGGGTCTCGAATCTATAGGCAACACAGTGCTCTGATACCATCTGTAGCGTACCTACACTTAGCAAATGGCAAGGTACCTGTGTATAGTGCAAATCCCTGGATCGAATCGTTTGCACACACAGTCTAAGATGAAATATCACAACAAAGTATCATTTATTACACGAGATCCAGACTTATAAAATATTCATTACAAATTGCATAGCTCAAGGCTAGCTTCGAAAGAGTAAAGCAGCGGAAAATTATTCTTCATGGAGTCTCCATCATCATCATGTGCCACAGGCGAAAACATGTTGGTTGCAGACTCGAAACCCTTAACGAAACTCACTCGTCGTCAGAACAATCTGCAACAAATAAAAATTTGCAACAGAGTGGGCCAGAACCATTAAAAATGATTCTGACAAGTGACACTATGTGGACACTTAATGGAATAACTCTAATAGCCTATATGCACATTTGGGTGGTGGAGTTTCAAGGCTATTTTGCATAAAAGCCAATTTTGCCTAACACTTTGTAAAACATTTTCTTCAAAAGTTGGAGACGATATGGTATAAAACCATAGTCTCATCTACCCTTGTTCACCATCAAGTTTTACTTTCGAAATTGGAATGATGAAGCCTCCGTTGAATCCTTGATCAGCTGCTCAAATTGTCCGTAACCGGGGACACGGCTAAGTACTTAGTTTTAACTCTGCAGAGGTTGTGCACTTTCACCATTAGACCCAACAAACCCAAACTATCCTCAAGCACTCAATTTGTGCTAAGGAAAAGGAGAGAGTTGAGACAAGACTTTTCAGAAGCATTTCCTCATCCCATGCCGCCTTGATCCGTTCCCATTCTAACCATCTACCACCACCTGTCAAGATGGGACGAGTCTACGTAACTTAATCCATCAAGTCAGAGCCCATATGACTAATGGTTGCACGGTAAGCAATCTTCACTTAGACAAAACATTGGCCCCTTAATAACCTGGGTGGCAACCATAAGTGACCATCCCTTAGAGGTCACCCCTAAGAGATGACACTCAACCTTTCCATCATCTTTTCATAACCAAGTCCACCCAGGTGATAAATTAACTTAGTAGAATTAAGCTTCCAATAAAACACTTTTGCATAGCATCAATATTTCTACTAAGTTATCAATAGGATTCTAGACACAACTAGTGTAAAGGAGATAGTAATTTTAGCATAGCAATACTATCCTACACATGCATATAAAGAAATACACTAAGTCATGCATAGAAAATACTTAGGAAATTTATGGGGGTGTGCCACTTGCCTTGGCAAACAGGAGTGTAGTAGTAGCAGTTGCAACCACTTTCGTCTCTCTCCGGAATTTCTAACAATTCAAACAAATCACAAATAAACATTTAATCATAAATGCAACACTTGGAAAAATATGATATGCATGAGATGCAGGATGATACAAAGAAATGTGGTATGAAAGACAAGCAAAATAAAATAAGGGAAAGACAACAAAATAACATTATCCCATTCAGCTAAGGCAAGGTCAAGGTAGAGTAAAATAAATTTTGATAAAACCACCACTTGAAGGTTGTAAGGCTACTCTAAGTCTTCACAAGTTTGGTCTTCAAACAATCTTCAACTCCTTTGCAGCTTCATGTATCTTCCATGGTCTTCGATTAGAACTCTAAGAACTCAGTCTTAATCACCAAGGACTTGGTCTATGTCCAAAGTGAGACAAAACTTAGAAAGAGAGCAAAGATAGAACTAAAGTAGTTGGTCTTCCAAGAATCTTCTCCTTGCTTCCTTGTAGCTTTCCTTGATGTGATGACTTCATTGCACTTTGTAGACTTGATGGTTCTGAAGACTTGATGATGTTGGCAGCATTCCTTTTATCAATGCCAACTAGGTAAGGTTGGTCTTGATCGTAGAATATTCACCAAAAAGTTTAAGAGAAGAAGGAAGAAAAGAGAGGAAGGGAAAGAAGACTTGGAAAATGTTGCTGGTTGGTCTTCATGAACTTCCTCTTGATTTCTTCTTAGTCCTTTCTTCTTGGAGATTCTTCTGGAGTCTTGTTTTCATGCTAAGTCCTTTGTTTACCACTAATTTCTAACTTAGTGGTTTTTGACTAGGAGAGTCAAAAAAGCCAACATGCATCCTCAAAAATTTCTAAGGAGGAAGTCATGTAAGAGGTACCAAATATTACTAAGGACTTAATATGCATGCCATGCTTATGAAAATGCTCTAAGTTAATGCAAGACAAACAAGATGGTCCAAAAATGACTAAGGACCAAAGGTCAAAATACTTTGGGGTCGAATTTTAACTAAGGACTAGAGACTAACACATCAAGTCAAAATAATTTCTAAGTAATAGTTCATAGAATAAAGTATTGGTATATTTTCTAAGGAAAAAATACTTTAAAACGATAGTTGATAAAATTTCTAAGGACAAACTAATTTTTCAAGATCCTAACTTTTTCTAAGGAAAGATTTAGCACTTTTTAAGGTGTTGAAATTTTCTAAGGAAAAGTGGGGTCAAAACACTTGTCAAATATTTTCTAAGGAAGAAAATAGTTTTGTTTTGAGAGACAAAAATATTTCTAAGTACTTTTAGTACTAAAGTCTCCAAAATACTACTAAGTTATTTTATAACTCGAATATAAGGAGAAAATAGGTTTAATAGATTTTAATTATCAAAATAACACCTAAAAAGCATTTAGTCAATATTTACTCAAAAATCATTGAAAAATACTTTTACAAAAATAGTAGAGTAATCCTACGGCCAATACTTAGGCATACAAAAATATAGCAAAAGAGTTTGCTCAACAATCTATTTTTAAACTCAAGTTATAATCAAAATACTATTTAAACCACTTTTGAAAATCAACTAATTTAATTTCGACAAAACCTAAAAATAACTATACCAAAAGTTTCTGCGTGTCATAAGCTTTCCAACGATATAAAGTTTGCAAAATTTGGCCTAGCCAATAAAAATTAATGATAGATCTAATCTACAGGGACCTATCTGTAAAGCGTAGGGGCTAAACTGTAGAGAAAACAATTAAAATCCTCGCGCTGAAGTCCCTGGGAGCACGTGGCGTCCTCTGGTTGGTGCGGAGCTGCGCTGACGGTGCTGCTGACTCGGCTTCCACGTGGCTTGCTCCGATTCGTTAATGCGATCTAATCCTAGCCATCTAAACCAGAGCGGACGGCCAGGGATAGTTGACCATACCGTGGCGGCGCGGGGGCCGGAGATGTCGAGGACGGCGGCGTTGACTGCGCGCGGTAGATGGCCGCGACGCTCCGGCGGTCTCCGGGCTCGGGAAAGACGTCTACGCTGTGCATCGCGACGCATCGAAGACGATGGTGGGCTCGGAGTGCTCGATCCCGTCCTAGAGCGTCGAGGAAGGGCGGCCGGACAGTGGTGCGGCGCCGGTGAGATCGGGTCGATCACCGACTCGTCGATTTGCTGCGGCAAAAATTCGAACGCGGACATCAGGTGGTGCGCACAGACACAAGGAAGAGGATGGAGGCAGTTGGAGGGCGTGGGGTGACGCGTGCTCACCGGAGTTTGAAGAATACGGCGGCGGCAATGGCGGATGGCGGCGCAGATTGTGGGCAGCCTGGTGGCGATTTTCCTAGGGTTTTTGAGGGGAAATATGCGGCGGAGGCCAGGGTATTTATAGGGTTGCTCGGGGCGGATTTCGTGGACAACACGGCTCGGATTCGAGTCGTGAACGGAACGATCTCCGGACGCGTATCTCGGACGGAGGTTGAAGAAGGTAGGGTGACGTCATTACGCGCGTCAATGGTGAGGCCCACCTGTCTGTGAAAGAAGACGAGAAGCTGGGCTGGGCCTGTGCTATCTGTTGCGCGCGCGGAAGAGTTTAGTGGGCTGAGCCCAGTAGGCATAGGGTTTCGTATTTTTTTTGTTCAAAACCTTTTTCCTTTTCTGAAAAATCTCTAAAATCTATAATTTTTGAAATATGAATCCTTTTGGATTCAAACCAATTTCTATAATTTTATAAAATCAAACTCTTTGTTTTGAAACCTTCCAAAAGCATTTCCCAAAACATTTTGTCAATTAATTTTTTTGTTGAAAAGTGTTTAAATGAATTTTGGACATAATAATGTCATTTTAAAACTAGGGTTTGATAAATTCCTTTTTGGAATATAATTTAAACCAAAGCAAAATATGAGTAATATGATTAATATCACTCAATAAAATAATTTTGTATAAAACTCAAATAGTTTAAAAGGGGTTTGATAAATCAAAATGAATTCAAAACTCATTTTAAACTCCAAATAAATATTGTCTTTCAAAAGCAAAACCATAAAACTTGAAAATAGAGAATAGGTAAGTAATAGATTAATTATTAATACATACAAGCAATTCATAACCCAACACACTATTTCAAATAGAAATCCTTTTGATTTCCAAAACTAGGTTTTCAATAAACCACATGACACTTGATGTCAAAATTTTAAAATAGGTTTTAAAACAAATCAAATGTGGTTTGAATAAAACTTAAATACCACCAGATAAACATTTTACAAATATATATATTTCAACAAATACAATCAATTCACAAGCAAACATTAACAGAACAATAAGTTCAAAGTCAAAAGAAAATTGGAGCATAATTTGCTCTACTAATATATTTTCTGAAATATGTTTTCAAGTGGAAATTTATTTCCCACTTTTGAAGTATCCAAATGCAAACAAAGCTATATGATGATGAATGCATGCATGATTTTTCTTTTCAAAACAAAATACATAATAGTTTTCAAAAGTTTTAAATCTTTCTGATTTTTTCAACTTTTTGAAAAACTTGGGATGTTACAAAGGAGTAGCAATATGCAAGATAGTTTATGAAGTGATATTAAGTATTCAATGCAAGGATGTTCAATGATAGTTCACAAAGTGTAACATACCAGATAGTAGTATGGACATTCTTACTTTTGCATACATGTGGTCCATAGAGTGATGATGAAAATCTGAATATGTTTGGTGGACACTTTGGAAAGATGAATAAGTGAGTAGAGGTAAAGCATGCATAAGTTTCATCTAACCTCCAAACTCTTCTACTTAAGTTAATGATTGCAATGTGGTAATACTTGGTGTCAAGCTCTCATTCCCCTATCATAGCATCTTGAATGATTATAGTTTAATGTGAGAGTAAATATGAGTAGTGTGCTTGACAAAGTAAAGGTTGGATGTCTCATGCCCCTTGAATACAAGTACCTACACCATGATTACTCAACTTAGGAAGCAAAGCAAATTCAAGTTATATATCATTGTAAGTAATAATAGTATCATCAAGAGCGTCAACTGGGGTACCTCTTGTCCCAGGATATGGAACAAGTCAATATCAAAATGACAAGACAAACAAACAAGATGAAAACCTCAACAACCCTTTTATTTACCATTGGATAGCTTTTTATTGTAAGGTGTATCACAGAAGGTTCACCATAGCATGTAAGTAAATTTCCATCATGAATGATGCATGGCTTAGATTAGCGGCCCAGGCGTCTCTCTAACCATTTATGCAAACTCATTTAAACTCACTTCATTTCCACATTTATTTCACCATGGTAAGCATCCATAAATAAAAGTACATGATATCAACTAAATGAGATGATGTGCATGTTGAAAGCTTGCCATGTGACAGCACATATGGCTAACTCTCAACCAAAGACATTTGTCAAGCCACAACATCATAATTTAATCACAATAGGTCATATTTTATTTATGCAATGAAAGTAAAGTGAGCATCAAGTTCGCGAGAGCTCTATAACCAACTTTTCCCACAACAATCAACAACATAATCATTTTCATTCAGAGGTATAGATAACACAAACAACATGTTAACCATACTCAAAATAGCATAAAGCTAATAGGTAGATATGGTGGACTCACTGGAATAACTTTGGTTGAAGGTGTTGGAAACAAGTTTTTACTTGTTGGAATTTTTGGGCTAGCAAAAGGGAGAAAGTTGACCATCTAGATGCATGCATGAGTGTCCATAGAACTAACTAATCCATGTTAAACCAAGTGAAATAACAATCAGCACCAAAACATGAATAAGTGATAGCTCTACAAAAAGAATTTGCAAACTATTACTCATAAACAAGCTCATGAATCATGCAACTATATGTATCATTAAAAATCAAGTCAAACATCCCTTTTCCCAATCTTATAAAAGCATCCAACATATTTCAACCCATATTTCCAGTAGCTCTCATATATAAATGATAGTGTGGTGGTCTCTCAAGAATCAAACAAAACAAAAAAGACGCTCCAAGTTTATGCGATAAAGTGTTTCGATCGAAAAACAGAAGTTGGACGTGTGCAAACCGAGAGTGTGTAGGTCCAGCGGGGTTGTCTTCACATCCCCAAGCTTATGGTCTTCACCATCCTTGGATAGCTCTTGGTGCATCTCCTCCAATCCCTGTGAAAAAACTTCAAAACACCGTTTCTCCCATTTCTTTTCTGTGGGGTGCATTAATAGTGATAAACAAATATGTTTCTTGCTGCATATAATCCTTGAACAAAAATTCATATGAGATGTCCAGAAAGTGTATAATGTTGTATGCCTACTCATAAACTCAATTGGATCAAAAAGATTCAACTTAAAAGCTCAAAGCATGCATCAAACAAAATGGGACAGAATCTGTCCAAAAAACAGCAGCAGCAAAACGTATTTTTCTACCCTACCAAACTTTCTCGAAAAATTCCGAAAAAATTCATGCATACAGAGGATGAAAAGTTGCAACTACAGTTCAAATATGAGCTCATTCGGAGTTACAGAATAAGAATTAAAAATCATACCGTGCACTGACTCGTGCAGGAATAAAATCTCCGAACGCTATAAGCAACTTTTCAAACCAAAAAGGGTAAAACTTGGCACTTTATTAAAACTCCAGAACTAAACTATAAACAAAGTCTCTTGTTACAGCAAGAGGACACAAAGAAAATCACACAAAAAATAACCGGGTTGCCTCCCGCAAAGCGCTTTCTTTATAGCCATATAGCTAGGCTTGATAGTTTTAATGATGCTCCCATAGGAATAAGAGTTGAATATAAAAGAGCATCAAGAAGAAATATCAAACACATTTAAGTCTAACCCACTTCCTATGCATTGGGATCTTGTAAGAAAATAAATCAATAAAGCACAAAGTGACTAGCATAGGAAGGCAAAGCAAGTGCAACTTCAAAATTTCAACAAAAAGAGAGAGACTTAATATTTTGAGGTATATGAAATCATGTCTCCCTCTCTCATAAAAACTTTCAGTAGCATCATTGATAAACTCAACAATATAGCTATCACATGACATTCTTATCATGATCCATATGCATAAAAGTATCATTACTCTCCACATAAGCATAAACAGTTTCATTAGGAATAGTGGGAGTAAAACATTCATAATAATCATTGTAATCATCATATATAGGAGGCATATCATAATCACAATAAACTTTATACTCAATAGTGGGTGGACTGAAAATATCATATTCATCATCATAAATAGGAGACATAGTATCATCAAACAAGTCAAAGAACCTCCCCAAGCTTAGATGATTGCAAGATAAAGAAACCTCCCCAAGCTTAGTCTAGTGCACACAAGAATAGAAACTTAAGCGCTACGCTCCCCGGCAACGGCGCCAGAAAAGTACTTGATAACCCCCAAGAGCAAGGGATCACTGTAGCACCTCTCAATGTGGAAGTAAGGTATCGATCCGCAGGAGCAAGAAGGAAAAGTTATCTATTCCCTACAACTAAAGTGTCACAAGTTTTAGTTGATTATGCACTAAACAAGTTTAGAGAACAAGATGGTTGGTTTGATGGATGTAAAAGTGTCCCAATCCTCTTCTTTGCAAGAGGACAAGACAAAGGTAGTAGCAAGTGAAAGCTCTCAAAGAGAGAAAGCCCAATCCTCTATGTAGCAAGAGGACAAGCTCAAGTGTGTGTTTCTTATAGGAACAATGGACATGGTTCATGGGTTCACTTAATCCTCTCTCTCTCATCTACGGTGATCATCATGTTATAGATAAAGTACACACAATTGTCATGTTTTAATGGTAGCTTTTTATGACGGCTATATGTCCTAAAACACATAGTTGAAAGAAATACTCATTTGTGTTGCTAGGTCACCCCTCGTAAGGCTAGCGTGGTTTCTCTCACTCCCACATCATACTCTTTCTTTTTACCCCCAGATAAAGGATGTTGGGCGGTACTGTGTCACTCAATACCTATGCCGTGTCACATCGGCCATCCCGTACCCACATACATCATACTTCAAAGTATGACAAATCACAAAAGCTCCAACACAACGGTAAATGCATAACAAATCATCTCACACCACAATATTCACCACAAAGGTATTACATAGATGACCGTAATCATGTTCAGCAGCTCATACGGTACTAATTAGTGAAGCTCAAGAGAGAGGAGAGATACAAAAGTTACCACCACAAACCCTAGTCCAGGGGGTGGACTACTCCCCCTTCATCATGGTGATGATGGTGAAGAAGTTCTTGCTGTAGATGTTGATGATGAACACGCCGGAGGGGGGTGGAGCCCTCGGAGGCGATTCCGCGGCGTTTCCCCCTCCGATCTTCTCCGGCGGCAGCCTTCTGTCTCTCTGTTTCGTGGTTCTGTGTTTCTCCGCCGCCTCCTTTCGCGAAACGCCAGGGGACCTTTTTATAGGCGTTTTTAGGTCAAGACGGAGTCGGTGGATGAAAGATCGATGGCCACGGAGCTCCGAGGGGGAAAGAGCTAGGCCCACGCGGCCAGGTATTTTAGGCCGCGTGGGACCCTCCCATTTCCAGCCTGTTGGGCTTCTGGTCTTCAATTTAAGCTCATTGCGTTCGTCTCGAAAATTCTGAACCGTGCTCTTTGCCTTGCCCTTTTTGGAGTCCCGAAGCTCCCGGAAAGTCTGAAACACTAAAAAAGACATTTTCTGGAAAAACAGGGTTAATTCCAAATAAATGGGAAAATTATGAAATATTCCCAAAATCATTATAAAACATTGATATAACCCTTATATGATGCAAATATGATTGGAATATAAGCAATTAAAGTGCAAAGTTCATGTATGCATTTTACATGCATCAACAGTGCGCAGTTATCTCGGTGCCACAGCTACAGTCCTTTGGATCGGTTTATTTTCGATGTTGTTTAAATTGTAGGGATAGGGAGGGTAATTCGGGAGGGCAGCATGTTAGGTTTGACTTATTTGCCATCGGATATGAGCTTCTCTAGCCTTTAGGTTTGTCCGATTAAGCCTTCTGGTTGACTCATATGGGCTTCTCCGTCTTAATACACCATCCATCACGTCGACTCCCTAGAGTCGGCCGGAATAGCGTTCCTCTCCGTGTTAATTATCCGTTGGCATACGTGTATAGTATCCGTTGGCAGACGGGTCCGCCTATGAATATCATATTCATCATTGTAAACATCATATATAGGAGTATAATCACAATAAACTTTATCCTCAATAGTAGGTGGAACTAAAATATCACAATCATTATAGTCATCATCTATTGGACCAACTTTATCCTCAATAAGTATCATCAAAGCAAACTTCCTCCTCAAAGCTTGGGGACTAAAAATATCATCTTCGTCAAAACCAGCTTCCCCGAGCTTAGAGCTTTCCATGGCATTGGCAATAATGGTGTTAAATGAATGTATGCTATTTTTTCGTTGTTGTTTAAATTATAGGGAAAGGGTGGAGAATTCGGGAGGGCAGCCTGTGAGGTTTGACTTCTTTACCATCGGATATGAGCTTCTCTACCCTTTAGCTTTGTCCGATTAAGCTGGCTCAGTGCTTTTCGTCATGGATCTATGGATCTTGGACTGGTGAGTCCCTCCTATCTCGGACGGTCCACTCGGGAAACTTGGCAGTCAAGTCCCTTCCTTAGGAAGACTTGGTGCAGGTTCCTTCCTTAAGAAGATACATGTGCCCAGTTTGTTCCACACATGTGCTGGAGCCGGCCACGATGGCTTTGGTTAACATGTGATGCATGTAAAATGCATACATGAACTTTGCATTATTTTACTTATATTCCAGTCATATTTGCATCATATAAGGGTTATATCACTGTTTTATAATGATTTTGGGAATATTTGACATGTTTCCTATTTTTATGGAATTAACCATGCGCAGGCAGAAAACCCTATTTTCTATATTCTAATGTTTCAGGGACCCAAACGACGTCCAAATGACCTTGAAATTTACGAGCATCAGTTTTTGGAAGGAACAAAGCGTGGGAGCGAAAGAAGCAAACAAGCGGAGGCTCGAGGGCCCAGATGAGTGGGCCCATGCGGCCCATGTACCTGGCCGCGTGGGACCCCCTTTTGGCCCTCGGAGCTCCGTTGCTGTCGATCTTTCCTCCACCGACTCCGTTTTGACCTAGAACCGCCTATAAAAATAGTCCCCCGACGTTCTCTGGAAGGAGCGCCGCCGAAACACAGAAACCACGAAACAGAAACCCGGAGCTGCAGATTGGAGGTGGAAAACTCCGGCGGGGCGCTGCCGAGGTGGTCTCCATATTCTCCAACGACTTCTCCACCGTCTCCATGATGAAGGGGGAGTAGTCCACCCCCTGGACCTTGGGTTTGTGGTGGTAACTTGATCTAATCTCTCTATGTATGATCATTGTTGGAGTCCATATGATGTGCCTTGCATAAGTATGGATCTATCTATGTAATTCTTATGGTGGATATTGTGGTATGAGATGATTTGTTATACATTTACCGTTGTGTTGGAGCTTTTATGATTTGTCATACTTTGGAGATATTCTATGATGCATGTGATGGTTTGATTTATGCATAATGCCTTGTTTATCCTTGTCATGAGGTGATTGACACCACCAAGTGTGGATAGATGAGAGAGATGTGGTCATGCACATGAATTATGAATCATTGCACTAGTGTTTAGAATATTGTCCATTATGAAGTATGATGTATGTAGGTACGGGATGGCCGATGTGACATGGCATATGTATTGAGTGACATGTGAAATACAACCCAACATCCTTTATCTGGGGGTAAAAAGGAAGAGTATGATGTGGGAGTGACAGCAACCACGCTAGCCTTACGAGGGTGACCTAGCAACATAAATGAGTACTTCTTTCAACTATGTGTTTTAGGACATATAGCCGTCATAAAAGCTACCATTAAAACATGACAATTGTGTGTACTTTATCTATAACATGATAATCACCGTAGATGAGAGAGAGAGGATTAAGTGAACCCATGAACCCATGTCCATTGTTCCTATAAGAGAAAACCTTTGTCTTGTCCTCTTGCATTGAAGAGGATTGGGACACTTTCACATTCTTGTTTTGTTACGTTAAACTTCCATCCATTAAATCAACCACCTTGTTCTTTAAACTTGTTTAGTGCATAATCAACTAAAACTTGTGACACTTTAGTTGTAGGGAATAGATAACTTTTCCTTCTTG
Organism: Poa pratensis; assembly: GCA_947311845.1. Classification (NCBI taxonomy): domain Eukaryota; kingdom Viridiplantae; phylum Streptophyta; class Magnoliopsida; order Poales; family Poaceae; genus Poa; species Poa pratensis. Next base: position 21,715,751 of record CAMZMU010000073.1, read on the forward strand.
CTCCTGCGGATCGATACCTTACTTCCACATTGAGAGGTGCTACAGTGATCCCCTGCTCTTGGGGGTTATCAAGTACTTTTCTGGCGCCGTTGCCGGGGAGCGTAGCGCTTAAGTTCCTATTCTTGTGTGCACTAGACTTTAGATTTATTTTTGTTTTATATCTTGCAATCATCTAAGCTTGGGGAGGTTCCTTTAAACTTGTTTGGTTGTGAGTTTCTCATTAGTTTTACTTTCAGTTATATATAAAAAAACCCAAAAAAATTAGAAAATGGAAAACTGTTATGAAAACACCATGATGGCTGCTGAATTTAGAAAATCAAATGAAGGGAAAAGATTAGGAGAATACATAGAGCTTCTAAATAAAATTGCTAGTGTGCTGCTTAATTATCATAAGGAAGAAACTTGTTGCTCTGAATACTTTAGACACTTTGAATTCCAATGCCCTTCCAATAGAGAACATGTTATTGCAACTTATCATACATGGAATTATGCTCACTTAGGGATGGAAGAAGTAGAGCAATTTGTTATTTTTATGGCAGCCTATGAATTATACACCTTCATTGATGAACATGAAACCTGCCCTATAGCTTCTCAATTTAAAGTTTTTATTGCCAATATCCTTGATCTCTGCATACTTGAATTTAATGAAAATATCTATGTTGTTGACACAAGGAAGAGAGCTGCCAAGAAAGCTCTAATATTTTGCAGGAAGAGAGATAAAACCTAAGCTTGGGGATGCCCGTGCAACCCCAAGAGGATGATGAAAACATAAGCTTGGAAGAGGAAGTATGTGAAGAGGAGATTGAAATGGATGTGCTCCAACCTAAGCTTGGGGAAGAGTTGGATCTCCCAGCTTCACCATCAACAAATGATAGTAACACTCAAACTCAAAAATCTTTTGTTATTTATGAGAATCCATGTTATGATGAGTGTGAAACTGAAAATGCTATGGTCCTATATGATAACCCATGCTATTATGATGAAACTAAAAATGCTCCTTTACTTTCTATTAATGCAACTAGTGAACTTATTGATGATAATGAGGAGTATTGCTTAAATATGCTATATGATAATGCTTTAGATGATGGTCCTATGCTTATTGATAAACCTCCATGTTTAGTTGTTACTAAATTATGTGAGGATAAAAATGATATACTTGCTGTTTGTGATGGTACTCTTACTCATGAGAGTCCTACTTTGTTTTGAACTCTCCTAATCACACCATAGAGGAGAAATTTGCTTATGTTGAGAAATACTTATGTGATTTGCAACTATCTTTAGTTCCAAATCTTTGTTGCAATCATGATAGTAAACTTGATATTGATCTTATTAACTATTTTGAAAGAGGGAAGCATGCTAATGAATTCCATAATAAATTTAATAATCCTCTTTATGTGCCTAAATTATCTAAGTTGAATGATTCTTGTGGTTATATGGTTGAATTTATTTCTACTACTTGCAACTATTATGAAAGAGGAGGTGATAAGAACCCTCTTTATGCTAATAATTATATGCTGCAAGTAAATATTGTTAATATGCATTGGGAAACTTCTATTTATGGTGATTCATTCATATACAAAATGCCAATGCATAGAAAGAAAGTTAGACTTCGTTGTTATTACTTTTGTGTTTTGTTTTTCTCTCAACTAGGGTTCAACTTGACTATTATTTTGATTGGTTTGAGAACACCATGGGATCCTGGTATTATGCATGAACACTTTCCAAGGAAGAGGGACACGTCAAAGTATAAGCTCCCTCATGAGCTTCAACCTTCATGAACATCAAGTAAGAAGCCTAGCTATATGGCTATAAAGAAAGCGCTTTACGGGAGGCAACCCGGTTGTTTTTATTTTGATTTTCTTTGTGTCCTCTTGCTGTAACAAGAGACTTAGTGTTTAGTTTAGTTTCTGGAATTTTTAATAAAGTGCCAAGTTTTACTCATTTTGGTGTGAAAAAGTTGCTTATAGCGTTCGGAGATATTATTCCTGCACGAATCTGTGCACGGTATGATTTTTAATTCTTATTCTGTAGCTCCGAATATCCTCTATATGCATGAATTTTTCGGAATTTTCCGACAAAGTTAAGTAGGGTAAAAAATACGTTTAGCTGCTGCTGTTTTTCTGGACAGATTCTGTCCCATTTTGTTTGATGCATGCTTAGAACTTTAACTTGAATCTTTTTATCCAATTGAGTTTATGAGTAGGCATACAACATTATACACTTTCTGGACATTCATATGAATTTTTGTCTAAGGATTATATGCAGCAAGAAATCTATTTGTTTATCACTACTAATGCACCCACAGAAAAAGAAATGGGAGAAACGGTGTTTTGAAGTTTTTTCACAGGGATTAGAGGAGATGCACCAAGAGCTATCCAAGGATGGTGAAGACCATAAGCTTGGGGATGTGAAGACAACCCCACTGGACCTACACACTCTCGGTTTGCACACGTCTAACTTCTGTTTTTCGATCGAAACACTTTATCGCATAAACTTGGAGCGTCTTTTTGTTTGTTTAGGTTGATTTTTATTTTGTGAGACCACCACACTATCATTTATATATGAGAGAGCTACTGGAAATTTGGGTTGAATTATGTTGGATGCTATTATAAGATTGGGAAAAGGGATGTTGAGTTAATTTTAAAAGATACATATAGTTGCATGATTCATGAGCTTGTTAATGAGTAATAATTTGCAAGTATTTTATCAAGAGCTATCTTTTATTCATGTTTTGATGCTAAATGTTATTTACCTTGTTTTAACATGGATTAGTTAGTTCTATGGACACTCATGCATGCATTTAGATGGTCAACTTTCTCCCTCTTGCTAGCCCAAAAATTCCAACAAGCAAAAACTTGTTTCCAACACCTTCAACCAAAGTTTTTCCAGTGAGTCCACCATATCTACCTATTAGCTTTATGCTATTCCGAGTATGTTTATCATGATATTTGTGTTATCTATACCTCTGAATGAAAATGCTTATGTTGTTGATTGTTGTGGGAAAAGTTGGTTATAGAGCTCTCTCGAACTTGATGCACACTTTACTTTCATTGCATAAATAAAATATGACCCATTGTGATTAAAATTATGATGTTGTGGACTTGACAAATGTCTTTGGTTGAGAGTTAGCTCATATGTGCTGTCACATGGCAAGCTTTCAACATTGCACATCATCTCATTTAGTTGATATCATGTACTTTTGTTTATGGATGCTTACCATGGGTGAAATAAATGTGGAAATGAAGTGAGTTTAAATGAGTTTGTATAAATGGTTAGAGAGACGCCTGGGCCGCTAATCTAAGCCATGCATCATTCATGGTGGAAATTTACTTACATGCTATGGTGAACCTTCTGTGATACACCTTACAATAAAAAGCTATCTAATGGTAAATAAAAAGGGTGTTGAGATTGTTCATTGTGTTTGTTTGTCTTGTCATTTTGATATGGGCTTGTTCCATATCCTGGGACAAGAGGTACCCCAGTTGACGCTCTTAATGATACTATTATTACTTACAATGATATTTAACTTGAACTTGCTTTGTTTTCCAAGTTGAGTAACACATGGAGTAGGTACTTGTATTCAAGGGGCATGAGACTTTCAACCTGTACTTTGTCAAGCACACTACTCGTATTTGCTTTCACTTTAAACTTAATCATTCAAGATGCTATGATAGGGGAATGAGAGCTTGACACCAAGGATTACCATATTACAATCATTGACTTAAGTAGAGAAGTTCAGAAGTTAGATGAAACTTATTCATGCTTTACCTCTACTCATATATATATCTTTCCAAAGTGTCCACCTTTTATATTCAGATTTTCATCAATACTCTATGACCATTGTAGGATGTTCTTACTTATTATTATGCATACTTGTGGTCCATAGTACTTTTTCTCTTATGTTACACTTTGTGAATTATCATTGAACATCCTTGCATTGAATACTTGATATCACTTCATAAACTATCTTGCATATTGCTACTCCTTTTAAGAATGAACCATTTGACTCTATGTAGCAATAGTAATCATCTTTGATATCCATTGTAGTATTAAATTGCAAAGTCCATGTTAGTTTTATCACCTTCATACTCGAGGACGAGTATAGGTTAAGCTTGGGGATGTTGATGCATGTAAAATGCATACATGAACTTTGCATTATTTTACTTATATTCCAGTCATATTTGCATCATATAAGGGTTATATCACTGTTTTATAATGATTTTGGGAATATTTGACATGTTTCCTATTTTTATGGAATTAACCCTGCGCAGGCAGAAAACCCTATTTCTATATTTAATGTTTCAGGGACCCAAACGACGTCCAAATGACCTGGAAATTTACGAGCATCAGTTTTTGGAAGGAACAAAGTGTGGGAGCGAAGAAGCAAACAAGCGGAGGCCGAGGGCCAGATGAGTGGGCCCACGCGGCCCATGTACCTGGCCGCGTGGGACCCCACCTTTTGGCCCTCGAGCTCCGTTGCCGTCGATCTTTCCTCCACCGACTCCGTTTTGACCTAAAACCACCTATAAAAATAGTCCCCCGACGTTCTCTGGAAGGAGCGCCACCGAAACACAGAAACCACGAAACAGAGACCTGGAGCTGCAGATTGGAGGGGGAAAACTCCGGCGGGGCACTGCCGGGGTGGTCTCCATCTTCTCCAACGACTTCTCCACCGTCTCCATGATGAAGGGCGCTGCCGGGGCGCTGGGGGTGGTAACTTGATCTAATCTCTCTATGTATGATCATTGTTGGAGTCCATATGATGTGCCTTGCATAAGTATGGATCTATCTATGTAATTATTATGGTGGATATTGTGGTATGAGATGATTTGTTATACATTTACCGTTGTGTTGGAGTTTTTATGATTTGTCATACTTTGGAGATATTCTATGATGCATGTGATGGTTTGATTTATGCATAATGCCTTGTTTATCCTTGTCATGAGGTGATTGACACCACCAAGTGTGGATAGATGAGAGAGATGTGGTCATGCACACGAATTATGAATCATTGCACTAGTGTTTAGAATATTGTCCATTATGAAGTATGATGTATGTAGGTATGGGATGGCCGATGTGACACGGCATATGTATTGAGTGACATGTGAAATACAACCCAACATCCTTTATCTGTGGGTAAAAAGGAAGAGTATGATGTGGGAGTGATAGCAACCACGCTAGCCTTACGAGGGTGACCTAGCAACACAAATGAGTACTTCTTTCAACTATGTGTTTTAGGACATATAGCCGTCATAAAAGCTACCATTAAAACATGACAATTGTGTGTACTTTATCTATAACATGATAATCACCGTAGATGAGAGAGAGAGGATTAAGTGAACCCATGAACCCATGTCCATTGTTCCTATAAGAGAAAACCTTTGTCTTGTCCTCTTGCATTGAAAAGGATTACGACAATTTCACATTCTTGTTTTGTTACGTTAAACTTTCATCCATTAAATCAACCACCTTGTTCTTTAAACTTGTTTAGTTGTAGGGAATAGATAACTTTTCCTTCTTGCTCCTGCGGATCGATACCTTACTTCCACATTGAGAGGTGCTACAGTGATCCCCTGCTCTTGGGGGTTATCTACATGCTATCGAGTCGGAATGACCAGCGTTTGTGCATAATTTTTTGTTTTTAGTTTGTACTAAAAAATATAATGTTAACAGATTAAACCGGTAGCGACTAAGTGTCCGCGTATGAACAGTCCCACCATGACGCGTGGTGGGTGTATGATCCAGCCGGTTCCCTGGAGTCGGCATCGAATATTTCGGGAGTTCGTTCGCCAACAGCGCGTAGCTATTTCGGTTACACCACTACTATTCTTTGGATCGGTTTTTTCTGGTATTGTTTAAATTTAGGGAAAGGGAGGAGAATTGGGAGGGCAGCCTGTTAGGTTTGACTTCTTTGCCATCGGATATGAGCTTCTCTACCCTTTAGCTTTGTCCGATTAAGCCGGCTCAGTGCTTTTCGTCATGGAACTTGGACTGGTGTCTCCATCCTGTCTCGGACGGTCCACTCAGAAAACTTTGCTGTCAAGTTCCTTCCTTAGGAAGAGTTGGTGCAGGTTCCTTCCTTCAGAAGATACATGCGCCCAGTTTGTTCCACACATGTGTTGGAGCCGGTGTAAAGGCCAGTTTGTTCAACGGTATGTGCTGGAGCCGGCTACGATGGCTTTGGACATGGTATCGACTCGGAATGACCAACGGTTGTCCTGAAAAATATAATGTTAACAGATTAAACCAGTTGTGACCAAAGATAGTCAATGACGGTTCCAGTTACTGGAAAAAATGCTGGAAAGAGTCTCGGTTCGTCCGTACGTGAGCCGGGTGACTAACCGTTAGTTGTGGACTTAAGCCGGCTGATCGTTTCTAAGCTGTTGGACCTTTCTTAAGGCAGGTTTGCTGCTCTCTGTGTATAATCAATTTTGTTTGGTTGGCAAGGTCAAAAAAAAATTGTTTGCTTGATAGGTAGATCTGAATGATATAGCTTATGCACATGCTTAGTCTGTTAGTGCAGTGGACTACCGTGATTGAGGAAAATACACACCGTCGTGAGGCACATACGCCTGTCCATTGGGTTAGGGTCAGGGTGGTGAAGCCGGAGGAGATATGGGCAGTTCCAGGGGCTTCAACATCTTAGTGCACCATCCGCTCACTCCGTGTTCCTGGAGTCGCCGTGACCAACGTCCCTCTTCGTGTTAATTGCTGCGTCTTCCCTAGACGTACTCGTCATCAATTACCGGTCATACGTTCTCTTACCGTCTGTTCCCCTTTGCGGTAGGAAATGTTTGTGTGTGTAACAATTACCTTTTAGAAGAGCTATGCATGAGCCAGATGATGTGCTTGGTTATGTAGCCATGTTCGAGGCGTCATCATGCTCATGTTTCCTTCCCGAGGTGTATACGGCGAGGGTCTGTGTAGTATAGTTCCATCGGTCAGACAAGTCGGTCTTGCCGGCACGAGACAGAGACATCGGTTTAAAGACAACTGGAGACGATGCATTTGACAGGCGATTCGTCGTCACGACCGTGCTGATGTCATGACGGCGGCTGACGTGCGACATGGACCTCTCGATAGAAACAGTGTGATCGTGATGTTTAAATAGGTTGTTTTCGTCCCTACACTATCACGGGGTATGTTGCATCAGCGATCGGTCATCCCGGGATTGTCGATAGGTGTTTGCACGTTGGTCGACTGACTTGAACCATTATTGTATGTGTAGAAAGTCTGGCCGTGACGTGTAGACTGATCGTTTCTCCCTCGCACCATTGATCTATCCACGTGACATCGTCGGATACCATTGTGAGCTGGAGACCACCAGGCGTCGTCTTAGGTCCTTGAGTTTTCTGGTCGTCCGATACGTGTCTCTCTTCGTCTTGCCGCACTGCCATATCATGCCGGCTTCTCCAAGTCGCCACGACTATCTATTTAATATATCGCGCGACGTGCGCATGTTTACATAAGTCATGGCAATTAAAACCGACAGACCTTTCCGTCATGTCATACAGTGCCCGCCGCTTCTCTTACCCTTATTCTCTTTCTTCGTCTGACACTGCTGTAATGTCTCCCTCATTAACTTTTTGCCCCGGTAACTGCACCCTACATCACGGTAAGGTGTGTTGGTGCAGTTGTGAGCGGTTCGGCTAATTTCTCGATTTATACGCGTGTCTGTTCATGCGGGTGGTGGGTTAATTCCTTGTCTTCCCCATACACTTCTTCTCTAGTCCGACTTTGTTTTCTTCTCTGCCTGCTGGCATTGGTACTTCTTCGACATCGATCATGTCTTCCCCACCGATCTCCTCTCCTGCTGCAAAGAAGTCCAAGTCCTTGACTGGATCCGGGTATTTGTTTCACAGTTTTTTCACTGCTATCTCTTTCAGCGTTGTTTATTCACACGTTCCACTTTACTTTCAGAGTCGGCGGTTGCGACGCCGCTGCCCTTGGATCCTCTTTGGCTGCTGAGCAAACGGCGGCAGAGCTTCGGATTCTCAACGACCTCAGGGATCAGATCGTGTGTGGGGACAGGCGGATGGCCGAGGTTCTCCGAGAGTCTATTGCGAATGTCGACCGGGCAAAAGTTGCTTATGTTCGTTCGGCGACAGAGGAACAGAGGGCATTGAAGATCATGAGAGATGTGGATACTGAGCGGGTGCGCAACATCGACTTGATGAAGCTAGCCGACTCTCTGTGAGACAAGATTGACGCGCAGTGCCAGGAAGCTTGTCGCATCCACAAGGAGATCGAAGTACTGGCCATGGAAGCATGGAAGTCCCATCCATGAGCGTCATCGTTTAGTTTGGTCTTATGTTATACTCTACTACTGCCGTCTATGTTATTATATTTTGGTTTAACTAAGAATATGTATGTACCGGGTTTTCTTTCTATCACTTATGTACGTGGCAACACATACGCATGGCAACGTAACCGTCGCAGAACATGTGTGTGTGCAGTTGCGAATGGGTGGGGACAGTTCCTGTGGCGATGGGTTAATTACTCCTTTTCTCCCTCCGGTTTTCCGTCTCCCTCTTTCGGTCTATTTAGCTATATTTTGCCTTCGCTCTTCCCTAACATCACAAAACCGCTTCTCTGTTCCTCGGCACTGACCATGTCGTCCGCAGAAGGATCTGCCGACGCGAAGAAGTGGAAGGTCACTGAAGGATCTTCTTCGTTTGTCAGGTATCTGTTTATTTAAAGATATGTTGTGATGCAGCTCGTCTCTTTCTTTACTTCGGTTGGACCTTTGTTCTTCTTTTCAGTTGCTTTTCAGTTCTCTTTGATTTATTTCAAAGTACTTCATGCATTGTCATACATAACAATCATAGGGCCAATGAAGCCCCTTGGGACGGTGTTCATCGAATCGTTCCGTGCCCACTTGGTAGATCTGATGAGCAGCTGGAGGATGCCCGCGTGTAGTGTACCAAGAACTTGGATAGGGCGAAAGTGGCTGAGTTCGAATGTTTGGAGAATTCAAGGAAGGCGACAGAAGCTAGCGCCGAGTTGAATTCGATCGTGTTGCACAACACGGGCTTGCTGACAACCATTGAACTCCTTAAAGAAAGGATCCAGGGGCTAGGCGAGGCCGAGGCTCTTCTATGCGAGGAACTCAAGTTGGCCAAGCAAGGGAAGTTCCTTCCGTGTAGTCTTTCAGGGCCATCGTCTTAGGTTCCGTTGTGTTTTTGTTTTCTTTTTATGGATGGTGCCTCCGATTCGCTGAAATCGTCTTGGAGTACCCAGAATCACGGTTCTGCATTTGTATGAAAGTCATGGTTCGTTTGACGTATTGTTCTTACTTGAGGACTCCGTGTTTGTTGTCGTCATGATTTTCGTGAGGGTGTGCGTATGATCTTATTCGTTAAACGAGTAGATATGCCTTTGATCGGTAGCTTGCATCATCACGAACCGTTGATGTTCGTCGTCTACGTTAACTATCTATTGTTTCGTTTAATTTGGTTCTACATATGGATGTAATTTTTTTAACCGTTCATTATCTTTTTATAGCGGGTATGCCAATGGCATAACATAGTTTTGTTGAAGGGGAAACAATGTACAAGATGCCGACCAAACTGTAAACAATCTGGTCGATTTACAACTCCACACCAACTCTCTAAACCTACTCTCTCACTCTACTATCTTCTCCTCCCGTCCTCACAGACTCTCAAGTGTTGAACTCCTCCTTGATCCTCTGTTAACCGTTCATTATCACTATTGTGTATGATGTGTTGTCAATCACTGCGTGAGTGGCCGGAAATTGATTGTGTATTTGACCAGACATGCGTTGGCACTATGCTGTTCATATAAGTCCTCAGGCCTGCCGGCTTAGCCGCGTTGCCATTACGCCGGCTTCAATGTATGGTGTTAAGCAAGATAACACCTCGTGCAAAGGAAAGGTAGACGCATGCATGGGTAGGTGACGTGTTGTCAAACCGGGGTGTTATTATGGTTCCTTCCCGAGGGGTTCAGGACGATCATGATTTCATCTATCAGATGAGTTGGACCTGCCGGCACGCGAGTAGACGGTGATTTAGAGTCAGAGATGTATTTCATTAGACATGTGTCATCGCGGTACGATTGTCCTCCCGGTGTTGGTCTGGGCAAGTGGTTCCTTTGTTAGCTCGAGTAAGAGTGACGACTACGGCGGCCGCAGCATGTGGACGAGGATGAGCAATGCACGCTGTCTCGGAAGTGTTTGCCGAGCCGGCTTGCTGTGTCCTCTATACTCGACATGTGGGGGACCGGGGTGTTATGATGATTTTGGTTCCTTCCCGAGGTATGTGTGGCGAGGTCTGCGTATAATCTTATCGGTCAGACCAGCGGATCTTGCCGGCACGCCCTTGGACGGCGGTTTAAAGACAGAGGTAAAACATATTCATTTGATCGGTAGGAGGCGTCATCACGAGTTCATCGGTGCTTGCAAGCCATTTAGTTGCCCTGATTTCTTTCTCTATATTATTTGTCTAATTTGGTTCTCGATCTTACATATGGATATAATTATTTTTACCCGTTGGTTATTAGCATTGTGTATGGCGTTTCGTTAGAACATGTCTCGGGGGGTCGTGCGCCAAGGCATGATGCAGTGCGGCCACGAAAACTATGCATGCATGGCCAGCTACATTTGGTGGAGAGAATTTATTGCATGACAAGTCCAAGGCTGGGGCATTTTGGTAAGCCAAGTTCACAACGCAAACTAAATGTATACGGAGAACGTTGAAGACATGTCGACGATAATACGAGAAAGTATTAAGGGTGTTCGTTGGCCAGATCCAGCAGGTTGTTTCGGAGGGTCAAATTGCGGTTGCGCTCCTGTTCGAGTTCAACCTTAAGTTTTTGATTCTCCTTCTAGAGTTCCAGGTTTGCCGCAATCAAATCGTCGAGCCTCTTCATTAGCTCCGTCGAGGTTTCCTGTGTCATCAAAGCACACTTGTGCGCCTGAAGGACCTCTGCGGTGGTTTCCTTCAGGATCCTACTGAGCTCTTCGTCGCGCTCAGTTAACTGGCGGGTGAGGGCTCTGATGATCTTCATGTCGTCGGAATCCTCGTGCACGTTTCTACAGCAGATTTTATGGAATCAATATTTAAGCCAACTAAAATAATAAGAGTGCGACTACATCGGGAAAGAATCGATAACATAAATAGAAACCAAATGAATTGGATACCGAATATGAGATGATTCTAGACCCAACGGCCCCCTCCTGGATGATCCAGATGCACCGCTTGCCTCGCTGCTGTCATCCATCTTCCTCTTGCCAGCGGAGCGGAAGCGGGAGCGGGTTCCAGAAGCCATCAACATACGAAGAGAGAGAGGATTGAGAAGGGATGCACTACAAGCGCAACTCGGTAGCAAGCATAAGAATAGCAAGAATAAGAATGGGATTGAATTAATAACCGTGTGGAACTCAGGAGAACGGGAGCCAAGGAACCGTCCCGCGATAACTCACACATGCATGACCAGAAAGTGGAACCGTTCACACCATGCAGTTTTGTGATAATTAACGTTGTGTCAATTTTGTGTTTTCTCACGTCAACTTTTATTTTGGTTTTCCTGGATATTTACATGGTGTTTGTCGGCAATTTTTTGTGTGTTTGTTGTTTGTCTAATTTGTTTCTCGATCTTACATATGGTTTTAGGGTCATCACGGGTTCGTTGGTGCTTGCATGCCATTTTATAATTTTACGAATCTGTTTTCTGTTTATTATTTGTCGAATTTGGTCCTCGGCCTTACATATGGATATAATTATTTAAACCCGTTGATTATTAGCATAGTGTATGGCGTGTCGTCAGAACAGGGTTCGGGGGGTCGTGTGCCAAGGCGCACCCCTAAATCTAGTTACCATAAACATCATGTCATAATAGCTGAAGTACAGTTATATCAATTTCCCAACTGTAATTTTTTTTTACCCAACATGTCTTTTATCTTGTGGGGAGATGCCTCTAGTGAACCTATCGCACCCAATCCATCTTTTTACATTGTTTACAAGCTCCCTCATTTGTTTTTCCAATCACTAGCTTGCTGGTCCATTTTTACATTGTTTATTTTAATCATTTTCTTTCACACTATTCCCAACGGACTATTGTAAAGGTATCACCTATGCACTAAGTTTTCTATTTTTAACAAATGACTGTATATGAGAATGACTTACACACACCACCCATACAACAAAGACATTTTTTGTAAGTTAGCTATATAGTTTGGATTTGACAAAACTTTAAGACCCTACTCTGTGGGTCGCCAGTTTTCTCCCAACAACGTTGATGGTTATCAACTATATATGAAGTAGAAAACAATTAGTCATCAATCAATCTTACCATTTGCAAGGGTCATCCACCACGAAGTCAGTTATAAAGGTCTAGATTTTTTTATTTAATTTGAAGTTTATGATATGTTTAGGAATCTCTATGCTACATAGCACAAATTTATAGTATTTGTTTGAGAGCAATCATCTGAGATCAAGAAGGACACAAACTCCACTCAGTTTTCCTTCTCACAGATAAATCAAAATTCTCACCTATTGGGATCGGTGATTCCTGCTCCTTTTTGGAACATGTGAGGCTATATTTCCTTTCAATTCTGTTAGAGCAATGTCAAGATGGGTGAAGCTACAAAATGAGAACTATGCACATCTTCCATGTAACCATTAAAGTGTCATATTTGTGTATATTTCAGTTCCAGAATTCTCGATGAACTCTGTTTTATCAATTAATATAGATTTTTCACTTGCTAAATAAATTTAACTTACAAACTTGTGTGAGGTGCATATACATACAATACATATAAGTTTTACACCACGATCAACCAAAAAAATTCACATGAGATCATATATGAAAGTCTCCTCTAGGTGATCGGTATTAATCAGGGACCGAGCGGTTAACTTCAATCTTACGCCTTCACTAGAGCTTGTAGGGAATTACAATAGCTACATACAAGTTACGAACTAGGTGCATCATCAACAACAACAAGAACACTTAACTAACAAGAGCAAATAGGTGTCTAGAATCAACTGAACCAAAAATTATAGTTTTATCCTGAATTTTCTCAAACGATTGCTCAAAAAACACCCATAAAAAATATGCGATTTGTAGTATAGTATTCCAAAGCATGTTGTAAAATTTCAACTTGTAAAACTGAAACTTGATAGAACAAAGCCAAGCGTCTACAACTCGATCCATGGTGGGAGGAGCTTTGCAAACAATAGAATTAATTGATGATTAATTGGTTGTTTTTGATTAATTAATAACTAAAATGGGTTGAGATTTAGGTATTAGCTGGATCCATTAGAAATCATTTTTTATATTATTACAACTGTAGATATAGATATAAATAGAGATATAGATGTCGTGTCCGAAATCACGATCACCGGAGGTCGTGAGACCCCCTTTTAGAGATTCGGTGAGGGACGCTAGGAGTATCTAGGCGAGCGAACGAGGAATGTAGAAAGTAGAACACACAACCAGTTTACCCAAGTTCAGGCCGCTCGGAAGCGTAACACCCTACTCCTGCATGTCTGGATATATGGTGGTGATATGCGTATCCGGGTTACAAGGAGGCGTTCCCGGGTACTCCCTCCCTCTAGCTAGAACTATGATGATTCTCTCTCTCTCAGATCTGATCAGCCTAGCTAGCTTGCTTTCCAAGATGATCCCTCTGTCTCGGTCCGGTCCTCCTTTTATACGTCAAGGGGATACCACACTGGCCTTTTTGGTGTGCTGCATAGCTTCCTCTGAGATAAGGACAAGCCAGAGCAGCTTTACTCCTGCTGCTCTTTAACCGCGCACATGTCATGTTCCCTCTATCTCGATCTTGTGAAGACCCTGTATCCGGGGCATCAAAGGGAGGCCCCATCCTAGAGTCCCCGCGAACATTGGCGTGAGCCTCTGGCTTGAAGCATAGTTCTTGGATTTCTAACCTGCGAAGGTGCTCATGGGGCCGCTCGAAATCATGGATAGGATCGCCAGTGGGCCACGCGGGAAGCTTCGCAGGAACTCCATGTTCCCGGGATGCGACAATAGCCCCCGGGTACTGTCTCGACCGTTTAAGTCAAAGGTCGAGGCGGTACCCAAAAACCACGTGGCCGCAGGAGTTTTGTTTCCGGGAGGTTGCAGGACTTCAGAAGGAACACTAAACTCCAAGCGGACTTTCCGGGCTTGAGTAGGGTGGTTTCCGTCCTCTCGGGCCTTGAGCATTAATATCTCCTTTATGGGGAGTGGTGGGTCGCCCACCGCCTGAATACCTTCGCCAGTTGACCCTAAGGACCGCGCCCAGATCTGGTGCTTTCCGGGGATTTCCTTTCTTTCTTCTCCCTTCCTCAGTTGTTCAGCTCTCGTAATCGAGATCTCGAAGCTTCGATTTCTTCCTCCAAAATCCTCTTCTCAGCACCATGGAGCCTAAGCGAGCAAAGGTTCAAGAGCAGCCAGATGTGAAGCCTTCATGGAAGGAGAGGATGGCGGAGAGGACTAAGGTCGACGCTCTCTTCGATAGCAAGTTTCGCACCGAAGAGCATCTGTCCAAGGTTCGAGCGGTCGTGGCCAACGACCACTGCAATTCGGGTTCCACGCTGGTTAAGGTTCCAGCGCTTCACTCTCCGGTTGAGAGTTACATCCCCATCATCTGGTTTTTCTTGGCCATGGATCTCGTTCCTCCGTTTCCCCCCTTTTTTCATGCTGTTCTGGATGCATATGGCTTGAGACTGCTGCAATTACACCCCACTGTTGTTCTTTCGCTGGCTGTCTTTGCCCATCTCTGCGAATGCTTTGTGGGTATAGTCCCCTCTGTGGCTCTGCTCCGTCATTTCTATGCTCCTCGCTTAACTCCGAAGGAGCCAATCTCTGCGAGCATTACACTCCAACTCCGAGATGGTATGGCAGAAGAGTATATCGACATGGACACGGGTGGCAAATGGGACAACTGGAGGAGGGATTGGTTTTTGTGCATGTTGACTCCTCTTTTCATCCGCATTATGCCAAGCCTTCCTCCAAAGCTTCACACATTGCCAACTCGAACGAATTTAGTCCTTGTGACAAAGACTTCAGCGAAGTATTTGAGCGTATCAAGGAGCTCAAGCGTCGGAAGCTGATAGGTCTGGTGGTAGCTACTCATTTCCTGAAGCACCGCATAGCCCCTTTATAGGAAAGAAACAAGTTTGCGTGGGATTACTCCGGGGATGGCTCAGACAGAATGCACCTTTAGCGCGAAGACATGCCTCCAGCAGAGGTGGCCAGGTAGATTAAGAAGTTCTTCCATTCCGACAAGGTTGGAGCTCTTCCTGCCGGCATAGTGCCTCTATACCTCCGGAAGGACAAAGCTCAAATTCTCCAGACTATGCCAGCTTGTAGTCCCATTCTCCAGCCGAAAGTCAAGAACCCAATTCGCGGTCGGAGGAGGCTCCCCAGGAAGAAGTAGCTCGGCTTGCCCGCTGCAAGAGGTCAAAAAGGGTAATTGTTAACTCTGATCATGAAGGACCCAGCGAGGAGTTGCGGGTTCAGGTTCAAGCAACGCGACTCTTCCTGATTCCCGGGAAGTGGGCGGCAATGCGTTTCAGCCTTCATCGAGTGAAGCCCATATCTACGATCCTCGCGACAGAGCAAGGAAACGTGGAAGGTAACCAATTTTCTTGGGCTTTTCTCTGTTCAGATATATCCTCCCTTCCCGGGATCACTTCCTAGGAACCCACGCTATATTCCTCTCCGCAGAGTCTCGAGTGGTGCAACTGGCAGGAAGTCCAGGAAGGTTCTGAAGAAGGCCTCCCCGGATAGTTCTGAGACTGAAGATGACTCAAATTCGCTCCAGAACATTCATCCCGTTTCTGAAGGGGACTTGCCTGATGTAATGAGAGCCCCGACGCACTCTTCCCACGAAAATTCTCCCTTGATGGGTGAATACTCCTGTGTTTCCGCAGCTCCACAGACATAGGTGATCTTGTGTAACCCCAAGCGTTTGATCCTCTAATTGCTTTGCTTAATCTTGATACAGGTGTCCATCCAAACTCTCGGGCATTGTCATCCTCAGCCCCCAATCCCGCAGGTCCGGACAATTATTGAGTCCCAAGCGTAGAACATGATCTTCTGGATGAGATTAGTGTCCGTGAATCGGCTGTCAAGTTCAAAGAAGAGCAGATTGCGTCCCTGACCAAAGAGCTGCAGGAGCTAAAAGCCTCCAAGGCCAAAGTAGATGGGGACTGTGAAGTAGCTCTTTCCCGTGAATGGCAAACAGCTTCACGGCTAACTTTTTTTGGAGGGGGAAGTTTCGTCTCTACAATCCGCGCTCAAGGACCTTGAGCTTCGAATGGAGTGTCAACGCCAGGATGGTTCGCCCAATCTGACCATGTTCCACGAAGCTGCTGTCGGGATAGCAGACGAGCTGGCACACCTGGGGGTTCATATTCCCCGTTAAGACCTGAATCCAGGGAGCTTGTCACTGGGGGATTATTCTCGATTATTCACGAGTGCGGTGGCCAAGTTGGGAGCGGCGGTTAGAGGAGTCGATGCTCATCGTCAGCTGGAAGGTGAAACTCTGGTTCGAGACGTGGCGACTGGAATCTTATTTGTGGTGCATCTTCTCGAGCTAAACTTTTCCATTAGAGATGTCCTCGAAGACTTTAGCGACGAAGTTAAGGCCGCGAACGTTCAGGACAAGATAGTTCCAGTGGTGGATCAGCTGGTGCATCAATTCGCGAGAGGAGAAGAAGTTCTTGCTACTGGCCCTCTTCCTTGAGTAGTTGGTCGTCTTGTCTGTAATCGTTCGCCGTCTTGTACCAGACTAATTAGTTCGCACTTTTCTTTGACAATAATTCATTTCCTGCCACCACTCATCAGTTTGCGTAGAGAATAATCCTTAGACGGAGTGCCTCAGATACCTGTCCACAAGATCAAAACCTCCCATGATATCGACCGGTTAATTTCAAGCATAGCAGTTAGTTTCCCGGGGCGGACCTGAAGTCAGTAATTTAAGTATGGGGGGACGGACCTGATCCCATTTCCTCATACGTGGAGGGACGGACCCTTCCCACTTAACATATGTGGTGGAACGGATCCAGGCCCACCTCTACACCTGTGGAGGGACGGACCCTTCCCACTTGACATATGTGGCGGAACGGATCCAGACCCACCTCAACATCTGTGGAGGGATGGACCCTTCCCACTTGACATATGTGGCGGAACGGATCCAGACCCACCTCAACATCTGTGGAGGGACAGACCCTTCCAACTTAACATATGTGGCGGAACGGATCCAGACCCACCTCAATATCTATGGAGGGATGGACCCTTCCCACTTAACATATGTGGTTGAACGGATCTAGACCCACCTCAACATATGTGGAAGGACGGACCCTTCTCACTTAACATATGTGGCGGAACGGATCTAGACCCACCTCAACATCTTTGGAGGGACGGACCCTTCCCACTTAACATATGTGGCGAAACGGATCCAGACCCACCTCAACACATGCAAGACTTCACGGGAGCGACCCGGATACATAAATTTTATTCCTCAACATCGTCGATGGCATCGTGGTGCACCACACTTTTCCTGAAACACTCAAGCAAACACAGTTACTAGGACTAAAAAATACAAAGCAAGCTTCACCTGAAATAAACAAAGGTCACACCCCAACACCAGCGGAACTTGATTCTCCGTTCACGGGACCTCTGAAGCAGCAAAGCTGACCACCCAAATCCAACTTTCTTCGTCTTGCCATAACTTGCTCGGATATTTGCCAGGAACTGTCTTTCAAACAAAGTACTTCACATACTGGTTTCCCTGGGGAGTGGATCTGCCCTTGGGGGGCTCTCAGAATGACAGAGTTCCTCCTTTTTGATGCATTGGTCAACCAACTGCCATAATTCTTTCTCCGTGCCAACGTCGTGAGTGATGAGCTTGATCCTCACTCTACTATTTCGGACATTGGCGTGGAAGGAGGAGAGGGCAGTCATGCTCCGGATGTTGGGGACCCGATCAGCAACAGATCGAAAACGCTTGATGTATTCCCTCAGGCTTTCCCCTGGTCACTGAATCAAGCATAAGAGGTCACAATATGTGCATGGCCGTTCGGTCCCATCACGAAACGCAGCCACGAACAGTTCTTTCATTTCTGCCCAAGACCCGATGGATCCACGAGGCAGATCTTTCATCCAGGATTCCGCACGACCGCTCAGAGCGAGGGGGAAGTAGATTGCTATCATAAGTTTGTTTCCCCCTATGAGGCTGATGGTGCGAGTGAAGACCTCCAGGAAAGCTCCCGGGTCTGAGTTCCCACTGTATGCTTTGGTCAAGCCGCGGCAGAGTTGGCCTGTCCTCACGGTCCTTCTCAACCCTAGAACGAGAGCGAGATAGTCAACATCTTCTTCGGAATCTGTGTCTTCCACCTTCACTTCAGTTTGGTCATCATCATTCTCGGGAAGTGAAAAACTGCTTTCTCCGGTGTCATCTTTTCCTTTTCCCAGGATACTCTTGACCCCACGCAGCACGATTCCCATCAAGCGGTCCAGATGCTTAACCTAAGCTTGGAAACTTTGAGAGCCCTCGACATCCCTTGGAGGAGATTGGAGAAGTTTTCTCGCCGCTGCCAGGGCTTCATGAGGTTCATCACAGACGAGCAGGTCAAGGCCTTCGAGGGTTCCCGGGAAGTTTTGATATTTGCCTGCATCAGACGACTCCTCACTGCCGGCTGACTGTCCTGCAACTTTCTGGCTGCCAGGAGGTGGGAGAAGTGCAAGAGCGTCTCCAAACTGGAATGGGTGACCGGTCTTGATGCTCTGTATGAGGCAGGAGATGAAACTGTCAGCCGGTTCTCCACGAAGTGGAGGTGGGCTCCCCGAGTACACGGGAACCCCTTCAGCCCCCAGCCGCGGCGCTCCTGGGTGCCTTCTGACTCTGGCTCCTGAGGATGGTGCACTGGACAGTCCCACACATCTTCTTCGAACTCAGCCTGAGCAGCTCTTCCAGCACGCGGGGGCGGGGGACCCTGAATTCCTCTGATTCCCCCCAGCCCACGTGCTCGGCGCGCCCGTCCTTCACCGAGCGGGTCTTCCAAGGTGCGCTTCGTTCCACGGTCCGGTTCGTGGGGCGCCGATGTTCTGCGAGCCCCCGAGTAGGGATCTGAAGTGCAGCCACCTCCATGTTGAGCGGCGAGGAAGAGAGATCTCCCGAGGCGGGGAAGATGGTAAGTGCTGACCGGGTGCCAATCAGGAGAAACCGCGTGATGATCCTCGTCGCCGGAGGAGGATCCCCCGACCGGGAGCACCCTCCGGCATCACGACCTCCCTCCGACGCTGGAGTCGGAAGACCCACTCTCGGTCTTCATGGAGCTCATGCTTGTTCCCGAGCTTGACGGTGAAAAGGCTCTCCGGATCTCCTGCGCCCCCTACCTGGTGTCGAGGGAATACTTTCTGGATTAACCCGTGGCCCAGTGCGACTTGCTTTACTCGCACGGACAAAAGCCCACATGGGATCAAGCCCAACATCGAACCGCAACAAGGAGAAGAATCTAGAAGGCACGGAGGCGAGCCAGTCTTCGGATAGGTCCCAGTTAATATATTCCTTGAGGGGGAAGTTTCCTTTGTAACCTGACGAGCCTCTGTGTATATAAAGAGGACTCGCAGGACTTAGAGGGTTAGCCCTTAAACCCTAGCTCATACGGCGAGTACCAGATCGGATCGCCTCCATTGTAACACCTCGATTATCATATCAATACCAATCTAGGGTAGGCAGGAAGTAGGTCTTTTACCTCACATTGAGGGGGCCGAACCTGGGTAAATCTGTGTTGATCTTTGTTCCTGCGATCCCAAGCTCGAGATGCTTGACTCGCGTAATCCCACACCTACGAAGTCATCTATGACACCTGACGTGACAAACCCACGACAGTTGGCGCCCACCGTGGGGCCTGCGGTCAAGAGCGTCACGTTCCACGCAGGATCGAAATCAGGCTTCAAGGACATCGCCATCGGCCAAGTTGAAGACATCAATGGAGTCCCCTTCATCGACGACTCAGAGTGGGGACCCGAGGCGATCACATCGAGTTTGGATACATTGTGCCCATCGGATCAGTGAAAGTTTTCGTCGGATCCGTCAGTCGCATGCCTATAGATGCGACTCAAGGAAGCGAGTCGGGGAGAAACTGCGGCCGGTCAGGGTCCGCGTGTTGGAGGAACTCAGCAAGCTACAGCAAAACTACCCATCCCCGTTCCGACAAGACCTGTTTGGGGATCTCTACCAAATCAGGAAGGAGACCTCAAGATTGAAGAAATTGAAGCTATCAGGACGGAACTCTATGAAGAGGCGCAAAGACTCGCGGCTGAGCGCGAAAAACTCCAAGAAGAAGATCGACGACTCCGTCGCTGGCAGCCAAAGCATCAGGCGGTCCGAACCAAGACGACATCTGAGCGCAAGAAACTCCAAGAAGAAGATTGGCGACTCCGTCGTTGGCAGCAAAAGCATCAGATCAAGATGGACAGAGGAGAGATGAAACCACAGTTCCACGGCGACCCGGAGAGCAACGTGCATGCCGCGATAGGAATATTGTCGAAGATAGCACCGGTTGGAGACACACGAGCTGATAAGGAAGCTCGCCATGCGATCGACCTACTGCAAACCGCTGCCTTACAACAAGCAAATATGTATGGAGTCACGCCCAATGAGCCGCAAACGAGGTATCATGGGGAGGAGAAAAGTGCAGCGTCGAAGAAGTGGTCAACCAGCTAGCAGGTTTGCAGGTATCATTGGAAAAAGAAAAGAAGATAGAAGGCGAGTCACAGACGTCCGGAGCGACTCAGCCAGCCCAGATTGAAACTGACTCAGATGAAGATTCAGCGCCAGTAAACTCCTATTCATTATTGAAAGGACCAGCATGTTTTGGAGAGGAAATACGGCTCACTCGTTTCCCCCCAACTTCGGTGAGTCGCAGCGAGTCACCACCTATCACAGTGACCAAGACCCTGCCTTATGGATAGAAGATTATGAGGCAAGCATGACAGGGACTGATGTAACTCAGGAAGTGCGTGCGAAATATTTCCACTTGGCAATACAGGGAGAAGCCAGGGATTGGCTGTTAAAGCTGCCATCAAAATCAATAAGCACATGGGAAGACTTGAAGGACAAGTTCATAACAGATTCCAAACAGAAGACATGAAAAACCTTAGACAATGCATTCAAAAGGAGGACGAATCAAGCGGTGACTGGATCAAAAGAGTCGCGGAGATCCTTGGCTCCGCCAAGAACTTAACAGTACAGTCTGCAATACAAGCTATGAGGAAGAACTGTAGATTTGAGCCGCTGGTGCACAAGTTAAGTCGCGCTGAGCACAAGATTGATAGTTTCGACCAGCTTTTGGCAACAGCTGACAAGTACGCAAAGACAGATAAGGGGACAGGCGGCTTATCACAGAACCCAACAGAAATTGCAAGTCGCGCAAACTGAACATCGTGCACACCAGATGAAGGAGCAAGGAAGTGATAAGGCCTCATTCCCTAATAACTGCAAGGGGATCTTTGACGTTCCCTGCGACTTACATCGCAGGAGAGATGGCAGGCCAGCGAGTCACACAAAGGCGCAATGTCATTATTACCGGAGGTGGAAAGAAGGCGACACGCCAGATGCGGCCGCAGCGGATCAATGCAGCACAAGAATAAATCTAGCTCTCATCAAGGGCCTGACGTTTTACCTAGAAGAACATAGGACAGTTTCATACAGTGGAAGTACAAACAACGGATGGAAGCCGGAGTGGCCAGATTTCAACGCCAAAAGGTATCGTCGTGGACAGAGCAATCGGTTATTTGGAGTCGCGACGATCACCCCCCAGAAGTAAAAGATCCAGGACAGCCAGCTCTTGTGGTCACGCCTGAAGTCGCGGGATACAAGTTAAGTAAGGTCCTAATGGACGGAGGAGGAAGAGTAAACATCCTATATCAAGACACGCTCCGAAGAATGAATATACCCGAGTCGCGGCTGCGACCATCCAGGAAAGAAATTCAAGGCATAATCCCAGGAGCTGTTACGCGACCAATCGGAAAGATAACCCTTGAAGTTAGCTTTGGACAGAGCGGAACTTCCGCACAGAGCTCCTAGACTTTGAGGTTGTAGCAGTCAAGAGCTCATATCATGCGATCTTTGGAAGAGAAGCCTATGTCAAATTCACCGCCCGCCCCTGCTACGTCTACCTACAGTTAAAGATACCGGACCAAACGGTGTTATTACAATATATGGAGACAGGCAGAGAGCGTTAGAATGCGAGAACGCAGGCTCAGCACTCGCAGAAGAAGCTTGCATCGCCAACTCCTCACACGGATATCAGTCGCAGATCGGTAATCGCAGCTCAAAACGAGTCGCGTTGGAGGTACCGCGGAGCGGCCAACAGGATGCAGCCACCGGATGGTAAATTCCCACCGAGAAGTCGCGCATCAGCAAGATAATGCCCCAGAGGTCGCTTTGATACAAAAAGAAGACAAGAAATGGCGCATATGCATAGACCCAGCCTCGATCAACAACCCCAGCCAAAGAGGTTCAGTTATCGTGAGTCCTTACAAAGCAGACTCAACTCAACATAAGTCGCAGCTCAGTGCGGCTAATCTAACAAACTTGCTCTCTGCTTCAACATGAAACACACATCGGAGCTATCATGCTCGACCCGAGTCGCTTTTAGCGACTCAAAATTGAACCAATCAGGTGTTCAACCCACTCCGTTAGGAGTATTAATTCGCAACTAAGTGCGATGAGTATCAAGTATGCATGGCCTGCGGGGAACAGAAAACCGCATTAAAGGGCCTGCATCATCCTGTAACACCCTGTAAAAATCGAGTGATTATGAAATAAAGCCGGCACCCTTGACATTCAAGGGCTTGTCGTTTCGCCTCAACTATCATTGAGTCGCTGAGTCTTTTGAATTTCATATATCACTGACCCTTGAGGGCTCCTTACGAGCATCGCGAGTACCAATCGCACCTCAAATTTTGCCAAACGAGTGGCAATCCTTAAGCTAGAAGCGTCTTGCATTATGCGGCCAAAGTACTGGGGTGTGGCGTCAATCGAGCTTGATTGCCTATCATGGCCGCTCTCGACCCTGAACACACATGTTCCTAGGAAATACTGAGCCGCGCGAGCGTCTACTTAATGGAATTATCATGAAAAGAACCTGCTTATAGGTCACCAAAATACTGTTTATAATACATGAATGTCTTACAGACTAACGGGCATGTCCCACACTATTTATTTTTTCTTCCGAGCTACAGGAGCGGGAATTGGCGCGGCTTGTCTCGCGGTTGCAGTCGCAGGTGCCCTAATGATCAGGGCGCCGCCAGACGAGGCAGAAGGGCCACCAGATCCTGTTGATGGAGTAGTAGCCCGGGATGACTCAGCTCCTGTGGACTTTTCCTTTGGCACCTTGCTCCCATCAAGATTGAATTTTTCGAGATAAGTGCCCAAGTCTAAGTTATCAACAAATTTTGTGGCATACCCCGCATCCCTTTCCAGATGTCGAAGTATTCGCTTATTGGCAGTTCAGTATCATCCGCGCTCATCGCCCGGCCGTGGCGAGCAATCTTGCCAACATCTATTTCTGGATAATATGCTCGGAGCAATGTCAAGACATGCGCGGCTCCGGTGCGAGCAGAGGATCGTTTCCAATCAGAGACATAATGCGGAGCCTTGAGCAGTTTATTTATCCAATACTCGCAAGATGTTGGGCCATCAGTCGCAGGAGAGATTACCGTCATGACTTCCTTGGTAACCTTTAAGAAGCGCTGACTGAAGTCTGACAGATATACCAGTTGATCCTTCAAGTTGGAGCGGGACACTGGGGCCTCAGGCCCTATGTCAAGAAAGAAAAGACAAGAAACAAGTCAGAGACTCACGTTGGCTACCCAAAATATATATGATTAAAGGAATAAAAGACGAACCAGCAAGCTGCAGGATGGCTGATTTGACGATGGAGCCAAAACCCTCAAAGGCTTTGAACAGCGAGTTATATTTTTCATCTCGCGCGGCGAGTTCCTTTGCGTGGTCTCCCTTCAGACGATCAATCAATTCAGATTTAAGAGTCAGCCCTTCTCGCAAAGATCTAATGACTTCGTCTTTCTCCATGAGTCGCTGCCGCATATCTGCTTCAAGTTCTTTAAATTGCTCTTCACAGGAGTCGAGTTGACCTTTGAGAGATTTTATTTCCTGAGCCTGGTCCCTAATGACCTCATTATGCTGCTCCAGGGGAGACTGCATCACTTCAGGCTGATCTATGGAAATGCCTTTACCCTTTATTGAGCCAGAAGCATCAAGCAAGGACAGTTCAAGCTGAAAATAAACAGAGCAAAATGCATGGGTAAACTATCCAGGAACTTGGGGGCTCGAGATTTGGAGCCAAGGAAAAGAATCAACACCCCGTGCAATGACACAAGGTTTTGATCCTTGGGGGCTACGGTATATGTACCTGGCGACTTGAAGAAAATTGCTCAACTAGGCCGCGCAGCAGAGCAGCATGCTTATCTCCAGCAGCAATTATGGCATCCGCAATTGACTTGGAACTATTTCCTGGAGCTGGAATTCTATTTTCAGTAGATACCCTACCAACAGCAGGAGTTGCGGATGGAGCTGCGACTGGAGTTGTGCAGGAGCCGCATCAGCAATACCTTCCTCCAGGGATGGCCTTGGATGAGTCGCACCATCACTGTTTCCCACGTTTTCATCAGCAGCATCATCCTCGCTCATAGCTGGCTGAGAAGAAGCGGTATGAGAATTAGACTTGGTATCCTCTTCAACATGGCCCTGCAAAATATTGATGGATTAATAAGCCAACCCAGCAGAGCCGTAACATTGAAAAGAAGGCGAACCATACCCAGAGGCGATACGGATACTCTTCATCAGGCAACCAGAGGAAGGAGAAGATAAACCTTGCAAATCTGAACCTACAGAGTATGAAAAGAAGTGGTGATCAGCAATTCCTTGCCAAAAATACGCAAGCACAAAAGGAAAAGGAGAAAGTCGCGAACAACTACCTGAGCTCATTGAGAAGCAGTCCTTTGCAATAGCCTCGGAAGATAAAGCGGTCTTGTCAGGATCAGCAAGGCTTTGCGGCGTTTCTCAGGTTGCGTGGGGTCTTCTGAGCTCTCACATGAAAAATGTTTTGAGGACCTGCGAGGCACTTCAGGAAGTTCCAAGAAAGGTGTCCTTGGATTTGTGGACAGAAGGGCGCTGGCCATTTGCTGCTCCTCTTCAGAAGCGCTACCCTTAGGCTCGGAGACAATATCGTGCATAACTGTATCCTTGCCAAAGGCTGTGGCTTGCTTTGACGACTCAGCCACGGCTTCTTGGTTCGAGTCGGCGTCCTCTGAGGGAAGAACCCAGAAATAGGGGTCGATCTGAAAAGGAGCTCGGGTCAGAAATTATTAATTTTGGAGAAGGAATTTTGGAGGAAACAAGTGACAAGTAAACATTATCACAAAAGGCTTGTGCTCAGTCCAGAAGGGAGCAAGCCCGACGTTATCGTATGAGTCGATATCCTCGCCCGTCACTCGGCGAATGAAATTTATCCATTCCCCCTTGTCCCAATCCTCAGGGCAAGTACGGTCGACATCGTTTGCGTGACAAGTGAAATCCATCATAAGTCGCGAGCGGCGACTCACAGGCTGAATTCGCCATTTAGTCCAGCAAGATATGAGATCTAATCCGGTGAGACCATGGAGTGTCAGCGCCCTTACCTTATCCAAAAGGGATTCGATAAAGGGCAATGAAGAAGGATCAGATTTAGAAGACGGAGCATCGGTAGCCTCGAAGGGAAGAGGAGACCAAAGAGGAAGAGGAATTTCACCCTCAGGAGAAGTGTTTTTACAATAGAAGAATGTTCTTTGCCAACCATTAATTTTGTTGGCAAGGGTTAGTTTTGGGAAAATACTACCCCTACGGCGTTGGAAGGAAACGGCGCCGCATTGGAGAAAAGGACCATCCGTGGCTGTCGGGGGCTACCCCCGAGTAGGGTAAAGTTGTGGTATGAAAGAGCTCTAAAGACTGGACCGGGTCAAGGTCAAACCGGGTCAACCAAGTACCGGAGGGACCGAGGCATGTTGTAATTGCAAACCGGCTAATGGCGACCGGGTCACGTAGGCCGGGTTGTGTTTGCTGAGTCATCTTAACCGACATATACCAACCGAGTTATGCTGACCAACGTATGTACGTCGGTAACTTGTATGTTTTCTTGTGTGCAGGGAAGGGTGTTCAGGAGGGGGAATCCGGCATACCCATGCCGGGTTATCCTTATGTCGGATAGAGGTCAGCGCTCTTGTCACATCCCGTCTGGCACAGGAGCGCCTGACACGGAAGCGCCTGACACGGGAGCGTGCAGGAGACCGAGATGGCAGGCCATCATTCCACCGCTGACTCCGGTTTATCCGGGAACAGACTGCGAGGCAAAGGCTTGTGCAGGCCATGTCTTGTCTCTGCCAGAGGGTACCTTCTAGCTGTACCGTAGAGCTGCAGGAGATGGGCTTGTCACGTCCTGTCTCTGACAGGAGTAACATCATGACATATCCTCGGCATGGCTACAGTGCTCAGGGAGGGGCACTTCGGTAACTCGGTTTAGCCTACATATATGGCCTCAGCCCCTCCTGCTTGAGGGATGACGAGGACGACGACCAGAGGGAGAAAAACGACGGAAACGAAGACAACGAGAGATAGCCAGAGAAAAGGCACTGAGATATACTTCCCCCCGTAGCTCCATCTTCTACCTTGTGTTCTTCCCCATTGTTGAGATATACAGCTCAAGGAGCAGCTTGTACATTTGGTACCGAGATATACAGAGAGAGACAGGCAGGAGTAGGGGCTTTACCTCCTCACGAGGGCCCCAAACCTGGGTAGATCGTGGTGTGTTCTGGTGCTTGTGTGTTCTTTGTGTGTGCTTTTTAGCGCGCTAGCCCTCCCCCGGATCCACCAGCGTCCATCGGCCCCACATTTTAGCCTATGGCATCTGCGTGATACCACCACAACAGTTGGCGCCCACCATGGGGCAAGCAGCGGCGCTGGCTGGTGTGACATTCAGGACGGGCTCCATCATCGACTCCGGCGAGCGCGTCATTTGCGGGCTCGTCTGCAAGCTCGGCGCACTAAACTTCATCAGCGACAACGCGGGATGCTTCAGTAGTAGGTCGTTCCCGACGAACGGCTGCCTCATCAGCTTTGGCACCTTCGTGACCTACGTCGCCACCGAGGTTGTCTGCAAGTTCCCTGAGCAGGTGCTTGTGGCCGAAGAACCCCCTGCTGTCTGTGCGGCTCGCGGCCGGCGTAGCACTCGCCCCGGAGCTGCGCAGAGGTCATGATGACCGGCACTGCGGCTGATGCCGGTAAAGGAGACCTCGGCAAAAGAGATGTCGGTAATCCCGCCCCCAAGGTTACCAGATCGGCGAAAGTGCCGCTGGAGAGGAGGGAGAACCTCCTCGGTCAGGCCGGTACATCCCATTTGCCGGTTAAGCTGGCTCACCTCGAGGAGATCATAGAGAAATTAAATGTGCTGGTAGCTGCCGGTACAGATGCCGCCCAATCAGAGGCAGAGTTGGAGGCACGGCGTCAGAGCTTGCTTCAGGAGGCTCTGGAGATGGCCGAGGTGAGGAGAGAATTCGGGATAACTGTCCGTGAGTACAACCAGACACATGGTTTTACCCCGGTAGCTGCTCACCCTAGTCGAGTAGAGGATGTGCGCAAGAGGGGTAAAAACCTCAATGCCGAGTTGGCTAGAGATGTAGATCTAGCTCCAGTAAGACTCCTAGTCACTTATCAGTTGAGAAGCCGAAGTATAGTTCCCCTGCTAAAACTCTTAGAGCTGCCGAGGCAGCAAGAGCCGAGTTGTCTGGCTTATCCGGAGAAGCTCTCCGTAGGCAGCAGGACCGAGTCAATGAGTTGGTAGCCATGGCTACCCAGCAGAATGAGGCCTTTCGTAAGGCTAAAACAGCTGTAGGTGGGTCCCATGTTGTTCACTCGGCTGGAGCAGCCGGTGAAAAATCTAGGGGGCAAGCTTCCTCACCGCATGTCGGTGGAGATCGTGACCGGAGTGTAAACTCCGATAGAAATAAGCAAATGCAGACATATGACCCGGTATATGCCGGAAAGCAGTTAGTCGGGCCAGGCAGTGCCGGCCGGGTAAGAGCAATCCTGGTCCGGGCAATCCAAGTGCCATCATAGTTAACTCGGTTGGTCGAGGTCATCCACCTCGGTATCCGAGGTAGCAGCAATATGTGAAGCATGTTCAGCAGCCACGAGGTGTTGACCTGGTGGCTGATCGTTATGATGATGGTAACTCGGCTATGGAGAAAGCCGGGTATCCGAGGTATGAGGGTCCGTTGGGATCTCGGTTGGGACATCGCCAGTTGTCTCCGAGTGATGCACGTTAGAAGTTGGATAGAATTTACATGTCCGAGATGTTGGAAGAGCAAGGTGTGGCACCCTGACCCGACTACTATACAGTGATGTTGTGTGTCACCGGTTAAGCGATACAAACGGAGGTTACGGGTTTACCAATCCCCAGCCAAAACCTTTGGCAGGCGTTGCTGGGTACACCACACACCAACAACGCAACACCCCGAGTGATGCCTTAACACGGGCACAACCCTCAATGCATAATAGAGAGATCAAGACTTGTGGAACAACTGGCACATCACAGACTCTACGACACAAAGCATTATAGTTCAACTCTTATAATAGAGAAAGATAGCAAATATTACAACCAGAGGTCACAGACCCAACAGTACATCATGCGGAAGCGAATTAAGTTGTTCTAAACAACAAGATCCAAATTATGGCCTAAGAGGCCTAAAGATAAACATTCCAGCGCCAGCTGTTCCGGGATGTCCCAAGCTGCCACCTGGGAACCCCAGACTACTCGTCGACGTCCACAAAGAACCCACCTTCGAGGTCGGTGAAGTCCTCTCCTGAAATAAGCAAACGACGTTGAGTTCGACGAACTCGCAAGATTAAGAGCTAATATATGCTCGATGATTGGCTATCAAGGTTTTATGGCTGTTTGGCATAAAGCTGATTTTATTTATAAAACACAACTCAATGGCATCGACTAATCAGAATATTTTTCAAGAGGTAAGAAGTAAACTCTTTTCTTCTGATCATCTTCAACAGCAACCACCATCAATCACCTCACCTGTCTACAAAGGCACCTCCCCGAATCACCCTCGAGGAAGTCAACCTTGCATTCTTGTTAGTACCTTTAGTACTCAGGTTTTAATCATTCCGTTCAAGTTATTCTATGGTCCCTGAATCCGTCACCAAGTCGTCCTTAACCGTGGACACGGCTTTTCGAAAAGATTTACCCTGCAGGGGTGTACAATGTTTGCCACGCGTACCGTCCGGCCCATTGCCTACGTATTAGCTCTCTTCCATGGAAAGCCGGCTGGGTGGGAGCGGCGTCGACTTCTCCCTCGTTAAGGACTTTCCAGGATCATCAGTGGCGGCAGGACTGCCAGTGCCTCAGCGACACCCGCCCCACGGCCACTTATTTTCCTAATACCACAATCCTCATCTCAGTTCATACCACCATCATCACGCACGCGCAAATGGAATCCCGAACTAGAGGACCCTGGCTAGCCCCGCCCGAGTTATTTAGTCTATGAGGGTTCCTGCAATTGCATAGGCCTCATGCATGGGTGCACGCTCGGTCTTGGCTCGAAGGGGAGAACTCGCACTTAGGCGGCGAGAACGAGACAACCCACCACATTCCATGTGGCCTCTCATCCCCGCCTTTAAACATGTTATCATATGTCACCACCATTTTCCACCATCATCCGAACATTCCACCACAGTTCCAACAATAACATATCCACCGGACGACTAAGCATTTCACTAAGCATGGCTAAGCATAAACATAGCGGATATAATTAACTCAGGCCAACACAACAATCCTATGGATATTAGGAGGGGAACAGGTAATGGCATCGGAAAACATAATGCATCTAATAGGATACTCTAATCCAACCAAATTGACATTTGGAATCGCATGCAATATTATAGTGGAGAAAATATCTGCGGAAAACATAGGAGGAGACATGCTCAGAGGGGGGGGGGATTACGCTTGCCTTGTTCAACGGGCTGGTAATTCGGGTCGTCAGGGTATTGTGGAGAAACCCCGACTGCTTGATCTATCGATGCATAAGAACACCGGAAAGAACACAATCAATAAGCACAAATGCGTAACAAATGCAATGCGCAAACACATGATGACATGACAGGTTTGATGCACTGAATTTATTATACCCAAGTATCAATTTAAATAGGGTGCAAAATAATTAACTTGACAAGGGAGAGGAAAGTCCCATCTCTGGTTTTAATGCTTTCCTGTGCTATGAATCCACGTAAGCATGCATGTAAATGATGCTACTGATTAGGTATTGATTTGCTGAACCTTTAGAGCCTTTCAACATCAATTTTGGAATTCTTTTGAATTAGATATGAATTTCGAAAGTGGCATTTCAGTGCTGCCATCTTTAGTAATTTCAACACACAGAGGGTTTAAATTGGTCAATTATGTCCAAATAAAATATGGATGTGTAAAGGGTGTCAAGAAAAAATTTTAGACACCTTATTTGCTCAATTTGGAGTTTCAGAGCTAAAGTTATGAATTTTCAAAGTTTGCCATTTATTCTGCAATTTCTGTAATTCATTTAAAGAGGCAATTTATTTTGAGCTAACATGTGTCAAAATGACAGTAACATGTCCAGCACACTTTCCTGAACATGTGGAAATTTGAATCATCCGAATTGGAGCATTTTTCAATTTGTTATGGATTTTAGAAGTAAAGATTTGAATCTGCAATTCTGTTTTTAGTTTTTATTTCTCAGAGGAATTACGCCGAAACGTTTTTTACCGAGGCTGGGCTAGCCACGGCCACTGACTGGTGGGCCAGCGGCCACGCTGGCAGCCACGCAAGCAAGCGCGGGCCCAGCGGCTGGTTTGACCACGCCAGAGCCACGACCGGCGCGGCGCACGGTGATCACCGTCGTCGGCGAGCACGGATCCGACGCGCAGGCTCGTGGGCGTGCTCGTGAACGTGCGCCTCGGGTTTGCCACGCTACGGGGGGGGGACTATTGGCGTCGCTACGCAACATGTGGTCGCCGGAGACAACGACGACAAGCATCGCGGTGGCGGCGACCTACGGATACGGTGGCTACGACGATCTACAACGAACGGGGAAGCACGGGCATGTCCAGGAGATGCAGTGTCTCACCCTCAACGCGTGCGGTTGCTCAGAAGGGACGGAGGAGGACCACAGCGGCGACGCGAGCTCGATGGAGTTGCTTCGGTGGTCGGAGAAGAACCGGATGGCGGCGGCGATTCGTGGATCCTCTCGTCGATTCCTCGGGCGGTGAAGGAGAGGAGGACACGGCGGAGAGACTGGTGGGCTTCGATCTGTACGGGGTGCTCCCAATCGTCGGCGACGAGCTCGGCGGCGCGCAAAGCTAGGTCACGGCCATGGCCGCGAGGAAAGGGGAGAGGGAGGGCAGAGGAGCGAGGGAGCGGTGTCGAGCGCGGGCAGGGGGGGCCTGGCAGCTCCATTAAGCGCGACGAGGCGCGGGAGGGGGGCCTGGCATCGCCGTGTCGCCATGGCGGCTAGGCGGTGCGGCTCGGCCGCGGCGTGCGTCGCTACAGCGTGAAGGAGATGACGGTTTTGCGGAAACCCCCTCGCCTGAATTTTTCTATTTACAAAGAAGCCCTTGGCTATTTCTTTTATAAATCCAGTAGCTTTTCCACCATTTAAATGGGGCATTTAAACAATTTATAAAAATTTGAAAAAATCATGTAGCCTCCCAATATCATTTAGAAGCACCACAAAAATTGGTTTGGCAAAATAAAAAGTTTTGCCACACTTTTGTTCATAGGGTTTTGTATGGCATTTTTGGTAAAACTAAAATGAATTTACTTTTGAATTTTAAAACCAGTGCAAAGTATTAAATTCTGAACCCTTGGAACTTCCTTGACAAAATGGATTTGCATTTGTATTTGTTTGCCAAGAACAAGCACATTTGGAAGTGCAAGATTGAATTTGATTTGTGACATTCTCCCATTTTTTTAATTTGTTTTCCTCACTTGATTTCAACTTGAGCAATAAAACAAATGATGCCATGATGCAAGTATGAGAAGCAAAAGTGAAAATTTGGTTCCCATTTTAGGTTCACAAACTTGGGGCTGTTACAATTCTACCCTCCTTACAGGAATCTCGTCCCGAGATTCTAAGGTTGCGGAAGGAAGTCGGGATACTCCTCACGAAGACTAGACTCCCTTTCCCAGGTTGCTTCATCTTCGGAATGATGAGACCACTGAATTTTGAGGAACTTGGTGGTCTTGTTTCGAGTCTTCCTTTCTGCTTCATCCAGGATACGGACAGGATGCTCGCGGTAAGTGAGGTCTGCCTGGATATCCAGCTCCTCATGATTGACTCCATGGATAGGATCCTTGAAACAACGGCGAAGTTGGGATACATGAAACACATCATGCACATCGGGGAAGTTAGCTGGTAACTCTAATTGATAAGAAAGATCTCCCCGCTTGGCCAGGACAGTGAAAGGGCCAACGTAGCGAGGGGCCAATTTTCCCTTAATTCCGAAGCGGCGAACGCCTCGGAGGGGAGAGACACGGAGGTAAGCTTTATCACCAATTTCATAGTGAACTTCCTGATGATGCTTGTCATAATAACTCTTCTGCCTAGACTGAGCAATCTTCAAATTCTCTCGTATGATTCTAACTTTCTCCTCAGCTTCATTGATAATATCCGGACCAAAGAGTGCCCTCTCTCCGGTCTCGGACCAATTCAGAGGAGTGCGGCATTTTCTTCCATACAGAACCTCGAATGGGGCCATACCCAGACTGGCTTGATAGCTGTTGTTATAAGAGAACTCCGCGAAGGGAAGATACTTCTCCCAATCCTTGCCAAAGGAGATTACACATGCCCTGAGCATGTCTTCCAGAACTTGGTTCACCCTTTCAGTCTGACCGTCAGTTTGAGGGTGGAAAGCGGTGCTAAAGTTGACACGGGTTCCCATGGCTTGTTGGAAACTAGTCCAGAACCTGGAGGTGAACAAACTTCCACGATCAGAGATTATCTTCTTGGGAACGCCGTGGAGTACGACGATCCTAGAAGCATACAGATCTGCCAACTTGGCAGCTGTAATGTCAACACGAACGGGGAGGAAGTGAGCCACTTTTGATAGGCGATCAATGATGACCCAGATGGCATCGTTTCCCTTTGGAGACTTCGGCAGGCCAGTGATGAAGTCCATACCAATTTCATCCCATTTCCACTCAGGGACTGCAATAGGGCGAAGAGTGCCGGGAGGCCTTTGATGTTCAGCCTTTACCCGTCGACATGTGTCATTCAGCAACATACTTGGCAATTTCTCGTTTCATCCGAGTCCACCAGAACTGTGGTCGAAGGTCTTGGTACATTTTGGTACTACCGGGATGAATAGAGAGAGGAGATTCATGAGCTTCTTGGAGGATCAACTCCCTCAATTTTCGTTTCTTTGGCACCACCAAGCGGTCACCAAAATAAACAACTCCGGATTCATTGACAGAAAAACATTTGGCTTTCCCGCTAGCAATGTTCTCCTTGATTTTTCGAATACCCTTGTCACGGGTTTGAGCTTCCTTAATCTGGTCTACAAGAGTAGATTTGATCTCCAGATTTGCAAGGTAGCCGGAGGGAACAATTTCTAAGTTCAAACGAGAGAACTCTTCATGAGGGCAGGTTGGGCATTTTCAATCATCAGATTGTTGCAATAGGACTTCCGACTTAGCGCGTCAGCCACGACGTTTGCTTTGCCGGGTTGATAGTTCAGACTCACATTATAGTCCGTGATTAACTCCAACCAACGCCTTTGCCTGAGATTTAAATCTGGCTGGGTGAAAAGGTATTTCAGACTCTTGTGATCCGAGAAGATCTCGCAACGGTTACCAAACAAGTATGGTCTCCATTGCTTCAAAGCATAGACCACCGCGGCAAGTTCTAGATCATGAGTTGGGTAGTTGTGCTCATGCGGCTTCAATTGGCGAGAGGCATAGGCCACCACATGGCCATCTTGCATTAGCACACAGCCCAAGCCTTGCAGAGAGGCGTCACAGAAGACGACGAAATCCTTGCTTGTGTCCGGCAGGACAAGCACAGGAGCGGAGTGTGAGTTTCAGTGTTTTGGAAACTCTCTTCAGCTTCGGCCGACCATACAAACTTTTTATCCTTCTTGAGAAGGTCAGTCAGAGCCTTGGCTATCTTGGAGAATCCTTCGATGAATCGGCGGTAGTAACCCGCTAATCCGAAAACTACGGATGTCCTTGACTGACATTGGGGTCAGCCAATCCAGAATAGCTTGAATCTTGTCCGGAACGACAGCCACACCATTAGCGGATATCACATGACCAAGGAAGACAAGGTTATCCAACCAAAACTCACACTTGGAGAACTTGGCATAGAGGCGGTGTTCTCGAAGTCGTGTCAGAACCAAACGAAGATGTTCGGCATGCTCTTCATCGGTTTTGGAATAAACGAGGATGT
This sequence comes from Poa pratensis, assembly GCA_947311845.1. Lineage (NCBI taxonomy): Eukaryota > Viridiplantae > Streptophyta > Magnoliopsida > Poales > Poaceae > Poa > Poa pratensis. The sequence goes on from CAMZMU010000073.1 coordinate 21,750,266, forward strand.
CATCGATGTAAATGACGACAAACTTGTCAAGATAATCCATGAAGACGAGTTCATGAGCCTCATGAAAGTAGCTGGAGCATTGTGTGAGGCCAAAGACATGACGGTATACTCATATGAACCATACGAGTAACAAATGCCGTCTTTGGAATATCCTCCTTTCTGATTTGATCTGATGGTATCCTGACCTCAGATCCATCTTGGAGAATACGGTTGCACCAGCTAACTGATCCAACAGATCATTGATGCGAGGAATAGGATACTTGTTCTTGATTGTCACCGCATTCAACGGTCTATAGTCAGAGACTAGACGAGGCACGGTAGAATCTCTCTTCTTGACAAAGAGTACCGGACAACCCCAAGGTGAACTGCTAGGCTGGATGAAATCCTTCGCTAACAGTTGATCAATTTGCTCTTCAACAGAGCCAACTCTTCCACCGGCATACGGTAGGGCTTCTTGGAAATTGGAGCGGTACCGGGAAGTAGATCTATGACAAACTCCACACTTCGGTCAGGAGGCATGCCAGGCAATTCTTCCGGGAACACATCCGGGAAGTCACACACCACGTGTATGTCCTGGATTTCAGGAGGAGATTCGCCTTCCATAAAGCAAAGGAGAATCTCTGGTGAGTTGGGTACTATGGCGGACGGAGGTATTGATGTTGCAGGCCAATACTTCACAATGTCACCGGAAGGAGCGGTCACAGTAATGGTCTTGGCGGCACAGTCGAGATTTGCCGGTATTTAGCTAGCCAGTTCATGCCCAGTATGACATCAATGCCTTTGGACTTCAAGCTACCAAGGCATAAGGAAAGACAAGGAACCTATATTAATCTGGACCTCAGGAGTAACCCCATCGGTTTGCCATTTGGAACCAGGAGTAGAGATCACCAAGGGATGGCTCATTTTCTCGAACGGTATTTTGTGGTCTTTTGCAAATGCTATAGATATGAATGAATGCGATGCTCCAGAGTCAAACAAAACTGTAGCTGAATTGCCATTGATTCGTAACTCACCCATAGAACGCCGGGGTCCTCTTCAGCTTCTTCAGCAGAGACGTGGTTCAGGCGACCACGCACAGTAGGTCCAGCCTTGCCAGCTGGAGTGGCAGGGGCTCGTGCAGGTGTCACCGAAACAGGTGCCTTTTGGGGGCACTCCCTGGAGTAGTGACCAGCCTGGCCACAGCTGTAGCAAGTGTTTCCAGGAGGGACAGATAGTTGAGGGCGATATCCACTTCCGTTCGCCCCAGGTGTCGAAGTAGTGGGGCGCGGCGGTGGTGGCCTGTATCCCGCGGCCCTCGGCATGAATGGAGCACGCGGCACAGCGCTGTAGGGAACGAAAACCCTGCGCTTCTTGTTCTCAGAACCCGAGGAACTCTGGCGGTCCCCTTGGGCTGGCCTCTTGGAAGACTCAAATTCCTTCCTTCCTTGCTCAAGAGTAAGAGCCTGGTTGAACAGCTCCTGGTAGTTCTGAAACTTGAAGGGCAGCAACTCATAGCGGAGCCTCGGCGCAAGCCCCTTGCGGAACAACTCTTGCTTGTCAGCATCATTGGTCACGTCCCGTGGGGCGTAACGAGAGAGATGGTTGAATTTGCACCCATAAGCTCGAAGATCCATATTTCCCTGGTGCAGATCCAGGAACTCCCTCCTCTTCAAATCCATTATTGACTGAGGTATGTACTCGCACGAAGGCGGTGCGGAACTCCGCCCAAGTGAAAGCATGGCCTGGCGCGAACAGCGCCACATGACTCTCCCACCAACAGCCAGCAGCACCAGTCAGGAGGTAGGTGGCGAAGTTGACTTGCTCGGCCACTGGGACATGCAGCGCGCCGAACTGGCGCTCCAGAGCGCGAAGCCAGTCATCAGCGTCCAGTGGTTCCTTAGCATCAGTGAAGGTGGGTGGCTGCGAGCGCAGGAACTCAGTGAGAGTGTTGCAGCCATTCCTCAGTGCATTCTGCTGCACCAACTGCTCAAGCAAGCGCTCATTGCGCCCACGGTTTCCTCAATGGCCATCAAGACCTGAGCCATCGAGGGTGGTGGTGGCAGATCATCCTCATCATCGTCGTGGTTACCGCGCCTCCACGGCCTCCGCGGCCTCCTCGAGCCATTCTGGAGATTTGACAATGACACAGTTAGTATCTTCCTCCGAATGGTTGAACAATAGCATTAGCGTCTACTCAAGTACACAGACTAGGGACGATAATGCATTGTATAACAACTATCAAGGAATCAACAAGATAGAACTTGGGTCAAAGATCAGCATCATGTGCTACTAGCGAGAGAGCAATGGTTAAGAACCATATGATTCAACACACTCTAGTTGGCACAATCCGGGACCTTATGTTCAAGTCCGTGGGTTAAACCCAGAGAAAGGATCAAATGATTGATTCGGTAGAAACATCTGAGTTGATTTGGGATTGCAACGCAGCGGGAGCAACGTGACACATAACACTAAGGTCGAACCCACCCACGTTTCTCTAATTTTGAAGTAACAGTGAGAAGTAAAACTTTTAAACTCAAATCGAGGTAAGATTGCTCCGAGATTAGAGGGTAACCAGATAAGGAGTAAAAAGAATCCTAAGATGGTTTTCACAACTCATTTTTAGGTTAAAAATATTTTCACAAACACTAGACTCAACATCGACCAGTAGAAGGGTTTCCTACAGGCAGTACTGCTCTGATACCAACTTGTGGCGCCCTGACCCGACTACTATACAGTGATGCTGTGTGTCACCGGTTAAGCGATACAAACGGAGGTTACGGGTTTACCAATCCCCGGCCAAAACCTTTGGCAGGCGTTGCTGGGTACACCACACACCAACAACGCAACACCCCGAGTGATGCCTTAACACGGGCACAACCCTCAATGCATAATAGAGAGATCAAGACTTGTGGAACAACTGGCACATCACAGACTCTACGACACAAAGCATTATAGTTCAACTCTTATAATAGAGAAAGATAGCAAATATTACAACCAGAGGTCACAGACCCAACAGTACATCATGCGGAAGCGAATTAAGTTGTTCTAAACAACAAGATCCAAATTATGGCCTAAGAGGCCTAAGATAAACATTCCAGCGCCAGCTGTTCCGGGATGTCCCAAGCTGCCACCTGGGAACCCCAGACTACTCGTCGACGTCCACAAAGAACCCACCTTCGAGGTCGGTGAAGTCCTCTCCTGAAATAAGCAAACGACGTTGAGTTCGACGAACTCGCAAGATTAAGAGCTAATATATGCTCGATGATTGGCTTTCAAGGTTTTATGGCTGTTTTGCATAAAGCTGATTTTATTTATAAAACACAACTCAATGGCATCGACTAATCAGAATATTTTTAAAGAGGTAAGAAGTAAACTCTTTTCTTCTGATCATCTTCAACAGCAACCACCATCAATCACCTCACCTGTCTACAAAGGCACCTCCCCGAATCACCCTCGAGGAAGTCAACCTTGCATTCTTGTTAGTACCTTTAGTACTCAGGTTTTAATCATTCCGTTCAAGTTATTCTATGGTCCCTGAATCCGTCACCAAGTCGTCCTTAACCGTGGACACGGCTTTTCGAAAAGATTTACCCTGCAGGGGTGTACAATGTTTGCCACGCGTACCGTCCGGCCCATTGCCTACGTATTAGCTCTCTTCCATGGAAAGCCGGCTGGGTGGGAGCGGCGTCGACTTCTCCCTCGTTAAGGACTTTCCAGGATCATCAGTGGCGGTAGGACTGCCAGTGCCTCAGCACACCCGCCCCACGGCCACTTATTTTCCTAATACCACAATCCTCATCTCAGTTCATACCACCATCATCACGCACGCGCAAATGGAAGCCCGAACTAGAGGACCCTGGCTAGCCCCGCCCGAGTTATTTAGTCTATGAGGGTTCCTGCAATTGCATAGGCCTCACGCATGGGTGCACGCTCGGTCTTGGCTCGAAGGGGAGAACTCGCACTTAGGCGGCGAGAACGAGACAACCCACCACATTCCATGTGGCCTCTCATCCCCGCCTTTAAACATGTTATTATATGTCACCACCATTTTCCACCATCATCCGAACATTCCACCACAGTTCCAACAATAACATATCCACCGGACGACTAAGCATTTCACTAAGCATGGCTAAGCATAAACATAGCGGATATAATTAACTCAGGCCAACACAACAATCCTATGGATATTAGGAGGGGAACAGGTAATGGCATCGGAAAACATAATGCATCTAATAGGATACTCTAATCCAACCAAATTGACATTTGGAATCGCATGCAATATTATAGTGGAGAAAATATCTGCGGAAAACATAGGAGGAGACATGCTCAGAGGGGGGATTACGCTTGCCTTGTTCAACGGGCTGGTAATACGGGTCGTCAGGGTATTGTGGAGAAACCCCGACTGCTTGATCTATCGATGCATAAGAACACCGGAAAGAACACAATCAATATCACTCAAGCAAACAAATGCAATGCAAACACATGATGACATGACAGGTTTGATGCACTGAATTATTATACCCAAGTATCAATTTAAATGGGGTGCAAAATAATTAATTGACAAGGGAAGAAAGTCCCATTTGGTTTTAATGCTTTCCTGTGCTATGAATCATGTAAACATGCATGTAAATGATGCTACTGATTAGGTATTGATTTGCTGAACATTTAGAGCCTTTCAACATCAATTTTGGAATTCTTTTGAATTAATATGAATTTCCAAAGTGGCATTTCAGTGCTGCCATTTTAGTATTTTCAACATACAGAGGGTTTAAATTGGTCAATTATGTCCAAATAAAATATGGATGTGTAAAGGGTGTCAAGACAAATTTTTAGACACCTTATTTGCTCAATTTGGAGTTTCAGAGCTAAAGTTATGAATTTTCAAAGTTTGCCATTTATTCTGCAATTTCTGTAATTCATTTAAAGAGGCAATTTATTTTGAGCTAACATGTGTCAAAATGACAGAAACATGTCGAGCACACTTTCCTGAACATGTGGAAATTTGAATCATCCGAATTGGAGCATTTTTCAATTTGTTATGGATTTTAGAAGTAAAGATTTGAATCTGCAATTCTGTTTTTAGTTTTTATTTCTCAGAGGAATTACGCCGAAACGTTTTTCACCGAGGCTGGGCTAGCCACGGCCACTGACTGGTGGGCCAGCGGCCACGCTGGCAGCCACGCAAGCAAGCGCGGGCCCAGCGGCTGGTTTGACCACGCCAGAGCCACGACCGGCGCGGCGCACGGTGATCACCGTCGTCGGCGAGCACGGATCCGACGCGCAGGCTCGTGGGCGTGCTCGTGAACGTGCACCTCGGGTTTGCCACGCTACGGGGGGGACTATTGGCGTCGCTACGCGACATGTGGTCGCCGGAGACAACGACGACAAGCATCGCGGCGGCGGCGACCTACGGATACGGTGGCTACGACGATCTACAACGAACGGGGAAGCACGGGCATGTCCAGGAGATGCAGTGTCTCACCCTCGATGCGTGCGGTTGCTCGTAAGGGATGGAGGAGGACCACAGCGGCGACGCGAGCTCGACGGAGTTGCTTCGGTGGTCGGAGAAGAACCGGATGGCGGCGGCGATTCGTGGATCCTCTCGTCGATTCCTCGGGCGGTGAAGGAGAGGAGGACACGGCGGAGAGACTGGTGGGCTTCGATCTGTACGGGGTGCTCCCAATCGTCGGCGACGAGCTCGGCGGCGCGCGAAGCTAGGTCACAGCCATGGCCGCGAGGAAAGGGGAGAGTGAGGGCAGAGGAGCGAGGGAGCGGTGTCGAGCGCGGGGCAGGGGGGCCTGGCAGCTCCTTTAAGCGCGACGAGGCGTGGGGGGGGGCCTGGCATCGCCGTGTCGCCATGGCGGCTAGGCGGTGCGGCTCGGCCGCGGCGTGCGTCGCTACAGCGTGAAGGAGATGAAGGTTTTGCGGAAACCCCCTCGCCTGAATTTTTCTATTTACAAAGAAGCCCTTGGCTATTTCTTTTTAAATCCAGTAGCTTTTCCACCATTTAAATGGGGCATTTAAACAATTTATAAAAATTTGATAAAAATCATGTAGCCTCCCAATATCATTTAGAAGCACCACAAAAATTGGTTTGGCAAAAATAAAAAGTTTTGCCACACTTTTGTTCATAGGGTTTGTGTATGGCATTTTAGGTAAAACTAAAATGAATTCACTTCTGAATTTTAAAACCAGTGCAAAGTATTAAATTCTGAACCCTTGGAACTTCCTTGAAAAAATGGATTTGCATTTGTAATTTTGTTTGCCAAGAACAAGCACTTGTGGAAGTGCAAGACTTGAATTTGATTTGTGACATTTCTCCCATTTGTTTTAATTTGTTTTCCTCACTTGATTTCAACTTGAGCAATAAAACAAAAGATGCCATGATGCAAGTATGAGAAGCAAAAGTGAAAATTTGGTTCCCATTTTAGGTTCACAAACTTGGGGCTGTTACACAAGGCCCACCTGGCCCTGCCTGCTTTGGACCTCGGATAATGAGAGAGCCACCAGTGCGGCACTTTCAGTTGAACCGAGGCGCGAAGACATATGACGGCAGCACCAAGCCAGAGGACTGGCTGACAAATTATGTGTCAGCAGTGCATATTGCTGGAGGAAACCGCCGATGGGCGGTGAGATATATCCCGCAGATGTTGGAAGGGCCAGCCCGGATCTGGCTGAACAACCTGCGAGAGGGCAGTGTTGATTGTTGGCTGGACTTTGAAGAAGCATTTGTTAGCAACTTCTCCAGCACATACAAGAGACCGAATCGTCCTCAACAGCTTGCCATGTGCAAGCAGAGGAATGATGAAACTGACCGGGACTACTTGACTCGGTGGAGCACAATTCGCAATTCCTGTGAAGGAGTTGTGGAGGCACAGGCTATATCTTAGTTTGCCCAGGGGTGCCGACATGGCACCATGCTTTGGCAGAAGTTGCAGAGGGAAATGCCGGCCACCCTGGCCGAGATAATCCGGATTGCGGATAGCTATGCACTGGGTGATCCGATGCAACCCTTGCTGAACCCGGTGGAACCGAGTAGAAGTTACCCGGTGAACAATAGACCCGGGCCAGCCAGGCAGAACGATCGCCAGGACTTTGGCAACAAGAGGAGAGAGCCGGATTACCGGTATGGCTCAAATCAAGTTGCAGCAGTAGAGCAAAGCCAGCCAATGCCGGCGCTAGCCAGCGTCAAGGACCAGTGGCCCTGCTTGGGGCCAGAACCAGGATGTGAAGAAACCGTGGAGTGACCCGAGGAAGCCGTTAACTTATGAGGCAATGTTGGATGGGCCATGCAGCTATCACACGCATGATCCTCGAAGGCCGGCCAATCATTCAACTCGGCAGTGCAGCTGGTATCAGCGCACCTTGAAGGAAGGTGGAGGTTCCGGAGGAAATCAGATGGGAGCACCTCAGAGGCCTCCAATGACATATCCTCAACCGAGGCAAGCATTACCCCTCACTGGAGCAAACACAATTCCAGTGAATGCACCGGCACAGAGGCCTCCAACTCCGAAACCTGTCAATCAAGTGAGTGTCAGAGGCAACAATGGCAATGCTGGTCCCAGTAGGCAAGGAGAGTATCCTCAGGGAGATTACAGAGAAGCTCATCAGAGTTATGTGGTCTTTGTGACCGAGCCAACAGACAAGCGGAGCCTGCATCGGCGTGCACTGGAGGTGAACGCAGTTATGCCAGCAGTGCCGAAGTATATGCACTGGTCCGAGCAAGAAATCAGTTGGAGCAGAGGGATCATCCCCGAGTTATGCCAACTCCGGGAGGATATGCACTGTTGGTGGATCCAACATTCTTTGGGCCCACCCTCAATGTCCGGTTCACCCGGGTTCTCATTGATAATGGAAGTGCTATCAATATCATGTACCGAGACACCATGGTGAAGATGGGTATCTCGGTGAACATGCTGCAACCGAGTAGCACAACCTTCCATGGCATAGTGCCGGGTGTCTCATGTGCACCTATGGGCAAGATCTGGGTTGATGTGTTGTTCGGCACCAAGGACAACTGCCGAACTGAGAGCATCCAGTTTGAGGTAGTGGACCTCGAAAGTCCATACCATGCTTTACTCGGCAGGCCTGCGCTGTCCAAGTTCATGATATCAACCCATGTGGGTTACCTCAAGATGAAAATGCCAGGTCCTAATGGCATCATCACCATCTCGGGTGATTACAAGCGTGCACTGGAGTGTGCCTCGGCTGGATCGTGCTTGGCCGAGTCATTGATCATTGCTGCAGAGAAGAAAAAGATCCATGAAGTGGTGGCACTGGCGCAGTCCGCACAACTCGGTATGCCGGGTATGAGTAACCCGGAGCAGAATGCACTTTCGAGGTCCAAAGGAGACCAAGAAGATCAGTGTTGACCCGGCGTTCCCGGATCATAACGTCATCATTGGTACCGGGTTAACGGAGAAATAGGAAGGCGAGCTCAGTCACTTCCTCCGTGAGAACCGGGATATCTTTGCATGGTCCAATCAGGACCTGCCAGGTGTTCCGAGGGAGTTGGCTGAGCACTCTTTGTTCGTCAGACCGGATATGAAACCGGTGAAGCAACCGACACGGCGTCTCTCGGATGAGAGGAGAAAAGTGGTGGGTGATGAGCTGGCCAAGTTGCTTGCGGCTGGTTTCATCATGGAGTGCTACACCGGACTGGTTGTCTAACCCGGTCTGGTGGAAAAGAAAAAAGATGAACCTTTGGTAGCCAAGGTGTGGCGCATGTGTATCGATTTCACGAACTTAAACAAGGCATGTCCTAAGGATCCATTCCCGCTGCCTCGGATTGATCAAGTGATCGATTCTACAGCCGGGTGTGAGCTGTTATCCTTTGTAGATGCGTATTCTGGTTTTCACCAGATACCTTTGAACCCTGCTGATCAATTGAAAACTGCTTTTATTACCCCTTATGGGGCTTATTGCTATCGTGTCATGACATTTGGCTTGAGAAATGCCGGTGCCACTTATCAGAGGTGTATGCAGAAGTGTTTGCATGAGCAAATAGGCAAAAATGTGCAGGTGTATGTCGACGATGTCGTCATAAAAACCAAAGATAAAGTTACTCTGATTGATGATCTCGGAGAGACATTCATAAACTTGAGAAAATACCGGATGAAACTTAACCCGGATAAATGTACATTCGGTGTGCCGGCAGGCAAACTACTCGGTTTCCTTGTGTCAAGCCGAGGTATCGAGGTAAACCCGACAAAAATCCGTGCTATTGAAAGCATGAGGTTACCGACATGTCTCAAGGACGTGCAGAAATTCACCGGATGCTTGGCATCATTGAGTAGGTTTGTTAGCAGGTTGGGAGAAAAGGCATTGCCTTTGTATCAGCTCATGAAGAAAACCACCCACTTCGTGTGGACCCCGCAAGCAGATGCGGCGTTCACCGAGTTAAAAAAGATGCTGGCAACTGCGCCGATACTGGCCTCCCATTACCCAAAGAGCCGATGTTGCTCTATATTGCAGCCACAAACCGAGTTGTGAGTGTTGTAGTGGTGTGGAGCGAGAAGAAGAGGGCAAAACTGTGCAGAGGCCGGTATATTATTTGAGCGAGGTAATCTCGTTATCCAAGCAGAACTATCCTCACTACCAGAAGATGACATATGGTGTCTATCTGGCTGCTAAGAAGTTGAAACATTACTTCCAAGAGCATTCAATCACTGTGGTATGTGAGGCTCCTATCTCGGAGATCATTGGTGTAAAGATGCAACTGGCCGGATAGCCAAGTGGGCCATCGAGGTGTCCCCTTACACTCCTCACTATGAAAGAAGAGATGCCATTAAGTCTCAGGCATTGCCGGATTTCTTGGTAGATTGGGCCGAGATGCAATATGAGCCACCACTGCCTGACTCCAATTACTGGAGGATGCACTTTGATGGTTCCAAGACCAAGATTGGTTTGGGGGCCGGAGTAGTTCTTACCTCGCCAAAGCGAGATCAGCTGAGATATGTACTGCAGATTCATTATGCAGCATCTAACAATGTGGCCGAGTATGAAGCACTGGTCCATGGGCTCAATGTGGCCAAGGAAATAGGAATTCGCCGAATTGAATGTTTCGGGGATTCGAATTTGGTAGTGCAGCAAGTCTCGGGAAATTGGGACGCTTTGGACGCCAATATGGCGCTATTCCGGTTTCATGTCCAGAAGATCTCGGGATTCTTTGAAGGTGCGAGTTCAAGCATATACCTCGGGAGGAAAATGAAGCTGCCGACATATTGTCCAAGCTGGGCTCGTCCGGGATCCAATTCCACCCGGGATATCCTTGGAGCATTTGAGGAAGCCATCAATCAAACCATCTCCCGAGTCCGAGTCAATCTTTATCCCGGCAAAACCGGAATCTGATGCTGTGCCCATGGACATGGATGTCGGGTGCATTTGGGAGAACCCGGGGACTGATTGGCAGAACTCGGGGACTGACCAGCATATGTCGGACGAAGCAATGTCGGTTGATGCCATGGAGGTGGATGATCCGGTTTTTCCTGTGCGTCCTGTGCCGGAGTGGGCACAACCAATAATGGCGTATATGATGGACGGGAGTTTGCCAAGTAATGAAGTTGAGGCCAGGCAAGTGCAAAGAAGATCCATGGCATACACCATCATCAACCTGGAGTTGTACAAAAGAAGTGTGACCGAGGTATTGCAGCGCTGTGTCGAGCCGCAGGAAGGTCAAGAGATGCTCCTGGAGATTCATCAGGGAGAATGTGGTCATCATGCTTCATCAAGAGCCTTGGTGGCTAAAGTATTCCGGCATGGATTTTATTGGCCCAGTGCTTTGAGTCAGGCAGAAGATATTGTGAGGAAGTGTCAAGGGTGTCAGAGATTTGCTCACAAAATCCACATGCCAGCCTCGGCACTCAAGACTATTCCCATCACTTGGCCCTTTGCTGTCTGGTGTTTGGATATGGTGGGAGAATTCAGACCAGCCCGAGGTAACATGACTCATATGCTGGTAATGGTGGACAAGTTCACCAAGTGGATCGAGGTGAAACCAATCAGAAAGTGTGATGGTCACACAGCTGTGTCCTTTTTGAAGGACATCATTTTGAGATATGGCTACCCCCATAGCATTATCTCGGATAATGGCACAAACTTTGCTGTGGGAGAGTTTGCTCGGTTCTGTGCGGAAAAAGAATTCGGTTGGACATAGCCTCGGTGGCACACCCTGAGGCAAATGGGCAAGTGGAAAGAGCAAATGCATTGGTGTTGGCCGGTATCAAAGCCCGGTTGATTGAACCACTGTTGCGAACTCCGGGATGCTGGATAGAGGAGATACCAGCAGTACTGTGGGGTCTTAGGACCACACCTAATCGATCAACCGGCTATACGCCGTTTTTTCTGGTCTATGGAGCAGAAGCGGTCTTGCCGACCGACATGGAGTATGACTCGCCGAGAGTGGCGCTGTACACTGAAACCGAGGCAAAAGAAGCTCGGGAAATGGTGTTGATTTGCTCGAAGAAGCACGAGAACTGACCTTATCTCGGTCAGCTGTATATCAGCAAAATCTCCGACGCTATCATAGCCGGAAGATCAGTCCTCGGGTATTCCGAGAGGGAGATTTGGTGCTGAGGCTGGTGCAACGCAAAAGGCCGACACAAGTTGTCACCTCCATGGGAGGGACCATTCATTGTGAGCAAGGCTCTGCACAATGATTCATACTATCTTATAGATGCGCAGGCACCGAGGAAAAATGTGATGGACAAATCCGGAGAGGAGACCAAAAGACCCTGGAATGTAGCCCTACTTCGACCCTTTTACTCATAAGGGCGCAATGTATGTATCTCGGTTTTCCTTTGAATAAAATGCCGGCACTCCGAAAAGAAACTCGGGGACTTCCTTGTCCGTATGCATGTGTTTTGTCTCGGTTTTTATCTGTGTTGTTCATATGTCGGATGATTTTGAGACCTCGTTTCAAAGTTCAAGTAATGTATGCTATTTTGTTGTGATCTTGTGACTCGACTGACGAACGCCGAAATGGCAGTCAAGAGCAGAGGTTATGGTATATGGTAAACATGAAAGTGAACTCGGGGACTCGGTCCTAGAAAGATCCGACATATGTCGTTTACTAACCCGGTTTTTTCTTTTCCTTGTGTCGGATGACTCTAAACCTTACCTCAAAATTTACAAGTATTGTATGCTATAATTTCTATCTTGTGACTCGACTGTCGAACGCCTGTATGGTAGACAAGAGCAAAGATCGACAAGTATAGTGAACAAGAAAATAAACTCGGGGACTCGGTTTAAATTGATCCGACATAAACCTCGTCTTGTTCGAGTTAAGCAAAATAAAGTAGTCTCGGAGGAACTTAAAATGTATATTACATCTGCACCCGGCATTCCGGGGATTTAACGGTTTAAATTCATCAAAGTTAAGCAGCAGCTTCGGAGGAAGGAGCAGCTCCGGTTGCAGGGACAGACCCGGATGACGGAGGAACCTCGGTTGAAGGAGGAGCCTCGGTTGCAGGAGTAGCTTTGGTCAGCAGAGTAGCAGACTCGGGGGCAGTCGGAGTGATCTTGCTGCTTGCTGAAGCGTCGGTAGCACTTTGATTGGCCGAGTCAGGCGCTGGTTCAGTGGAGATCTCGGCGGCAGACTGTTTCGCAGTCTTAGCCGAGGCATCGGGAATTGACTCGGAGTTAGTAGACTCGGAATCAGACGCAACATACTCTTGCTCGGAGCCATCATCAACATTGACCTCTTCTTCTTCGTCTTCATCATCAGAGTAAACCACACCAGGTTCAACAGACCGAGTGTTGGCAAACCTGGCCATGAAGGTAGCAGCTTCCCCGCGCCTCGCAATCAATGCCGGGTCAGTAGCCCATGGGGAGCCATCGCGTAGAGTACGCAGGCCATCGAGGTTGATATCCTCATACCAGGACATCAGAAAGAGCAAGGCTGCGTCGGCCCCGGCACGAGCAGAAGAAGACCTCCATTCCCTTAGCCGAGTCTCGGTTTGCTGCAAGCATGTGGATAACTCGGCAATAGTCTTGACACTGGGAGAGTCGGGCCACAAGACGTGGTAGGCTCGGATACCGGCATTAAGAAGCTCGACGCCGATGCTCCTCAAGGGGAAATACGAGCTTGGAGTGCAATCAAGTGGTCGTCGATGTCCCAAGCTTCGGATAGCGGAGCCCCGGATGCCTCGGCTTTCGCAGCTCGGGCCTTCTTCACAGTGTTGGCTGCAGCAGCTTGGCAGTGCTCAAAGTGTTCTGAGAGCAAGTAGGCTGACGCCGAATCAAATGAGATACCGACACAAAATTCCATGTCAGGAAGATAAAGAAAAAAGATATGATTCAGGAAACTTACTGTCCATTTCGGCATTAAGTTTGGTGAGCTCAGCCAGCCACTTGGCAGCATTTGCCTTGAGGGCATCCAATTCTTCTTCAGCTTTGGTAGCTTTAGCCTCGCATGCAGAAATGTGCGCTTGGATCTTCTGGTCACCTGCAGCACGCTTCTCCAGAGCTGCCTTCAGTGTGTTCCTCTCCTTCTTCAGCTCGGTCTTCTCTTTTTCGACCCGGTCAAGATCTCGCTTGAGCCGAGTCACCTCGGACTGTTCTTCTTTAAGAGCACGCTTGTGCTCAGTTTCCTTCTTCTTCATTTCCTCCTGCTGGTTCTGGAAGGAGAGCTTAAGCGCCCGGTGCTCCAGGGCTAGATTCTTGAAGATCCGGCTGCGAGTGTTGGTGCAATCCTGCCAGAAGGAAAGAGGTTAGTGAGGGTAAAAAGAATCTCGGGGACTGGAGCCCGAGATTGACGGAAAGTACTGACAGAGTTAAGTCAAAAAGAGTCTCGGGGACTGTGAGCCCGAGATTAATGAAAGATCATACCGAGTCAGCTAGACATGAAACTCGGGGACTGGTTGTCCGAGTTTAATGTAAGCTCATGCCGGATAAACTCGACATGAGACTCGGGGACTGGGCATCCAGTGTTTTTAACAAGTTAAATTTAATGATCAAGTTGTTGAAGATTCACGCCGAGTTACCTATTACTCGGACGAGTATCAGTTACTCAACCCGAATCTCGGGGACTGTGGATAGTGTGACTTTTGATCATTGAAAAGTAAGTGCTAAGTTCTAAGAAAGTTACCTCGACAACCCTGCTAGCCTGAAGGGCCGAGACCTGCAAAGAGTGCAGGGATTGCGCAACAAGGCCAGGGCCAACCGGGTGTGGATTTGCCGGAGTAGAGGAAACTTCGCTGGGATCCGCGGCGTTCCAGTCCATCACGCACTGTCCAACCGAGCCGAGGCTGTTGTCACTCGGGGTGCGAAGACTCGGAAGAACATGGCTGTTGACCCGGGGGCGGGAAATCATCTCGGAGAGATTTTGGTACGCCCGGTTTGCTGTTGGAGTCACGGTAATTTGCTTGCTCTGGGGTTGAAGGTTGGCCAGAGGCTTGCTGAGTTGGCACAGTTGGAGGCGGTGGAGCCGGAGTATGGACTGGTACTGGGGGCTCCTGTTGCTGCCTCTGCTGTTTCTCTCTGCTGCTTTGCTGCTTCTCCTGTTGCTGCTGCTTCTGCTGTTGCTGTTGCTGCTTCTGTTGTTGCTGCTGTTGCTTCAACTGTTGCTGTTGCTTGTTGTGCTTGTGCTGTGCACGAGGTGAGAGGCGGGGATCCGGCTTAGACGAGGTCTTAGTCGGAGTTTTGACCCGCTCCGTCTCCGAGTCTTTAAGAGGCGGGAGGGGAGATTGGTCTTGACCCGGAGCCGAGGTTTGCTCGAGGCCTTGGTCTCCTCCCAGGTCCGAATCAAGATTCGGCGGCGGAATGTCGGCTGAGGTAGCGCGCACCGGGGAAGGGATTGCCCCTCCGGGGCTGCTAATCCCGGTGTTGGCCGCCAGGGGTGGCGATGAAGGGATAGGAGACAAAATGGAACTGTGGGTCTTTTGCGGCGATGGGATCGCTGCATAAACCGAGGTAAAGTGTTAACTCGGGTGAGGATAACTTCGGTGAAAGTAAAGAAGGAAAGAATGAGAGCAAGAAAAGTATGCGAAGTTTATCTTACCCCTTGCTGGTTGGTAGGGCCTTAGCCTTACGCTTGGAAACGACCTTCTTGGCTTTCTTAGTCGGAGGAGCCGCTGACCCGGACGCACCGGAGCGTTTCCGGGATGTGCCTTGGGCACCCGGATTGGCTGTAGCACGAGGTGCATACCATGAAATAGGAATAGCGTCAATGGGATCTAGGATTTGACAATCGTCATCTTCGTCGTCTGACAAGTCTTGAACGAAGACACGGGCGGATGGCTTACCCGAGGTAGAAGCCTTGGCACGAGGAACCGGCATATAATCCTCGTTGTCCGGATCTTCAGTCTCCTCGGGTCGCGCATGGCGATCTTTTGTCCATTTCGGGTCTTCAGGTCCCCATCTTCGGTGGCTTGTCGAGTAAACAGCTGCATGAGGAGCAAAGTAGATTCGGATTAGTCAGATGGTGCTTCACCGAGATAAAAGTAACCTCGGAAGGCAGAGCTATGTCAGTTCAAAGGTGACAAACTAACCGGAGGCGGAAGCCGGGATCGCTCAAACGGCTCTACGCCCCATTGCCAGTCATCCTCCATCTCGGTCTGAGCGATGGCCTTGACACGTCTCCTAACTTGGGGATGAGTAAGATCATGGGTGCTGACCCGGGTAGGGTCCAGCAGACCACTCATGTGGCAAATCTTGTGCACACGATACTGGAGGGGGTTGACTCGGCGCATGACGAAAGTCCTCAAGAGGTCGTCTGCACCGAACTTCTTTGCCAGCAGACCCTCAAGGGTTTGGTGGATCAGTTGGACCTCAGGAATGGTGTCCTGCGGGTCATAGTTCCAGTTTAACTCGGCTGTGGGGGGAGCAATGTTGAACTCCGGCAGGTTGAGAACATCCCGCCCTTCTGGGCTCTTCACATAGAAAAAGGACCTTTGCCACTTCCGGCAAGATTCTAAGCCGGTAATCCGAGGAAAGGGGGAGTGTTTCCTCGGAGTGATGCTAGCCGCTCCGCATGCGGTCATATCCTTCACACCTCCTCCTTATTCGGATGGTTTGCTTCCGGAGGCGGAAGTACTTGGCCCAGGCGGCGACAGTGGGCCAGAGGCCGAGATACCCCTCCATGAAGGAGGTAAAAGCTGAGAGAGATGTAATGGCGTTGGCAGGGAGATGGTGAGGTTGTAGACCGAAGAAGTCAAGAAATTCTCGGTAGAAGGGGCTAGCTGGGAGTCCAAACCCGCGCTGAAAGTGCGCAAGGAAGACCACCCGTTCACCCGATTCTAAACCGGTTCGAGTTCTGATCCAGGACGCCGGCATATAACCTCGGCCGTGATGCGCCGGGTCTTGAGCAACCAGTCGAGGTCATCTTGTTCTACGTCGGACCCCTCCCATCCGCCTCGGTTGCTGGGTGCCGCCGATGACTCGGCCGGGTCAGGGGTGCTACGACCTGACATCTCAGGATCAAAACCTGCAAAGAGTACAAACACAACCGAGATAAGTAACCCGGAGTTATGAATCTAGAATCGGAAAAAGTGACCCGGAAGAGCCGTGCAACTGACTCAGGAATAGAGCACGGAAACCGAGTTAAGTGACTCGGAAACCGAAATAAGTATCTCGGTTTAGGTTGTCTGTTTATCTCGGAAAGATGATTCGGGTAAAAGTTATAAACTTGACTTTGCCTGAATCTGTGAGCAAGCAAGATCTACCGAGCAAGTAAAAAAGAAAGTAAAACATGAGCATAAGGCAGAGAGAGTTGAAACTATCAGGAGCAATGTCAGGATATCAGTGCGAGAAGATCTAGAAAGGGACCTAAGCAGTTTTGCCTATGAGCAAACAAAGTTAATCCTAGCAAGTCTAGCGATTGGAGATCTAGAACACCCTAAGGATGAACAATGAAGAACATGCTAGGAAGAACACCTGAGAGGATTCATGAAGAAGTTAGAGATTGGGGATCCATACCGGAATGCAGATCCCGCGGGAAGGAGTTTGGCGGCGGCGGCGCGGTCGATTTCGGTCGTCGACGGCCGTGAAGCGTTCCCGGCGTCGTGCGGTGGCGGAGCTCGCGGCGCGGCGGCGGCGATGTCGTAGGAAGGAGAGAAAGAGGAAGATGGATGCGAAGAGGACGAGGAGAGGTGCCCGCTCCCCTATTTATGGGCACGGGGCGTGTGCGGTTAGCGGTTTCCCTGCGCATGTTTCCCGTAACGCCTGCGCGGATTGTCCGCGCACGATCTACGCGGTTGCAACGTTTGCGGCCGCACGATTAGCCGCATCGTGGGCCACAAGGTGGTAACTGCCCGCGGCGTGATTGCGTGTGGTTACTGGTGCGGGAATCAAGGAGGCGCGCCATGGTCAAACGCACTCGAGTGCCGTTGATACGTGACAGCTCGTGACGTGGGCAGTGTGTGTGCAGAGACATGTTTGTCCGCGCGCAGGAACCGAGGCAGCGCACAGCGTCTCTCTGCCGCGTGCTGTGGAGAGATCTTTGAGAGATTGTGGGAATCTTTTTGTGTCGGTTAGACCAATTGGAGGAGGAAAGTCGGACAAAGTTACTAGTTTGACTCGGAGAAACTCGGCCAGACCGAGACATGTTTGTTTCGGAAAGGCAGTTGGTTTGGTTTGTTTTGTTAAACCTGGTGTGGCCCTTCATCCGAGGTTGTCGGACCGCACCAGCTTCGGGGACTAATGTCGGGGGGCTACCCCCGGGTAGGGTAAAGTTGTGGTATGAAACAGCTCTAAAGACTGGACCGGGTCAAGGTCAAACCGGGTCAACCAAGTACCGGAGGGACCGAGGCATGTTGTAATTGCAAGCCGGCTAATGGCGACCGGGTCACGTAGGCCGGGTTGTGTTTGCTGAGTCATCTTAACCGACATATACCAACCGAGTTATGCTGACCGACGTATGTACGTCGGTAACTTGTATGTTTTCTTGTGTGCAGGGAAGGGTGTTCAGGAGGGGGAATCCGGCATACCCATGCTGGGTTATCCTTATGTCAGATAGAGGTCAGTGCTCCTGTCACATCCCGTCTGGCACGGGAGCGCCTGACACGGAAGCGCCTGACACGGGAGCGTGCAGGAGACCGAGATGGCATGCCATCATTCCACGCCGACTCCGGTTTATCTGGGAACAGACAGCGAGGCAAAGGCATGGGCAGGCCATGTCTTGTCTCTGCCAGAGGGTACCTTCTAGTTGTACCGTAGAGCTGCAGGAGATGGGCTTGTCACGTCCTGTCTCTGACAGGAGTAACATCATGACATATCCTCGGCATGGCTACAGTGTTCAGGGAGGGGCACTTCGGCAACTCGGTTTAGCCTACATATATGGCCTCACCTCCTCCTGCGTGAGGGACGACGAGGATGACGACCAGAGGGAGAAAAATGACGGAAACGAAGACAACGAGAGATAGCCAGAGATAAAGCACTGAGATATACTTCCCCCCGTAGCTCCATCTTCTACCTTGTGTTCTTCCCCATTGTTGAGATATACAGCTCAAGGAGCAGCTTGTACATTTGGTACCGAGATATACAGAGAGAGACAGGTAGGAGTAGGGGCTTTACCTCCTCACGAGGGCCCCGAACCTGGGTAGATCGTGGTGTGTTCTGGTGCTTGTGTGTTCTTTGTGTGTGCTTCTTAGCGCGCTAGCCCTCCCCCGGATCCACCAGCGTCCATCGGCCCCACACTTTAGCCATCCTATGGCATCTGCCGTGATACCACCATGACAGTGGTTTCCCTTTGGCTATTGCAATTGAAAAGAGCAAGCCAGAAATCTACTGAGGGAGGGATACCCAGGTAATCTTCGCAAAGGACGTGGAAGTTACTTACTTGGAGCATTGAATTTGGACCAATGTCATGAAAACGGAGGCCTAACCGCTTTATCAAGGAGCGGAAGAAGAGGGAGCCTGGGGGCTTGAACCAGCGCTCGACGTGCTCCGCGAATACCACTATTTCTCCTGGTCGAGGGTTGGGAATTACCTCCTCACCAGCCGCTCGCCATTCGCATTGATCTTTTGGCGGAAGAAGGCCGCGTGCAGTTAGGGATTCCAGGAAATTCTCGTCGATCCACGAGCCTTCCCAGTTGCACTTGCGGCGAGACATTTTCTCAGATTGATGGAGATCTTCACCAAAGGATTGTGAGTACGAGAAGCGGGATCGGAGGCGGCAGAAAGGAGCAGCAGATGCGTAATACAAGTCTTGATGCAGAACGCTAGGAAAAACGATGGGCCAGGATAAATAGCCCAGACGCGGAAGACGTTTAGATCTGAAAATCAACAGTCAAGGCAAGTTAAGCCGCCAAGAAGGGTTATAAGTTGCAGGTTGCAGATATGAAAATTGGAGTTCAGCTGGGATAATTCATGTGCGCAGCTCAGGGGTTTGTTAAGACAAAGAAGCCTTCGCTTGAAATCCAAGCTAAACTTGGGGGCTAATGTCGGGGGAAAACTTTCTGGATTAACCGCGGCCAGTGCGACTTGCTTTACTCGCACGGACAAAAGCCCACATGGGATCAAGCCCAACATCAAACCGCCACAAGGAGAAGAATCTAGAAGGCACGGAGGCGAGCCAGTCTCCGGATAGGTCCCAGTTAATATATTCCTTGAGGGGGAAGTTTCCTTTGTAACCTGAAGAGACTCTGTGCATATAAAGAGGACTCGCAGGACTTAGAGGGTTAGGCCCTTAAACCCTAGCTCATACGGCGAGTACCAGATCGGATCACCTCCATTGTAACACCTCGATTATCATATCAATACCAATCTAGGGTAGGCAGGAAGTAGGTCTTTTACCTCACATTGAGGGGGCCGAACCTGGGTAAATCTGTGTTGATCTTTGTTCCTGCGATCCAAAGCTCGGAGATACTTGACTCTCGTAATCCCACACCTACGAAGTCATCTATGACACCTGACGTGACAAACCCATGAGACCTGGCGCGCCAGATGTCGTGTCCGAAGTCACGATCACCGGAGGTCGCGAGACCCCCTTTTCGAGATTCAGTGAGGGACGCTAGGAGGATCTAAGCGAGCGAACGAGGAATGCAGAAAGTAGAACACACAAGCAGTTTACCCAGGTTTAGGCCGCTGGGAAGCGTAACACCCTACTCCTGCATGTCTTGATATATGGTGGTGATATGCGTATTTGGGTTACAAGGAGGCGTTCCCGGGTACTCCCTCTCTCTAGCTAGAACTATGATGATTCTCTCTCTCTCTCTAAGATCTGATAAGCCTAGCTAGCTTGCTTTCCAAGATGATCCCTCTGTTTCGGCCTGGTCCTCCTTTTATACGTCAAGGGGATACTGTCGTGGGTTTGTCACGTCAGATGTCATGGATGACTTCGTAGGTGTGGGATTTGCGCGAGTCAATCGTCTCCGAGCTTGGGATCGCAGGAACAAGGACGAACACAGATTTACCCAGGTTCGGCCCCTCAATGTGAGGTAAAGACTTACCTCCTGCCTACCCTAGATTGGTATTGATATGATATATGTGGTGTTACAATGGAGGCGATCCGATCTGGGAATCGCCGTAAGAGCTAGGGTTCTAGGGCTTGATAGCTTGACCCTGTCTAAGTCCTGCGAGTCCTCTTTATATACACAGAGGCTCGCTAGGTTACAAGAGTTCTACACGAAGCGATTGCAAGCTTGTCATCCAAGGCAAGTTTTACCACCGACCTTCTGGAGCCTTCCTTTGGCAGGCCACGATCATTGATCGGCCCATCTTTTACGTGGCCCAATAATAGCGTGATCATCAACTCACTGTTTTGGCCTTGAATAAGTCGCGGGTTAATTATTCCCCCGACATTAGCCCCCAAGTGTAGCCTGAACTTCATGGAATATCTTGATATGTTTTCTTGACTTTGAAAGGTTTCTTGGACGTTTAGGCTGCACTTTTTTTTCTAGCTTGCACTTCTTGCTCTGCGACTCATGATCACGTTGGACTGGCGTTTACTCGCACTTTTGGGGCGGCCTTGAAAATGCATGTGACTTCGTGAGCTTCTTACTTTGTCAAGGTTTGCCTGATAGCTTCAACACTTGATGATGACCAATCTTCAAATTTTTGATAACAATATGCTGTAGCCCCCAAGGATTGAGCTGATGTGATTTGACAATCATCTCAATTCTTCTCAGGAGTTTTTGAAGATCGTCACTGATACGTCTCCAACGTATCCATAATTTCTGTTGTTCCATGCTTATATTATACCATTTGCTACATGTTTTATATACACTTCATATCACTTTTATGCATTTTCTGGGACTAACCTATTAACAAGATGCCACAGTGCCAGTTCCCTGTTTTCTGCTGTTTTTGGTTTCAGAAAGTTACTTCTGGAAATATTCTCGGAATTGCACGAAACAAAAGGCCAAGTCCCTATTTTTCCAACACGTACACGGAGTCCGAAGGAGAGACGAAGAGCCACGAGGTGGCCAAACCATAGGCGGGCGGCAGGGGCCCACCGCGCCGCCTGGTGGTTTGGGCCCCTCGGGGGTCCGCCGACATCGCCCCTTCGCCTATTTATTCCCCGAGACGTGAAAACCCTAAAACACCGAGCCTTTCATCCAGAACATATTCGCTGCCGCCGCCGTCGTCAACCCTAACTCGGGGGGTTCTGAAGCTCTTCCCGGCACCCTGCCGGAGAGGGGAATCATCACCGGAGGGCTCTACATCGCCATGCCCGCCTCCGGAGTGATGCGTGAGTAGTTCATCCTTGGACTATGGGTCCATAGCAGTAGCTAGATGGTTGTCTTCTCCACTTGTGCCATCATGTTTAGATCTTGTGAGCTGCCTATCATGATCAAGATCATCTTATTGTAATGCTACATGTTGTGTTTGCTGGGATCTGACTTATATTGATACCTATGTGGAGCTGAATATTATATTATCATGTCTATGTCATTTGTGATCTTGCATGCTCTCCGTTACTTGTTGAAGCCTTGGCCAAGTGAATACTTGTGACTCCAAGAGGGGTATTTATGCATGATAGTTGGGTTCAACCTCTATTTAACCTGGGATAGTGACAGCAAGTTCTAAGGTTGTAGATGTGTTGTTGCCACTAGGGGTAAAACAGCAATGCTTTATTCAAGGATGAATGTATTGTTTACATTACGCACATTACTTAATGCAATTGTCTGTTGCTTGCAACTTAATACTGGAAGGGGTACGGATGTTAACCGGAAAGTGGACTATTTAGGCATAGATGCATGCTGGATAGCGGTCTATGTACTTTGTCGTAATGCCCAAATGAATCTCATAGTAGACACCACAACTCACACATGCATGTTATATGCACTTATCAATTGTCAATTGCCCAGCTGTAATTTGTTTACCCAGCATGTTAGTTATCTTATTGGAGAGACACCACTAGTGAACTGTGGACCCCGGTCCATTCTTTTACATCTGAAATACAATCTACTGCAATCATTGTTCTCTACTGTTTTATGCAAACAAACATCATCTTCCATTCGATACGTTTAACCCTTTGTTTTCAGCAAGCCGGTGAGATTGACAACCTCACTGTTAAGTTGGGGCAAAGTAATTTGATTGTGTTGTGCAGGTTCCACGTTGGCACCGGAATCCCTGGTGTTGCGCCGCACTACACTCCTTCACCAACACCTTCGAAGCAACCTCGTTTTCCTACTGGTTCGATTAAACCTTGGTTTCATACTGAGGGAAAACTTGCTGCTGCACTCATCATACCTTCCTCTTGGGGTTCCCAACTGACGTGTGACGTACAAGCATTGTTTCTGGGCTGTTGCCGGGAGATATTCCCTCGTCAACTTAGCCAGCAACACGTTTTCTGGCGCCGTTGCCGGGGAAAACCGAATTGCTTCTGCAAGGGGAGTCTCTCACACCCAATCTCTTTACTTTGTTATTTGTCTTGCTTAGTTTATTTTTATTTAGTCTTGTTTGCTCTCTTTATCAAAAACACAAAAAAATTAGTTACTTGTTTAATTCGGTTTGATTTTGTTTTTCAAAATGAATGCTCCTGAAGTTGAAGTTCGTTCTTTTAGGCAACTAGGAGGTGAAAATTTGAAAGATGCTTGGTATAGAATTAGTGATGCTCATCATAGATGTACTAAGAAACACTCTACCACTATCCTCCTTAGGAACTTTTATGTTGGTATCTCTAGTTGGTATAGGTATGTTCTAGACACTCTTACAGGTGGAAATTTCTTGGGTACTCCTGCTTTAGAAGCCTGTAATATTATTGAAAGTTTGGTAGGAACACCACCCACTAAAGATATTAAAATTGAGATCACCTTGGAGGATGTTATAAATAAGTTAGACTCTATGGAGAATTTTTTTCCAAATTTTCTTGATTGTATTGGTAAGACTAATGAATCAATAGCCACCATCAATGAAAGAATCACTGTTCTTGAGGATAATAATATCCATGACACCCAAAATCATAGAATTGATGAGTTAGAGGAAGCTATTGAAACCTTAAGTTCAACCTTTACTTCTCTTAAGTCTAAAAAGGAGAAAGTTTATGTGGGTAGAGAGCAAAAGTTTATGTATGTTCCTAAAGTGCCAAAACCAAAGACTCATTATGAGCTTAAAATTGATAAAACTTTTAGTACGGTTAAAGGTAATGAATGAAACACCTCCAGGAACATCTAAGATACCCATTGTTACAAGCTGTGTGTTGGAAGAAGCTTTTGATGATTTGAATGATTTGCCACTTGACAACACTTGATTTTCACTTTCTGCGCCTAGCTGAAAGGCGTTAAAGAAAAGCGCTTATGGGAGACAACCCATCGTTTTTATTTGCTGTTATTTTTGTTTTCTTTGAGTCAAGGAGTTTTGTTACTTCTGTAGCAACTCCTTTGTATCTTTATTTTATCGCAATGTTGTGCCAAGTAAAGTTCTATATTGAAAGTTGATGCAAGATTTGGATTTCTGCGCAGTGACAGATTTTTAGCTGTCACGGATTTGAGCTTATCTCCCTGTAGAAAATTCAAAAAATTCTGAAAAAATCACGCATATTCCTGAGATATGTACGCAACTTTCATTATTTTAGGCCAGATCCATCTGAGCAACTTAAGTGCCTCGAAAAAATTCGTCATTCCAGACTGTTCTGTTTTTGACAGATTCTGCCTTTTGTTTTGCATTCGCTCTTTTACTGTGTTTGTGTGGATTTCTTTGCTCCACAAAGCATTGGTGGCTGTAGCTAATGTCCAGAAGCTTTGGGATTGATTGTATCATTACAGAATATGAGAATTTTTGATTATGCACTAACCCTCTAATGAGAACTGTCTTGAGTTTGGTGTGAAGGAAGTTTTCAAGGATCAAGCGAGAAGGGTGATATTATGTGATCAAGAAGAGTGAAAAGCCTAAGCTTGGGGATGCCCCCGTGGTTCATCCCAACCATATTCAGAGAGACTCAAGCGTCTAAGCTTGGGGATGCCCAAGGCATCCCCTTCTTCATCAACAAACTTATCAGGTCATCTCTAGTGAAACTATATTTTAATTCTTTCACATCTTATGCGCTTTACTTGGAGCGTCTGTGTGTTTTTTTTTTGTTTTTGTTTGAATAAATTCGGATCCTAGCAATCCTTGTGTGGGAGAGAGACACGCTCCGCTTTTTCATGTGAATACTCATGTTCTTCACTTATATTTGTTGAGTATTCTTAACTAGCTACTGCAGTGCTTTTAGCTCCTGTTTTTCATGCATCTCTTCGAGCTGTTAGCACTTGTTTATAAATACTCTCTTGCTGCATTATATTATCATTTGGAGAGTTTATGTTTAAATAAATTGATTGGTGTTTGTTTGGAAGAAAGAAAATGCTACATGTAGTAGTTGGTATTGGAAAAGACATATGCATTCTTGTAGATCATTGTCTTGTTTCGATTTGATACTTTGCAATTGTTTTGAGCTCTCAAGTAGATCATGTTTAAGCTCTTGCATCATGTAGTTAAAGCCTAGTAGTGGAGAACTACCGTAGAGCTTGTTGAGACTTGGGATGCATATTTGTTCTCTCTAAGGTCTAGATATTTTCTGGTAAAATGTTTGAGCAACAAGGAAGACAGTGTAGAGTCTTATAATACTTGCAATATGTTTTTATGTGATTCTTGCTGTACCGGTTTATACTTGTGTTTGCTTCAAACAACCTTGCTAGCCTAAACTCTGTACTGAGAGGGAATGCTTCTCGTGCATCCAAAACTTGAGCCAAAACCCATGCCATTTGTGTCCACCATACCTACCTACTATGTGGTATTTCCTGCCATTCCAAGTAAATATTTCATGTGCTACCTTTAAACTATTCAAAACTTTATTACTCCTTATTTGTGTCAATGTTTTATAGCTCATGAGGAAGTATGTGGTGTTTTATCTTTCAATCTTGTCATTTACTTCTGACAGACTTTCACCAATGGACTAGTGGCATATACATCCGCTTATCCAATAATTTGCAAAAAGAGCTGGCAACGGGGTGCCCAGCCCCAATTAATTACAACTTTCATTAATAATTCTCTTCACATGTTTTGCCCTGATTTATCAGTAAGCAACTTAATTTGCAAATAGACACTCCTCCATGGTATGTGAATGTTGGAAGGCACCCGAGGATTCGGTTAGCCATGGCTTGTGTAAGCAAAAGGTTGGGAGGAGTGTCATCTATAAAGAAACTAAAATACATGTGTAAACAAAAGAGAAGAGGGATGATCTACCTTGCTGGTAGAGATAACGTCCTTCATGGGAGCCGCTCTTGAAAGTCTGGTTGACAAGGGGGTTAGAGTGCCCACTACCATTCGTTGACAACAACAAACACCTCTCAAATACTTATTTTGTGCTCTCTATATGCTTTCGAAAACTTAAAAAGCTCTAGCACATGATTTAATCCCTGCTTCCCTCTGCGAAGGGCCTATCTTTTACTTTATGTTGAGTCAGTTTACCTACTCCTTTCTATCTTAGAAGCAAACACTTGTGTCAACTTTGTGTGCATTGATTCTTACATGTTTACTTATTGCACTTGTTATATTGCTTTATGTTGACAACTATCCATGAGATATACATGTTACAAGTTGAAAGCAATGCTGAAACTTAATCATCCTTTGTGTTGCTTCAATGCCTTTTACTTTGAATCTATTGCTTTATGAGTTACCTCTTATGCAAAACTTTTTGATGCTTGTCTTGAAAGTACTATTCATGAAAAGTTTTTGCTTATATGATTCATTGTTTACTCTTTATCTATTTGTTAGCAAACTATAGATCATTGCTTTGAGTCACTTCATTCATGACATGAGCCTTGCAATATATTGATCAAGATTGTGTGAAAGCATGTCTCCTCAGAAATTATTTGTTGTTATCGTTTTACCTACTCGAGGACGAGTAGAACTAAGCTTGGGGATGCTTGATACGTCTCCAACGTATCCATAATTTCTGCTGTTCCATGCTTATATTATACCATTTGCTACATGTTTTATATACACTTCATATCACTTTTATGCATTTTCTGGGACTAACCTATTAACAAGATGCCACAGTGCCAGTTCCCTGTTTTCTGCTGTTTTTGGTTTCAGAAAGTTACTTCTGGAAATATTCTCGGAATTGCACGAAACAAAAGGCCAAGTCCCTATTTTTCCACACGTACACGGAGTCCGAAGGAGAGACGAAGAGCCACGAGGTGGCCAAACCAAGGCGGCGCGGCAGGGGCCCACCGCCGCCTGGTGGTTTGGGCCCCTCGGGGGTCCGCCGACATCGCCCCTTCGCCTATTTATTCCCCGAGACGTGAAAACCCTAAAACACCGAGCCTTTCATCCAGAACATATTCGCTGCCGCCGCCGTCGTCAACCCTAACTCGGGGGGTTCTGAAGCTCTTCCCGGCACCCTGCCGGAGAGGGGAATCATCACCGGAGGGCTCTACATCGCCATGCCCGCCTCCGGAGTGATGCGTGAGTAGTTCATCCTTGGACTATGGGTCCATAGCAGTAGCTAGATGGTTGTCTTCTCCACTTGTGCCATCATGTTTAGATCTTGTGAGCTGCCTATCATGATCAAGATCATCTTATTGTAATGCTACATGTTGTGTTTGCTGGGATCTGACTTATATTGATACCTATGTGGAGCTGAATATTATATTATCATGTCTATGTCATTTGTGATCTTGCATGCTCTCCGTTACTTGTTGAAGCCTTGGCCAAGTGAATACTTGTGACTCCAAGAGGGGGTATTTATGCATGATAGTTGGGTTCAACCTCTATTTAACCTGGGATAGTGACAGCAAGTTCTAAGGTTGTAGATGTGTTGTTGCCACTAGGGGTAAAACAGCAATGCTTTATTCAAGGATGAATGTATTGTTTACATTACGCACATTACTTAATGCAATTGTCTGTTGCTTGCAACTTAATACTGGAAGGGGTACGGATGTTAACCGGAAAGTGGACTATTTAGGCATAGATGCATGCTGGATAGCGGTCTATGTACTTTGTCGTAATGCCCAAATGAATCTCATAGTAGACACCACAACTCACACATGCATGTTATATGCACTTATCAATTGTCAATTGCCCAGCTGTAATGCCAAATCATGGCAATCACTGCTTTCTTCTCTCACATCCAGCAGATAGTACGATCCATTGTTTAGTTTTTTGCTGATGATGTAGGGTCCTTCCCATGGAGAGATAGCTTGTGCATTCCCTTATGGTCTTGCTTGAGTCGCAGCACTAGGTCTCCTTCTTGAAAGGTGCGGGTTCTGATGCGTCTGGCATGATAGCGTCGCAAGTCTTGCTGATACACCGCTGACCTTGATGCTGCCAAATCTCTGACCTCTTCTAATGTGTCCACAGAATCCTGCCGAGCTGCTTCATTATCTGCTTCGACATAGGCCGCAACTCTTGGTGAATCATGTATGATATCGCTGGGCATAACCGCTTCTGCTCCATAGACCATAAAATATGGTGTAAATCCTGTGGATCTATTAGGGGTTGTTCTTAAACTCCATAGCACGGCTGGCAGTTCCTCCACCCAACATCCTGGAGATGCTTCAACCTTTTCAATAAGGCGCGGCTTAATCCCATGGAGAATTTCCTGGTTAGCTCGCTCAGCTTGTCCATTGCTCTGCGGATGTGATACTGACGTGAGGTCCAGCCTTATCCCATTGTTCGCACAAAATATTTGTGTAGCTCCTTCAGAGGTGTTGCTTCCGTTGTCTGTAATGATACTATGGGGATATCCAAAGCGGAATATGACCTTCTTCAAGAACTTGACTGCTGTTTCAGCTTCACAATCTCCCACGGGTTCTGCTTCTATCCACTTTGTGAATTTGTCCACCACGACCAGGAGGTGAGTTTTTCCCGTTGAGGACCGTCTGAAGGGTCCTACCATGTCAAAACCCCATACGGCGAAAGGCCATGTGAATTGTACGAAGTGCTTGAGCTGGCATATGATCTTGCCTGGCGTATCTTTGACATCCATCGCACACTCTGACAATCTGCTCAGCGTCTGCTAGCGCCGTTAACCAGAAGAAACCATGTCTGAACGCCTTTGCCACCAAAGATCTTGACGAAGCATGATGGCCACAATCGCCTGCGTGAATTTCGTGCAAGATTTTTCGTCCTTCTTCTGGTGATACGCATCTTTGGAATGTCCCGCACGCTGCGCTTGTATAGCTCATTGTTTATTATTGTGTAGGCCTTGGATCGCCGTGTTATCTTGCGCGCCTCTACTTCATCCTCTGGTAGCACTCCGCGACTTAAATATGCCATGTATGGCTCTGTCCATGCCGGCTGTTCATGCAGGGCTGCGACTAAAGTTGAATCATCCTCTGGCTCTGCGATGTCAATCTCTGCTGGAGGCTTAACTGATGGGTTATGCAACTCATCCAAGAAAACATTGGGCGGGACTGATTGCCTATTGGATCCTAGCCGAGACAAGGCATCTGCTGCTTCATTTTGTCTTCGATCAACATGTTCAACTTGGAAGCCAGTGAAGTGTCCAGCAACTCTGTCCACCTCTCGTCTGTATGCAGCCATGTTTGCATCCTTACTGTCCCATGTTCCAGAAACTTGTTGAGCTACCAAATCTGAGTCTCCAAAGCAACGGATGCGACTGACATTCATCTCCTTTGCTATACGGAGTCCGTGAAGCAATGCCTCATATTCTGCTACATTGTTTGTGCAATTGAAGTGTATTTGGAGCACGTATCTTAGCTTGTCTCCCTTGGGGGAAGTGAGTACAACTCCAGCCCCGAGCCTTGTAGCTGTCTTGACCCATCGAAGTGCATGGTCCAGTATTTTGTTTCTGCCATGGTGGGAGCGACTTGAATTTCTGTCCAATCATTGATGAAATCTGCGAGAGCTTGCGACTTAATTGATGTGCGCGGCTCGTAGCTTATATGGTGTGGACCCAGCTCGATCGCCCACTTGGCTACTCTTCCTGTTGCTTCTCGGTTGCGGATGATGTCTGCCAGTGGTGCCGAGCTGACCACAGTTATTGGGTGTTCCTGGAAGTAGTGCTTCAGCTTGCGACTCGCCATGAATACTCCAAACACTAGCTTCTGCCACTGAGGGTAACGCTGCTTTGAAGCCGTGAGCACCTCACTTACGTAGTATACTGGCCTTTGGACTGGGTACTCCTTGCCTGGCTCTTGTCTCTCTACAACCATCACGGCGCTTACGGCACGAGAGTTTGCAGCTATGTACAACAGCATGGGCTCTTATCTTTGGAGCTGCCAGAACTGGAGCATTTGTCAACTGAATCTTCAGGGCTGTTAAAGCTTCGTCGGCTTCTGAGTCCCAAACGAAGGTATCTGATTTTTCAGCAGTCTGTATAAAGGCAGGGCTTTTTCTCCCAGTCTTGATATAAAGCGACTTAACGCCGCGACGCAACCGGTAAGTCGCTGTACGTCCTTGATCTTTTCTGGTTTTTGGAGGTCCATTACAGCCTTTATCTTGTCAGGGTTGGCTCGATGCCTCTTTCTGACACTATGAACCCCAATAGCTTCCCCGCTGGTACTCCAAAGACGCACTTCGTCGGGTTGAGCTTCATGTTATATCTTCTGAGATTTGTGAAGGTTTCTTCCAAGTCACTGATGAGATCCTGGCCTACTTGCGATTTAATGACGATATCGTCCACATAGGCGTGAACGTTGCGACCTATCTGCTCATGCAAGCAACTTTGAATGCACCTCTGGTAAGTCGCACCTGCGTTCTTCAATCCAAAGGGCATGCTTACATAGCAAAAGGCCCCAAAGGGTGTGATGAAGGATGTCTTTTCCTGGTCCTCCTTCTTCATCTTGATTTGATGGTAGCCTGAATAGGCGTCTAGAAAGCAACAACTCGCATCCGGCTGTTGAATCAATCACTTGGTCAATCCTTGGCAAGGCAAATGGGTCCTTTGGACAGGCTTTGTTGAGACTGGTGTAGTCAATGCACATTCGCCATGTGCCGTTCTTTTTCATAACTAGGACTGGGTTTGCCACCCACTCCGGGTGATATACTTCTGTGATGAATCCTGCGGCCAATAGGCGAGCTATTTCTTCCCCTATCGCTTTTCTCCTGTCGTCGTGGAAACGCCGCAGCGGTTGCTTTACTGGCTTGGCCAGGGGTTCACGTTAAGACTGTGTTCTGCCAATTCCCTTGGCACCCCTGGCATATCTGATGGTTTCCATGCGAAGATGTCCTTGTTTTCCTGAAGGAAAGCGATGAGTGCCCGCTCCTGTTCTTTCTCCATGTGGGCTCCGATGCTCGCCTGCTTGGATGAGTCGCCAGGAACAAGATCTATCTGCTTGGTGTCTTGGGCCGCTTTGAATTTCATTGGTGGTTCGGCAGATGGCGTGGTAACTACGCTCATATCATTGGGATCCACCTGCGACTTATAACTCTTTAGCTCTTCAGCGGCACAAGCTGATTCTGCGAAGGCTGCATCTCCCTCCTCGCACTCTATTGCTTTTTCTCTATCGCCGTGCACTGTGATGACCCCTCTTGGTCCTGGTATCTTCAGCTGTAGGTAAACGTAGCATGGCCTGGCCATAAACTTGGCGAAGGCTGTTCGTCCGAACAGGGCGTGATATGGGCTCTGAATTTTACCACTTCGAAGCATATGAACTCGCTTCTGAAGTTTTCTTCCGTCCCAAAGGTTACTCCCAGGGTTATCTTTCCCACTGGCTGTGCTGACTTTCCTGGGACGATGCCGTGAAATACGGTCGTCGTGTGTTGCAGGCTGGAGTCCATGAGCCCCAAGCGCTTGAACGTATCGTAGTACATGATATTTATGCTGCTTCCCCCGTCCATAAGCACTTTGGTTAGCTTGTATCCTGCTACATAAGGTGCCACAACTAGCGCCAGTTTCCCTGGCTCTCGCACTTGCGGCGGATGATCGTCGCGACTCCAAGTGACTGCATGTTCTGACCATTTTAGCCAATTGGGGGTTGCTGGTATCACAGTATTTACCTGCTGGCTTCTGCGACTTAATTTCTCTTCCCTCTTGGAGGTGTTGATAACTATTGTATGGTACTGCCCCACCTGCCTGGGGTTACTCGCATTGTGCGGTCCGGCGCCTGAACCATGAGTCGCACCAGGGCTTCCTTCATGGTGGTTTCCCCTGTTGTGTTGGCTTTCTTCTTTCCACTTCTTGTAATAATTACATTGCGCCTTGGTATGGTCTGCTGGCCGCCCGTCGCCTCCCGTGTGAAGATCGCACGGCCGATTAAAAACTTCTTCCATGTTAATTGGACGAGAGCCGATTCCTCGGCCTCTTCCTCGTTGGCCCCTGAAACCTCCACGTGTGTTGGCGACAAGCCCAGAGTTTCCTTCTTCACTCTTGCGCTTGTTTTGATTCGCGTTGTTGTGGCTAGTTTGTTGCTGTTGAGGCTTGCTGGTATTTTTCTTTCCTTCAACAGCGGCCTTCTCCTCTTCTCCATCTGACGCATCTCGGGTCTTGTCTGAGCCAGCGTATTTGTTAGCCGCAGCCATTACCTCGCTGAGACTCTTGACCTTGCCCTTCATGCGACCTAACTTATGGATCAGTGGTTCGAACTTACAATTTTTCTCCATGACTAGGACAGCTGAGCTTGGAGGTATGTTGTCTGAGGAGTGTATAATTTCTGCCACCCTCCTCATCCAGTGGCGACTTGACTCGCCTTCCTTTGAACGCAACGCTCTAGATCTTCTATATTGCAGAGTCGCTTGCAGGTTCCTTGGAAGTTTTTGACGAAAGCGTCTTTCAACTCTTCCCAGGTATTTATGGAGTTGGGGGGTAGATTTTGTAGCCATATGTGAGCCGCGCCCTCCAACATCATGTTGAGGTACCTTGCGCATATCTCTTCTGAAGCATTTAAAATACTCATCCCCATCTCGTAGTTGTTTAGCCAGGTGGTAGGGTCCATGCTGGCGTTATAGTTTGCCACCTTGCGTGGTCCTTTGAAATCTTCAGGGAAAGGTTCCGATCTGATCTTCTCAGTGAAGCATGCCGGACCTTTGAGTCGCGAGGACAAAGCTGTGGATGTGCCCGTAGGGTTGTTAACTTCCACGAGCCGCGTCTGCGTCGTTGGCATGATAGCCTGTGCTTCTGCGGCTTGTTCCTGCTGCCTCTGCGCGACCCTTGATACATCCTCCGGTGGCCTGCTTTGGACGCTTCTTTCTGCCGCGATCCCGCGGCCGGCCAGTACGGGGGCTGCTGCCCCTCGGCTTCTGCCCTGTTGGCCTGTTGTAGGACAGCAGTGCTCAACATCTGTATCGCACGCCGTGCTTCAGTGTTGATTGGGTCGTCGCCTGTTGGTACCATCTGTGTCAAGATATTAGCCGCTGCATACATGTTATCGACCGGGCTTTGGTAGTGGCCTTGTGGGGTATGAAACCTCCTTGGTTGTTGCGATGGTAGTTGCTGGGCTTCGTGGACAATCGATGGTTCCAAAATCCTTGCGACTGGTTGGTCTCCAGCAGCTGGAGTGGGTGGAAGTTCTATTGTTGGTTGAGTCGCGCGCGCTTGCGCCTGCGAGTCAACTTGTCTTTGAGTCGCGGCGAGCGCGGCTATCCTTTGCCGTTCCTGTTGGATTCCTTGGTTCACCTGTTCGAGCCTGCAGCGCTCTGCTTCCATCCTCCGAACCTCGTACAGGAGCTCGGCCCTGGCGGCCTCAATTTCTGTTGCGCGGACAGCGGCGTTCGCGGCTGACACCGGGATAAGTAGTGGGTTGCCGGGAGGTGTCGATCTTTCGGCTTCTCCCGCAGTTCCTGACGTACTTGCACCTCCGGCCATGTAGACTCCAACTGGTGCCGCCTCTTGTCTACCACTGGTGCGTAATCCCAGTAACTGTCCTCAAGAGCTGGTATGATGGACCCAAATTCTTGCGAGTCCATGCTCTCCAGAGACTCTTCTCCGTCACTGGCGAATCCTTCTGCTGAGTCGCCTTCTTGGACTGAGCTAACAGATCCGCCGCCAATGAAACCGACGAAGACGTTGATAGATCCAAACGGGATGATACGGCCGGTCTCCAGGTAATCAGCTTCTGGTCCCCAGCTTGAATCGTCAATGAGAGGCGTGCCATCGACCATGATGATGTGGCCAATGGCGAGATCTTCAGCTCCTTTCATCGATCCTGCGCGGAACGTGACGCTCTTGACCGCAGGCCCCACGGTGGGCGCCAACTGTCGTGGGTTTGTCACGTCAGATGTCATGGATGACTTCGTAGGTGTGGGATTTGCGCGAGTCAATCGTCTCCGAGCTTGGGATCGCAGGAACAAGGACGAACACAGATTTACCCAGGTTCGGCCCCTCAATGTGAGGTAAAGACCTACTTCCTGCCTACCCTAGATTGGTATTGATATGATATATGTGGTGTTACAATGGAGGCGATCCGATCTGGGAACTCGCCGTAAGAGCTAGGGTTTAGGGCTTGATAGCTTGACCCTGTCTAAGTCCTGCGAGTCCTCTTTATATACACAGAGGCTCGCTAGGTTACAAGAGTTCTACACGAAGCCGATTGCAAGCTTGTCATCCAAGGCAAGTTTTACCACCGACCTTCTGGAGCCTTCCTTTGGCAGGCCGCGATCCTTGATCGGCCCATCTTTTACGTGGCCCAATAATAGCGTGATCATGAAGTCGCTGTTTTGGCCTTGAATAAGTCGCGGGTTAATTATTCCCCCGACAGATACCACAATGGCCTTTCTCGGTGTGCTGCCTACCTTCCTCTGAGATAAGGACAAGCCAGAGCAGCTTTACTCCTGCTGCTTTTTAACCATGCACATGCCGTGTTCCCTCTATCTCGATCCCGTGAAGTCCCTGTATCCGGGGCATCAAAGGGAAGCACCGTCCTCAAGTCCCGCGAACATTGGCGTGAGCCTCGGGCTTGAAGCATAGTTCTTGGATTTCTATCCTGGGAAGGTGCTCATGGGGCCGCTCGGAATCATGGATAGGATCGCCAGTGGGCCACGCGGGAAGCTTCACGGGAACCCCATGTTCCCGGGATGCGACAATAGATTTTGGTAGATAGTATAGGTGTAGATATAAATGTAGATGGACATATAGATACATGTATATATAAAAATATATGCACATTATATCTCCAAGATATAGAAGTATAATTATAGATATAAATGTTCATCACGAGATCTCATCCGACTAGCAGCGACATCTCTTGTTCGAATTTGAGGTACGAGACAAAATGAATTTATGGGGTAGGTGGGGAGGTGTCGGTGTCGTAGATTAGAGGGGTGTGGCCGGAGTTGCGAAGGAGACCGGTGATGTCATGCTGCAAGGATGGCTGGAATCAATCACGTACATAAATCTAAATTTGGCACCCAGTAATCTTACCATGGTTGAGAGAACCAATCCCTTTATTCTGTTGTGAAAGTTGCCTTTGTAGGCCCGGATGTTCGGGGTCCTACCCGAATGTTCTAGAGCCCAAAAGTGCGGATAGAAGTTCGGTATCGCATCCAGTGAGCGGGCCACAAGTGGCAGTACTAAGAACTCTTTGGATAGGCCCCAAAGTGGTCCCGGTACTTCTCCCAAAATTTTCTGGGGCTTGGTTGTTTCAACCCTCCCGGGCTAACACTTCCGAGGGCTTGTCTGAGAGGAGTTAGTGGTGAAGCTTTCGGTATGCTCCGAAAGTAAGCCGAGGATGAAGGAGAGAGATGCATATCACAGAGGAGCAACGCGAGAGAAGCATCGCCATTGCCTTTCATCAACGTCCTAGCGAACCACCACTGTCTTTCTTCTTCTCCCCCCTCTGGCGACTCCCCGCACTGGCCAAGCCATATTCCAATGCCGCCACATGCCAATGCAATACCACGATGCCTCCCCGCACCACCCTGCCCTAGCTGCCTCCTCCGCCAGTCCATCGCACGCCGCCTGGCCATCCCTCCAAGTCCCCAAACCCTAATATTTATCAATCTAGGTGACCCGCAACCCTAACCCTAAGGTCGGGCACGCGTAACCATGCCCTTAATTCTCTTCCTTGCCATAGTACGCGCCATCGTGGGTAGCTGTGTCGGCCATGCCTCTCGCTTGGTCACGGCTCATCATCATCGGTGTTGCGCGACCAGCCGCATCAGCCCTACTTCGGCTCAGTGGATGACAACAACTCTCTATTTCCATATCGCTCTATCTCAATCTGGATCTGGTGTGCGTATGATGAGAAGGGGGATGATAAGGAAGACGGTTATGGTAGAGGAAGAAAGAAGACACGAGGATGCGATTTGGTGGATCTGTAGAACCCCCACCTTTTAACAAAGTTGGGATTCCCCGTGTAACGTGCTAGTCCCTGGATCGACTTGCTAGCACACACAGTTTGAGATGCAATACCATAACATTGTATCAAAGTATATTACACGATGATCCAGAATTTAAAAGGTTCGATACAAGGTGCATAGCCGAAGGCTAGCTCAAACCAAAGTAAACACACAGCGGAAAGCAAATGATACAGTGAGCCCTTCATCTCCATGTGCCACAGGCAAGCATGTTGGTTGTAGACTCGAAACCCTGTCGAAACCTCACTCATCGTCTGAAGGACCTGCAACGGTGAGTTACAACCCAACTATATGGGTCAGCACAATTGAATTGTGATGGCAAGATGACACTTATGTGGATATAAATGGCAACCTATATTCTACATGAATATTTGGCCGAGTGGAGTTTTGAGGCTGATTTGCATAAAGCCAGTTTTATCCTATCATTTGTAAAACAATTTTCATCATAGACAAAGAGTACCACTGATAGACATCAGTGAACACCTTTGACAACTACTCATGGCAAGCACCACTGATAGAAAACAGTGAGCTCCCATCCCTTATTCACCCTCAAGTTTTAATTTAGAAATTGGGATGAGGAGATCTTCAACAGCTTCCCGGTCTAGTTGCTCAAAATTGTCCATAACCGGGGGCACGGCTAAGTATACTCAGTTTTTACTCTCGAGAGGGTGTGCACTTTCACCACAAGACCCAATCATTCCCTCCTCCATTGCAACCAAT
Organism: Poa pratensis; assembly: GCA_947311845.1. Classification (NCBI taxonomy): domain Eukaryota; kingdom Viridiplantae; phylum Streptophyta; class Magnoliopsida; order Poales; family Poaceae; genus Poa; species Poa pratensis. The sequence continues at coordinate 21,786,581 of CAMZMU010000073.1, forward strand.
TATGAAATGGAAAAGGAAAGACTGAGATGAGATTTTTCGGAAGAACTTTCCCACCCCATAATGGCCTGACGCGCCTCACCTATAAACCACTACCACCACCTGTCAAGCCGGGATGAGTCCGCGCAACTTACTCCATCAAGACAGAGCCCATATGACATGTGGCTGCACTAGAAGCTACTGAACAAGGAGAGTCTACAATCTCTTTTAGCCTGGGTGACTTTCCACAAGTGTGCACTTCCACCAAGGGCAAATTACCATAGACATGGACCCCCTGAGTAGTCACCCACCATGGTCCACCAACCAGCACCCAGGTAGTTCATTGATTAGTTATTAATTTTTTTTATCACTATTGAACTAATCAAAACATTTTTCATAGCATGACTATACTAAGTTCCATACTACAAGCTCTGGGTGGGGGTTGGCTACACACTAATAGGAGCATAGCATAGTATAATAATCAGTAACAAGCCTATCATGCAAACTACTGAAAACACTAGATGCGTAGTAGTAAAAGTAGTAGGACTTTTATGGTGTCACTTGCCTTGGCCAACTGAAGAGTTGAAGTTACACTCTTCACAACACGTGAGACACTCCGCACAATCTAAAAGACAACAAACATACAACAATTCAACACACATGCACATTACAAAAACAATGCTATGCATGTATGGATGCAGACAACATTATTAAAAGAGTAGTACACTTTATTAGTTCTCTGGTTTTTAAATGATGCATGATGAAATGAGCAAAGTTTAATGCATTGTTATTATTTGAAAACATTTTAGAAATACTAGAGCATTTACAAGTAAATTTCATACCTTTGAACTTTTATTAATAAATAAAATAGTGTGTTAGGCTCTCTGGACAGAGGAGTTAATTTTTGACATTTACCAAAAGGATTCATTTTAAAATAATTTTTAAAACTCAGGTTTTAAATTAAATGGCCGAAATGTCCCTCTGTAATTTGATCAATTTTAACAGATGCAAAATGTAAAACAAATTATGCTACATTAAACTACAAGTTCATAGCTTTCCAACGGTATAAAGTTTGTTAAATTTGGACTTATGGTTTGAAAGTTATGAATTTTTGAAGTTTGAATTGATTTCTGTCTTTTTAAACAAATTTTAGAAGCTGGATTAATCTCAGCCGTCCGTTCCAACTAAAATGGACGCTCCAGATCGACCCGTACCGGTTCGCTGTCTAAACAGAACAGAGCCGTGGATCTTAGATCCAACGGCCCAGATCCTAACAACCCAGATCGGGCGGCGCCGGTGTGCCGGAGAAGCTCCGGTGGCGGTGGCGCCATGGCTGTCGAGCACGGTTTCGGCAAAAACAGAGAGTCGGGGATGCGGCGTTGATACCTGAGGTTAGAGGAGGTCGAGGCGAGTTCGACCGCGTGGTCTAGAGCGGTGGAGGTGCTCTGGTTGACGGCAATCCTTTGCCGGAGTTGCGGTGGCGGACGGTGACGTCGGGTCGTGGCCGGCGACGTCGACCTCGTGGTCCCGCGGCCACCAAAAGGTGTCAGGGCGGTGCGCTAGAGCACGGCGGAGACGAGGAGAGGGAAGAGAGGGGACGGCGAGGTCGAGGCTCACCGGTATCAGCAGAGGAAGGCAGCGGCCGTGGCGGTCTCTGGCGGAAAAACTCCGCGGCCTGGTGGCGTAGGTGGGGTGTGCGGGCTGGGGAAAAGAGGGGCGGGGGGCGAGGGGGATTTAAAGGGGCGCGGCCGAGTGCCGTTGCGAGGCTCGGGAGGGAGTGGGGTGAGTAGGGGAAGTGGGGCGCGTCGCGGCGAGGTCGTGGATGGGCGCGGCAGTTGGAGGAGGAAGAAGCTGACAGGTGGGCCCCACCTGTCAGTGAGCGCGGCGACGCTGACGGGCGGGTCCGCGTGCTCAGTGTGAGAGGGCGAGCGGGGCTAGGCTGGGCATTTCGGCCCAGTGGCGTTTCTTCGCTTTTCTCCTTTTTTTCTGATTCCTTTTCTTTTTCTTTTCTGTTTTTAAAACTTTGATTTAAATGTCTTAAGAAAAATATTTTAAAATATGTTTTGGAAAGCTGGTTTAGAGTAGAACAAAAATGTAGTCCTTAGAACAGATAATTAATTTTATAAATTGGGAGTATTTGTGTGGGTTAAATACCCCTTTTGTAAATACTTTTAAATAGTTACTATAGTTTGAGTTTAAACTTTATACTATTTTAATGACATGCAAAGATGACATGATGAGATGCATGATTGCATGGATGGTTTTAAAATTTCAAATTTTCCAAATTTTTGGGATGTTACAGACTACCACCCTTAAAAGGAATCTCGTCCCCGAGATTCATAGAGGCTAGCAAAAGGGATCGGTTTGGGGTATCTGGGGGCTACCACCCTTAAAAGAAACTTTTGTGGGTTGTCTAACTTTTTGGCTTCTTGTGTTGAGGTGACTCTATAGGTCAGCTATATCTTTAGTTGTCTGAGTTATGCTTCATCCTCATTGTTTCACACATAAGTATGTACTGGCATTTTCAAATGAATGAGTGCTTGAACAATTAATTGATCTTGGACTTACTGTTCATATCTTCATGCCCATTGTATACTTCTTCCGCATTGACATAATTCACATGTACTTTCTTGAATGGGTTTGGCTTAACTTGATCTGCCTTCTTCTCTGGGCATTCGTTGGAGTAGTGTCCCATCTTCTTACATGAGTAGCATTGCACCTGGCTGTTATCCTTTTTCTCTGAAGGGTTGTGGCGATGTTGTCCATTGTGGTTATTATCTCTATTGTGGTTGTCGCCTCTATATCCTCCATTATGGTGGTGGCCATGGTTGTGGTGACCGTCGCTTATATGTTGATGTACATTGTCTCCATGTTGATGTCCATTGCCACCATGCCTGTGAAATCCTGAATTACTAGTGCCATCATGGAAGTTACGCATCTTCTGAGGTGGTCCAGAGTGGTACTTGTCAAAGTTGTGCTTCCTTTTCGGGTTTCAGCCTGCTTTTGTTTGTTCTCCAAGATAGTGGCCTTGTCAAGAAGTGACTGGTAGTTGGGTGTGTAGACAACCGACAGTTGAATGGCTAACTCATCATTCAGACCATCCAAGAATTTCTCTCTTCTCTTGGCATCTGTGTCCACGTCATCTGGAGCATAGCGTGCCAGATTGTTGAATTATTCTATGTACTCTACAACTGTGCGGTTACTCTGACGCAGGTTGCGAAATTCTCTCTTCTTCAAGCTCATCATACTAGTGGATATGTGTGCAGTGCGGAAACCTTCCTGAAATGACTCCCAAGTGACCTCCTCAATTGGGTGAGTGATCTGATAGTTGTCCCACCAGCTGGCTGCAGGTCCTTCTAAAAGATGTGCTGCAAACCTAACCTTCTCTTCATCAGTGCATCCAATGGTCACCAGATTCTTATTCACCGAGCGTAGCCAGTCATCAGCTACAACGGGTTCTGAGGCGCTAGTGAATGTTGCTGGTCTCAGCCTCAGGAATCGGGTGAGCATGTCCACTTGAGGTGGTGGTGGGTTGTTGTTGTTGTTGTTTGCTAAGATCTGGGTCATCACTTGCATGAGCTGGGTCATCACTTGCTGTATCCCATCGTTGTTGTTGTTCCCATCGTTGTTATTGTTGTTTTCACGGCGAGGAGGCATCTGTGGGTTTAGCATAGATGAGAATCAAGATAGAAAGGTCTAAAGAGAATATTCCTACCCACCAGCAGATCAAGGCAACTCATATCAACCAACAACATCTAGCAAGCAACACAATCAAACAATCCTTTCCTTACAAAGACAAACTTTTGATAAATTTGATTTAAACAACTAAGGTGGTTTGGAAAATCAAACGTATCGACATCGCCATACCACAGGGGTTGGTATGGTCAATGTTCGAATCGTAATAAATACTAAATGATAAATGTTGGTCAACCTAATCTCGATAACACCTTCTAAGGTGCAGCTTTCTTGAATTGAGCAAGGTACTTCTTTGTACTGCCAGTCTTACGCGTCTTAATGGCTTCTAATTCTCCTTCCACTTCCTTCAGGCGGTCTTGAGTTAAACGGAGTCTCGCATTTAGGACTGTTCCTAGAATACCAATCGCGTTCCATGCTGCGCTCTTGCAGGAGTCGAAGAAACTGGGATAGTGTTCTGTAGCGGAGAAGATATGGTATCCTTTTCCCTTTGAGTCATCCTCCTTGCTTTTGTATAGGTGGGCTTGCACCATCCATACTTCTTGCCCTGCCTTCTTGTAGGGGTATCCCTTGTAGACGACTTCTCCCTCGAGGTCTAGGCTCCTCATGATGTTCTTTAGGGCCATGGGAAAATCAGTGTCACTCCCTAGCATCATGGTCCTCGTAGGTCCTTTATGAAAAGAGTCAGTGAAACTAGTCATCTACAAAATATTTTGAAAGAATAGCAAGGAGATGAGTGTTATGAGAAGGAAAAGAAAAACTGAATAGATGCAAGGTAAACACTCTTAAATCAAGCAATTGTCACAACAATATGGTTCAACACACTAACTAGCAAACTAGTATCGCCATACCACATAGGTTGGTATGATCAATACACTAACACAACGTTGTTTCGAATAAAACTAATTTGGGGTCCAATCTAAGGTAACCAGGGTGATACACTTCCTTGCCAACTTGTTCTTCCTTGGCACACTCGATTGATTCTCCTTACTTCAATTCTCTTCACTTCATGGATGCAATCTGGGCATCCTTAGAACGAATCAGGTCTTCCTGATCGCAGAGTTCCAAAGCCATATTCACTATGTCAGTCTTCAACTGGTTCACAGTGGTCTTCAAGGCATTAGCACTCTCATTCTCCTTCTCAAGAAGATGGGTACACTGGGCTTGCAGTTCGAGAATTTGTGCCTCCTGGTGTTCAATCTTGGCTTCCAACTTCATGTTGTCAATATCAAGTTTCATTTTGTCTTCGATGAGAGCATCCTTCTCCAAATCCATCTCTTGTTTCTGTGCGTCGATTTCCTCTCCTATCTCCTTGAGTTCATCGAGGTACTTCTGGGTGTTGTGAAGCCTAAACCGTAGTCTTTTTCCGAGACACTCGATAGCTTCCCAGGCTGCATTCCTTGCTGAATCAAAGAAGGAAGTTCGGACTATGGGATTGGTGTACATGCAACATCCTTCGGTCTTGTGGTCATCGCCTTTGCTCTTGTATATGTGGAGTTGCACCCACCAGTACTCCTGACCTTCGCCCACAAAAGGGAAACCCTTGTACACTGCCTCACCTTCAAAACCCAAGCTCTTCATGTTATCCTTTAGTACTCTTGGGAAATCAGTCTCGCAATGGAGAGTCATGGTCATCACTGGTCCTTTCTTGATGGATTCTATGAGGCTGGTCATCTAGAACAAAGACAATTGCTTTCAGAAGTTAGATTCTAGATGAGAGTTCGAGAAAGATAAAATGAGTGGTATATACATTTTTAGTAAACTGAATAAAAATAGGTTTTCAATCCTATGGCCAATCCTATTTCTATCCAAACCTAGGGTCACGAATCTACAGGCAACACAGTGCTCTAATACCATCTGTAGAACCCCCACCTTTTAACAAAGTTGGGATTCCCCGTGTAACGTGCTAGTCCCTGGATCGACTTGCTAGCACACACAGTTTGAGATGCAATACCATAACATTGTATCAAAGTATATTACACGATGATCCAGAATTTAAAAGGTTCGATACAAGGTGCATAGCCGAAGGCTAGCTCAAACCAAAGTAAACACACAGCGGAAAGCAAATGATACAGTGAGCCCTTCATCTCCATGTGCCACAGGCAAGCATGTTGGTTGTAGACTCGAAACCCTGTCGAAACCTCACTCATCGTCTGAAGGACCTGCAACGGTGAGTTACAGCCCAACTATATGGGTCAGCACAATTGAATTGTGATGGCAAGATGACACTTATGTGGATATAAATGGCAACCTATATTCTACATGAATATTTGGCTGAGTGGAGTTTTGAGGCTGATTTGCATAAAGCCAGTTTTATCCTATCATTTGTAAAACAATTTTCATCATAGACAAAGAGTACCACTGATAGACATCAGTGAACACCTTTGACAACTACTCATGGCAAGCACCACTGATAGAAAACAGTGAGCTCCCATCCCTTGTTCACCCTCAAGTTTTAATTTAGAAATTGGGATGAGGAGATCTTCAACAGCTTCCCGGTCTAGTTGCTCAAAATTGTCCATAACCGGGACACGGCTAAGTATACTCAGTTTTTACTCTCGAGAGGGTGTGCACTTTCACCACAAGACCCAATCATTCCCTCCTCCATTGCAACCAATTATGAAATGGAAAAGGAAAGACTGAGACGAGATTTTTCGGAAGAACTTTCCCACCCCATAATGGCCTGACGCGCTCACCTATAAACCACTACCACCACCTGTCAAGCCGGGATGAGTCCGCACAACTTACTCCATCAAGACAGAGCCCATATGACATGTGGCTGCACTAGAAGCTACAGAACAAGGAGAGTCTACAATCTCTTTTAGCCTGGGTGACTTTCCACAAGTGTGCACTTCCACCAAGGGCAAATTACCATAGACATGAACCATAGACATGGACCCCCTGAGTAGTCACCTACCATGGTCCATCAACCAGCACCCAGGTAGTTCATTGATTAGTTATTAATTTTTTTATCACTATTGAACTAATCAAAACATTTTTCATAGCATGACTATACTAAGTTCCATACTACAAGCTCTGGGTGGGGGTTGGCTACACACTAATAGGAGCATAGCATAGTATAATATTCAGTAACAAGCCTATCATGCATACTACTGAAAACACTAGATGCATAGTAGTAAAAGTAGTAGGACTTTTATGGTGTCACTTGCCTTGGCCAACTGAAGAGTTGAAGTTACACTCTTCACAACACGTGAGACACTCCGCACAATCTAAAAGACAACAAACATACAACAATTCAATACACATGCACATTACAAAAACAATGCTATGCATGTATGGATGCAAACAACATTATTAAAAGAGTAGTACACTTTATTAGTTCTCTGGTTTTTAAATGATGCATGATGAAATGATCAAAGTTTAATGCATTGTTATTATTTGAAAACATTTTAGAAATACTAGAGCATTTACAAGTAAATTTGATACCTTTGAACTTTTATTAATAAATAAAATAGTGTGTTAGGCTCTCTGGACAGAGGAGTTAATTTTTGACATTTACCAAAAGGATTCATTTTAAAATAATTTTTAAAACTCAGGTTTTAAATTAAATGGCCGAAATGTCCCTCTGTAATTTGATCAATTTTAACAGATGCAAAATGTAAAACAAATTATGCTACATTAAACTACAAGTTCATAGCTTTCCAACGGTATAAAGTTTGTTACATTTGGACTTATGGTTTGAAAGTTATGAATTTTTGAAGTTTGAATTGATTTCTGTCTTTTTAAACAAATTTTAGAAGCTGGATTAATCTCAGCCGTCCGTTCCAACTAAAACGGACGCTCCAGATCGACCCGTACCGGTTCGCTGTCTAAACAGAACAGAGCCGTGGATCTTAGATCCAACGGCCCAGATCCTAACAACCCAGATCGGGCGGCGCCGGTGTGCCGGAGAAGCTCCGGTGGCGGCGGCGCCATGGCTGTCGAGCACGGTTTCGGCAAAAACAGAGGGTCGGGGATGCGGCAAAAACAGAGGGAAGAGAGGGGACGGCGAGGTCGAGGCTCACCGGTATCAGCGGAGGAAGGCAGCGGCCGTGGCGGTCTCCGGCGGAAAAACTCCGCGGCCTGGTGGCGTGGGTGGGGTGTGCGGGCTGGGGAAAGGAGGGGCGGGGCGAGGGGGATTTAAAGGGGTGCGGCCGAGTGCCGTTGCGAGGCTCGGGAGGGAGTGGGGTGAGTGGGGGAAGTGGGGCGCGTCGCGGCGAGGTCGTGGATGGGCGCGGCAGTTGGAGGAGCAAGAAGCTGACGGGTGGGCCCCACCTGTCAGTGAGCGCGGCGACGCTGACGGGCGGGTCCGCGTGCTCAGTGTGAGAGGGCGAGCGGGGCTGGGCTGGGCATTTCGGCCCAGTGGCGTTTCTTCGCTTTTCTCCTTTTTTTTCTGATTCCTTTTCTTTTTCTTTTCTGTTTTTAAAACTTTGATTCAAATGTCTTAAGAAAAATATTTTAAAATATGTTTTGGAAAGCTGGTTTAGAGTAGAACAAAAATGTAGTCCTTAGAACAGATAATTAATTTTATAAATTGGGAGTATTTGTGTGGGTTAAATACCCCTTTTGTAAATACTTTTAATAGTTACTATAGTTTGAGTTTAAACTTTATACTATTTTAATGACATGCAAAGATGACATGATGAGATGCATGATTGCATGGATGGTTTTAAAATTTTAAAATTTCCAAATTTTTGGGATGTTACAGGGGCCCATAGTGGGCGACACTCGGTCAGGATGAACCGTGTTCATGGTCACCCGCTTAATTGCCAGTTCGTTATGTCAGACCCCAGATTTTATGTTCCCCCGGGTTATCTGATAAGCTCTCGAAGTATCCTTCTAAATTCTATAGGGTGCGTGTATCCTGTGACAAATGAAGTATACCACGTAACAATATAAGTTTTTTTTAAGGTTAATAGGCTGTTTTTTCATATACAACGGATTAAGGAAATGCACACCTTCTTATCTAGAGGTTTTGGCAAAACTTAGTTAGTCGTTAATGTATTGCTCAAACATGAATAATATAGAGTGGCTTCTTATTATCTATGAGGACCTTGAGAGTTTGGATATTATCTTATACAAGCTTCTTCTTATCTAGAGTTTTGGCAAAACTTAGTTAATCGTTTCCTTCTTTTCATTTTCAGTTTTCAACGCCGATGACTTTGTTAGTGCTTCCAGCTTGTTAACGGAATCGAGTGGCTCTCAAACATTATTGGTCACGTTCACGCCCGTCATGGGATTCCGCAGACCTCACATATTGATAGTTTTTTGATAGATCAAATGGTAGAGATGGCCCATGCCATGGGGAAGCATCAACAGAAATGATCAAAGGAGTGCTCTGGATCCAGATTTCCAGATAGACGGGCATCATTGTTAATTCGGTGCCAGGGAAAAGACGATTAGGGTGATGTTTACCGATAACCTTTTCTACGTATATATGTGGTAGCCGCATTATTCGCGTCTGTTGCTTCACCATGTAATCATGGTATGATGTAGTAGTGCCTCTGAGGACAAATGTCTTGAAGGTTCGAGGTAGCTGTGTGGGTTGGTAGTTTGGTACACATGGAGCTGGCTCCTGATCCTGTCTGGTACGCATTGAGTATTGTATGCTGTGCATGGTATGTATTCTCTCGTAGAAATAACTTGATTTTTCTACATGGTTTGCGAGCAAGTCTGGCCATGGTACATTTTTTTTGAAACGAAGGCAATTTTTTTTGTCTTATCCATGAATTAAGAAGAAATGTGTCCGATTTATTTGTGGGAGAAACCGGTCAAAAATCATACAACGACACCAACACCACAGGACGGAGCCCACACAACCTCGATAACACCTAAAGTCAAGTCAAGCTCAAACCACCACTCCGCAAAGATCCGGCCAGTCTTCCAACCTTGCCGATTTGGTGGTGTTGAAGACAACGCGACACAGGTTTCTCCTGTGTGTCGGGTGCTCGGCGTCTTGCAGTAGCAATCTTGGTAAGTGGGGGTGGCAACACAGGTGGACTGCATCTTTGGTGGTGCTCGTCGAGTACTGAGGCTTGATTTTCAGGGTGAAAACCCAAGGTCTGATCTTCATTGGTTGTATCTGGCAATGGCCTTGCTGAAGGCATTGTTTTGAAAACTCGGTCTTTCTCCGGGGTGAAAACCCAAGATCTTTGATCCAGCGACGACAATGCTTGTACATTGTTTCCTTCTTAGAGGCGTTGCTTTTGGAGAGCCTAGATTGTAGTACGGGTGTTGTATTCGGTGGTGGTTAGAGTGCTTCTGTTGTGATGTGTTGTACACCGTGACGGGGTTTTTCTTTTTCTTTTCTCTCTTGTTTATTTTGTTCTTAGCTGTGTGTATCCCTGATGTCTTTCGATGTCTTGTTGGTGCAGAGGCTGGGTGTAATTAATATCTTCGCGATATTAATATATTTCCTTTATAGAAAAAAGAAGAACCCGTAACCGTTATGTGAGAAGCAGATACGTGCACTCCAACGATGAAGAGACCAACCCTTCGGGACGCTCTGCCGCTCCATTGCTTGTTTGTTACTGCGAAGTCGAAACTGGTGTAGGATTTTACATGATTTGCGAGCTCTTTCTACTGTCGTTCGCGAAAGCAGATTAGGAATATGGTCACCGCGCGCGGCTCGGCGCACTAGGGAACGAAGCAAAGCGAAAGCAGCGTTGATGTTGGTCGGACGATGGCGAGTGACGTCCCTCCGACTCCGGGAGAGGTGAGACGCGACCAAGCACCCGTGCGGGTGCTCCGCCCACTCGTTTCACGACACGCGTAAAGCCAATCATATAAGCCGGGCCCCGATCTGCCCGCACGTGTGGGGGATGTCAGCTGGTCGTGCGATCAACGCTTCAACAGGACTGAATCCCACGGAGCCACAGTTTTATTTTCGATAATCTTAACAGCTAATAGTACTATGTCCAACTAGTACAATTTGTATCTCTGAAAAAAATAGTAGAATTTTCCTGTGGACCCCGCCCGTCGTGCACGCTTTGGGTGGTTGCCAAGCTAGTTTAGATTACTATTTTGCTGGCAAAGATATACTCGGCTGGGTCTACTCTAAGCAAAAGTACAGCAGGGGAGGCGTCAATTGACAATAATGTAGTCAATGTTTTATTTTACGGTTGAACACTCTAGTGTGGAATTGTAGTACCTGTTATGTTAAGTGTATAAGTAGATTTGGCTTGCCCTTTGCATCAGATCGGTCTTTTATAATAGTGATTAGCACATAAAGTTTGACATGGTATCAGAACCAATATCTCGAGCTCGAGTCATGTGTGGCACAATTTTCCAAAAAAATTCGGATGCCCCCTCCCTCCACGTACAAGGTCCCATTCTTTTCATGCGCGTACCTCTGAGTTTACACATGTTGGTCTCTCTCTTTCCGTCACATGTGAGGAAGGGTGTTAAGTGTATAAGTTAATTGGCCCTTTCCATTAGATCGATATTTTGTAATAGTGGTTAGCGCATGAATTTTGCAAGTTCAATTTTTGATGTTTGGTCCGTAGTCTAAGGTATGTTTGGTCTAGCCCAAGGTTACTACGCATCACCTTAGTCGTGCCACAACATATTAGAAATGTGTTTGGTTCATTGTCACAGTTGTGGCTTCCACACTTTTTTCAGCCATATGGTCCTCATAGGGCTCAATTTCTTGATCTTGCCACACTTGTGGTAGCCGTTTGCTCGCCACACTTGTTTTGGCAGCCACAATTTGCATAAGATTAGCTGTGGCAAGGTTAGTCATGAACCAAACATGTCCTAAACCAATTCTGGCTAGGCCTAGCATTTATGATGAAATCCTTATGCTAGTCTTTGTATGTCGGCCTATGAGCCGCTGGTGTTGCCGCATATTTCCTTCTTGAAGGCTTCGCGGAGGAAGAATGTCAACTTATTGGTAAGAGTTCTTTTTTTCCACAGAGACAAAAGTTTTACCTCATCTCATTAATTAAGAAGAAGTTTTCAAACAAGTCTTGGATTCACCCCAAAAGGTGAATCTCTCAAAACAAAAATCTTCTCTCGCGGCATTATACAACTCAAACGTTTAGGACCCGTGAGAACCCAAAGACAAGCCTCCTCTTTAATCTTGTTCACAACAGGGTAGGCATGTGGATTTGTTTCGGAACACCCTTGCGTTTCAAATTAAGCCATTTTTTAAATTTGGATTCAGTTATTCATTCGGTCTATTACCAGTGTTAGTGTTTTTACTACATTTGTCCTTTTATCTCCAGTTGTAATTTTTGTTTAGAAATGGTTACATGTTATCTGTCAACCTTCTATATTTTTCAAACATTTCCTTCGGCTAAAACCTGCTTTGCTTTGTTTCCCAGCCGGCGCAGAAAAGAACATCTCTGCTTTTCCACTCCACCCGAGAGCCAAATCATGTACGCCAAGATTCATTGCACCGTTCCGGATAACTCTTGGAACATGACTACTCCCTCCGTTTATAAATATTAGATGTTTTATATTTTTTGCCCCAGATGTATCTAGACATGGCTAAAACAAGTCTAGTTGCGGTTCGGCGCTCCGCCTCCGGTGGAATCGCCTGCCACCGCGGTTTAAGCCCGCCAGCTAAGATCAAAACTAAGCCGCACGATTTAGTCGGTACGATCGACTTGACTCGCGAGATCGTCTGTTCTTGCCGGTACGTGTGGTCGATGCACCAGGTTTCCGCCTTGATTCAGGGCCTGACGAGACGAACGACAGAAACTTGTGATCAGAACCACGCAGTCCAATCCAATCCGCACGGGCGAGCATCAACAGGGCCTGAGAACGACGCCGGAGTCGACCGTCAAACCTCATCCGATCTCATCCGTTTATGATAGGGTTGCCGTCGCTGGAGCGCGGATACGTTCACCGTGCTCTACCAGAACTTGATCAGGAACGCACCATGTACAGATACATAGTACCACTACATGCGTTGGTCCTGCAAAGTTTGGGAACTAGTGAAACGCCGGAGTTCAAAACATACAAAGATATTCCCATGACATCCACATGTATCTTTCAGAAACGGTGGACAGTTACCTTACACAACTCGCCACGCTAATTTCTTGATGAACTACTAGTGCAAGCAATATCGTCCGTGGAATATGGACTCCTGTTTTGGAGCAGTAGGCAATCAATATCGTCCGTGGAATATGGACTCCTGTTTTGGAGCAGTAGCTCCAAACAGGTCGAAGCGAAAGGGGCGGACCCAAGTGCAGCTGTGTGGGGGCTGGCCCCCACTCAATTTTTTGATTTCCTATGGTATTTCTTCATATTTCACAGAAATTTCTTCAGATTTTGTACATTTATACAAGGAATACCCCCAGTCAATTGATTTGCCCCCACGCTCTTAATTTTTCTGGGTTCGCCCCCGAGCGAAACAACAATTGGATCGATCGGTCGAAAGGGACGTCGCACTCGTTTTCAGTTTATGATATCTGACCATCTCTTTCCTTGGTCCAAGAACAGTAGTGCATACCTGGCTCAACCTCTGCTTCAGATTCCATATGTGCAAGGCATGGGGCTAGCCGTGCCTCGCTCAACTGGGCAGATAAGGATATCCATCAGGACAACTATCTCAGATTGGTGGGACGTTACGTGGGCAGCTGCAACACGATGGCTTCTAAATCTATCAGTACAAAGGGCTCGAGAACTTAAAAAGTCTGTGTAGAAATTGTGTCCTTCCAAATAGATATTGTTCATGACAACTCTTTGTGGAACTTGTGACTGTGGAATTGCTTAGTTCAGAATTACCGTTGAACTGGAAATAGTACTTGATGAAATTGAATTCATACATACTAAAAGTGTACTTATGTATCAGTGTTGGAATACAGAATCAATATTAAAATACTAATTGGAAGGAACTACGTTGATTGTCAGATAACAGCCCTGCCAAAACTAACCTGCACAATTAAATTGTATATTTAAATATGGCACCTAACTCAGACATGTGTTCTTGGAAACAAAGGAAATAAACAATGTCCAACTGCATATACATTATACTCCTCCGTTTTTTAAAGTAAGTCATATATTTTTAATCAACAGTCAACATAATGTAACTTTGACCGATTTTATTGATAAAACCATGAAAATTTTGAATATCAACATCAATAGACTCACCATCGTTATACTTTATGTATGTTTATAAATTTTATAAATGTTTATATTTTTTCTATAAGATTGGTCAAAATTAGACTATGTTGCCTTTTGACTAAAAATATACGACTTACTTAAAAAAATGGAGCTAGTATTGTGATAGTTAATCTTATCTGGACCCTGTTTGTAACACAAGTTTAAACAACTTGAAAACCTTTTTTTAACGCCCAAAACATAGGGGAAAATCCCCTACTGCATCATTTTCATTTTATATATAAAAAGGTTACAAAAAAGGAGTCCATGGCGTCAAAAAATTACAAGGTGTCAACCCATTGTGACATGCCTTCCTTTAGGCTAGGTTTGGCTTTGTGCATGACTAAATAAAAGTTTTCTTTAAAGAATCTCTTGCATTCTTGTTGGATTGCAGCTTCTCCTTCAAAGATGATCTTGTTGCGGTGGTTCCAGATAGCCTAGCAGCCAATTATTAGGATTTCTTTAAAACAAACAATTCTATATCTAGCTCTACCATCGATGAGGAGATCAAAGAGGTCAAGATCTGTATTCCATTCAAAGTTGAGAGACCACCAAACTTGAAAACCTATTGAAATTGTATCTGGTGCCTTTTGTGGGTTTGAATGATTAACGAAAAATGTTTAAGTAACCAACGTATTATTGAGTATACACGGAAATTAGTCTCAAGTTGTTGGTTTAGCCACAAGTAAGTTGGCACCTAAAATGGAGTGAAGATAGTGCGGAAAAAACATGAGCACTCCGAAGCGGAACTGATGACTCAAGAAAAAAGTTGAGAACTCAAGATCAAAATGAAAGTCTCAAACCCAAAAAGTGAAGACTTAGAGTAAGTGTTTTAGTTTTCTGTTCTTTTAAGTCATGAAAAATGTACTATTAATAGGCGTTGGATATTTAAGACGGAACATAAACTTAATTGTGTGCTCAAATAAACTCAATTCGAAAACAACAATCTTTTCGAATTCTCTTACTGCATCAGTATGGTGAAAAGTGAAATCTTGTATTGAACATGAGATGGAAGTAGCTGCTAATTTTTAGTATAACCTATGCTGAGTCTAGTTATTCAGTTTGTGAACACTGATGCTTATATCAGTTGATGCTTCATGGACTAGATTGAAGTATCAAATGTTTGATGCCATTTGCGTGCATCACTTTGTGAAGTCATATCGATGTGACCGTTATGACATGTCCTTACCCTGAGTATTCTTTGAACAACCAACTGGTGGGTTGTGTTATAAATAGGACTTGAGCCCGAGTGGGTAGGGTTGGTGACTTTAACGATTTGATGTGAATTTATGGACTATCCTTTGGAAGTCAAGCAAGTCCCCCCCCCCCCCCCCCCCACTCTCTGTATCTTGTTCGTGAAAAAAATGAAGTCAGCGGAGTTGAGCTAAATTCAGCAGTGCTTTTGAGCCAACGAGATCTTCTTGGTACTCATGGAGATGAGCACTTCTACATGGTTAGGAGTCATTTGTTCAATCATACAATGTGTGGATTAGCCACGGCAAGTCCATAAAGGTTTGGAGATCCCTCAAGATATGCCATTAGAGGACCCTCAAGATATGCCATTGGTGATCAGGCCATGCTTTGCTAAGCTTGAGATGACGGAGAAGAAGGAACTAAGTCCGAAAGTTCGCGCATGCGCTAATAACTTCTAAACTAAGACGTAGAGCTGGTGCCAACATTTTAAAGTCTGGGAAACAAATCGGTACATTCGTTCACTCTCTTAACAAGGTTATTTATGTCCTTGGTCATCTGTCTTAATTGCTTGCTGATTTGTTTATCTCTTTAAGGCATCAAATATGTTCTTTGTATCTTTGACTTTATCATGTGCATCATATTCTGTAATAGCAAATTCATTTACTAATTATTTACTCCGCAGTTGGAATGAAGGGTCTATTTATCCGTTTACTACTAAATTACTCTATAATTTGTTTATGAAGTTTTGTTGTCTTCTTTACTCTGCTAGTTATCTCTCCTTTTGAAGCCCGAGTCTATCTTATCTTAGATTTGCTCCGTGATTTTTTTAAGCATTAGTTTAGTTTACATCTTATTGCTAGCTTTATGTTGCTTCATAAAATCACTGGTCTAACATTATGTTTGTTATGTTAACTCATAAACTTGTTCTAATTTTTAGAATACTTATCTTTTATTAGAGTAATTTTCTTGCGAAACACCTTCACCCCCTCTAGTCATTTATCTCGATCCTTCTGTTGGTATAAGAAAATATATCCCCTTGATATTAGATTAACCACCAAGCTAGTTTATGATATGATCACTCTAGGGAACTCTAGGAGTCTTTGTAGACCCATGCTTAAAGGCACTCACGTTTTCTTTTTAGAGTATAAGAATGAAAATGCATCTCAAAGCGTTAAATGAGGACACATGGACAATCATCAACGAATGAATCACTATTTTACCATACGCCTTATGAGAAGCAAAAGAGAAAGATAGGTATTGGGAGTACATAGCAATTGATGCTCCCTTTTCAACTCACTATGTGTTAATTTTTAGGTCATGTCAACGTTCGTGAGTGAGCTCATGACATTTGTAAAACATTGGAGAACATGCAAAGGACTACGTCTTCATTGCCCCTGAATGGGACTCAGACTCCTCATAAGGTTCCAAGTTTGTTTCTTCATCCTGGTCAAGTGGTGCTTAGAAGAACATCAGAACATCAACTATTGTTGTTGCGTCATCAAACGCCAACAAATCAACTCTTGACACCTCACGTGATGAAGAAAGACCATTTTTGTGTCTCATGGCAAGAAACACTGATGCAAGGTATCTTAAAAATTCTCAAATTCTGATGCTCATGTAGATGCTTGATACGTACAAAACATATCTATAATTTTTGATTGATGGATGCGATTATTATATCACCACTACATACTTTATACATAATTTTATTTCACTTTACAATGTTTTCATTGGACTAACCTATTAACCCAGTGCTAGGTGCCACTAGTTGTTTTCTTCTTGTTTTTGCATCACAGATTATGCCCAGAAAATATCAGAAAAATGTCGGGAAAAAATGGAAAATTGCGTAACTTTTCGAGCCGAAGAGGAGAACCAGAGGGGGCCCACAGCCCCGGCGCACCCTTTGGGTGCATTTAGACGGGGTGGTGTGACGGGTGGGTGAGCGGGGCCCCTGGCCACCACATCTCGATGACCCTTCGCCTATAAGAACCCCCTTGACCTAAAAAGTCTAGCGTGCATATATCCTCCGGAGTTTCGATAAAGAGCCGCCGTCATCCTAAACCCTAGTTCGGGGCCTTGCACTAGCATTCGGCCGGGACGTGGATCCACCTTCGGAGCCATCTTCACCGACCTTGCTGCTTCTAATGGCGATCTGTGAATATCCACCCTCAGGGCCGAGGATTTGTACCGGTAGCTATGTGTCTATCTCTCTCTATTATGATATGATCTTGATTGTGATCATGGTCTTTGTTAATATAGTATAATCATATGATATGTTTCCATTCTTCCCTTTGTGTCTTGGATGATCTTGTTATTATGTAACTGATGTATAGTATAATCTCCGGAGGCGCGCAATGACATTAGGAACTCTATGGATTGTAGATTAGAATGAATTGATCATGAGTTTATTCTATGTTGGATGAATAATGGAATCATGAGATTACTTGATGATTGTTTGGTATAATTTCCTTAGTACCAAGTTGACAGTGTGGGTGCCGTATGGAAATATTTGAAAGACATAATTCATGAGTTGTCTAGTATGATCTTTGGATGCTCAAAGTGACAGTGTGGGGCTGTCCAAATATTAGAAATACGAAACTTAAGGTGTGACTTTGTAGCCCTACACAAGTCTCATCCCGTTTTGATCGATAAGAAGAGTGAACTCGGAGTAATTAATACCATCCATGTTTAGAAGGGATATCATATGTTTAATTATTTTAATGATGTCAGAGTCATCAGTAGTGAAAGTATATATCCTATAGGTATTGTTTCCAAGTATTGAAACACCTTTTTAGTCTGTTTTGTTAATTTTTACCTTGCTGCCATTTTACTTCAGATTACAAATACTTGATTTTACCATCATTATTACTTATATTTTGTCATCTCGTCGTCGAACTGGTGCACTATACATTTAACCATTGTGATGGGGACACAAGAAACTTATTGTATCTTAATTGCAGCCTTGTTCGAGAGATTTTATTTTCAACCTACACATCTCATGGTTCGATAAGCCTTGGCTCATTCACTTAAGAGAAATTTGTTGTTGTCCTACAAACCTCTGCGCTTGGAGTTCCAATTGAGTCTACAAGAATATAAGCGTGTAGTAGACATCAATGCTAGACCCTCATGTAGAAACTTGCTAAGATCGGTTGAAAACAAGAAAAAAAAATCATGGATAATTAGGAAAGTTTACTGATCAAAGAGATGAAAAAACGAAGCTTTTGTTGGGTCATGTAAGGTGCAACTGTTGCACAATGAATTTTTTCTACCGCGCTTGCCCAAGATCTTGCAGAGGAAGTAGGCCATGGGGATGAATGCTAGACCCGCGGTTGCGAAATTGGTAAAGCATGTTGGGACAATGCAATCCTTGTCCCGCTCGTCTTTGTGAACAAACCCACGGGGTCGACGAACACCTTCGCCTAGTTCAGATCATACAATAACTATGTTGGAATCCACAAGTACAACGAGGAGCTCAAGGTTGCAGATTGCTAGATCCGATCGCTCGGACATGAAGGGCGGTAGTGGCTAGGGTATTTCCAACACATGGAGTGGTTGAACTACCCGTAAGGGACCATCATCTCCACTACCCGTACACTACAATCGTATTTCCAACTCATGGACTGGGCTAGTTGTCCTGCAAAACTTGCAGCCCGGCTAAAACCCTAATCAAATTAAGTCCAACTCGAGTCGACACTTCTTCAGCCAGATGACATCCGGCTAGCTCCTTTCTCTTTAGTTTCTGACTATGCAGGTTCATGTTCACTCGGACACAACGAGTTACTCCTTGGATGTCCGATAATGGCTCTGAGTGTGAGGCACTCCCATGAACAGTCGACCTCATGTCGAAAGTCATTATGGGCTTCTAGTAGAGCATGCCGACTCCCGAGAGACGTAAAATCATAGTGACAAAGCTATACAAGGTGTATATGTCCGTTCCCTCTACCTCGTGATATACCTTTTCAAAGCTATGGACGAGATCTTGATTGCGTGGATCACACGTTCGCTAGGAGACCCCAAGAGGAAGGTATGATGCAGTGTAGCAGCAGTTTCCCTCAGTATGAAACCAAGGTTTAATCGAACCAGTAGGAGCAAGAAATCACTTCTGAAGGTTGTCAGTGGCGCGCTGATGTGGAACCTGCACACAACACAATCAAACTACTTTGCCTCAACGAAACAGTGAGGTTGTCAATCTCACCGGCTTGCTGAAAACAAAGGATTAAACGTATGGTGTGGAAAACAGTAGTAAATTGCAGAGAATGAAAAGGAACAATGTTTGCAGCTGGTTGTATTATCAGTGTAAAAGAATGGACCGGGGTCCACAGTTCACTAGTGGTATCTCTCCATAAAAGATAACTAACATGCTGGGTGAACAAATTACAGCTGGGCAATTGACAAAATATTGAGCGCATGACAATGCATATATATGACATGATGATTACTATGATATTCATGTGGGCATTACGACAAAATACATAGACCGTTATCCAACAGCGTCTATGACTAATAATCCACCGCCAGGTTGTCATCCGAGTTCCCCGTTGGTATTAAGTTGCAAGCAACGGATAATTGCATTAAGTAATGTGCGTAATGTAAACAAATGCATTAGACCTAATGGCACACCCTTAAGCTAAGCATCGGTTATTTTATCCCAAGTGGCAACAGCACATCCACAATCTTAGAAGTTATTGTCACTCTCCCAGATTACCGGAGGCATGAACCCACTATCTAGCATAAATACTCACTCTTGGAGTTACAAGCATCTACTTGGCCAAAGCATCTACGAGTAACGGAAAGCATGCAAGATCATAAATAACATATAAGATAGATTGATAATCAACTTGACATAGTATTCAATATTCATCGGATCCCAGCAAACACAACATGTAGCATTATAATAAGATGATCTTGATCATGATAGGTAGCTCACAAGATCTAAACATGATAGCATAAAGTGGAGAGACAACCATCTAGCTACTGCCATGGACCCATAGTCCAAGGATGAACTACTCACGCATCATTCCGGAGGCAGACATGGTGATGTAGAGCCCTCCGATGATGATTCCCCTCTCCGGCAGGGTGCCGGGAAGAGCTTCTGAACCCTCCCGAGCTAGGGTTGACGGCGGCGGCGTCTCTGGAACTTTTCGTGGATAATGGCTCGGGTATTTAGGGTTTTCGCATTGGGAAGAATAAATAGGCGAAAGGGCGGCGGCTGCGGAGCCACGAGGGCCCCACACCACCCCACGGCGCGGCAAAGGGGCCCGCGCGGCCCCATGGTGTGGGTGCCACGTGGCCATCCTCCGTCTCTCCTCTGGACTCCGTCTTTGTGATGGAAAAATAGGAGGTTCTGTCCAAGTTTCGTCCAATTTTGAGAATATTTCCAGACTAGCTTTTCTGGAATACAAAAACAGCAGAAAACAGGAACTGGCACTGTGACATCTTGTTAATAGGTTAGTCCCAGAAAATGGATAAAAATGCTATGAAGTGTATATAAAACATGTAACAATTGGTATAATATCAACATGGAACATCAGAAATTATAGATATGTTTGAGACGTATCAAGCATCCCCAAGCTTAGTTCTACTCGTCCTCGAGTAGGTAAAACGATAAAAACAAAATAATTTCTGAGGTGACATGCTACAATCATAATCTTGATCAAATAGTATTGTAAAGCACATGTTATGAATGAAGTTGTCTAGGTCAATGGTCTATAGTTTGCTAGCAAGTAGATAATGAGCAAACAACTGAATCATATAAGCAAAAAACTTTTCATGAATAGTACTTTCGAGACAAGCATCAAAGAGTTTTGCATAAGAGTTAACTCATAAAGCAATAGATTCTAAGTAAAAGGTATTTAACCAACACAAAGGAAGATTTAAGTTTCAGCAATTGCTTTCAACTTTCAACATATATATCTCATGGATATTTGTCAACACAAAGCATATAATAAGTGCAATATACGAGCATATAAAAATTCTTGCACCAAAGTTGACACTAGTGTTTGCTTCTAAGATAGAAAGAAGTAGGTAAACTGACTCAACATAAAAGTAAAAGAAAGGCCCTTCGCAGAGGGAAGCAGGGATTAAATCATGTGCTAGAGCTTTTTAAGTTTTTGAAATCATATAGAGAGTAAAAATATGTTTTGAGAGGTGTTTGTTAATTGTCAACGAATCAGAAAATGGAAAGTACAATATGACCCCTGCCAACCAGACTTTTAAGAGCGGCTCCCATGAAGGACGTTATTTCTACCAGCAAGGCAGATCATCCCTCTTTCTCTTTTGTTTACACATGCAGATATTTCACTGTTTATCATTGGTTGACTGATAAATCAGGGCAAAAATGTGAAGAGAACTAAGCGGTTAAAGTTGTAATTAATTGGGACTGGGCACCCCATTTGCCAACTCTTTTTGCAAAATTAATGGATAAGCGGATGTATATGTCACTAGTCCGGTGGTAAAGTCTGTTTGACAGTTTACATAAAGACATCCACCCCGTCCTCATGAGCTTGGTAAACATTGACACAAAATAGGAGTAATAAAGTTTGAATAGTTTAAAGGTAGCACATGAAAAATTTACTTGGAATGGCAAGAAAATACCACATATAGCTAGTTATGGTGGACACAGATGGCCTGGATTTGGCTCAAGGTTTTGGATGCACGAGAAGCATTCCCTCTCAGTACAGAGTTTAGGCTAGCAAGGTTATTTGAAGCAAACATAGGATATCAACCGACATAGCAAGACTTATATGAAAACATATTGCAAGCATTATAAGACTCTACACTGTCTTCCTTGTTAACCAAACCCTTTTACTAGAAAATATCTAGACCTTGGAGATACCAATCATGCAAACCAAATTTCAACGAGCTTTACGGTAGTTCTTCATTAATAGGTTTTAACTATATGATACAAAAGCTTAAACATGAACTACTTGATAACTCAAAACAATTGACAAGTATCAAATTATCCAATACAATGATCTACAAGAATATGTAAGTTTTTTCCATTATACCATCTACCACATGCAACATTTTCTGTTCCAACCAAACACCAATCAATTTATTTCAACATAAACTCTCCAAACAATTATAAGTGAAGCAAGAGAGTACTTTCTTTAAAAGAACTAACAGCTCTGAATAAGAGATGCATGAAAAACAGGAGCTAAAAGCATAGCAATAGCTAGACAAGAATACTCAACAAGTATAAGTGAAGAATAGGAGTATTCATATGAAAAAGCGGAGCGTGTCTCTCTCCCAATCAAGAATGCTGGGGTCCAATCAAGCACACAGACGCTCCAAGTAAAGCACATATGATGTGAAAGAATTAAAATATAGTTTCACAAGAGATGACCTGATAAGTTGCTGATGAAGAATGGGATGCCTTGGGCATCCCCAAGCTTAGACGCTTGAGTCTTCTTGAAATATGCTGGGGTGATTCATGGGGGTATCCCCAAGCTTAAGCTCTTCACTCTTCTTGATCACATTATATCACCCTTCTCTCTTGACCCTTGAAAACTTCCGCCACACCAAACTCAAAGTAATTCTCATTAGAGGGTTAGTTGTGGGGACCCCGGACTAGCTGTCCGAAATACCCGATTATGCTTAACACAACGATCCCGTGATGAGTCTGTCGTTGCACATAATCCGAATTGGATACCAAAGTTTACATCCATTACAGTACCGAATAAAAGTCTTACATAAATGGTCATTTAGACCAAGTTCTTACATAGGTGCCTTCATGGGCCAAACCAAATATATCAGCGGAAGCTACGGCGTAATCGACATCATATTCTAACGATGACGACCCGACAGGCAGCTGACTTGTGGAGATCCTTAGTTCGCATAGAAGTCGCCATACTCCTGCTCGGCGTAATGCTCCTCCTCGTAGTCTGGCTAGGACAATAGCCAGGGACGAAACCAATATGAGTACATTTGAATGTACTCGCAAACTACCCCAACATGAGTATGCACCAGTTTTATTTTAGTTGACAACTTTTCTTATTTAAAACATCTCTATATCTTTATTGAAAAAGGTAAGAAGAGTTTTGTAACTATTTTTAAAGAAGTCACCATTTTCACCTGTTTTTCCAAAACTCCTCCTTTTTCCCGACCATAGCCCGTCATGGTCCACTTTCGTCCCACCACCTCATACTGATCCGTTGGTATAGGTGTAGGAAACATTCTCCACTCCATTTTTTTCTTGAAAAACTCAAAGCCTTTTTAAAACTTGCACAAGGTCTTAGGATAGTCTCCCAATTGTCCATATCCGAGGACTCGGCTATTCGAATAGTTTTAAACACTCTGCAGAGGTAGCACGCTTTTAGCCCACATCCATCCGGCAACTCATCGTGTCTGCCATGTCTCGCCATATCAGGTGTATGCGAAGTAAGCCGTCGGCCCTAGCCTCTTATTTGCTCATGCTAGTATAGGATCCTTCCCATATGACACTTTCCATCAACACCCAGTCCGGTTTCCCGTCAGAAACCCTAAGTGTGAGGACTCATAGTTTTGTCCGGCGGTTTATGGTGGAACCTTCTATCCTCCCCACCAACTTGTGTGAGGACCCGGGTCAGGGGGTAGATCCTCGGACCATCCCCTCATGCATAACGGAGTCATCTCCGTCGATGAGGTATCCCATACTAATAAGAGCAAACTACATGACTAAGCCTTTTCCCATATGTGGTAAATGTGGTCGCACAGGGTAAGATTGGTCGCCATAGTACTAGGACACTGTGCATTTTTCATAAACATCACCACTTTTCCACTTTTCCAATACAACACCGACATCTAGGTATTCCATAAACTCACAAGAATTTTTAAAGGAGTTTTGAATAAACAACATTGTTTTTCCATCCTAAAGTTTTATATAAACTACTACATAGGGTGGCAAAATAATATCCATATACTTTTAAAATGGGTTTTATAAATCTTGCTTTGAGAGTAAACATGTTATGAAAGTAGATGCATATGTTGGTAGTGCAAGCTCAGAGAATAGCTTGCCTTGCTTGGCAAAGTGATCTTGCTCTTGTTCTTCAAATTCAGCAAACTCTCCTTCCTCGATATATCCGACAACGTTCTCGTCTAATTAATAAACAAACAATGCAAACAATCACTAAGCTATACAAGAAATCATCTCAACATAACAATCATCAACATCACAATTAGCTACTGCACACACAAACCACACAATTTGATTTTCAAACAAAATTGAATTAAACACTTTTTAATTACTTCTAAATTATGGCAGAACTAGTTATTCATGTTTAATTCCACAACTTGAGTTCTGTTGGTCACAAAAATACAAACTAAAATTCTATGGAAAGCTACTGATGTGTAGAAGACAACCCAATTTGAATTGGATCATTTGGAGTTACCAAACTCCCTACACATTGGATTGAATCCAGTAGCTCGATAATCAAGTTTTAGCTACCAATTAAATTCTGTTGCTCCAAAAATTAAACCCTTTTAGGGTAACTAAACATGGCTATATGTGAGCTAAAAAATTGGTTCTAAGTCAATTGGATCAACCAATAATTATCTAAAAAGATTTTGGTCCAGAAGGGTGTTCAAACTTCTATCTTAAACCCAATAATATCTACTGCACAAATAATTCCACCAAAATTTGGGAAGCTTATACATGGCAGTACTAAGCTAACAAAATTAGTTTGGAATTATTTGGACTCACCGAGCATCAGAAACAAACAAATTTAGATTTTAAACCTTATGTACTGTTTCTAATAATACTTTTTAAATATTTAATTAAATGAGTTGAATCCAATTGGGTTGGTTAAACAATTTCATAAGCTTTACAGAACATTTGAGTTTGATTTATTTGGATTCTTAATCTCGAGATATTGAATTTCAAAGTCAGGACCAGTACTGACTTCTCAGAGAGGAATTTAAATTCGAAACTAAATCTCTCTGGATAATGTTGAAAAGGCTGACAGGTGGGACCCAGTGGCAGTGTCACAGTGCGCGCGAGGGAAAACATTAAAACGCTGACGTGTGGGGTCCATACGTCAGTCTCTCTCTTTCTGCCTAATAAACGAAGCGGTACGCAACCGTTGGATCGAGATCCAACGGTCCACGTGCGACGCGACGACGGCGACCAAGATTTGGCGGCGCTGCCGCGCCGGCGGCGAGGTGGTGGATGATTCTCTCACCTAGGGGGCACGGGAAGGCACGGCGATGACGCGAATCGACGGCGGTGGTGAGGTGGAAGCTCCTGGCTGAGTCCTACTTGCTGGGACGGCGGCTAGCTCCGGCGGCGGGTCGACGGACTTCCCACGGCCACGGCAGCTACTCCGGCGAGCTCCCTACGGCGTTCCTGTGCACGATCCAGAGGGAAAAAGGGGCGGGTGAGGGTGGTGAAGCTGTGGCACCATGCTACGAGGCAAAGAGGGGAGAATAGGGTAGAGCAGCGCGGCGGCCGTGTCCGACCTTGACGGCGGCCGTGGCGCAGCAATGTCTGCCCTCCGGGCAGAGCACGGTGAAATTGGAGCGAGGGAAAGGGGGACGGGGTGGTGTGGAGTGAGCAGAGGGGGTCGGGGGTGGTTATATAGCGGCGGATGCCGGCGTTCATGGGCGAGGTGCACGGGAGTGTCCACGGCGCACCGGCGGATCTTTTCGCCCGAGGCTGACGAGGCACGGCGACGGGCAGGGCAACGCGGTGACGAGCGTGGTTCTAGTGTCTTCTAGAAGGCCTGGGCGGAGCGGCACGCGTCGAGGTGCAGAGGGTGGGACGAATTTCATCGGCGCCGTCCAAGCTGCCGCGGCGGCAAAGGGGGACAGGGCGGCGATTACGGCAACGGGTGCTCGAGTTCGTGCAGAGGGCGCAGAGGCGACGACCGTGGACGGCTGCGAGCAAGGGGGGCCTGGGGGACCCGGGGAAACGGCGACGCGCGCGGCGTACGGCGACGACACGGCGACGGAGAGGTAGCCGAAGACATTTTTGCAAAAACCTCCCTGGCTCCTTTGCTCTGCTCCTTTTCCTTCTTCTTTCTTCTAATTACGTTTTAGCCCTTCTGTTAAATGCAGCAGCATTTCCTGATTTAATTTGGGGCACTTAATCAATTTATAAAAATTTGCCAAAATTTGTGGGGCCTTCCCATAATGTGCAGAAGCTCCACAAAAATTGGCATAAAATAATAAAATGTTTTGAAACATTTTCTTTTATATTGCTTTAATTAAGGCATTTTAATTTATTTCAATTTGTTTTGATTTTAGAATTTTAAAACTAGTTCAAAATAATATTTGAGAGGGGAAAGTGGTAGGAACAAAATGGGGAGTGTTTATAAACCCACTCCACTGAATTTTGTTTGAAACCATTTGAAATTCTCACTTGGAGAATTTGTGGACACAATTGTCACTTTTATTTTTCTTGCTTTATTTTGCTATTTCACTTCTTTTCTTTTCTTCTTGTTTTTATTGAGAGCAAACAACATACCACTAGCAAGAATTAAACACACAAGCAACAACAAGAGATAGAATAATTAACAAAAGTTTTTGTTGGCTCTCATTTTTGGAATATAATATTGATTAAATTTTTGGGATGTTACAATCCTTCCCCCCTTAAAATAAATCTCGTCCCGAGATTTGCTAGGCTTAGGTTTTAAGGAGGTCTGGGAATTCGCTTCTAAGATAATCTTCGCGTTCCCAAGTTGCTTCTTCTTCAGAGTGGTTAGTCCACTGGACTTTGTAAAACTTGATCGCACGTCTTCGGGTAACACGAACATCTTCTTCGAGAATTTTGAGGGGTCTCTCACGATAAGTCAAATCTTGGTTCAGGTCGATGGAGAGGTGGTCGATGTTTTTGAAAACATCAGGCTGGTCAGGAACTTCAAGACACTTCCGGAGCAAGGAAATGTGGAAGACATCATGATAATCTCCTAACTCTGGGGTAACTCCAGCTGATAGGATACTTCTCCTCGACGAGCAATGACCTTGAAGGGTCCAATATACCTTGGCGCTAACTTTCCTTTGACATGGAAACGCTGCATTCCCTTGAGGGGTGTCACTCGGAGATACACATAATCTCCGACTGAAAGTGAGATCACGGCGCTTGGTGTCAGCGTAACTCTTCTGACGGGATTGGGCAGTTTTGAGGCGTTCACGAATAAGCTGAACTTGCTCTTCAGCTTCACGGAGGGTATCTGGTCCGAACAATTTGCTCTCTCCGGTATCGGACCAATTCAGGGGTGTACGACACTTCTTGCCGTAAAGGGCTTCAAAAGGGGCCATTTGCAGACTAGACTGATAACTGTTGTTGTACGAGAACTCTGCAAACGGAAGACAATCTTCCCACTTGGAACCATAGGATAGAACACATGCGCGAAGCATGTCCTCCAATATCTGGTTCACTCGCTCAGTCTGGCCATCGGTCTGGGGATGATAAGCTGTGCTAAAGGCTAACTTGGTTCCGAGGGCTTCATGAAGGGATTTCCAGAATCTTGAGGTGAATTGCGTGCCTCTATCAGATACAATCTTCTTAGGCACACCATGCAGGCTCACTATTCTGGAAATATACAGGTCTGCTAACTGAGCTCCGGTATGAGTGGTCTTGACAGGAACAAAGTGGGCAACCTTGGTCAGTCGATCAACGATGACCCAGATTGAATCATGGCCTCGGTTGGATCTTGGAAGTCCGGTAATAAAATCCATTCCAATCTCGTCCCACTTCCACTCGGGAATTTTCAAAGGTTGAAGCAATCCAGCGGGTCGCTGATGTTCAGCCTTGACTCGCTGACAGATATCACACTTGGCTACGAATGAACCAATCTCTCGCTTCATTCCATGCCACCAAAATCTTTCTCGAAGGTCTTGGTACATTTTGGTTCCGCCGGGGTGGATTGAATAAGGGGTCTCATGGGCCTCCTTCAGGATTAACTCCTTAAGTTCCGTGACATTGGGCACACAGATACGGTCATTGAATTTCAGCACTCCTTCAGCATCTTCGGTAAAACCGGGTGCTTTGCCGAGGGAAATTTTCTTCCTAATTCCCTCTATGCTTTCATGACCTTTTGGGCTTCTTTGATTTGATCCATCAGGGTTGGGGTTAACTCTAATTGGCGAGATAACCATGGCTAACAAGCTCTAGTCCAAAATCTTGGAAGTCTTTGAACAAGGCTGGCTGTTCGGCTTGGATCAGGGCATTCAGGGTGCAAGGTTTGCGACTAAGGGCATCGGCAACTACATTAGCCTTTCCGGGGTGATAATGGATTCCAATATCATAATCCTTGATTAATTCCATCCATCTCCTCTGTCGCAGGTTCAGATCTTTCTGGGTGAAAATATACTTCAAGCTTTTGTGATCTGTATAGACCTCGCAGCGATGTCCCGCAAGATAGGGACGCCACTTCTTAAGAGCAAAGACTACAGCAGCTAACTCCAAGTCATGGGTTGGGTAATTCTCTTCATGCGGTCGCAACTGCCGGGACAGATACGACACAACTTTGCCTTCTTGCATCAGAACGCAACCAAGTCCGAGGCGTGATGCATCGCAATACACGTCGAAACTCTGGGTGACGTCTGGCATGATCAGGATTGGGGCTGAGGTTAGTCTCTTCTTCAGTTCTTGGAAACTATCCTCACACTTCTGAGTCCATTCAAATTTCTTGTCCTTCTTCAACAGTTGGGTCAGAGGTTTGGCTATACTGGAAAATCCTTCAACGAACTTGCGGTAATAACCGGCAAGTCCGAGAAAGCTTCGGATTTCAAAAACATTGGTTGGGGATAACCAGTCAAGAATGGCTTGTATCTTCTCAGGGTCAACAGAAATTCCTCCAGCGGATACAATATGTCCAAGAAATGCCACTTCACTGAGCCAAAACTCACACTTGCTAAGCTTGGCATACAGCTGGTGCTCTCGGAGGGTCTCCAAAACTAGACGCAGGTGTTCAGCATGCTCTTCTTCGGTCTTGGAATAAATAAGGATGTCATCAAGGAAAACTACCACGAACTTGTCGAGGTACTCCATGAAAATCTTGTTCATGAGATTCATGAAATAGGCTGGGGCATTGGTCAGACCAAAAGACATCACGGTGTATTCAAACAACCGTAACGAGTGGTGAAGGCGGTCTTGGGAATATCTGTCTCTCGGATCTTCAACTGATGGTAACCTGTCCGAAGATCGATCTTTGAAAAGACTCGGGCTCCGTTCATTTGATCGAACAGATCCTCGATCTTGGGAAGAGGGTACTTGTTTTTAATGGTCACGTCATTCAGCTTGCGATAATCCACACACAGGCGTGTGGTACCGTCTCTCTTGTCCACAAAAATAATGGGTGATCCCCATGGTGAAGCGCTTGGGCGGACAAGACCTTTGCTTAGCATATCAGCCAACTGCTTCTTCAACTCAACCAGTTCTTCCGGATTCATCCGATAAGGCTTTTGGGATATGGGGGATGTTCCTGGGATAAGCTCAATTATGAACTCAATATCCCTATCTGGCGGCATACCAGGCAATTCTTCTGGGAAAACATCCTTGAACAGATGAACAACACGGATCTCATCTAGGGCGGTCGAGCTATGCTCTCATGGCAGCCTGGGTGAGGTTGACTAGTTTCAGACACATACTCCACTTCTACTTCTTTGTCGGTGGTGATGGATACAGCTCTTCTGGCACAGTCAATTCGACCATGGTACTTGGCTAACCAATTCATACCGAGTATAACATCGATGCCTTGGGTTCCCAGAACAATTAAGTTAACTGGAAACTTTTCTCCTTTGATCTCAAGGGGTACATCGGAGCAAAACATCTTGGTCTCTACGGTGGATTCTGGGATTTGGATGACCATGGGTTTGGGTAAGAGGCTCTTAACTAAACCTCCCTTAGCAACAAATTCTTGGGTAACAAATGAATGGGTAGCACCAGAATCAAACAGAACAGTTGCAGGTACTGAGTTGACAAGGAACGTACCCAGCACAACATCCGGAGCATCCTGAGCTTCTTCAGCATTGATGTGGTGCAGACGACCCTTGGCAACAGCAGCATTTCCGCGAGGTGCGGCATTCTTGCCATTTCCATTTCCATTGCGGCCTTGACCATTGTTCTGTGCCGGCGCATTGGGGCGCTGGACATTCCTCTTGGGATTGGGACATTCTTTGGAGTAGTGACCCTTGTTGCCGCATTCAAAGCAGATCACATTGGGATTGCGGGTGAAGTTGTTGAAGTTTCCTCCGGGACGGTTATTGTCATTGGGGCGGTTGAAGTTGTTTGGGCGGTTAGGGTAATTGGGGCGTGGAGCTTGGGGTGGACGATAGGCAGGCCTGGTGTTCTGCTGAAAGATACGAGGTTTCTGGCTGCTCGAACCTTCCTGAGCATTCATCCTCCTCTTGCGACCTTCATACATAGACTTGCGCTTGGTCTCCAGCTGGATGGCTTTGTCCACAAGTGACTCCAGATCACGGAAGTCATGGATAACCAAAGCACACTGAAGTTCATCATGAGTCCACTCATGAAACGCTCCATCTTCTTCTCTTCTTGTCGGTGTCATCAGGAGCATACCGAGATAAGTCGGTAAACTCCTCAAGATAACCGACCACATCTCTACTTCCCTGCCTCAGCTTGCGGAACTCATCCTTCTTCCTCTCAATAAGTCCACTGGGAATATGCTTCTTGCGGAACTTCTCCTGGAACTCAGCCCAGTTGATGACATGACCAGCTGGCTGGAGAGTCTTGGTAGTTTCCCACCAAGCTCTTGCAGGTCCAGCGAGATAGTGGGTTGCATACAACACTTTCTCATTTTCTCCCACAGCAGCAACTTCAGATTATTGTCGATGGTGCGAAGCCAATCATCGGCTTCTAGTGGGTGAAGTCCCTTGGAGTAGGTGGGTGGGTTGGTCTTCTGAAAATCGCCTAAGGTGGATCGCTGGTTCTCATTGCCATTGCCACCATTGTTGTTGTTGTTGTTATTGTTGTTGTTGTTATAGCGGCTGCGAGTTGTTGTAAGGCAGCGAGATGAGCTTGGCGCTCTTGCCGGGCATTTTCACGCTCCTCCATGATAAGTGCGAGAAGTTGGGTGGGGGTTGGGTCCGGTGGTGGTGGTGCTGATCCTGATCCTTCCGCATTGCTGCGACGGGGTGGCATCCTGAAGCACACCGGGTATAAGAGACAAGGCAAGAAAAGTTCGACTAAGGGAAAAGATGATCTCTCAAGTGGTTGATTAATCCTAAGATTTATATGAAAATAGTTCACACAGATTTAAACAAGACAAACATACTTATATTTCACAAACAACACATCAAGGAGTTCACATCAACATCAAGCTTACAACCTCAAGCTTACAACATCACCTTACATCTAGGATACATAACATCTGGTTTCCAAAAGAACCACTACTACTACTCGACTAGCTATAGGGGGTCAACCTAATCCTGCGGTAGTGATCAAGTCACTCGCCTACTGAGGTGGAACCTCCAGCTCTAACACGTCAGCATCTGACTGGTAGGCTGGCTCCTCGGGATCCTCCTCCTCGTCCTCGAGAACTGGCTCGAGTGGCTCCTCCTCCTCGTCAACTAACTCCTCCTCATCATCCTCCTCCTCACAGTCCATCTCCTCCACGAAGTCATCATCGTCACTGAGGAAAGCGTCGTTCTCCTTGCGGAGATCCTCGCCCTCCTCCTCCATCTCGTCAGTATGGTGCTCTAGATCCTCAATCAGTCCATCCTGCTCTGCCACCTTCGTGCGGAGCTTCACGATAGTCTTCCTCAGCTGGGCCCTCTTCCTGAGAAGAGCAACCTTCTCCACCATCAGCTTCATCTCGTTCTCGCGAAGCTCAACGAGCGACTCGCGGTCGAAGTGGAGCTGAATCCTAGTGCGCAACAGATCATCCTGAGTGCACTGAAGTAAGATCTCCATGTCCATGATGTAGCTCCCAAACATCGGGTGGTAAGGTGAAGGAGTAGGGTGTCCATCACAGTTGCGCCTCCCGTAGAACCGGAAACGGGAGTCTACTAACTCCGCCTTGTGCTCCTCACAAAGTCGGGCTAGCATCCTCTGTGTAGCAGTACAGAGACCATCAACCCAGGTGGCCTCCTTGGTGGTGAAGATGAGCGTCCTGGAACTGGGAGACTTGATGTTCCTGCGAACTGACGATCTGATGAGCCAGCTCAGCCTTCCAACACCGTGAACATCAATCTGAGCTCCCTCAAACTCTGGAGCGGGGCGACCTAACAGCTTGGTCAACTCGAACAAGTCCCTCTCAAACGTCAGCTTGCTGTCCTTCTCCAGCTGAACGAACTCGGTCCAATGGAGTGCCATCTACAGTTTTTAAGCAAAATTTTAAGTTAGTTAGGTGACAAGTATCAAAATTTTAATATAGTAGGGCAACAAGTGAGTCAAATTTTAACTTAATGAGAGGTGTACAAAATTTTAGGGATACAAGGAAAATGTAACATTTAATGAGAGTAAAATTTTGCATAAGTAAGAGGATTGGAGATAAGCAATTTTCGAAAATACTTCATTCCTTTCTTTTTAGAAATTCATCTTTTGTAACATTTGACAAACGACCATGCTAACTAAGGTTTCCTAAAGTCAGGATGGCTCTGATACCAAGTCTGTGGGGACCCCGGACTAGCTGTCCGAAATACCCGATTATGCTTAACACAACGATCCCGTGATCAGTCTGTCGTTGCACATAATCCGAATTGGATACCAAAGTTTACATCCATTACAGTACCGAATAAAAGTCTTACATAAATGGTCATTTAGACCAAGTTCTTACATAGGTGCCTTCATGGGCCAAACCAAATATATCAGCGGAAGCTACGGCGTAATCGACATCATATTCTAACGATGACAACCCGACAGGCAGCTGACTTGTGGAGATCCTTAGTTGGCGTAGAAGTCGCCATACCTGCTCGGCGTAGTGTCCTCCTCGTAGTCTGGCTAGGACAATAGCCAGGGACGAAACCAATATGAGTACATTTGAATGTACTCGCAAACTACCCCAACATGAGTATGCACCAGTTTTATTTTAGTTGACAACTTTTCTTATTTAAAACATCTCTATATCTTTATTGAAAAAGGTAAGAAGAGTTTTATAACTATTTTAAAGAAGTCACCATTTTCATCTGTTTTTCCAAAACTCCTCCTTTTTCCGACCATAGCCCGTCATGGTCCACTTTCATCCAACCACCTCATACCGATCCGTTGGTATAGGTGTAGGAAACATTCTCCACTTCATTTTTTTTTAAAACTCAAAGCCTTTTTAAAACTTGCACAAGGTCTTAGGACAGTCTCCCAATTGTCCATATCCGAGGACTCGGCTATTCGAATAGTTTTAACACTCTGCAGAGGTAGCACGCTTTTAACCCACATCCATCCGGCAACTCATCGTGTCTGCCACGTCTCGCCATACCAGGTGTATGCGAAGTAAGCCGCCGGCCATAGCCTCTTATTTGCTCATGCTAGTATAGGATCCTTCCCATATGACACTTTCCATCGACACCCAGTCCGGTTTCCCGTCAGAAACCCTAAGTGTGAGGACTCATAGTTTTGTCCGGCGGTTTATGGTGGAACCTTCTATCCTCCCCACCAACTTGTGTGAGGACCCGGGTCAGGGGGTAGATCCTCGGACCATCCCCTCATGCATAACGGAGTCATCTCCGTCGATGAGGTATCCCATACTAATAAGAGCAAACTACATGACTAGCCTTTTCCCATATGTGGTAAATGTGGTCGCACAGGGTAGGATTGGTTTCCATAGTACTAGGACACTGTGCATTTTTCATAAACATCACCATTTTTCCACTTTCCAACAACACCGACATCTCGGTATTCCATAAACTCACAAGAATTTCAAAGGAGTTTTGAATAAACAACATTGTTTTCCCATCCTAAAGTTTTATATAAACTACTACATAGGGTGGCAAAATAATATCCATATACTTTTGAAATGGGTTTTATAAATCTTGCTTTGAGAGTAAACATGTTATGAAAGTAGATGCATATGTTGGTAGTGCAAGCTCAGAGAATAGCTTGCCTTGCTTGGCAAAGTGATCTTGCTCTTGTTCTTCAAATTCAGCAAACTCTCCTTCCTCGATATATCCGACAACGTTCTCGTCTAATTAATAAACAAACAATGCAAACAATCACTAAGCTATACAAGCAATCATCTCAACATAACATCATCAACATCACAATTAGCTACTGCACACATCAAACCACACAATTTGATTTTCAAAAAATTGAATTAAACATTTAATTACTTCTAAATTATGGCAGAACTAGTTATTCATGTTTAATTCCACAACTTGAGTTCTGTTGGTCACAAAAATACAAACT
This sequence comes from Poa pratensis, assembly GCA_947311845.1. Classification (NCBI taxonomy): domain Eukaryota; kingdom Viridiplantae; phylum Streptophyta; class Magnoliopsida; order Poales; family Poaceae; genus Poa; species Poa pratensis. Next base: position 21,820,830 of record CAMZMU010000073.1, read on the forward strand.
AAAATTCTATGGAAAGCTACTGATGTGTAGAAGACAACCCAATTTGAATTGGATCATTTGGAGTTACCAAACTCCCTACACATTGGATTGAATCCAGTAGCTTAATAATCAAGTTTTAGCTACCAATTAAATTCTGTTGTTCCAAAAATTAAACCCTTTTAGGGGTAACTAAACATGGCTATATGTGAGCTAACAAAATTGGTTCTAAGTCATTTGGATCAACCAATAATTATCTAAAAAGATTTTGGTCCAGAAGGGTGTTCAAACTTCTATCTTAAACCAATAATATCTACTGCACAAATAATTCCACCAAAATTTGGGAGCTTATACATGGCAGTACTAAGCTAAAAAATTAGTTTGGAATTATTTGGACTCACCGAGCATCAGAAACAAACAAGTTTAGATTTTAAACCTTCTGTACTGTTTCTAATAATACTTTTTAAATATTTAATTAAATGAGTTGAATCAATTGGGTTGGTTAAACAATTTCATAAGCTTTCCAGAACATTTGAGTTTGATTTATTTGGATTCTAAATCTCGAGATATTGAATTTCAAAGTCAGGACCAGTACTGACTTCTCAGAGAGGAATTTAAATTCGAAACTAAATCTCTCTGGATAATGTTGAAAAGGCTGACAGGTGGGACCCAGTGGCAGTGTCACAGTGCGCGCGAGGGAAAACATTAAAACGCTGACGTGTGGGGTCCATATGTCAGTCTCTCTCTTTCTGCCTAATAAACGAAGCGGTACGCAACCGTTGGATCGAGATCCAACGGTCCACGTGCGACGCGACGACGGCGACCAAGATTTGGCGGCGCTGCCGCGCCGCGGCGAGTGGTGGATGATTCTCTCACCTAGGGGGCACGGGAAGGCACGGCGATGACGCGAATCGACGGCGGTGGTGAGGTGGAAGCTCCTGGCTGAGTCCTACTTGCTGGGACGGCGGCTAGCTCCGGCGGCGGGTCGACGGACTTCCCACGGCCACGGCAGCTACTCCGGCGAGCTCCCTACGGCGTTCCTGTGCACGATCCAGAGGGAAAAAGGGGCGGGTGAGGGTGGTGAAGCTGTGGCACCATGCTACGAGGCAAAGAGGGGAGAATAGGGTAGAGCAGCGCGGCGGCCGTGTCCGACCTTGACGGCGGCCGTGGCGCAGCAATGTCTGCCTCCGGGCAGAGCACGGTGAAATTGGAGCGAGGGAAAGGGGGACGGGGTGGTGTGGAGTGAGCAGAGGGGGTCGGGGTGGTTATATAGCGGCGGATGCCGGCGTTCATGGGCGAGGTGCACGGGAGTGTCCACGGCGCACCGGCGGATCTTTTCGCCCGAGGCTGACGAGGCACGGCGACGGGCAGGGCAACGCGGTGACGAGTGTGGTTCTAGTGTCTTCTAGAAGGCCTGGGCGGAGCGGCACGCGTCGAGGTGCAGAGGGTGGGACGAATTTCATCGGCGCCGTCTAAGTGCTGCCGCGGCGGCAAAGGGGGACAGGGCGGCGATTACGGCAACAGGGTGCTCGAGTTCGTGCAGAGGGCGCAGAGGCGACGACCGTGGACGGCTGCGAGCAAGGGGGGGCCTGGGGGACCCGGGGAAATGGCGACGCGCGCGGCGTACGGCGACGACCCGGCGACGGAGAGGTAGCCGAAGACATTTTTGCAAAAACCTCCCTGGCTCCTTTGCTCTGCTCCTTTTCCTTCTTCTTTCTTCTAATTACGTTTTAGCCCTTCTGTTAAATGCACCAGCATTTCCTGATTTAATTTGGGGCACTTAATCAATTTATAAAAATTTGCCAAAATTTGTGGGGCCTTCCCATAATGTGCAGAAGCTCCACAAAAATTGGCATAAAATAATAAAATGTTTTGAAACATTTTCTTTTATATTGCTTTAATTAAGGCATTTTAATTTATTTCAATTTGTTTTGATTTTAGAATTTTAAAACTAGTTCAAAATAATATTTTGAGAGGGGAAAGTGGTAGGAACAAAATGGGGAGTGTTTATAAACCCACTCCACTGAATTTTGTTTGAAACCATTTGAAATTCTCACTTGGAGAATTTGTGGGACACAATTGTCACTTTTATTTTTCTTGCTTTATTTTGCTATTTCACTTCTTTTCTTTTCTTCTTGTTTTTATTGAGAGCAAACAACATACCACTAGCAAGAATTAAACCACACAAGCAACAACAAGAGATCAACACAGTATAATTAACAAAAGTTTTTTGTTGGCTCTCATTTTTGGAATATAATATTGATTAACATTTTTGGGATGTTACATTAGTGCACAATCAAAAACTCACATGTTCTATAAGGACACAAACATGACCGTTACTTTTAACATTAGCTACTGCCACTGATGTTATGTGAAGCTCTTCCCCTAAAAAAGAATTCCACTCAACACTAGTAAAAGAGAGAATGCAAAAAATAAAAGACAGATTCTGTCTAAACAGAACAGTCCGCAAAGACGAATTTTTTTTGAGGCACTTACGTTGCTCAGATCGAAAAACTTTAAACTAACAAAAGATGCGTACATATCTGAGGATCACGCACAAAAATTTGTAGATTTAAATAATCTTTCTGTGATTTTACAGAATTAAAATGGTGAACAGCAGAAATCTATTCATGCGCAGAAATCCAAATCTAGCATCATCTTCCTATTAGAGGCAATACTTGGCACAACAATGCAATAAAATAAATATACAAAGGAATTGTTACAGAAGTAAACAACTCCTTGACTCAAAAAGAAAAGAAAAATTGCAGAAATAAAATAATGGGTTGTCTCCCATAAGCGTATTTCTTTAACGCCTTTCAGCTAGGCGCTGAAAGTAAGAATCAAGTGTTTCCAAGTGATGAAGCATCAACAGAATAATTTGCTCTAACAATAGAATCAAAAGGTAACTTCATCTTCTTTCTAGGGAAGTGTTCCATACCATTCTTGAGTGGGAATTGATATTTAATATTCCCCTCTCATATCAATAATAGCACCAACAGTTCTAAGAAAAGGTCTTCCCAAAACAATAGGTCAAGAAGCATTGCATTCAATATGCAAAACAACAAAATCAACGGGGACAAGGTTATTGTTAACCATTATAAAAACATCATCAACTCTTCCCAAAGGTTTCTTTATAGTATTATCAGCAAGGTGAACGTCCAAATAACATTGTTCCAAAGGTGCTAAATCAAGCATATCATAGAGTTTCTTAGTTATAACAGAAATACTAGCACCAAGATCACATACAGCATTGCAATCAAAATCATTCACCTTCATTTTAATGATTGGCTCCCAACCATCTTCTAACTTCCTAGGGATAGAAGCTTCATGTTTTAATTTCTCTTCCCTAACTTGCATGAGAGCATTAGTAATATGTTTAGTAAAAGCCATGTTTATAGCACTAGCATTAGGACTTCTAGCTAGCTTTTGCAAGAACTTAATTACTTCAGAAATATTTCAACCATCAAAATTAAAATCATTATTATCAAAAGTAATGGGACCATTGTCTCCCGCATCTCGAAAAATTTCAGCACTTTTATCAGGAACGGTTTCAGTGTTTTCAGGCAATTTTAAACGTATTGCAACAGAAGTAGAGACCTCGCCAACACCAATTACTTTACCATTGATAGTAGGAGGTTTGTTAACACTTGAGTTTATAGCATTTTCAGTAGTAGTATAGTATAAACTCTAGCAATACTATTCTTTTTGGCAATTTCATCCTCTCTTGCCCACCTAGCATGTAAAACAGCTAACATGCTCACATTATTATCAATTTTAACTTGTATAGCATTGACAGTAGCAAAGGTATTGTTATCAATAGTTTCAGGTTTAGCTGCCATTCTATTAATCAAAGAAGCTTGTGCTTCAGACATGGATGAAATGTAAGTTTCAGCATTAGAAATCTTAATCTGCAAACCAGAAATTTCCCTATTTAAGTTCTCAAGTTGATGTCCTATATTCTTCAACATAGCAGATTGTTCATTCATAGTTTTAGTAAACAATTGGTTTTGCTCATATTGCGTTTGCATAAAGTTCTTAGTAGCCTTTTCAACTTCTAACATCCTTTCCTCACTAGGCATTCCAGATCTACCATAAGAATTAGCATAACCATTGCCACTATTAAAAGGATAGGACTTATAATTGTTATTACTAAAATTACTCCTATAAGCATTGTTGTTGAAGTTATTGTTTTTAATGAAGTTCACATCAACATGCTCTTCTTGAGCAACCAAAGAAGCTAAAGGAACATTATTTGGATCAACATGCATTTTTCCATTTGTAAGCATAGACATAATAGTATCAATCTTATCACTCAAGGAAGAGATTTCTTCAACATAATTTACCTTCTTACCTTGTGGAGCTCTTTCGATGTGCCATTCAGAATAATTTATCATCATATCATCAAGAAGCTTTGTTACAGCACCCAAAGTGATGGACATAAAGGTACCTCCAGAGGCCGAATCCAATAGGTTTCTTGAAGAAAATTTTAGTCCTGCATAAAAGGTTTGGATGATCATCCAAGCAGTCAGTCCATGGGTGGGACAATTCTTTACCAATGATTTCATTCTCTCCCAAGCTTGAGCAACATGCTCATTATCAAATTGTTTGAAATTCATAATGCTACTTCTCAAAGATATAATCTTAGCAGGAGGATAATATTTTCCTATGAAAGCATTTTTGCATTTAGTCCATGAACCAATACTATTTCTAGTCAAACCATTCTTTAGCACGTCCTCTCAAAGAGAAAGGAAAAGTTTCAGTTTAATAATATCACCATCTACATCCTTATACTTTTGCATCTCACAAAGTTCAACAAAATTATTAAGGCGAGCAGCAGCATCATCAGTACTAACACTAGAGAATTGCTCTTTCATAACAAGATTTAAAAGTGGAGGTTTAATTTCATAGAATTCTGCGTTAGAAGCAGGTGAAGCAATAGGTGTACTAATGAAATCATTGTTATTCGTGCTAGTGAAATCACACAACTTAGTGTTCTCAGGGGTACTCATTTTAGCAAAATAAAAACAAAACAGAAAGATAACAACTTGAAAATAAAAGTAACTAATTTTTTTGTGTTTTTGATAAATAAAGCAAACAAGACTAAATAAAAATAAACTAAGCAAAACAATAACAAAGTAAAGAGATTGGAAGCGTGAAACTCCCCTTGCAGAAATCCTCTTGCTCCCCGGCAAAGGCGCTAGAAAAAGAGCTGTTGCAGGGAGTTAGAGGAGCTCGCAGAAATATTTCTTCTCCTCGGCAACGGCGCCAGAAAAAGAGCTTGATTGCGTGGATCACACGTTCGCTGGGAGACCCCAAGAGGAAGGTATGATGCAGTGTAGCAGCAGTTTCCCTCAGTATGAAACCAAGGTTTAATCGAACCAGTAGGAGCAAGAAATCACTTCTGAAGGTTGTCAGTGGCGCGCTGACGTTGAACCTGCACACAACACAATCAAACTACTTTGCCCCAATGAAATAGTGAGGTTGTCAATCTCACCGGCTTGCTGAAAACAAAGGATTAAACGTATGGTGTGGAAAACAGTAGTAAATTGCAGAGAATGAAAAGGAACAATGTTTGCAGGTGGTTGTATTATCAGTGTAAAAGAATGGACCGAGGTCCACAGTTCACTAGTGGTGTTTGTAGGGATATGCGCTGCAGAAAATCAAAAAAATTCTCTCACATGCGGAAGCAACACCCAAAGATCTTATCTAAGGAGATGCAAGTAACGGGAGGGTAATCAACATACCCTCGAAGAACACGAGCGTTGGACGTTAATCACAACGCAGCTTGGTGTAGACCTTGATGTGGTTCACTCCGATCAGCACCACAACGAGTGGTGCCTCCGAGATTTACACATGTACGGCTCAGCAACGTCTCCTCTTCTTGATCCAGCAAGCTTGAAGGAGAAGTAGATGGGATCCAAACCAGCAGCACGACGGTGTGGTGGTTCGGTGAGGTCTCACGTGGGCAGGGCTTCACCAAGCCAAGACCACAAGAGAAAGGAGCAAGAGGAAGTGTACCAGCTTAGGAATCCATTCATTTCTTTCCCCAAATGGTACCCTCCATATGTAGGATGTGGGGAGGAGCCATGAGGCTTGCCTCCTGAGCTTCCCCGGAAGGAACCAGCCTCCAAATCTTCCCCTGGAAGAAACCAGCCTCCAAATCTTCCCCAGGAAGAAACCAGCCTCCAAATCTTCCCCAGGAAGGAACTTGGCTGCCAAATCTTCCCAGGAAGGAACCAGCCTCCAAGGCTTCCCCAGGAAGGAACCTAGCTGCCAAGACTTCTCAAGGAAGGAACTTGGCTGCCAAATATCCTAAGTGGGACGTTCGGGATAGTGGGCCCCACCATGGGACCCACCGGAACATTTCAGGAAAAACCCGATACAATATCGGTTAATTCCTGAACCTTTCCGGAACCCAAAAACCACATTCCTATATATGAAACTTTATCTCCGGACTCTTCCGGAGCTCCTTGTGATATCCCGGATCCTATCCGGGACTCCGAACAACCTTCGGTCTCACCATTATAATTATCCCAAAGCTACTCTAGCGTTACCGAACTTTAAGTGTGTGACCCTACGGGTTCGAGAACAAGTGGACATGATCGAGACTCCTCTACGATCAATAACCATTAGCGGGACCTGGATGCCCATAATGACTCCCACAAGTTCAACGAAGATCGTTATCGGTGTGAACCACAATGTCAACGTATTCCATTTCCTTTGTCTCACGATATTTTACTTACCCGAGATCTGATCGGCGGTATCACCATACCTAGCTCAATCTCGTTACTAGTAAGTACTCTTTACTCGTTCCATAATACAACATTCCATGTGGCTAACTCTTTAGTCACGTGCTTGCAAGCGATACCGAATGTGCATTACCGAGTGGGCCCAGAGTATATCTCTCCGTCACACGGAGGGACAAATCCCAGTCTTGATACATGCAAATCAACAAGTACTTTCGGAGATACCTGTAAGACACCTTTATAGTCACCCAGTTACGAAGTGACGTTTGAAGTCCCCAAGACGTATTCCTCAGTACCCGGGATAGACATAATCTCATGGTCAAAGAAACAGGATACTTGACAATACAAGACATGGCAATATATACTTATTGATCCGATCAATATTGCTATGCTTGGTTGGGTCTGTCCATCACGTCATTCTCCAATGACATGACCTCGTTATTAATTGACAACTCATGTCCATGGTTAGGAAACCATAACCATCATTAATCAACGAGCTAGTCTAGTAGAGGCTTACTAGGGACTCTGTGTTGTTTACATAACCACACATGTATTAGGTTTCCGGTTAATACAATTATAGCATGGAGAATAAACATTACCATGAACATGGAAATATGATAATAACTCTTTATTATTGCCTCTAGGGCATATTTCCAACAATCTCCCACTTGCACTAGAGTCAATAATCTAGTTAACATTGTAAGGATCTAACACCCATGGGCTTATGGTGTTGATCATGTTTGGCTAGTGGAAGAAGTTTTAGTCAACGGGTCTGACACCTCAGGTCCGTTTGTATTTTGCATATCTTTGCGTCTTCACGCTCCACTCATTCATAATGATGTGGAATCAGCTTTGTATATGTTCGAATCTCTGGTGGAACCTTAACTCTCGGCATTAATTATGGAGCCAAACATTGTCTCACAATGGAGCTCCATAGCTTTACCTTCGTCGGAGCTACACCAAGTTCAGTTATGAACTTTTGATTCAACACCCTCCTTCGCTGCTTCCAAAGCGGCGATATACTCAGCTATCATTGTAGAATTCGTCACAGTGTTAAACTTTGGAACACTTCCAAATCCAGCATGGAACTCCTTCCAGCTTACTGCGTCTCCGAATAACCAGCAAGTTTGATTGAGATCGATAATCGTCAGGATTAGTCATGAGTCTAGCATCGGTGTAACCCCTTACAACGAGCTCATCATGACCTCCATAGAACGAGAAACAACTCCTTAGTCCTTCTCAAGTACTTAAGGAAGTTTTTCACTGTTGTCCAGTGATCATCATCCATGATCACTCTGGTATCTGCTCATAACACTTATGGCATAGGACACATCTGGTTGTGTACATGTTATGGTATGAATGATTGATCCAATCAATCATGCATTCTTGCTCATCATGTGTCGAAGACACTGAGTCTTGCTCAACTTCAACCATATGAACATGGTAAGAACACTTCTTGCCTTTTCATACCGAACTACTTCAGTACTATGTCCATGTACTCTGGCTTAGCCATATTAGGTATCGGAATCTATCTCCATAGATCTTTATATCCAATATGTAGGCATCTTTGCTTTAATCATTCATAGAAAACTATTTTCAATGAAGATTTAGCTGTATTAAGAAAATATACATTATTTCAAATCAACAATATGTCTCCACATAAAGTTTTAGAAATATTTCTCGGCGCTCCCACTTACTTTCTTGAATTCTCAAGCATCTTTGCCGTCCACGATGAAGTCAAAACATTTTAACACTTCATCTAGGCAAATATTCCAACTCCGTCATGCTTGCTTCAGTTCCATAAAATGAACTCTGAAGTGAGCATACCTTTCTAGCATTATATGCAACGACAAACCCTCAGATTGCATCAAATGCATGTCCTCGGTTAGCTTCCATTAGGAACGCTGTTTTGAAGTCCATTTGCCATATCATATATGTAGCAATTGCTAGATTTATCCGAACAGACTTTCAAGCTTGCTACGGGAGACAAATCTCATCGTAGTCAACTCTTTGAACTTGACAGAAACACCTTTCATAAGTCAAGCTTCATGGATGTAAACATCCATATCTGTTATAGATCCATATACGTTCGTAGGCATTACGCCTTCCGTAGGGACTACCAAGTTCCAAACTTGATTTTCGTAAATGGAGTCTATCTCGGATCTCATGGCGCCTAGCCATTTAGCGGAGTCAGGGCCCATCATTGCTTATGTGTAGGTAGCAGGCTTATCATTGTCTAACAATAATATTCCATCCGATAACCATTCTGGTTTCGGGTGAGTCCTACTACATCTTCATGGTTCAGCTGCTGGCTCGACTGAAGTTACTACATCACATGTAGAAGCTTCCGTATCAGTCAAAGTGAGAAACTCCGGAACCTCTTCCGATGCGCCACTCTGACCTGAAGACGAAGATTCACAATCTCGTCGAGCTGCACTGTCCTCCCACTCATGTTTTTGCAAGAAACTCTTTCTCGTAAAACACACATTGTTCCTGACAAACATTTTGCCTTACGTGCGGTAGCCGAGGAATACCAAAACGTTTTTGGCATAACCAACGAAGAAACAAAACATATCCGTTTTAGGATCGAGCTAATAGTAAACTCCTTTACATATGCATCGCATCCCCGTGCCATATCTCATATGGTGTCGTTCAAACGGATTTAGATGGCGCTCTTTTCAGTGTGTAAGCGACAGTCTCTAAAGCACAACTACAAAAGATAATGGCAGATTAATAACATCATCGATCTCACCATGTCAAAATAGGCTCGATCACGTCTCTCGGACACATCATACACCTATGGTGTTCCGGGTGACGTAAGTTGTGGAACAATTCCGCAACCTTTCAGATGTTCGCTAAACTTGTAACTCAAATACTTATCTCCGTGATCCAATCATAGAGATTTTATTTTCTTGTTACAATGATTTCCACTTCATGCTGAAATTATTGAACTTTTCAAAAGTTTCAGTCTTATGTATCGTTTGAACATATACTCATATATCTATTCAACACATCCGAGAAGGATATGAAGTAAAAGAATCTACTGCCCACGGTTACACTTCTGTGCCACATACATCACATGTATGATCTCCAACAAGTTAACCGTTTGTTCAACATTGCCTATGAACGACGTCTCTCGTCATTTCCTTTTGAAATGATTCACAAGCGTCAAATGATTCATAATCAAATGACTCCAGAAATTCCATCACTATGGAGTCTCTTCATGTGATTCTTTCCAATATGACTTAGACGGCAGTACCACAAAATGTGGAATTCTAATCATGAATCTTACGACGTTTAGCGCCAGTGTTATAGATGTATTTTGTTACTTGTCAAGATTTCACCAAATCCTGAATGTATGACGACGACCGTAGCAACTATTGCTTCGTTCTTGTCACACACCATAACATCCTTTGTTGGTCTCTTAGGCCATTGTATTTCTTGCATCGAGTTGCAAACAAGAGCAACCGACCTGGTATCCTTGTGATCAACAATTGGTCACTATACCCAAGAAGTACATTGTTTGACCAACAAACAATACATCAATAACATGTATAACAATTATACCTGAGCTGGACATTTCCAGACTTTTATTTTACTGCCAGATTCTTTCTGTAGTTCCTCTTCCGGTTTCCCCGTGTCTGAAAGTTTTACCATCATCAAATGATTGGCGTTCTTCTAGATTCCACTCTTAACAGTCTTTTAAGCATAGTGATCAAATCACCCATACTGTTTTCCATCTCAGTCATGAACAATTCATGAGAATGCTACTATTGCACGGAGGGAGGGAAAACAAGAATACTATCAGTGCCCAACTGGTTGGGGTTTAGGACGCCAAGCGTCTACAACATTGACATGTACCTAGACAATCTAGGTATACATGTTAACTCACTGAATTATCCTTGGTCATTTGCACACAAACCAATCTTTTGATATCATATATCATTCAACCATTGGTTGTGTCTGAAACAATTTCAGCTCCTGGATTGTCTCTCAGACACTCAGTGCTCAAAAACATTTCTGAGGTTTGAGTTCCACTGAGGCAAGTATGACATAAGACGCTAAACTGGAATCAATGCTCTTAGATCACATCTATATATGCATATCTCATAGATCATATCTAATGACATACATTGAGCAGGAGGGTTACCAAAAGTTTGCAATAGGACTAAATCTTAACTTGATACCTTTGAGGACAATCCTCACAGTACGGTACTAGTCCGTAAAGATAATTACCAGATATCCAACAGTTTAATCTATCTCAATCAATCAAGCCTAGTGGTAGTTGAGAAAACGAATGCCATTGACTACAATGAATGATGCAAATACATAATTTGGACTATGTTCATGATAAAGAGTTCAGCGTAATCAAATTACCAAGTGAACTCCCACTTAAACCAACATCCCTCATAGTTGTTAAGTGGAACACGATCCAAATCCACCACACCAAACTCCGATCATCACGTGAGCCGATGTAGCTTCAATGGTGAACATCAACCATGTTGATCATATCAACCATATGATTCGTGTTTAACCTTTCGGTTCTTGTGTTCCGAGGCCATGTCTGCACATGCTAGGCTCGTTAAGCTAACCCAAGTATATCTGCCTGTGTGCCGAGGCCATGTCTGTACATGCTAGGCTCGAGCAACACCCGCTGTGTGGAACGTAGAATCCATCACACCCGATCATCACGTGGTGCTTAGAAACGAAGAACTGTCTTGGCGGTGGCATACTTGGGGAGAACACGATCTTAATTTTGAGTGAGGGATCATCTTATAATGCTACCGTCGTGCACACGCAGAATAAGATGCATAAAGGATAAACATCACATGCTTAAACAATGTGATATGGTATAGCCCTTTTCTTGCGTCTTGATCTCCATCTAGAACGCACGGCATGATCTCCATCATCCCTCCAGCAAGATGCATGGTTGCCTCCACCATCACGTTGCATCCACAACTATTGCTAACTCCTTAGCGATAAAGTAATGCAATTACATGGCGTATTAAGTTGACACGCAGGTCACAAAATAATAAGACAACCATTTGGCTCCTGCCGGCTGCCGATCTCATGACACGCAGGTCACAAAATAATATTACAATCAATGTGCATCTCATACAACAAATATTGTAAAATTGGGCTATACCAAATCACAACCACCCCTGCAAAAACAAGTTAGACGCCTCTCCCTTGATTTTTGCAATTTTACGTGGCTTCTAGGGGCTGCGTAAGAACCGTTCTTACCTACGCAAAAACCACAACGCTGATAATACAAGTTGCTTATTAACTTCTATAAGCCCTCCATTGTAAATCCGGTTTCACTATGATAAGAGCGACAGACACCCGCCAGCCGCATATGCAAACCAGTTGCATGTCAAGTGCAGAACCGGTCTCAATCCGAAGACTGTAAAGTTGGTCCGGGCCGCTGCATCTTACCATGCCACAAAACCAAGAAGTACACGCGAGAGGGTAGCAACAATAAATATCAAACGCCACACAACTCCTTGTGTTCTATCCGTACAAAGCAACTACGCAAAGCACGGCTCTGATACCACTGTAGGGATATGCGCGACAGAAAATCAAAAAATTCTCTCACATGCGGAAGCAACACCCAAAGATCTTATCTAAGGAGATGCAAGTAACGGGGAGGGTAATCAACATACCCTCGAAGAACACGAGCGTTGGACGTTAATCACAACGCAGCTTGGTGTAGACCTTGATGCGGTTCACTCCGATCAGCACCACAACGAGCGGTGCCTCCGAGATTTACACACGTACGGCTCAGCAACGTCTCCTCTTCTTGATCCAGCAAGCTTGAAGGAGAAGTAGATGGGATCCAAACCAGCAGCACGACGGTGTGGTGGTTCGGTGAGCTCTCACGCGGGCAGGGCTTCACCAAGCCAAGACCACAAGAGAAAGGAGCAAGAGGAAGTGTACCAGCTTAGGAATCCCTTCATTTCTTTCCCCAAATGGTACCCTCCTATGTAGGATGTGGGGAGGAGCTGTGAGGCTTGCCACCTGAGCTTCCCCGGAAGGAACCAGCCTCCAAATCTTCCCCTGGAAGAAACCAGCCTCCAAATCTTCCCCAGGAAGGAACCGGCTGTCAAATCTTCCCTAGGAAGGAACCAGCCTCCAAGGCTTCCCCAGGAAGGAACCTAGCTGCCAAGACTTCTCAAGGAAGGAACTTGGCTGCCAAATATCCTAAGTGGGACGTTCGGGATAGTGGGCCCCACCATGGGACCCACCGGAACATTTCAGGAAAAACCCCGATACAATATCGGTTAATTCCTTAACCTTTCCGGAACCCAAAAACCACATTCCTATATATAAAACTTTATCTCCGGACTCTTCCGGAGCTCCTTGTGATATCCCGGATCCTATCCGGGACTCCGAACAACCTTCGGTCTCACCATTATAATTATCCCTTATAATTATCCCAAAGCTACTCTAGTGTTACCGAACTTTAAGTGTGTGACCCTACGGGTTCGAGAACAAGTGGACATGATCGAGACTCCTCTACGATCAATAACCATTAGCGGGACCTGGATGCCCATAATGACTCCCACAAGTTCAACGAAGATCGTTATCGGTGTGAACCACAATGTCAACGTATTCCATTTCCTTTGTCTCACGATATTTTACTTACCCGAGATCTGATCGGCGGTATCACCATACCTAGCTCAATCTCGTTACTAGTAAGTAGTCTTTACTCGTTCCATAATACAACATTCCATGTGGCTAACTCTTTAGTCACGTGCTTGCAAGCGATACCGAATGTGCATTACCGAGTGGGCCCAGAGTATATCTCTCCGTCACACGGAGGGACAAATCCCAGTCTTGATACATGCAAATCAACAAGTACTTTCGGAGATACCTGTAAGACACCTTTATAGTCACCCAGTTACGAAGTGACGTTTGAAGTCTGTAGCGTACCTGCACTTAAAATATGGCAAGGTACCTGTGTATAGTGCAAACCCCTGGATCGTTTCATTTGCACACACAGTTTAAGATGTAGTATCACAACAAAGTATCATTATTACATCGAATGAATCCAGACTTGGTAAAATATTCATTACAACTTGCATAGCAAACAGCTAGCTTGAAAGAGTAAAGCAGCGGAATATAATCTTCATGGAGTCCTCATCCTTAGCATGTGCCACAGGCGAAAACATGTTGGTTGCAGACTCGAAAACCCTTAACGAAACTCACTCGTCGTCAGAACAATCTGCAACAAATAAAAATTTGCAACAGAATGGGTCAGATACCATTAAAAATGGATCTGGCAAGTGACACTATGTGGACACTTATTGGAATAACTCTATAGCCTATATGCATATTTGGCTGGTGGAGTTCAAGGCTATTTTGCATAAAGGCCAATTTTGCCTAACACTTTGTAAAACATTTTCTTCAAATGTTTGAGACAATATGGCATGAAATCCATAGTCTCGTCTACCCTTGTTCACCCATCAAAATTTTACTTAGAGAAATAAGATGTTGGGATCCTCCGTTGACATCCTTGATCAGCTGCTTGAATTGTCCGTAACCGGGGACACGGCTAAGTACTTAGTTTTAACTCTGCAGAGGTTGTGCACTTTCACCATTAGACTTAACCAACCCAAACTATCCCCACACTCCAATAGTGATAGGGGAAAAGAAGAAGGTTAAGACGAGATCCTTCGGAAGCATTTTCCCACCCCATACCGGCCTGACGCGCTCCAACCTACAATCCTCTACCACCACCTGTCAAGCCGGGGTGAGTCCACACAACTTATTCGATCAAGACAGAGCCCATATGACCAATGGCTGCACTGGAAGCATCATCACTTAGAGAAACTTTGGTCCCTTTGCTCCTGGGTGGCAAACCACAAGTGAATATCCCTTCGGGACAACACTCAACTCTCGTCATCCTTGCAATCCCAAATCCACCCAGGTGATAAATTAACTTAGTAGAATTTAAGCTTTGAATAAAACAAATTTGCATAGCATCAATAATTCTACCAAGTTATCAATAGGAATCTAGACACAACTAGTGTAAAGGAGATAGTTGTTTCAGCATAGCAATACTATCCTACACATGCATATAAAGAAATACACTAAGTCATGCATAGAAAAATACTTAGGAAATTCATGAGGGTGTGCCACTTGCCTTGACAAACAGAAGAACAGGTGTAGCAGTTGTAACCACCTTCGTCTCTCTCCGGAATTTCTAACAAGTCAAACAAATCACAAATAAACATAAATGCAACACTTAGAAAAATATGATATGCATGTGATGCAGGATGACACAGAGAAATGTGGTATGAAAGACATGCAAACAAAATAAGGGAAAGACATAAAATAACTTAATCCCATTGGCTAAGGCAAGGTCAAGCTCAAAGTAAACTTGATCAAACAACTTGACAAAAGTTGTAAGGCTATTCTAAGTCTTCACAAGTTTGGTCTTCAATTAATCTTCAACCCCTTTGTAGCTTCATTGTTATTCAGTGGTCTTCAATTAGCAACACCTAGGATTTGGTCTATGTCCAAAGTGAGACAAAACTTAGAAAGAAAGCAAAGATAGAAATAAAGTAGTTGGTCTTCCAAGAATCTTCTCCTTGCTTCCTTGTAGCTTTCCTTGCGATGACTTCATTGCACTTTGTAGACTTGATGGTTCTGAAGACTTGATTGTTGGCAGCATCAAGATTGGTCTTGAATATAACTTAGTCACTATGAAGTCTAAGAGAAGAAGAAGTAAAAAGAGAATGGGAAGAAAGACTTAGAACTTGTAGCTGGTTGGTCTTCATGAACTTCCTCTTGATTTCTTCTAAGTCCTTTCTTCTTGGAGATGCTCCTGGAGTCTTGTTTTCATGCTAAGTCCTTCTTTGATTTCCACTAATTTCTAACTTAGTGGTTTTTGACTAGGAGAGTCAAAAGAGCTAACATGCATCCTCCAAAACTTCTAAGGAGGCAAGTCATGTGAAATTATAAAATAATACTAAGGACTTAATTATGCATGCCATGTTTATGTAAATGCTCTAAGGAAATGCAAGCACACAAGATGGTCCAAAAATGACTAAGGACCAAGGTCACAACATAAGATTCGAAAATTTCCACTAAGAGAAATAAAGGTTAAGACAATAAATCAAAAATAATCCTAAGGAAAAGTAAACCAATTAAGAGGTGCTAATTTTTGCTAAGGAAAAGTATTATTAAAATTTTATCCAAATAATTTCTAAGGAAGAAATAACACTTTTGTGGGAGAGGTGGAACAAATCTAAGTTATTTTGCATCTAACATGGTCATAAAGACTTAGTCAAATTTTCTAGTCGAAAATATGGTGCAGAATAATTTTAATCAATTTTAATTATTAAATTAACACCTAACAAGCATTTTAAACATTATTTAATTACAACAACGTAGAAAAACACTTCTACAAAAATACTAGAGTAACCCTACGGCCAGAACTTAGTCATATAAAATTATAGCAAAAGAAAATACTTTAAAACCTATTTTTAAACTTAAAATATAGCCAAAAAAATATCAATTAAACCATTTTTAGAATTAAACAAAATTAATTCGACCAAACCCTAGATTAAACATGCTAGAAAGTTTCTACACATCATAAGCTACCCAGATATATTTTTTTTATAATTTTTGGATAAGTCAACAAAAATTAATGATCAATTTAATTCGCAGGGACCTATCTGTAACATGCAGGGGCTTAAAAGTAAGGAAAACGGAAAGAATCTTCTGCGCTGGAGTCCTTGGCCACGTGTCATCTCCTGATAGGTGCGCGTCTTCTCCGTGGACGGATGCGGGCGATGCGGACGCGGACGGACGTGGACAAGCGGGCATACACGGGATGGATCTAATCTACAGCGTTGATTTTTGATCGGACGGTTCGGATCTAGGGTTTGTACCTTGGCGGCGCGGGCTGCCGGAACAATGGCGAGGACGGCGGCCGGCGGCTCGGGCGTCGGTGGTGATGAGGCTCCGGAGGTGCAGGGGCTCGGGGAAGGCCTCCACGGAGCGCGGCGCGTCACGGTGGGGAGGATGGTGGTGGCGTCGTGGTCGATCGCGTCCTCGCGCGGCGTGTAGAAGCGGCCGGACAGTGGTGCGGCGCCGGTGAGATCGGGTCGATCACCGACTCGTCGATTTGCTGCGGCAAAAAAAATCGAACGCGGACATCAGGTGGTGCGCACGGACGTCACAAAGAAGACGGGGCAGGGGAGAGAGCTCGAGGTGGTCGAGATTCACCGGAAAACGCGAAGATCGGCGGCGGTAATGGCGGCACGGCGGCGGCGATTGTGGGCAGCCTGGGGGCGGAGATGCTAGGGTTCGTGGGGGAAAGATGCGGCGGCGGCTGGGGTATAAATAGGGGTGCTCGAGGGCGGATTTCGTGGCCAACACGGCTCGGATTCGAGTCGTGGATGGATCGATCTCCCGGCGCGTATCTCGGACGGAGGTTGAAGATGGTAGGGTGACGTCACGATGACGTCACGATGGGCCCGGCTCGTCAGTGAGAGGAGAGGGACGCGGGTGGGCTTGGGCTGGTGCTGGGCCGTTGCGCGCTGCGGGGTGCGGCAGTTAGCGGCGTCCTATTTTTTTTTTGTTCAAAGAATTTTCTTTTCAAAAGGAAACTTAAATAACTTTCAAAATAAATGTCCAAATGGACTCAAACCAGTTTCTAAATTATTGTAAAATCAAACTCTTTGTTTGGGAACTTTCAAAACACATTTTCCAGAACATTTAGTAAACTAAATTTTTGAAATGTGTTTAAAAGCATTTTGGACATAGTAATGCCATTTTAAAACAAAAGGTTTTTTTTTATATAATTTCTTTTGAACTTATAATTTAAACCAAAGCAAAATATGAGTAATATGATTAATATCACTCAATAAAATAATTTTGTATAAAACTCAAATAGTTTAAAAGGGGTTTGATAAATCAAAATGAGTTCATAACTCATTTTAAAATCCAAATAACTATTTTCTTTCAAAAGTAAAACTATAAAACTTGAAAATAGAGAATAGGTAAGTAATAGAATAATTCTCAATACCCATAAACTATTTACAACCAAACACACTTTTTCAAATAGAAATCATTTTGATTTCCGAACTAGGTTTTTAACAAATAATATGACACTTGATGTCAAATTTTAAAATAGGTTTTAGATCAAACAATTGTGGCTTAAGTAGATCTTAAATACCACAAGATAAACCTTTTCCAATATTTATATTTCACAGATACAAACAATCACAAGCAAACATTAAAAGAACAATTCATAAAATCTGGAAAGTGGAGCATAAGTGCTCTACTAATATATTTTCTTAAATATGTTTTCAAGTGGAAATTTATTTCCCACTTTTGAAATAACCAAATGCAAACAATGCTATATGATGCTGATGTATGCATGAATTTTCCTTTCAAAGCAAAATACATAATAGTTTTCGAAAGTTTCAAATTTTTCTGATTTTTCAATTTTTTTGAAAAACTTGGGATGTTACATACTACCACCCTTAAAAGGAATCTCGTCCCGAGATTCGGGAAGGCTAGCAAAAGGTTGTGACTGGGATGTCAGGGTAGCTACCACCCTTAAAAGAAATTTTGTTGGTAGTCGAACTTCAAGGTGCAAACTTTATTGAGAACGTACCGTTCACCATGCTAGGTTCCTCAATCACCTCTTCCATATTGGCGTGGTTCACATATCCTTTACCAAAAGGCTTTGACTTGGTTGTTTCTTCTGTCTTTTTCTTTTCTGGGCACTTATTGGCATAATGGCCCTTGTTACTGCACTTGTAGCAAAGCACTTGGCTGATATCTCTCTTGAGCTCGGAATTTGGGCGGTGCTGTCCATTATTATGGTTATGGCCAGCATGTCCATTTCCCTTGTGGTCTCCATTGCTTCCCTTGAATCCACCATTGTGATCAAGCTGCTTGAGGTGACTTCCTCCACCATGGTGATTCTCATATTTGTGAACATGGTTCACATCAGGAGTAATGTACTTTAATGAAGGCTCAGAAAGATGTTTATTGTAACTCCGCTTTCTGTTCTTTTTAGGTCTTTGTAGTGCTAAAAGGTCCTCTATCTCTTGTTTATCATATTCTATCACAAAGGCTGACGATCTGGTTCGCTTGATGGGACAATCTCGAGAGAAATGACCTTCCTCTTTACATGAGTAACAACATTTAGTGGTGACCTTCGAAGTGTGGGGGTGAGTTCTGAGTCTGGCATCATTCTTCTTCTCGGGGCAGTTATTGGCATAATGCCCCGTGTTCTTGCATTTGAAGCACATCACTTTACTAATGTCTCTCTTGAGGTGGTTGTTCTGGAGTTTATTCTCTGATTCTTTTGCTTCCAAGGTCTTCCTGATAGCATGTTGCATCCCCTCTTGTATTTGCTGCCTAACTTGCTGCACTATGGAATAGAGTTGACATTGTGATGGGATATGATTTGTTGCCTCACACAAAAAGCAAGTAACCATGGTTAAAGGGCATCCGTTGATTGGATAGATTGAGACACCATGGGGCCATTCATCATGACATTCCTTGGATGTGTGTCCTATTTCTCCACACGTTTTGCAGGCGTGAGGTTTTGTCAAAGTACTTCCTTTGAACTTCTTGTTACAAATGTCAATCTGTGGTGAGTTGACCTTATGGTTGGCCATGTTGTGACACATCATCTGCACAATGTGGGTTTGTTTGTTCAACAGTTGTTGCATTCCCTGGGGTATCTCTTTGTTGTGGTTGTTGCCTTGATTCTGGGCCATGAATTGCATCACGTGATTCTGAGCTTCTAACAGTTGAATTGCATTTTTCATCTCATCATCGTTGGTGCTTTGGCGAGGCATCTGTTCGGGTTTAGCATAGATGAGTAAAGATAGAAAGATCTAAGAGAAATATTCCTACCCATACAGGCAATTTGACAAACAATCACACATGATAAAAACTCACAAACTTTTGAGAAAACCAAGCTAGTCGTTTTTGGATCGAAGTAAACCTAGGATATGGGGAAACCATACGATAGTACTGCCATACCACAATTTGATAGGTCAATACATCATCGGGATCTCGTTATTCTAATAAATAGGTGGTCTAGTCTATCTCCTTCTTGAGTGCATCGAGTTCCTCCTCTATACCCTTGAGTTCATCAAGGTATTTCTGAGTGTTGTGGAGTCTAAATCGAAGTCTTCTTCCAAGGTACTTGATGGCCTCCCATGCTGCACTTCTTGCTGAATCAAAGAATGATGTTCGAATTATTGGGTTTGTGAACATGCAGCAACATTCGGCCTTGTGGTCATCGTCTTTGTTCTTGTATAGATGGAGTTGCACCCACCAGTACTCTTGACCTTCTCCCATGAAAGGAAATCCTTTGTAGACTGCTGCTCCTTCAAGTCCCATGCTCAACATGAGGTCCTTCAAAGCTTTTGGAAACTCAGTCTCACATTCCAAGGTCATGGTCATTGCTGGACCTTTCTTGAGTGATTCCAGGAGGCGGGACATCTATAAATAAGAGAAGGCATTTAGAACGCGAATAGTTAAGAAGTTACAAGAATGATATCACAAGTTTTTAGACAAAAAGCAAATAAATTTTGTCCTATGGGCTTTCTTATTTCTAACCAGACTTAGGGTTTCGAACCTACAGGCAACACAGTGCTCTGATACCATCTGTAGCGTACCTGCACTTAAAATATGGCAAGGTACCTGTGTATAGGGCAAACCCCTTGTAACATCCCAAGTTTTTCAAAAAGTTGAAAAATGAGAAAAATTTAAAACTTTTGTAAACTATAATGTATTTTGATTTGAAAAGAAAATTCATGCATGCATTCATCATCATCTTGCATTGTTTGCTTTTGGTTATTTCAAAAGTGGGAAATAAATTTCCACTTGAAAACATATTTAAGAAAATATATTAGTAGAGCATTTATGCTCCAAAATTTTCTTTTGACTTTTATGTATTGTTCTGTTAATGTTGTTTGTGAATTGATTGTATTTGTTGAAATATAAATTTTGCAATAGGTTTATCTTGTGATATTCAAGTTTTATTTAAGCCACCTCTGATTGTTTTAAATCTATTTTAAAATTGGACATCAAGTGTCATATTGTTTATTAAAAATCTAGTTTGGAAATCAAAATGATTTCTATTTGAAAAGTGTGTTTGGTTGTGAATTATTTGTATGCATTGAGTTTTATCCTATTACTCACCTATCCTCTATTTTCAAGTTTTATAGTTTTGCTTTTGAAACAAAATAAGTATTTGGATTCTAAAATGAGTTCTGCATTCATTTTGATTTATCAAACCCTTTTTAAAATTGTTTGAGTTTTTATAAGATTATTTTATTGAGGGATAGAAATCATATTACTCATATTTTGCTTTGGTTTTAAAATTTAAGTTCAAAAGGAATTTATAAAACCCTATAGTTTTCAAATGACATTAAGTGTCCAATATTCGTTTAAACACATCTCAAAAAAATTAGATAATAAAACGTTTTGGAGAATGATATTTAAAGGCTGCAAATCAAAGAGTTTGTTTTTACAAAATTATTGAAAGTGGTTTGAATTGTTTTGGATTTAAAATTCAAAAGTTATTTGATTTTGAATAAAACAGAAAAGAAAACGTTTTCTGGAAAGAAAAAAAAAAGCGAAGCCTAGCTACTGGGCCGAGCCCATCTATCCTCCTCCCTCTATCTCTCGCACGTGCAGCAGCAGCCCAGCAAGCAGCCTACGGCCCAATCTCTCTCTTTCTGCCACTGACATGCGGACCCCAGCCATGACGCCATTGCCGACGTCATCATCTTCATCGTGACGAGCACGGTTTCCTTCCCGAAACCCTAACCAAATCCTAACCAAATTCGTGCGATTTGATCACGATTCTCACGTACCCTCGCCCCTATATAATCCCCCAACCCCGCACTCCAAAAACCCCAAGAAACCCTAGCGCGTAAGCCCCCAGGCTGCCCGTATTAAACCCCGTCGTGCCGCCATTGCCGCCGCCGTCCATCGTGTTTTCCGGTGAGCCTAGACCCCCTCAGCACCTCTCGTTTCTCTCCATATCTTTCTCACATCCCGGCGCACCTTCTAATATTTTTCTTTGGGAGTTTACGAGCTCTAGATCGACGAGAGCTTCATCGACTTGGAGCACGTCCGCGGAAGCAGCTCCGGCGGGCGATCATCGACGACACGCAGCACCTCCTTCAACTGAGACCACGTCATCAGCTCCGCCGCGCCCGCCTGCACCCCGTGGTATGCCTCACTCCTCCCCTCTGTCCCTGTTTCATTCTCCGGCGGAACTCCGGCAATGGAACCACCGCCACAGGAGCTTCTCCGGCCGGCCGTGCCTCTCACTTCTGGTCAATGACCCAGAGCCGTCCGATCCGTAATGAACGCGTAGGATTAGATCCATCCACGAACCGGTACCGGCAAATCAGAGGCCGCCACGTCGACGCCCAGTCAGCATCCTCGTCAGCAGCAACGTCAGCGCCACGTCACGGCCGAGTCAGCAACACAGTCAGCGCAGCTCCGCACGAATCGGAAGACGCCACGTCGCCAGGGACTCCAGCGCGAGGATCTTTTCCAGATTTCTGCACCGTTTAGCCCCTGCGTATCACGAATAGGTCCCTGCAAATTAGATTCATTATTAATTTTTACTCGTTTATCCAAAATTTATGAAATTTATATTTTTGGAAAGCTTATAATGTGTAGAAACTTTTGGTATACTTATTTTGTGATTTTGTCGAAATTAAATTAGTAAATTTTTAAAAATGGTTTAAATAGTATTTTGACTATAACTTGAGTTTAAAAATAGATTTTTGAGCAAACTCTTTTGATATAATTTTGTATGCCTAAGTATTGGCCGTAGGTTCACTCTACTATTTTTTTTGTAAAAGTATTTTCTATGATTTTTGTAATTAATATTGATTAAATGCTTTTTAGGTGTTATTTTAATAATTAAAATTGATTAAAATTATTTTTCCTCATCTATTCGACTAATAAAATGACTTAGTCATATTTTGATCACTAAAAGTACTTAGAAATATTTTGCCTCTCGAAACAAAGTAATTCTTTTCCTTAGAAAATATTTGATAAAATTTTGACAACACTTTTTCCTTAGAAAATTTCTATATCTTAAATGTGTTAAATCTTTTCCTTAGCAAAATTTAGTATCTTGAAAACTTAGTTGTTTTTCTTAGAAAATATTCTAAGTACTTGCTTTGACAAATGTTTATCCTTAGAAAATTATCAACTATTGTTTTACAGTATTTTTCTTAGAAAATTTAGCAACTATGTTTTGTTACTTTTCCCTTAGAAACTATTGTGACTTATTGTTTGACTTCGGTCCTTAGCTATATTTGGACCATCTTACTTGCTTGCATTTTCTTAGAGCATTTTCATAAGCATGGCATGCATGTTAAGTCCTTAGTATTATGTTGAACATTATACATGATATTCCTCCTTAGAAATTTTGAGGATGCATGATTAGCCCTTTTAACCCTTATAGCCAAAAAACCACTAAGTTAGAAATTAGTGGAAACAATGAAGATTGCATTGTTATTCTTGGAGAATTCAACATGAAGTTAGAAGACCAATGAAGATTTGGCCAAGAAAACAAGACTCCATAAGCATCTCCAAGAAGTAAAAGTACTTAGAAGAAAATCAAGAAGAAGTGCATGAAGACCAAGCACCTACATTTTCTAAGTCTTTTCTTTCCTTTCTCTCCTTCTTCCTTCTATTCTTAGACTACATGGTGGCTAAGTGATATTCAAGACCAACCTTGTTGTTGCCAAACATCATCAAGACTGTAGAACCATCAAGTCTACAAATTCAAGGAGGTACATCAAGGAGAAAACTACAAAGAAGCAAGGAGAAGAGTCTTGGAAGATCAACTACTCCGTTCTGTCTATCTTTTCTACTTCTTTCTATCCTTTCTTCTTTCTACCTTCTATCTCACACTGTGGATAAAGATCAATGAAGGCCATGGAAGATCAATGATGCTTCCAAGGAGTTGAAGGTTATTTGAAGACCAAAATTATGAAGACTACGAGTATCCCTACAACTTCTCAAGTTGTGGTTTAATCAAGTTTATTTGCTCAATCTTGACCTTGCCTTAGCCAATGGGATTAAGTTATTCTATGTCCTTTTCCTTAATTTGTTTTGTATGTCTTTCTCATCATAATTATGTGTATCATTTTGCATTCCATGCATGTCATATTTTTCTAAGTGTTGCATATATGATTGTATATTTATTGTGTATTGTTTGATGTGTTAGAAATTTCGGAGAGAGACGAAGGTGGTTGCAACAGCTACTACTACACTCATGTTTGCCAAGGCAAGTGGCACACCCCCATAAATTTCCTAAGTATTTTATATGCATTACTTAGTGTATTTCTTATATGCATGTGTTGGATAGTATTTATTGCTATATGCTAAACCCACCATACCTTTACTCTAGTTGTGTCTAGAATCCCTTTTGATAACTTAGTAGATTATTGGATGCTATGCAAATGTGTTTTCCTTAAAGCTAAATTCTACTAAGTAATTTATCACCTGGGTGGACTTGGTTATGAAAAGATGATGGAAAGGTTGAGTGTCATCTCTTAGGGGTGACCTCTAAGGGATGGTCACTTGTGGTTGCCACCCAGGGTATTAAGAGGCCAAGGTTTTCTCTAAGTGAAGTTGCTTACCGTGCAGCCATTAGTCATATGGGCTCTGGCTAGATGGATTAAGTTGCGTGGACTCGTCCCGACTTGACAGGTGGTGGTAGAATGGTTAGAATGGGAGCGCGTCAAGTCGGTATGGGATGGGAAAATGCTTCTGAAAAGTCTCGTCTCAACTCTCTCCTTTTCCTTAGCACAAATTGAGTGCTTGAGGATAGTTTGGGTTTGTTGGGTCTAATGGTGAAAGTGCACAACCTCTGCAGAGTTAAAAACTAAGTACTTAGCCGTGTCCCCGGTTACGGACAATTTGAGCAGCTGATCAAGGATTCAATGGAGGCTTCATCATTCCAATTTTGAAAGTAAAACTTGATGGTGAACAAGGGTAGATGAGACTATGGTCTTATACCATATCGTCTCCAACCTTTGAAGAAAATGTTTTACAAAGTGTTAGGCAAAATTGGCATTTGTGCAAAATAGCCTTGAACTCCACCAGCCAAATATGCATATAGGCTATAGAGTTATTCCATTAAGTGTCCACATAGTGTCACTTGCCAGATCCATTTTTAATGGTATCTGACCCACTCTGTTGCAAAATTTTATTTTGTTGCAGATTGTTCCGACGACGAGTGAGTTTCGTTAAGGTTTCGAGTCTGCAACCAACATGTTTTCGCCTGTGGCACATGCAAAGGATGAGGACTCCATGAAGATTATTATTTCCGCTGCTTTACTTTTCAAGCTAGCTATATGCTATGCAAGTTGTAATGAATATTTTACCAAGTCTGGTTTATTCGATGTAAAAATGATACTTTGTTGTGATACTACATCTTAAACTGTGTGTGCAAATGAAACGATCCAGGGGTTTGCACTATACACAGGTACCTCGCCATATTTTAAGTGCAGGTACGTTACAGATGGTATCAGAGCACTGTGTTGCCTGTAGGTTCGAAACCCTAAGTTTGGTTAGAAATAGGAAAGCCCATAGGACAAAAATTTATTTGCTCTTCGTCTAAAACTTTTCTAATGTCATTCTTGTAACTATCTTAACTATTTGCATTCTAAGTATCTCCTCTTATTTTTAGATGACCAGCCTCATTGAATCCCTCAAGAAAGGACCAGTGATGACCATGACTCTACAATGTGAGACTGATTTTCCAAAAGCACTTAATGATAACATGAAGAGCTTGGGATTTGAAGGAGCAGCAGTCTACAAAGGTTTTCCTTTCATGGGTGAAGGTCAAGAGTACTGGTGGGTGCAACTCCATCTATACAAGGACAAAGACGATGACCACAAGACCAAAGGTTGCTGCATGTTCACAAACCCAATAATTCGAACATCATTCTTTGATTCAGCAAGAAGTGCAGCATGGGAGGCCATCGAGAACCTTGGAAGAAGACTTCGATTTAGACTCCACAACACTCAGAAATATCTTGATGAACTCAAGGAAATAGAGGAGGAACTCGATGCACTCAAGAAGGAGATAGAATACACACCCTTATGTATTAGAATAAAGAAAACATGTTGATGTATTGACCTATCAAAATTGTGGTATGGCAGTACTATCATATTGTTTCCCCATATCCTAGGTGTACTTCGATCCAACAACGACTAGTTTGTTTTTCTCAAAACTTTGTGAGTTTTATCATGTGTGTTTGATTGTTAAATGCTTGTATGGGTAGAAATATTTCCCTTAGAATCCGTCTATCTTGTACTTATCTATTCCAAAACCCACAGATGTCTCCCCAGAGTGCACTTGAAGACAACAACACCAACACCAACAACGTTGAAACAATGTTGCAGAAGATGATGGCAACACAAACCCAGCCGATGACCATGATGACCCAGATCAAAGCAAATCAAAGTGAATCACCACCACCCCTAATCCATGTGGATAGACTTGTCAAATTTTTAAGTCTTGAACCCAACACGTTCCACCCTACAACTGAGCCAATTGCGGCAACCGACTGGCTACGATCAGTAGAAAAGGATCTGATAATTTGTGAGTGCACCGACACAGAGAAAGTAATTTTTGCATCTTATCTCCTGGAAGGACCTGCTGCTCGTTGGTGGAAAACTTATTATAGCACTCACACATGTGAAAGTTTAACCTGGAAAGAGTTCAAGGAAGAGTTTTGTAGTGTTTATAGTTCCCCTGACATGTTGAACATGAAGCAAGAAGAGTTTCTAAACATGAGGCAAGGGGACAGGACGGTCAAGGAGTATAGAAATGAATTCTATGCACTGTCACATTATGCCCCTGAAGGAATATATACCGAGGAAAAGAGAGAGGAAAATTTTCTCAAGAGACTATGCGACGAGATGAATGTCCCTTTCACAGTCACACACGCTTCGGATTATCAGGCCTTATTGGACCAAGCACTCATACTGGAGGATAATATCAGGAAGACTGGAAATATGAAGGGAAAGCTGGGTATCAACAAACACCATTCTGAGCCTTCATTCAAGAGACACCATACTCCTGAGGTGAGCCCTAGTCACCAACAGAGGAATCACCCTAATAAAGTGAGTCACCTCAAACATCAGGATCACAATGGTGGATCCAAAGGAAGCAATGGAGACCGGAAGGGAAATGGACATGAAGGCCATGACCATAACAATGCACATCGCCCAAATCCAGAACTCAAGAAAGATATGAGCAAAGTGCTTTGCTTTAAGTGCAATAATAAGGGCCATTATGCCAATAAGTGCCCAGAAAATAAACTCCAGAACAACCCTCCCCAGAAAGACATCAGCAAGGTGATGTGCTTCGAATGCAAGAACAAGGGGCATTACGCAAATGAATGCCCAGCAAATAATAAGGCCAACGAAGCTGCCAAGTTAAAGCCTCTTGATAAAGGACATGTGAACCGCATCAATGTGAAAGAAATGATTTAGGAACCTAGCTTGGTGAACGGTACGTTCTCAATCCAGTTTGCATCTTAAAGTTTGACTACCAACACAAATTTCTTTTAAGGGTGGTAGCCCACCCTGACATCCCAGTCACAACCTGTTGCTAGCCTTCTCGAATCTCAGGGACGAGATTCCTTTTAAGGGTGGTAGTATGTAACATCCCAAGTTTTTCAAAAAGTTGAAAAATGAGAAAAATTTAAAACTTTTGTAAACTATAATGTATTTTGATTTGAAAAGAAAATTCATGCATGCATTCATCATCATCTTGCATTGTTTGCTTTTGGTTATTTCAAAAGTGGGAAATAAATTTCCACTTGAAAACATATTTAAGAAAATATATTAGTAGAGCATTTATGCTCCAAAATTTTCTTTTGACTTTTATGTATTGTTCTGTTAATGTTGTTTGTGAATTGATTGTATTTGTTGAAATATAAATTTTGCAATAGGTTTATCTTGTGATATTCAAGTTTTATTTAAGCCACCTCTGATTGTTTTAAATCTATTTTAAAATTGGACATCAAGTGTCATATTGTTTATTAAAAATCTAGTTTGGAAATCAAAATGATTTCTATTTGAAAAGTGTGTTTGGTTGTGAATTATTTGTATGCATTGAGTTTTATCCTATTACTCACCTATCCTCTATTTTCAAGTTTTATAGTTTTGCTTTTGAAACAAAATAAGTATTTGGATTCTAAAATGAGTTCTGAATTCATTTTGATTTATCAAACCCTTTTTAAAATTGTTTGAGTTTTTATAAGATTATTTTATTGAGGGATAGAAATCATATTACTCATATTTTGCTTTGGTTTTAAAATTTAAGTTCAAAAGGAATTTATAAAACCCTATAGTTTTCAAATGACATTAAGTGTCCAATATTCGTTTAAACACATCTCAAAAAAATTAGATAATAAAACGTTTTGGAAAATGATATTTAAAGGCTGCAAATCAAAGAGTTTGTTTTTACAAAATTATTGAAAGTGGTTTGAATTGTTTTGGATTTAAAATTCAAAAGTTATTTGATTTTGAATAAAACAGAAAAGAAAACGTTTTCTGGAAAGAAAAAAAAAAGCGAAGCCTAGCTACTGGGCCGAGCCCATCTATCCTCCTCCCTCTATCTCTCGCACGCGCAGCAGCAGCCCAGCAAGCAGCCTACGGCCCAATCTCTCTCTTTCTGCCACTGACATGCGGACCCCAGCCATGACGCCATTGCCGACGTCATCATCTTCATCGTGACGAGCACGGTTTCCTTCCCGAAACCCTAACCAAATCCTAACCAAATTCGTGCGATTTGATCACGATTCTCACGTACCCTCGCCCCTATATAATCCCCCAACCCCGCACTCCAAAAACCCCAAGAAACCCTAGCGCGTAAGCCCCCAGGCTGCCCGTATTAAACCCCGTCGTGCCGCCATTGCCGCCGCCGTCCATCGTGTTTTCCGGTGAGCCTAGACCCCCTCAGCACCTCTCGTTTCTCTCCATATCTTTCTCACATCCCGGCGCACCTTCTAATATTTTTCTTTGGGAGTTTACGAGCTCTAGATCGACGAGAGCTTCATCGACTTGGAGCACGTCCGCGGAAGCAGCTCCGGCGGGCGATCATCGACGACACGCAGCACCTCCTTCAACTGAGACCACGTCATCAGCTCCGCCGCGCCCGCCTGCACCCCGTGGTATGCCTCACTCCTCCCCTCTGTCCCTGTTTCATTCTCCGGCGGAACTCCGGCAATGGAACCACCGCCACAGGAGCTTCTCCGGCCGGCCGTGCCTCTCACTTCTGGTCAATGACCCAGAGC
The DNA here is from genome assembly GCA_947311845.1 of Poa pratensis. NCBI lineage: Eukaryota > Viridiplantae > Streptophyta > Magnoliopsida > Poales > Poaceae > Poa > Poa pratensis. Next base: position 21,849,886 of record CAMZMU010000073.1, read on the forward strand.
CGTCCGATCCGTAATGAACGCGTAGGATTAGATCCATCCACGAACCGGTACCGGCAAATCAGAGGCCGCCACGTCGACGCCCAGTCAGCATCCTCGTCAGCAGCAACGTCAGCGCCACGTCGCGGCCGAGTCAGCAACACAGTCAGCGCAGCTCCGCACGAATCGGAAGACGCCACGTCGCCAGGGACTCCAGCGCGAGGATCTTTTCCAGATTTCTGCACCGTTTAGCCCCTGCGTATCACGAATAGGTCCCTGCAAATTAGATTCATTATTAATTTTTACTCGTTTATCCAAAATTTATGAAATTTATATTTTTGGAAAGCTTATAATGTGTAGAAACTTTTGGTATACATATTTTGTGATTTTGTCGAAATTAAATTAGTAAATTTTTAAAAATGGTTTAAATAGTATTTTGACTATAACTTGAGTTTAAAAATAGATTTTTGAGCAAACTCTTTTGATATAATTTTGTATGCCTAAGTATTGGCCGTAGGTTCACTCTACAATTTTTTTTGTAAAAGTATTTTCTATGATTTTTGTAATTAATATTGATTAAATGCTTTTTAGGTGTTATTTTAATAATTAAAATTGATTAAAATTATTTTTCCTCATCTATTCGACTAATAAAATGACTTAGTCATATTTTGATCACTAAAAGTACTTAGAAATATTTTGCCTCTCGAAACAAAGTAATTCTTTTCCTTAGAAAATATTTGATAAAATTTTGACAACACTTTTTCCTTAGAAAATTTCTATATCTTAAATGTGTTAAATCTTTTCCTTAGCAAAATTTAGTATCTTGAAAACTTAGTTGTTTTTCTTAGAAAATATTCTAAGTACTTGCTTTGACAAATGTTTATCCTTAGAAAATTATCAACTATTGTTTTACAGTATTTTTCTTAGAAAATTTAGCAACTATGTTTTGTTACTTTTCCTTAGAAACTATTGTGACTTATTGTTTGACTTCGGTCCTTAGCTATATTTGGACCATCTTACTTGCTTGCATTTTCTTAGAGCATTTTCATAAGCATGGCATGCATGTTAAGTCCTTAGTATTATGTTGAACATTATACATGATATTCCTCCTTAGAAATTTTGAGGATGCATGATTAGCCCTTTTAACCCTTATAGCCAAAAAACCACTAAGTTAGAAATTAGTGGAAACAATGAAGATTGCATTGTTATTCTTGGAGAATTCAACATGAAGTTAGAAGACCAATGAAGATTTGGCCAAGAAAACAAGACTCCATAAGCATCTCCAAGAAGTAAAAGTACTTAGAAGAAAATCAAGAAGAAGTGCATGAAGACCAAGCACCTACATTTTCTAAGTCTTTTCTTTCCTTTCTCTCCTTCTTCCTTCTATTCTTAGACTACATGGTGGCTAAGTGATATTCAAGACCAACCTTGTTGTTGCCAAACATCATCAAGACTGTAGAACCATCAAGTCTACAAATTCAAGGAGGTACATCAAGGAGAAAACTACAAAGAAGCAAGGAGAAGAGTCTTGGAAGATCAACTACTCCGTTCTGTCTATCTTTTCTACTTCTTTCTATCATTTCTTCTTTCTACCTTCTATCTCACACTGTGGATAAAGATCAATGAAGGCCATGGAAGATCAATGATGCTTCCAAGGAGTTGAAGGTTATTTGAAGACCAAAATTATGAAGACTACGAGTATCCCTACAACTTCTCAAGTTGTGGTTTAATCAAGTTTATTTGCTCAATCTTGACCTTGCCTTAGCCAATGGGATTAAGTTATTCTATGTCCTTTTCCTTAATTTGTTTTGTATGTCTTTCTCATCATAATTATGTGTATCATTTTGCATTCCATGCATGTCATATTTTTCTAAGTGTTGCATATATGATTGTATATTTATTGTGTATTGTTTGATGTGTTAGAAATTTCGGAGAGAGACGAAGGTGGTTGCAACAGCTACTACTACACTCATGTTTGCCAAGGCAAGTGGCACACCCCCATAAATTTCCTAAGTATTTTATATGCATTACTTAGTGTATTTCTTATATGCATGTGTTGGATAGTATTTATTGCTATATGCTAAACCCACCATACCTTTACTCTAGTTGTGTCTAGAATCCCTTTTGATAACTTAGTAGATTATTGGATGCTATGCAAATGTGTTTTCCTTAAAGCTAAATTCTACTAAGTAATTTATCACCTGGGTGGACTTGGTTATGAAAAGATGATGGAAAGGTTGAGTGTCATCTCTTAGGGGTGACCTCTAAGGGATGGTCACTTGTGGTTGCCACCCAGGGTATTAAGAGGCCAAGGTTTTCTCTAAGTGAAGTTGCTTACCGTGCAGCCATTAGTCATATGTGCTCTGGCTAGATGGATTAAGTTGCGTGGACTCGTCCCGACTTGACAGGTGGTGGTAGAATGGTTAGAATGGGAGCGCGTCAAGTCGGTATGGGATGGGAAAATGCTTCTGAAAAGTCTCGTCTCAACTCTCTCCTTTTCCTTAGCACAAATTGAGTGCTTGAGGATAGTTTGGGTTTGTTGGGTCTAATGGTGAAAGTGCACAACCTCTGCAGAGTTAAAAACTAAGTACTTAGCCGTGTCCCCGGTTACGGACAATTTGAGCAGCTGATCAAGGATTCAACGGAGGCTTCATCATTCCAATTTTGAAAGTAAAACTTGATGGTGAACAAGGGTAGATGAGACTATGGTCTTATACCATATCGTCTCCAACCTTTGAAGAAAATGTTTTACAAAGTGTTAGGCAAAATTGGCATTTGTGCAAAATAGCCTTGAACTCCACCAGCCAAATATGCATATAGGCTATAGAGTTATTCCATTAAGTGTCCACATAGTGTCACTTGCCAGATCCATTTTTAATGGTATCTGACCCACTCTGTTGCAAAATTTTATTTTGTTGCAGATTGTTCCGACGACGAGTGAGTTTCGTTAAGGTTTCGAGTCTGCAACCAACATGTTTTCGCCTGTGGCACATGCAAAGGATGAGGACTCCATGAAGATTATTATTTCCGCTGCTTTACTTTTCAAGCTAGCTATATGCTATGCAAGTTGTAATGAATATTTTACCAAGTCTGGTTTATTCGATGTAAAAATGATACTTTGTTGTGATACTACATCTTAAACTGTGTGTGCAAATGAAACGATCCAGGGGTTTGCACTATACACAGGTACCTCGCCATATTTTAAGTGCAGGTACGTTACACCCCTGGATCGTTTCATTTGCACACACAGTTTAAGATGTAGTATCACAACAAAGTATCATTATTACATCGAATGAATCCAGACTTGGTAAAATATTCATTACAACTTGCATAGCAAACAGCTAGCTTGAAAGAGTAAAGCAGCGGAATATAATCTTCATGGAGTCCTCATCCTTAGCATGTGCCACAGGCGAAAACATGTTGGTTGCAGACTCGAAAACCCTTAACGAAACTCACTCGTCGTCAGAACAATCTGCAACAAATAAAAATTTGCAACAGAGTGGGTCAGATACCATTAAAAATGGATCTGGCAAGTGACACTATGTGGACACTTATTGGAATAACTCTATAGCCTATATGCATATTTGGCTGGTGGAGTTCAAGGCTATTTTGCATAAAGGCCAATTTTGCCTAACACTTTGTAAAACATTTTCTTCAAATGTTTGAGACAATATGGCATGAAATCCATAGTCTCGTCTACCCTTGTTCACCCATCAAAATTTTACTTAGAGAAATAAGATGTTGGGATCCTCCGTTGACATCCTTGATCAGCTGCTTGAATTGTCCGTAACCGGGGACACGGCTAAGTACTTAGTTTTAACTCTGCAGAGGTTGTGCACTTTCACCATTAGACTTAACCAACCCAAACTATCCCCACACTCCAATAGTGATAGGGGAAAAGAAGAAGGTTAAGACGAGATCCTTCGGAAGCATTTTCCCACCCCATACCGGCCTGACGCGCTCCAACCTACAATCCTCTACCACCACCTGTCAAGCCGGGGTGAGTCCACACAACTTATTCGATCAAGACAGAGCCCATATGACCAATGGCTGCACTGGAAGCATCATCACTTAGAGAAACTTTGGTCCCTTTGCTCCTGGGTGGCAAACCACAAGTGAATATCCCTTCGGGACAACACTCAACTCTCGTCATCCTTGCAATCCCAAATCCACCCAGGTGATAAATTAACTTAGTAGAATTTAAGCTTTGAATAAAACAAATTTGCATAGCATCAATAATTCTACCAAGTTATCAATAGGAATCTAGACACAACTAGTGTAAAGGAGATAGTTGTTTCAGCATAGCAATACTATCCTACACATGCATATAAAGAAATACACTAAGTCATGCATAGAAAAATACTTAGGAAATTCATGAGGGTGTGCCACTTGCCTTGACAAACAGAAGAACAGGTGTAGCAGTTGTAACCACCTTCGTCTCTCTCCGGAATTTCTAACAAGTCAAACAAATCACAAATAAACATAAATGCAACACTTAGAAAAATATGATATGCATGTGATGCAGGATGACACAGAGAAATGTGGTATGAAAGACATGCAAACAAAATAAGGGAAAGACATAAAATAACTTAATCCCATTGGCTAAGGCAAGGTCAAGCTCAAAGTAAACTTGATCAAACAACTTGACAAAAGTTGTAAGGCTATTCTAAGTCTTCACAAGTTTGGTCTTCAATTAATCTTCAACCCCTTTGTAGCTTCATTGTTATTCAGTGGTCTTCAATTAGCAACACCTAGGATTTGGTCTATGTCCAAAGTGAGACAAAACTTAGAAAGAAAGCAAAGATAGAAATAAAGTAGTTGGTCTTCCAAGAATCTTCTCCTTGCTTCCTTGTAGCTTTCCTTGCGATGACTTCATTGCACTTTGTAGACTTGATGGTTCTGAAGACTTGATTGTTGGCAGCATCAAGATTGGTCTTGAATATAACTTAGTCACTATGAAGTCTAAGAGAAGAAGAAGTAAAAAGAGAATGGGAAGAAAGACTTAGAACTTGTAGCTGGTTGGTCTTCATGAACTTCCTCTTGATTTCTTCTAAGTCCTTTCTTCTTGGAGATGCTCCTGGAGTCTTGTTTTCATGCTAAGTCCTTCTTTGATTTCCACTAATTTCTAACTTAGTGGTTTTTGACTAGGAGAGTCAAAAGAGCTAACATGCATCCTCCAAAACTTCTAAGGAGGCAAGTCATGTGAAATTATAAAATAATACTAAGGACTTAATTATGCATGCCATGTTTATGTAAATGCTCTAAGGAAATGCAAGCACACAAGATGGTCCAAAAATGACTAAGGACCAAGGTCACAACATAAGATTCGAAAATTTCCACTAAGAGAAATAAAGGTTAAGACAATAAATCAAAAATAATCCTAAGGAAAAGTAAACCAATTAAGAGGTGCTAATTTTTGCTAAGGAAAAGTATTATTAAAATTTTATCCAAATAATTTCTAAGGAAGAAATAACACTTTTGTGGGAGAGGTGGAACAAATCTAAGTTATTTTGCATCTAACATGGTCATAAAGACTTAGTCAAATTTTCTAGTCGAAAATATGGTGCAGAATAATTTTAATCAATTTTAATTATTAAATTAACACCTAACAAGCATTTTAAACATTATTTAATTACAACAACGTAGAAAAACACTTCTACAAAAATACTAGAGTAACCCTACGGCCAGAACTTAGTCATATAAAATTATAGCAAAAGAAAATACTTTAAAACCTATTTTTAAACTTAAAATATAGCCAAAAAAATATCAATTAAACCATTTTTAGAATTAAACAAAATTAATTCGACCAAACCCTAGATTAAACATGCTAGAAAGTTTCTACACATCATAAGCTACCCAGATATATTTTTTTTATAATTTTTGGATAAGTCAACAAAAATTAATGATCAATTTAATTCGCAGGGACCTATCTGTAACATGCAGGGGCTTAAAAGTAAGGAAAACGGAAAGAATCTTCTGCGCTGGAGTCCTTGGCCACGTGTCATCTCCTGATAGGTGCGCGTCTTCTCCGTGGACGGATGCGGGCGATGCGGACGCGGACGGACGTGGACAAGCGGGCATACACGGGATGGATCTAATCTACAGCGTTGATTTTTGATCGGACGGTTCGGATCTAGGGTTTGTACCTTGGCGGCGCGGGCTGCCGGAACAATGGCGAGGACGGCGGCCGGCGGCTCGGGCATCGGTGGTGATGAGGCTCCGGAGGTGCAGGGGCTCGGGGAAGGCCTCCACGGAGCGCGGCGCGTCACGGTGGGGAGTATGGTGGTGGCGTCGTGGTCGATCGCGTCCTCGCGCGGCGTGTAGAAGCGGCCGGACAGTGGTGCGGCGCCGGTGAGATCGGGTCGATCACCGACTCGTCGATTTGCTGCGGCAAAAAAAATCGAACGCGGACATCAGGTGGAGCGCACGGACGTCACAAAGAAGACGGGGCAGGGGAGAGAGCTCGAGGTGGTCGAGATTCACCGGAAAACGCGAAGATCGGCGGCGGTAATGGCGGCACGGCGGCGGCGATTGTGGGCAGCCTGGGGGCGGAGATGCTAGGGTTCGTGGGGGAAAGATGCGGCGGCGGCTGGGGTATAAATAGGGGTGCTCGAGGGCGGATTTCGTGGCCAACACGGCTCGGATTCGAGTCGTGGATGGATCGATCTCCCGGCGCGTATCTCGGACGGAGGTTGAAGATGGTAGGGTGACGTCACGATGACGTCACGATGGGCCCGGCTCGTCAGTGAGAGGAGAGGGACGCGGGTGGGCTTGGGCTGGTGCTGGGCCGTTGCGCGCTGCGGGGTGCGGCAGTTAGCGGCGTCCTATTTTTTTTTGTTCAAAGAATTTTCTTTTCAAAAGGAAACTTAAATAACTTTCAAAATAAATGTCCAAATGGACTCAAACCAGTTTCTAAATTATTGTAAAATCAAACTCTTTGTTTGGGAACTTTCAAAACACATTTTCCAGAACATTTAGTAAACTAAATTTTTGAAATGTGTTTAAAAGCATTTTGGACATAGTAATGCCATTTTAAAACAAAAGGTTTTTTTTTATATAATTTCTTTTGAACTTATAATTTAAACCAAAGCAAAATATGAGTAATATGATTAATATCACTCAATAAAATAATTTTGTATAAAACTCAAATAGTTTAAAAGGGGTTTGATAAATCAAAATGAGTTCATAACTCATTTTAAAATCCAAATAACTATTTTCTTTCAAAAGTAAAACTATAAAACTTGAAAATAGAGAATAGGTAAGTAATAGAATAATTCTCAATACCCATAAACTATTTACAACCAAACACACTTTTTCAAATAGAAATCATTTTGATTTCCGAACTAGGTTTTTAACAAATAATATGACACTTGATGTCAAATTTTAAAATAGGTTTTAGATCAAACAATTGTGGCTTAAGTAGATCTTAAATACCACAAGATAAACCTTTTCCAATATTTATATTTCACAGATACAAACAATCACAAGCAAACATTAAAAGAACAATTCGTAAAATCTGGAAAGTGGAGCATAAGTGCTCTACTAATATATTTTCTTAAATATGTTTTCAAGTGGAAATTTATTTCCCACTTTTGAAATAACCAAATGCAAACAATGCTATATGATGCTGATGTATGCATGAATTTTCCTTTCAAAGCAAAATACATAATAGTTTTCGAAAGTTTCAAATTTTTCTGATTTTTCAATTTTTTTGAAAAACTTGGGATGTTACAAAGTCCCCAAGACGTATTCCTCAGTACCCGGGATAGACATAATCTCATGGTCAAAGAAACAGGATACTTGACAATACAAGACATGGCAATATATACTTATTGATCCGATCAATATTGCTATGCTTGGTTGGGTCTGTCCATCACGTCATTCTCTAATGACATGACCTCGTTATTAATTGACAACTCTTGTCCATGGCTAGGAAACCATAACCATCATTAATCAACGAGCTAGTCTAGTAGAGGCTTACTAGGGACTCTGTGTTGTTTACATAACCACACATGTATTAGGTTTCCGGTTAATACAATTATAGCATGGAGAATAAACATTATCATGAACATGGAAATATGATAATAACACTTTATTATTGCCTCTAGGGCATATTTCCAACAGTGTCTCTCCATAAAAGATAACTAACATGCTGGGTGAACAAATTACAGCTGGGCAATTGACAAAATATTGAGCGCATGACAATGCATATATATGACATGATGATTACTATGATATTCATGTGGGTATTACGACAAAATACATAGACCGTTATCCAACAGCGTCTATGACTAATAATCCACCGCCAGGTTGTCATCCGAGTTCATCTGTAACAGCCCAAAGTGGTGAACCTCAAAAACCTGAGTAAAATTTTCGCTTTTGCATATCATGCATGCATCATGGCATCATTTGCTCAATTGTTCATGTTGAAACCAGGATTTTGGACAACAATTAAAACAAGGGAAAACAAAATGCCAAACTTGTTCAAATCGAATCTCACCACAATGAGTGCGCCCAAACTTGCAAAATACAAATCCTTGTCATCTTATATTTGTCAAGGAAGTTCTAAGAGTTCAAAATGTTATTTTGGACTTGCTCTAAAATTGCTAAAGGATTATAATTTGGGGAATTAGAAAATTGCCCGAATTGAAACCTATGAACAAAATGGTACCAAACTATTTTATTTTGAAGCCCTAATTTTTGGGTAGCCTCTATTCAATATGGGAAGGCTCCCCAAATTTTCCCAAATTTTTATAAAATGTTTTGGGGCCCTAATAAAATCAGTGCAGAGCTGCTGGAATTGAAAGGAAAATGGGAGGGACTTGTTGGTGATGGAACAATCTGGCCAGGGGCCTCTTTGCAATTTCGCCGTCTTCCTCCTCTCCCCTGTAGCGACCGAAGCAGCGCGAGCTGCTCGGGCCGCACCAGCTCGACGAGCTCCGGGCCCCCTCTGCCTTTCCCCCGGCGAGAAGAGCGCGACCACGAGCCCCCCTGCTCACTCGCCTGCTCCCCTCTGCCCCGCTCCTCCTTCTTCCTCTCCCATGGCGCACCCGAGCCGCCACGGATGACCGCCACATCGCCGTCGTTGCAGAGCCCCCGCCTCCAAACGAGCACCACCACCAGCTCCGTCGTACTCTCCTCTCTCTCCTCGTGGAAGGAATCGATCCGCGACGTAGGGAATCACCGCCGCCGTTCGAGTTCATCCCCGTCACCGACGCAGCGCGCCGAGCTCGATTCCGGCCGTGCTGGACCACCTCCGACCACGCCGTCCACACCATTGAGTTCGTGGTGAGCCCCTCCCCCTCACTGGCTTTCCCCTTCCCTCCTAGCGCATCCCCGAGCCGTGCTGCTCGCCGGAGTTCACCGCCATAGCCAGCGTCGCTGTAGCGCTCGACCGGCCGTGGAGACAGCCTAGGCCGGTCCGTGGGCCGTTCCTGTCGGGCCCCTAACCGGCCTCCGGACCAGCCCAAACCGGCCAGAAGGCCGTTTTCCTCTGCCACCCGCCGGCCTTTTAGCCGGCCCAGACCGGGCTGAGGGCCGGAAGCCTCTGGAGCCAGGCCGGCCTGCAAACCGGCCCCGGCTGGGCTGAAGGCTGGTTTGACTTTTTTTCAGAGGTTCCTTTTTTGTTTTTCTCCCTCGATGCACATGTTCCCCGCTCCTCCCCCGTGACGTAGGGACAGCGACTCGATGATTCCTTCATGTTCCATCGCCCTCTCGCGGAGTCGAGTAAATAATATATTTTATCATTGGAATTGAAATAATTAAAAGCAAATGTTTAAAAAGAGGGGTTATAAAATAAATAACTTTTAATCGGGGCCTCCGAAAAATGTGTTCCTTATACCAAAATGTTCAGAAAAATATGAATCACCCTGAATCATCATCATCATGCATAATTGATCATAACTACAATAATGTACCTTTAGTAGCACTAGAATCATTAAGTTTTAATATGGGGTTATTCCAAATAATGCAAATAATATAATGGGGACCCTATTTAACTTGTTGATCATGTTCAAGGCTTTTAGGGTGCATTCTAAAATGTCATGCTATCATGTGTTTGCGCATTGCATTTGCTGAAACATGTGTGGTGATTGATTGTTGCTCCTATGTTTTGTGCTTCGATAGATCAAGCCGCCGGGGTTACTCCACAATACCCCGAAGATCCGTACTACCAGCACGCTGATCAAGGCAAGCGTAACCCCCCCCCCTCTGAGCATGTCTTATCCTATATTTCCACAAATATTTTCTCCACTATAATATTGCATGCGGTTCCAAATGTCAATTTTATTGGATTAAAGTATCCTATAGTTGCATTAAGATTCCGATGCCAATACCTGTTCTCCCTCCTATTATCCATAGGATTGTATTGTTGGCCGAGATATTTTACTATTCTATGTTGATGCTTAGCCATGCTTAGTTAATTGCATAGCTATACGATGGATGGTTCATGTTGGAAACAGGTGATGGGATGAGAATGATGGTGGACAAATTGTGGTGACGGATAATAAAATGCTTAAAGGTGGGGATGAGAGGCCACTGTGGTTGTGGTGCTTTGTCTCGTTCTCGCCGCCTAGGAGCGAGTTCTATACCTCTTGAACCAAGACTGAGCGTGCAACCATGCGTGAGGCCTATGCATTGCAGGAACCCTCATAGACTAAATAACTCGAGCGGGGCTAGCCAGGGTCCTCTAGTTCGGGCTTCCATTTGCGCGTGCGTGATGATGGTGGTATGAACTGGATGAGGATGGTGGTGTTAGGAAAATGAGTGGCCGTGGGGCGGGTGTTGAGGCACTGGCTGCCCTGCCACCACTGATGATCCTGGAAAGTCCTTAACGGGGGAGAAGTCGACACCGCTCCCACCCAGCCGGTTCTCCAAGGAAGAGAGCTAAAAGCTAGGTAATGGGCCGGACGGTACGCGTGGCAAACATTGTACACCCCTGCAGGGTTAAATCTTTTCGAAAAGCCGTGTCCGCGGTTATGGACGACTTGGGAAGTGAAGGTAAGATCATAGAATAACTTTAACGGAATGATTAAAAACTGGGTACTAGAGGTACCACTCAAGATGCAAGGTGAGCTTCCTCGAGGGTGATTCGGGGAGGTGCCTTTGATGAACAGGTACAGTGGTGATGATGGTGATGTTGAGTAAGGTGATGAAAGAAAGAGTTACTCTTACCTCTTTTGAAAATATTCTGATTAGTCGATGCCTTTGAGTTATGTTTTCATAAATAAAATCAGCTTTATGCAAAACAGCCATAACTTTGAAAGCCTCATCGAGCTAATGCTCTATATATAATCTTGCGAGTTCGTCGAACTCAACGTCGTTTGTTTTGTTTCAGAGGAGGACTTCACCGACCTCGAAGGTGGGTTCTTTGTGGACGTCGACGAGTAGTCTGGGGTTCCCAGGTGGCAGCTTGGGACATCCCGGAACAGCTGGCGCTGTGATGTTTATCTGTAGGCCTCTTAGGCCATAATTGGATCTTGTTGTTTAGAACAACCTATTTGCTTCCGCTTGTTGTAATGTTGGGTCTGTGACCTCTGGTTGTCATTTGCTATCTTTCTCTATTATAAGAGTTGAACTATATGATTTGTGTCGTAGAGTCTGTGATGTGCCAGTTGTTCCACAAGTCTTGATCTCTCTATTATACATTGAGGGTTGTGCCTGTGTTAAGGCATCAATCGGGGTGTTGCGTTGCCGATGATCCATTCCGAGCAACGCCTGCCAAAGGTTTTGGCCGGGGATTGGTAAACCCGTAACCTCCGGTTGTATCGCTTAACCGGTGACACACAGCATCACTGTATAACAGTCGGGTCGGGGCGCCACAAGTTGGTATCAGAGCAGTACTGCCTGTAGGAAACCCTTCTACTGGTCGATGTTGAGTCTAGTGTTTGTGAAAATATTTTAACCTAAAAATGAGTTGTGAAAACCATCTTAGGATTCTTTTTACTCCTTATCTGGTTACCCTCTAATCTCGGAGCAATCTTACCTCGATTTGAGTTTAAAGGTTTTACTTCTCACCTGTTACTTCAAAATTAGAGAAACGGGTGGGTTCGACCTTTAGTGTTATGTGTCCGTTGCTCCCGCTGCGTTGCAATCCCAAATCAACTCAGATGTTTCTACCGAATCAATCTTTGATCCTTTCTTTGGGTTTTAACCCACGGACTTGAACATAAGGTCCCGGATTGTGTCAACTAGAGTGTGTTAAGTTGTGATTTCTTAACTCTCACTAGTAGCACATGATGCTGATCTTTGACCCAAGTTCTATCTTGTTGTTTTCCTTCTCGCAAAGTATTATCGTCCCTAGTCTGTGTACTTGTGTAGACGCTAATGCTATTGTTCGACCATTCGGAGAAAGATACTAACCGTGTCATTGTCAAATCTCCAGAATGGCTCGAGGAGGTCGTGGAGGCCGTGGTGGTCGCGGTAACCACAATGATGATGAGGATGATCTGCCGCCACCACCCTCGATGGCTGAGGTCTTGATGGCCATTGAGGAGAACCGTGGGCGCAATGAGCGCTTGCTGGAACAGTTGGTGCAGCAGAATGCACGGAGGAACGAGTGCAACACTCTCACTGAGTTCCTGCGTTCCCAGCCACCCACCTTTGCTGATGCTAAGGAGCCACTGGAAGCTGATGATTGGCTTCGTGCTTTGGAGCGCAAGTTCTCCGCGCTTCATGTCCCATTGGTGAGCAAGTCAACTTTGCCACCTACCTTCTGGTTGGTGCTGCTGGCTGTTGGTGGGAGAGCCATGTGGCTTTGTTTCCAGCCAACCATGTCTTCACCTGGGCTGATTTGCACTGCCTTCCGTGCGGAGTACATTCCCCAGCCATCATGGATTTGAAGAGGAGGGAGTTCCTGGATTTGCAACAGGGACGGATGGACCTCCGCACTTATGGTCGTGAGTTCAACCATCTCTCTCGTTACGCCCCAAGGGACGTGACCAATGATGCTGACAAGCAAGAGCTGTTCCGCAAGGGTCTGACTCCGCAGCTCCGCTATGAGCTATTGCCCTTCAGGTTCCAGACCTATCAGGAGCTGTTCAACCAGGCTTTCACTCTTGAGCAAGGAAGAAAGGAACTTGAAGCTTCCAAGAGGCCCGCACATGGGGACCACCAGAGTTCCTCGGGTTCTGAGAGCAAGAAGCGCAGGGTGTTTGTCCCTACAGCGGTACCTCGTGCTCCATTCATGCCGAGCAGCAGGATATAGGCCACCTCCTCCGCGCCCCACTACTTCGACACTTGGGATAGGCGGAGTGGGTACCGTCCTATGCTACCTGCTCCACCTGGAGTCACTTGCTACACCTGTGGCCAGGCTGGTCACTACTCCAGGGAGTGCCCCCAGAAGGCACCTCTCGCGATAACTCCTGCACGAGCCCCTGCCACTCCAACTGGCAAGGCTGGACCTATGGTGCGTGGTCGCCTGAACCACATCTCTGCTGAAGAAGCTGAAGAGGACCCCGGCGTTCTTATGGGTGAGTTACGAATCAACGGCAATACAGCTACAGTTTTGTTTGACTCTGGAGCATCGCATTCATTCATATCCATAGCTTTTGCAAAAGACCACAAAATACCGTTCGAGAAAATGAGCCGTCCTTGGTGATCGCTACTCCTGGTTCCAAATGGCAAACCGATGGTGTTACTCCTGAGGTCCAGATTAATATAGGTTCCTTGTCTTTTCCTTATGCCTTGGTAGCTCTGAAGTCCAAAGGCATTGATGTCATACTGGGCATGAACTGGCTAACCAAATACCGGCTAATCTCGACTGTGCCGCCAAGACCATTACTGTGACCGCTCCTTCCGGTGACATTGTGAAGTATTGGCCTGCAACATCAATACCTCCGTCCGCCATCGTACCCAACTCACCTGAGATTCTCCTTTGCTTTATGGAAGGCGAATCCCCTCCTGAAATCCAGGACATACACGTGGTGTGTGACTTCCCGGATGTGTTCCCGGAAGAGTTGCCTGGCATGCCTCCTGACCGAAGTGTGGAGTTTGTCATAGATCTACTTCCCGGTACGCTCCAATTTCCAAGAAGCCCTACCGTATGCCGGTGGAAGAGTTGGCTCTGTTGAAAGAGCAAATTGATCAGCTGTTAGCAAAGTTTCATCCAGCCTAGCAGTTCACCTTGGGGTTGTCCGGTACTCTTTGTCAAGAAGAGGGATTCTACCGTGCCTCGTCTAGTCTCTGACTATCGACCGTTGAATGCGGTGACAATCAAGAACAAGTATCCTATTCCTCGCATCAATGATCTGTTGGATCAGTTAGCTGGTGCAACGGTATTCTCCAAGATGGATCTGAGGTCAGGCTACCATCAGATAAAAATCAGAAAGGAGGATATTCCAAAGACGGCATTTGTTACTCGTTATGGCTCATATGAGTATACCGTCATGTCCTTTGGTCTCACAAATGCCCCGCTACTTTCATGAGGCTCATGAACTCCATTTTCATGGATTATCTTGACAAGTTTGTCGTCATTTACATTGATGACATCCTCATCTATTCCAAAACCAATGAAGAGCATGAGGAACATCTTCGTTTGGTTCTGACAAGACTTCGAGAACACCGCCTCTATGCCAAGTTCTCCAAGTGTGAGTTTTGGTTGGATAATCTCATCTTCCTTGGTCATGTGATATCCGAATGGTGTGGCTGTCATTCCTGACAAGATTCAGTCCATTCTGGATTGGAAAACTCCAATGTCAGTCAAGGACATCGTAGCTTTCTCGGATTGGCGGGTTACTACCGCCGATTCATCGAAGGTTTCTCCAAGATAGCCAAGGCCTGACTGACCTTCTCAAGAAGGAAAAAGTTTGTATGGTGCCGAAGCTGAAGAGAGCTTCCAAACACTGAAAGCCAAGCTCACTCCGCTCCTGTGCTTGTCCTGCCGGACACAAGCAAGGATTTCGTCGTCTTCTGTGACGCCTCTCTTCAAGGCTTGGGTTGTGTATTGATGCAAGATGGCCATGTGGTGCTTATGCTTCTCGCCAACTTAAGCCGCATGAGCACAATTACCCAACTCATGATCTAGAACTTGCCGCTGTGGTCTATGCTTTGAAGCAATGGAGACCATACCTGTTTGGTAACCGTTGCGAGATCTTCTCGGATCACAAGAGTCTGAAGTACCTCTTCACCCAGCCGGATTTAAATCTCAGGCAAAGGCGTTGGTTGGAGTTAATCACGGACTACAATGTGAGTCTGAACTATCAACCCGGCAAAGCAAACGTCGTGGCTGACGCGCTAAGTCGGAAGTCCTATTGCAACAATCTGATGATTGAAGAGGCCCAACCTGCCCTCATGAAGAGTTCTCTCGTTTGAACTTAGAAATTGTTCCCTCTGGCTACCTTGCAAATCTGGAGATCAAATCTACTCTTGTAGACCAGATTAAGGATGCTCAAAGCGTGACAAGGGTATTCTAAAAATCAAGGAGAACATTGCTAGCGGGAAGGCCAAATGTTTTCTGTCAATGAATCTGGAGTTGTTTATTTTGGTGACCGCTTGGTAGTGCCAAAGAAACGAAAATTGAGGGAGTTGATCCTCCAAGAAGCTCATGAATCTCCTCTCTCTATTCATCCCGGTAGTACCAAAATGTACCAAGACCTTCGACCACAATTCTGGTGGACTCGTATGAAACGAGAAATTGCCAAGTATGTTGCTGAATGCGACACCTGTCGACGGGTAAAGGCTGAACATCAAAGGCCTGCCGGCACTCTTCACCCTATTGCTATCCCCGAGTGGAAATGGGATGAAATTGGTATGGATTTCATTACTGGTCTGCCGAAGTCTCCAAAGGGACATGATGCCATTTGGGTCATCATTGATCGACTATCAAAAGTGGCTCACTTCCTCCCCGTTCGTGTGGACATTACAGCTGCCAAGTTGGCAGACCTGTATACCTCTCGTATCGTCGTCCTTCACGGCATTCCCAAGAAGATAATTTCTGATCGTGGAAGCCTATTCACCTCCAAGTTTTGGACTAGTTTCCAAATGCTATGGGAACTCGTCTTAACTTCAGCACCGCGTTCCATCCTCAAACTGATGGTCAGACCGAAAGAGTGAACCAAGTTTTGGAAGACATGCTTAGGGCATGTGTAATCTCTTTTGGCAAGGATTGGGAAAAGTATCTCCCTTTCGCGGAGTTCTCCTACAACAATAGCTATCAAGCTAGTCTGGGCATGGCTCCATTTGAGGTTCTATATGGAAGAAAATGCCGCACTCCTCTAAATTGGTCCGAGACCGGAGAGAGAGCACTCTTTGGTCCAGATATCATCAATGAAGCTGAGGAGAAGGTTAGAATCATACGAGAAAATCTGAAGATTGCTCAGTCTAGGCAGAAGAGCTACTATGACAAGCATCATCAAGAGGTTCACTATGAAATTGGTGATAAAGCCTACCTCCGCGTCTCTCCCCTTCGAGGCGTTCGCCGCTTCGGTATCAAAGGGAAATTGGCACCTCGCTATGTTGGCCCTTTCACCGTTCTGGCCAAGCGAGGAGATCTTTCTTACAAGTTGGAGTTACCGTCCATCTTCCCAAATGTGCATGATGTGTTTCATGTATCCCAACTTCGCCGGTGCTTCAAGGATCCTATCCATGGAGTCAATCATGAAGAACTGGATCTCCAGGAAGATCTTACATATCGTGAGCATCCTATTCATATCCTGGATGAAGCCGAAAGAAAGACTCGTAACAAGACCACCAAGTTTCTCAAAATTCAGTGGTCTCACCATTCCGAGGAAGAAGCAACTTGGGAACGAGAGTCTAGTCTACGTGAGGAGTATCCCGACTTCTTTTCGCACTCTTAGAATCTCGGGATGAGATTCCTGTAAGGAGGGTAGAATTGTAACAGCCCAAAGTGGTGAACCTCAAAAACCTGAGTAAAATTTTCGCTTTTGCATATCATGCATGCATCATGGCATCATTTGCTCAATTGTTCATGTTGAAACCAGGATTTTGGACAACAATTAAAACAAGGGAAAACAAAATGCCAAACTTGTTCGAATCGAATCTCACCACAATGAGTGCGCCAAACTTGCAAAATACAAATCCTTGTCATCTTATATTTGTCAAGGAAGTTCTAAGAGTTCAAAATGTTATTTTGGACTTGCTCTAAAATTGCTAAAGGATTATAATTTGGGGAATTAGAAAATTGCCCGAATTGAAACCTATGAACAAAATGGTACCAAACTATTTTATTTTGAAGCCCTAATTTTTGGGTAGCCTCTATTCAATATGGGAAGGCTCTCCAAATTTTCCCAAATTTTTATAAAATGTTTTGGGGCCCTAATAAAATCAGTGCAGAGCTGCTGGAATTGAAAGGAAAATGGGAGGGACTTGTTGGTGATGGAACAATCTGGCCAGGGGCCTCTTTGCAATTTCGCCGTCTTCCTCCTCTCCCCTGTAGCGACCGAAGCAGCGCGAGCTGCTCGGGCCGCACCAGCTCGACGAGCTCCGGGCCCCCTCTGCCTTTCCCCCTGCGAGAAGAGCGCGACCACGAGCCCCCTGCTCACTCGCCTGCTCCCCTTTGCCCCGCTCCTCCTTCTTCCCCTCCCATGGCGCAACCGAGTCGCCACGGTTGACCGCCACATCGCTGTCGTTGCAGAGCCGCCGCCTCCAAACGAGTACCACCACCAGCTCCGCCATACTCTCCTCTCTCTCCTCGTGGAAGGAATCGATCCGCGACGTAGGGAATCACCGCCGCCGTTCGAGTTCGTCCCGTCACCGACGCAGCACGCCAAGCTCGATTTCGGCCGTGCTGGACCACCTCTGACAACGCCGTCCGCACCATTGAGTTCATGGTGAGCCCCTCCCCCTCGCTGGCTTTCCCCTTCCCTCTTAGCGCATCCCCGAGCCGTGCTGCTCGCCGGAGTTCACCGCCGTAGCCAGCGTCGCTGTAGCGCTCGACCGGCCGTGGAGACGGCCTAGGCCGGGCCGTGGGACGTTCTTGTCGGGCCCCTAACCGGCCTCTGGACCAGCCCAAACCGGCCAGAAGGCCGTTTTCCTCTGCCACCCGCCCGGCCTTTTAGCCGGCCCAGACCGGGCTGAGGGCCGGAAGCCTCTGGAGCCAGGCCGGCCTGCAAACCGGCCCCGGCAGGGCTGAAGGCTGGTTTGACTTTTTTTCAGAGGTTCCTTTTTCGTTTTTCTCCCTCGATGCGCATGTTCCCCGCTCCTCCCCCGCGACGTAGGGACAGCGACTCGATGATTCCTTCATGTTCCATCGCCCTCTCGCGGAGTCGAGTAAATAATATATTTTATCGTTGGAATTGAAATAATTAAAAGCAAATGTTTAAAAGAGGGGTTATAAAATAAATAACTTTTAATCGGGGCCTCCGAAAAATGTGTTCCTTATACCAAAATGTTCAGAAAAATATGAATCACCCCGAATCATCATCATCATGCATAATTGATCACAACTACAATAATGTACCTTTAGTAGCACTAGAATCATTAAGTTTTAATATGGGGTTATTCCAAATAATGCAAATAATATAATGGGGACCCCATTTAACTTGTTGATCATGTTCAAGGCTTTTAGGGTGCATTCTAAAATGTCATGCCATCATGTGTTTGCGCATTGCATTTGCTGAAACATGTGTGGTGATTGATTGTTGCTCCTATGTTTTGTGCTTCGATAGATCAAGCCGCCGGGGTTACTCCACAATACCCCGAAGATCCGTACTACCAGCACGCTGATCAAGGCAAGCGTAACCCCCCCTCTGAGCATGTCTTATCCTATATTTCCGTAAATATTGTCTCCACTATAATATTGCATGCGGTTCCAAATGTCAATTTTATTGGATTAAAGTATCCTATAGTTGCATTAAGATTCCGATGCCAATACCTGTTCTCCCTCCTATTATCCATAGGATTGTATTGTTGGCCGAGATATTTTACTATGCTATGTTGATGCTTAGTTAATTGCATAGCAATACGATGGATGGTTCATGTTGGAAAAAGGTGATGGGATGAGAATGATGGTGGAGAAATTGTGGTGACGGATAATAAAATGCTTAAAGGTGGGGATGAGAGGCCACTGTGGTTGTGGTGCTTTGTCTCGTTCTCGCCGCCTAGGAGCGAGTTCTATACCTCTTGAACCAAGA
This sequence comes from Poa pratensis, assembly GCA_947311845.1. Classification (NCBI taxonomy): domain Eukaryota; kingdom Viridiplantae; phylum Streptophyta; class Magnoliopsida; order Poales; family Poaceae; genus Poa; species Poa pratensis. The sequence continues at coordinate 21,868,950 of CAMZMU010000073.1, forward strand.
CTGAGCGTGCAACCATGCGTGAGGCCTATGCATTGCAGGAACCCTCATAGACTAAATAACTCGAGCGGGGCTAGCCAGGGTCCTCTAGTTTGGGCTTCCATTTGCGCGTGCGTGATGATGGTGGTATGAACTGGGATGAGGATGGTGGTGTTAGGGAAATGAGTGGCCGTGGGGCGGGTGTTGCATGCACTGGCTGCCCTGCCGCCACTGACGATCCTGGAAAGTCCTTAATGGGGGAGAAGTCGACACCGCTCCCACCCAGCCGGTTCTCCAAGGAAGAGAGCTATAAGTTAGGTAATGGGCCGGACGGTACGCGTGGCAAACATTGTACACCCCTGCAGGGTTAAATCTTTTCGAAAAGCCGTGTCCGCGGTTACGGACGACTTGGGAAGTGAAGGTAGGATCATAGAATAACTTTAACGGAATGATTAAAAACTGGGTACTAGAGGTACCACTCAAGATTGAAAGGTGAGCTTCCTCGAGGGTGATTCGGGGAGGTGCCTTTGATGAACAGGTACAGTGGTCGATGATGGTGGATGTTGAGTAAGGTGATGAAAGAAAGAGTTACTCCTTACCTCTTTTGAAAATATTCTGATTAGTCGATGCCTTTGAGTTATGTTTTCATAAATAAAATCAGCTTTATGCAAAACAGCCCTATGACTTTGAAAGCTTCATCGAGCTAATGCTCTATATATAATCTTGCGAGTTCGTCGAACTCAACATCGTTTGTTTTGTTTGAGAGGAGGACTTCACCGACCTTGAAGGTGGGTTCTTTGTGGACGTCGACGAGTAGTCTGGGGTTCCCAGGTGGCAGCTTGGGACATCCTGGAACAGCTGGCACTGTGATGTTTATTTGTAGGCCTCTTAGGCCATAATCTGGATCTTGTTGTTTAAAACAACTTATTTTGCTTCCGCTTGTTGTAATGTTGGGTCTGTGACCTCTGGTTGTCATTTGCTATCTTTCTTTATTATAAGAGTTGAACTATATGATTTGTGTCGTAGAGTCTGTGATGTGCCAGTTGTTCCATAAGTCTTGATCTCTCTATTATACATTGAGGGTTGTGCCTGTGTTAAGGCATCAATCGGGGTGTTGCGTTGCCGATGATCCATTCCGAGCAACGCCTGCCAAAGGTTTTGGCCGGGGATTGGTAAACCCGTAACCTCCAGTTGTATCGCTTAACCGGTGACACACAGCATCAATGTATAACAGTCGGGTCGGGGCGCCACACTCTCCCAGATTACCGGAGGCATGAACCCACTATCTAGCATAAATACTTACTCTTGGAGTTACAAGCATCTACTTGGCCAAAGCATCTACGAGTAATGAAAAGCATGCAAGATCATAAATAACATATAAGATAGATTGATAGTCAACTTGACATAGTATTCAATATTCATCGGATCCCAGCAAACACAACATGTAGCATTACAATAAGATGATCTTGATCATGATAGGCAGCTCACAAGATCTAAACATGATAGCATAAATTGGAGAGACAATCATCTAGCTACTGCCATGGACCTGTAGTCCAAGGATGAACTACTCACGCATCACTCCGGAGGCAGGCATGGTGATGTAGAGCCCTCCGGTGATGATTCCCCTCTCCGGCAGGGTGCCGGGAAGAGCTTCTGAACCCTCTCATGCTAGGGTTGATGGCGGCGGCGTCTCTGGAACTTTTCGTGGATAATGGCTCGGGTATTTAGGGTTTTCACGTCGGGAAGAATAAATAGGCGAAAGGGCGGCAGCTGCGGAGCCACGAGGGCCTCACACCACCCCACGGCGCGGCAGGGTGGGCCCGCGCGGCCCCATGGTGTGGGTGCCACGTGTCCCTCCTCCGTCTCTCCTCTGGACTCCGTCTTCGTGTTGGAAAAATAGGAGGTTCTGTCCAAGTTTCGTCCAATTCCGAGAATATTTCCAGACTAGCTTTTCTGGAATACAAAAACAGCAGAAAACAGGAACTGGCACTGTGGCATCTTGTTAATAGGTTAGTCCCAGAAAATGCATAAAAATGCTATGAAGTGTATATAAAACATGTAACAATTGCTATAATATCAACATGGAACATCACAAATTATAGATACGTTTGATACGTATCAGATCTCGCCATCCCTTTAATAGTTTGACTCTTATTGACTAGTGATATAGATTCACCAGACTAACACTTAGTTCGACTCTTGGGGTTAACCCTGAACCGAGTTGTATCACCATTCTTTCTGAATCAGATCACTCGAGAGGGCCCAGAGAATATCTCTTCGAGTAGGGGGGGGGGAATCCCATCTTGGTATACTATTGTCACGCAACTTGCTTCTTAGTTGGCCCGAAATCCACCTTTATGACTATCGTATTACTGATAGCGTCTGATAGTCCCTAAGCGGGCCTTCCACAACTCGGATCATACAAGAACCTTATGTCTAAGTATATAGCATATACATTGATGATACTAATAAATGATAACTTGCTCGTTGCGTCTGATAATGGAGTCTCACTCGCCAAACTCTTTTGGTTGAGTATGTGTAAGTCGGATTGGCATCTCTATGCCCATGACTAGTGGGACTGGGTGGTCGGCCGACTCACACATAATCACAGTTATGTGTCCCCATAAATTTTTAAGTAGGGACATAGCAACCATCATTCAACATATAGTTCCACAACCGAATCATAACTAATGAATGCATAGGAATTCTACCTAGTCGGATAACTGAGTCGGCCCTACCAAGTCAGCACTTTAGGTCAATTTTCCAACAACTTTCACTTCTAAGCTCGAAGAGCTTAATGAGTTAAACTTTGAACTATGTGAACCTCGTGAAGTAATCTTCAAAGACTATAAGAAGATAAATCTTGAGTTCTTCAACAGGAAGCTATACCTTGAGTCTTTAACGACTGCCAGTGGGGAAGTTTGGCTTGAGAATGATTCTCTCATTGCTCATCAAAGATCTGATCAAGAATGTTTTTCCCTCCATGTCTAAAATACATTGAATCATCTGCTTCCATTGCACCAACATCCACTTTTGATGCATTTGTGATTCCCCAATCATCATCTGATAATGATGAATCTTTACATGTTATCATTACTATTTCTGATTTCTCGAACACTCAGGCTGGTGGAGCACTTGTGTCGATCATGGAGTGAGCCGCCCTCCTGATTCGGAGACCGAGGAGCTGCACATTGAACAAGCGACGTGCAAGGTTCCCCGAAGCTCTGTCGACTATCTTTGTAGATCATCTCCTTCTTGTCTAGTCTTAGTCACACGCTCATAGTTGGATTTTTTTTGCAAGTATACGAGTATCAAATGGATGTAATGAACTGATGCCTTCCGTGGGTGTTAGTGGAGAACTTTGGCTTGGAACTTTTCCTTGTTACTTAGCGCCACACAGGGACGTGCCAAGTAGATTGTGATTTCTTTTAGCTCGATTGATCCTTTGGAGCATATGATTGAATACCCGATGAAATGTTAGTTGTTAAAAAAACAAAACCTGAGTAGTTGCCTTATACCTGTAGCCCCCTACTGTTTTGGGAGTGAGGTAAATTCGGCAGGGGTAGTCTCTATTTAACGAAACTTGTGGGCATGGTGAGGCTGTGAAACATTATTCTTTACAGGGAGCCCCCAACTCATTGATTGGTTTGGATGTAGCGTCCAATCTAGTCCTTAATGTTCAGTGGAATCCTAAAGATATGAATATCCTCTTTAGTATTTGCAATAAATTCTAGCTAGGTGTTCATCACCGAAAGTTGAACGAATTAAAGGCGTAATTGTAAAACAATCAACATTTAAATAGATGAATTAATTGTGCATAAAGATATACGCACATAGAACACATATAAAAGGTAAGGTCTTATCGACGAATACCACCTCCTCCTCACTGTGAAACAATCACCAAATTATCTCCCTCCCTCTAGAGGGATACCTAGTCTAATTACTGAAACCATGGAGGTAATAGCCATGCTTCCTTTCTCCGCCTACCCTTTCTTTTGTCCACCGGTAACGAAGAACTATCTAGAAAGTTTTATTGTTGTATTAGAAGTTCAATTCTTCCATTGTGTTATGCATGTCAGTTTACGTGTAAGCCTGCGAGCTCCTAACTCCAACTTAATACTTTTGTCAGCTCTTTCAAATCGGATTACTTGGAGAGCTCTTGGTGGCATATATTTCTCCGCAGGAGGAAACGTAGTGGTGCAGATACTTGCTCTACCGGGGCAATGGTACATGATTCCAATGGGATTGAAGGTGAGATATTTATGTAGATAAAGTTCTTCTAATTTTGTATTTGAATGTTGATATTTGACTTGTTTGTTTAACTGAGAGACAAGATAAACCATTTTGTTGTCTTAATTGAAGATAAAAAGTAAATTGGAAGAAATAATATTTATTCTTCGGTTTTTGTCAACTGCTCCTAATTCGATGTCACAATTTGTGTCTATAAATACAGGCCAGTGATGCGATATTAGACATTATCCCTGTTGTTATTGTTGTATTGACGGTTGATCCTACTATTATGTTGGATGGTGCTCCGCAACCACAGTGGGTAAGCAACCATGGTGTGTTCCAAACGGAACTTCAACCCATGCTTTCCACGGTGAACAAAACACCTGATTCGCCTCGGAACAAAGGTAAGAGGTTCACCCCTTGCAGCAAAATTTATATAGCCACCGGGATATGTGCATTAGCATGGTGCTACAAACATGGTATCTATAGAAACTACTGAGTATCTTAATTTTTGATTGTCAAGTAAATGGTTATGCCACTAAGTGTCAATATGGGACACAACTTTTGCTTAGTGCAAGAGTGCACAACGTGTCCTTTTTTCCATATTTTTCTGAAAACATGCATGTTTTACTAAACTGAAGTTACATTTTCAGAATCAACTTAGACATGACAAAATCTCAGCGGACTTAGATGAAGATAGGTCCATACTTTATTAGTTTTATGTGGTGTCTGTTTGATATGCGGATACTAAATGACCACACATACATTACACCATAATTATTGCTTTTCCACGAGTGCCATGTATAACATTGTTTTTTAATATAATAGAGTTCAAAGTGTTCACTACCTTTTAACCGTTAAATGTGACTATCACTTCTCACATGGTAATAGATAGGTCAAGAATTGGTTAAGTTGAAATAATCCTTTAAATCTGTTGAGTGCATCTTTTGAAAACTTGTAGGATATGGTTGATGCATCTTAAGAAAAAATTTAGGCTGAATGATCACAATTTCGTTGATTTTTACAACTCAGTGCAACTACTATGAATGATTAATGAGCGTACAAATGTGGTGATATCAGTCATACCATGGAGATACGAACTATAATTTTAGAAATACGCTGCTTCAAGCTGGTTTCCGAGCTGAAATACGCTATTGCTTGATCCGTTTGAAAGAGCTACCTACACATGTGCAATGTTCTGCTACACAATTAAAAAATGTATGTTTCAATGTTGTTTCTTCTATGACTAATAATGCCCTTGCATTTCACGGAAACAAATGTAGCCTACGTGAGTGTGTTGGAGAAGCACAGCTTCCCTGGTGTTTCTGTTAGAATTTGCACGAGCTCATAATATCGGATAATACATGTACTTGATTAATTCAGTTAAAACTATACTCCCATCAGCATACAACACGTGCATGTGCACGTGCTTGATTACTAGTTTTAGAAATAGCGGGTGCCTTTTTTTGAAACTTTATAGAGGTGTTTGTCGTCAGCTATGGTATTACGTGCACTGGCTAAGGTTGTATTATTTCAGAAAACATCTTATTGTCACATGTTTTAGTTATATTTCATCCATCATATAATTTTAGAGTCATGCAAGCATAAATCATTACCGTTTCAATACTCGATAATAAATTATAGTATCATGTTTAATGCTGCAATACCTATCGTTGACTATTTTGGGGCTAAAATAACATTGTCTTTTCACGCACTATACATTCCAAAAAGTTTATTTGCTGGAATACAAATTGCTATGTGCAGATGCGGCTATGAGGAGTGAAACCGTTGGAAAGAAAGTAGAACAAAAAGTGCCATCAAGCAAGGAGATGACCAAGCTGAACATGGATGTAGGTCCAAGCAAGACAACAACGAGGCAAGACCATGAGCCAACACCGGTTAGAAAGGAGAAGAAACAACTAGAGCCACAACAGGGTGTGGGCAAAAAGGATGAGGCTCTTGTCTGGGAGGTGGATGACTTCCCTGAGCTTTCACTACTGCCAAAAGAGTGGACCTACTGATTCGTCTAAGTGCTATTGTAAACTTGTAGCGAGTAGCATGCATAAAAGGCGATACCGCTTCTTGGGAACAATATCATGACTCGGTTAATATTAAATGGTCAGTTGAGTTTTATGATATGGCGCCAAAGCTCTGAAAAAAACCTTGAACTCGTAGACAACATCTAAATCAAGCACGGTCCAAATACCTGATTGTTGACCCTATTCTCTCCGCTCCATGTCTTCCTGGCCGTTTCGTGGCGGGGGTTAGTGTTACTGATAGGATGATCCACGGGGCTCTTTAATTTAACTTGTCCTTGGCTTGACTTAGTCGTTCAAACCATGTCTTGTGGGAAACAAAATTGATTTTAGGGTTAGATTAAGAGAGAGAGAGAGAGAGAGAGAGAGAGAGAGAGAGAGAGAGAGAGAGGATGTAGTGCGTCATCGCCCTCCGTTGAATCTTCCACATGACATCGTTAAGGGAAACATTCTGATCGAGTTTGACAAAGCTTCTCTGTAGAATGAACAAATTGCACATGTGTTTGGCCTGGGAAACAATATAGCCGGTATTCTCCGACCTTCCGATGAATACATGTTTGATTCAAGGGCTATTGGGAACCTCTAGAGCTTTCCTAGACCTCCTATATGTCCCCATGAGTTCACATGGACCAGGGTCTAATTCATCAAGTATGGCAAGAGTTAGAAGGCAGAGTCAAACCCGTAAAAAGATCTGGGTTATCGGTAGAATGGGCATAAAATTCTATTTCAGACCCCGTTTTGGAGATTTAATCCCTCTAAAATCCTAAACAAAAAATTGCTTGAATTTTCATTTTACAACCTTTCTGTTTTACGTTATATTCAGTTTTTCCCGTGGCGATCACTGAAATCTGTCAAGTGGAAGTCCAGAGTCCACCGCAACAAAGGATTCTTTTGTGCTTTTTTGCAATATCTAAGTAATGTCTACACATCAAAGTTTAAAACAAGAAATTTTGCACTTTTGCAGCTATTAATAGGTTACTCCAAATAAATAATGTAAAAATACACTAAATATCATGGATAATATCATAATAAACTACAAAGTTCGTCAATACATTTCCGACGTATCAATACTCTTAAATGTCATGTGTCAAACGCTGCTAAGTTCATTTTCATGGTTATAAACTGTGATAGATACCACACCCACCTAAGGTCTTGTTGAAGTTAACTGGGCTAACCCGTTATTGAAAAAATATGTAGTTAACACTCTCAGTTCATGCCCATTTAAATTAAGCGGTTTGGCAAATTCTGGTGACAAAAATGTGTCCAACAAACAATTTATGGCCCATCAATATTACGACATGTGAGAGGCTTAGTACTGTGCCTTCCAAGTACTTTACGACCAAATATAAGTCACGGTAGGGGTTTGGGACAATTACTGGCCCATAGCTATTTTCGAAAAATGTTTCGCCCACTTTGTTTAGGCCCATTTTGGCAATGACTGTTCCGTGAAGTAGCCGGCCCACTTTTCAATTACGCCCATTTGAGGCATGACAATGTGTCGAAACCGAGACTACATGGCGCAATTAGGTCCAACTGCTTTATAGGCCCATTAGTGACCTAAAAGAGCGCAAAGGCGGCTTGATAAATTTGGTTGGGGTAGTTTGTCTGGAAGGGAACTCGTGGGCATGGTGAGGTTGTGAACTGTTAATCTTTATTGACAGCTCTCGGCTCATTGATTGGTTTGTCTTTGGGATGCGATATAGTCATTAACACTCAGTGGAATTTAAAATATATGCATATCCTATTTAATGTGTCTCAATGAATTCTGGCGAGGGAGTGGCATCGCCGGAACAAAGTTGGACGAATTAATGACATGTTTATAATAAACCAACATTTAAATAGAGGAAGTAGTTGTCTAAAGATATACACGATAGAACACATATAAAAGGTAAGGTCTTATCGACAAATACCACCTCCTCCACACCCAAAAACATACACCTAATCAGCTCCTACCTTTGATAGGGACACCCGATCGCTAGTCCAATCAGCTCCTACTGTTTTGGGAGGGAGGTAAATTCCGCCGGGGTAGTCTCTATGGAACGAAACTCGTGGGCATGGTGAGGTTGTGAAACATTATTCATTACAGGCAGCCCCCAACTCATTGATTGGTTTATCTGTAGGGTGAAATCTAGTCCTTAATGTTCAGTGGAATCCTAAAGATATGTATATCCGCTTTAGTATTTGCAATAAATTCTAGCGAGGGGTTCATCATCGAAAGTTGAACGAATTAAAGGCATAATTGTAAAACAATAAACATTTAAATAGGGGAATTAATTGTGTAAAGATCCACACACATAGAACACATATCTAAGGAAAGGTCTTATCCACGAATACCACCTCCTCCTCGCTGTGGAACAATCACCAGATCAACTCCCTCCCTCTAAAGGGATACCTAGTCTAATCACCGAGATCATTGCGGGAATAGTCACGCTTCCATTCTCCGCCTACCCAATATGTTGTTGGCATGTAACCAAGAACTATCTAGTGCAATGCTTCTATCGTGTTATTCATGTCGATTTATGTCTTTTCATGAGCTACTAACTCCAAGTTAAAGTTCTTTCAGCTCTTTCAAATCGGATTGCTTGGGGAGCTCTTGGTGGCATATTTGGCTGCCGGAGGAAATGTAGTGGTGCATATACTCGCTCTACTAGGGCTGTGGTACATGATTCCACTGGGATCACAAGTGAGAAATTTATGTAGATAAAGTTCTTCAAATGTTTGTAATGCGAACCTTCAGATTAACGTTCTTTTTTGTCTTAACTGAAGTTCAATTAAATGGAAAGAGATTTGTTTATATATTCTTTGTTGTTGTTAACTGCTCCAAATTCCATGTTCACAATATGTGTCTACACATATATGATAATGACGGGATATTTGACGTTATCCCTATTGCTATTGTTGTATTTACGGCTGAACCTACTATTATGTCGGGAACCGGTGTGTTCCAGCCGGCAGCTCCACCTCGAATATTCTTTCTACGGTGAACAAAACAACTAATTTTCCTCCAAACAAAGGTAATAAATGCACCCCTTGCGGTAAATTTATATAGTTGGGAGCAAAACCTTGTTATTTATAGAAACCAAGGGTTAATGTAATTGTCGATGCAAAATGTAAATGCTTTGACCGGTGGTAAAATAACCTAGAAGCAACTTCAGCTTAATGCAAGAGTGCAACTTGTACGTTTTCCACACTTTTCCGAAAAAATGCTTGGTTCACTAAATCGAAGTTACACTTTTTGGAATCAACTTAAACATCAGAAGACCTCAGACGACTTAGATGAATACATGTCCATATACTTAATTAGTTTCTTGTCTCTTTTTGATATGTAGATACTAAATGAGATCATTGGAATACGATGGACCACAACATAATTACTACCTTTCCACAAGTGCCATGTATAAGATTGTTTTATTATATAACAAAGTTCAAAGTTTTCATTACCTTTCTACCATGAAATGTGACTATCACATCTGAGGTAATATATAGGTCAAAATTTGGTCACTTCAAATAAAGCTTTAAAATATGTTAGGTGCCTATTTGGATTACTTGTAGGATATGTTTGATGCATCTTAAGAAAACTTGCAGGTTGGATGATCAACTTTTCAAATGATTTGTACAACTAAGTGCAACTACTATGAAGAATTAATGGGCGTACAAAATGGGGTGATGTCAGCCTTTCCTTAGAGACATTAAATAAGGTTTTTTAGATATACATGGGTCATTCTTCAATTATAGAATGATCTGTAACGGTTAAGCGTCCGTTGTTCTAGATGACATCTTATTATCACATGATTTATTTATACTTCAGTCATCGTATAATTTTAGAATCATGCAAACATAATTTTTTACATTTTCAGTGTTAGATAATAAATTATACTAGAAGATTTCCCCGCGCGTTGCAATGGGGAAGCCTTTAGGAACTATGTTGTGTAAACAGAAGGGTATAAAATTGATGATACATTCTGTTTTCTAAAAGAATATGCAAAATTCAATTGATCATAGTCGAGATACTAAATTTAATAGATATAAGATGAGTGTATAATATAAATTATTAATATGAAAAATTGGATGTATGGTTTAAGAAATGGATAATGTGCAGCTTGCATATAGTGATTAATAAATATTAGTGGAAATGACAATGGACAATTGATTCCTAAGAGAATGGATGACGTGGATAGCTTGCATGTCGAGATAGAAAAATATAATTACTATATGTTAGTGGGTTTTGCTTTATAAGAGATATAGATAAATATAGATAGATATCGTGTTTCATATTGTAATCCCTATCATAGATGATGTTGAGGATTTTGCACTATACACTCCGTAAAATGAATTACGGGAATACAATTGTTATGTGCAGATGCGACCGTGAGTGGTGAAACCGTTGGAAATAAGTATAAATACGGGTGTAGATTCAAGCAAGACAACGACGAACCAAGACCATGAGCCAACAACTGTTAGAAACGAGAAGAGAAACAACTGGAGCCCCAACAGAAGGGTGTGGGCAAGAACAATGAGGATATTGTCCTGATGAATACCATGACGAGGTTAATAATAAATGACTAGTTGGGATTTATGTTGGTTAAAGTGTAAAACAAACTTTGAACTCATAGATGGCGTCTGAATTGAGCCCATATGCCGAAATCCTGATTTTTAACCCTACTCTCTCTGCTCTGTTTTTTCTGGTCGTTTTTATGGTGGGGGCTAGTTTGATAACTGGACTGACCAGTGGGCCTCTTCAATTTCACTTGGCCTTGCCTCACTGTTGTTGTTCCAACCACACGTGTGGGAAGTAAATCTTATTTTAGGACTTGAGCGAGAAAAGGGGGCTAAAAGAGAGAGGTTGCGGTTGTTGTCGTCGACGTCCGTTGAATCTTCTGCACAAGGGGCATCCCCAAGAGTAGTGTCGTGTTGCTGAGGCGAAGTACCTTGTCATAGCCAAGAGCCAAGATCCGATATCGATGGAAAGAAAAGACATTCCGATTGAGGGCTCCTTTGCTTCATAGAATAGGATTCCTATAGAATTGGAATATAGGATTGGAATGACATGGCTAATTGAATCCTATGGGAAGATCATGTTTCTTTGATTGGGTGAAGGAACTTTTCCATGTTGGACTTCATGTTATTTTCCTACAAAGTTTACACTACAAGATTTTTATGGGATTTTTTCCTGTATGATTTGATCCTATGAATCAAACGGCATTCGAAGGAAAAATTCCCATAGGATTTCAATCCTACACAAATCCTATGAATCAAAGCAGACCTCATTCTTTATATTTTGAGGGAAACATTCTGATCGAGTTCGACAATGCTTCTCTGTAGAAGATACAAATTGCACACGTGTTTGGCCTGGGAAACAGTATAGCCGGTGTCTGCACGTATCATCCGTAGTTCCTCTCTTTTTATAGCAATAATAACAAGAACGAATAGCAACATGATCAAAGGTGGGAACCACGTCTGATCATAGGACGTCCGGCAAAGGGTGCGAATCGGATTTTCGATACGGCCGGCACATGCGAACTGACAGTCATAGCGACTATTTGCAAATCTTGCAGCAGGTTATATAGACACGCATACAAACAGTGCGTAGTGCATGCTTAAACGCAGCATTCGAAACTGTTCAGCCATATACAACTCTACGTGCTATCGCAGCATTCGAAACTGTTCACATGCTTAGCTTTTGCAGGCGGATATACAGCTCTAAACGCAGCAGTCGCCGCCCTAACTTGAATAGATTTGTGTGGACAATTCAGGGCATGGAGGCGCCACTGCTCCACAGTCCACAGTACGGACCACGCAATGTCGATGACGTAACTATAGTACAGTAGTTGCTACTAATGTCAACGGTCTTGTTGATCTGGCTTGGTCGGCACGGGTGGGGCGGATCGAGTTGAGGTCACCAATAGCCGAGAAAGTTCCTGCGGATACGTTTCGTACATGCCCATGCAGCTATACCAAGAACTTTTTGGTCCGCGCAAACAACGTACTGCGACAGGGCATTTTTTTCTTCTGAGAAGGATGCAAAATCTATCAGAATAAAACTTCAAAAGATGATAGACATAATAAAAATTACAAATCTTTTGACCACCTAACGACCACTACCGTCGTTAGAGCGAGCTGCCGACACGCCGATGTAGCCGCTCCTCTACCGGAGTCGACCCTCACATTGTTGATGACAGCCACAAAGTCTCCGTATTAAGGTTAAGCGTCCTAGAACCGAAGTTGTTGCCATGGTTACCATAAACACAAAAAAATATTGTATGAGGTTTGTTCTACAAATTTCCTATCTAACATGTAAAGTAGACCGCAGAAAAACTTACTATGATTTTTTAATCCCGCAAACCAAGAAATCACTATGGGAAAAATTCCTGAATAATGAAATTTTCCATTTGTTATATAAAAATATTTTAAACCAAAGAGACAACATGTGTTTCTGTCAAAACATTTATCAAAATAATCTTAATTTAATGTGGAGACATACAGTGGCCCATTTAGAAGAACTGCCTAAATTATACCCAATTTCTTTAGGAATTTCAACTTGCTTTTTTAGTTACTAGAAAATTGTAGTACATTGTCGCACTTGTTCAGTTTGGTTCATCAAGTTCAGGACATCATTCTAGGGCCGGTCCAATAGAAATGTTGGCTTAAGGCGCATATTATTTATACTAAACTTTTAAACGTTTTTTGGATTCTTATTTTTAGCATGTTATAATATTACAAGTATAACTTTATGCTTGTTTGCATAGTTTAACAAAATACCTGAAAAATATTAGTTGGTGTGTGTTTTGTAAAGATACTAAAATATATTTTTTTAACAAAGTTTGTTGTAGACTGTTTTCTGAAGTGCATAATCTATAAATTGATAACTATTTATGTTAAGATCCTTAAAGAGTACGATCGAATAAATGTCTCAATAGAAGTTTCCAGTGTATAATTAAGTAATATTTCTATTGAAACTTGTACAGTATAAACTGAACCGATTACACCACTTTTTCATTGTAGAAATTGTCGAACAAGGCAAAATTAACAAAGTGATCATGCATTGTACTTGGTATTTAAACAACATTGTTTAGAATAGGCATCAATGAAAAAAATAGTGTGGGTTATAGTATGTTTGTGTATGTACGTAAATGCAATATGCTTGTTATGATCTTGTGTACACAAGTCCCCCTCCAGTTTATGAAAAATAATTAATGTATGGAATCAACACATGGAAATCTTGATACATAGATTTACGTAAAATTTGCATGAGTCACCATAAAGTGGATAGTTGTTGTAACTAAACTTGTCGTCACCCATCAAATTAGTTTGTTCTTACATCCCAACAGGACTGTGGTGTGTATTTGATTCAACAAGTTAACCATTTTATGATGTCAAAATACTCTCTCTCTCTCTCTGTCCCAACATGTAAGGCGTCATTGATTTTCACCGTATTTAATTCACTTATTTGACAACTAATGATACTGAAGTGTCTGGATTGAGTTTGTATAAATGTAACAATATTCTGATATGTATTTATAATATATTTTTAGACATACTGTAAGTAAAAAATAAGGGTGAAAGTTGTGCGATGTTTTTTTTTTTTTTTGCTAGTGAAACAACTGACAACAACTCGGCACAAGTACAGAAAGGAACTCAAAGAAAATCAAAATTACAGCACACACCTTCCTGCAACTCGACCACGCCGCCATCCATGGCGCCGTCGGTGGCGTGCCGCCGCTCCTGCTCTCCTACATGCCTTGGATTGAGAACAGTCCCCGAACGCACGGGAGTGTCACCGAACGCCGGCCCCGAAGAGCCACACCAGAGGATGCCGTCGAAGACGAAGCCGAGACGCCGCAGCTCCTCCACACCTTCAACAACCCGGATCCGCCGTCCCGCGACCTCCGGCCAGGGAAAGACGCGCCCAGCAGCTCCACCGAGCCCCGAGCACGCAGAAGACGGAAGATCGGCAGCAGAGAAACCTCCACCACCGGAGAGGACGATCCCCACCGCAAAACGCCACTCCGGCCGCGCCGCCCACTCCCCAACGCCGCCGGCTAGCTCCGAACCCGACCCTACGCTATGTACACACCGCAGATCGGGGCTTCCCCATCCTCCCGCTGCCGGAGCAGCCGCCGGAGGGTGAGGAACCCGCCGATCTAGCGGCGGCGAGGTGGATCGAGACGAATCGCCCAAAAGTCGCCCTCTCTGCACTGTGGACGGGGAGAGGATAAGGCTCCAAGGCGGCCTCGAAAGTTGTGCGATGTTGACTAAAAAGTCATTCATTTTTAAATTTTACACATGGGAGTAATAAATAGCGCATATCCCCTGTGCTGTACGTGCACGCACCCAATCCAGATACGCGACCCGATCGCCGAACTTATGTGCGTGAGATCGAGTGTCTTTCTGGAATCCGGAACAGTGGGGTGCAGCTGTGCAAGTCTATAATGGCCGATCGATGATCCGGGTTTGACGCCGATCGACATGGGCGCGCGCACACACACACGGCCATCGTTCTCAACTCCGGTCGCGGTACCCCTTCCCAATGATATGCAGGAGCAGTGGCTTTCAGCTCATGAATAGTGCAATCGTGCGCCAGCTAGGGTGGTGCAGCCATGTCAATGTCATGCCCTGCGCGCGAGATATGCGCAATCTGACAGGTACGGCATGGGACCCGGCTGTGAACCGTACCGCTGCCGCCAAGGTCAAGGACGGACTGCGGAGGCTGGCGCGTCGGGGTCGCCGTCGCTGTTCGCCCGTTGGCGCACGGGGGACCGCCGGTTCCGGCGAGTGCGTGCGCGCCCGACGCCGACGCGTCTCGCGCGATCGAGTGGTGTGGTGAGCCATTAGCACGGCCGACGCATGCATGGCGGCAACACAAGAACCACTGTTTTCCCCGGGCCACCTTGCGCTTTATTTGCAATCAGCCATTCGGAAATCCCTATCGGCTGCTCGTTGGGTTCCATCCAGGCTTGTTCGGCTGTTGGAATCAGTTGATTGATATATCGTGCTTAGGAGTAGCTAGTTAGCCGGTGGGAGACGACTAAATACAACCTCCTCGGGATTTGTTGTTAATTATTACTCCTTCAAGGCACTCTTCTTTGTGCATTGCATATGGTGATCTCATCATCGTTGCACCATTTTTTACGTGTATGCAACATTTCTTTTCTTTTTATGAACAGAATGTATGCAACATATGGATCTGGTTGTGACAATCCATGTCATTATGTTTATATATCCAATGCCTTGCCCGCTCGCCACGTGACTCAGTGGTCTTGTGTGCTTCCGATTTGGTTTCAGTTCTTGAACTCTTCAGCATGGTTATTTTGTAGATAAACGTTTTGGCCTTTTTCTCTTCCTTTCTTTCTTTGTGCAACATGTATATGGTGCTCGCAGAATATAAGCATGGTCATGAGTCTCCTGGATCAGATAGCTCATACAGTGTCATGCAACAAGAATGTCAGGCCCGTCGAGGGGGCAGTGCAAGCGGTGCGCTTGCACAGGGCCCCAGAATTTTGGGGCCCCCAAATCTCAGCTACTACGTATATATACCTGTAAAATACATGCTTAATTAAAGGTGAAAATGGCCACTTAGGCCAGCGGCCCAGCACCCAGATCGCTGTTGCATGCGTGTTACTTTACGTGCGTCTCTTCGTAAAGAAAATGCTCGGACTCTCCCGACGCTCGTTCTCCTCCTTGAAAAAAAATATCTATGTGATGCACATGACTCGGAGCCAGAAATATCAACCATGGAGTTCAGTTAGTTGTAATCATGGGGTTCAAGTGCAATATTTTCTCCAAATTCTATTGAATTTAGCTGATTTCATTGGGTTCAGCTGAACCCACCACTAACATTGTGGCTCCGCCACTACACATGACACTGGAGTCCGAGACTCTGCTGAGTCCATCGTCGCACGCCCTGGTGCCCGTTTGTCGTTCCATGATGAGGACATGTCTTCCCTTGTTCGCTGCTCGCCCCAATGCCACGAGCGTGACGAGCCCCCATCTATGTGATTCCCCAACACTCCGCCATTACTCCATTCGACACTCCCTAACTCCCGAATATAAAATCCATCATCATCATCAAGTAGCTCAGTCAAGGCGTCAACCCCAACCCCTTGATGTTCTGTCGAAATTGCAAATCACCATCATGGAGATAATAAGACTAGAAAGCGCGAAAGTTAACTCGTCTTCGGGCCCCATTTGGCACTTTGCACCGGGGCCCCCAATTTCTGGAGACGGCCCTGAAGAATGTCCATATGTCTCGGGGACACGGATAGGTATACATAATCCCTCACACACACTCGGCAAACGCTCGCCTAATATAAATTCAAGATAAAGACAAATACACAACTCACAAAATTGAACCACGCGTACTAAAGAAACATGTGATATACGCTCGAACGCCTATTGCCGACAGCACGGCAATACACGCCAGGACACTCTAGTGTTAAGGTTAAGATATGTCATGGGTTAACACTATAGACATAGTCTCGCATCGACTAAGCAAAGTCTAGTGTGACATGGTTCGATAAATTGTGATGGGGTATTACTTAAGAAAGGTGAATATTTTTTGACATCATGTAAGCAAGATGGATCATTCTACATAAGGAAAGACCTACGTATACACCAAGCAATTCCATTAGTGTGAACTGTGATTTGTGGAGTTGATCAGGTGACATGCATACTATCATAACGTATCTAAAACATAAGATCTATAAGTAGCCAAGAAGAAACCGAGATATATAAATATGTGCATTTGGAGATATACACTATAGACATAGTCTCGCATCGACTAAGCAAAGTCTAGCGTGACATGGT
The DNA here is from genome assembly GCA_947311845.1 of Poa pratensis. Lineage (NCBI taxonomy): Eukaryota > Viridiplantae > Streptophyta > Magnoliopsida > Poales > Poaceae > Poa > Poa pratensis. Next base: position 21,885,995 of record CAMZMU010000073.1, read on the forward strand.
TCGATAAATTGTGATGTGGTATAACTTAAGAAAGGTGAATATTTTTTGACATCATGTAAGCAAGATGGATCATTCTACATTAGGAAAGACCTACGTATACACCAAGCAATTTCCATTAGTGTGAACTGTGATTTGTGGAGTTGATCAGGTGACATGCATACTATCATAACGTATCTAAAACATCAGATCTATAAGTAGCCAAGAAGAAACCGAGATATATAAATATGTACATTTGGAATATACAGAAAAGGACCCAAAACAACAAAATAATCCCTCCTAAGATCATCCAATAAAAACAAGAAAACAAGAAACTAGAACAGTAAACTAGATCCAAGTTCAACAGAAGAGCATACACAATGTTTAAAAAAACTTGGTGGTCAATCTGCTCCACAGAGGGAACGGGTTGGTGACATTGGAGGCAAATCTCTGCAATGAGGTTGTGGAATAGTTTGGTGCGGAAGGATGGTTGGAGTAATTTGTTGGGTTTTTTCCAGAAACATTGAATGACGGCCACTCTAGGATTTTAAGATGGAAAGGGAGGGATGGAAGGAGCTATAAAACCGTTCAACGTTTGGACGTAAATAAGGAAGAAATTAACTGCTAGAGATATTAGAGATATTGGGCGGATATTAATGGTTTGTCATTAGGGGAGACTTAGCGCATTTACCACGTTTTCGTGATATTGTTGAAATTTTTAGAAAGTAATGAAGTATGCCTACGTCAACTCAGTCTTTTTTGTTTTTGTTCTTATTATAGATTGATTGGGGGTGTTAAGAGATATACATAAATATGTGTTGTTGTATAGGATGTGTTATTCCCAATTTTCTATAAAATTCCGCAAATACTATGTGATAACCATTCAAGTGGTTTTTCTTTTGATGTCTCAATGGTTGATATTCAACAACTTGGCCATAGTCATTCGTCGTACTAACGTTCAGACATCTCAATGGTTGCATTCAGCAACATGGATAGGGTCTTACGTTGGTTAAGCAAAGGTCGATGAGACATTTTTGGATGATATATAAATATGTGCATTTGGAGACATGCAGGAAAGGACCCAAAACAAGAAAATATGCCCTCCTAAGATCATCCAATAAGAACAAAAACAATAAACTACAATAGTAAACTAGATCAAAGTTCAACAAAATAGCATACAAGATGTTTATAAATAACCTTTGTGATCAATCTGCTCCACAACGGGCACAGGTTGATGACACTGAGGCAAATCTTTGCAATGAGATTGTCGAATAGTTTTGTGCATCAAGATGGTTGGAGTAATTTGTTGGATTTTTTGTAGAAATATTAAACGACAGACGATCAAGGATTTTAGGATGGAAATGCATGGAGGGAGGGAAGGAGGTGTAAAAGCGTGCAGCGTTAGGAAGAAATTAACTGGTAGTGATGTTGGGTGGACATCAATGGTTTGTTGTGAGGGGAGAGTCGGCGCCTTTACCATGTTTTTGTGATATTGTTGAATTTTTTAGAAAGTAATGAAGTATGACTACGATAATTTGGCGACTAGTTTTTGTTCTTATTATAGATTGGTTTGGGGTGTTTAGATATATATGTGTTTGTGTGTGTGTGTGTGTGCGTGCGTGCGTGCGTGCGTGCGTGTGTGTGTGTGTGTGTGTGTGTGTGTGTGTGTGTGTGTGTGTGTGTAGGATGTGTTATTCCCATTGTGTACTACAAATTTCCGCGAGTACTATGTGATAACCATTCAACTGATTTTCTTTGGTTGTCTCAACGGTTGATATATTCAACAACTTGGCCATGGTCATTCATCGGATTAACGTTAAGGCATATCAATGGTTGCATTCATCAACATGGACATGGTATTACATTGGCTAAGAAAATGTCGATGAGACATTACTGGATGATATATAAATATGTGCATTGGGAGACATACAGAAAAGGAACCCAAAAAAACAAATAACCCCTCCTAAGATAATCATTAAGAACAAGAAAACAAGAAACTACAACAGTAAATTAGATCCAAGTTCACCAAAAGAGCATACACGATGTTTAAAAATAATCATGCGATCAATCTGATCCACAGCAGGCACAGGTTGGTTACAGTAGAGGCAAGTGTTTGCAATGAGGTTGTGGAATAGTTTGGTGCAGCAAAATCTGTTAGATTTTTTTGCAGAAACATTGAATGGCGACCGCTCTCGGATATTAAGATGAAAAGGGAGGGAAGGAGGTGAAAAGGCGTGCAGCTTTAGGATGAAAATAAGGAAGAAATTAACTGCTAGAGATATTGGGTGGACATTGATGGTTTGTTGTGAGGGGAGACTCGGCGCATTTACCACGTTTTTGTGATATGCTTGGAATTTTTAGAAAGTAATGAAGTATGACTACGTCAACTCGGTCTTTTTTTCTTCTTATTATAGATTGGTTGGGGGTATTACGAGATATATATATACATATATATGTTCCTGTGTAGAACGTGTTATTCCCATTGTTTTCTATAAATTTCCACAAGTACTATGTGATAACCATTCAACTGGTTTTTCTTTAGATGTCTCAATGCTTAATATTCAACAACCTGGCCATGGTCATACGTCGTACTAACCTTAAGACATCTCAATGGTTGCATTCAGCAACATGGACATCGTCTTACGTTGGTTAAGCAAAGGTCGATGAGACATTGCTGGATGATGCAACGAAAGTTGTAACTTAAGCTAGGTCAATCTTTTTTTACATCGCATAGGCACGATGAATGGGTTTACATAAGGAAGAGACCTACACACACGCACACTTCATGGCATTCAATCAACTAATGAGAATGTGGGATCAATTAACCATACAACTGGTCTTATTTTCAGATTTGAACATGGGCATGGTCTCACACTGGACTAAGATTAACTACTAGAGATAATGGGTGGACATTAATGGTTTCTTATGAGGGGAGACTCGGCGCATTTACCATGTTTTGTGATAATGTTGGAATTTTTAAAAAGTAATGAAGTATGACTACATCAACTCGGTCTTTTTGTTTTTATTCTTATTATAGAATTATTGGGGGTGTTAAGAGAGAGAGAGAGAGAGAGAGAGAGAGAGAGAGAGAGAGAGAGAGATATATATATATATCTTTTGTTGTGTAGGATGTGCTATTCCCATTGTTTTCTATAAATATCCGTGAGTACTATGTGATAACCATTGAACTGGACTTTCTTTAGATGCGTGTCAATGGTTGATATTCAATAACTTGGCCATGGTCATATTCGTACTAGCATTAAGACATCTCTATGGTTGCATTCAGCAGCATGGACATTGTCTTACGTTGGCTAAGCAATGGTCGATGAGACATTGCTGTATTATATATAAATATGTGCATTTGGAGACATACAGAAAAGGACCCAAAAAATGAAATGAGCCTTCCTAAGATCATCCAATAAGAATAAGATAACAAGAAACTACAATAGTAAACTAGATCCAAGTTCAACAGAAGAGCATACACGATGTTTAAAAATAAACTTGACGATCAATCTGCTCGACAGCTGGCACGGGTTGGTGAAATAGGAGGAAAATATTTGCAAAGAGGTTGTGGAATAGTTTTGTGCGGAAGGATGGATGGAGTAATTTGTTGGATTTTTTTGCAGAAACATTGAACGGCGGCCGCTCTAGGATTTTAGGATGGAAAGGGAAGGAGGGAGGGAAGGAGGTGTAAAAGTGTGCAGCGTTAGGAGGAACAGAAGGAAGAAATTAACTGCTAGAGATATTGGGTGGACACTAATGGTTTGCTGTGAGGGGACACTCGGCGTGTTTATCACGCTGTTGTGATATTGCTGGAATTTTTAGAAAGTAATGAAGTATGATTACGTTAACTCGGTCTTTTTGTTTTTGTTATTATTATAGATTTATTGGGGGTGTTAAAAGATATATATGTGTTGATGTGTAGGATGTGTTATTCCCATTGTTTTCTACAAATTTACGCAAGTACTATGTGATAACCATTCAACTGGTTTTTCTTTAGATGTCTCAATGGTTGATATTCAACAACTTGGCCACGGTCATTCGTCGCTCTGACGTTAAGACAACTCAATGGTTTGCGTTCAGCAACATCGACAAGGCCTTACATTGGTTAAGCAAAGGTCGATGGGACATTGTTGGATGATATATAAATATGTGCATTTGGAGACATACAGAAAAAGACCCAAAACAAGAGAAGAACCCCTCCTAAGAGCATCCAAGAAGAACAATAAAACAAGAAACTACACAACAGTAAACTAGATCCAAGTTCACCTAAAGTGCAAACACGATTATTACAAATGACCTTGGTGATCAATGTGCTCCACAGCGGGCACGGCTGGTGACATTGGAGGCAAATCTTTGCAATGAGGTTGTGGAATAGTTTGGTGTGGCAAGATGGTTGGAGTAATTTGTTGGATTTTTGCAGAAACGTTGAACGACGGCCGCTCTAGGATTTTCAGATGGAAATGGAGGGAGGGAGGGAGGAAAGAAGGTGTAGAAGCGTGCAACGTTTGGACGAAAAGGAAGAATAAAGAAACTGCTAGAGATATTGGGTGGACATTAATGGTTTTCGCTGAGGGGAGACCCGGCCCGTTCACTACGTGTTGGCATATTTTTGGATTTTTTAGAAAGTAATGAAGTATGACTACGTCAATTCGGCGTTTTGTTTTTGATCTTATTATAGATTAGTTGGGGGTGTTAAGAGATACATATGTGTTGTTGTGTAGGATGTGTTATTCCCATTCTTTTCTATAAATTTTCACATGTACTATGTGATAACCATTTAACTGATTTTTCTTTAGATGTCTCAACGGTTGATATTCAACAACTTGACCATGGTCATTTGTCGTACTAACATTAAGACCTCTCAATAGTTGCATTTAGAAACATGGACAAGGTCTTACGTTGGTTAAAGAAAGGTCGATGAGACATTGTTGGATGATATATAAATACACGCATTTGGAGACATACAGAAAAGGACCCAAAACAAGAAAATAACCCCTCCTAAGATAATCCAATAAAAAACAATAAACTACAATAGTAAACTAGATCTGAGTTCAATAAAAGATCATACACGATGTTTAAAAATAAACTTGGTGATCAATCTGCTCCACAACGGGCATGGGTTGGTGACATTGGAGGCAAATATTTTTAATGAGGTTGTGGAATAGTTTGGTGTGGCAAGATGGTTGGAGTAATTTTTTGGATTTTTTGCAGAAACGTTGAGCGACGCCCGCTCTAGGATTTTAAGATGGAAATGGAGGGAGGGAGGAAAGGACGTGTAAAAGCGTGCTGCATTTGGACGAAAAGGAAGAATAAATAAACTGCTAGAGATATTGGGTGGACATTAAGGGTTTTCTCTGAGGGGAGACCCGGTGCGTTTACTGTGTGTTGTCATATTGTTGGATTTTTTAGAAAGTAATGAAGTATGCCTACGTCAATTCGGCGTTTTGTTTTTGTTCTTATTATAGATTGGTTGGGGGTGTTAAGAGATATATATATGTGTGTTGCTGTGTAGGATGTGTTATTCCCATTCTTTTCTATAAATTTCCGCATGTACTATGTGATAACCATTCAACTTATTTTTCTTTAGATGTCTCAACGGTTGATATTCAATAACTTGGCCATGGTCATTCGTCGTACAAACGTTAAGACATCTCAATGGTTGCATTCAGTAACATGTACAGGGTCTTACGTTGGTAAACAAAGGTCGATGAGACAATGTTGGATGATGCAACGGAAGTTGTAACTTAAGCTAGGTCAATCTCTTGATGAATGGGTTTACATAAGGTAGAGACCTACACACGCGCACACTTCATGGGATTCAATCAAGTAATGAGAATGTGGGGTCAATTAACCATTTAACTATTCTTATTTTCAGATTTCAACATGAACATGGTCTCACACTGGACTAAGATTAATGCAACTCGACTGTGGAAATTCAACAACATGGACATAATCTTGTGTCCGCTAACCAAGGTCCAAGCGGACATGGCTGGATGAACTTCGATGGAAATCATAACTTAAGCAAGTAAATCTTTCTTTGCATCAGTTAAGCAAGATGAAACAATTTACATAAGGAAGAGGCCTGCATACACACACAAAAGTCCATGCTAATGGGATCCGATAAAATAACGATAATGTGGGATTCAACCAACCATTCAACTGATGTTTCTTTAGATACCCCAAATGTTGATATTCACCAAAAATGGACATGGTCTCACGCCGTACTAACACTAAGATATCTCAAGAACTGACATGGTATATGATGCCACTAAATAAAGTCCAACTAACATGGTTGGATAAATTGGGAAGTCGTAACGTTAGCAAGATGAATATAATTTTCAGATCACGTAAACAAGATGAATAATTCTACATAAGGAAGAGACCTACATACACACAAACTAATTCCCATTCAATTAGTAATACACGTCACGTATAAGTAACACTTTCATGGACATAGCCGGATAATTTACCAGCAATGGAAGTTGCAATCGTACAGTTACGTGCGCAAGAGAGAGAGAGACTATTGAAGGTTCGTGTGCCGATCGAGTTGTTAAGACAAGGGAAAATTGGTATGGATTTATTCCAAGTCTGCATTGCGTGTTTGTAATTCCAATTCTTCAAACTCTGCGACAGTTCTTCCGTTTGCCACACTTTTGGCCGTTTCTAATTTTGTTATATTTCCTCCTTTTGCAACTCAGGGCTGACCGTCCAGCATGATTACGTATAATTTGCCAAATCTGGCCATTTGCCGGAACTAACGTCGCATCTGGCCTTTTTACAAAACTATTTCCAGATCTGGCCCCTCGGGTCGGCGCCAGAGGGTTTGGCGCCGACGTTGCACAGGACGGCGCCAGAAGAGCGCGGCGCCGAACATGGGTCGGCGCCAAAGACCATGGCGCCGACGTCTAAAACCAATGTACTGCCAAATTGACTCGGCGCCGAGCTGTGCAACGTCGGCGCCAAACCCTCTGGCGCCGACCCGAGGGGCCAGATCTGAAAATAGTTTTGCCAAAGGGTCAGATGCGAGAATAGTTCCGGCAAAGGGCCAGATTTGGCAAAAAATACCATGATTACGGTCCTCCTACCAGCATGGCCATGCATCCAGAAAGCTCGCACAGTGCCATGCGTAGGATGGCCGAAGAAAGCCTTTGACTAGAAAAAGAATGCTGCATGGGCTTCACCTTTGCATAATGCAACAACAGTGTTATGACCCAACCCATTCCGCTACTCATGAGTCGTCGGCCCTTGCAAGCTGCAACAGTGTTCATCTTCGGTTTGTTGATTATAGCATGTAGAAAGAAAAAAATAGACAACCACCGCAAAGCACTGCATGATCAAGTGTTATTTTTGATAACACAATTCAGTAACCGATGTTCAGTTAGCTTGGCCTGCTGATAACAAAACAACGATATGTCACATATAGTAGAACCCTAATAAACTGTTGGATTGGGCGATGATTTGACCTCACCTTCCCAGAGGACATGTCGGCAAAACCCTGTTGCCAACTAGTGTATCGATCGGCAGGTGAAATAGGGGGAAAAAATGCAACGGCAAGTGCAAAGATGTTTTGATGTCCCTCGACACCATGATTCACGAACGTGCATGAACAAAAAGATGATGCGGTGCGAAGAAAAAGGAGGGCATCAACATATACATTAGACTCAACTTTGACCTAAAAAAAGGCGAATGCTATGTGTCAACTGCTCGACAGACAATGAGACAAACAGGGTGTTAAGATCAACGGGCAACTCGATGAGATTAGCATCAGATTAATATAATGTGGCCAAGCCAAGATACTGACCAGGTTAGGAGAAAAAGTAGCCAGCAAGTTTTCTGCCGAGTGCATGCTGATCAACTGTAGGCTTGCTTGCTGCACCGATCAGAGCTGAAATGGAGGAGCCATCATCATTAGGCGCAGACACTTGTGACGGCCCCTTTGGTCTCGACGCAGCGTATCCATCGTCTCATTGGGCACCCGTGCGGCACAAACATGAAATGCTCCTACTTTTGGCCCATTTTGCCGCGTAGAAAGCCAAGCTAGCTGCTACCTGAAGAAGAAAACGCAAATGCAGGGGCTCTTGAGAGACAACGAAAGGCACATTGGCACTACGGGACACAAAATGATTTTATCGGTGAGAAAGGTAGGAGTTGTACTACTCGATCGGCATATATACAGATGATGCCAAGTCTAATTAGTGGTCAACGAAACACTGATATATTGTTGTTGCTGCATGCTAATCGCAGGAGGATATGGTAGGTATCCTAGGAGAGGCGCTCGTGCAACAAGGTGCAGCCCTTTCTGGTAAAAGAAGAAATGGTGCTATAAACCTATATATATTACACTTACTATGTGGCTTTTCTGCCCACTTTGGGTATGCACTGTGAGTGGACACACTGCCCACTGAGCGCTAGTGGCAGGAGACACGAGTGTCCAGTGGTTTCTGTTAAGAAAGAAAAGCGTGGCGACCGGAGCGCGCAAAGCTACTTAGCGATACACATGCGTCGATAATACGATAGGCAGGCTACTTGACTAGTTAGTGCAAAAGATGAAGCCGGTCAAAATACGGAAGCACTCGTAGTTGTGTAGGCATGTGCTAGAATTTCGAGTGGCCTACGGCGTATTTGCTCCGGCGATCCTGTCTGATCCGAAACTGTCATCATGATTCACCAACAATGGTGCTCCACCTCTGCTCACTGAGAATGAGATGAGAGATACTAAGATGATCCCCGCAGTAGACGACAAATCTTACCACTTGTGGTAAAGATGTCACAGGAATATCGCCGTAATCTGAGTGGATATGGGGTCTCGATGGAGATTCTGAATTTGGACCTCGGCGTCGGATAACTGGCGGACGATTCGGATAACTGGCGGATGACTCCCGAAATCTACATGAACTGACATGAAGAAGCTGGAAGTCTGAAAGAGATACAGCGATCATATTCACATTTCCTATGCTAAAAAAAAGGTAAAGCGGCTCAATTAGCACACTGAACCAAGTGACAAGATGGTATTTCACATGATTGCATCCACGGGAAAATGCACACCATTAGCAAGCCAAGGTCTGCAAAGATTCGCTTTCATAAATTTCTAAAGATAGCATTACCTAGCAAAGACACAAGTTTGAAAAGAAGGGGAAGTCATGGCAAAAGGGGGGGGGGGGGGGGGGGGGGGGGGGGACGGACACCGATGTTGCATATGTATGTGCATGCACAGAAGCAAAATGGGTGATACATACAACATATCTGAGGGCGTAACCTGAGCCTGAAAATTGAGTAAACCCGGATTTTTCCTCTTTGTAGTTGAGCCATTTTACTATAATGTTACAAGATACCAGAGAGATATTCACATAGACAAAGGCAACAACAATCTCCTCTCTCTTTTCCTTTTAAGCTTTCTATTTCTAGAGATTTTGAGACTTACTGGAAGAAGGATTCCAAAAAATACAAAGAGGGGTGAAAGTTTGAACCATTTCAGGTATAGCGCAGCATAGCACGACACCATGAGAAAACAAAACAACACAGCATAGAGGACGGCAACCTTCAGATCCCGCCTGAAAGATAAAAGAACATGGGTTCAAGTCAAACTGAATCAAATAGCAAGAAGTACTTACGCTGGTCTCTAACTAAAGCAGAAACAGATAGCTGTAAGGTTCATTTTTATACTAGGCCAAAATGAGAATAAGCTAGTACTTCAATATTTGCAAATACCCAGAGCACATTGCATCAACAATACTACTCCCTCCATTCCAATTTAATTGATTTGCTATCCACCAAATGTGGATGTATCTAGACATGTTACCTATCCACCAAATGTGGATGTATCTAGACATGTTACCTATGTGGTGGATTTAATTGATTTACATGTATAGATACATCCACATGTGGTGGATAGCAAGTCAATTAAATTGGAACGGAGGGAGTACTTCCTTTAGGATAGTTTTGAAATTTGAAAATCAGCTACGGTTTCAAGTTTGCAGATACATAGGAGCACATTGCATCAACAATACTACTACTCCCTACTGACGCTTTCAACCTCCCTCTGCATGCCCAAGCCTTCGATGAATTCCATGAATTCAGTCAGTTGGTCATTCAAACTAGATCTACCTGCAATGAAGATGAGTTGGGTATCTCTGATGATACAAATGGGGCCCTTATTTATCTGTTAGCAAAATCTACATGTTGCACTTTGAGCACATCCAAGCGCCTGCCTTCTCCAAGTGGATTTGGAAGACTAAATGTACTTCTAAAATCAGATCTTCCTTCTGGCTCCTCACTAATGATCCTCTCAACACAAAGAATATGCTCCTAAGTAAAAATATTATGTTTGACAACAATGGGGTCGTGTGCAGCCTCTGTGAAGATGGCCCTATTGAAACTAGAAACCACCTCTTTTGGAGTTGCAACTTCAGCAAACAATGCTGGCAATATATCAACATCAGGCTTGACACTAATCTCGATTTTGCCACCATGCTCTCCTCAGCAAGAACATCATTTGGCAAACCCTTGTCCTATGAGGTTTTTGCTACGACTGCTTAGTCCATCTGGAAGCAACAAGATGCGCTATTTTTACAATGTAAACCCTAGTCTTAGTGCTTTGTCCTTCTCTTTCAAAAGCAACCTCTTCGAGCATTTGCAAGCCTGTAGTCTTGACACTAATCTCGATGTGAATGCAGGCCAATGCTTAGTCGCATGGGAGAGCATTTGCAAGCCTGTAGTCTTTGGCGGCCTCGGAGTGAAGGATCTGAGGCTCCAAGGCTTGGCTTTGCGAGTGAGATGGGAATGGCTACGCCGCACAGACCCAACTCGACCTTGGCAGGGGCTGCCGGCTCTGAAAGACAGGGAAGCAACAAGTCTGTTCCAGAGCTTGGTTCAGTTCAGAGTAGGCGACGGTGAAAAAATCTTCTTCTGGACTGACAAATGGATACGAGGAACTAGAGCCGTGGATGTTGCTCCATGTGTCGTGCTGTGAGTACGAGGAGGAAGAACAGCCGCACGGTGGCTGAGGCGATGGTGCAGAACAAATGGATGCTCGACATCACGGAGGCTCTGACGGAGGAAGGGTACAGACAGCTGGTAGAGCTATGGTTGGCAATTCAGGTTGTCGAGCAAAACGAGCAAGAACCCGACACCTTTTCCTGGCCATACGCTGCCTCGGGCAAGTACTCTGCAAAGTCGACCTATCAGGCACTGTGTCAGGGGAGAATTCGAGCCGCCATCGCCAAGCCAATCTGGAGGTCGTACGCGCCGGCCAAATGCAAAATTTTCAGCTGCCTAGCCACCAAGTACAGGCTGTGGACATCAGATAGAAGGGCGCGGCACGGACTACAAGAACGTGCAGACGCATGCTATACATGCCTACAGGACGAGGACAACGTGGAACAAGTGCTGATGCAGTGTGTATACGCACAAGTCTGGCTTGGGTGTTTGCAGCGTGCAGGAATTCAGATAGCCGAACCAGATTCAAAGAGCAGGCTCGAAACATGGTGGCTAGCTGCTAGGGTCAGAATTCATCGACAGGACAGGAGGCTATTCGATACTCTGATCATTCTCACAGCATGGATGCTGTGGAAGCAGAGGAACGCACGCATTTTCAATCGCGCTAGGGATCAGTGTAGTGTCCTGCAGCTCATGACAGAATTGAGGAGGAGTTCAAGCTTTGGCGATTAGCTAAGGAGGGTAGGAGGTTTAATGCCGCGAGAGAGTAGCTTCTGTGTGAGTGTGGTGTAAGCTAGTTCTGGTGTTTGCACCAAGGGTTTTAGCATCTTGTAATTTAATTTGCTCTCCTTCTATAAAGATAAGTTATGTCATTGGCATACTCCCAAAAAACCCTGTACAGATTGTTTTATTTTATTAATAAAATCTTACTAGGGCCTCCGCTACAGTTTTTAGCTAAATAACATCGAGCAGATTTGCATCCGCTAGACTACTCTCTGTACGCTAGTTTGAACTTCGAAATAAGCTATAATTTGCAAATTGCTATCCCCAGGCTCAGTTACATGAACTACACTGCTTTCTGGATGCTACTTTGAGACTCAACTTTTCTTTTCTTCATCCTACCATGAGCTAAGTTCACTAGTTCAGAGATTATTACGAGTTTAGCATAATCTGACACTTCTCATTTTTCAAGCTAGGATATAAGGGACGCAATGATAAAGTGAAACTCCTCCGTTGTAGTAACTAATCCAAGAGCAATACTTATCAATAAAAGAAGCAGATTCTGAATAATGACATGATTCTCTGTTTCCTCCAAAATATCACATGATCAATTGGAATGGAAGCCAGAGGGCCTAATCAAGTGGTGTAAAAGATGAGATCGCTATAATGCAATAGGCAGTGAAAGATACATGTACGTAAATGCCACCAATGTGGCAGAGAGGATTTTAATTTGTTTTTTAGAGAGATAGGCGTCTATTAGGTAAAACTAAGTTAATAAAGATGTTTTCATTTCAGAAATAGGTAATAGATCACATAGCACAGTATCGAACAAACACAGTTTTAAAAGCACATGTTCGCTTAATACCGTGTTGGCTGACTTCTGGTATCACTAATCTCAATGCGGGTCACAGTTTCAATATGTTGCCCATTATAAATAGGGGTATATCCTGCACAAATGCAGAAAAGGCCAATAATGGTGTGTGAAAACCACATGTACAGGTTATATTTTTTTCTCGAACTTGCCTGGAAGTTCGTCATTTTCATTCAGAATAAAGCGCTGTGATAGCGCAAATGACCAAAGTACAAAGATTTACAAAGGGAAAAAGGAAAAGAAAAAAGAAGAGAAAACGAAAGGAGAACACAACAGTCCCGGCTGAATGAGCAACAAATAATGGATCCCTAGCTAAGGTAGCCCTTCCACAACAGCGGACTAAAGGATCGAGGCCTGGAGAGCCAAGGTGCTTGCCGGCAACCAGACCAAAGATCAAGAGAACCCACAACCGGGCAACGGCTGCAGGAGCAACACGGGGAACAAGTTCTCAAGAATTCTAAGAGAAAAAAGTACTACTAGGAGTGTGTTGTGAATCGGTGCAGATTTTTAACTTTGAATTGGATGTACTTTGCAAGACGCTTGTGATACAACCATTTGTGGATCCAATTTACATGAAGAATAGTGCATTATTTTGTTCGGACATACTCAAAAGTCAAATGTTAATTTCAAATTTGGTGAACGATTGGAATAGGAACAATTCAAGTGGACATGAAACATTCATCTATAATGCACGATGAATTTATTTGCACTGAGAGCACATCATATGTCATGAAATGCAGACCGTTTGAAGTTACTTGTGCCCAGATGACGTTCTTAAGTTGGCCCTAACATTTTTTCTTCTGAGGGGCGTATGTAAATTGTAAAGTTAAAGACATAAAGTTAGTCGAAGCTTCCAATTTTCTGCTGAATAGACATGCAGGAATGCAGCAATATTCAGAGCATAATATTTGTGATGACTGCTGCACTGTTACCTTCTATACTCCTAGTTTTGTATCGTGTTGTTTGTATGACCATAAACTTGAACGGTTGCCAGGTCATGAAATTTGCATTGACCCTTTTTTTACCGAGTGTTGACCTTTTTAGCCAGGATGGTTTTAACTCTACACTTCTATAAGGAGATTAGACAATGTCAAAACCTAAAATAAAACAGAATTGATAAGAAATAAATATTTAATTAAACCATTGACCCTCTATCTTTATTAGAGGCTTTTTTCATGCTAACACAACAAAGTATACTTATTCCCTTCAGTTGTAATTATCTGTTATTTCACAAAGTACACGTCCCTCACAGGTTCAGGTTCTGATATGGGACTCAACTTACTTTTTATCCACATGAGCGATGATACTTCTGTTTGTTGACTTTGTTCTAGTGTACTTATTAACTGGCAGTAAAAGAGCAAATATCAGAAAGCTTGTTCCTAATCTCAAAGCATAAAGGTTCCTTCATTCATAGACAGTCATCCCAGGGTGCTCACTAGTTTCCCATGTGTGATGCACTGTTGAAAGCGTCAAAGTATGCACTAGTTAATTTCATTCATTACCTCCAGTCATGCAAAAAAAAACTCCTGGGTTCCATGGATTGGGTTCGAACCGTATTTGAGCACTCCTAGTGGTTCGTGCAGTGTTTAACCTTGCCGACTTTACATGGCACCATGGCTGCTTATGTCCAGCTAGATTTCTGGTGAACTTGCGCCATACTCAGCACTAGCATTTCTAGTCATGCCAATTATCAACTTCCCACCCTTGCAAGCAACATTAACCCATGGCAATTTCTTATAGAAAGGAGCACTACTCGTACAGCTATGAGTGTATACAACGGGAGTGAGGGCCACCAGCAAAGTCTCATTCTGCCAAAGCAAACAGGTTGTCACAGGTAATAGGAACAGACACCTTCCATCCCTTCTCATAAAATGGAGCACTGCAAGTTCCTTCTAATGTCAATTTCAAATTCACTACTTGCATTTCTTTCAAAGAATAGGCAAGGAAAGAAATGGCCCCTCCAGATTAAACCCTAGCTATGAGCCTTTGACATTATGAGTTATGACCCCTCCAGATTAAACCCCAATTCACGAGCCATGCTTCTGGTTTTCGAGCATTACAAAAAGGCTTGCATTGTACTACTTGGAAAGAATTGAATTAATTCCCTAAGCCTGTATCACATTCCTGCTTATGTCAAACTTAACTTTTTTTGGGCGGGCTCCTAAACATGCACTATGTATATGTGTACAACTCTATTCCATTTGTTGTAGTAAGGGAAAAGCAACGTGCTTGCCATCTAAGCCTTCACCTGGCATAGGGGACTATGTGGAATGCCCTGTGGACACCAGGTCGAAGCCATGTTTTATAACGTGCAATATAATCAGACATACTTCAAGAAATGGGTTGTATGAGATATCTTCTTACGTAGAGTGATCTCCACCTTATATAATCAAATGTCAACCTGAGGGTCTCAAAGTACGAAGAGCCGGGAAAGTCTCAGGATTCAAGGATTATTATCAGTCAAGAGAGGACAACTAGCATACATTCGGTTCCTCGGTAAGGTCAACAATAGCCTCGCTAGGAAAGGATAGGCATTTGGTACAAAGCGGAAAACAAACTTTGCCAAGCATGTTCTCATATTTAGCTGGTAACGCTAGCTGGTAGCCAATAAACCAAACAAGTAACCTTGCCTAGACGGGCTATAGTCAAAACAAGCTCGCCTAGCCCAGCTAAGCTAGGTGAGCTAATGATCCAACCACAACCTAGTTTTTGGGCCAAATCTTGACCTAGGTCAGATGTCCTGTATGTACATGGCCCCAACACAGACAGTCCAGAGTTTTACTCATATAGTCACGGTAGTGAAGACACTCAATGCATTCTGTATTTTCTCGACCACGTAAAATGTGCTGGTTCGCCGACTGAATAAACCAAATAAACAATATAACCGTACAGAAACTATGCTTATTCAACAGTCTGTCCGTTTATACTTCATCAACTATACATTGAGAGGGGCTTCACTTCAAAAGCAATCGATGCAATCAAGAGATTTACCCAAATGCTAACTAAGCACAGTTTAATATTTTTTGGTACACGTAGAAAAGCGTGATCTTGAGCTTATAGCTCTGCAGATGCCTCCAGCTTGCCATCTAGTAAGTATTCAGAGCAGATCTTTGCACAACCTTGAACTCCCAACATATTGTATGCTAGTATGCCCCCAAGGCCCCAACTGAACGTGTTTACCTCCAATTAGCAGAAAAGGTGTTGTTTTCCCAGTCAATTATATCTGCTACAGCCATATCGCATAATTCCCAAATAACAAAGGTGATCCCTTCAGGTCGCTGGTAGGGACTAGCCAAGAAATAAATGCTACCATGAGCTACACAAATCAGCCACGACCCATATAATCAAGGAACCAAAAATACACAGCATGGGCTGCAATCTATAGCGCGCGAATCGGACCAATCTTGGGACAACTAGTGTTTTAGGTCAAACCTTGAACTAGGTCACGTGTCCTGTATGCAGATTGGTCCAACACAGATAAGGCAGAGTTTTACTCATATAGTCACGGTAGTGAAGGCACACGATGTAATCTTTCTTTAATCCGCCTCGTAAAATATGGCTGGATCGGCAACTGAAAAATCCCAACAAACAATATAACCCGTACAGAAACTATGTGTATTCAACGGTGTGTCTGTTTATACATTTAGGGGGCTGCACTTCAAAAGCAATCGATGCAAGTCACAAGATTCATCCAAATTAAGTTGCTAACTAAACTCAGTAGCTTAGCTATTGTCTTGATATGCGTAAAAATGTGTTATCATGAGCTTATAGCTTTGCAGATGCATTCAGCTTGCCTAATGTACAGTCAGTGCCCACCCTTTTCAATAACCTTGGTACTCAAAGCAGATCTTCACGCAACCTCAAACTGCCAACACCTCTATGCTAGTATGCTAGTATTCCCAAACTTGACGTTTTTACCTCCGATTTGCAGAGAAAGTGATGCTTTCCAGTCAACTTATATCTGCTAACAACCATATCGCATAATTCCCAAATAATAAAAGTAACTACAATCAAGGTTGTAGTTAGTACATGGCTGGGCGACCTTGTAATATTTCCCCCTGCTTATATCAATGAATGCCAACCAAGGTTGGATCTTTCAAAAAAAAAAAGTAACTACAATCCCTTCAGATCGTCATCGGTGGGAACTAAGCAAGAAATAAAATGCCACCACGAGCAATACAGATCAGCCAAGATCCATATAATCATTGAAGCAAATATACACAGCATGGGCTGCAATCAATAGAGAGCGAATCGGACCAATCCTTACGCTTAATCGCATATACACCCAAAAGGGGCATTCATGATTGAAACCAAACAGCGTGAAATTTGTAGAGCGTCACATCAGATGTTAGCACAAACAAGAAATCGAGAAGAGGGGAAGCTGACCTGGAGGCGATGTGGGGGTTGGGCGAGAAGACGGCGAGGGCCGCGGAGTATGACTGCGCCGACCGGATCTGGTGCTCCCTCAGCTGTTCCACAAGCTTTGCTCGCGTGATCATCTGCGTCCCGCTACTGATCTTCCCGGTTGAGCACACTAGCAATTGTTTGCCCACCTGCCACAAAATTCTGAAATTGGCGGAACTAAGGAAGGATCCGGGGGAGGAAGAGATGACCGGAGGAAGAGAGATAGGAGAAACAGGGTTTCGTACCTTTGCGTTCTACTGTGCTGATAGCGCCGCTGGATCATGGATAAACGCTCAGGATTAGTTTTACATTCTCATAATGGAAATTTGGATTTATGCCATTAGAAAGCATTGCATTTTAGGGTGTGCCGCTCCAAACATGACATTAGTGAAATGTCACTACAAAATAGTCTTGCGGTTTTTATTTTGTTGATTTCTCGCAAGTACACTTGATTTTTATATGAGCATAATATGAAGTCCAAGTGTATGAGTATACCCTTTGTATACGAACTAGGAGTGTGTACTAGCCAGAACCATGTGGAATGCGCCTAATTGCATGTTTTTCTCAACCTCTTCCGCTGCTACTCCTTCCGTTCGCAAAAGGATGTCACAAAAATGAACTATAGATAGACCATTTTTGTGACATCCTTTTCCGAACGGAGTGAGTATTTGATATGAGGCCTTGTTGGATAAAAATGTCAATATTTTTGTGTGCGCGAGATGTGTGAGTGATATAGCCTCACCACCTTGTTGTAATCTTTTAACCTATCGGATTTTGAGCCTTAATATATTATTGGTTTGGATTTGATTATCGTGTGTCATATGCCAGAGTGTATATTGGGCTGGTATACGAGGTAAATAGATTAATTGCAATCATACTGCCATGGATACCATGTTCATTCATAGTTGTGCATCAGAGAGTGCATATGTTCATCACCATCTCTTACTACTCAGATTACGGCTTCACGATGTGTGCCTCGGAATAGGCTACAAAAAACGAATAGAGAGTGAAGGTTTCTTTTTTTGCGGGGAATCATGGGAGTTTTATTCAATCGTGATAGAGTTACAGTCTGCTAATACGTGGGAAGATAAGAAAGGAGGGCCCTGATGAAGCCAGCACGCAGTGCTGCGTTCAGTGCTGCCATAATTAGCAAGACAGTCCGCAACCCTATTATGTGAACGGGTGATTTTAACAGGGAGGAACTCCCTATCCTCAATCATCTTCTTGATTTCTCGCACCAAGTGGCCATATGGTGATTTCATCAAGGAGTGATCTCTCAAGGAAGAAAGAGCAATTACTGAATCAGATTGTACCACCACGGTAGCGTTGACCACTGTATAGCCATGGTCATGCCCTCCAACAGCGTCAGTTTATTTCTTCATATCTTTTTTGTTCTTTGAGTTGCAAGAAACCCGCACTATTAAGAGGCACTATTACAGCTGAGAGAGATGAAGTTGACAAGGTTACAACTGAGACACGCACAGTTGACAAGTATGCCTTTGACAAAGGTGCAATCGACCAACATATAGCTGAGAGTGGTGCAGTTGACAATGATGCAGCTGAGATGGGTGCAGTTGAGAGTCCCAAGATTGTATCGTGTGAACTCCATATTGTTTCTGACATGTATCATGTCAATTTCGTTAGATTAACAATTTAAAAAATTCATTAGATTCATTCTTACAAGTATTTGCTAGACCTTGCCGACTTCCTGGGGGGCAACACCTCTTATGTAGTGGCACATGTTATGTAGGCAGCGAGACAGAGGATGGCTGGATGACATGCTCGATAGGTCTACGGGGAGCACACGTCGCCTCTTTCTATGTTTGTCGACTTGTTTAGCATGTTGTTTTATTTATAAATGCGACGAAAACCTATTTCGCCCCTTCAAAGTTCAAACGACGAGTCTATTCTATTCCCGCCTGCCCTTATTCACTCACCACCTCCTACCACTCCTAACCAGAACCACTGCTTGACAAACCATAATCTACCACCGGAGATGATGACAATGTTGGGGAGCAGAGCAAGCATCAAGAGGAATCTGACGTTTGTAGCATCGGCTATGATTTGCCTAGTTTTAGTCAGCTAACATTTACCAAAATACTCTGCTCTTGTAGTAGGTTCAGAATGTCCAGACACGCCTTGCCATGCAATTAACCCGAACCTTGCCATGCAAAATACTCTATTCTTGTAGTAGGTGACAGGCTATTTTCACTTGCCATCATGCTCTGCCCATGGAGCCTTGACCTTGCAGAACCGTTCAATGGTCGAAGTAATCATGTATAAATAATTGCCACGATAACCACCCGTGTGGCCGGTCGCGTGCCACAGCACCCGTTGCCCAAATTCGCCACTGATTCTGCTTAAGACACACATATTCCACCAGCGTCTCTCGTCGACAGCGAGACGTCCGTGGTGACTTCGTCAATCTCAAGACCTGATCCATCGGCTCAGTCTTTCGAATATGCTCATAGGGGTAGGGTGTGCGTGCATTCATAGGGGTGAGTGTATGCACGTATATGTGAGCATCTGCGTTGTACTGTGTTTCGAAAAAAAAAAACACACACACATATTCCACGACATGATTGAGGTTCAGGGAGATGATTTTGAGCAAAATCCCATCCATGACCAAGGTGGCACAGCAGCATCGACCACATCCACAAAACACCAAGATGTAATAGCCCAAGCCAATGATGGTTCCCTGAAACGCCATAAATTTGGCGAAACGAAAGTGCAACCGCTGCCAGTTCCATCCGAGCGATCCCCGTCGTTTGGCCCCATTTTCCTCTCGATCCACCATTCCAGAGAACATTACGGGTGAAGCTGCCCTCGCTGGACGATCGCCTTGGCTATATCTTTCTCGGGAGGCTGGCGTCCCGGAAGACACGCTGGGGCTAGCGTGCAGTCAGCTGCAGATACGCACAAAAGATAGACGAGAAGACGGACGGCGACCAGCATCTAGTACTGTCCTACCAGCCCACACGGTGTCGTCTCGCCTTCTTTTATGCAGGAGACTGGGGGCTAGGGGAAAAGACAACCGCGAAGTAACGCCTCGCCACCTTCCGTCCTTCGTCTTCTTCTACCTCGAGAACGCACTACCATAGCCCAAGCAAGCGAGCAGCCATTGGAGACGACAACATCAAGAGGTTGCAGCAGGCAGTAGCGGTAGCATGGGGGGCAGGAGGTGGCAGATGGGTGGTGCCATGATCTTCAGGCTCCTGCACGGGGTCTTCCTCTTCCACTTCGCAAGTAAGTGATCCAGTTCAAGAGTTCTTCTCACTTTTTTTTTAACCAAGATAAAAGACTTGTAATTTTCATTAATTAAGAAGAAATGGGAATTGGTTGGTTTAATTAGCGGAAAACCGGCCTAAAACCGGAGTTTTCTCACTTCAGTTGTATGCCAAATATATTTAGCTAGCATGCCTCCTTCTCAATCTTCTTATTGTGAAAACACCCTGAACAATCGAAGGTGGCTTTGTTTAGTTCTGTTTGGGCAGTGACTTCGCGTTGTGGTGATTTTGTTTCTCGAACTATAGCGCACAGGTGCCTGCTGTAAATACGCTTTAGAACACGTTTTTACTTGGATGAATGCATTTTTGTTTCTAGGGATTGGATGAAAACAGTTTGTTAGCTAGACATACTACTATATATTAAGGCGCGTCATTTTCGTGGCCCCTCAGCCTCCGGGCACTGTAGCTGCTACAATATTTTTCCTTTTTTCCTCCAAAATCACAGCATCTTTCAAACCTGATCATTCTACAAACATGCAAACAATTCAATTCGTAATAATTTTCTAACTTCAGCAATTTAAATATTTGAACATTTCTAAAAAAAAACTACCTTCCAAATTTGAACAGTCCTTCAAACGGACGTTATCAAAATTGAAATACAAACACATTGAAACATTATAATTCAAATTCCAAATTTCATTACTTTAGGCTTTTAAAGGTCTTTCGCACCTAAACATTTTACAAACGTCACAATAATCCAAATCTTAATAACTTTCCAACCTGAACAATTTTCCAAACCTAAACATTTCTATAACATAAAACCAAATATTTACGACAAAATAAAAAAACATGTTTGGAAAAATCGAATTTCCCAACATGTGGCAAAATTTTAGGAACATAAAAATCAATTTGAAGCATTTCATTATTACTCAATATATTAAGGGAAGTGACTTTCTCGCGCGGAGAGGCCCTCTGACACTGTAGATCTACAGTGTTAGCTACAGTAGTACTGTTGTACACTGTAGCTATCTACAGTACTCGATCCTGCTGTCAATTGTTGATCCAACATGCAGCACATCCTCCGTGACAGATTTTCAAAAACGCCCTCACAAGTCGAGAATTAGCTCCGCTACCCACGTTTTCTCGCAGACAGGGACCAAAACGAAATTTCGTACAAGCACAGGGACCCCGTCGTAAAACTTTGCGCACTCCCCTCTCTCCTCCTCTCTCTCCCGCGAACCCGCCGTCGCCGGCGACGCCGGCGTGCTCCGCCGCCGTTTTGGCCCTCCCCGTCCAGATCGGCGCACACGGAGACGTCCGCCGTCGCGCGGTCCCCCTCCTCGCCCGCTCTCGCAAGCCGAAATGGCGCGACCTCACCGCAATCGACGATGCCGTCGTCGCAGGCCTCCGCACCGTCTACAGGTCGCCGGCGACGCTCCGGCGTCTCAAAATCGGCGGCGCCGCCGCTGGCGGGCACACCAACTTTCCAACATGAACAATTTTTCCAACCTAAACATTTCCAAAACATAAAACCAATTATTCACGACAAAAAAAACAAACATGTTTGGAAGATTCAAAATTGTCAACTTCTGGTAGAATTTTAGGAAAACAAATAAACAAATTGAAGCATTTCAATCCATATTCCAAATTTAAACCCTCCAAACAAAAATTATAACTCCTTGAAGCCCGAATATTTTATGAACGTGACATGTACGTTCCCACTTTCAACAATTTTTAAAATCTAAACGTTCTAAAAACGTAAATTTTCCCAATTACAACAACTAACTAACATTATTTCTAAATTTTGACATTTTTAGATACAACGGGTGCGGCGACATAGGATACTAATACTTACACGTGGTGATTTACTGAACTCTTTTTTTTTTCATGTTACCGGAACGGTAGGTAAAGTCGATGTCGATTGATGGCACATCTGTGCTAATCTAAAGTTAAGACGGGTCCATGAGATCTTACTCTTTCCATATGGTTTTCTTGTGCCTATGCATGGGTCGTGATCATTTCCCAACGCATAGACAGAGAAAGGAATCATTTTGGATTTGCTGTCAAAGGTGCTTTAACTACCAATTAAGAAAAGAAAGCATGGTTTTTACTGAGCGTGATGCATTACCACTGTAGTACTATTAGCTAAGAAAAGCCTGATTCTCATAGCTAGGAGATTATAAGTAGCTCTTAAGCAACCTCACATGCACGATGTGTTCGCTTGATTGGTATGGGGTGACTTTGACCACTGTCTCACACCTTTTGAGTCCAACGAACGAACTGGTTGGTCATGGAATCTAGTGGTAGGAGTATCAAATAATCAATGAGAACTAAACTACAAATCAACAAATAATGGACTGAAAAAAGGTACAGCACCTAAGAGCATCTCCAACAGACGCGCTTCGGCGCGGCGCGCAATATTTTCTTTGCAGCGCCAAAAATGCGTTTTTGCGCGCGGGGCGTCGGTTTTGCTTTTTCAGAAGCGCTATAGTTTAGCGCGCCGAAACGCAGCGCTCCAACAGACGCCCAAAAAAAGCGCTCCAGAGCCAAATTTTGCAACAAAATAAATACAAACAACACAAATTTAAACGATTTTAAACTTAGTTCGATAGATTTGACGATTTTTCACCTAATACAAACTACTACAAACTACCTAATACAAACTACAACTCTAGAACTCGAAGTCCGAGGAATCCGAGGCGGTGTCGCTGGAGATTTCGTCCTCTAGCGCGCTCCACCGCTCGTCGCCGGCGGGCCAGGTCGCGCGGCCTGCCGCGAGCTCGGCCTCCGCCTCCCCCTTCGCCAAGCGCCGCGCCTCCCTGTACTCGCGGCGGTGCTCCAGTGCTCCACCTCGAGCTGGTGTTCGCGCGGGTGGCTCCGGTACCAGTCCGCAACCGCGCGCTGGTCCCGCTCCGCGACGAGGCTGAGCATCGCTCGGCGGCGGTGGAGGCGGCGGTCTTCGTCGGTGACGAGGCGCGGCGGCGCCGCCATGTTGCGCGCTTCCGCGTTGCGGCAGTCGTCGAAGTTCATCTGGCGGCGCGAGCGGCCGAGCGCCCACGCCGCCGCGTCCCAGGCGCGGGCGGCCTCCACCGCCGTCTCGAACGTCCCGAGCTGGACGCGCTCCTCGCCAGACCGGATCTCCGACGTGAAAGTGCCGTTCGGGCGCGCGCGGACGCCGCGGTAGCCAGATTGGCTTCGGTGGCGCGACGGCATGGTGGCGGCGGCGCGGCGCGGGCGGAGGTGGGGAAAAGATTGGAACTATCCAGAGCGGCGCGGGAGAGAGAGAGGTGGTTGCGTGGCGCGTTTGTGTCCAGCGCGCTGGATGAAGCGGCGCTATATGACGTCGCGCGTGCCGCTTCGTCCAGCGCGCTGGACCGTTTTCCCGCGTGGCGGAAGTTTCCCGCGTCTGCTGGAAAGTGCGAACCGGCCCCGCGCGCGGGAAACGGCCGGTATTTCACGCGCGGCGTTTTGGCGCGTCTATTGGAGATGCTCTAACAACTGCCTGAGTATTTAACAGAGATCAGTGGTGTGCCAAGAGAGGCCAAGACTGTACAGCGCCGTGTACGGTTGTTGCCTATCGGCAGCTGCGCAGGTGCGTTTGCCTGTTGTGGAACAGGTCGTTTATCCCGAAATTTCTGATGCGTAATACTGGATGCATCAGTCGTGTGTGCCGTTGCGCCAGCTTCTCTGCGTCTGCTTTGACTGACGTCTAATTTTAGGTAACCGGCAGATGGTGCGAAAGCCTCGGGCCGAACATATCCACGTCTCAGTTTAGGGTTGTTGAACTTATTTTGTAATTTACTATGGAAAAAATAGCATATAAAGAGATAAGGTTGGTTATCCAAACAAAATAAATACAGTTTGGAAAAGCTGATTATCATTTACTCCCTCTCTCACAAAATGTAGTGCATCTTAGTTTTTTTAAAGTCAAACATATAAGGTTTGACCAAGTATGTAGAAAATAGAACAACATCTGCAACTACCAAATACATATATTATGAAAATACATTTCATGATAATACTAATAATATTTATTTAATATTGTAGATAGTTGATATATTTTTCTACATATTTGGTTAAACTTTACATCGTTTGACTAAAAAACTAGATGCAACATATTTTGGCAGAGATAGATTACCACCTCAGCACCAAAAGTAGCCTTACATTTCTATAAGAAGCATTAAATGACTATTTTTTTGCTAAATATCACGTGCATAAATTTCCTAAATCTTGTTCACCCAAAGTTACACATAACTTGGCTCGGAATGCAACATTGAAAGTGCAATTTCTTTAGTAAAATTTGACCTTTTAGAATCTACTTGTGACTTTGTGGCACTGTTATCTGTTTAAAGGGATATTACCGCACCTTTTACGTTTTAAATGGGATTGCGGCGGATTTTACTGCATTCCATTGTTTGCATCACACTGACAAGTCAGACCAATGTGTCTGGATGACGTGTTAGCTAGCTGTTTACATGAGAATCCCCACCTGGATTGTACTAAAAAACAGCGAGTTGTTTACAGAATACAATTTGAGAAATGGGCACGCCACAGGGTCGTCTGCCATTTTTTTCATCGGCTTTTCTTGAACCGATGAGACCACAAGGTAAAATCGTCTATAATGTTCCTGATAGTACTGTTTGTGTATTGACTAATCGACATCAGCCCATCAGGCCAGATCGGTGTTACCCCAGCTCCGGCACAGGTTCTTCGAGATTGGCGCTTGCCTAGTCTGCAACTTCTGTTCGACGGAATGGACTGTGCTGACGCTCGTTGATTGATCATCTTGCAGGGTACGACGCAGCCGGGGATTCTGCGTGACCACAGGCGGCGTGCCCGGGAGCGCGCAGCAGGTGCAGCAGAGCAGCTCGTGCTACGAGCCGGCAGGGGCGACTGCGAGAAAAGTTCCTGCCGGCATGCGGCAGCTCGTATGGTTTGGTATTTTATTGGGGCTGGCAATGTTGGTGTTAAGTAGATGACTTGTATAGATAATGTCATCGGCTGCGAGGAACTCAACAGACTTTTTGATTCTGAAACGCACCCTGTGCATAAGGAAAAAAAATGACCCCCAGACAAAAGAAAATCGCAAAAGTTGCACATAATCGAATGATGAAGTTGAACGAACCAGCCGCCTTCTTCTTTCTGTCCCCATTTAATTAGAGAACAAAAAAACATCTGGTTCAACAGCTTATGTTAGTACTGACGATATAATTTATCTACAAAGCTAAGTAGCTAACTACAGTTAGTTTTGTAATATCAGATTGCCTAAACAGGCACCGCCGTACTTTTGTGCGCTTCAGTGCAACTCAAAATGTATTCCATTTCGGATATGGCCGAGTGCTCCCTAGGCAGAAGCAAGGCATGGCATTGTTTCGACACCGGCCCTCCTATCTTCTCGCACAATTATGCAGACATTCTTGCCGTTCCCCACTGAAAACATCTGACATCGTCATGAATCAAGCTTGTTCCAAAGATACAATGCTCTCCTGATTATTTGATCTGCTGATGATCCTTCCGCATACGCTTCCAAAGCTCGCAAGAGATTTATGAATTTAGCTCCATCGTCCTGAAGCAGGATAGCAGCGTAAGCAGGAAGCAGAAGCACAAAATGAGAAGAATTTAGTGGTATATGATGCCACAGCTTAAAGTCACCTTTGGCTTCTGAAATACAAGGTCGGGTGTCTTGAAAGGAACCATATACGATGGAAGGTCACAACGTAATATGGCCTACAATAAGAATAACTTCAATCAAAAGAGTTTCGTTGGGGAATAAAACAAGTTGCTCAAAGATGGCAAAATTTAGGATTCGTGAAAGAAGACAGTTAGATAGAAAATACCAGGCTTTTGCAAAGTAATGCCTGTTCCGATTGAGATATCAAAGCCTGAAAAGGACAACAATCAACAGAACTCAATATTTCCGTTATGAGAACAGTAGGTGAGAACTCTACTAGTCTAATATAAGGCAAAGCTTTTGCCCCGTTTCAAAAAAAAAGAACTCTACTAGTCTACTGTAATAAATTACTCAACCATTGGAGAAACTGTAAGATAATATACTTTACAGAAAAATATGCAATCGATAATCAAGACGATAGTAACATATTTAAAATTAAGATGCCATTTTAGCATTTACAATCTGCAAGATTTGAAATGGTCTTCTCTACCTGTTTGATTCGCTCGTCCTCAACTTCATTCACAGATCTCAACAGATTCTCCAGGGAACCTATTCAAGTTCCAATGAGAGGAAAATTTACAATCAGGGTTGCCGATAATGTCATTTAATACTTTTCAGAAACTCAACACAGTAAATCAACCAAGACTAGTGAATTAGTAAAATGGAATATCAGTAATTTTTCAACTCTGTATGTATGCACACCCTCCTTTATTACATCAGAATGTTTCCTTAGCTCCATCAGTTCACAACAAGGTAAAACTTAAATGAAAGCAACATCCTACAGGCTACAGTGCACAGATCTAGTAAGTCTTCCTGAACAAAAACAGTTTGAAAAATGAGCATACCAAACTTAGTTATCAGTTTTACTGCATTGACATCTCCAATCCCTTCAACTCCTGAAAAATAAAATGGCCGGCCATACAACAGTCAATAGCCCCCCACAGTGAAAATAAGATCATGAATTTGAATTACATGAACGAATAGACAGCTTCGTGTGGTAACATATCTGAACAAGATATTCCTCATTTGTCAAGTACAAATTGCGATATGCCTAAAAAGGTTAACTAAAAATGGTATTCCCAAATGCAAAAGTAATA
This sequence comes from Poa pratensis, assembly GCA_947311845.1. Taxonomy (NCBI): domain Eukaryota; kingdom Viridiplantae; phylum Streptophyta; class Magnoliopsida; order Poales; family Poaceae; genus Poa; species Poa pratensis. The sequence goes on from CAMZMU010000073.1 coordinate 21,912,899, forward strand.
GAAAATAAACTGTTATTTCTAGTAGATCATGCAACTTTTTTTTCAAGGAAAACGCAAAAGGATTTGCGTTTCATTTCATTGAACAGGTCCGTCCTCACCAAGCGACTACACTAGGTAAGGAGGTGCCCTCAACTACAGACCGCGACGACATTAGGCCACGCCACTGCACCACCACACCGCTGCCCTCCGCAAAGAGGATTGGAGGCAGTCTGCTCAGAAGGTATTTTGAGATCAGTGGCAGCCATGGACTCCAATGGAGGCGGCGCTACTTGCTTTCTTGGGTTCCAGTGAAGCAGAAGGGTAGCAACATCACAACGACTTGTCTCGAGCTAGATTAGCTGCCAAAAGCAGCCCACCACACCCACAGGCTACACAGCCCAGAAACCGTTGAACCCGTGCAACCCACTCAACCAAAACTGCCTAACTCAGAAAGTTTCTGCCTGTTTTCCTCCAGTACCCAAGTTGTTTAGTGCATTTGTAAGGTAGAGGCGTTTTTCAGGTAGAAACATGCATGCCTAACTCGCTCCTATACAGTTGGGTCAGGTTATAATGCCAACTACAAGGAACGGTTTTATTTCTAGCTAGAATGGCATCTAAAGACAACAGTACAGAAAATACCTGGTATATTATCAGCTTTGTCACCCGAAAGTGCAACGACATCAACAAACTGTGATGGCTTTAGTGCTCCATATCTCTTCACGAAGTCTTCAACTCCAAATGAAACCATCCTGTTTATTCATATAAAAATGAGAACATGTCAAAATCATGAAAATTAACTGTTTGAACATTTCAAGCAACACTTAAGAGAGGTAAAAACCAATTACACTGACCCAGAACCACGTGGAGAAATCCTCAGCAAACGTAGAGAAGGTGACAAAATTTGGAAGAAGTCTTTATCAGGAGAGACAACCCGTACCTTCAGAAGAGGACCGGGCATATTGACACGAAGACATTAGCCATAGATAAGATCCAGTGTACAGAAGAAGATACCAAATCCAACAGACTTTAATAAAATCAAATTCTATCAGCTAAGTTCACTTCTTGCACTTTTGGTAAAAAAAATCAAGAAATGCTGAGACAGCATTTAACTTCAGGTGTTGACTAGTTGTTTTATTTTCCAATTACGAATGGTAAATTATTTATCATCCCATTGATACCAACTCCAGTAAATTTTGCAACAACAAAAAATGAATCCAGTGAGTCTATAGTTAAACATCATCATTCGACAGCTACAGGATATGAGACTATGAACGGTCAATAATAGTAACAGTAGTAGGGGAGAAAGATTCATGAAGAGTAACATATTGAGAAAGCATACATGACAAAAGTATTCGAGGAATAGTTTGTGACAGAAGTGCTTTTACCTTGTAGCCTGCAGACACACTGTTGACAGCAAGTGTACCAATAGCATCATCAGCTTCGACACCTGGAACCTACATCAATAATTTTGACAAACCCAAATATAAATAGGTAACAAATAATGTCTTCAAAGCCGCATGTACATCTGCTACTATTTTTACCTCGATTACTTTAATTGACATTGCTTTGATAGATGCCTTCAAGTATTGCATGCCCTGAACAATGGTGTCTGGTGTTGAGGTGCGGTTGCTCTTATAAGCAGGATATAACATATGCCGAAAAGTCAATCCTAGGAAAATACAAAGAAAATAGCATCATGTTTCTGGAGATCGAAATTCATAGAGGGTACAGGAGATAACGATTACAATTTAAAAGTTATTCACAGCCCTAAATTCATACAGTTAGTGTTGCTTTATATAAGCTGACCTATAATATCAACAAAGAAGAAAGCAAAATGAAAAATAAAATGGATAGAAAATGAAGCCCGGCAGGCTAGAAATAAGCAACACATGTCCAGACTTCAGAAAGAACACGGCAAATACAGATGAGCCATAGTCTCCTGTTACACACAACCGAGAGTACCGGATGAGGTTCTGTCCTATGCTACTTTGCTCCCAATATACTAATCACCTATTATGGGCTCTCTGGAATGCAGGATTTGTAAAACACAAGAATAGGATGTCATGACATGTTAGAAGCCTACAGTGACTGAGTCTCATAGACAAAGGAAGATTTTCAAGAGGTCACTTGGCAATGGAATTGGAGTCTAAGAAAGCAATCCATAGGAATTCTTTAGGGTTCATTATTTTGAACCCAATGGTCTCTAGGGAAAATTTTATCTTGGATTGGAATTCTACACTACTCCTTTGAATTATTTGATCCAAGAAGCCTTACGACAAAAAAAGGAGGATTTGAGTGAGAACTAGAAAAACAAAAACTAATTTAGTATCGATGAAAAAGCTGGCATTCTAAGATGGAGTCATAGGCACTGTATTCTTTAATTCATATTTTATCGCTCCTACCGTCTTACACTTTTCCAGGCCATCCATTGCATAAGAATTTGGATCAGCCTAAAATCTCTGATGCCTCAAGATGTGAGAGCCTCAGATTACCATCTCCCATAATTCCATTAAGTTACTTGAGTTTATCTCCAGTCTTACCTTTTGCCATGTGACATTCTTTGGATGGCATGGCCGTATATTTACCATATGGGACTCCTGAAAAGAAAAGTTTGGCCATTTATTTATTATACTTTAAGAACTATAATGAGATTATTATTCTGAATTTGCATATCATGGGCATTTGGTTTCTTTTCACACAATACTAACAAGGGGACATCCATTTTTAAGAAACCAAAACAGATAAACTAACCCCGCAAGGCCACACAATAAAGATATTAATTTCAGATTACGCCAAACATGTTGAACTGGGTTACATTAACTCATATGATAGAAGCCTGTAATATTTGTTTGGATTTGCAGCATAGCAAAGATGCATAAATATCATACAGTTTCCCACCTTGTGCAGAAACAAACCACTCACAGTACATTCCAATAGAACAGCGATAGATCATAGATGTGAAAAGAAAGTGAGAGAAAAAACACTTTGTTTGGCTCAACAACTAAGAGAGTGAATCAGACAAGAGGAATAAACCATGAGCAGGAACGATGAAAGAAAGTTACATGTCAGGAAAGATGAACTTGGGGAGAATGTTGCATGACCAAATATAAATAGTATGTATGACAAAGACTTGGAGAGACAGTAATTTGGAGTTAATATTTTGACTGTTACAAACTATGCAAATTGCCATTATATGAAGTGGACGTACATTCCATAATGATAGCAAGAAACTGAGAAAAGGAGTTAGTGCAAGTAAACATTAAAATAATGAGTTTACTCAATAAATATGGGGATTATCCCAGGGAGACAGCAGACAAGCTCTCACCATCATGGTCAAACACCACCTGCAAATGAGTTTAAAGCAACATAAGGGATCAAGGGCTAAGAGGAAACAAACAAAGGAACACACACATAATCGCACTGTCGTTTCTGTAATGCTGTAATCACTTCTCGGTATTTACATATAGTTTGGAAAGTGCCAAATGCTGCTTACAGACAAAATGTTGAAATGATAAGTATACTACAAATGTCTAGGTTACCTACAGTTGGCCCCTAAATATTTCATTCCAATCAGAATTAGACTAAGGATATTATACACGTGCACATAAATTGGAAAGCAGTTACCAACAAGAAAAGCTCGTGCATAAAGACCAGCAGAATGTAGTTTTGTCAGTGAAAATACAAAATTAAAGAAGTCATGCCAGTAGAATCCATGCTAGAATAAGATGACATACCGCAACATGAGATGGAATGAACTCCAACATGTCAAGAAGCTGCAGAGAAAACTCGGTAAATTTAAAAACCACAGCAAAGGAACACAAATGTTATCATTTATTAAACAGTTATAACATAGGAAACCGTTCTACAATGTCAACATAAAGTTTGGTACTTGAAACAGCTGCAAAAGGTTAATCCATTAATGATTAAACCACAGAAGTAATGATCGTTTTCTTCAAAGCCAAGTAAACATCATATGATATGTTGTGGTTCCCTATGGACCCACAAGAGACTAATACCAACTGAGGATACACTTTTATAACTGATGTTGAAATATGCAGATATGTGTGTTTTTCCAAAATTTGACCCTAACGGCTCATCTTAATGGTCAGATATGCCTACTGAACAAAATTGGTGAAGAACCATCTATTGTCTGTCAATTAGAGTTCATCAATGAAATAGCATTGAAGACTGTTCGAACAAATTTTGCAGTAATCATCCATATATAATGTGCCACTGACTGAAAACTTAATTTAACGCCAATATTTTCTCAACTTTTCTCACCTTCCATATTCTTTCACTTCTCCAATTCCTAATTGTCGGGTAGTAGTGTCTAGTGGATGGTGAAAAAATTGTTTACAAAAGAATAAAGTACAGTCGTGTAGTGTTTATAACATAAGTGAAAATACAAATGAAGAAACTGAATTGCTCCAGCAGATTAAGTTTCCGACAAACTTTACATGAGGCATTTCATACATGCAACATCACTTGCGTATAAATTTGAGCTTATTGACATCAAGGATGTCATTTAAAAGGTAAAAACAAGTCCTACTCACCAGTGACAGAGCTTTGAATATAGTTAAAACCCAATCCCCGTTTCCATCAGCATGCTCCAACTGTCCATGTTGCAGCTGTGCTACATCCATATAAAAAGAATATACGAGTTGTTGGTTACAACACTGAAAACGAGCAATTGGAAAGAGTAAATTTCACAAACAGGTTTATTGTACTTCAGATTTTGCCAAAAGAACATATCTGAGAGCCGATTTCACATATCCAAAGATTATTCTGTGGTTTTGTATAACAATTGGTCTCTAAACCTGTACTGTGAAATTGGTATTCAAGTATGGAGTTTTGTCATCTTGTGATAGTTTGTAAATGAGCATGTAGATTAGTGAATATACTCTAATGACTATGGGTTCGAAAGATATAAACATGTAAATATTGTGCTAATGGCCTAATGGAAACCTACTTGGAAATCAGCAGAACTTTTGGTGCCTTTTCTTTTGTGAATATCAATTTATTTTATGCCTGGAGCAAAATTCAGGTGGTTTTGCAAAAATTGAACTTTTTGGATGGATTTGACCAATTAAATCTGATAGGATTATAGAATTAAAAAGCTGCTGGCATCAGTTATCAAATGTTCCACTTCAGTGCTACTTAAGAGTTTCTGTCGAAGCATATCTCTGGCATCAGTTATCAAATGTTCCACTGCAGTGCTACTTAAAAGTTTTTGCCGAAGCATAGCACACAGTTCAACCAGAGAGACAGACTAGAAGATAATGGATATGCACATCACATGGGTAGGCAGTAGAACAGCTGAATAGCTAAACAAAAAATATGTGAAGACGGTTCACATATTATGGGTAAATGCCAAGAAGTGGCATGTCATATGGTAATGAGATCGAGATTGCATGCGCGGGACACAGGTAATATTATTTTACCCCTATATAACGTGCCTAGGGATAATAACAGGATTCTGCTACACTATGAATTATCACACAAAAGTAGAACTAAGTCCAACAGTTCCATATCAAAGTTGAATTCCAACATTTCCTTTGCCATCAGAAGTGCTGATTTAAATATATGCTTCAAGAGTCAATACAATTTGTTTTTAGTGATTGCAAGGAAGATGCAAATGTAAGAGCATCCGCCAAGACATGCCTAGATTGGCAGAAGCCAAGGATAAATCTATGAAGCTCAGAACATACACAATCAAGTGTGCTTCAGGAACTGAATGCCATGATAAAAACCTGAAATCTGGAGTCGTACAGTACAACCACGACTCCACCACATTCCCAAGATGTGATTCTCAAGACATAATGATAAGATATACCACTACATCAGTGCATAAGGGGAACACTGACCTAATATCTTGTAGTAGGATCTGTACATCACTGAGGTCCCATCAACAAGCATTATTCTACTCTTTGAAGGATCAGCAGGGGCAACATTCTCTCCAGGATTAGTTAATATGGTCGAGACACCCGAGGGCATGCTGTCATCATACAATGGAATCTGCGGAACATCCACGGATGGTCCTTGAAAACTCTCCATCGAATCAGTGGCTGGCAAGGGTGACTGCATCGAAAAACCCTAACATATCGAAAGAAGCATATGAGCAGTAATTAATTGGTACCCACATTACTCAAAAAACATTAAGGTTATGAACCACTTGAATTGCTGTCATTTCAATCGAAAATGGGTTGGGCAATCCAGTTTGCAACACAACTAGACGAATCTGCTCCACTGAACAACACTAAACTTTATCCAGAGGCAATGTAGTGAAAATAGCAACGAAATGGCCACCGAAGCTTTCACCTAATGTTACTAGGTCTTAAAATGTTGGTATTTCACTAATTTTCTCCCTCCCGGGCACTCGCCAAGCCCAAGCCGTCAAACTGTGAGAGGGGAGGACTTGAGGTACCAGAGGAGGGGCCAGAACACATACCCTTCGGGAAACGGCGAGCGGCAACGGGAGGCGCCGTGCACCGGCGCGGAAGAGGAGGAGGCGGGGCGCCGCCGCGGCGCGGAGGTAGCAGCACGCCATGACCGGGTCGGTTGCTACCTCTTCCGCATCGCCCGGTGGAGGAGGGTCTGGGAGAGCTGTGGTTGTGAGAAGGGGATTTTGAATAAGTGATGGGTGTGTTCAAAAAAAAAAGTGATGGGAACATTTGTACAATCAAATCCTTTTTCTTTCTACAAATCAAGTTATTAGAGGCTCCAGTGTCACATGTTTTATTTTAACTGATACTCCCTCCGTTGTAAATTGGATGAATTTCATTTATTCAAACGTGGATGTATTGCTACCTCTTCCGCATCGCCCGATGGATGTCCAGTGCAAATTCCTGTTTTTTTGTTATCCTTTTATTTCAGAAAAACTATTAAGAAAATATTCTAGTAATTAGACGAACCTTTACGAGTATTAATTTTGCGAATGAGCAAAGACACTGATCAAATATCAGCCAGAGGGACAGCCACACACCTTCCAGTCCACCGCCTCGTGTCGCCCTTTCGCCTATAAAAATATCGTCTCGCGAAACTTTCTTTCATATTCTCTTCTTTCTTCTTTTCCCCCTAATAGTAACCTTCATGAGTGATTTCTCCGCCTTCCTGATTTACGCCATCCGAAGCTTTTTCTGCCAAGACGCAAGCAATGTCCTTGCCATATTCAGGGCTAGTCGTCTCTAAACAGGCGAGTAATCCGCAAAGCTACTGAGCAAAACGTAACTCAGAGTCAGGAGCCAACACTTATCTTGTGCGCAAATCGTCATGGTTCCGGAAAACAACAGAACATCAATCGTCGGTGCTTCAGAAAATGAAGCACCGAAGATGGTAGTTCAAGAAAATAGTGCAGACTAATTAGATAGCTCATGGTTGCGGGAATCAACATTGGTGCCTCCTTATTTATGGGAACCGGCTGCGTTCTTGGTTATTTCTTTGAAATCTCAGACTGGGAAGGGATTAATGCTTCAAATTTATAGAGACGTGGTAGTGGAGGAGAATAGGGCACACACTCGATTAATATTGGGCCCAACAGAAATTGGACTAAACCAATGATGATGTGGCTTGAAAAGATGAGGTGGAAGGGTGATGAGGTGGCATAGCTGAATGTTGAGAGAATTGCTTGTAGTGGGTCATTCCTATTTAGATGTAGAAGATTAAGAAGAAGGTGCTCCGTTTATTTGTGGGAGAAACCGGACGAAGCGCCAACACAACCACAAATAACAACAGCTAAAATGAAACATCATCCAAAACAGCAATCTCACCCTACCTAAACCAACCGTGGACTAAGGACAACTCTACGACCACGAAGGTGCTGAAACTTTCTTTCATATTCTCTTCTTTCTTCTTTTCCCCTAATAGTAACCTTCATGAGTGATTTCTCCACCTTCCTGATTGCGCCATCCGAAGCTTTTTCTGCCAAGACGCAAGCAATGTCCTTGCCATATTCAGGGCTAGTCGCCTCTAAACAGGCGATGTAACAGTCCAGACTTGAGAACCTGGAAATCTGTTTGAAATTTTCACTTTTGCGTAGTACATGCATCATAGCATCCTTGTTATTTGCTAAACAACACACACGAAATGGGTTGGGCAACTTTGAGAAACACAACGATGAACTTGTTTCAACAACATCCCCAAACAATGTGGCACTCAATCTTGCAAACCAAAATACTTTGTCATGTTATATCTGTCAAGGAAGTTTCAAGGGTTCCCAAATAATATTTTGGACTTGGTGAATAATTCAAAAGGATTAACAATTTGAATTACCCCAAAAATTGCCTACAACAACCATATGAACAAAAATGGTGCAAAACTTTTTATTTGGACAAACCAATTTTTGTGGAGCAACTAAATGACAAGGGGAGGCTACCCAAATTATTTCATAATTTTTGGATAAGTTTAAATGCCTTAATTAATTCAAAACATGTGCTGGTTCTAATTCTAAAACAGAAAAGGGCCTCTTTGTAATTCCAGGAGGACCTGTTCGTGATGGAAGAAATTCGGCCAGGGGCCTATTTGCAAAAACTGCTTCTCCTTCCTCTGTAGCGACCGAAGCAGCTCGAGCTGCTCGGGCCGCACCGCACCAGCTCGCCGTGCACGTCGCCGGGCCCCCACTGCCTCTACAGGCACGAGGAGCACGCGCACGAGACCCCTCTGCCCCATTCCCCACCTGCACCCGTGCCCTGCTCCCTCTCCTCTTATCTCCCAACGAGGCGCGCCATGGCCGCCGAGGTCGCCGCGCCCGTCGCCGCCGTTTGACGAGTCCCCGAGCGAATCGACGACAACCACCGGCTCCGCCGCGTCGCCGGGATCACCTCCGCCAAAAGAATCGAGGCGGGAGGTCCAGTATCGCCGCCGCCGTGCCATTTCTTCTCCGTCCCCGACGCGTCTCCGCCGCACGTTTTCCGCCATCTCCGTGCACCCCCGGCCACGCCGTCGCCTCGCACGAGATCGTGGTGAGCACCTGGCCCTCGCCGGCCCCTTCCCTTTTCCCTCTCCCTCTGGTTCTTCGCGTGGATCGTCGCCGTAGCCGCGCGCCGTCGTCGCCGTCGTGACCGTGCTCGACCGGTCGCAGAGCCGGCTTAGCCGGGCTGCGTGCCGGTTGGCTCGGGCCACTAACCGGCCTCTGGGCCGGCCCAACCGGCCAGAAGGCCGGCCTCCTCTGTCTGCTGCCCGGTTCTGAAACCGGCATGGACCGGGCCACAGGCCGGACTTCTCGGGCCCATGACCGGCATGTTAACCGGCCCAACCGGGCTGTGGGCCGGGAAAACAGTTTTTCCTGCTTTCTTTTCTTTTCCCAATTCTGGTTTTTGTAATATCTTTTAAGCGGTGCATTAGAAAATTGCGTGAATATATCAAAACGATCAGCAGCTCAAATGCTAGCTAATCATGCTAAGTTCACACCATGACAACAACTTTTCTATGTGATGTTAACCAATAATCGGTGATAAGAATTAAATTCGAATAATTATTTATTTCACTAATTATTCATCGGTACTCGGAAAATTACAAATGAGGTACCAAAATGATCGGGAGAACAAAACATATCTAATCATGCCATGTTCATGCATATTTGAGCCACTTCTTGGTAATGTGGTAATGGAGAAACAATGTAATCACTAAGTTTAAATATGGGGTTTGTTCCAAATAATGCCATAACTATAGCGGGGACCCTATTTAACTTGTTGCTCTTGTTCAATGCTTCTAGGGTGCATTTAAAATGTCATATCATCATTTTTGTCTGCATTGCACAATTGCCATGTGTTGATTGTTGCTTTTGCTTTCCGGTGTTGTTTGCTCTCCGGTAGATCACGAGTTCGGAGTTGAGCATCATTACTCCGACGAGCAGTTTGACTCCTCCGCTCAACAAGGCAAGCGTAACCCCCCCCCCCTCTGAGCATGTCTTATCCTATTTTCCGCAAATATTTTCTCCACTATAATATTGCATGCGGTTCTAAATGTCTTTTTGCTTGGATTAGAGTATCCTATAGAATGCATTAGGATTCCGATGCCAATGCCTGTTTTTCCCCTCCTATTACCATAGGTTTGCATTGTTGGCCTGATATAATTACTATGCTATGCAAATGCTTAGCCATGCTTAGTTAAATGCCTAGTGGTACTATGGTGGTACATGCTGGAAACAGGTGTTGACTTGTGACAGCGATGTTGATGGTGGAGAATTGTGGAGACAGGTAATTAAATGCTTAAAGGTGGGGATGAGAGGCCACTTTGGTATGGTGGTGCTTTGTCTCACTCTCGCCGCCTAGGTGCGAGTTCTTTACCTCTTGAACCAAGAATGAGCGCGCTTCCTTTCGGTGGGGTATATGGAGCCCTCGTCGACCGACTAACTTGGGCGGGACTAGCCAGGGTCCTCTAGTTTGAGCTTCCATTTGCGCGTGCGTGAAGACGGTGGCCAAGACTGAGATGAGGACAGTGGTGTTTAGGAAAATGAGTGGCCACGGGACAGGGTGCTGGGAGCACTGAACCTGTCTCGTCCTCACTGATGATCCTGGGTTAGCCCTTAACAAGGTAAAGGTTGTAACCGTTCCCACTCAGCCGGCTTTCCCCGGAAGAGAGCTACGTGTAGGCAATGGGCCGGGCGGTACCGAAGGTAAACACAGTGCACCCCTGCAGGGTTAAATCTTTTCGAAAAGCCGTGTCCACGGTTACGGACAACTTGGGAAAGGACGATAAGACCATAGAATAACTTTAACGGAATGATTAAAAACTGGGTACTAGAGGTACCAATTCCACGAATGCAAGGTGAGCTTCCTCGAGGGTGATTCGGGGAGGTGCCTTTGATGAACAGGTACTATGAGGGTGATGATGGGTGATGATGAGAAATGTGACTCAAGAGAAAAGAGTTACTTCTTACCCCTTTTCAAATTAATCTGATTAGACGATGCCATGGAGTTGTCTTTTTAAATAAAATCAGCTTTATGCAAAACAGCCATAAAACTTTGGAAGCCAATCATGGAGCATATATTAGCTCTTAATCTTGCGAGTTCGTCGAACTCAACGTCGTTTGCTTAATTTCAGGAGAGGACTTCACCGACCTCGAAGGTGGGTTCTTTGTGGACGTCGACGAGTAGTCTGGGGTTCCCAGGTGGCAGCTTGGGACATCTCGGAATAGCTGGCGCTGTGATGTTATCTGTAGGCCTCTTAGGCCATATTTGGATCTTGTTGTTTAGACAACTTAATTCGCTTCCGCATGTTGTAATGTTGGGTCTGTGACCTCTGGTTGTCATTTGCTATCTTTCTCTGTATAAGAGTTGAACTATATGATTTGTGTCGTAGAGTCTGTGATGTGCCAGTTGTTCCACAAGTCTTGATCTTACTATTATGCTTTGATAGTTGTGCCTGTGTTAAGGCATCAATCGGGGTGTTGCGTTGTCTGGAGTGAGGTGTACCCAGCAACGCCTGCCAAAGGTTTTGGCCGGGGATTGGTAAACCCGTAACCTCCGGTTGTATCGCTTAACCGGTGACACACAGCATCACTGTATAGCAGTCGGGTCGGGGCGCCACAAGTTGGTATCAGAGCAGTACTGCCTGTAGGAAACCCTTCTACTGGTCGATGTTGAGTCTAGTGTTTGTGAAAATATTTTAACCTAAAAATGAGTTGTGAAAACCATCTTAGGATTCTTTTTACTCCTTATCTGGTTACCTCTAATCTCGGAGCAATCTTACCTCGATTTGAGTTTAAAGGTTTTACTTCTCATCTGTTACTTCAAAAGATTAGGAAACGGGTCGTGGTGTTACGACCTTAGTGTTATGTGTCCAGTTGCTCCCGCTGCGTTGTCAATCCCAAATCCATTCAGATGTTTCTACCGAGTTTAATCTTTGATCCTTTCTTTGGGTTTTAACCCACGGACTTGAACATAAGGTCCCGGATTGTGCCAACTAGAGTGTGTTAAGTTGTGATTTCTTAACTCTCACTAGTAGCACATGATGCTGATCTTTGACCCAAGTTCTATCTTGTTGTTTCCTTCTCGCAAAGTATTATCGTCCCTAGTCTGTGTACTTGTGTGACGCTAATGCTATTGTTTAACCTTCGGAGAAAGATACTAACCGTGTCATTGTCAAATCTCCAGAATGACTCGAGGAGGTCGTGGAGGCCGTGGTGGTCGCGGTAACCACACAATAATGAGGATGATCTGCCACCTCCACCCTCGATGGCTCAAGTCTTGATGGCCATTGAGGAGAACCGTGGGCGCAATGAGCGCTTGCTTGAGCAGTTGGTGCAGCAGAATGCACGGAGGAACGAGTGCAACACTCTCACTGAGTTCCTGCGCTCACAGCCACCCACTTTTGCTGATGCTAAGGAGCCACTGGAAGCTGATGATTGGCTTCGTGCTTGGAGCGCAAGTTCTCCGCGCTGCATGTCCCAGTGGCTGAACAAGTCAACTTTGCCACCTATCTTTGGTTGGTGCTGCTGGCTGTTGGTGGGAGAGCCATGTGGCTTTTTTCCAGCCAACCATGTCTTCACCTGGGCTGATTCCGCACTGCCTTCCGTGCGGAGTACATTCCCCAGCCTATCATGGACTTGAAGAGGAGGGAGTTCCTGGATTGCAACAGGGACGGATGGACCTCCGCACTTATGGTCGTGAGTTCAACCATCTCTCTCGTTACGCCCCAAGGGACGTGACCAATGATGCTGACAAGCAAGAGCTGTTCCGCAAGGGTCTGAATCCGCAGCTCCGCTATGAGCTATTGCCCTTCAGGTTCCAGACCTATCAGGAGCTGTTCAACCAGGCTTTCACCTTGAGCAAGGAAGAAAAGAACTGAAGCTTCCAAGAGGCCCGCACATGGGGACCACCAGAGTTCCTCGGGTTCTGAGAGCAAGAAGCGCAGGGTCTTTGTTCCCTACAGCGCCGTACCTCGTGCTCCATTCATGCCGAGGGCAGCAGGATACAGGCCACCTCCTCCGCGCCCCACTACTTCGACACTTGGGGTAGGCGGGAGTGGGTACCGTCCTATGCTACCTGCTCCACCTGGGCTCACGTGCTTCACATGTGGCCAGGCTGGCCACTACTCCAGGGAGTGCCCCCAGAAGGCACCTCTCGCGATAACTCCTGCACGAGCCCCTGCCACTCCAACTGGCAAGGCTGGACCTATTGTGCGTGGTCGCCTGAACCACGTCTCTGTTGAAGAAGCTGAAGATGACCCCGGCGTTCTTATGGGTGAGTTACGAATCAACGGCAATCAGCTACAGTTTGTTTGATTCTGGAGCATCGCATTCATTCATCTCGGTAGCGTTTGCAAAAGACCACAACATACCGTTCGAGAAAATGAGACGTCCCATGACGATCTCCACTCCTGGTTCCAACTGGCAACCGACGGGTTACTCCTGAGGTCCAGATTAATATAGGTTCCTTGTCTTTTCCTATGCCTTGGTAGCTCTGAAGTCCAAAGGCATTGATGTCATATTGGGCATGAACTGGCTAGCCAAATACCAGGCTAATCTCGACTGTGCTGCTAAGAGCATTACTGTGACCGCTCCTTCCGGTGACATTGTGGAGTATTGGCCTGCAACATCAATACCTCCGTCCGCCGTCGTACCCGCTCACCTGAGATTCTCCTTTGCTTTATGGAAGGCGAATCCCCTCCTGAAATCCAGGACATACACGTGGTGTGTGACTTCCCGGATGTGTTCCCGGAAGAGTTGCCTGGCATGCCTCCTGACCGAAGTGTGGAGTTTGTCATAGATCTACTTCCCGGTACGCTCCAATTTCCAAGAAGCCCTACCGTATGCCGGTGGAAGAGTTGGCTCTGTTGAAAGAGCAAATTGATCAGCTGTTAGCAAAGGATTTCATCCAGCCTAGCAGTTCACCTTGGGGTTGTCCGGTACTCTTTGTCAAGAAGAGGGATTCTACCGTGCCTCGTCTAGTCTCTGACTATAGACCGTTGAATGCGGTGACAATCAAGAACAAGTATCCTATTCCTCGCATCAATGATCTGTTGGATCAGTTAGCTGGTGCAACGTATTCTCCAAGATGGATCTGAGGTCAGGATACCATCAGATAAAAATCAGAAAGGAGGATATTCCAAAGACGGCATTTGTTACTCGTTATGGCTCATATGAGTATACCGTCATGTCCTTTGGTCTCACAAATGCCCCGCTACTTTCATGAGGCTCATGAACTCCATTTCATGGATTATCTTGATAAGTTTGTCGTCATTTACATCGATGATATCCTCATCTATTCCAAAACCAATGAAGAGCATGAGGAACATCTTCGTTTGGTTCTGACAAGACTTCGAGAACACCGCCTCTATGCCAAGTTCTCCAAGTGTGAGTTTTGGTTGGATAATCTCATCTTCCTTGGTCATGTGATATCCGCTATGGTGTGGCTGTCATTCCTGACAAGATTCAGTCCATTTGGATTGGAAAACTCCAATGTCAGTCAAGGACATTCGTAGCTTTCTCGGATTGGCGGGTTACTACCGCCGATTCATCGAAGGTTTCTCCAAGATAGCCAAGGCCCTGACTGACCTTCTCAAGAAGGATAAAAAGTTTGTATGGTCGGCCGAAGCTGAAGAGAGCTTCAAACACTGAAAGCCAAGCTCACGTCCGCTCCTGTGCTTGTCCTGCCGGACACAAGCAAGGATTTCGTCGTCTTCTGTGACGCCTCTCTACAAGGTTTGGGTTGTGTATTGATGCAAGATGGCCATGTGGTGGCATATGCTTCTCGCCAACTTAAGCCGCATGAGCTCAACTACCCAACTCATGATCTAGAACTTGCCGCTGTGGTCTATGCTTTGAAGCAATGGAGACCATACCTGTTTGGTAACCGTTGCGAGATCTTCTCGGATCACAAGAGTCTGAAGTACCTCTTCACCCAGCCGGATTTAAATCTCAGGCAAAGGCGTTGGTTGGAGTTAATCACGGACTACAATGTGAGTCTGAACTATCAACCCGGCAAAGCAAACGTCGTGGCTGACGCGCTAAGTCGGAAGTCTTATTGCAACAATCTGATGATTAAAAAGGCCCAACCCGCTCTTCATGAAGAGTTCGCCCGTTTGAACCTGGAAATTGTTCCCTCCGGCTACCTTGCAAATCTGGAGATCAAAGCTACTCTTGTAGACCAGATTAAGGATGCTCAGAAGCTGGATGAGGGTATTCTGAACATCAAGAAGAACATTGCTAGTGGCAAGGCCAAATGTTTCTCGGAAGATGAATCCGGTGTTGTTTATTTTGGTGACCGCTTGGTAGTGCCAAAGAACCGGAATTTGAGGGAGCTCATTCTCCAAGAAGCTCATGAATCACCTCTCTCTATTCATCCCGGTAGTACCAAGATGTACCAAGACCTTCGACCACAATTCTGGTGGACCGTATGAAACGGAAATTGCTAAGTATGTTGCTGAATGCGACACCTGTCGACGGGTAAAGGCTGAACATCAAAGACCTGCCGGCACTCTTCGCCCTATTGCTGTCCCGGAATGGAAATGGGATGAAATTGGTATGGACTTCATCACCGGGTTTCCCCGATCTCAAAAGGGCAACAATGCATTTGGGTAATCATTGATCGTCTTTCCAAGTTGCTCACTTCCTACCAGTCCGTGATGATATACGGGCAAGTCAACTTGCTGACTTATATTTGGCTCGTATTGTTCCATTGCATGGGGTCCCTTTGAGGATCATATCGGACCGTGGAAGTATCTTTGTATCCAAATTCTGGCAGAGTTTCCAAACTGCTATGGGGTCCCGTCTCAACTTCAGTACCGCCTACCATCCTCAAACTGATGGCAGACTGAAAGAGTGAACCAAGTGTTGGAAGACATGCTTCGGGCATGCGTCATCTCTTTTGGCCAAAGTTGGGAAAGTATCTCCCTTTCGCGGAGTTCTCCTACAACAATAGCTATCAAGCTAGTCTGGGCATGGCTCCATTTGAGGCTCTATGGAAGAAAATGCCGCACTCCTCTAATTGGTCCGAGACCGGAGAGAGAGCACTCTTTGGTCCGGATGTGATCAATGAAGCTGAGGAGAAGGTCGAATCATAAGAGAGAATCTGAAGATTGCTCAGTCTAGGCAGAAGAGCTACTATGACAAGCACCATCAGGAATTCACTATGAAATTGGTGATAAAGCATCTCCGTGTCTCTCCCCTTCGTGGCGTTCGCCGCTTCGGAATAAAGGAAATTGGCCCTCGCTATGTTGGCCGTTTCACCGTCTGGAAAAGCGAGGAGATCTATCTTATAAGTTGGAGTTGCCGGTCAAATTTCCAATGTGCATGATGTGTTCCATGTCTCCCAACTCCGCCGTTGTTTCAAGGATCCTATCCATGGGGTCAATCATGAGGAGCTAGATCTACAAGAAGACCTCACTTATCGTGAGCATCCTATCCGCGTCTTGGATGCAGCCGAAAGAAGGACTCGTAACAAGACCACCAAGTTTCTCAAAATTCAGTGGTCTCACCATTCCGAGGAAGAAGCAACGTGGGAACGAGAGTCTAGTCTTCGTGAGGAGTATCCCGACTTCTTTTCGCAATCTTAGAATCTCGGGACGAGATTCCTGTAAGGAGGGTAGAGTTGTAACAGTCCAGACTTGAGAACCTGGAAATCTGTTTGAAATTTTCACTTTTGCGTAGTACATGCATCATAGCATCCTTGTTATTTGCTAAACAACACACACGAAATGGGTTGGGCAACTTTGAGAAACACAACGATGAACTTGTTTCAACAACATCCCCAAACAATGTGGCACTCAATCTTGCAAACCAAAATACTTTGTCATGTTATATCTGTCAAGGAAGTTTCAAGGGTTCCCAAATAATATTTTGGACTTGGTGAATAATTCAAAAGGATTAACAATTTGAATTACCCCAAAAATTGCCTACAACAACCATATGAACAAAAATGGTGCAAAACTTTTTATTTGGACAAACCAATTTTTGTGGAGCAACTAAATGACAAGGGGAGGCTACCCAAATTATTTCATAATTTTTGGATAAGTTTAAATGCCTTAATTAATTCAAAACATGTGCTGGTTCTAATTCTAAAACAGAAAAGGGCCTCTTTGTAATTCCAGGAGGACCTGTTCGTGATGGAAGAAATTCGGCCAGGGGCCTATTTGCAAAAACTGCTTCTCCTTCCTCTGTAGCGACCGAAGCAGCTCGAGCTGCTCGGGCCGCACCGCACCAGCTCGCCGTGCACGTCGCCGGGCCCCCACTGCCTCTACAGGCACGAGGAGCACGCGCACGAGACCCCTCTGCCCCATTCCCCACCTGCACCCGTGCCCTGCTCCCTCTCCTCTTATCTCCCAACGAGGCGCGCCATGGCCGCCGAGGTCGCCGCGCCCGTCGCCGCCGTTTGACGAGTCCCCGAGCGAATCGACGACAACCACCGGCTCCGCCGCGTCGCCGGGATCACCTCCGCCAAAAGAATCGAGGCGGGAGGTCCAGTATCGCCGCCGCCGTGCCATTTCTTCTCCGTCCCCGACGCGTCTCCGCCGCACGTTTTCCGCCATCTCCGTGCACCCCCGGCCACGCCGTCGCCTCGCACGAGATCGTGGTGAGCACCTGGCCCTCGCCGGCCCCTTCCCCTTTTCCCTCTCCCTCTGGTTCTTCGCGTGGATCGTCGCCGTAGCCGCGCGCCGTCGTCGCCGTCGTGACCGTGCTCGACCGGTCGCAGAGCCGGCTTAGCCGGGCTGCGTGCCGGTTGGCTCGGGCCACTAACCGGCCTCTGGGCCGGCCCAACCGGCCAGAAGGCCGGCCTCCTCTGTCTGCTGCCCGGTTCTGAAACCGGCATGGACCGGGCCACAGGCCGGACCTCTCGGGCCCATGACCGGCATGTTAACCGGCCCAACCGGGCTGTGGGCCGGGAAAACAGTTTTTCCTGCTTTCTTTTCTTTTCCCAATTCTGGTTTTTGTAATATCTTTTAAGCGGTGCATTAGAAAATTGCGTGTAATATAT
Source organism: Poa pratensis (assembly GCA_947311845.1). Classification (NCBI taxonomy): domain Eukaryota; kingdom Viridiplantae; phylum Streptophyta; class Magnoliopsida; order Poales; family Poaceae; genus Poa; species Poa pratensis. The sequence continues at coordinate 21,930,790 of CAMZMU010000073.1, forward strand.
CAAAACGATCAGCAGCTCAAATGCTAGCTAATCATGCTAAGTTCACACCATGACAACAACTTTTCTATGTGATGTTAACCAATAATCGGTGATAAGAATTAAATTCGAATAATTATTTATTTCACTAATTATTCATCGGTACTCGGAAAATTACAAATGAGGTACCAAAATGATCGGGAGAACAAAACATATCTAATCATGCCATGTTCATGCATATTTGAGCCACTTCTTGGTAATGTGGTAATGGAGAAACAATGTAATCACTAAGTTTAAATATGGGGTTTGTTCCAAATAATGCCATAACTATAGCGGGGACCCTATTTAACTTGTTGCTCTTGTTCAATGCTTCTAGGGTGCATTTAAAATGTCATATCATCATTTTTGTCTGCATTGCACAATTGCCATGTGTTGATTGTTGCTTTTGCTTTCCGGTGTTGTTTGCTCTCCGGTAGATCACGAGTTCGGAGTTGAGCATCATTACTCCGACGAGCAGTTTGACTCCTCCGCTCAACAAGGCAAGCGTAACCCCCCCCCCTCTGAGCATGTCTTATCCTATTTTCCGCAAATATTTTCTCCACTATAATATTGCATGCGGTTCTAAATGTCTTTTTGCTTGGATTAGAGTATCCTATAGAATGCATTAGGATTCCGATGCCAATGCCTGTTTTTCCCCTCCTATTACCATAGGTTTGCATTGTTGGCCTGATATAATTACTATGCTATGCAAATGCTTAGCCATGCTTAGTTAAATGCCTAGTGGTACTATGGTGGTACATGCTGGAAACAGGTGTTGACTTGTGACAGCGATGTTGATGGTGGAGAATTGTGGAGACAGGTAATTAAATGCTTAAAGGTGGGGATGAGAGGCCACTTTGGTATGGTGGTGCTTTGTCTCACTCTCGCCGCCTAGGTGCGAGTTCTTTACCTCTTGAACCAAGAATGAGCGCGCTTCCTTTCGGTGGGGTATATGGAGCCCTCGTCGACCGACTAACTTGGGCGGGACTAGCCAGGGTCCTCTAGTTTGAGCTTCCATTTGCGCGTGCGTGAAGACGGTGGCCAAGACTGAGATGAGGACAGTGGTGTTTAGGAAAATGAGTGGCCACGGGACAGGGTGCTGGGAGCACTGAACCTGTCTCGTCCTCACTGATGATCCTGGGTTAGCCCTTAACAAGGTAAAGGTTGTAACCGTTCCCACTCAGCCGGCTTTCCCCGGAAGAGAGCTACGTGTAGGCAATGGGCCGGGCGGTACCGAAGGTAAACACAGTGCACCCCTGCAGGGTTAAATCTTTTCGAAAAGCCGTGTCCACGGTTACGGACAACTTGGGAAAGGACGATAAGACCATAGAATAACTTTAACGGAATGATTAAAAACTGGGTACTAGAGGTACCAATTCCACGAATGCAAGGTGAGCTTCCTCGAGGGTGATTCGGGGAGGTGCCTTTGATGAACAGGTACTATGAGGGTGATGATGGGTGATGATGAGAAATGTGACTCAAGAGAAAAGAGTTACTTCTTACCCCTTTTCAAATTAATCTGATTAGACGATGCCATGGAGTTCGGTCTTTTTAAATAAAATCAGCTTTATGCAAAACAGCCATAAAACTTTGGAAGCCAATCATGGAGCATATATTAGCTCTTAATCTTGCGAGTTCGTCGAACTCAACGTCGTTTGCTTAATTTCAGGAGAGGACTTCACCGACCTCGAAGGTGGGTTCTTTGTGGACGTCGACGAGTAGTCTGGGGTTCCCAGGTGGCAGCTTGGGACATCTCGGAATAGCTGGCGCTGTGATGTTATCTGTAGGCCTCTTAGGCCATATTTGGATCTTGTTGTTAGACAACTTAATTCGCTTCCGCATGTTGTAATGTTGGGTCTGTGACCTCTGGTTGTCATTTGCTAACTTTCTCTGTATAAGAGTTGAACTATATGATTTGTGTCGTAGAGTCTGTGATGTGCCAGTTGTTCCACAAGTCTTGATCTTACTATTATGCTTTGATAGTTGTGCCTGTGTTAAGGCATCAATCGGGGTGTTGCGTTGTCTGGAGTGAGGTGTACCCAGCAACGCCTGCCAAAGGTTTTGGCCGGGGATTGGTAAACCCGTAACCTCCGGTTGTATCGCTTAACCAGTGACACACAGCATCACTGTATAGCAGTCGGGTCGGGGCGCCACAGGCGAGTAATCCGCAAAGCTACTGAGCAAAACGTAACTCAAAGTCAGGAGCCAACACTTATCCAACGCCCACAAAGGGCGTCGAGGCGACTGTCAAATCCTCAAAAGAGTCCAGACCCATCGAAAGAAACACAGATGAATCCCTACACAACTCCTGAAACTCTGCGGGCAATGGGTCGTACAATGAGAGTTCATGTCGTAAGAGAGAGAGAGAGAGAGAGAGAGAGAGAGAGAGAGAGAGAGAGAGAGATGATGGATTTAGTTTACAAGGATAAAGAGTTCATCAAACCTGCTGCTTCTTGATTTTGTTTAAGGCAGAGTTGATGGATTTAGATGGGGAATGTAGAGAGGTTTCATGCAGAGAGAGAGAGTAGAGTAGAGGTTTCATGCCGCAATATTTTCTTTAGGTCAGGTCTGTTGAATATAAATATACTACCTAGCTCCTTTCCATCAATTTAAACTTTTGAAATATTTTGCTAGTGTACCAGAGTCAATAGGTGTCGAGTTCGAGACCCTGCTTTCGCGGTATTAAAAATGGAAAAATCTCACGGCCTGCACCAATCACACACTAAGGACTAAAATAGTCTAGAGTCTAGATGTGAGGGAGAGTGTTGAATATAAATATATTTTGTAGTTTTTTCCATCATCTCGCATTTTTAGAATTTGGTTGTTGTTCAAATATATGGTAACAGTTTTGGTTCTGCAGAATTTATACACAATTTTTTTCCGAAGGAATGACATAATTCCTTTCGATCTCTTTATTAGTCACCAGGAATTTATTTCATGCTAAAGACGTTAACCTCACTAAGAGCACTAAGCTTTCACTGGTGATGTGCAATCGTATATTGTATCTTTATGCCCCATTTGTGTCCCCTTCTAGTGGCACTGCCGGTTGATCAACTGAAGTATTATCATCGCATATAACACAATAGCAAAGAGTTTCACCGGGAACATCCGTAAAACCGCATGTCCCAGATTCGTACTTCAGTTGTACGCAAAAACTATCACATTGCTTATGATCACAAATAGCTCCAGGCAGTTTGTAGCGGCGTTGATTACAGTTAGGCGGTCTGTAGCGGCGTTGATTAAATTTAGCTTCTGTACCTATATTAATAGAAATCCATCAGGACATAAAATATTTGAAGTGAAGCTTTCGTACTATGTTTTTACTTACTGTAAGAGAAGATGGTCGCTAATACAAACATAGATGCAACTACTATTGCCACCTTGCTTGCCATGGTGTATACTTGGGTTCCTGCCTTGAGACGATGTTGAATGCGAGAGTTGGATTGATAACTTGAGATGTATGAGGTTGGATTCAGTAGACATGTCTATTTATATTGTTAGGTTTGCATATGAAAAACTAGAAGTTATTAATTTTATTTTGTTAGGTTGGCAACCATTAAGTAATAATTAATGAGTTGATAAGGTAGACATAATCCCTATTTAATTTCAATTTATATGATTCCTTCGAATACAGCATAACTCTATTACCCAAAGAATAATTGCAGGTTTTCCAAAATAATTGTTGTGCATAGAAGCAACAAATTGTCACGATTAAATAGTCACTCTAATATATTTCCACAAATAATAACAAGGATATATTATGTGTGGAAGTGCAGTTATGCGGACTGGGATTCGGTGACTGCCCTCTGCCAGTCACCACGTAACAAGCGACCTCATATCCACCGTCCAATACACATCAAACATATGAGATTGACCAAAAAAATGAACTCGAAATTCAAATATTTTAGAAAAATAAAAAAATCCAGCAAGTCATATATGGTGCGTTATGCATACTCTGAAATTTATTTGTCATGTGGATAGTCCGCTTATGATTTATTAGCGTTTTAAGTTTAAAACATGAAAAGCTATTTAATGATAAACCAATTATCCAAATAAAAAATACTCCGTCCGTCTCAAAATATAGGGCGCCCTTTAATTTCGCTGGTCAACGCCGTGTAACTTTGACCATAATTTGTACTTATAATATGTACCCAGAATTATTATAAAGATATATGAATTAAAGAATTTTGCAAGACGAATCCAATGGTACCATATATACATTTACATTCAATATATTTTGTTATATATTGGTGGTCAAAGTTGAGCGTCAAAGACCCACCTTAAAAATAGCGTGCCTTATATTTTGACATGGAGTGAGTAAATTTTACAGAACACATAACAAATCATATATGACTTTCTGGAATTTTTTCAATTTTTTCTGAAATATTTGAATTTCGAGTTCATTTTTTGAGTCAATCTCATCCGTTGGATGTGTTTTGGACGGTGGATAGATGGCGCTTGTTACGTGGTGACTGGCAAGAGGGCAGTCACCGAATCCCAGTCCCAGTCATGCACCATCACCATGCCTGCATCCGGACTGATGCGTGAGTAGTTCATCATTTGACTACGAGTACATGGAAGTAGCTAAATGGTTGTCTTTCCACTTTATGCCTCCATGTTTAGATCTTTTGAGCTGACTAACATGATCAACGTTATCTTTATGTAATGTAGTTGGAATCGGATGATTGTGGAATTATGATCATCTTTGTTCATCTGTTTATATTATGTTATATTTATGATCTTTCATACTCTCTGATTCTAGTGGTAAATTCGGTCAAATAGGCTTGTATCTCTAAGAGGGGCCGGGGTATTTATGGTATATATTACGTTTATGCTTCCATGAGTCTAGTCTCGAGTTGATAGAAACGACTCATGATATTGGTGTGTTGTTGCTATTTGGGGTAAAACAACGGTGTTTATTATTACGTTTTTATATTCGTTGCTTATATTACGCACTTTTCTTATTATAATTATGTGTTGCTTACAACTTAATATTTTTGGATGACATGCTCGATAGTGATTCCGGTGTGAATTATTAGTCATATAAGTAGTTGGATAACGGTTTATATATTTTGATGTACTGACCAATTAAATACTACTCCCTCCGTTCACAAAAGGATGTCTCAACCAACTTCAAATTTTGATGTATACATCAAAAATTGTCAATTGTCTATCTGTAGTTGGAGTTTTGTCGGGACTCGGGAGGGTGGAGTTGTTGGAGTTGCCGTAACCGCTTGATGAATTGAAGCGGTTCCCTTATATGTTTGATGATTCCTGTAAAATCCAAACATGACAATGTCGTGGGCTTTCATCTCATGGCCGCCTAAGATCATCTCCAACCGGAGTCCCAAAAGGCCGCCCAAACATCCGGGGGGACCACCCGGACGACAGTTGGCCCAAAAACATCCACACAACGGAGGCACCCCATAGCCACCCCAAACGACCGGGCGGTCCGGCACACCCCAAACTCAGCCCATATCTGGGCGGGTTTGGGGCCACCCTAACGCGTCCGCTCCATAATCACTGACAGCACGGACCCTTGTTTGACTGGCCACTCACGCGGATTACTAAGCTTGATCGGCGTCGGCATTCATGGCGTAGCGGCCACCGGCCACCGGCCAACATTCACGGCGTACCGGCAACCTCTGAGACTATAAGTACCGGCGCTGGAGAAAACCCTAGTTCACACTCACCTGTATCCGCCGCCGCTCTGTTCTCCTCCACCATGCCTCGCCGCCTTCCCACTACCTGCGCCAAGCTCATGCCAGAGCAGATGGCGCAGATCTACCTCGAAGCCAAGGCACCTGATGCGCAAGATGCGGCCTTCGAAGTGGCGGAGCCAGAGGCGGCGGACGTGGGCTATGCCATGCTCCACGAGGACTCCGACATCGTCGAACTGACTAGTGTCAGTCGATCACTAGGGAGCTTGTTTGGGCGCCTTGGCTTACGTTGACGCGTTGTTCCGCCAGCAGATGTGGTCTCGTTACCACTTTCTTCGACAGCAGATGTGGTCTCGGGGCCACCTCCACCGCCAGTAGAAGTGGTCTTGTGGCCACCTTCGCCGCCAGCAGAAGTGGTCTCGTGGCCACCTTCGCCGCCAGCAGTAGTGGTCTCGTGGCCACCTCCGCCGCCAGCAGATGTGGTCTCTTCGCCACCTCCGCCGTCACCAGATGTGGTCTCTTCGCCACCTCCGACATCACGAGATGTGGTCTCGGCATCGGAATTGTTCTCCACCACCCTATCATCGTCAACATCCATCTCGGCGGCGATTGACTTCCGAACCATCTGCAAATAACTATCACCCGGCTCCTCGTTGACTCCACATCCAGAAGTCCCAGCCTACATATTGTTTGCCATCTGCGCGCACACACAAAAAATCGTAGTTAGTAAAACAACACTATAAGGAAAAATTCACTTGGATGGTGATGAAAAATTCGGGTACTCCATATGTCATAATTTTAGCAAGGCATGCCAAATTTCACGAAAAATTTCGGCATGACCTTTGCTAAAATTATGGAATATGGAGTACCTGAATTTGCCAAAATAGAAATTAATCAACATTCCGGCAATCTCAAGGGTCTCTAGGGTACCTGCAAACATATATATCATCTCCACAATGCCGCACACATATATATCATCTCGACAATGTCGCACACATATATATCATCTCCACAAAAAGGCCGAAGTCCCGCACAATGCATCCCAAGGCTAAGCCGTACCCTTTTGCATATTTGTCTGGCTCCGTAGGAATCCCATCTGGGTTCACTGCAGTAAATGTCAGTCGACCGCTAGGGAGCTTGTTTCGGCGCCTTGGCTTACGTTGACGCGTTGTTCCACCAGCAGATGTGGTCTCGTTACCACTTTCTTCGACATCAGATGTGGTCTCGGGGCCACCTCCACCGCCAGCAGAAGTGGTCTCGTGGCCACCTTCGCCGCCAGCAGTAGTGGTCTCGTGGCCACCTCCGCCGCCAGCAGATGTGCTCTCTTCGCCACCTCCGCCATCACCAGATGTGGTCTCGTGGCCACCTTCGCCGCCATCACGAGATGTGGTCTCGGCATCGGAATTGTTCTCCACCACCCTATCATCGTCGACATCCATCTCGGCGGCGATTGACTTCCGAACCATCTCCAAATAACTATCACCCGGCTCCTCGTTGACTCCACCTCGAGAAGTCCCGGCCTCCATATTGTTTGCAATCTGCACGCACACACAAAAAATCGTAGTTAGTAAAACAACACTATAAGGAAAAATTCACTTGGATGGTGATGAAAAATTCGGGTACTCCATATGTCATAATTTTAGCAAGTCATGCCAAATTTCACGAAAAAATTCGGCATGACCTTTGCTAAAATTATGGAATATGGAGTACCCGAATTTGCCGGAATGGAAATTAATCAACATTCCTGCAATCTCAAGGGTCTCTAGGGTACCTGCAAACATTTCAGACATAGCCACAAGGCCACCACCGCAAGCACAATAAATTCACATTTCATACATAGTCGCAGCCACCACCACCAAAATATTCACATCGACACACATATATCATCTTCAAGACAGTTAAAAAATACCAACTTCGGAGACTTACAAAATTATGTAATCTTGATCATATTTACAATGTACCTTCATGGATCTCATGCACTACGATTATTACTTCATGATAAAGCACAAAATAATTTTTTTGAAAACTTGTAACACCTTAATTCAAGTCAGTTTTCAAGATATGTTTAAACAGTGACCATATTTAAACACTTAGCAACATTTTGAAAATTTTCATCTCAATTCATGTACTACAAATTTCCTAGCAGCACTAACAACAACTAGCATCTATGAGCAACTATCAACATCACGAATCTATCAACTATCAACATAAAATTGGAGTTGGCATTTCGGCAAACACCTTCGGTGCAGCCCGTTGGAGGGGAAGGAGAGGAGGGAGACGGGCAGCACCTCGGGAAAGGAAGGGAGGGGGACGTCGACGGTGGTGTCGAGCAGCTCGGGCACGGATGGGCGGCTGCAGACGAGCGCGCCGGCGTGGACGATGGCGACGGCGGGCAGAGGGCGCAGGTGGGTATACGCGCGGCGAGCAGAGGGGCGCGATGAGCAGAGGTAGGGCGGGAGGGGCAGGGGGAGGGGCCGAGCGCGGCGTGGTCGCCGGCGGCGGCGGCCGGGCACAGCGTGGTCGCCGGCGGCGGCGGCCGGGCACAGCGTGGCGTGGAGGCGTGGGTGGCGGTGGCGTCGAGAGCAGGGCGGCGGCGCGGCGGTGGGGAATTTTGGACAGAACGAGCGCGATTTGGGGATTTTGGATGGAAGAAGCGGCAAACCGCGGGCGGGGGCCACATGTAAGTGGCCAAAACATACCGCTGGCGGACGGTTTGTTCCGTCCGCCAGCGGTAAGTTCTGTTATTTTTATTTTCTGTTTTCTATTTTTTGTTTATTATTTCAAAAACTTTTTGTATCCCACGCTTCCGTGCGCTTTCACACCTTTCGTCTCCTGCGCCGTCGTGCGCGCTTTAATTTGGAAGATGATCGGTCGCCGGCCGCCGGTTTAATTGTGCATTGGAAGATGATCGGTCACCGCTGTTTTAATTGTGCATTGGAAGATGATCAGCCGCCGCCGTTTTGATTGCTGCCCGGCCGCTGGCCTCCCTCTCCACCCTATATAAAAGGCCACTAATCCATGGCCTAAAGCACACACAAATCTCTCTCTCTCTCTAATCCTCTCTACTATTTCGTCCAATGGATCAGCCACTCGCGCGCGTTCCATGGACTCGGCCTCGGTCTTGGCTGTACTGCTTCGTCAAGGAGGGTATGTGCTTCAAGGTATGGGTCACCCTCTATGCATCACGCGTGGAGAGGTGGATCCGCGATGTGAAGAAGTTCTATCTCGACGCCGCACCGATCAAGTGCGTTGGACTCGACTGCGAGTTCACCGACGCTCTCTCGGGTCCACAGAACAATCTTCCACCCGAGAAACAGCAGCGCGCCGCCGTCCTTCAAGTCTCGGTGGCGACCGAGACACTTGTCTTCCAGATCTGCTGGGCTGATCGGAAGCCGCAGCTCCTCGTGGATTTCTTAGCTGACAAGACCATCAAGTTTTACGGCGTGGCTATCCACAATGACTTGCGGATGCTGCACTGCTACGGAATTGAAATTCCGTCCGCGGTCGACCTCCAGAGGGATAGGCGGAACCCAACCGGCAATCCTACTCCGAGTCTTGTTGCTCTCTCCAATGCTATCATTGGGACAAAACTGGAGAAGAAGAACAAGAAGAAGGACAAGAACGACGACGACGAAGAAGACCTCCGGATTCGCGGATGGGGCAACGTGCCATTGAGCTACAAGCAAGTCGAGTACGCCGCTCTTGACGCTCGCCTCGGCTTCGAGATTGCACGGAAGTGGGATAGTCTACGTGGCTATAATACCAATGACGATCGTCTTAATGTCGTTGATGAGTAGTCTATATAGCGAGATTGATGTGTGTGTGCTGCGTTGTGTCTTATCTCATATGTATTCGTTACCTAAATATTAAGGATCGAAATATTTGGATTTCATATCATTCATTTTTCCGATCGATCGAATTCATCATAAATATTAATTACTTGAATTTTGAATTTCGATTTACCGGTATAAAGATATGGATACCGGACGGAAATCGGCCGGGAAAACGTGAAACCGGGAAGCTGGGAAAACGTGAAATCAGCGGGAAGCCGGGAAGCGCGGGGAAACCGTCTGAACGAAGCCACTGGGAAGAATTAACCATGAAGCCGGGAAGCCGTGAAACCATTGTCAGTGTACTAGTTGCTATGTGAAATGATAAACTTGCTTTTCGACAAAAGTTTCACAGGTTTTCGACAAAAGCACTATCATGTATAGAAACAACTACAAAGGGTTTCAATTCAAATCAACCAGTTATGTCAAGTCTCAACGCATAGTTTGTGATAAAGTGCTCATATTCGACACACGTGTGTGTCTTGATATAGGAAGCAATGGTTCCGAAGGGAATTTACAAATTACTTTCATAAATAGCATTTTCGTAGTTGTTTGGATTACAGTCCAAGTTAGCGCTGGCGGACGATTTAGTGTGCCCGCCAGCGGTACGCAACTGACCGCTGGCGGACGATTTAGTCCGCCCGCCAGCGGCACTGGCCCCTTTTTTTCCCCGCTGAGCTCAGCCGACGCAACTACCGCTGGCGGGCACCATAGAGCGTCCGCCAGCGGTACATTTGGTACCTCTGGCGGGCACGTATTCTGCACGCCAGCGGTAGTTTGCCCCGCTCCCTCCAAAATTTCTGCTCCTACCGCTGGCGGGCAGAGTGGGCGTCCGCCAGCGGTACGTCCAGAACCAGTGGCGAACTCGAAAAACCGCCCGCCAGCGGTCGAAGCGCTGGCGGACGGAAACGGCGTCCGCCAGCGGTATGCTGGTGGCTATAAGCATTTTCCTACTAGTGCTCCATCCACGAAAAGTTCCAGAGCCGCCGCCGTCGTCAACCCTAGCTCGGGAGGGTCCAGAACCTCTTCCCGGCACCCTGCCAGAGAGGGGAATCATCACCGTAGGGCTCTAGATCATCATGCCAGCCTCTGGAGTGATGCGTGAGTAGTTCATCCTTGGACTACGGGTCCATAGCAGTAGCTAGATGGTTGTCTCTCCTCCTTGTGCCATCATGTTTAGATCTTGTGAGCTGCCTAACATGATCAAGATAATCTTATTGTAATGCTATATGTTGTGTTTGCTGGGATCTGATGGATATTGAATATTATGCCAAGTTTATTATCAATATATCTCATATGTTATTTATGTCTTGCATGCTTTCCGTTACTAGTAGATGCTTTGGCCAAGTAGATGCTTGCAACTCCAAGAGTTAGTATTTATGCTAGATGGTGGGTTCAGTCTCCATTGAATCTGGGGGAGTGACAGCAACCTCTAAGATTGTGGATGTACTGTTGCCACTAGGCATAACCTAACAATGCTTTGTCTAAGGATAATTGTGTTGTTTACATTATGCACTTTACTTAATGCAATAATCTGTTGCTTGCAACTTAATACCAACGGGGGACTCGGATGACAACCTGGAGGTGGATTATTAGTCATAGATGTAGTTGGATAACGGTCTATGTATTTTGTCGTAATGCCCACATCAAATATCATATTAGTCACCATGTCATGTATATGCATTGTCATGCGCTCAATATTCTGTCAATTGCCCAGCTGTAATTAGTTTACCCAACATACTATCTATCTTATGAAGAGACACCACTAGTGAACTGTGGACCTCGGTATATTCTTTTACATCTGATAAACAACCTACTGCAATCATTGTTATCTTTCACTCTCTGCAATTAAACATCATTTTCCACACCACACTTTTAATCCTTTGTTTTTAGCAAGCCGGTGAGATTGACACCCTCACTATTACGTTGGGGCAAAGTACTTTGATTGTCTTGTGTGCAGGTGTCCACGTTGGGGTCGGCGCCACCAACAACCTTCAGACGATCTTTTCACTCCTTCTGGTTCGATAAACCTTGGTTTCATACTGAGGGAAAACTTGCCGCTGCACTCTTCAAACCTTCCTCTTGGGGTCTCCCAACGGGCATGTACTTTACACGCATCAAGCAAGTTTTCTAGCGCCCTTGCCGGGGAGTGGAAGTCTTCTGATAGGGGAGTCTCACACTTCCAATCTCTTTACTTTGTTTTTGTCTTGCTTGGTTTATTTTTATTTTATCTTGTTTGCTTTTAATTATCAAAAACACAAAAAATCACTGTTCGTCGCGCCAAGTCCCAGGTTCCGAAGGCGGCTGCTCCGGCCGTGATGCAGATTGCGGAGATGCAGCGCATTGGAGTTGAAGACTGTGACATCAATCCTGACGAGCTCACTGCTGGTCAGCTCATGAAGGAACGCGATGCCTGATTCTGCTCTGCGAATCCCTGATCTCGCACTTATCATCTTTTTGAGTTTTTCCCTTTGGACTATTGTCATCTGAACCATGTCTCGTCGTTTTACTTTGTCGTCTTCGAATTCTAGGTCGCAATTTGGTAAACTTATTTGGCACATTTTATGTTGGAATATTCGTGTTTAAATAGTGCCGACAAATGGCCGTTTGTATAAAATTGAGGAAAGTGCTGCATCGATCCTCTGTTTTCAGGAGACGAAATGTACTGTTATCGATTCACAGTTTCTTAAATCCTTTGCGCCTCGTCGCTTCGATCAGTTCGCATTTGTACCTTCTGATGGTGCATCGGGTGGCCTGTTAGTTGTGTGGGCAAGTAGCAGGTTTGCGGGTCATGTTTTACTCACTGAAAGCTTTGGTATTGTGATGCACTTCACTTCTGCTTCTTCATCTGAAAGCTTCATTCTGGTCAACGTCTATGGGCCATGTGAGGGCGTAGAGCATGAGAACTTTGTTGCGTGGCTTTTTCATCTCGATGTTGCAGATGATACACTTTGGTTAGTCTTGGGCGACTTCAACTTCTATCGATACACTGACAGTAGGAACAGACCCGGGGCAAACCTCACTGATATAGCAACTTTTAATAAAATAATCAGCTACCATGGTCTCGTTGAATTGCCGATTAAGGGTCGCAGATATACGTGGAGCAATATGCATGTTGATCCCCTGCTCGTTCAGTTGGATTGGTTTTTTACGTCGTTGGCATGGACTCTAAAATACCCTAACACCACTGTTCGCCCTCTTTTGCCCCCTACTTCTGATCATACACCTTGCGTTGTTTCAATTGGTTCTTGCATCCCAAAGCTTATCTCTTCCGTTTTGAAAACCATTGGATCAAAATGCCCGGCTTCTTTGAGGTGGTACAACGCATATGGGACATTCACTGCCCAGGTGATAGTGCTCGATGTATCTCGGCGAAATTTAAAGTCCTCCGCAAAGGCTTGCGTATTTGGTGTACTAGCATTTCTGTTATCGCCCATATGATTGCAAATTGTAATGCCATCATCCCGTGCGTTGATGATACTGAGGAGCTTCGTATTTTACATCTCTCTGAGTGGAACTTCAGGAACATTGTTAAGCGAAAATTACAGCACCTTCTTGACTGCCAGCAAGCTTATTGGAAAAAAAGATGCACTGTTAGGTGGGCTAAATTTGGTGGTGAAAATACCAAGTTCTTCCATTCGATGGCCATTATTAGATACAGAAGCAACAACATATCTAGCCTGACTCGTTTGGATGGGTCGATTGCTACTGAACATTCTGAAAAGGAGGGGATTCTGTGGAATTCATTTAAAGATCGCCTTGGGGTCACTGAGCAGATTGATCAGAACTTTGATTTCTCAGCTTTTGTTCCATTTCATGAAGGGCTGGAGGCTCTGTCATCTCCTTTTTCTCAGGCTGAAATTGATAAAATTGTGGCTGATATGACGTGTGATAAGGCTGCTGGTCCCGATGGTTTTTCTGGGCTCTTCTTCAAGTCTTGCTGGCACATCATTCGGTTTGACTTCTACAAGTTATGCCACCAATTCTGGGAAGGATCTGTGAATTTGCAAAGCATCAACGATGCATACATCACCCTCATTCCTAAGATTCATTCCTCTGCTGGCCCTAATGACTATCGTCCTATCTCTTTGTTGAATTCCAGTCTCAAGCTCTTGACAAAAATACTCGCCAACCACTTGCAGCAGAAGATTCTTGAGCTTGTTCACATTAATCAATACTAGTCGTTAACCCGTGCATTCGCACGGGCTAGTTACATATTATTATGTTTATTTTTTTCGGTAAACATATTACAATGCTACTTTATGCATGTTTTTTACACGTTGAGCAGCTGTTCATTTAATTCTAGCTTTCAGGCCAAAATATAGATATAGTATATACCTGGATGTACTACCATGCACGGTTATAAAAGTAACATTTTTGTATGTCTATATAAGAAATCAGTCTATCTTATGAAATTCTTGTAAGAAACATTTTAAATATAGTATACTGCCGAATATTGATTCAAATACGTGGAAGGTATTAGATGAGAAAAAGAGGAGCCAAAGTTGGTGAATAATGATATTTCAGTATCTTTCCACTATATTTCCATTCTCCGTAACTTTCATATTTCATTTGTCATAGGTACTACGTCGCGATAGAATTATTAAATGTTGCAATATTACTTAGGCACGCGATAATGCTATTATGTGACCAAAATATAAAAACACATGAGTCCTTCGACAGTTGAAGGGGGAACTTAAGTACCATCGTCTTGGATATAAATCAAAACTTACATTGGTCAATGCGAAATTATGTCAACTCGTATGTGACAACCATTTCTGAAAATAATGTAGCTCAATCCCAACGACTGAGCTGGTCAAACCCGGCCGTGAATAACTTGTCTACATCAATCACATGGATGGCCGGTATAATAGAAGAACTATGGAATCTACAATGAACATTGGAGAATTCCAAAGGATTTTCATCCAATTATGGATGGTTTAACCAAAAACTGTTGGGTTAATTATGTAATGATAGGTTAATTGAACAAAAAGGAATGGAATAGTCCTTACATGCAGATGTATTCTTGCATTGGTTGGCGATTTAAGATGATGCTGTATAGTGGATATAATTACTTGAGCTTCATAAAAAGGAACAAAGTTATTTTCACGTAAATCTGATATATGTAAGAAAAAGAAGCATTAGTATCATTTATAAAAAATTAATGTTCGAACCATAATGACAGGTAAGACAGCCGAAGACACTCAAAAGTATGAGAAATCAAGGTCTATGCTTGTTTCCCCATAGTTTTCACATGCAGGCTTGTAACAGCCCAAAATTGAGAACCTGAAAAACCTGTGTAACTTTTCCACCTTTGCATTCCATGCATGCATCATGGTCTCCATATTGCATTGCTAACTACACCCTAACATTGGTTTGGCAACATTGAGAAACAAAATGCTAAACTTGCTCTAATAAACTTCAAAACAATGGAGGCACTTAAATTTGCAAATAAAATTACTTTGACATCCGATATTTGTCAAGGAAGTTCCAAGAGTCCGAAAGTTAATATTTTGCAATTGCTCTAAAACTTCCAAAGGAGCAAAATCTTCGAACTTAACAAAATGCCCTATTAAAACCTCTATGAACAAAGTGGTTCAAAACTATTTTATTTTGAAACACCAAAATTTGTGGAGCTTCTACAGGCTAAGGGAGCCTCCCCAAATTTTGTCACATTTTTCTAAAAAATTTTAGTGCCTCAATTAAATCAGGAAATGTTGCTGGTTTTAAAATAAAAACTGAAAAAGGACTGGTCCGTGATGGCAACCAAAGTTCCAGGGGTTATCCGCAAAGTCATCTTCTTCCTCGTCCCTGTAGCGACCGAGCTCACGCTCCAGCCGCACCAGCTCGACACCGGGCCCCCTCTGGCTCTCCCCTGCAAGGAAGGGAAGCACCACGCCAGCCCCACCTGCTCCTCACCCCATTCCCGATATTTTACCCCGTCTCCTTGCTCTCCCGTGCTCCGCCATGGCCGCCGAGCTCCGCCGCCGCGTCGCCGTGGTTTGAGACCATCCCGAGCAAATCGACGCCCGCCAAAAGGTCCGCCATGTCATCCTCTCCGTCCTCGCCAAAGGAATCGAGCCGGGGCCGCCCGCATTGTCACCGCCGTGCTCGTCTTCCCGCGCTCCGGTTGCGGTCGCCGCGGCCAAATTTGCCGCCATTGCTGCATCCCCGACCTCGCCGTCATCTCCTACGAGCTCAGGGTGAGCACACAAACATCCCCGTGCCGTAGCACCCTTCCCTTCTCCCTCTTGTTCGTCGAATCGCAGTAGCAGTATCACTTCCTGTCGAACTGAGAAATCCGGTACCAGACCCGGAACTTTCCGGAATCTATTCCGGATTAGGAAAATAGCTACTGGACTCACCTGTTTTCACCCGGTATACACCCGGAATTCACCCGGAAATAATTCCGGATCTTTTTCTTCCGGTGCCAAACCCGGAATCATCCGGACCTGAAACCGGATTCCTACCGGTACCAGAACCGGAATTTTCCAGATTTCATTCCGGATGCACCTTTTTAAACTGTTTCAACAGTAATGCAGACCACACTTCACCTCACTCTTAGTACTTGTTGTAAGGATGTGTAATCACCCAAACACTGCATCTTAACATGATCATGCCATTCATATGCAAGTTCAAAATAGGGTCATCTATTCCAATTAACAAGTAAAGATGAATCTTGACCTAACTCCACGGGGCATTCGAGATGTGCCCCTCTAAGCATCTGAACTCCGTTTAATTTGAATAGTTGAATCATCCTCCTCCCGAGGATTTAAAATGTCATGTCGTCATGTGTTCGCGCATTGCATTGGTTAAACCTTGTGTGGTGATTGATTGCTCTTCCGTTGCTATGCTTCGATAGATCAAGCAGCCGGGGTTACACCGCAATACCCCGACGATCCGTACTACCAGCACGTTGAGCCAGGCAAGCGTAATCCCCCCTCTGAGCATATCTTATCCTATTTTACGCAAATATTTTCTCCACTATAATATTGCATGCGGTTCCAAATGTCAATTTTATTGGATTAGAGTATCCTATAGTTGCATTAAGTTTCCGACGCCAATACCTGTTTCCCTCCTATTATCCATAGGATTGTATTGTTGGCCTGAAATACTTAACTATGTGTTAGCACCCGTTTTTGGCAGATTGCCAGTTTCAGGTTCAAGGAGGATTTGGCGGCTTAAAGAAGGCAACAAAGAAGGCTAAAATGGTGATCTGGGAAGCTTTCCAGGAAAAGATGGCCGGAAGAAGGCTGCCAATAATCCGGCAACCGGAACAAGGCGGAAGCTGGATTCGGGAGTGCGAAGTTGCCTGAAGACATAGCGAGCTAAGTCAAAGGAAGCAATAAAGGTGGCTGAAAAGAAGCCAACTTTGTCAACACAAGGTGGCAAAAAGGAAGTCAATGTTGTCAAGACAAGGCGGCAGAAAAGAAGTCAACATTGTCAAGACAAGACGGCATAAAGCCAACTTTGTCAAATACAAGCCGGCAAGTCAACTTTCCACCGATCAAGGCAGAAAAATAGAAGACAACTTTCAAGGTCAAGATCAAGGCGGAAAACGAGAAGACAACTTTCTAAGATCAAGGCTGGAAAATGGGAGGCAACTTTCTAAAAGAAGCCGGACAGAAATCCGGGTCTAATACGAAGCCGATCAAGATATCTCGTCTCTAAGAAAGAAGGCAAGTTTGAAGCCAATACGGAAGGGAAAAAGGCAACTTTCCAGTAGCCAGCAAGTTGGAAGCCAGTACGGAAGGCAAAAGGCAACTTTCCGAAGTAGCCAACAAGTTTGAAGCCAACGTTGCCGGCCAAAAGTTGCCTATTTTAGAGATGGATTCGACTTAGACTATGATTTGTAAGCCTTGTAGAAGTCCATTACTTGTACGGGAAGTCCAGCCGCCTCATATATATGTGAGAGGTGACGGCCGATTGAAATTAAGCAAACAATCGACAACCTATCAATACAACCTACTTTTATCTCCTCAAACCCTTGTTTATGCTTCCGTTGTTCGGCGACTTCATCTAGATTTCGCCGGGTATCGAAAACCGAGCTGAGAGCGGCCAAGTCCGGCTTAGTTCAGCCAATCGTCGCCGGCTTCCTCAGACGGGGCTTCCCGAGGGGCTGGGGCGTCTGGTCTAAAAAGCGCCTGCTTGCTGTCTTGCGTATCGCGCTGGAAGCAGGCCTCCCGCGGGGCGAGTTGCGGAGTATCTCCCCCGGCACCGCGGGTACACGAGGACGTGTTCGTGTGACGCGTTTCGAGCGCAACACACTTTTTGGCGACTCCGCTGGGGACGATTCGATCTGAAAATTGGACAGCAATGACCAATTCCAAGACCGACGCTGCCGGTATCAATACCGACAACATCATCAAGCCAACTCTCGAGAAGTTGTCGGAAGAACAACGCCAAGGTCTGGAGGCGTGGAAGAAGAAGAGAGATGAGGAGTTCGAGGCGCTGCGAGCCAAGCGGGATCAAGAAGATCAAGACCTGTACTTATCCAGCTTCAAGGTAGATCGGCAAGGTATAATCTCGCCGATCAAGGAGCCGGAATTTGTACCGCTGGATGCCAACATTGACAAACCCGCTGTAAGTAGTAGCCTTTTTTCCTCTGAACAGATAGCCGAAATTCAATTTCATGTTTCGCAAGGCACTGCCAATGTTTACGACCTTATGCTAGAACATGAAAAGGCTAAGAAAAACACGTCCCATGACCAACCATCGGACAAACAACCGATCGGTCAAAGTAGGGAAAACCAACTTGTGCCTACGCTGCCATGTCCAACTCCTGTCCAGAGTATGCCTAACTCGGCAAGCCAGCCGAGTCAGACAAGGCGGATTCTGGGTCATGAGTCAATGCCGAATCAAAATTCGGCTACTTGGGTGCAAGCTGGCCCTGCCGCCAATTCTTCTCTCGTGCCGGCTCAATCGGCCATTATGGACGATTCCTTAGCCGAATTCAGGAGAAGATTGGACCAGATAGCTTTTGACAAGCTCGGGGTGATGCCAAAACATAGAACTTACACTAAGCCTTACCCCGATTACTTTGATCTGCAACCTTATCCACCTGGTTATAGAGTCCCTGAATTTGCCAAATTTAATGGGGTGGATAGTAAGTCAACATGGGAACATATCAGTCAATATTTGGCTCAATTAGGCGAAGCTAACCATGATCACATTAAAGTTCGCCTGTTCTCATTGTCTTTAACCGGCATTGCGTTTTCTTGGTTTTCGGCTTTAGCTCCTAATTCTATACATACATGGTTTCATCTAGAGCAAAAGTTCCATGAACACTTCTTTGCCGGCGAAATAGAGTTAAAATTGTCTCACCTTACATCGGTTAGGCAGAAGCAGGATGAATCGGTATCTGATTACGTCAAGAGATTTAGAAATACCAGAAACCGATGTTATAGTTTGGCAATAACTGAAAGAGACATGGCTGACTTGGTTTTCAATGGTTTAAGGTCCTACCTGAAAGAGAGGTTAGAAGGACATGAATTCTTGTCTGTTGGCCAAGTCCAGGAGAGAGCGTTGGCTCAAGAGAGCCGGGTCAATGAGTCAAAAGACTCGCATCGGATGAGCAGGAGCCGGCTTAATATTGTTGACAACGATGCCGACTCCGGTGATGAAGCCGATGTTTATTCCGCTGAGTTTGTTTGGCCCAGCAAGGCCAAACCATACATGTGTGATGATCTAAAGCCGATTCGTAAAAATCGGGATGACGAAATAAAATGCAGCTTTGACGTAGGCAAGTGTGATAGAATATTTGATGCCTTGTTGAAGGATAAAGTGATAAGGATAAATCATGTTATACCATCGCCTGATGAATTAAGGCGGCGGGCTTATTGCAAGTATCACAATTCTTTCTCTCATGCTACTAATGATTGCAATGTCTTTCGTAAACAGATCCAATCGGCCCTCAACGACGGACGATTGAGCTTTGCCGGCATGGCAATTGATACACAGCCGTTTCCAGTAAACGTGCTAGATCTGGAGGGAAAGAAAGTTCTACTTCGGCCAGAGGCAGCCGAAGCCGCTAATAAATCAAATGTTGTTGTTGGTGAACCCAGGAAGGTGGCCAGCAGCAAGGCGGCAGGAAGACAAGTTATAGTGAGCCGGCAACCCGATGGAGGCGAAGTCATCAAGATTACCATCAACAACCCTACACTCGGGGGGCAAGTACCACGGCCAGACAAGTCGCCGCCTAGATTTATCAAGCCCAAGAGCCCAGAAGTTGGCAGATGGAAGACAAACCAGGTTGAATATAGACCAAGGAAGACAAAGCCAACTTTTGACATGCTGCTGAACAAGTACGTGCGCCAGGCCGGGTCGAGGTCGCACCAGTGGCAGTATGGGAAACGACCAAGGTCACCATCCACGGAGGAAAATAGCCGGCACCAGAGGCCGGCTGACGAGGTCAAACGCAGGGCAATCCGGCCATCTATGCAAAGCCGGCTTGTGTATCCCGGAGACATGTCATATTGGCGGATCAAGGCGCAAGGTGCTAAAAAGGCGGAGCCAGAAGGCGGATTAGTCTCAGACAACTTATTGGTTGTTGGAACTCATGTGCTAAAATTGAAGGACCCGATTACAGAGCCGGCAAACAGTGAGCCGATACTTGCTATCGCGCCAAAGCCAGCAACCAATGATCATGAAGCTAGCTCCAGCCAAGTGAAAGCTCAACCCCGGGATCCAAAATATACTCAGCCAAAGTGGTGCCCGCCAGGTATAACAAAGACACAAAAGCGGAAACTGCAAAGAGCAAGGAACCGGGAGAAGGCAGAAGAAAGAGCTGAGCAATCCAGGGACGTCAAATTCAATGCTGAGCGACCAATGTTGCCGGCGCAAAAGTGGATTCCTAGGCCAGTCCTTATGGCGGCTTCCGCACCAACTACCATGAGTCCTGCTGTCGATGGAAATAGAGCCGGCAGCTACGCCGGCTATCACCTATTCTTCATGGGCTGACGAAGTCGAAGCAGCAGACTTGGCGATGGCAAGTTTGGCAAAGGAGCTGGCAATCCAAGATCCGGCCACAGAGAAGCCGGCAAGTGAAGACCTCGCAATGGAAGAAAAGGCAGAAGAAGAACCAGCAATGTCAGAGTCAACAATGGATGAGTCAGGCAATTTGACAGATGAAGATCTGCTAGATTATGAAGAATCGCCGACTCGGACAGGAATGGACATCAACATGGTGTATTACTTGCCGGCCGAGTTCCGTGCTGTCAAAGAAGGCGAGGTTGCGCAAATCAACTTTGGACCAAAAAATGTTGTCTTCGAAAAACCTGACAAGCCGGTGAAACACCTCAGGCCTCTGTATGTCAGAGGACACATTGATGGCAAGCCGGTCACCAGGATGATGGTGGATGGCGGCGCTGTGGTAAACTTGATGCCATATTCTGTCTTCAAGAAGCTACAACTAGATGATGGCGACCTGATGAAGACAAACATGGTGTTAAATGGGTTCGAAGGAGGAGAAGGAGTAGAAGCCAAAGGCGTTATCAGCTTGGAGCTCACAGTAGGAAGCAAGACTTTGGCTACCGCCTTCTTTGTTGCTGAGGTGCAGGGAAACTACAATGTGCTGCTAGGACGGGATTGGCTTCATGCTAACCAGTGTGTTCCGTCTACTATGCACCAGCAACTAGTGCAATGGGTTGACGACGAAGTTGAAGTTGTCCATGCTGACGAATCGGCATGCATTGCGTTAGCCGAGTCGATTGTTGACTGGCAACATTCTAATGTCACATGCCTTTCTGGGCGTGATTTATCCGGATTCGACTTCCTAAGTGCTACCAGGGACGGATTCGTGCCAGTATCTCTAAAGCCGATTGGTAGCAATCGGCTGCCGCTCAAGTAGATGGATCAAAATGATGAGTGGCTGCAGAAGCGTCTGGACGAGTATCGGACCGAAAGGAACGATATGTATGAAGCAATTGAAGAACCAGATGACATGGATAAGTTGGGACAAGGCTTTACATCGGCTGACTTGCTGGAAGAAGTTGACATTGGGGATGGCACTGTCCCTAGACCGACATTTGTAAAGCAAAAGTTGGCGGCCGATTATAAGTCTGAATTAATCGCGCTAGTCAAAGAGTACGTGGATTGCTTTGCATGGGAATACCACGAGATGCCTGGGTTAAGCCGAGAGTTGGTCGAACATCGGTTGCCTATCAAAGCCGGCTTCAGACCATACAAGCAGCCGGCTCGCAAATTTAATCCACTGATCTATGATCGGATAAAGGCGGAAATTGGCAGGCTTTTGAAAGCCAACTTTATTCGGCCCTGTAAGTATGCCGAATGGTTATCCAACATTGTGCCGGTCGAAAAGAAAGGATCCGACAAGATTAGGGCATGTATTGATTTCAGGGATTTGAATCGAGCCACGCCAAAGGATGAGTACCCTATGCCAATAGCCGACATGCTTATCAACGAAGCCTCAGGTCACAAAGTTATCAGCTTCTTGGATGGCAACGCAGGTTACAACCAAATATTTATGGCCGAAGAAGATTCGGCTAAGACGGCGTTTCGCTGCCCAGGCTTTGTTGGCTTGTTCGAATGGACCGTGATGACTTTTGGATTGAAGAATGCCGGAGCCACCTATCAAAGAGCGATGAACCTGATATTCCATGATCTTCTGGGAGTCGTACTGGAGGTATATATTGATGACGTGGTGGTTAAGTCGGACGGCGAGTCAAATCACTTGGCCGACTTGCGGCTGGCGTTTGAAAGAATGAGGAAGTACGGGCTCAAGATGAATCCTTTGAAGTGTGCCTTTGGCGTGTCGGCTGGGAGATTCCTTGGTTTCATCATACATGAACATGGCATAGAAGTTGATCCGGCAAAGATTGAAGCCATCCAGAAGATACAGGCGCCGGGTTGCAAAAATGACATGCAGAAGTTTCTGGGCAAGGTAAACTATTTGAGAAGATTCATTGCTAACTTGTCTGGAAAAGTTGATGCATTTACACAGATCCTTCGGCTCAAGAATGATGATGAATTCACCTGGGGGGCAAAGCAGCAAGAGGCGTTTGACAAGATAAAAACTTGCCTGTCTACTCCTCCAGTTCTCAGGAAGCCGGCTCATGGTCAACCTTTCCGGCTTTATATTGCTGCTGAGGACAAAGTGATCGGAGCTGCCTTAACTCAGGAAGCCGAAGGACAAGAGTACATCATCACTTATCTGAGTAGACGTTTGCTGGATGCCGAGTCAAGGTACAGCTTTGTAGAAAGGTTGTGTTTGTCTCTTTACTTTGCCTGCACCAAATTGCGACATTATCTGCTATCCAGTGAATGCAAAGTCTTTGGTCAGACCGATGTTCTCAAACACATGATACAAAGGCCGATTCTTAGTGGGCGAATCGGCAAGTGGGCGTACGGGTTGATTGAATATGATTTGGCTTATGAACCACTAAAATCTATGAAAGGCCAAATTGTAGCTGACTTTATTGTTGAACATCGGATTGACCTGGAGGAAGAAGCCGGCTTAAATATTGTGTCGGCTGTACCGTGGAAGCTTTATTTTGACGGCTCAGTCTGCAGCAGCGGACAAGGAGTTGGCATTGTGTACATCTCACCACACGGTACTGTTTTTGAAGCCTCTTGTCGTCTTGACTATTTATGCACTAACAATGAAGCCGAATACGAAGCACTTCTATTCGGGCTAGAAATATTGGTGGACGCAGGGGTAACTCATGTCGAGGCATATGGAGATTCGTTGCTTATTGTCCAGCAAGTGGCCAAGATTTGTCAATGCAACAGCGGGTCTCTCAACATTTATCTTGATAGATGCCTGGATATGATTTCAACGTTGGATTATTTCCACATATCTCATGTTCCTAGGCAAGACAATTGGCTTGCGAATGAGTTGGCACAACAGGCATCTGGCTATCACGTCAGTCGTGGTTTATTCTTTATCAAGGAACAGCCAACAACTCATGTTGCCAACTTGGAGGAAGCCAGTCAGGAAGCCGGCTTGTTGGAGCCGGCTAAGGAGAAAGCCAAACAGGAAGCCGGCTTGTTGGAGCCGGCTAAGGAGGAGTCAAGTGACAACTTGGCGGACGACTGGAGACAACCTTATATTGACTATTTACAAGATCCAAGTCGAAAAACAGACAGAGCAGTTCGGCGCCTAGCTCTCAAGTATACATTGGTGGATGCCGCCTTATATCGCCGAACTGCCGATGGTCTTCTTCTAAAGTGCTTGAATGAAGACGAAGCTAGAGTTGCCATGGGAGAGGTACATGATGGTTTATGTGGAACACATCAGTCGGCCCACAAGATGAAGTGGATGCTCAGGCGAGCAGGTTTTTATTGGCCGACAATGATCAATGACTGCTTCAGATATTACAGGGGATGTGAAACCTGCCAGAAGTTTGGAGATATTCAGTTGGTGCCAGCTTCACCTCTTAATCCAATTATAAAACCGTGGCCTTTCCGGGGTTGGGCGCTTGACTTTGTCGGCATGATCCATCCGCCTTCATCCAAGGGGCATCGGTTCGTATTGGTGGCTACTGATTATTTCACCAAGTGGTCTGAAGCAGTACCTCTCAGAAACATGACCCACAAGGAGGTGATCCAGTTTATTACAGAACATATCATCCATCGATTCGGCATTCCGCAGACTCTTACCACAGATCAAGGTACTTCCTTCATGGCTAAGGAGGTGAAGCAATTTGCCGAATCACTTGGAATCAAGATGCTCAGTTCATCTCCCTACTATGCACAAGCCAACGGACAAGCCGAGTCAAGCAATAAAATCTTGGTCAAATTGATCAAGAAGAAGGTACAGGATCATCCAAGGAGGTGGCACGAGGTACTGTCCGAAGCATTGTGGGCGCACAGGATCTCAAGGCATGGAGCAACCAAGGCAACTCCTTTTGAGTTGGTGTATGGACAAGAAGCCGTTTTGCCAGTAGAAGTGAATCTGGCTGCCTTGAGGCTTGCTAAGCAAGATGACTTGTCGGCTGAAGACTACTGCAGCTTGATGATGGACAATGTTGATGAAGTAGCCGACAAGCGTGTTATTGCCTTGCGAGAAATTGAGAAGGAAAAGTTGCGGGTGGCAAAAACTTACAATAAGAAGGTCCGGCTAAAAGACTTTCAAATTGGCGACTTGGTCTGGAAAGTTATATTGCCAGTTGGCTCTAGAAGCCGGAAATTTGGCAAATGGTCCCCAAACTGGGAAGGGCCGCTGCGAGTCGCGAGAATAGTACCCGGCAACTCTTATCTGGTGGAGACATTGGAAGGCAGCATGTTGCCTCGAGCTATCAATGGGAAATACTTGAAGAAATTCCACCCGAGCGTGTGGCAAACTGCATGAGTTGCACGTATGGCCGATATACATATATCGCCCTTAGCATATGGCCGATGAGCTTAAGCATCGCCCTTAGACAAAAACTTCTACATTGAATATTTTCTAGTACGCAAGCTCTACTAGAAAACAGGGGGGCATGTGTTAGCACCCGTTTTTGGCAGATTGCCAGTTTCAGGTTCAAGGAGGATTTGGCGGCTTAAAGAAGGCAACAAAGAAGGCTAAAATGGTGATCTGGGAAGCTTTCCAGGAAAAGATGGCCGGAAGAAGGCTGCCAATAATCCGGCAACCGGAACAAGGCGGAAGCTGGATTCGGGAGTGCGAAGTTGCCTGAAGACATAGCGAGCTAAGTCAAAGGAAGCAATAAAGGTGGCTGAAAAGAAGCCAACTTTGTCAACACAAGGTGGCAAAAAGGAAGTCAATGTTGTCAAGACAAGGCGGCAGAAAAGAAGTCAACATTGTCAAGACAAGACGGCATAAAGCCAACTTTGTCAAATACAAGCCGGCAAGTCAACTTTCCACCGATCAAGGCAGAAAAATAGAAGACAACTTTCAAGGTCAAGATCAAGGCGGAAAACGAGAAGACAACTTTCTAAGATCAAGGCTGGAAAATGGGAGGCAACTTTCTAAAAGAAGCCGGACAGAAATCCGGGTCTAATACGAAGCCGATCAAGATATCTCGTCTCTAAGAAAGAAGGCAAGTTTGAAGCCAATACGGAAGGGAAAAAGGCAACTTTCCAGTAGCCAGCAAGTTGGAAGCCAGTACGGAAGGCAAAAGGCAACTTTCCGAAGTAGCCAACAAGTTTGAAGCCAACGTTGCCGGCCAAAAGTTGCCTATTTTAGAGATGGATTCGACTTAGACTATGATTTGTAAGCCTTGTAGAAGTCCATTACTTGTACGGGAAGTCCAGCCGCCTCATATATATGTGAGAGGTGACGGCCGATTGAAATTAAGCAAACAATCGACAACCTATCAATACAACCTACTTTTATCTCCTCAAACCCTTGTTTATGCTTCCGTTGTTCGGCGACTTCATCTAGATTTCGCCGGGTATCGAAAACCGAGCTGAGAGCGGCCAAGTCCGGCTTAGTTCAGCCAATCGTCGCCGGCTTCCTCAGACGGGGCTTCCCGAGGGGCTGGGGCGTCTGGTCTAAAAAGCGCCTGCTTGCTGTCTTGCGTATCGCGCTGGAAGCAGGCCTCCCGCGGGGCGAGTTGCGGAGTATCTCCCCCGGCACCGCGGGTACACGAGGACGTGTTCGTGTGACGTGTTTCGAGCGCAACACTATGCTATGTTGTTGCTTAGCCATGCTTAGTTAAAATGCTTAGCCGTCGGATGGATGGTACATGTTGGAAACGGGTGATGAGATAAATGGATGATGGTGGAGAATTTGTGGTGATGGGTAATAAAAATGCTTAAAGGTGGGGATGAGAGGCCACTTTGGTATGGTGGTGTTTTGTCTCACTCTCGCCGTCTAGGTGCGAGTTCTTTACCTCTTGAACCAAGAATGAGCGCGCTTCCTTTCGGTGGGGTATATGGAGCCCTCGTCGACCGACTAACTTGAGCGGGACTAGCCAGGGTCCTCTAGTTTGAGCTTCCATTTGCGCGTGCGTGAAGACGGTGGCCAAGACTGAGATGAGGATGGTGGTGTTTAGGAAAATGAGTGGCCACGGGGCAGGGTGTTGGATCCGCTGCTCCGTCCTCACTGATGATCCTGGGTTAGTATTCAACAAGGTAAAGGTTGTAACCGTTCCCACTCAGCCGGCTTTCCCCGGAAGAGAGCTACGTGTAGGCAATGAGCCGGGCGGTACCGAAGGTAAACACAGTGCACCCCTGCAGGGTTAAATCTTTTCGAAAAGCCGTGTCCACGGTTACAGACAACTTGGGAAAGGACGATAAGATCATAGAATAACTTGAACGGAATGATTAAAAACTGGGTACTAAAGGTACCACTCAAGAATGCAAGGTTGACTTCCTCGAGGTGATTCGGGGAGGTGCCTTTGTAGAACGGGTACATTGATGGTGGTTGATGCTGAGAAAGGTGATCAAAGAAAATAGTTACTTCTTACCCCTTTTTCAAATATTCTGAGTAGTCGATGCCATTGAGTTATGTTTTCATAAATAAAATCAGTTTTATGCAAAACAGCCATAAAACTTTGAAAGCCTCATCGAGCTAAAGCTCTATATATATAATCTTGCGAGTTCATCGAACTCAACGTCGTTTGTTTTGTTTCAGAGGAGGACTTTACCGACCTCGAAGGTGGGTTCTTTGTGGACGTCGACGAGTAGTCTGGGGTTCCCAGATGGCAGCTTGGGACATCCCGAAACAGCTGGCGCTTGAATGCTTATCTGTAGGCCTCTTAGGCCATAATTTGGTCCTTGTTATTTAGAACAACTTAATTTGCTTCCGCTTATTGTAATGTTGGGTATGTGACCTCTGGTTGTTTTTTGCTATCTTTCTCTATTATAAGAGTTGAACTATAATAATTTGTGTCGTAGAGTCTGTGATGTGCCAGTTGTTCCACAAGTCTTGATCTCTCTATTATGCATTGATAGTTGAGCCCGTGTTAAGGCATCAATCGGGGTGTTGCGTTGCCGGTGATCAATTCCGAGCAACGCCTGCCAAAGGTTTTGGCCGGGGTTGGTAAACCCGTAACCTCCGGTTGTATCGCTTAACCGGTGACACTCAACATCTCTGTATAGCAGTCGGGTCGGGGCGCCACAAGGCTGCTGGTAAAAAATTACAAAAAGGATGTGTGGAAAGGCATCATGCTCCCATTTTTTCACCCACGTGAATTCCATTTTAACACTTGGATCTGAGTCGCACAACATTTCTCGAGTGGGGATTTATTAATAGATTATTGCCCCATTGATTAGTAGTTTGTTTTGAACCTTTGTATACATGTTTAAATTGGCGGTTATCATTCCATTATATTTTTACATACCGGTAGACACAAAAAGATGCATGAAAATTAAGAATATGCGTGCGTGATATTTTAATTTATGGAGAATCCTCTACGCTAGTCAACATCGAGCGTGATGTAAATTTGAAGTGGTAGGTAACATGCAAAAAACTGAAAGAAATCAAGAGAGATAATTTTTTCATAGGGAATAGAGGTGTTGCGAACATGGTATGTGGACTATTACACAAAGCTCTATCAATCTATCTACCGAACAATATTCATCGTCTCAGTAGATCAAAACCATGTATATAGTGATGTATGATAAATGTTCTTATAATAAGGTAACCAATATTGATGAACCATAGTTTGACTTTGCTCAGTAAAACGTTTTCTGTCAATAGTTAATAACTTGCATATCCTGCTATATATATTTGCTCAAACTCGGCAGCCAATGCCTAAATTTTCTGGATAACAGAAACATATATATTTTGCAACTTTGGTACCTATCCGGTGAGTACGACTAAATGACAGTAGGTACTGTGTCACTTGTATGGCAGCTAAATGAATTCCTTGCCCAAACTTGAGATGCATCAATATATAGTCCAGTCGTGCAGGCTACACTATATATAGAAAATTCTTCACATGATTATATCAAAAACATAAACTAAAGCAAAAACTACAAATTAATCATTCATAGCGTTTACCTGCAAATTTAAAATGGTTTTATAATTAAGGTATTTGTTGGAGATATGCCCTAGAGACAATAATAATTAAGTTTATTATTTATCTCCATGTTTATTATTAATGTTTGTATCTTTATGCTACAACTGTATTGGGTACTTGTATAGCAAATACAACGTATGCAAGAGGAAAACCTCCGATACACGTGTGGAGATACGAACGGAAAAAGAGTTCCTGGTCTTGTCTCTAAGACTAGCCTATCTTGTTGCTCGATGATCATGTTTTCCTGATCATGGACTTTGTATAAGTCATTCAACTATAGGAGTGGATTATCGGAATGATAATCGCACTGAACCGACCCACCGTATGATCTTGCTATGAGACAAATCGCCAACCATGAAATAGCGATTGATCATCTATTTAGTTATCATTAACTAGATCCCTATGCTATGAGAATATCTTGTGACCGCTTATTCGACATTCGAGTTTTGATTTCCATCAAACTTCTTGCAGTAACATGGGACTATGATAGGTGGCTTTTGGGCTTGAATTAGAATATGTATTGGAACAGAGATCGTTCAAGAATGGCACTTACTCCTCTAGACGATGGAGATATACATCCTCTAGGCCATCTCAAATATTGTTGTTGTTACCCAATCGTCTGGCCAGACACAAGCGTGATTTATCACAGGACAACATATATACGGAATGAGAAAAGAGAATGATATTGGTACGAGAATAATATGTGTTATGATCAAAGGGTTTGATCACACTAGAGCACATTGTCTCAATCTCGAGATATCATTGGTATCGTGTACGTAAGGAGATTAAGCGTAATGAGTAACGCACAGGTTCTGTTGTTCATTCACAACACAAGGGTGCCAGTACGAATGCCTAACCCACTGCTGGTTATTGTTTGGTAAGCTCCCAAACAATACTTTGTGATTGCTGAACCTTTTGGGTCACACACTTAAGCTGTAGAACAATCTTTGATTGAGAGTAAAGATGTAGTTTTAGTGGGAATGAGATTGTGTCGGAGTAGCTCCGATGTCACTGGGATTTATTCTGGTGAATTATAAGTTAGAGAGAATGCGGACATCTAATGTCCCGGAATGATAGGAATGGTTTATATCATCAGCGGATTTAATCCGAGTGCTTATAAAGAAGGAAATATTGTTCTGATGTTTTTGTCGGCGGATACTAGGTATCCCGGTTCATATAAATATGAGTTATATGATAAGTAATTAATTCCGGGAATTTTCTGTAAAAGGAAATATTCATTTAGGAATTAATTAGACGAAACGATTAATTATTTATTTAATTAATAAAGAGAATAATATTATTAGGCCCACCAAGGTCGTGGTGGGCCAAGGCGTCGTAGAGGGGGAAGTTCCCCCCCATGGCCAAAACCCTAATGGGCCACGTGGCCCATGGGGGGGGGGGGACGGCGGCGGCTTGAGGCGGTGGGAGGGGGAAGTCCCCCTCCAATCCGAGTTGGAGGTGGGGGAGGTCTCCTCCCCCCTTTCCTTCTAGGGTGAGGCAGTTTGGGGGGAGGAGTCCAACTCCTCCACCCAATCCGAGTTGGAGTGGGGGAGGGTTTCCTCCCCCTTCCTAGTTTGGGAAAGGCAGGTTTGGAGGGAGGAGTCCAACTCCTCCCCCCAATCCGAGTTGGGGAAGGGGAGGGACTCCTCCCTCCCTTCCTTGGCCGGCCGGCCCAAAGGGGAAGGGCTTGGCCCCTTCCCCAAGCACCAGCCATCATTTGGTGGAACACGATATCATGGTCGTTGTTGATAGCCTATTGGATAAGAATGAAGCGATGAAACTAGGCAATGAATCAAATAAACTAGTTGGCAAACGACCAAACACGTTGTGTGCAGGGCGGCGGGGAGGAAGAGGAGGCGACAGTTAAAACTAGGCGGCACAAAAAGAGTGCACAATGAGCGGTGAGCGGCGACGAGTCAAACTGCGTGGTCATTGCTGGCAAACGCTGCGGCGACGGTAAAGATCGGCGGGCAGCGGCACTGGAGAATATGATAGGTCAAATGACTATTGTCCTATGCCGCCCGACACGAGGGTGTGTATGGACGACATCTGGTGCATGCCGCCAAGTTAAAAGAGTGCGTCGTGATGTCGGACAAAAATGACTCGGCACAGACAAGGTTTGTCCGCAAAAGACTCTTCAGAGCATCTCCACCGGGGGCCTCTAAAGGACCCCCCCCCAAAGGCCCTTTGGGGGACCGGACATGAAAAACGCCCAACAGCGGCACCCCCCAAAGCCTCGCCCCGAGTGATTTTGTGTCCGGCACCCCCAATTGGGCCTCCAAGTTTGGAGGCCCTCCTGGGGGCGCCGGACATTGACCGGACATGGCCTCCGACAGGTGCGCCCCACCCGTCATAGACATAGGCGGCGAGGGGGTGCTGTAAATTGCGCCGTGCAGGAGGCCGTTCCGCCCGCGTTAATGGCGACGCGTTTCTGCAGGCGACGAAGTGACGGGACGGCGAGGCGTCTGCGGCACGCCTCGCAATTACGCCGGCGCCCAGGCTTTCCCGGCTTCCCAAGCGTCGGCGTGGCCGAAGCGCGTCGCCGCCACATAACTCCGACGCAACGCGTGCTCACCCACCCGCCGCTTCCCGCCCATCGCCACCGCTTCCCGCCCCTCCGTTTCCCGCCCCCTTCCCGCCTATATAACACTCCTCCGCCGTGCAGCCTCGGCACACACTCCTCCGCCGTGCAGCCTCACCACACCAACACTCGCCGTAGCCAAGCACCTCGCCAAGCACCATGCCTCGCCGCCTCCAAACCACCTGGTCCACCCTCACCCAGGCAGCGCGCCGCGCTCACCCTCTGGGGCAGGAGCAGGCGCTGGAGCAGGTCGTCGACGAGGAGCCCTTCGATTGGGCGAACGTGGACGACATCGACGTGGAGGAGCAGCTGGAGCAGGAGCCGGCCCAGGATCCTTACCCTGGGCAGGAGCCGCCTTCGGAGGAGGAGCCGGCACAGGAGCAGGAGCCGGCGTCGGAGCAGGAGCTGCCGCCGCTGCTGTGGCCCGACCAGGTGGTCGCCGTGAACTCCTTCGACTCCTGGCGCGCCGAGCAGGCGGTCAACCATCTCAGGCTTGGCTACGAGGCGGTTGGCAACGCCGTCGAGGCCGCCGTCCTGAAGGCCTCCCTCGAGACCACGGAGCGAGACGCTTGCTTCCGCGCCTTCATGGCCGCCGAGCGCGCGGCGTACGCGGACCTCAACGCCATGGCCGTGGAGCGGGAGAATCCGGCCTCGATGGAGGCCGCCCAGCAGGCGGTTTACGAGGAGCTAAACCGGGCGCGCGAGGCCAGGCAGGCGGCATCAGCTGCTGCAAGGGATGCCGCGTGCGAGGCGAGGCAGGCAGCAGCAGCGGAGAGCGATGCCGCAGCTGCAAGGACTGCTAGGGGTGACATGCGCCGGGCGGCGAGCGCGCTCCGGCAGGAGAGACGTGTCCGCTCGCGCCTAGCCCAGGAGAGCCAGAAGGCCTCCCTGGCAGGACAGGCGCCCCGCTTCGACGACGAGGCAGGCCAGGGCGGCGGAGTTTAGATTAGGGTTTAGCTTAGGGCTTAGGGTTTAGATTAGGGTTTAAATTTCAATCGTTTAGTTTAAATTTGAATCGTTTAACTTCGAATCGATTAAATTTCGTGTCGCTCGCAATGTTTTTTGAACGCCCCCGAGGTGTTCGACAATTTGCGCGCGTTTGGTGGGTGACCCTTTGGGGAGTACCGCTGTGAGCGGACTCTAAATGTTGCCCGGACACATGTCCAGCACCCTCAAAGGAGGCCCAATTGGGAGTGCCGGACACACATTTAGAAGCCCCGGTGGAGATCCGTAAAACTTTTGCGATAGGGGCTTATGACGTGACCAGACACGTTTATCGTGTGTGCCGGGCCGGCCCGTTTAGCCACCTATAGCTCTTGCAGGTCAAAAAATAAAAACAAATTGAAGATCCTCTTACACCGTCGGTCTCGGGGTCCTTCCCCGCCGTCCGACGAGCTCCCATCCCGCCCTGGTCGCGGCAGCCGGCAGGGGAGGAGAGAATCCACGATGCCGCGGCAAAGCAGAGAAGATGGCGCAGCAAAGGAGAGGATAGGCATGATCCTGGCGCAGCTTCCCCCGCCGTAGCCTTGTGCCCTCCTCGATCTACGATGCCACCTCTGCACCTCCACTCCCGGCTCCCGCCGTCGGTTCCCCGATGCAGCCGGACCAGCTGGTAGACTAGGTGCGCTGCCTACTCCCCAGCCTCCTATTTGGTGTGTCTTCCACCAGAGCTGGGTCTCCTTGCCGGACGGGTAAATATTAAGTTACATGATCAGTATCTCCGCTCCCATTTCTATGTATTTTTATTCACGTTTGAAAAAAGCTATAGTTATCTCTGCTTATATTTATTCCGAACAATTGAATTAGTGAAGTGCCGGGTGATTAAAAGAAGAAAGACTAACCACCTGTGTAATAGTTGTTGTGTTTCAAACATGGCAATGAAAGTCTACAAAAATTCCAAACATTTAATTCTAGATGCTCTTTCTTTGGTAAAACCGTGATTGCTTGATTCTTATATAACTATTTGCAGAACCTACAATGCATGATGGAAACAAGGTGTTTGCTTGCTCTGCTATTTTCAATATAAAGAAAACCGAGTTACTATGACTACCACGGTATGTGTTTTTTCATTCCCATTTCTTTGTGCAGACTAATCCATTGATCTTGTTTGAGGCATTTCCTGGAGTAATCATGGGTGCTGGTGGTGGTTTTCGGGTGTGGACTAGAGCACATTTAGGACACACAGAAGGAGCTCTGCTGCTAGATTTCCGATTTGTTGTAAGAAGGGTTGGAGTGAAATGATATTCAGATTTCAGCTGACTAACCAACCTAAGCTCGAGTTCAGGCCACTGATATCATGTCGGTGGTCGTGCAGCTGTTCAGAGACCAGACTTGGATCGGTGTTTCGTGGCAGCATTGATTCGTTCAGGCATTTGGATTCCAGTAATTCCTTGAGGCATTTGGATTCCAGTAACTACAATTTGTAGGGGAAGATGTAGGTTTCCTAGTGAAATTTTGAGCTTGAGGAGAGGTACAGAAGAAGTTACCTGTATATTGCAGCTTATTTGGCTTTATAGTGACCTGTACCAATAAACTTCAGTATGCTGGGGTGTGTCCTATTTATCATGCATGCAGATTCTGTATGATATGATACACTTTAACGGCTTTACTAATATGCGACTGTCGGGCCATGGATATTCTCTGATTTCACCCCTATAGCTTTAACATTTCAATGTTGGCTTACTCTAGAGGAGAAGTTTTTGAAGTTCCTCAAAAGCTTCTGATACCTGATCTGGCTTGTCCTCAAAAGCTTTCATTTGGCTTGCAAGACGAACGGAACAAAATGATATTTATTGAGATCGAAAAAAATACTTATCTTGGTCCTATGGTCGATGTCTGTCACAATGGCAACAATACCGCATTTACCTTTATATTGTGCTCCCTGTCCATTTAGCATATGGTGCAGGAAAAAGGTAGTAGAATTGCAAGCGAGTCAGGCCTTCCTATTAGGTTTTGCGGTCGTGGCCACAGATGGAGAATCACAGTAAACTGGACTAAGACCGGTACAAACACCCTCATCGACCGTCATGAAATACGACCGTCGTGAGGGCACACACGGCTACACACCGCTAGAGACGAGGATCATCGCCGAGGCTGCCCACCGATGGCATCGTCATCATTCTTGCGGCTGGTTGAGCATCCATTGGAACTCTTGCCTCATGCCCAACTCCTCGGTATCATCCGAGCCAGGCATGGGCATCTGCTGGGGAGCCTCCAATGGCAGCTCGACACGTACTGCCTCATCGATATCTCTGGCTACGTCTGAGCTAGATGGCCGCTGCGTACCATGTGGCCTCACACACTGGATAGCCAGCTCAGCTATCATCCGCACTGACTCCAGCTTATACCCGGCATCTAAGGATTTGTCGATGATGGCCTCAATGTTCCCACTGTCGATCTGTGGTCGAGCCTGTATGAAGTTCATTCATATATCTTTAACTAAAAGAACTGAGCGACGATATCAAAACATCTATCTACAAGACGGACGGATGGACTTACCCATGTGACTATGCTAACGCCACCGTGGACTACCTCACGTCCCGAGATAAGCTCAAGAAGAATGACACCAAAGCTGTAGATGTCACTCTTCTCACTTAGCTGCCCATCCATGTACCTACTCATCGGAGCAAAAAACAAATTCAAGTGCATTTAAGTTTAACAATTCAGTTTCCAAGACACCCAAACAAGTATGAAGCTTTCGAGGAATAAATAAGAGGCCTTACCCTGGATCAAGATAACCGAATGTGCCACGAGCTCCCGTAGACTCTCGTGGGCCTTCGACCATTCGCTTCACTAGACCGAAATCCGCAATTTTTGCTCGCATGTTCTTATCCAACAAGATGTTACTGGTCTTTAGATCTCTATGAATAATCCCTGGTGTACATCCTGTATGCATGTACTCTATACCTGAAATTCAAAATGTCCAAGGAAAACGATAAATTTTGTTGATTACATGTACTAGAACAAATATATTGGACGAACAAAATGAGAGGGAGGTTACCTCTTGCCACATCTGCAGCTATGTGGAGACGTTGGCTCCAGCATGTTATTTGAAAATCCGAACCTCCTCCTGTGAACAACAACTAGCTAGGATCACTTGCAACATTATTTCAGAGTAAATTAGTCTAACACTTGAGTGTATACAACAATCTAACTAACATAATAGTACATGATCCTAAGATTGCACATACTAATAAACATTAAGTAGCAGTCACAGACCACAGTTGCACAAAAAGTGTGACATAGTTTTTAGTATGGAGGTCCATCTAACGGTGCAAATCGTCTATATATTTAATCACAAAACAAAATTAAATATATTATATTTAGAAAAAACATAAGAGATCCACCCGGATAAAAAAAAAGACCGCAAGCGATTTTTTTAATAAACATTGACTTTTTTTTTGGTATAGGAGATTTTTTTAGATACAGTGAACCTTTTCAATGTACTGTGAACATTTTGTAGTACTCACTAAACATAGTATATCCTGGACTTTTTTTTACATATAGTGGACCGTTTGTTTTTAATATAGACTAACTTTTTCTAATGTATGGTGACTTTTTTATATATACGGTGAACTTTTATGAAACACACTGAACAGATTTTCTAATAAATGTTTGGTTTTAATCATTTTAGCTCAGTAAAAAATCCAACAATTAGCTTTTAGAATAAAAAATCCACACAAGGAAACCCGTTCAAATTGAGCTTTCCTAGCGTAGGCTGGCCCATTTGCGCCTCGATTCAGGCGTCGAGGACACAAGGCAATCAGTTAGCCCAATAACGATTACTTGGCCCACTATCTTAGTTCACGGTGCGTTGTAGCAAGCAAGAAAAGTTTTTTTTTAAACACCAGAAAAGTATTTAATCAATGGTGGATAAGATGGGTACCACTGCCCCCTTCATCGCAGTATAGTACAGGCTCAAAATTTCTAACAATAATTAATACTCGCTATGTTACATAATAAGATGTTTTACGCGTTACACATGTCTAGACTCGGACTAAAAAGAGTGGACACATATAGTAAAATATATATATAGATCAAGACTATTCTACACAACCCCTATAGTTGTTTGTAGAATAACTATTCTAGTCAACTTTTCAATACTAAAAGACCTTCTACAGCGGTCCCGACCCACCTAAAGACCTTCCCCGCAGGCCCGCACCCACCATTCACCTAGCCGAAAACCGCTTCTTCCCCGATCCCCAATCCCGCCGCACGTCACCCGAGTAAAATCGTCGCCGGTAGGTCGCCGTGCGCCGCCCACTGGCAGCTCCACTCACCGCCGCCAGGGACTCCGTGCGTCGCCCTTTGGTAGCGCTGCTCGAAGAGCCCCGCGCTGCCCCGGGAGGGCCTCGACCTTCACCGCGCGCCCCTGGTTTCCACCGCCGCGCGCGCCCGCCCCCAACTTGACCTCCCGCGCACGCCCACCCCCGTCTTGCATCCCACTGCCGGCGCGCCAAAGCGGCCCATGCCCAGCTTCCGACCGTGGCCCCTGGCGCATCTCCGGTAGCCAATCAGCTGCCGACGAGCCTCGTCGGCTTCCCAACAGCGCTTCAATTGGCTCCCGCGGCGGTTCCGAGGGAATTGCACATAACACCACATGTTGGGGCAAAATTTGCACAGAACCACAACCTCGTTTCTTTTTTGCACAAAACACCATTGTTTGGGGTAATGAGTTGCACAAAACACAAATCACTTCATTAGCAGGTTTGACACCAAATTAGGCTAGATGGGCCCACCAGCAGCACATGCGTGGCAGTGGCATTAATCCTAGAGTTGACCTGATCCTAGACTTCCAACAGAAAAGGAACAGGGGAGGTTAGCAGCGCCGTGCACGGCGGCGCAGCTCAGCCTGTCCGCCGACGCAATGGAGCTCTTGCTAGGCGAGGGCACGCACACTTGGCCTTGGCTACCGGCGAGGTTCCGCCAGTCGAGGGTTGCCCTGCGCCGCCCCCTCGGCGACGACAAGTCCGGCGGCTCGTGCGCGTCCGCGGCGCGCCGCCGTCCTCTCCAGGAAGGACGCGCCGGTATCGTCGAGGCCACGACTGTCCTCTCCCGACCTCTCACAGAACACCGACGGCGCGCCGAGCACCCCACGGTCACCAGGGAGATCAATTGATCGAAGGAATTGAATAATATAGCAAGCGTCGAAAGAATCTCGTGCAATTGATCACCGACAGTCCTTGCAGGCTCGCAGCTGCGCCCAGCTGGCATCTCCCAGCTCTTGGCGCTTCCGGCAATACCAGGTTGGACGATTCGGCAGCGCGGTGCGGAAGACCACGAGCTTGCTTTCCGAGCTCGCCCAAGAGAATGCCGCCGAGGAGAGTGGGTCTGGCTGCAGCCCTGCTGGACCTGCTCAGGGAAATCCGTGTGGCTCATGGATGCCGGCGTCGAGCGGCGCCCCCGCGTCGTAGCTTGCACGTGTGTGCTCCCGTTCGTGTGTCGCCCGCTTGAGTGTGGCAGAACCTTGTCTTCCTCCTCGTGGCCGCAGGATTTGATTTCCGTTACCGTGACAGTGGGCTCAATAAGGCTAATACATTGTCAAACCAGTTAACTAGACGATTTGGGTTCGATGCAACTCATTACCGCAAAATGTGGTGTTTTGTGCAAAGAAAATTTGTGGTTGTGGTTTTGCGCAAAAACTGCCCCAACATGTGGTGTTATGTGCAATTTCCTCGGCGGTTCCCTAATGACTCAGTGCCCAATTTCACCCGTCACCAGCCAGGGCGCCGCCATGCCGGTCCCTAACCACTCGCGGCATGGCTTCTTCCCCGGTGCTGTCCCGACGACCTCCTCATCTCTCTGCAGTTACTCGCTGCTCGCTTACCAGCTCTGGTCCAACTCCGTCTCTGCCGGCATCCACCGCAGCTCTAGGCCCACCGCTGCCCTCCATGCACGCAGATTGGGGTCCCGCGTGGAAGCTCGAGCCCACGCCCTCCCCCTAGCCGGTCCGCCCGTCCATCCTGCCGACGAGGACGCCGGCCTTCCTCCGTGCTCCTCTGCACCTTCTGCGTACCCCTGCCTTCGACAACGCTCGACCCGTGATAGTGGACTGGTGCAGAGCTGGGTGGGGAGGACTGGCGGGTGGAGGGAAACGCCACGGTGAGCTCTCGCTAGGCCTTCCCTCTCGCTCAGCTGAACTTCGCCCTTATCCTCTGAATTTCCAAGGCAAAAGCATGGAGGTCTGTGTGTGTGGAGATGTGAACTCAGTGTTTTGTCTGCTCCGACTGCTAGCTGTTTTGGCTCTTTGGTCAACCTCAAAATCTGAAGACGTGAGGCAAAGTGGCCACAGCCATCCACCAGATCTGTTGCGCCATAGCTCTTTCTCACCTATATTTTTTCTGTCCCATAGCTGTTCGACGAAATGTGTATGACAGGTAAATTTCCTAGAAGTTTAAAAGGGCAGTTCAATTCTTCTATATCCGAGGTTCACTTTTTTCCTAACAATAAAAGTAAAAAAAATATCATGTTATTCTAAAAAGAGGTTCAATGTCTCAATTACGAAAGTTCACCTCATATTAAAACGGAAGTTAACACTGCAAAAGTTTATTTCATATATATGCGACGATATGTGAAGTTCATCGTGTTTAACGGGAGTTACACCGTGGAGTTCGCTTTTAAAAAATATAACAAAAAATAGAGGTTCATAGTACCGAATCGCGGAAGTTCACCTCATATTAAAACGGAAGTTAGCACTGCAAAAAAATTCATTTCATATTATTCGACGATATGTGAAGTTCACATCGTATTTAACGGGAGTTCTCACCACGGAATTTGCTTTTTAGAAAAAATAACAAAAACGGAGTTTCGCTATATCAAATCACGGAAATTCACCTCATATTAAACCGGAAGTTAACACTGCAAAAATTCATTTCATATTATACAACGATATGAAATGTTCACCTCGTATTTAATTGGAAGTTCACACGTCAGACATTCACTGTAGAAAAAATAAAATAAAAATTACGAGGAGTGTTACCGGAAATTCACTTAGGCGTAAAACAGAGATTCACTACACGTATTCCAGGGAGTTCATATACTCTGTTTTTCGAAGACGGGATTCTTACGCGTTAAAATTATCATTATGATTTCCGTTTGTCCAAATCAACCGCCGCCGCATTCAATTGTCGAGTATATGAGTGTAATTTCACTCTCCCACGCTGACTCGCCCAGTCCGAGCACCACAATCGAGTCAATTTTGAATCGTTCTCATGTTATCTCGTTTCTCCGATTTTCGTATTTTTAAAATTAATCAAAAACCATAAATAATTTGGAAACAATTTCTATACGAAAAAGTTGTGTATAGTCAATATCTTTTCAACGCAATATCATTTATTACGCTTCGATAAGTGGTTTGAAAGTAATTTTAAAAATACTGTCCGCAGGACATGAAAGTCCAGAGAACAGAATTCCCGATTTTTCAAACTGCTCTTATTCCGTGATGAATTACGAAAATTGACCTGAGGTAGTCAAGATGCAGTTTTTCCATATCTTTCCAACGACGTATCATTTGCTTCGATCCGACAAACGGTTTGAAAATGGGGTCCAAAACAGTACGACAACGAAGAAAATACGCGAAAATCAGTGTTTCGTATATTCAAAATTACTTTATAACCGTAACTAATTTCAAAATCTTGTAGAAGTGAAAAAGGTGCGGATTTTTCATATCTTTCCAACGGCGTATCATTTGCTTTAATCCGACAAACGGTTTGAAAATGGCGTCCAAAACAGTACGAAAACGAGGAAAATACGTGAAAAACAGTGTTTCGTATATTTAAATTTGTTTTAAAACCGTAACTAATTTCAAAATCTCGTAGAAGTGAAAAAGGTGCGCATTTTCCATACCTTTCCAACGGCGTATCATTTGCTTCAATCCAACAAGCGGTTTGAAAATCACGATAGAAAAACACACCGAATCTAAGTGTTCCGACCGGAAGTTCAGATATTATTTAAACGGAAGTTCCGAAAGTTGACCAGAATACTTATTCTACAAGGGAGTGTAGAATAGCAGGGGTATATATATATATGTGTGTGTGTGCTTATATATGAATGGAAAAGGACTAAAATATTTTGTATTATGGAACAGAGGGAGTACAAGTAGCATAGTAGAATCTTAGAAATTTGTCGGGACATGGGACTTACCAGGGAGGTGTTGTTTAAGGGTCCCATTTTGCATGAATTCATATAAAAGAATGCTCTTCTCACTCTGGTGAGTGTATCCTAGGAATGACACCAGATTTTTATGGTGAATTCTAGAGAGCAAGGTTATCTGAAAGCCAAATAGTTAACTAATTAATTGATCGCAATATATCAAAAAGGAAAAAAATGAGGAACAAACTCAGAAGGAAGAAACTAGCCTCGTTCGTAAACTCGCTGACGCTCTCCTTGGGGTTCTTTAGGCTTTTAGCTGCAATCTCTCTACCATCTGCCAGCTTTCCATAGTAAACGTCTGCAAACCCTCCAAAGCCTATCCGTCTCTCAAAACTATTGGTTGCTTCTTCAATCTCTGATAGCGTGTATCTCTCCATAGTTACTTGGATCAAGGAAAGTTCCTGTTCTGGTGCTGCAATAATCAAGAGGTTTCGTTAAGTGGTTAGTAGAAACTGGTTTTAAATATCCCATTTATAAAATGAAAATTCGCAGTAGGGGCTTTCCCTACTGTTTTCCTGTAAAAAAGAAACTGGTTTTAAAAAAACTACAAAATATGAGTTAACGGACACGCACCGTCTAGAAGAGGGTTCTTCTTACGTCTCAAGTAGCAATAACATCCAATGGAAGCAGCAATTATTATTAGTAGAAGGGTTCCAGATGCAATGCACACAACAATAATTATCACGCGTCTTAGTTGTGTGGCGAGGTCATTGTCATCTGCCAATACAAGAGAACAAATTAGAGAAGACTTTATTTATTGATTATTAGTTTGCAACATAGCCATAGTAGCATGTATACACGTCGGAAATCCATAACGGTGCATGGGTCTAGATGCACCCACTATGCATTTTTTTTTCAGAATGTCAAAAAATTCCGAAAAAAAAATCCGGATGTAAATTACAGCGTGATGTGTTAGCACAAAAATTGGCATGGTGAAAAAACTTTTTTTGCAACCTGTACAAAAAAAAACAATTTTCGGACACGTACATATACTTTTCGGTATGTCCGAATTTGTCTTTTTTGCACAGGTTGCAAAAAAAAGTTTTTTCACCATGCCAATTTTTGTGCTGACTGCAAATATGTTGGACTACATGCAAATATTTTTTTTCGAATTTTTTGACATTCGGAATTTTTTTTTCTGGCTAGCGGGTGCAGCTGCACCCGCTAGCCAAATCGCCGTGTCCGTATACACGTGCACAATACATGTCTCAGTTTATATGTGGAGAATTACCCTCGATGTAAAGAAAACTACAACTGTACAACATTGAGTCTTTTATCGAGTTTTTCTCTCTCTCGTCAATCTGTAATATATCTGCAATTCTACTGGCCCAATATGAGCCGCCCAATATCTGTATTTCCGGCGCACGTAGTGTGCTATAGCACAGTGGTTTGTTGTGTGCTGCTGCACAACTGCCAGGTCGCAAGTTCGATTCCTAGTTCCCGTGATTCTTTTTCCCTCAAAAAAAAAAAATATCTGTATTTCCGGCAGCCCAATATAATAAAAATATATGCTCTCGGCCCGCTCCCCTTCTCCCGCATCTCATCCATCCCCTGCTCCCCCTCAAAAAAAAAAAAAAAAAAAAAAAAATCCACCCCCTGCGTCGATGGAGACGCCGTCGCCTGCGTGATCTCCGGCGGAGGCCAGCGGCGTGCTTCCTCCCGCACCACCCCATCTTCCGAACCCCCACCCACATCACAGTCTCAAACTCAGCCCCGCCACGTCAATGCGGCCGCCCAATATCAGCACCTGCTGACCGCGCCTATATCGACGCGACCGCAGCACTGCTGGTCTTCCTCCTCCTCGCTCTTTCTGCATGC
Organism: Poa pratensis; assembly: GCA_947311845.1. NCBI lineage: Eukaryota > Viridiplantae > Streptophyta > Magnoliopsida > Poales > Poaceae > Poa > Poa pratensis. The sequence goes on from CAMZMU010000073.1 coordinate 21,972,770, forward strand.
CGAATTGCAGATCTTCCCTGTCCCTGGCTGCCTCCGCGCGCGCCGCATAGAACTGCTCAAGGTTCGTCTCTTCTCTCTCTCTGTGTTTGTGTATAAATAGGAGGTTGGGTGATGCAGTCCAGCTATTTGATCGAATGTGCAAAAAGAGCGTGGCTCTGTTTCTCCAAGAATTGATTGCCTCCTTCCTTGAGACAGAGAGGTCTCTACATAGTATTTGTGATGATGCAATTTCAGGCCATATGTGTTTGCTGCTGCTTATACGGAACAGAGAATAGAGATAATGTTGCTGCTTATATATTGATGTGGATGTTTACTTCTTGCCGTAGCTAATTCACGGATTTGTACTTCCTCACTAACAACCAGAGTGGTATCTCTTCAAGACTACACAGCTGGAGGCATCTCTGGGGTACGCTGAGTCTTTCTACAGACCATAGCTTATGTTCCATTGAATTTTGGAGGTGATAACTGATAATTTATGTGCTACAGGTACACTGCTACACGGATTTGGTGAATGGTTTCTTGGAGATAAATGAATATGACAAGGCTGAGAGATATCAAAGAGGACAAAAAGGTCACTCCCAGTGAGAGTATTTAGTACGTGCGCAACCAAGTGAGGAGCCTCAGAAACGAGAATGGTAGGACGACTTGTGGGTACGAATGATCGTAAGATTAAGTTTGTCAAGTGCGTCTATCCTAGAATCATACAACAGACCAACCAGTCTTGACTGGATTGAAGCATTGAGATTGTAGTTTCTTTCTGAACTTACTAAACTCTAGTCGTAGGTTTGTGTATCTCAGCTAAATGAAACAAGCATCCTACTGGTCCAGTGCATTCCAATGTCTTTTAAAGGCATGGTACATAAGTCATGACATGGTTTAGAGTAAAATTGTACCTAATTATATGGCCAAGAAAATAGAAGGCTTTGTTGGGTGTATATATAACAGGAAATGGTACTTGATGGTCCGTAAAGACTTCGTTAGAATAATACTTACGAGATCCCACAAAAATCATTAGTACTTTGCTTCTATATGTGCATGAAGAGGGGGTATGTAGGATGCACCAGTGGACTACTAATCTAATAGATACTAGCAGTTTTGTTTCATTGTCCAGTATTTGTTTACATGCTGGAGAATATGGCTGCAGCCTCAAAATATAATACTATAGAAATGGGCGATTGCTTACCTGTAGTAAACGGTAGGTACGTGTAGATCTCGATTGCATTTATGATAGGCCCTTTGGAAAAATCATCCCTCTTTCTTAAATTTAGAAAGAGAAGACGATGAACTGATACATTGATATACCTTGGCTCATAGAGACGGTATTTACCTCCAGCCTGCGCTGCTACATCAACAGTCAAACCAGTGTATTCTGTCCAATCTGCAACCTCTACCGTGAAATTTCTGGTGTCAGATGGGGCCAGATCTTCTACTTCTGCGAAGTACGTGGCAACCCATGAATTCCCTTGGGGCTTCTCGAACAGAAACTCGTAGGACAACCCCCTCTGGCCAGTCACCGCAGTCTGCATGACCCTTTGGGGAGGTTCTTCCTTTGTGCGGACATAAATTTGTCTCGTAGTGTTTACCCGCCTGGTCCCTCTGGCCCTTTCAAGTGGTCTCACCAAATCAGATTCCCAGATTCTGTCGAACGGGTCATCCGGGTACCTGAGGCATAAAAAGAGAGTGAGAGTGAGTTTTAGTAAAGCCATGCAATTACTAATGTAGCTACGCTAACTAGCTATGACAGAAATATCTTAATCCATTGCAATGGCAAACAGAACCGTGTTCTCATACTAGGCTATGTCTTCATGGTACCTGACTGCCAATGTTCCTGTTGATGTGATTTTGCCAAAACAATGCTCACATAATTATTTTGATACCATGGTACCTTTGACCCCTTCCTTATAGATGATTCAAGAGACAGTAATGATGACTTTGTGCCCTCTGGACCTTGGGATGATGATAACTTGTGCAACGGCCATGTCGATGAAGGGAATGCTGGTTGTGATATAGAAGAGCATGTATATCTTATTGCTGAACCAGGACAGGTGTGCCCCCACTCCCCCCTGCTGCTCTGAAGACATTTCTAATTTTATGTGCTTATACTGGTGGATATACTTCTGTCTTTTTGTATTTCAACATGCATCTGAATGAACAATGCACTAAAGTACTTTTCATTCCCGATTAATATTTAAAAATAGATGTTAACCAGTGGCTAGAAAATCATCAAATGTGTCGGCAGTATTGTATGCTTAATTGGTAGATAGTGGTTTCCAATATTTTGTTTCTGATCTCCACTACTGAGCAGTACTATCATCCGCTGTCTTATTTGTTTGCTTATAAGATTCACCTTTATGATTCTACTGTATGTAACGCTTGTGATTGCGCTTGCCATATTATATTACAAGTTTACTGTAATATACTGATCAAATCGAAACACATATAGAACATTGTTTTTTGAAATAATCAGTTGGAAGTTTGCTTTATGGCTTCAACCTTCTACCTATGCTGTTCCATTTCACTTCAACGAATTGGTTGAGGTTCAGTGACTTGTATGCACTAAGCGCCTAGGTTCAGTTTTCCACTAAACACTAAGTCTACACTCTTATAGTTCACTACTGTAATGGCACACAGAAAATCTGAAATAATTTGACAACAGTCAGAAGACATGCATCTAACATACCATACAATTTCTGGTTAAAACTCGAGCAACTCATGAAAAAATGCCAAATTTAGCTAACTCTGAAATGATCTTCTTCTCGTGCTTTTCTGTATGATACCCCGTCAAATTTCCTTTCTTATTTCTGGGAGTGTGGATTGAATTTTGATCTGATTTTTCGTGTTTTGTTTGAAGGTTGTCAGAAAAATGTGATGTTTTCCTTTTAACTTTTTGAATGGTTATAAAGAGTTCTGGTACACTCTTCTAGGATCCAAGCATAATCTTGTTAGATGTAGACATGTACTCCCTCCGTTTTTAAATATAAGATGTTAAGGTGTTGCACAAGTTGATTAGATTCACACTAATGAGTGCACATATAAACTAAAACATGTCTAGATACATGTGGATACATGTGCATGTGGAAAAAGGCTAAAATCTTATACTAGACATGTTTTTAGTGGACATCAAAATTTTGAGTATTGAAAAAACGGAGGGAGTGGTAATCATGAACTTCAATAACGGAAATTTTTGAGTGGACACACAAGTGTATGCACAGAAGAGTAAACTGCAGGCAGATGTTACTGAATTACTCCATTAGTTTCATAATATATGTCCATGCCATATGCACAAACAAGATGCACATAATCTAAGAAAATGTTCATCATATTAGACCTCAACCATATTTTGAGCATGTAAGAACCATTTGGTCTTTTTTACCGCATTAAAACAGAGGCATGAAGTGAAACAATTGCAACATCGACACGACTTTTCCTCATGTTGCACATTGTCAAACAGTGTGTACTGTACTTGCATTTTGAAACAGAGGAGGTGAGCTGTAGGCCAAATTATCTAAGCTATTTTGACTTGCACTCATCTATCATTCCATATAAGGATTTTCATGATTTATGTATGATCCTGATGAGCTATCTGGTTCAAGCTTGTACACGGCGAATCACTTCATGATGAACCTGCACATCAACGGCTGGGAGATCTTCCAGTATCATGCACGTCACACCTCTATTTCATTTATCTGTTGCATCTGGCAAATGATCTCGGCTGGAAGCTGCACGACCGAGGTCGACGTATACAACATCATTCCGACCTATGCCCAGGGGCGGATGCAAGTGTTGGTTCGGGGGTGCATAGGACACCTGGTAAAAAATATATTTGTAAAATGAGTATTTTTAACCATATGTGCACCACCTGCACCCCTCTCTTAGTGAACACCGGGTAAAAAATATATTTGTAAAACAAGATTTTTACAGTTGGGGCACCACCAGCACCCCTCTCATCAGCTCTCCCGTCGCCCCTGTCCTCTTCTGTTAGATTGTGTGTGTCTGTGATGTTTTAGTGACGCGTTGTGTATCATGTAATGGTGGTATTCTAACCAACCTATGATGGACCTGAGATTGACTTCGTTGGCTGCAAGCACAATGGTTTATTTTGTAGTGGGAACAAGTAGAAATCAACATAGATTGACCAAAGAGATGATAGACTGCCGTGGAGCTTTCAAAACAAAGCTAAGGTGGGTTTTCAGGGCTCAGCGCACATTCACGCTGGAGATACAAAAGCCCGATGTTTAATTGCTGATTTGGTCTATCATTTCTTTGCTCCATCTATGTTGATTGTGCCCAAAGAACAACAGGAAAACATGGACAACCAAAGGTGGGTTTTCAGAACACAGCTAAGGTGGTGCGGTTTTGGTGGATGATGATTGAAAGTTTAGCTCTGAATCGTTGTATAAATAAACATGCTGTTTGACATGCTTATGATGGAATTTTAGAAGTTCTGTTTTGCCCTTGAAAAAACAAATTGTGCTTTAATGGGTGAATTCCATTTCTTTTTTGGTTTAGAACCAGCTGATGATAATCTGTTTTCTTATGTCAATTGTCCAATTAATAGAGCTGCTATGCTGCCAAAAATTTACAACAGATTTTGCATGTCTTAGTTCTCAGAACTGAAAATAGGAAATTTGGTTTAGACCTTTGGCTAATATATTGTATTTATTGCAACTTCATAGTTGAGTTGCTATTGTGGTCGTTGGTGATTATATCCAACATCAACCCTAGTTTCTAACCGTGTAATAGAACTACATGGTGGGAGCAAGTAACAAGTGAATAATAAATTACCAATAAGGAAGACGATGTATACCTGACTGACTCGTTGCTTTCTGCGCCGAAATTTATCCTCGCGGAAAGACGAAGGAAGAAGTTCGCCTCGTACGGAGTGGAGTAGAGCGATCCGCTGAACATTCGCACCTCCAGCGTCGAAATGAATGGACGGCCCGCCACCGCGTCTGAGAGACACACACTAAGCTTCGTTGTCGGCGTCAGCACAATGGCCTCCTCAGCCTCAACGGAGTCCGGATCGACGATCACGACAGTGGACCACTCTGTAGTTCCGAGTGAGATCCTGAACTTGGGGTAGACCGGGCTCTTGTCGAAGCTGCCGTAGAGGAAAGTCGCCCTGACTAGGTACCGTGCCCTCTCCATGACATCTATGCTGTAGCAGTACTTCCTGTTGTCCACAGGGAAGTACCTCAAACTCTTGAACTGCTTCTGAACTTGCTGGGTATGGGGAGGCAAGGTTGCTGTCTGACCACTGGAGATGAATTTGGAATCAGAAACCCAATGGATTCCGATTTCATCTGTGTAATCACCAGTCTTCCCACCACAGTCCAAGCTAAGGAAACCTGCATCATGGAAAGGACAAAAAAATTGTTTTGATTCTGTCAAATGCAATGCAAATCAACATCAGCTGTGATTTTTTTTGTTATTGTTACAAAGAAGAATTTCTTTTGGTTCAGAGTAACAAAAGCATACAAGTATTATACAAATAAATAAATAAGTAAGAAAAACTTGTAAAAGATATCATTAAGAAGAAACGATTTTTTCTCATAATTTAGAAGAAACAACCCAATCCAGTGAAACAACGCATCCCTACAGTTACTGGGCCGGCCCATGTCGGACAACTAGCTACTGCCAGCTGATACGGCCGCATTGAGCGATATAATGTCGGGCCACAAAACCTATATGCCGCCCCTTAACGCGAGCGCTGGCGGTTTTCCTTTTATTTTGTTTCTGTTTCTTTATGTTTTTTTCTGTTTCTTTTTTCTTTTTCTTTTTCATTTTTTTCGTTTTTTTCATTTTTTTGAAAATGATTACAATTTTGAAAAAGTTCCATTTTTAAATGGTTCTAAATTGAAAATAATTTCAATTTTGAAAATGTTTCCATTTTTAAATGTTTTAATTTTGAAAATGGTTTCATTTTGAAAATGGTTCTAAATTTCAAATGGTTCCAATTTTTTAAATTAAACACTTTATAATGGTTCAAAATTTAAAAATGGTTTCAAATTAAAACGGTTCCAAATTCGAAAATGGTTCCATTTTAAAAATGGTGCCAAACATAAAAATGGTTTCAATTTTGAAAATATATTCACTTTTAAAAATGGTTCCAAATTTAAAAATGATTTCAATTTGAAAATGGTTCCAATTTAATGGTTTCGAACTTAAAATGGTACAAATTAAAAAAATGGTTCCAAATATGAAAATTGTTCATTTTGAAAATATTTTCCAATATGAAAATGGTTCCAAATTTAAAAATGATTCCAAATTTAAAAATTGTTCATTATTTAAAATGGTTCCAAATTTAAAATGGTTCCAGATTGAAAAATTGTTTCAAGTTTAAAATTGTTCATTTTTTAAATGGTTCCAAATTAAAAAAATTCATGGAAAAATTGTTTCGAATTTAAAATGGTTCCAAATTTAACGAATGTTCATATTCGAAATTTTGTTCGTATTGAAAAAAATGATATTCGAAATTTGTATTTTATTGAAATCTTATGTTTTTTTAAAACTAAAAATTGAATAGAAATAAAAGAAAAAAGATGAAAAGAACTCACTGAAAAATAAAGAAAGAAGCAAAAAAAAATCATATGAAAAAAGGAAAAAACTGAATGGGCCGCCCACTAGCGGGTTCCCTTCAGGCGGCGCTAGAGCGACGCGCCCCTTGCGGGCGATGTATATCAGTTCCCGTGTCGGGCGCCCAATATTGCAATTTTCAATGACATTCCACACTAGTATCTACTAAAAAAAACTAGTACTTCAATTTTCATTTTTCTGGGGGGATGGCGTATATATTTTATAAGTATATGAACATCATGCATGAACCCTTTGGTTAACTAATATTATTTTCTAATACATGACGTGTTATCAACAACATTTTCCTTTTGAAAATAGGTTAACATTTTCACACATGCACATGTTCAGACGTTCAGTTACCTGGCTGAGCCGTAGACGGGGTAAAAGACAAGAGCAGCAGCAGCAGGTAGATGAGCAGCAGCGGGGGACACCATGAGACCTGCACTCGATCGTCTAATCATAATCTGCACAAATTAGCAAAAATATGTTATTCACTGCATGCATGTACGAGTCGAGAGAATTTAAAATATGTGCAGTGCACAAAATAAATTAAGAAACTCAAGTTTCGTCAAAACAATGTAGAGTAAATTAAATTAATCGGCAGGGCACTGAATATGAGTGCTAATTAGCATGACATTGAATTCGTAGGTATGTTGGTGCAGAGTAAATTGCATAAAGCTATCACTATCACATTTAGGGGCTAAATTAACAGGGGTATCTCTTTGGGATATTTTTCAGTAACTATCCGTTGTGAGGCGGCCCTAGCGGGCAATTATCTATCTACACAAGCTCGATCAGGAAATAGGGTTAATGGAAGTTGGCCTTAGGTGTAATAAGACTCACAGTTACAATCGTATAGTGAGGATGCACATCTGTGTCTAAAAAAAATACTGATATGCTGCTAGGGAAATTAGCGAATCGGTGAAAGTGTGTGTTGGAAGATGATTTGATGAAGCAAACGGTTCAGGCAGGGTCTTAGATGCAGCTTGAGGAAGGCTTTACGATTGCAGCGGGAGGCCGACAGAATCCGTGTTACGTTGGTGCACGTACGACAATGAAGCAATGGGGAGAGGGAGTACACCACACCGCCTCGGACCTCGACGTATCTGCTAGGCCTACCTCGAGGAGGAAGACGGGGTCCTTCTTGGACACTCGGGTCAACCAGAGTGAGCACACTGAGCAGCTGGGAGATTTAGGAGCAGGAGCTCCACGTCGTCTTCTGCAGCCTGCCGCCTAACCATGGTTGCGGACGGCCGGTGCTGGAGATCGTTGCGGTGTCAGCCAGTGGGTGGGACGTTGGCAGCAGCACTCGACGGCAGGGACGGCACACGATTCTGCTCCAGGTAGATAGTCGTCGACGGCGGCAAGGGTTATGGGCGCGGCAGCGAAAAATGACGGCGCTTCCTGCTGTCCGCCCGGCCACGACGGCGGCTCGCTCGAGTACCCGGTGTGCCGCTGTCCTCCAGCTCGCTCTCCACGCCGTTCTAGGGGGGCTCGCTGGGGATGGAACGCGGTGTCGCTGCGGACGGCGGGGCGAGACGGCAAAGGCGTACTTTGCACCGGCGGCGCCGGTGGATGGGCGGCGACACGGAGGTTTTACGCTGAACCTAGAGCGGCTGTGCTGTCGGGGGAGAGAGTGAGGGTGGTGTGCGAGAGCTATGGAGGGAATGATGTGCGCAATCGGGGGAAAAGGAGGAAAGTGGGGTGGGGAGAACGAAAGAATCGTGGCCGTTTGATCTTCAGCGATGGGGTGTAGATTTAATTTTCGTGCCAAGTTTGCTCTTTTTATAAGTATATATAGTGTAGATTCGGTACCATCAACTAATACACATGGAGTGAAAATAAACTAATACTGATGAAGAGAGAAGGAAATAGATTTGGTATGACATGTGGGGCCATCAATATTGACTGCTTGGGGGTCTGCAAACTGAAGAAAAAGAAGGCCTTGTTTCCCTAATCTGGTCGACAAGGATCGAAAGCCAGGGTGGTCTTTAAACCTCTTGCTGATCAGCCGGCGGTCTAGCTATCTACCATGCAGGTGGCTACTTTCTATCTCACACCCTCCATGACTTTTCATTGCCGCCGGCCGGTTATCACTTGTGGCCTGTGGGTGGTTTGCTTCGTGGTTTCATTTTGCTATACATAGATATAAGATGTGATATTGTCCTGTGGAATTGGAGTAGAGCATGCCTTTTGACTGATATGCGGCATATGCCTCTCTAGAGCGCGGCATGCATGTGCATTGCTTTGGCAAGCCTGCATCGTTTACCCTAGACGGCAAGATGAGCTTTGGCGTACTCTTTAAGCAAACGTCCATTCTTGGCAGCGACGCTTTGAGGGTATTCGCGCGGTAAAGCTCCGAGCAAAAGTAGAAACGTTGATCGGGATTTAAACTTTGTGCTGAATTAGGTCATAAAACTCTGATTCTTACTCATGTTCTACCTACACTTGTCTCCACCTCTCAAAACAATCACAAACGCAACAGAGCAATTTTATCACGATCGATGCATCTACATGATCGTTTCTTCCCTAAGTTAATTAGGCGCCAAAGTGTGATGTGATGATTCAGAAACAATTAATGCAAGCGCGCGGCAGCTATGTATGAAAGGGATTTGGCATGGCTGAAATACATCTCCATTCTGTGCTCTCATGCCGTATTTACACTCCCTTCCACCTCTAGCTCCAACCAACGCAGTTTCCAAATCCATCTCTACCGACAGCCAATTACCTACCCTCTGCACGTTACAATCTATTTATGAATTATGTGGGCCAAGCATCTGTTATTATTCCACGACGAGGAACAGTCACACTCATGATTTGTTGCCAATCACATGAAGTAAGTAAATTGATGATCGATGCATCTGGAGATTACACGGCAACGAATACATCCCCATGGACGCAGCGCAATGTGGTGGGATGATTCAGGTGGATCAACATGCACCGTTGGGGAGGCGAGAACCTAACGGCATGTACTCTTGAACAATGATCCTGTGATCGCAGAAGCCTATTAGGTTCATGAAGCTAGCACGCTTTCATCGTTAGGACATGGGCAAAAAAACTCCATTTTGCCTTGATCTGCTTGTGTAACAGCGCGCTACAATATTGATGTGAGGGGAATTTAAACGGGTGATCATCATCTACATTTGTTACTCGTCATGCATGCGTGGTAGGTATATTAGATATGAACTATTATTATTATATTAGGGTGTGAGCGGTAGCCATAATCTGGTCGCTATGGTTTTTTAGAAATGCCAAGATTTTTAATAATAAAAATGCAGGTACTCTATCGTTTAACAAGTTTTCTCCGCTCATGGTGTATGTTACAATGATGCAATATCGAGAATCTTTTTACGGAGACATGTGTACGACTGAAGGGAACAACGAGGGTATTTTTATCCAACATATATGCCCACTTGATTTTCGGTTTGGTCCACTCACAGTTTGCTTTTTAGTTTCTTGTTACCTCACTGGATTGTGGCTATATGCCTTTGCTATGCAGAGACCGGGCGTAATGCTTAAACATTTTCAACAATAATTCCCTTTATAAAAAAAATCAAAGCCTCATGTGCAAAAACTGTTCATCCAGCGTTTAATAAAAAAAAAAAACTCCAACGAGATGCTACCCTAGCTGCTCATTCATGTCCCTTGAGGGCTAGGACTGGGAGGCAGCATGTCTCCCGTTAAACATGTTACCAGACTTCCTTGTAAGCTGCCTTAGACATGGTAATGCATTGATTTTTTTTTTGGAACAAACAAGGGCGCCGACGGCGACGCCAATTTTCATTCAGCTCGGCTGCACCAGGCAGCTAGTAATACAATGTCCTGGAGATGTACATTTTGTAAAGCTAGAAGTACAGGGTATTCTTCTGCATTGTGAGCTGAACTAAAGCATCTAAATATAGGTTGATTTAGGCTTTGCCTAAGCACCTGTGCTGCACAATCATGGGCTATTTGATTAAACTTCCTCGAGATGTGGAAAACCTGCGGTACGGAGCCAGGGGTGACCTGAAAGTAATTTGCAAGGGTTGCTCTAGCATTCCACCGCAGAAGTGAGTGATCTAGTCTTCTTGTAGCTGCCACTTATGTTAAAACCTGGTTATGTGTTAGAATTTTTGGCTTCTGGATGTGCAATATTTGTGCTAACTTTGCCGCCAAGAGGAGAGCTTTTGCTTCTGCCTGGAAAACTGTTGGTTCACATGGTGCGGCAGCTTGTATCTTGATGTACCATCTCCTCGAGTCGGATATATCTCGGATGTGGATTCCTATTCCAGTTGCTTCATGTCCCTCCATTCCTGAAATTTTCCTGCATTTCCACGTTGCATCTACAAAGATAATGTTACATTCAAAGAAATTGTCGGGTGTAATTGTGGAGACTTGTCTCCGGTTTTGTTCATTACCAGAGCTGGTAATGTGGGTTCATAAACCTGCAATTGTAGATGACTATTTTCCTTCGCAGTATAAGAGGAAGGTTTATAAAGCTCAAGATTATTAAGTAGTGCTTGAGTGTTAATGAATATCTGGTAAGGCTCTTGATGTCTACGCACACTTCTATTCTTGTAGACAGTGTTGGGGGCTACAAGTGCAGAGGTTTGTAAAGCACCAGCATGTTTCTCTTAAGTTAGTAATCCAAGGTATATCGAACTCAGGGAGGTAGAGCTCAAAGATATCCCTCTCAAGCAACCCTGCAAGTAAGATACAAGAAGTTTCTTGTGTCCCTAACACACCCAATACACTTGTCAGGTGTATAGGTGCACTAGGTCGGCGAAGAGATATTAGAATAAAGTGATTAAAAGTGGTAATTGCAATCTGAAATAAAATGGTAGCGAGAAAACATGCAGCAGAACTGAGAGTAAACGGTGGTTCAATGCTTGGAAATAAGGCCTAGGGATTATACTTTCACTAGTGGACACTCTGAACAATACGAATCATAATTGAACGCATAGGTACTTCCTCTTCACATGCTACTCCGAACCATTCTCCCATAGGATAACGAACACCAATTCATTGTGTAGGCTATAAAAGCACGCCTTAAAGTCTGTATTCCACATCTAGGGCACCCCGCGCTGTCACTACGAGCGACCTAACATAGTACTAAACAAACACCACAATATCATAGATACATCCAACACAAGAACACTCATGGCAAGTAACCCTATAATCTTTAATCCAAAGAGTCACACACGGCACGAGCACTGTCAACTTCGCACCTTGGGACAAAGGTGACTCCGGAGATTACATTGATAAAACCACTTGAGTAGCATATTTATAACATAATGAAGGGGAAAAACATCTACTACTTCAACCTAGATTACAATTCTCATGATCACAAATAGATCACACCATGAGAGAGAGATAAACACCACATAGCTATCGGCATGCGCCCTCAGCCTCGATAAAGAACTACTCCCTCCTCATCATGGGAGACAGCAACGACGATGATGGAGGCGGTGGCGTCGATGGAGATGGCTCCGGGGGCAATTCCCCGTCCGGGCAGGGTGCCGAAACAGAGACTTCTGTCCCCCGAATTAGGTTTTTGGTGCCGGCGGAGCTACGAAACTTTTTTGGAGAAATCTTCGGCACTAGTAGGAAAAGGCTTATAGCCACCAGCATACCGCTGGCGGACGCCGTTTCCGTCCGCCAGCGCTTCGACCGCTGGCGGGCGGTTTTCGGCGTCCGCCACTGGTTCTGGACGTACCGCTGGCGGACGCGATCCCTGCCCGCCAGCGGTAGGCGCAGAAATTTGGGACGGGGCGGGGCAAACTACCGCTGGCGTACAGAATACGTGCCCGCCAGAGGTACCAAATGTACCGCTGGCGGACGCTCTATAGTGCCCGCCACGGTAGTTGCGTCGGCTGAGCTCAGCGGGAAAAAAAGGGGGACAGTACCGCTGGCGGGCGGACTAAAGCGTCCGCCAGCGGTCAGTTGCGTACCGCTGGCAGGCACACTAAAACGTCCGCCAGTGCTAACTTAGACTGTAATCCAAATAACTACGAAAATCTATTTATGGAAATAATTTGTAAATTCCCTTCGGAACCATTGCTTCCTATATCAAGACACACCTATGTGTCGAATATGAGCACTTTATCACAAACTATGCGTTGAGACTTAACATAACAGGTTGATTCGAATTGAAACCTTTGTAGTTGTTTCTATACATGATAGTGCTTTTGTCGAAAACCTGTGAAACTTTTGTCGAAAAGCAAGTTTATCATTTCACATAGCAACTAGTACACTGACAATGGTTTCCCGGCTTCGCCCGGCTTCACGGTTAATTCTTCCCAGTTTCGCGGCTTCGTTCATGGTTTCCCCGCTTCCCGGCTTCCCGCCGATTTCACGTTTTTCCGGCTTCCCGGTTTCACGTTTTCCCGGCCGGTTTCCGGCCGGTATCCATATCTTTATACCGGTAAATCGAAATTCAAAATTAAAGTAATTAATATTTATGATGAATTCGATCGATCGGAAAAATGAATGATAGGAAATCCAAATATTTCGATCCTTAATATTTAGGTAACCGGATACATATCAGAGAAGACACAACGGCACACACACATCGATCTCGCTATATAGACTACTGATCAACGACATTAAGACGATCGCCATTGGTATTATAGCCACGTAGACTATCCCACTTCCGCGCAATCTCGAAGCCGAGGCGAGCGTCAAGAGCGGCGTACTCGACTTGCTCGTAGCTCAATGGCACGTTGCCCCATCCGCGAATCCGGAGGTCTTCTTCGTCGTCGTTCTTGTCCTTCTTCTTCTTCTTGTTCTTCTTCTCCAGTTTTGTCCCAATGATAGCATTGGAGAGAGCAACAAGACTCGGAGTAGGATTGTCGGTTGGGTTCCGCCTATCCCTCTGGAGGTTGACCACAGACTGAATTTCAATTCCGTAGCAGCGCAGCATCCGCAAGTCATTGTGGATAGCCACGCCGTAAAACTTGATGGTTTTGTCAGCTAAGAAATCCACGAGGAGCTGCGGCTTCCTATCAGCCCAGCAGATCTGGAAGACAAGTGTCTCGGTTGCCACCGAGAGTTGAAGGACGGCGGCGTGCTGCTGTTTCTCGGGTGGAAGATTGTTCTGTGGACCCGGGAGAACGTCGGTGAACTCGCAGTCAAGTCCAACGCACTTGATCGGTGCAGCGTCGAGATAGAACTTCTTCACGTCGCGGTTCCACCTCTCCACGCGTGATGCACGGAGGGTGACCATAGCTTGAAGCGCATATCCTCCTTTACGAAGTAGTACAACCGAGACCGAAGCCGAGGCCCTGGAACGCGCGCGAGTGGCTGATCCATTGGAAATAGTAGAGAGGATTAGAGAGAGAGATTTGTGTGTGTGCTTTAGGCCATGGATTAGTGGCCTTTTATATAGGGTGGAGAGGGAGGCCGGTGGCCAGGCAGCAATGAAAACGCGGCGGCGGACTGATCATCTTCCAACGCCATTAAAATGCACACATGCATGGCGGCTGGTCGATCATCTTCCAAAGCAAAATTAAAACGCCCAATTAAAGTGGCGCGCTTGATCAGCTTCCAAAACGCACGACGGCGTGGTTTGAAAGCGCACGCAGCGCGGGAGATAAAGAGGTTTCTAAATGATAAAAAAAAAGAAAAACATGAAATAAAAAATGGATCTTATCGCTGGCGGACGGAAAACGCCGTCCGCCAGCGGTATGTTTGGGCCACTTACATGTGGCCCCGCTGTCTCCCCTCCAAATTCCCAACGCACGCCTCCCATGTCCAAATTCGCCACGCGCGAAGGCCCGGCCCTGTCCAAATTCCCTCCAGCGCCGCCTCTGCCTCTCGCGCCCACGCCGCCTCTGCTCGCCGTCGCCACCGCCGTCCTCCTCTCTCGCTGCCCTTTTCTCTCTCGCGCGCCCACACCGCCCCAAATGCCCACGCCCACGGCCGACACGCCCCACGCATCGACAGAGACGACCGCGCCCCCGACCGCGCCACCGTCGACGGCCCTGAGCGCCCCGCGCACCTCAGCCCGCCGCCCAGACAAGGTAAGCTTGCCGCACCCCTCCTCTCCTCCTAGCTAGCACCCACACCCACAAGGTGTTTGTGGGTTTGCCCAACCCAATTTTTTTAGAAATTAGGGTTTCAAATTTAAGAATGTGTGCGGCATTGTGGCATTGTGTGTGGCATTGTGGCATTTCAAATCTGTTTGCCTTTTGTGGAGATGATATATATGTGCGCGACATTGTGGAGATGATATATATGTGTGCGGCATTGTGGAGATGATATATATGTTTACAGGTACCCTAGAGACCCTTGAGATTGTCGGAATGTTGATTAATTTCCATTTCGGCAAATTCGGGTACTCCATATTCCATAATTTTAGCAAAGGTCATGTCGAATTTTTTCATGAAATTTGGCATGCCTTGCTAAAATTATGACATATGGAGTACCCGAATTTTTCATCACCATCCAAGTGAATTTTTCCTTATAGTGTTGTTTTACTAACTATGATTTTTTGTGTGTGCGCGTAGATGACAAACAATATGGAGGCCGGGACTTCTAGAGGTGGAGTCAACGAGGAGCCGGGTGATAGTTATTTGCAGATGGTTCGGAAGTCAATCGCCGCCGAGATGGATGTCGACGATGATAGGGTGGTGGAGAACAATTCCGATGCCGAGACCACATCTCGTGATGTCGGAGGTGGCGAAGAGACCACATCTGGTGACGGCGGAGGTGGCGAAGAGAGCACATCTGCTGGCGGCGGAGGTGGCCACGAGACCACTACTGCTGGCGGCGAAGGTGGCCACGAGACCACTTCTGCTGCGGCGAAGGTGGCCACGAGACCACTTCTGCTGCGGTGGAGGTGCCCCGAGACCACATCTGTTGTCGAAGAAAGTGGTAACGAGACCACATCTGCTGGCGGATCAACGCGTCAACATAAGCCAAGGCACCGAAACAAGCTCCCTAGCAGTCGACTAACATTTACTGCGGTGAACCCAGATGGGATTCCTACGAAGCCATACAAATATGCAAAAGATACGGCTTAGCCTTGGGATGCATTGTGCGGGACTTCGGCAACATCAACCAGGAGAACATAAGGGATAAAGAGAACTTACATGTGGCCACACACCTTCTTTCCAAGTTGCACGCATCGTACCAGTTCCTGAAAGACTACGACAACGTTGATATCAAGGGCAATATCGTAAACACATTCGCTCTCAGCAAGTTCAGCAAAGCCTTTTCAACTTGGAAATCAGAAGTGAGAAAAGGCCATTCTTGATGGTGATGATTACGCAAAGATCAACGCCAACTGGCCCTCCATTTCTGAAGAAGACTACAACATTTTCAAGGAGAAACAAGGCCTAGCTTCAACAAAGGCGCTATCCTGGTGGGGAAAGATATGCATGGAAGAATTTAGGTCCCCACAATCTCGGATGTCATGGATACGATGGGGCTAGCCCTGTTTAGGATAAGCAGGACAGAGAAAGGAAAGGGCTAGACCCCTATGCCAAGATCAAAGACCCGATGGCGAGACGATATATCAGATCCCATTACAGGGACGACCCCAAGAATCCAGGGCACCTTGTCTTGAACGCGGCAGTCAAGGAACTTGAGAAGGAAATTCTGATAGAAGAACAACTTTCTCAAAGCGACTCATCATCTGTGACGAAGGCCCCGTGGGACACCTCTTTCCACAGGGCGCTAAACAAGAGAAAGAATAAGGAGGTCGCACTTCCGCCGCATCGTGGCCGGGTGATCGGGGCCGGAGTCGGTCGCAAACGGTCAAATTACTACCCGGAGTCCAAGGAGGAGCAAAGTGATAGGAGGGCTAGTTCCATGCAGGCCAACATTGACAGCGCAGTGACAAAGGCCGTGGCTGCCATCCTTCCAACCATATATGAGTCATTTGGGAGTTGGATTAAGGGGGGCAAAAAGGACCTAGGCCCGTTCCCAGCTTACCACACAGCATAATAGGTAGCAACAAATCCAACAATGTTCCACTTGCCAACCCTAATCCTGATAGAGATGAACAAACGCCACCCGCCAACCCTAATCCCAACAGATACGTACATGGCTCCGCGGAGCGTAGCAGCCCTTCCATCTCTTGCACGCCGGGGGCCGTCCCCGGTCCGTCGCCATTAGATGAGCTCAACGCCCTCATAGTAATTTTATTAACCATGCCTTACTTTCCCAAGTAAGTCATTACCTAGCCACCATAGATAACATATTTTCGTACGTTTTATCGTTAATTTTGCATAAGTGAGAATGATGGTCTCTTTTCATTGTTTTGTGCAGGAACCAAGACGCCACCCTCATCGTTATGTACCCTAAAGAGTCGAAGGCCTTCTATCTCGATGCGGGTAGTGAAGATAAGAAAGACTACAAGCACATCGGTTACTGCTATCAAAATGAAGGCATCGTAAGAAGATTAAACCTTAAGCGAGACAAGGTGTCATTCATCCACAAAGTGGATCTACCCTACATCAAAAAGGCGCATGGCAGTCTGACGGAGGCCTGGTATGGCATCTATCTGATGGAGCAGTTCGTACGGAATCACCGAAAACTAGAATTTCCAGTTGCTATGGATAAATGGTGCAAAGACATGGCGAAATCCACTGATGCTGATATCACGGAAAAGTTTGCTCTAATCCAGAAGAGGTTTGCTTCAATAATCTTCACGGATGTTTGTCCTGCAACGCCACCCGGGTTGTTCTACTACCAAGGTGCATGCCCATCTAATGTCGATATACAAAATCGCATAGCACAACAGTGTGACGACAGGCCATTCAACTCTTTGAATGGTTCTGAACCATTCCGCCTAAGCCAATGTCAAGGCCGACCACGATGAGCCAGAAGTGAAAGGTGTGTTGTCGATTTAGTACTCTTGTTAAATTAAATTGCCTAGCTCTAGTTTACACCATCTCTCTTAAATTGCCTAGCTATAGTCTTCCAATAATACTTCATTCCTTTACAATGCCGATGATTAAAATGATGTGGCGCACTACATGAATTCTGATAGTTTGTTGAACCTTGTATCATGCACACATACAAGTTCTGTGCCTCCTACTTGGTTCAACAAGGTTATCAGAATTCCTTGTGTGCTTCCAATAATATTCGAAGTATGAGGCATAATATTTTTTTGAATCTTGTTTTGTCTAAGTCTTCCAATAATACTTCATTCCTTTACAAAGCCGATGATTAAAATGATGTGGCGCACTACGTGAATTCTGATAGTTTGTTGAACCTTGTATCATGCACACATACAAGTTCTGTGCCTCCTACTTGGTTCAATAAGGTTATCGGAATTCCTTGTGTGCTTCCAATAATATTCTAAGTATGAGGCATAATATTTTTTTGAATCTTGTTTTGTCTAAGTCTTACAATGCCGATGATTGAAATGAGGTGACACTATGTTATTCAGGGGTGTTGTGAGTGAGCCCTATAATGCAAGAAAACATATCTTCTGCATCATACTGGCTTGCTCACACCATCCCTGAATTTGTGTGTCCAATCTATTATATGAGGCATTCTTCCTAGTTGGCGTAGTTTATTTTGTGTATACTTTGTTTATTTATGCACGACAGGTCAACAATTTAGTTGCCTAGCTAACATTTTTATTTGCCTTTTGTGTATACTTACAAATGAAGAAGTGGAGAAGTTGTCAACGCCAAGAGGACGTGAAGCCACTGAAAGAGAGCAACAACAACCGGATGACCGAAACGCCAACTTCATCGACCGCGCCCTCTCTTAAACATTGGTTCTCTATCATTTATGTGATGCATTTGTGTATGACAACTTATGTATTTGTGTATCACATTGTGGTTCTTATTTTGGTACTATACTATGGTTTGTAATAATGCATGTGATAATGAACTTATGTATTTGTGTATCACAATTTGGTCATCTATATGTGGTATTATTGTCATTTTGGTCGGTTGTACCTGAATATACTGTATTTATATTGATATACTGTTAGAATACATTATTTAAAAAAACAAAAAATACCACGAAAATATACCGCTGGTGGACACAGAGGCGTACCGCTGGTGGACAGCGCTCCCAGAACTCCAACCAGCCAGAAGTACCGCTGGCGGCCGAGGTAGCTTAGCGCTGGCGGCCGCGGCTACACGCCAGCGCTGTCCAATCTAACGTTGGCGGGCCGCAGTTGTGCCCGCCAGCGGTAACGAGCCTTACCGCTGGCGGACGGCCGCCCGCCAGCGGTATAAATTTACCACTGGCGTAATGATCGCTGGCGTGCGCCCGCCCGCCAGCGGTAGGCCAATTCCGTCTGCCAGCGGTAGGCTTTTCCCTACTAGTGCGGGGGTCGTGAGTTATAGGTCTGGGGCAATATATAGTCCGAAGGGCGTCACGAGGCGGTGCACAAGGTGGCCACACCACCCCTCGGCGCCACCCCTCTTGAGCCGCACGGAGGGATCGTCTAGGGCCCTAGGCCACCCCCAGACTTGTCCTTCTGGCTCCCGGAGTTTTCTGGCGTTTTAGAATTTTGTAATTTTTTCTGAGCACTTTCATTTTTGGACCTTTTCTGCAATGCACAGACATAATAAACAGGAACTGGCACTGGGCATCTTGTTAATAGGTTAGTCCAGCAAATGCACTAAAATGGTATAAAAATGTAAACAAAACATGAAGCAATTGATATAAAACATACATGGAACATCAAAAATTATAGATACATTTTAGAGGTATCAGCTCTCCTTTCTTTCTCTCAAAGAGAAAGTCATTCCTGGATTTCCATATGCACCACATGAAGGTGAAAATATTTTGTAAAGAAGCATAAGGATGGTTAATATTAAGCAGAGTAATTATTATTTCAGATAATGAATTGCATTGGTGCACGATTAGCTCTGTTCTTATGTACCACGGTGACAAAAGCAAAACAGCTTTGACAAGGGACAAGTAAAGAAGACGTGTACCTTGTCTTCTTGCATTCCACACCTACCACAAGTTTTCTCAATGTGTTTAGAAAATCTTCCTGCTCTTGCTCCTGTTGGAAGTGCTTTCCGGAGGAAACGCCAAGCAAATGTTTGGATCCTTGGTATTATTTCCTTGCATTTCCATACCTGGTTTAATAACTGCATAGTTTGCTGGGAGGGAATTTCTGGATGTTATTCATGTTTTTGTTCATACAAAATTTGTAAGCAAGCATGATATGCTGATTTTGCATTGCACTTACCATCTCGGGTTAGGAAAATATGGGTCCTCTACACTAATGATAGGGGTTTGGTTAATTTTAGTAGCTGCCTCCGGAGTGAAAAGCGTGTCAATTAGCTCATTGTTCCAAGTTTTTGGTTTGGGTTCCAAAGGTCTTTGACTAAAGCCGGGTATGTAAACCCAGTGGGTTGACTAAATAGTCACCAAGCTTCTGAAGCTGCTAGATCCGCCATTACTCAAGGAAATCGAGTCTGCACAAGCTCTGAGCGCGGCGGCGGAGCCGTTCACTCTGATACGTCTCCAACGTATCCATAATTTCTGCTGTTCCATGCTTATATTATACCATTTGCTACATGTTTTATATACACTTCATATCATTTTTATGCATTTTCTGGGACTAACCTATTAACAAGATGCCACAGTGCCAGTTCCCTGTTTTCTGCTGTTTTTGGTTTCAGAAAGTTACTTCTGGAAATATTCTCGGAATTGCACGAAACAAAAGGCCAAGTCCCTATTTTTCCAACACGTACACGGAGTCCGAAGGAGAGACGAAGGAGAGCCACGAGGTGGCCAAACCACAGGCGGCCGGCAGGCCCAGCCGCGCCACCTGGTGGTTTGGGCCCCTCGGGGTCCGCCGACATCGCCCCTTCGCCTATTTATTCCCCGAGCGTGAAAACCCTAAAAACCAAGTCATATTTCCAGAAGAGTTCCGCAGCGCCGCCGCCATCGACGACAAGTTTCGGGGGACAGAATCTCTGTTCCGGCACGCCGCCGGGACGGGGAATTGCCCCCGGAGTCATCTCCATCGACACCACCGCCATCTTCATCGCCGCTGCTGACTCCCATGATGAGGAGGGAGTAGTTCTCCCCCGAGGCTGAGGGCTCTACCGGTAGCTATGTGGTTCATCTCTCTCCCATGGTGTGATCTTTATGTGATCATGTGTATTGCTAGTATCGCTGAATACATTAATAATGTTTATGCTACTCAAGTGATTTTGTCTAGTTTCTGGAGTCATTGTGACAACACGGTATCAAGGTGACAGTGTGGGTACTTGTGTGACTCTATGAATAATTTAGACATTTATCATGGCTTATTCTTGGGAATTGTGGTGTTTGTTTACTCAGACTTTGAGGTGTGCTTTGCAGCCCTACGCATAGTACTCTTGCTTCATCAAGAAGGAGAATAATCCCGAGTAGTATTTACTTGTGTTCAGTTGTGCTAATCTAGTTGAATATGTAGATGTTACTCTTTATCTATTATGCACTCTATAGGTTACTTTAATATGAACTCCGGTACTCTCCACGGTGTAAAGGTGACAGTGTGTGCACCGTGTGTGATTCCTTTATGACGTTGTGGCGCTTGTTTACTCCGGCTTGAGGTGTGCTTTTGTAGCCCTACACAATGAATGGTGTTTGTTATCCAACAAGAGAGTGTTTAAGAGTAGCTTTTACTTATTCAGTTATGAGATCATTGTTGAGAGTGTCCACTAGTGAAAGTATGATCCCTAGGCCTTGTTTCTAAGCATTGAAACACCGTTTACAACAAGTTCTGCTACATGTTTGCTTGCTGCCATCTTTATTTCAGATTGCAGTTACTACTTATAATCATCCATATCACTTGTATTTCACTATCTCTTCGCCGAACTAGTGCACCTATACATCTGACAAGTGTATTGGGTGTGTTGGGGACACAAGAGACTTCTTGTATCTTAATTGCAGGGTTGCTTGAGAGGGATATCTTTGACCTCTACCTCCCTGAGTTCGATAAACCTTGGGTGATTCACTTAAGGGAAACTTGCTGCTGTTCTACAAACCTCTGCTCTTGGAGGCCCAACACTGTCTACAAGAATAGAAGCACACGTAGACATCAAGCTATTTTCTGGCGCCGTTGCCGGGGAGGTAAGGTAAAAGGTATTCACATCCTCTGGCTACTAAGCTATTTTCTAGTATGTTGCTAGTGTGTGAGTGCTCGAAGTTATTTCCTTTAGATTCTGCAATTATATCTTTTTGTTTCTTGTTTTTATTTTCACTAGTTAGGCTTAATGGAAAACAACAAAAAAATTAGAGATCTTTATGAACTTTATATTGAATTAGGACATGATGCTTTTGAAGAGAAAATTAAAAAACCTATGGAGGCTTGTTTGCATGATGGTAGCAATGGTATTACTATAAATTCTTTGAACACCATTATTGCTAATGCTATGGAAAAGTCTAAGCTTGGGGAAGCTGGTTGTGATGAATATGATATTTTTAGTCCCCCAAGCTTTAAGGAGGAAATTTGCTTTGATGATACTTTGCCTCCAATATATGATGATTATAATCATTGTGATATTTTCAGTCCACCTACTATTGAGGATATAGTTTATGTTGATTATGATATGCCTCCTATATATGATGTTTACAATGATGAATATGATATTCTCAGTCCATCTACTATTGAGGATAAAATCATTTTGATTATTCTATGCCTCCTATTTATGATGATTACAATGATGGATGTGATACTTTTACTCTCACTATTACTAATGATAATGTTCATGCTTATGTGGATGGATCATGATAAGAATGCTTATGTGATAGCTATATTGTTGAGTTTATTCATGATGCCGCTGAAAATTATTTTGAGAGAGGAAAGTATGGTTATAGAAATCTTTATTTACTAAACTCTCTTTATGATGAAGTTTTGAGCTTTCTCTTGATTTGCTTTTATTTGCTGGGTACTTTAAGACCTACTGGTCCTTATGAGAGAGGGAGACACGATTCATATATCACAATAATATTAAGTCTCTCTCTTTATGTTGAAATTTTTGAAGTTGCACTTGTTTTGCTTCTATGCTAGTCACTTTGCTTCATTGATTTGTTTTCTTACAAGACTCCTTTGCATAGGAAGTGGGTTAGACTTAAATGTGTTTATATTTGCTTTGATGCTCTCTTATATTCAACTCTTATACATATGAGAGCATCATAAAATCACTATGCCTAGCTAAAAGGCTTTAAAGAAAAGCGCTTATGGGAGACAACCCATTTTTTTATTTTCTGTTATTTTTTTTTTTTTTGTTTGAGTCAAGGTGTTGTTACTTCTGTAGCAACTCCTTTGTATCTTTATTTTATTGCATTGTTGTGCCAAGTAAAGTTTTATTGAAAGTTGATGCAAGATTTGGATTTCTGCGCAGAACAGATTTTTAGCTGTCACGATTTGAGCTTCTCCTGTAGAAAATTCAAAAATTCTGAAAAAATCACGCATCTTCCTGAGATATGTACGCAACTTTCATTATTTGGCCAGATCCATCTGAGCAACTTAAGTGCCTCGAAAAAATTCGTCTTCCAGACTGTTCTGTTTTTGACAGATTCTGCCTTTTGTTTTGCATTCGCTCTTTTACGTGTTTGTGTGGATTTCTTTGCTCCACAAAGCATTGGTGGCTGTAGCTAATGTCCAGAAGCTTTGGGATGATTGTATCATTACAGAATATGAGAATTTTTGATTATGCACTAACCCTCTAATGAGAACTGTCTTGAGTTTGGTGTGAAGGAAGTTTTCAAGGATCAAGCGAGAAGGGTGATATTATGTGATCAAGAAGAGTGAAAAGCCTAAGCTTGGGGATGCCCCCGTGGTTCATCCCAACCATATTCAGAGAGACTCAAGCGTCTAAGCTTGGGGATGCCCAAGGCATCCCCTTCTTCATCAACAACTTATCAGGTCATCTCTAGTGAAACTATATTTTAATTCTTTCACATCTTATGCGCTTTACTTGGAGCGTCTGTGTGCTTTTATTTTTGTTTTTGTTTGAATAAATTCGGATCCTAGCAATCCTTGTGTGGGAGAGAGACACGCTCCGCTTTTTCATGTGAATACTCATGTTCTTCACTTATATTTGTTGAGTATTCTTAACTAGCTACTGCAGTGCTTTTAGCTCCTGTTTTTCATGCATCTCTTCGAGCTGTTAGCACTTGTTTATAAATACTCTCTTGCTGCATTATATTATCATTTGGAGAGTTTATGTTTAAATAAATTGATTGGTGTTTGTTTGGAAGAAAGAAAATGCTACATGTAGTAGTTGGTATTGGAAAAGACATATGCATTCTTGTAGATCATTGTCTTGTTTCGATTTGATACTTTGCAATTGTTTTGAGCTCTCAAGTAGATCATGTTTAAGCTCTTGCATCATGTAGTTAAAGCCTAGTAGTGGAGAACTACCGTAGAGCTTGTTGAGACTTGGGATGCATATTTGTTCTCTCTAAGGTCTAGATATTTTCTGGTAAAATGTTTGAGCAACAAGGAAGACAGTGTAGAGTCTTATAATACTTGCAATATGTTTTTATGTGATTCTTGCTGTACCGGTTTATACTTGTGTTTGCTTCAAACAACCTTGCTAGCCTAAACTCTGTACTGAGAGGGAATGCTTCTCGTGCATCCAAACTTGAGCCAAAACCCATGCCATTTGTGTCCACCATACCTACCTACTATGTGGTATTTCCTGCCATTCCAAGTAAATATTCATGTGCTACCTTTAAACTATTCAAAACTTTATTACTCCTTATTTGTGTCAATGTTTTATAGCTCATGAGGAAGTATGTGGTGTTTTATCTTTCAATCTTGTCATTTACTTCTGACAGACTTTCACCAATGGACTAGTGGCATATACATCCGCTTATCCAATAATTTGCAAAAAGAGCTGGCAACGGGGTGCCCAGCCCCAATTAATTACAACTTTCATTAATAATTCTCTTCACATGTTTTGCCCTGATTTATCAGTAAGCAACTTAATTTGCAAATAGACACTCCTCCATGGTATGTGAATGTTGGAAGGCACCCGAGGATTCGGTTAGCCATGGCTTGTGTAAGCAAAAGGTTGGGAGGAGTGTCAACTATAAAGAAACTAAAATACATGTGTAAACAAAAGAGAAGAGGGATGATCTACCTTGCTGGTAGAGATAACGTCCTTCATGGGAGCCGCTCTTGAAAGTCTGGTTGACAAGGGGGTTAGAGTGCCCACTACCATTCGTTGACAACAACAAACACCTCTCAAATACTTATTTTGTGCTCTCTATATGCTTTCGAAAACTTAAAAAGCTCTAGCACATGATTTAATCCCTGCTTCCCTCTGCGAAGGGCCTATCTTTTACTTTATGTTGAGTCAGTTTACCTACTCCTTTCTATCTTAGAAGCAAACACTTGTGTCAACTTTGTGTGCATTGATTCTTACATGTTTACTTATTGCACTTGTTATATTGCTTTATGTTGACAACTATCCATGAGATATACATGTTACAAGTTGAAAGCAATGCTGAAACTTAATCATCCTTTGTGTTGCTTCAATGCCTTTTACTTTGAATCTATTGCTTTATGAGTTACCTCTTATGCAAAACTTTTTGATGCTTGTCTTGAAAGTACTATTCATGAAAAGTTTTTGCTTATATGATTCATTGTTTACTCTTTATCTATTGTTAGCAAACTATAGACCATTGCTTTGAGTCACTTCATTCATGACATGAGCCTTGCAATATATTGATCAAGATTGTGTGAAAGCATGTCTCCTCAGAAATTATTTGTTGTTATCGTTTTACCTACTCGAGGACGAGTAGAACTAAGCTTGGGGATGCTTGATACGTCTCCAACGTATCCATAATTTCTGATGTTCCATGCTTATATTATACCATTTGCTACATGTTTTATATACACTTCATATCACTTTTATGCATTTTCTGGGACTAACCTATTAACAAGATGCCACAGTGCCAGTTCCCTGTTTTCTGCTGTTTTTGGTTTCAGAAAAGTACTTCTGCGAATATTCTCGGAATTGCACGAAACAAAAGGCCAGTCCCTATTTTTCCAACACGTACACGGAGTCCGAAGGAGAGACGAAGGAGCCACGAGGTGGCCAAACCACAGGCGGCGCGGTGGGCCCAGCCGCGCCACCTGGTGGTTTGGGCCCCTCGGGTCCACCGACATCGCCCCTTCGCCTATTTATTCCCCGAGCGAAAACCCTAAAAACCAAGTCATATTTCCAGAAGAGTTCCGCAGCGCCGCCGCCATCGACGACAAGTTTCGGGGGACAGAATCTCTGTTCCGGCACGCTGCCGGGACGGGGAATTGCCCCCGGAGTCATCTCCATCGACACCACCGCCATCTTCATCGCCGCTGCTGACTCCCATGATGAGGAGGGAGTAGTTCTCCCCCGAGGCTGAGGGCTCTACCGGTAGCTATGTGGTTCATCTCTCTCTCCCATGGTGTGATCTTTATGTGATCATGTGTATTGCTAGTATCGCTGAATACATTAATAATGTTTATGCTACTCAAGTGATTTTGTCTAGTTTCTGGAGTCATTGTGACAACACGGTATCAAGGTGACAGTGTGGGTACTTGTGTGACTCTATGAATAATTTAGACATTTATCATGGCTTATTCTTGGGAATTGTGGTGTTTGTTTACTCAGACTTTGAGGTGTGCTTTGCAGCCCTACGCATAGTACTCTTGCTTCATCAAGAAGGAGAATAATCCCGAGTAGTATTTACTTGTGTTCAGTTGTGCTAATCTAGTTGAATATGTAGATGTTACTCTTTATCTATTATGCACTCTATAGGTTACTTTAATATGAACTCCGGTACTCTCCACGGTGTAAAGGTGACAGTGTGTGCACCGTGTGTGATTCCTTTATGACGTTGTGGCGCTTGTTTACTCCGGCTTGAGGTGTGCTTTTGTAGCCCTACACAATGAATGGTGTTTGTTATCCAACAAGAGAGTGTTTAAGAGTAGCTTTTACTTATTCAGTTATGAGATCATTGTTGAGAGTGTCCACTAGTGAAAGTATGATCCCTAGGCCTTGTTTCTAAGCATTGAAACACCGTTTACATCAAGTTCTGCTACATGTTTGCTTGCTGCCATCTTTATTTCAGATTGCAGTTACTACTTATAATCATCCTATCACTTGTATTTCACTATCTCTTCGCCGAACTAGTGCACCTATACATCTGACAAGTGTATTGGGTGTGTTGGGGACACAAGAGACTTCTTGTATCTTAATTGCAGGGTTGCTTGAGAGGATATCTTTGACCTCTACCTCCCTGAGTTCGATAAACCTTGGGTGATTCACTTAAGGGAAACTTGCTGCTGTTCTACAAACCTCTGCTCTTGGAGGCCCAACACTGTCTACAAGAATAGAAGCACACGTAGACATCACACTCCAAGGAGGATGCTGACGCGGAGCTCTGGGGCGCTGCCGACCACGCCTTCGGTGATCAGCAAAGGGAAGCCCCCCAAGAAGGCCTCGGTGGCGGATACTGCGCTACTGAAAGCTCTAGCATCGTCCCCGATGAGCTGTCGGTGAGCGAGGCTGAAAGTGCATGATTGCCCCATGCGTGGTTTTGGTAATTAATGACAATCCTTATGGACTAATGTTTACATTGAGATATTCTTATAGATCTTGTCCATGGGAAAATATTGGAGTTCATGTGTTGGACTCTTGAAGATGACATGATGACTGATAACCCACAAGTATAGGGGATCACGTGTAGCCTTTTCGATAAGTAAGAGTGTCGAACCCAACGAGGAGCTAAAGGTAGGATAAGTATTCTCTCAAGTTCTATCAACCACTGATACAACTCTACGCCCACAAAACGTTTGCATTATCTAGGAAATAAAACTACGGTAGCAATACGGGTATGTGAGATAGTTTTGCAGGATAATAAATACAAGAAAGTAAAAGTTAGTGCTGCAGCAATAAAATACACTAAGTAACCATATACTAAGAGTACCATGAGTGTGGAAAAGTGGTGGTAATTGTGATGGCTTTGTCCAAGATTAATTAGTCAAGATATCAGGTTCATTGTCTTCGCTACAGTTTTCTATATGGGAGAGGCTAAATATACATGCACTCCACTACTTGGGATTACAAGTACTTTACGATTGGACTGTTAGCAAACATCCGTAAATACTAACAATGCATTAAAGTTTCCCCAACCATAGCCTTATGTTTATGGTCCTCTTACCCCCATACGTGCAACTAACCGGTTTGAGTCCTTAGGTTTCTGTCACTCCGGCAGAACTACCCCCTTCCTTTGCACATACTACTAACCCTAGGGTGTTGATCCATGCGTGGACACCAAAGGACAGTACCATATCAACATACAACTCTAATGAACCATAGACATTCAACAAATCAATCAAAAGACAAATAAACTACGCAAACATGTCATAGATCATAGGATAAATATTATAGCATCAAACACCATGTTTACATAGGACGGCACAGAGGTTTGTGGGAGGATGAACCACTGAATACAAGGAGGAGTTGGTGATGGAGATGGCGGTGAAGACGGCAGAGAGGGCAGCGAGGAGCGCAGGGCGGCGGCGGCGCCGGCGGTGGCGCGGGGAACTCCTCCCGCGCCGCCGGCATCAATGGGGTGGTTGTTCCTGTCAATGAATGGCAATAGAGTTCTTGTTATCTTCCATACTAAACAAGTTGAGAGAGGTTCCGAAATATTGATATTAGGCATTTATAGCATGCACTTTTTATATATAGCTTGACACTCCTCCCAACCTTTGCTTACACAAACTATGGCTAACCGAATCCTCGGGTGACTGCAAACAATCACATTTCATGGAGGAGTGTCTATTTTACTTTCTTTACTTTTTGGATGTTATAGTGGTCTAACCAGCTCTTTGTAAAATTAGTGACGAGCAGATGAAACATGGAAGTCAGTGTAACAGCCCAAAGTTGAGCAACTGAAAATCTGTATAAAATTTTCGCTTTTGTGTTTAATTGCATCATGGCATCCATATTAAATTGTTGGGCAACACACTAAATGGTTTAGCACCATTTGAAAACCACAATGCAAACTTGTTTCAACAAACTCCCAGGTAATATTTTGCACTTGCTCTAATTTAACAAAGGAGCAACATTTTGAATTTAGCAAAATGCCCTAATCCAAACCTATATGAACAAAAGTGGTTCAAAACCTTTTATTTTGTCACACCAAAATTTGTGGAGCTTCTACAAGCTAAGGGGAGCCTCCCCAAATTTTGTCATATTTCTCCAAAATAAGTTAATGCCTTAATTAAATCTAGAAAGGAGCTACTATTTTTCTTTTAAAAGGGGAAAGGACCTATCCGTGTTGGAAACAAAAGTGCAGGGGGTTTTGTGTAAGTTGGAAAATAAAGAAAAAGGAGAAAACCCCCAACCAGCCCACTCCCTCTCCCTCACTCTCCTCTCCATATTTTCCTCTCCCCAAGAGCTCCAAAAGCTAACTCCCATGGCCGAGCTCGCCGCCGTTGATTGAGGAGTCCCCGAGCGAAACGAAGACCGCCATTAGCTCCGCCTCGCCGTCCTCTACCTCTCCACCGAAGGAATCGAGCCGGGAAGCCTTCAATCGAGCTCGCCATCCACTACTTCCCCCGCGGTTGCCCGGAGCTTGCCCGAGCGATTCCGGCCATCTCCACCCACTCTCAAGCACCCCCACGAGTTCAGGGTGAGCATGCCGTGCTTCTGGACCGCTACATTTCCTCCCTTTCCCTCTATTTCGTTGAATCACCGTAGCTCTAGTTTGTTCTCGTCGCGTTGACAAATCCGGTGTCAGACCCGGAATTATCCGGAACTGAACCCGGATTCACCCGGTACCAGACCCGGAATTGTCCGGAATCTATACCGGGTTAAGCAAAACGGTACTGGACTCGACCATTTTCGCCCGGTTCATACCCAGAAATGACCCGGAATTAAACCCGGTGCCAGACCCGGTATAAAACCCAGAAATTTCCGGATTTTAATCCAGATGCTCCCTGAAACATGTTTTAACACTAGTAAAATTATTTCCAGTTCCTTCTAACTAGATTACAAGATTGTTTAACCCTCTACACCCTGCATTCTTCACATGATCATGTCATATCATCTACAAGTTAAATCCTAGGGTCTCAACTACGTTAATCAACAAGTAAAGATGATTCCTTACTTAACTCCACGGTGTATTCGAGGTGTGTCCCCACTAAGCACCCAAACTCCGTTTAAATTGAATAGTTGAATCATCCTCCTCTCGGGGATTTAAATTGACATGTCATCATGTGTTTGTGCATTGCATTTGCTAAAGTTGTGTGGTGATTGATTGTTCTTCCGTTGCTATGCCTCGATAGATCAAGCAGCCGGGGTTACACCGCAATACCCCGACGATCCGTACTACCAGCACGTTGAGCAAGGCAAGCGTAATCCCCCCTCTGAGCATATCTTATCCTATTTCCCGCAAATATTTTCTCCACTATAATATTGCATGCGGTTCCAAATGTCAATTTTATTGGATTAGAGTATCCTATAGTTGCATTAAGTTTCCGATGCCAATACCTGTTTTCCCTCCTATTATCCATAGGTTTGTATTGTTGGCCTGAGATACTTACTATGCTATGTTGATGCTTAGCCATGCTTAGTTAATTTCCTAGCTATACGATGGATGATTCATGTGGGAAACAGGTGATGATACGAGAATGATGGTGGAGAATTGTGGTAACGGATAATAAAATGCTTAAAGGTGGGGACGAGAGGCCACATGGGGTGTGGTGGGTTGTCTTGTTCTCGTCGCCTAAGTGCGAGTTCTCGCCTACGAGCCAAGTTGAGCGTGCAACCATGTGTGGGCATATGGAACCTCGTCGACCGACTAACTTGTGGCGGACTAGCCGAGGGTCCTCTAGTTTGGCTTTCCATTTGCGCGTGCGTTGAAGATGGTGGCCAAGACTGAGATGAGGATGGTGGTGTCAGGAAAATAAGTGGCCGCGGGACAGGGTGCGAGAAGGTACCTCTTGTCCTACCGCCACTGATGATCCTGGGTTAGTCTTAAGCGAGGTAAAGGTCGTAGCCGCTCCCACCCAGCCGGCTTTCCCCGGAAGAGAGCTAAGAGCTAGGCAATGGGCCGGACGGTACACATGGATAAGAAGCTGGGAGGTCCCTCGGGAACCTGTTGACTTTCACATTGTACACCCCTGCAGGGATAAATCTTTTCGAAAAGCCGTGTCCGCGGTTATGGACGACTTGGTGACGGATTCAGAGATCATAGAATAACTTTAACGGAATGATTAAAAACTGGGTACTAGAGGTACCACTCAAGATTGTAAGGTGAGCTTCCTCGAGGGTGATTCGGGGAGGTGCCTTTGATGAACTGGTGCAGTGGTTGACAATGGTTGATGATGAGTAAGGTGATGAAAGAAAGAGTTACTCCTTACCTCTTTTGAAAACTACTCTGTTTAGTCGATGCCTTTGAGTTATGTTTTCCTTAAATAAAATCAGTTTATGCAAAAGAGCCATAAAACCTGAAAGCCTCATCGAGCTAATGCTCTATATATAATCTTGCGAGTTCGTCGAACTCAACGTCGTTTGTTTTGTTTCAGAGGAGGACTTCACCGACCTCGAAGGTGGGTTCTTTGTGGACGTCGACGAGTAGTCTGGGGTTCCCAGGTGGCAGCTTGGGACATCCCGGAACAGCTGGCGCTGTGATGTTTATCTGCAGGCCTCTTAGGCCATATTTTGGTTCTTGTTGTTTAGAACAACCTAATTTGCTTCCGCTTGTTGTACTGTTGGGTCTGTGACCTCTGGTTGTCATTTGCTATCTTTCTCTATTATAAGAGTTGAACTATAATGATTTGTGTCGTAGAGTCTGTGATGTGCCAGTTGTTCCATAGTCTTGATCTCTCTATTATGCTTTGATAGTGTGTCCGGTGGTATCGGATAACCGGGGACACAGTATCACTGTATAGCAGTCAGGTCGGGGCGCCACAAGTTGGTATCAGAGCAGTACTGCCTGTAGGAAACCCTTCTACTGGTCGATGTTGAGTCTAGTGTTTGTGAAAATATTTTAACCTAAAAATGAGTTGTGAAAACCATCTTAGGATTCTTTTTACTCCTTATCTGGTTACCCTCTAATCTCGGAGCAATCTTACCTCAATTTGACTTAAAGGTTTTACTTCTCACCTGTTACTTCAAAATTAGGAGAAACGGGGTTGGGTTCGACCGTTAGTGTTATGTAGCCAGTTGCTTCCGCCGCGCTACAATCCGAAGCTTCATGTGCCGAGAAACCATCTGGAGTATGACGAAAGTTCCCATCAACTCAGTTGGTTACGAACCCTGGTATTCGTATCCAGTTTAATCTCTTAATCCGTTCTCTTGGGTTTTAACCCAAGGACTTGAACAGAAGGTCCCGGATTGTGCCAACTAGCTTGTGTTGAGTCACGTGGTTTCTTAACCATTTGCATCTCTCGCTAGTAGCGCATGAAGCTGACCTTTAACCCAAGTCCTGTATGTGGTCTGTGTGGTAAATTGTTGAACCTTAATTTCCCACACCTCGGAGGGCTATGTAACTCCAACTCTTCCGTAGCCTTGTGTAGATTCTGTCTTGGAATCATCTAGGTTATGACCAGAATTCACTTAGCGAATCCCCCATCTATGTTCGTGACTCTGCTGCATCTCTCCTTTTGGGCATGGTTATCACAATTGAGTAATAACCGGTGCATCTTCAACATCTCGGAATTTTCTCCTGAGCATGTTTCGTACTCTGCTCTGCTTTTCGACCTTGTCTGTCTTTTGACAGTAAAGTTTTATCGTGCGTTGGTATGTTCCGATGCAAGTCACCCTGTTGATCCGTCAAGACTTTCCACTTCGTCCTGTTAGGAGAAACAAACTCTGGTACCTTGTCCACTTCTCGGACCAGGTCAAAGTATTGTAATCCGCAGAATGAGGGCCTTGTCTAGCTTTTGTTCTGTTCCACCTTGGTGTGTCACACTCTTGGATATCAGGGTATCGAGCTAAGTATCATGATCCTCTTGATGAAGTGATGCTTTTACACTTGTTGCTCCCCGTCTTCCAAGTAACTTGTTACTCGAGGATGATAAGTTGTGAGCACTGATGTGGCTATCGGATATTCTTAGCAGTTTTCACTGTGCGGAAATCCAGGGATATCCATTGTCCTCCTTAGCATGATTGGTTAGCCGATCAATAAGTTGAATTGGACTGTGTTCCCAAGTTCGTTTCCTCTGTTGCTCTCCCTCGGTCAAGAGCTAGGTTCGTGCCGAAGCTCCCAAGACCACCTCGTTGTGCCTTGAATGGCATGATCCTCTCTCGAACTCAAGACATACCGGTGGATCGTGATATTCTAGTCAATAATGCAAATGAAGAAGATTCTTGGAATGGTATGTCGTGATATCCTATATGTGGATCGTGATATTCTGGAGGTCTTTCCAAAAGTATAGCCAGGTTGTCACCTGCCCGTGATGTTGAGGTCATGAGTAAGCCGGTTCTCTGAACAACTCCCTTCTCCAAGGAAATCGTGCTGGATGTCCAGAATTATTCGGTTGAGCTTAAACAACTCGGAGAGTTGAAAGACAAGAGCTCTATTCCGATATAGTTCCTTCTCAAAGGGATGTCTAGCCTGTCCGTGTTGAAGCTAGGTGGTATCTGCTTTGTGAGTATGCTAACCTCTA
Organism: Poa pratensis; assembly: GCA_947311845.1. Taxonomy (NCBI): domain Eukaryota; kingdom Viridiplantae; phylum Streptophyta; class Magnoliopsida; order Poales; family Poaceae; genus Poa; species Poa pratensis. The sequence goes on from CAMZMU010000073.1 coordinate 22,005,921, forward strand.
AATCTTTTGATTTGAATTGGGCTATCGTCAAATCAAACTCAGGCTAGCCTACTGAATGTGTTAGTCTGACCAATACTTATACCTCGTTCCTGTGAAATATGAGTTGGCCGTCTTGGAGTATCTAGATAAGTTGGTTGTTGAGCCCTTCCACTACATTCTTTCTTCCTCCATGTTTGATGGGAAACTTGTTACAACTAACCGTGTGTCGTCACAAGGCAAGGTTCTGGAGTTAGAAGTGACCTCCTCTGGTTCACGTGCAGTTGCTGAAAGATGTCGCCGTGGATCTGAGTGAATTGTCCGGTTCATCGAAATCATCTCAACTCGATCATGCATGTGTAGAATAATCTCGGAATGGTATGTTGTTACCTCCACCCCTTGAGAATTTCGTTTATGCCGCCAAGCCATTGATCAAATTGTTCTAGAAAGGGAGAAGTTTGAGAACTCTTTTTGTCCTCGTTGGTGTTTCCCCAGCAGAAACTCAATGGTGTATTGTCGCGAGTAATTCCAGTAGGTGCTGATGCCCTCTGACGAGTGATAATACACGAGTTCCGCAATCTCGTTCCTCCGTTGGAGTTAGGCCTTGTAGTCTAGCTCCTGGGGTTCTAGCAAAAGTAATCCGGTGGTATCTGTGGCAAAGACTCCCTATTCATCCATGTCGAATCTGGAGTATCTCTACACCTGACCAGATCTAAACCTCAATCAGAAACGATAGTTGGTGATCCTCAAGAAGCTGGTTCCCGACGTCTAGAAAATCAAGAAGTTTTTCCCGATACTAACGTTCCCGGGGTTTCTAAAGTTCTCTCGGTCCCTCTTCATGATCCTTCCCCCGTGGATTGAAATGCTCCTCCGTGAGGAAAGTTCTACTCAAGCTGTTTGGTAGAAGTTGCCTCTTCAACTGTTGGAATCTTGTTTCAACACTCTCCATCAGAAATCCAAGGCCTTGTGCAAAGTTCATATTCTAAATCCTTGAGAAACAGTTGTCTACCAACAGGAAACTCCTTATCACTCTCCCGTCACCCGCATGTGTCTCCTAACTGTCAATTCAAGGATTGCTCGAAGTCTCATCCTAAGTTCTACTAGGAGGTACTCGGTCGTTGTATATTCACCAAGCTCCATTCTTTCGGAGAGGTTTCCTTCTTTCCGATGGTGTACGTTGGTAGTGACCCGAAGTGAAGCCGATGAAGATCTCCATGATGCCCTTCGTCAACCTCTTTAAGAAAGAAGCCAACTGAAGCAAGAAGATCATGTAGTACCTCGCAACCCTTTTCCCTCTTTCCTACTCTTAGAATCTCGGGGCGAGATTCCTGTAAGGAGGGTAGAATTGTAACAGCCCAAAGTTGAGCAACTGAAAATCTGTATAAAATTTTCGCTTTTGTGTTTAATTGCATCATGGCATCCATATTAAATTGCTGGGCAACACACTAAATGGTTTAGCACCATTTGAAAACCACAATGCAAACTTGTTTCAACAAACTCCCAGGTAATATTTTGCACTTGCTCTAATTTACCAAAGGAGCAACATTTTGAATTTAGCAAAATGCCCTAATCCAAACCTATATGAACAAAAGTGGTTCAAAACCTTTTATTTTGTCACACCAAAATTTGTGGAGCTTCTACAAGCTAAGGGGAGCCTCCCCAAATTTTGTCATATTTCTCTAAAATAAGTTAGTGCCTTAATTAAATCTAGAAAGGAGCTACTATTTTTCTTTTAAAAGGGGAAAGGACCTATCCGTGTTGGAAACAAAAGTGCAGGGGGTTTTGTGTAAGTTGGAAAATAAAGAAAAAGGAGAAAACCCCCAACCAGCCCACTCCCTCTCCCTCACTCTCCTCTCCATATTTTCCTCTCCCCAAGAGCTCCAAAAGCTAACTCCCATGGCCGAGCTCGCCGCCGTTGATTGAGGAGTCCCCGAGCGAAACGAAGACCGCCATTAGCTCCGCCTCGTCGTCCTCTACCTCTCCACCGAAGGAATCGAGCCGGGAAGCCTTCAATCGAGCTCGCCGTCCACTACTTCCCCCGCGGTTGCCCGGAGCTTGCCCGAGCGATTCCGGCCATCTCCACCCACTCTCAAGCACCCCACGAGTTCAGGGTGAGCATGCCGTGCTTCTGGACCGCTACATTTCCTCCCTTTCCCTCTATTTCGTTGAATCACCGTAGCTCTAGTTCGTTCTCGTCGCGTTGACAAATCCGGTGTCAGACCCGGAATTATCCGGAACTGAACCCGGATTCACCCGGTACTAGACCCGGAATTGTCCGGAATCTATACCGGGTTAAGCAAAACGGTACTGGACTCGACCATTTTCGCCCGGTTCATACCCGGAAATGACCCGGAATTAAACCCGGTGCCAGACCCGGTATAAAACCCGGAATGACCCGGTATAAAACCCAGAAATTTCTGGATTTTAATCCGGATGCTCCCTGAAACATGTTTTAACACTAGTAAAATTATTTCCAGTTCCTTCTAACTTGATTACAAGATTGTTTAAGCCTCTACACCCTGCATTCTTCACATGATCATGTCATATCATCTACAAGTTAAATCCTAGGGTCTCAACTACGTTAATCCACAAGTAAAGATGATTCCTTACTTAACTCCACGGTGTATTCGAGGTGTGTCCCCACTAAGCACCCAAACTCCGTTTAAATTGAATAGTTGAATCATCCTCCTCTCGGGGATTTAAATTGACATGTCATCATGTGTTTGTGCATTGCATTTGCTAAAGTTGTGTGGTGATTGATTGTTCTTCCATTGCTATGCCTCGATAGATCAAGCAGCCGGGTTACACCGCAATACCCCGATGATCCGTACTACCAGCACGTAGAGCAAGGCAAGCGTAATCCCCCTCTGAGCATATCTTATCCTATTTCCCGCAAATATTTTCTCCACTATAATATTGCATGCGGTTCCAAATGTCAATTTTATTGGATTAGAGTATCCTATAGTTGCATTAAGTTTCCGATGCCAATACCTGTTTTCCCTCCTATTATCCATAGGTTTGTATTGTTGGCCTGAGATACTTACTATGCTATGTTAATGCTTAGCCATGCTTAGTTAATTGCCTAGCTATACGATGGATGATTCATGTGGGAAACAGGTGATGATACGAGAATGATGGTGGAGAATTGTGGTGACGGATAATAAAATGCTTAAAGGTGGGGATGAGAGGCCACATGGGATGTGGTGGGTTGTCTTGTTCTCGTCGCCTAAGTGCGAGTTCTCGCCTACGAGCCAAGTTGAGCGTGCAACCATGCGTGGGCATATGGAACCTCGTCGACCGACTAACTTGTGGCGGACTAGCCGAGGGTCCTCTAGTTTGGCTTTCCATTTGCGCGTGCGTTGAAGATGGTGGCCAAGACTGAGATGAGGATGGTGGTGTCAGGAAAATAAGTGGCCGCGGGACAGGGTGCGAGAAGGTACCTCTTGTCCTACCGCCACTGACGATCCTGGGTTAGTCTTAAGCGAGGTAAAGGTCGTAGCCGCTCCCACCCAGCCGGCTTTCCCCGGAAGAGAGCTAAGAGCTAGGCAATGGGCCGGACGGTACGCATGGATAAGAAGCTGGGAGGTCCCTCGGGAACCTGGCGACTTTCACATTGTACACCCCTGCTGGGATAAATCTTTTCGAAAAGCCGTGTCCGCGGTTATGGACGACTTGGTGACGGATTCAGAGATCATAGAATAATTTTAACGGAATGATTAAAAACTGGGTACTAGAGGTACCACTCAAGATTGTAAGGTGAGCTTACTCGAGGGTGATTCGGGGAGGTGCCTTTGATGAACAGGTGCAGTGGTTGACAATGGTTGATGATGAGTAAGGTGATGAAAGAAAGAGTTACTCCTTACCTCTTTTGAAAACTAATCTATTTAGTCGATGCCTTTGAGTTATGTTTTCCTTAAATAAAATCAGCTTTATGCAAAAGAGCCATAAAACCTGAAAGCCTCATCGAGCTAATGCTCTATATATAATCTTGCGAGTTCATCGAACTCAACGTCGTTTGTTTTGTTTCAGAGGAGGACTTCACCGACCTCGAAGGTGGGTTCTTTGTGGACGTCGACGAGTAGTCTGGGGTTCCCAGGTGGCAACTTGGGACATCCCGGAACAGCTGGCGCTGTGATGTTTATCTGCAGGCCTCTTAGGCCATATTTTGGTTCTTGTTGTTTAGAACAACCTAATTTGCTTCCGCTTGTTGTACTGTTGGGTCTGTGACCTCTGGTTGTCATTTGCTATCTTTCTCTATTATAAGAGTTGAACTATAATGATTTGTGTCGTAGAGTCTGTGATGTGCCAGTTGTTCCACAGTCTTGATCTCTCTATTATGCTTTGATAGTGTGTCCGGTGGTATCGGATAACCGGGGACACAGTATCACTGTATAGCAGTCAGGTCGGGGCGCCACTGTCAGGGTACTTAATTTAGTATGGAAGATAACAAACCCAACTACTACGTCCTTATGAGCTAAAAATAGTGTCACAAAATGAGAAGCAATTCGAAGGTTTTAAAGGTAGCACATGAAAATTTACTTGAATGGTTTGAAATGCCATGCATAGGAATTTATAGTGGACTCTTTGGAATAACTTGGTTTTCAGGGATTTGGAAGCACGAGAAGCATTCCCGCTTAGTACATGTGATGGCTAGCAATAGACTGGGAAGCGACAATCAAGAGAGCAATAACCGTCATAATCATGCTTGCGACAAAACAAAATTAACGGAGGCATAAAAGTGATACAAGAACTCTGAGGCAAAGTAAATCATCAAGGTTAATTTACTTTTTGTTTTTCAGTCATAAGCCTGCGTGAGCATGTGCCAAGTCAATTCAAAAGAATCATTCAGAGGAGGATACCACAATACCATACCATCTTATGAACAACACAATGCATGTTAACATCAAAATATCATAATATACACTATTAGCTAGTTGAGACTAACCATAAGAAAATATAACCACTAAACAATATCATTCACACATCATTTTTAAGTTTCATCAAATAGTCCATTAACCAAGTAAACGTTGAAAACAGAAGATAAATAAAATATGTGAAGATCCACTTATTAATGTAACTGGTGTTTGATGCTAAGATAAATAGATAATAAAATACAGCCGCTTCAAGTTTAGTTAAGTTCATATGTTGCTCAAAAAACAAAGCTTAAAGGTTTGCAAACCGTGGGGTTATTGATGAAGAGGGATGCGGGGACATCCCCAAGCTTATGACTTTGGTAATTCTTCAATATTCCATAGTTTGGTGTTCCTTCATTCTCTGTGAAAAAACTTCAACGCAAAAACTTTCCCATTCTTTTCTGCGGTTAGACATTAGTACAATAGATAATATTTCCAAGTGCTACTATTAAACCAAATAAAATTTTGTTTTTAAGTTACAGAAAGGTTGCTTAAATGTCCAACTTATAAATGAAAGGTAAGAACCATTAAAAATCAAATGAAAACGAAAAGAGTCCACTCTTGCAACAAAAGTCAGAATCTGTCCAGAAAAACAGCAGCTGGAAAACGCAATTTTCATGTGCTCTTAAACATGTCCTAAATTTTAGCCAATTTTTGTGCATGCATAGAATTCGTGATACATACTCAGTAATTTTCCGTGATTTTTAGAGTTTCCAGTAAAACATGAAAAATCGCGCAATGAGCAGTAGATACCGAAAACAGAAAATCACTTTTTACAATTGTATCAACTAAGCTAAATGGGTAAAACTTGGTACTTTATTTTTGATAAACTAAGAGACCAGAGGCTAAACAAGACATAAACATGCTAGCTACAGAAAGGAAAACTCTAAAAAAAACCAAAAGTAACAACCAAATAAAGTACCCAACAAAGAAGCAAAACAAAAGAAAATATTTTTGTTGTTTTGAAATTATAAGTGAAAGCAAAGAAGCAATAAATACCAAATAAGAAGCCTAAGAAAACTAAAGAAGGTAAAACCAAGACATATAAAAGCAATTATAATACAAGTTAAGACAATTCATATCATGTGGACGGGTAATATAGAGTATGAACGAGATAACCTCATGTTTGTTGATGAATAGGGGATGACTCGGGCATCCCCAAGACTAGATGATTGTATGTCTTGAATATGTTCTTGGGATGCACCTACACATCCCCAAGCTTGAACTCTTGCGTCTTCTTGTTCATCTCATATCACCATATCGATTAGATCTTATAAGCTACATCCACATAAAACTTAACAAAACTCATTAGTAGGGTTAGTACTCATTAAATGAAATCCACTCATGTTCAAGATTTGACAAGTTTAATTTAAGATTACCTACTGTATACTAACCAATTTATAACATTTATTGATCAAATAAATATTATAAACATTGAGTATAAGCACAATACAAAATAAGCATAACAATCTGCCAAAACTGAACAGTCTGTAAATATGACACTTAACGAGATAGCTACGTAGCTCAAATGACAACAATCAAAATTAATGAAAGACAAATAATAATCTCAGGTTTATGCACAAAAATTTTGAGGTCAAAATACTATTCTGAGATTTATCAAGATTTTATTTACAAAGAAGCACAAAATCTATCTAAACGAACAGTCAGTAAAGATCGATTTTTTCGACCTATCTACGTACATCAAATCAGAAAAGTCAAAATTAAGGAAAGTTGCGTACATATCTGAGGATCACGCACGAATTGTTTCAGAAGTTTTCAATTTTTTTGGAATTTTTAAAGCTCAAAACGGTGGACAGCAAAAATCTGTCCCTGTGCAGAAATCCAAATCTAGCATCAACTTTCTACTAGAGATTGTTATAACCAATTTTATTTTTATGTACAGAGGTATATACACAATATTTACATGTTTTTGATGAAAAGCTTCCATGGAAAGATTTGTTTTGGTTTTATAGGCATGAACACAAGTGTTCAAGGTCGACCCCACTTAACCAATACTCATCTTTCCAATCACTTTTCTTTTTGAAAACTTTTTAGATAACAAGTACAACTAATTTTTTTTTGTAATTCGCATTCTCTACCCATACAAAGATAGAAAACAACTTAAAACTAAAAATAAAAATTACTTAGAGATAAAGCAAACAAGTGCACACAAGAATATTCATATACGCTATGGCTCCCCGGCAACGGCGCCAGAAAAGGTCTTGATAACTCACAAATATAGGGGATCGCGTGTAGCCTTTTCGATAAGTAAGAGTGTCGAACCCAACGAGGAGCTAAAGGTAGGATAAGTATTCTCTCAAGTTCTATCAACCACTGATACAACTCTACGCACACTAAACGTTTGCATTATCTAGGAAATAAAACTACGGTAGCAATACGGGTATGGAAGATAGTTTTGCAGGATAATAAATACAAGAAAGTAAAAGTTAGTGCTGCAGCAATAAAGTACACTAAGTAACCATATACTAAGAGTACCATGAGTGTGGAAAAGTGGTGGTAATTGTGATGGCTTTGTCCAAGATTAATTAGTCAAGATATCAGGTTCATTGTCTTCGATGCAGTTTTCTATGTGGGAGAGGCTAAATATACATGCACTCCACTATTTGGGATTACAAGTACTATATGATTGGATTGTTAGCAAACATCCGTAAATACTAACAATGCATTAAGGTTTCCCCAACCATAGCCTTAAGTTTATGGTCCTCTTACTCCCATACGTGCAACTAACCGGTTTGAGTCCTTAGGTTTCTGTCACTCCGGCAGAACTACCCCCTTCCTTTGCACATACTACTAACCCTAGGGTGTTGATCCATGCGCGCACAAGTATAATGGCACCAAAGGACAGTACCATATCAATGAACCATAGACATTCAACAAAGCAATCAAAAGACAAATAAACTACGCAAACATGTCATAGATCATAGGATAAATATTATAGCATCAAACACCATGTTTACATAGGACGGTACAGAGGTTTGTGGGAGGATGAACCACTGAATACAAGGAGGAGTTGGTGATGGAGATGGCGGTGAAGATGGCGGAGAGGGCAGCGAGGAGCGCAGGGCGGCGGCGCCGGCGGTGGCGCAGGGAACTCCTCCCGCGCCGCCGCATCAATGGGGTGCGCCACCCCTTAGCCTCCCTCCTTCATGGCTTCTTGGGAGCCCTCCCCCATGGAGATGGGATGGCAAAAAGTGACTTTTGGTGGCTGAAATTCGTGGGTGGAGGAGTCCTCCACGAGTTAGGTTTCCTCCCTTTATATATCTTTTCGAATTTCCGTCACCTCCTTTTAGGGTTTCACCATATTGGGCCTACAGGCCGCATCCAAACTCCGATTGGTCTGATCTTAGGCTCAAACTCTTCGTATGGAAATTTCTGACAACTTTCGTAACAGCCAGGTCTCCATTTGACGTCATCTTCGAGGGTCAAACTGGCAAACTCCGAAAACAGTTCTGGGACAGATTTCAGCAAAGTTCCAATTCGACTCCAACAAGGTTTCCTCTTGTATTCTTGATATTTCCTACACATCAAAGCGTAAAACAAGAACATTGTGCACTTTTGCAACTATTAATAGGTTAGTCCAAATAAATCATAAACTTAATATAAAAACAAGTGCCAAAGGCATAATATTAACATGAAACAATCAAAAATTATAGATACGTTATGGACGTATCAATGACCAATGCTCTATTCAAGGGTTTATATGAAGAATGGTCATGTGTAGAGTTGAGCTCATTGCAAGTATGGCTTGAAAAAGAAGATTGAGTGAACAATCATGTTTACCTCCAAGCCATCATACATATCAAGAGAAGAAGATGAAGTGCAAGTTCAATATGATGCATCTCAGAAAATATCATTTGATTGAAGCTTGCAAAGAAGACATGAAGACGGAGCTTAGCAAGGCCCTCCCATAATGGAGTATGGGGGAGCATTTGGAGAAGTCTTCATCAAGCAAGCACAATCAAGAAAGGTGTTTCAACTTGAGAGAGTCAAGATCGTCATCATAGAGCTCAAGTGGAATGCGCAAGGCAAAGGTATGATCTTGATAGGTTTTCTATTTTACCGGTCTCATGGTGTTAGTGGGAGACCGGGTTATAGGATAGACGGCGTACTATCAAGAGGGGCTCTCAAGTGAGTAACTTAATCGCATCTTCGTGGAGAGCTCAAACCTTTGCATACTTGCCATTCATCTTTCTTGTTCTTATTTGGTTTTCTCCTTGTTGTGTTTTGGTGCTTGTTGTGATCTTCACGACAAGCCCAAGTTCACCGAAAACGAATTTCGTATGAAAAACTTGTTGCGTTTTCGGTATTGGAGGTTTACCGGTTATTCCTTTTTAGAGAGGTTTTACCTTTCTCCATTTGGTTTTATCTTCCATTGTTGGACTATGATGTTTCTCTGCATTCCAATGAGCCCAAGAACATCGAAAACGGAGTTCGTATGCTCAAGATATTGTCGTTTTCGTATTGGTGTTTCTGCAGTTTTCTGAAGGGGCGGAAGTTCCGGAAATAGGCCGGAAATTCCGGTCCTCCGGAAGTTCTGGGCAAATTTCCGCCAAAGTTCCGGCCAAGTACAGAACCGTTTTTTAGTCGCTTTTCTGGGGGTCCGGAAGTTCCCGGCCGGAAGTTCCGGCCCTGGGACCGGAAGTTCCGGCCTAAGTGAGCCTGCAACGGCTATTTCGGTGGGAGGGGCTATAAATACCCCTCCCCTTCTTCAACCTTGTGTAGCTCGTTTTTTCCCTCTCTCCTCCATTGTTTGACCTTGGAAAGCTTGCCCCTCTCCCAATTCCTCCCATGATTCTTGCATATCTTTGAGGGATTTGAGAGAGGAGATCTAGATCTACATTTCCACCAATCCATCTCTCCTCTAGGTGAGGGGAACCTAGTGGATCTAGATCTTGGAGTTCTTGTGTGGTTCTCTTCTTTGTTCTTCCTCTCTTCTCCCCCCATAAGCATTAGTTGCTTTTGGTGGGATTTGAGAGTGAAGGATTTGAGCACTTGTGCTCTTGCCTTTTGCATTTGGTGCATCGGTGTGCTCTCCACGAGGATTCGTGGAAGTTGAAAGCGTGTGAACTTGTTCTCTTGGGTCTTTGGACCCTAGACGCCCACGTGGTGGTTGAGACCCTTGGTGGTCACTTGTAGCCGTTCGGGAGCCCCCAATCCCATTGTGGGTTGTGCCCCGGATTGTTGTTGAAAGCCGTTCGGAGCCCCCAATCCCGTTGTGGTTGTGCCCCGGATTGTTGTTGAAAGGCTCCGGATTCCGCCTCGAAGGAATTCCGATAGTGGAAGGTGAACCAAGCCTTTGTGGTGCTCATCGGAGAAGATGGTGAAACCTTTGTGGTTGTTGAACCTTGTGTCGGTTCACACCTCTCCAACGAGACGTACTCCCTTAACAAGGAGGAACTCGGGAATACATCCTCGTCTCCGCGTGCCTCGGTTATTTCTATACCCGAGCTTTTTACTTATGAATTTACATTGTGATAGCCTTCGTGCTTGAAGTATTCTATAGCTATCACCTTGTTGTTTGTCTTGCTTAGCATAAGTTGTTGGTGCACATTATATTTAGGTTGCGGCTTGTTAATTTAAACACATAGTTTTATTCCGCAATTATCAAGCCTAAACCGGAAAAGTTTTTAAACCGCCTATTCACCCCCTCTAGGCGACATCATTTCCTTTCAATTGGTATCAGAGCCTCGGCTCTCTTTTTGGGCTTTACCGCCTAGAGAGTAAAAGATGTCGTTTAGAGATTAGTGCACGATCCCACTTTCATATTCGATGGCACAAATTATGATGTTTGGAAAATTCGCATGCTTAATCTTTTTAGGGCCATGGGTCCAAATTATATTAAGAGGATTGTAGATGTGAGTTTATCTCCTCCAAAGGATTCCCAAGAATTATCTTTAGAGGATGAGATAAACTCTCATCTCGAGACTCAAGTTACTAATGGTCTTATATGTGCTTTGACCGATGTAGTTCTTGCTTCAATCATGCCTTTTCGAAATGCACATGAGCTTTGGACCAAGCTTCAAGATATATATGAAGTGTCCAAAATTATTAAGGATGATTGTTCTCCCTCCACCTCCGGTCGTGATGAGTTCACAACTTCTTCCACTTCACCAACATGTGATTTGTCACAAGGTAATGATATGGTGAGTGGTATAGAAATTGCATTGGTGATGGTGAACTTACTATCGATTATACTTCTTCTCTATCACATTGCAATGTTCTATCTTTGGACTTAAACTCTTCTAGCACTCCAAATGTCATACATGCTAGAGTTGATGGTCCTTGCATATCATGTAATAGTTGCTTAACTAAATCTAATGATGATATGCTCTCTATGTCTTGTTGTCATGAAAATAATGCTTCCATATCCTCTAGTACTTGCATGACTAACAATGTAGAGGAATCCCAACATTTGTTGGAACAAGACATGGACCTCAATGGTGCTTCAAGTATTCTTCATCCTCCTCACCCATTAATCATGTTTGCCTCATGGCTAAGGATTCCAAGGTAACTTCTACCTCGAATCCCGAGATATGTGATGATGTGGTTGAGGATTCTCATGGAGAAGATTTTGACTTTGAAACCTTAACCAAGAAGGGTGAGATTGTTCTTGGTGCTCTTCCCAAAGGTAGTGAAGCTATCTCTTCTCTATGTGAAATCGTTGCTCATGGTATTAAATGTATAGAAATCATTGAGGATTTGGATACTCAATTTGAGAAAAATGTAAAATTGAGAGAGAAGATGCTATTGAAAAAGCATCCTTAGAGAATGCCCTTGACGAAGAGCAAGAGCTTCGAGTGTCTCTTGAGGAGAGACTTGAATCTCTTGATGAATCAAATGATCTTATCATTGCTAAAATCATTAAGGAAAGAGATCATGCTATTGCAAAATATAAAGTGCTTAAAAAGGAAAAAGTTGAATTTGGTGTTGGCAATGCTAGACTAAGTGAGGACATAGAGAAACTTGACAAAGCTCACAAGGCTTTAGAAAGTGAACACTCTCTCCTCATCAAGTCTCATGATCAACTCCAAACTCAACTATCTAAGAATGATAAGCTTGCCAAATTGTCTTCTTCCATTTCTAATGATAATGATGCTTGTGCTACTAACTCCACTTCTTGTGAAGCATCTATATTGAAGGAGAATGTTGAGCTAAGGGCCAACTTGAGTTGCTAACTAGCAAGTATGGGAAATTGGAAGAAAGTCATGAAAAGCTCTCTAGCTCTAATGACGATCTTCTAGCATCCCATGCTAAGCTAAAGTTAGCTCATGAGGCTATTATGTCAAAGGTAACATCTTATGAGCCTCATGTGGAAATGGCACAACTTCTTCTCTTAATGCTATATCGTCTTGTGCTAGTCCTTGTGATTCATCCACTCACAATGTTGCTACATCTTGTGATGAATTACTTTCCATACCTTGTTGATCTAACAATGAAGCTTCTACTTCCTCTAGTATTTGTGTTGATACTAACCATGTAGAGGAATTAAAAGAACTCAAGGCCCAAGTCACTTCTTTGAAGAAAGACTTGGAAAAGCGTCATGTTGGGAAGTCCACACTTGACAATATGTTGAGTGTTCAAAGACGCCCCAATGACAAGAGTGGACTTGGATTCAACTCCAATAACAAGAACAAGTCCAAGATCAACAAGAAAAAAAGGGCCAAGAACAAGTCAAAGATTCGGCCAAGATTGTTTGCTTCAAGTGCAAAGTTGAAGGGCACCATGTTAGATCTTGCCCTTTGAAGAAGAAGCATCTTAGTGAGAAGCAACAAGGGAAGAAGGCTCAAGTTCCTCAAGTTGAAGAACGGCCTCTTCCCAAGAAGAATCAAGCTGCTCCTTCTCAAGTCAGGATTCCAACTAAGAAGAGAGGAGGAAGTCGATGTTGCTACCTATGCCGTGAGAAGGGTCACCTTGTTTCTTCATGCACAAATGGTACCTTATCCAACCCCATTATAGTTGATGATGTTTATTGTAACATCCCAGATTTTTGGTCTCAGTCTTCTCTTTTCCATTTCATAATTGGTTGCAATGGAGGAGGGAATGATTGGGTCTTGTGGTGAAAGTGCACACCCTCTCGAGAGTAAAAACTAAGTATACTTAGCCGTGTCCCCGGTTATGGACAATTTTGAGCAACTAGACCGGGAAGCTGTTGAAGATCTCCTCACCCCAATTTCTAAATTAAAACTTGAGGGTGAACAAGGGATGGGAGCTCACTGTTTTCTATCAGTGGTGCTTGCCATGAGTAGTTGTCAAAGGTGTTCACTGTTTTCTATCAGTGGTACTCTTTGTCTAAGATGAAAATTGTTTTACAAATGATAGGATAAAAATGGCTTTATGCAAATCAGCCTCAAAACTCCACTTAGCCAAATATTCATGTAGAATTTAGTTTGCCATTTATATCCACATAAGTGTCATCTTGCCATCACAATTCAATTGTGCTGACCCATATAGCTGGGTTGTAACTCACCGTTGCAGGTCCGTCAGACGATGAGTAAGGTTGCGACAGGGTTTCGAGTCTACAACCAACATGCTTGCCTGTGGCACATGAAGATGATGGGCTCACTGTATCATTTGCTTTCCGCTGTGTGTTTACTTTGGTTTGAGCTAGCCTTCGGCTATGCACCTTGTATCGAATCTTTTAAATTCTGGATCATCGTGTAATATACTTTGATACAATGTTATGGTATTGCATCTCAAACTGTGTCTGCTAGCAAGTCGATCCAGGGACTAGCACGTTACACGGGGAATCCCAACTTTTGTTAAAAGGTGGGGGTTCTACAGATGGTATCAGAGCACTGAGTTGCCTGTAGATTCGTGACCCTAGGTTTGGATAGAAATAGGTTTTGACCATAGGATTAAAAAAATTATTTTATTCAGCTTCATAAAATATATACACAATTCAATTTTACCCCTTCTTATACTCTTATCTATTATCTACTTTTGGAAATATCTTATCTTGTTCGAGATGACCTACCTCTTGAATACATGAAGAAGTGTTTGGAGATGACAAAGTACTTGAAGTGTGACATCGATATTCCAAATGGAAAGCTACGATTCAACACGAAGCACTACATGCATGAGGACCATTGAAGAAAACTCAGAGTTAGCTGATTTTGAAGAAAGTTGAAGAAGAACTTGAAGCACTCAAGAAGAAGATAGACTAGAGACCACCATCTATTTAGAACAACGATATCGTGTTAGTATATTGATCATACAAACTTAGGTTGTATGACAATACAAGATTGTTTGTTTTGTTTGAACCAGGTTGTTTGTTGTTTGTAAGATGTTTTGCCTTGATATGCTATGTTTGGGTAGGATTTCTCCTTAGTATCTTTCTTTCTCCACTCATCCATGCTAACCTCAACCAGATGCCTTATCCTTTGACAACAAGTATCTGAGCACCAGTCCCCTATGGTATTACCATCCATCCAACATGGTATACTTACCAAACTTTGGTTACTTCATTGTGTGAAGGAATAATCACATCCTAACTCCATGCAATCTCTATCCTTGGATACAACAACTGAACCAACAAGAAGAGATAGAAATGTGCAATTGAAGTATTTACAAGAAGATATGAGGAGTCTATAACATCGAGGAGGAGTCTTGAAGAGACAACATCTTTTGAGCTCACATTGTGTAGGTATTGACGCAGCCCACTGGTATTAAAATCGATAGTTTAGTTCAGGTTTTATCTTACAGGTTGTAACCAATTTGTGAGAAAAGTGAGGTCTGACCGAGTGTTAGAATACGAGATCCATCAAACCAAGTACAAGGTAATGAGTGAGTATATTGCCCAATGGTGAATGCTCGTATCATTCGCTTTGCTATGAGGACTGATAAGTCTTGAGTGACATACCTACAAGAGTGGCGACGATGAAAAGCCTAGACCATAGAATGGTAATATATAACCCTATGTGAGGCAAGTGTTGCCGGAACGTATGAATATACGGTGAGTATAGACACAAGAAAAGTTTTGGAGGTACCCTACAAATGGAAGTTTTTGCCTACCATGAGAGTTACGTAGTTGCATGGAAGCTGGAAGATGAGGCATATGGAAGACACCAAGTAAATTGAGATTAAGAGGTTGTTGTGAAATCCTCACATCTTGGTCTTCTGATTGACCCAAAGAGTAACCCTTCAGTATCAGATGAAATTCAAAGGACATCAGTTATTCTACGGCTCAACAGTGAGGGAAAGTTTTACTCAAGAAGTCAGAGCCTGAAAACCAACCAAAGGATGCTGGTATTTGATGCACAAGAAAAGTCATGGCAATGCTCAATAATCAAGGGTTGAAGACAAGAATTTCTAGACCGCCCACAAAAAGTTCTTTTAAGGGTGGTAGTCCACCCATATGTCCTAAACCCAGGCAGGTATCAAAACCTAACCTTCTTTCTAGCCTCTCTGAATCTCGAGGACGAGATTCCTTTTAAGGGTGGTAGTCTGTAACATCCCAGATTTTTGGATGTTTTAAAAATCACTAAAATCTAAAACTTTTGTTTGAATAACATAAATTACTTGAATTTGAATTGGGATCTATTATATTACTTCAATTACTTTACAAAACCTATTTATAAATTGTTTTGGGTTATTTAAACATACTCTAATTTCAAATTTCAGTTTTAACACTTTTATATGATTTTGAGATGAGTTTAATAACTCCTTTTCAAAATTGTATTTGAAGTTATTTTGGGATTTATAAAACCCGTATTTTAAATGGATGTTTTATTTAAAATGATTTATCAAACCCTTTAAAAAAATGTTTTGTTCCAAATTATTTTATAGAGTTTATCATATAGAATGATATTACTCATACTAAATATTGGTTTGGAATTTGAGTTCAAAAGTTTTTCATAAAATCATATTTTAGAAAAATGTCACAAAGGTTTAAATAAACCCTTATTCTTTATTTTCAAATTTCAAATTTGAAAATGTTTGTAAGGGTATGTTAGAAGGTTCTAAATTAAAGGTTTTGATTTTACAAGTTTTTAGAAATTGGTTTGAACCAATTGGAGTTTTAAAACAAAAATTATAAAAGAAATAGAAAACAAAACAGAAAAGAAAAAGAAAGCAGGACAAAAAAAAACAATGTTAACTGGGCCGAGGCCAGAGCTAACCGCCGCGCGCGCAGAACCTAGCCCAGCCCACGCGCCCCTCTCTCTCACCGACACCCGGGACCCACACGTCGGCCTCCTCTCGCTCACTGACCGACCGGGCCCACTAGTCAGAGTCATCCCCTCCAACCGCCGGCCGCCCCCGCGCCCACGTCGCGCCATGACCGCGTCGCCCCACTCCTCCACGCTCCCCACTCCCTCGCACCCGCATCGGCACCCCCGAGCCCGCTGTTAAACCCCCGCGACCCCCGCTTCATTTCTCTCTCACGCCCCTCTGAACCGCGCCGCCAGGCCGCCGAGATCTCTCGCCGGAGTTGAGCACGGCCGCCGCCGCCATCCCCATTCTCGGCCAACCGCGTGAGCTTCCGGCGCCAAATCTTGGCTCTCTTGATTCCCCACGTTCGCGCGAACCTCCTTAACCCCTTCCCGTATTTTTCTCGCAGCCGTACCGTCGAACCCGTGGTCGACCCGAAGGTCAACCCCGCCCCGAGCTCTCCGTCCGCGTCGCACCACCGTCCCAGGAAGCGGACGCCTCCGTCGACGACACCTCCAAGCTCGCCGCGTCACGCTGCACCCGTCGTCACCTCGTCATTCCCGGGGAACCACCGGAGCGCCCTCCCCGGCGACCACCCGAGCGATGCACCACCGCAGCCGCCATTTCCGGTGACCCAACGCGCCGCCCGGTGAGCCATCCCGCCTCAGCCGTCCGATCTAGTTTCAACGGCTGAGATTAGATCCTTTAATTGAACCGGTACGAGCCAGTAGGATGACGCCACGTGGCCCTGTCGGTTTCTGGATTATTTCTCGAGTAGAATTAATTTGGCAATTTTGTAGAAAAGTCCCTGCAACTTCAAACCCTCACAAGTTTTTACTGGTTTGTCCAAATTCAACAAATTTTATATTTTTGAAAAGCTCTAGACTTGTAGAATCTTTTAGACACCATTTACTTGTTTTTTTGAGCCTTATTGCTTTTATATGCTCTCTTATCTTGTTGGCTCTCTTTGAGAGATTAATGGACTATCCATTTTTGGAGAGTGATATGCTTCGTGCACTTCACAATCCTAAAAATTGTGTGTACATGAGGAATACCACTTAGTGTTGATATTTCAATATTATCTATTCTCTATGTGGTATGTCATGCTCATGAGAAATTCAAATTCTATAATGTCCATTAATTTCTTGAGTTGGTTTTGTTTGCCTCTTGTTTTTCTAAAAGAAATGGATTATCACATTATGGGGGAGTAATAAGCTATGTGCATATTACAAGCCTAGAAAATGTGAACATGTGAGGTTTTGCCACCTAGAATTGATATTGTCAATTATCTTGTTCCTATGTGGCGTGTTTCTCAAACAAGTTCCATATTTGCTTAAATGCCTTTTATCTCTCATCTTTTGGACCTTGTGTGTGAGAAAGTTTCTTGGAGCTTTGCATAATCGTTGATCAATTTGAAGCCGTCAAGAATCTATATCTAAGCATGTGCTCAATTCCTATCTTTTGTCATATGCTTTATTTGTTGTGAAGTTGGCCTTGGATATCCTTCGTACCACCGAGAAATATCTCCATACTACTTGTCCATGACAAGTGATACTCATATTTGTGGTGAAATTTGTAGACCATCTTCACTTTGGCTATTGCTTTGAATTGCCTTATTTTGTTGCCAAAACATGTTTTATCAAATTCCTTTTGTCTTCTTTGAATCCTATGGATCTTTTTGCTCTTCTTTATTTTGACTAGTGTTTGCATAATATATATGGTGTGTGATGATCCCATTGGTGTGAATTTGTATTCAAATGAAAAATCATAAATAATGCACACATATTGGGGGAGCTATCCTATATGTTTTTGAACACTATTTGTCTTTAATTGGTTTTAGATCCCAATGATATGTCTCTTTGAAGACAAGCATTTTTCATCTTTGTACTCTGTGCCATCATGAAAAATGTAGAGGGTTTGGTTATTCCTTGACCATATTTTCATTTGGTATCTTTTCATTTTGGTATCTTCAATCATGTGTTGATTTGGGTATTTGATATAATTTGGACAATTTCTTTCCGTATCACACTAATGTGTGCTCTCTTATTTTAATTGGTGTTTTTGTTCAAATTGTATCTCTTTTGGTTCTTGAAAGTCTTGTGCATGCATATTTACTATATGTATTTCTTTGGCATGTTTACTTTCGTTGATCCAATATATAGGATAAACTCCATCAAATCCTAAATGGCTAAGATGTGCATGAAATTCAATTTCACATTAATATGCACATATTTATGTGGAGTTTGTCCTATGTATTGTAGTTGATCTAACTACTTTGGACCCAACGAGTTTGGGTACCATGTTGTACTTGAATTTGGTTTAGGTACATTGGAGATGCATTGGAAGCTTGTCTCATTTACAAGGAAGGTGGTGTCACCATGTGTTCATTGGAGCCAAGTTTGGATGATGGTTAACTCTTATCTTCTACATCACCAATGTTATCTCGGTAACAAGTATCTACCTCATGCATACATTTCTAGCTTTCAACCTTGTGTAGGTTGTATGTTGGCATGAATCTTTTTGTTGCAATTAATTTGGTTCTTGCAAAACATCTTTATTTCAAATGTGAGTAAGCCGGGATGATTACATATAAGGGGACTATATATTCATTCTATGATTCATCGATCCCAATTATGTCAATCTAGCACTTTCTACTTAAAGTCTCTCATGTGCAACATTGATGAATTTTCAAAATCATTTGCCTTTTGTGATACTTGTTATCTTACTCGGAGCATCCGTTCGTTAACCTTTATCCCTTGTGGATAGTTTTTATGCTATGATGAGTGTGTGTTGGGAGTTCATCTATATTCCTTTAAGATATAATTTGGCTTGTTGCTATGTTTTTAAGTGAAGATCTTATTGGTGTATTTATGAATTCTCTTGGATATCATAATCTTTTCCCTTATACCTATCTTGTGTGTACATATTTATTTGTAGACCCATATCTCAGTGATTCGTGTCTACTTTGAAACTTATACACATGAGAATAGTTACATCTTTAATTGATATTCCAATTCTTTAGTGACCACCTCTTATTGCTTTTGATTCTTTGGTGGTTTCTAAAAGGCACAATCTTTATTTTTCTTGTGTTATGCTTTTCGCATTTTACTAAGCTTGTGGAGCTATTTGCTTTATCTCCTTTGGTGTGTGGGTATGTGAAAGACATGATATGCACTATGTGCAACTCTTTTTGAAAGACTGTTGATGTTTTGGCTCATCCTTGTATTAGTCTCCTAAAATGTCTTTTCATCTCACACCCATCCTTATTTTTGCCGCTCCTTGCTCATGTTGCAAACATTTTATTTGTTGCAAGTTGTTTTGCCTCTTTTCTCATTTATATTCTCTTGCATGTGCTTGTGTTCGAATTTATCTAGGAGAGAGTGAGGATTCCATGTTGTGCACACTATATTGAATTACAAATCCTATTTGTGCACGTACCTTGGGGAGTTCCCTCTTGATATTTAGAACATTTTTGGATCCTTTTGATTGCTTGCTTCTTTCGTTGAAGTATCTTTCAATTTGATATTCTTTTGAAATCTTTGGATCCTCAATATATTTTGATCTTCCTCCATCTATTCTTCATTGGATATGTGCATTTGATTTCACTCACATTATGAGAAATGCACACTTTATGGGGGAGCTTTTATTATATTGGCATTCTTACTTTTCACCCATTTCGGCAATCGATGCCAATGGGGGAGAAATATACAGGGTTTAAGGGAATATGGGTTTGTTCTCTTGTGGTTCTCTTGCATCCTTGCTCTTTGTGTTGCATGGTTGCTTAAATTCATTATATAAACCCTCGTAAAAGGGATTGTCGGTTTAAGGGAATATGGTTTGTTCTCTTGTGGTTCTCTTGCATCCTTGCTCTTAGTGTTGCATGGTTGCTTAAATTCATTATATAAACCCTCATAAAAGGGATTGTCATCAATTACCAAAATGGGGGAGATTGAAAGTGCATGATTGCCCCATACGTGGTTTTGGTAATTAATGACAATCCTTATGGACTAATGTTTACATTGAGATATTCTTATAGATCTTGTCCATGGGAAAATATTGGAGTTCGTGTGTTGAACTCTTGAAGATGACATGATGACCAATGCTCTATTCAAGGGTTTATATGAAGAATGGTCATGTGTAGAGTTGAGCTCATTGCAAGTATGGCTTGGAAAAGAAGATTGAGTGAAAAATTATGTTTACCTCCAAGCCATCATACATATCAAGAGAAGAAGATGAAGTGCAAGTTCAATATGATGCATCTCGGAAGATATCATTTGATTAAAGCTTGCAAAGAAGACATGAAGACGGAGCTTAGCAAGTTCCTCCCATAATGGAGTATGGGGAGCATTTGGAGAAGTCTTCATCAAGCAAGCACGATCAAGAAAGGTGTTTCAACTTGAGAGAGTCAAGATCGTCATCATAGAGCTCAAGTGGAATGCGCAAGGCAAAGGTATGATCTTGATAGGTTTTCTATTTTACCAGTCTCGTGGTGTTAGTGGGAGACCGGGTTATAGGATAGACGGCGTACTATCAAGAGGGGCTCTCAAGTGAGTAACTTAATCGCATCTTCGTGGAGAGCTCAAACCTTTGCATACTTGCCATATCATCTTTCTTGGTTCTTATTTGGTTTTCTCCTTGTTGGGTTTTGATGCTTGTTGTGATCTTCACGAAAAGCCCAAGTTCACCGAAAACGAATTTCGTATGAAAAACTGTTGCGTTTTCGGTTTTGCAGGTTTGCCAGTTATTCCTTTTTAGAGAGGTTTTACCTTTCTCCGTTTGGTTTTATCTTCCATTGTTGGACAATGATGTTTATCTGCATGATCTTACAGTGCTCGTTGTGGTGATTCCAACGAGCCCAAGAACATCAAAAACGGAGTTCGTATGCTCAAGATATTGTCGTTTTCGTATTGGTGTTTCTGCAGTTTTCTGAAGGGGCGGAAGTTCCGGAAATAGGCCGGAAATTCCGGGCAAATTTCCGGCCAAAGTTCCGGCCGAGTACAGAACCATTTTTAGTCGCTTTTCTAGGGGTCCGGAAGTTCCCGGCCGGAAGTTTCGGCCCTGGGACAGGAAGTTCCGGCCTAAGTGAGCCTGCAACGGCTATTTCGGTGGGAGGGGCTATAAATACCCCTCCCTTTTTTCAACCTTGTGTAGCTCGTTTTTTCCCTCTCTCTCCTCCATTGTTTGACCTTGGAAAGCTTGCCCCTCTCCCAATTCCTCCCATGATTCTTGCATATCTTTGAGGGATTTGAGAGAGGATATCTAGATCTACATTTCCACCAATCCATCTCTCCTCTAAGTGAGGGGAACCTAGTGGATCTAGATCTTGGAGTTCTTGTGTGGTTCTCTTCTTTGTTCTTCCTCTCTTCTCCCCCACATAAGCATTAGTTGCTTTTGGTGGGATTTGAGAGTGAAGGATTTGATCACTTGTGCTCTTGCCTTTTGCATTTGGTGCATCGGTATGCTCTCCACGAGGATTCGTGGAAGTTGAAAGCTTGTGAACTTGTTCTCTTGGGTGCCCACGTGGTGGTTGAGACCCTTGGTGGTCACTTGTAGCCGTTCGGGAGCCTCCAATCCCGTTGTGGGTTGTGCCCCGGATTGTTGTTGAAAGCCGTTCGGGAGCCCCCAATCCCGTTGTGGGTTGTGCCCCGGATTGTTGTTGAAAGGCTCCGGATTCCGCCTCGAAGGAATTCCGATAGTGGAAGGTGAACCAAGGCTTTGTGGTGCGGTTCATCGGAGAAGAAGGTGAAACCTTTGTGGTTGTTGAACCGTTGTGTCGGTTCACACTTCTCCAACGAGACGTACTCCCTTAACAAGGAGGAACTCGGGAATACATCCTCGTCTCCGCGTGCCTCGGTTATTTCTATACCCGAGCTTTTTACTTATGCAATTTACATTGTGATAGCCTTCGTACTTGAAGTATTCTATAGCTATCACCTTGTTGTTTGTCTTGCTTAGCATAAGTTGTTGGTGCACATAGTGAGCCTAGTTTATTTAGGTTGCCGGCTTGTTAATTTAAACACATAGTTTTATTCCGCAATTATCAAGCCTAAACCGGAAAAGTTTTTAAACCGCCTATTCACCCCCCCCCTCTAGGCGACATCATTTTCCTTTCAGAGGCACACATGGCTGAGCTGCAGCAAATCTTTGACTCGCCGCTGCGGGACCAGCACCTTCGGGCGATCGCGATGATCTATGGGAAGACGCTACCAGTTGATCTCGCGGGGGGACGAGCGCGCAGGCGATCGGCATCTGCTAGATGCCGTTGTTCTTGGAGTCTTTCCTGTTTAGGTTTCCCAATAGAATTAAACCCAGAGATAGTGGGGTGGAATACCCGTGGTCTCAATGAGCAGGCCAAGATAGATTCGGTTAGGGAGTTTCTGAGTACGGTGCGCGCGAACATCGTATGTCTCCAGGAGACGAAAATGGCTGTAATCGATACCTTCGTGGTGATGCAATGCATGGGACCGGCTTTCGATTGTTTCTCGTTCTTGCCGGCGGATGGCACAAGGGGCGGAATCCTGCTCGCGTGGGACTCGTCCATGGTCTAGATCACTAACATCGCGTTCGGTTCGTTCGCGATCACGGGTGAGATGAATGCGAAGGACGGATAGCGCTGGTGGCTCACGGTTGTTTATGAACCGCAAGGAGAAGCTAGAAAGGTGCAGCTCTTGGAGGAATTGGCAGCAAGGAGGACGCTCTGCCCTGGCCCGTGGTTGGTCTTTGGAGATTTCAACATGATCATGAACGTGGCGGAGAAAAACAACGCTAACATTAACAGGAGGTTGATGTCTCGCTTCAAGGAGTTCGCTAGCACGCACGCACTCAAGGATCTGTACTTGCATGGTCGGCTGTACACTTGGACCAACGGGAGACAGAGCCCCACCATTACCAGGATCGACCGTGGGCTTTGGTAGACTGGGAGATTCAGAAACCGGACAGTGTTCTACAAGCGCTGTCCTCTAACGTTTCAGACCACACACCGTTACACCTCTTGCTGAATGTTGCGTTCAGGCCGAAAAAGCGGTTTTAAATTTGAGATTTTCTGGACCAAGTTAGAAGGATTCGAGGACGCGGTCAAGGAAGGATGGAAGTGCGATCTGGCAATTGTGGATCCCTTTCTCAGACTGGACACGCTGCTGCGCAACACCGCGAAGAATTTGCAGCGTTGGGGACATAAGCGAGTAGGGAATGTGAAAATTCAGATAGCGGTGGCGAATTCAGTCATTCACAGGATGGAAGCGACGCAGGATCGCAGACCACTGTCGCCCAGGGAATTCTGGATCAGGAACATGCTCAAGCAAGCGGTGATGGCGTTGTCCTCCCTTGAAAGAACCATTGCGTGACAGAGATCAGGAATGAACTAGCTCAGAGACGGGGATGCGAATTCGAAACTGTTTCATGCAGTGGCGAACGGGCACAGAACGAGGAATTTCATCCCAGCAATCACGGTAAATGGTGAAGTGATTACTGATCAAAAACAGAAAGAGGAGGCCTTCCACGAGGTGTACCAGAAGCTGATTGGGGCAATTGAAACTAGGGAACACACAATTGACATGGAGGCGTTCTGGCTGCCACATGCGGATTTGCAGGAACTCGAGCGAATGGTGACAGAGGAAGAGATGCCGCCGGATAGAGCGCCTGGGCCAGATGGATTTGTGGGCCTTTTCCTGCAGCACGCATGGCCGGTCATCAAGCGCGATGTGATGGTGGTTATCCTGAAGCTGTTCGTGGGAGACAAAAGGGGATTCGCAAAATTGAACAAGGCCGTGATTACGCTTATCCCTAAGAAGCAGGAGGCGGTGCTGGTGGGGGACTACAGACCTATCAGCCTGGTGCACAGCATCTTGAAGCTGTTCGCGAAGCTGCTGGCAAACATGATTCGGCCGAGGCTGGGGGAACTAGTGAGCGCTAACCAATCCGCGTTCGTCAAAGGAAGGAACCTCCACGACAAATTTCCTGCTTGTCCGCCAGGTCGTGAGGAAGTTGAACACCAGAAGAACACCAGGTGTGTTGCTGAAATTGGACGTGGCCCGGGCTTATAGCAAGGTAAAATTCAACGTTGATTCCATCTGGTCCGGGTGATGTGTTCCTCTTCGTGTCTTTCAATGTGTCTTATAGCTCCTGCTTGGTTGGCACTGTGTAGGTATAATCCAGACCGTTAAGAGAGAGTTGTGAATGTATGTAAGGCTTGCCAACATTTAGATTAGTTGAACCAAATATATGACGAAAATAGTTCTCAAAAGTATTGCTGATTTGTTTGGGGCATATGATGAAGAACATCATTTTCGTCCTTGATTGAGACTATCATGTTCCTTCTTCTCTTGAGGATAGCCAAGTGGAAGTAGGCTGTATTTCTGTCTCCATCTTTGATCCCGTTCTTTTTTGTTCTCTGTATGTATGAGTCGGTAAGCTTTGCTAAGTTTTCTTCATACCTTGTGACAAGAATACTCTCCAATGTGTGATCTTGGGCATCTAGAGGCTTCGCTTGAATTTTCTTGATCTGGTCTTCTAATTCATTCAGCTTTTGTTGCAAATGTTTCTTTTTCCTGCACCAAACTCTTAAACCTTGCGCCAAGTGGTTAGTTCGTTGATTAAATTTTGGACCAGATTTCTTTAGCATGTGAGTTAAAATCTTTCTCCTGTAACCACCAATTCTCAAATTCGAAATTGCGTTTAATTCTACAAATAGTACCATCCGTGGAAAGGAGAATGGGGGCATGGTCACTAACCCAAGTCAAATAAACTGCAAGATTTAACTAGAGATTGGAAAGCAGTCAGGGAGAGATTGGAAAGCAGTCAGGCGAGAACGATTAGTAATAGGAGAACTTTTATCCACATCATACAAAAGCTCGTTCATGTCCCCTAGCATCGGCAGATTACAGTTGTTATACATAAAAGATGCAACTTGCTCCCATATCTGGTTAGTCTGGCGATGATGCGGATCGCCATACATACATATGGCCCAAACCTCTGGTCACGTTACTAAGTGTTCTCACAAACGACACAAAGCCATTGTCGTCTAGCTCGGTTAGGATATCTGGCTTTCACCCAGACGAGTAGACGACCCTGGTTCAAATACGGGCAATATAAATTATTTTCCCTAAATACAAAAAGGGAAATGTTTTTCTCGCATCCTCTGCCAAGAGTCAGCTGTCAAATTAATCTCTAAGATTGTCACATACTCCGTACTATGCCTTTCAACGGAACCCCAGCAGTAACGAAGATTAGCTCACTGTAGTCTACACTTAATAGCAGTCACTCGTTTATATTACTCCGGCATTCATATAGTATTTGTTTATATTACTGAGACAAGGCATGTTCAGAAATTAACTGTGCAGTGAACTCAACGGGTACAAGATACATTTTAAAAAACAAAACAAGATACAGTTTCTGATGAGAAACACATTGCGAAGTTAAGATCATTCTGTAAACACCGAAGCATCAACAGGTGCAGCACTATTTTCTCACAGAACTGAAAGACTATTTTCCGTTTGCCATGAAAATGAAAACTATTTACCAGCTCTACAAAAGTTTTGGGAGGGGCTGAGGCAATCCATTTTAGCCACTGGCAACAATCTCGTGGATCTTGTCACTGACTTCAGGGTCGTCTGACCTGACCGCCAGCTTCATCGCCACTTCCTTGGGTGGCCCACTTAGTCCAAATGATAACCTAACAAGAACCTTCACGTCCCCGATATATACCCCAGATAGCAGGCAAACGTGTGATCTTGCATTGCTTGGTACCACCTCAGTGCCCTGTCAAACATGAGTGAATTATTTAGCTACCTTCCAAGCAAAAGTTTAGGGGTGCGTTTGGTTTGAGCCATAGACAGAAATTGGCCAAGCCAAAAAATTGGTGAAGGTTTAGCTTGCCATGATTTGACAAAGGCCAGCAAGAAAAATAAACTGAGTAGGCAAAGAGGCGTTGACATGACCAAACATGGATTAACCATCCTAACAATGTTAGTATATAGAGGTGGTAACTCACCTCACAGGGTTGCATGCCAAGGATACCAGTGACAGCACTCACGGCCTCAGCCAAGCTCTCTCTTGCACCGAGTCCATACTCATCCACGCGCTCATTTTCAGGGTCCATATTTTCCCAGGCATTTCTAAAGTTGGAAACTGCAACTCTCAGCATATAATCAGCTGGAACAATTTCAAGGTCTTCTATCTGGTACTCATCTTCCACACCATCTTCATCAACTTCCCCTGAAGATGTGTCAACCTGACAATGGGAAATAACGTAAACTCAAAGAACAGAAAACATAGTGCCTATGCCAGTTGAGGTTACATGTTATTCCCCTTGTTTTCATGGATAGCCTATTATCGTTTGAAGTCCAGAACATGACTATATTATATTTCAGACATTTCCAGTCGTATCAACAGATGAAGCAGGTTTTACATGTTATTCCCCTTGTTTTCATGGATAGCCTATAATCAATTGAAGTCCAGAACATGACTATATTATATTTCAGACATTTCCAGTTGTATCAACAGATGAAGCAGGTTTCGCATGAAAGGGCTGCCTAGTTTGATGCCAACATTTGGCCTACCAATGTAGCCAATATTTGCTAAAATTTGACAACTTTTTGAGAGGTTGGCAAGGAAATTTGATAACTAACTTTTTAGCTTGCCTAGACATTGGCATGCCAGATGTTGGCATCAAACCAACCAGCCCCGAAGCATCCACAATTTTAAAAGGAGAAACCACAATGTTACATATTGATCAAAGATAAAAAATAGTTTGAGATGAAAGATATTACAATGGCCAAGTATCACATGTAGACCCAAATATATAGAAAATTTTGAACTAGTGAAACCTACAGAAAATATTATTTATACCAGAATCCAGTAATACAAGGAACATTATTGCACTTACCTCTTTAATGGTGAACTTCAATACATTTGAAAATTTCCCAGTAGCAGGGACATGCTCTGGCTTTTCGAAAGCAACAAAAATTTGACCAGCTGAATTATATGGCAAGCTTTTAAGAGGCTTTGAACAAACTTCTGAAAACTCTTCAGCATCGGTGGCATTAACATAGACAGTAACCTGAAAGAAGTAACGTCCATTAATCAAATCTTCTACATGAGTTTGCAATTTGTCTCCAATGAAATGCTTGAAGGTCATTGCTTACATCTTCTAGCAGTTGTTCAGGTATAGTGTTGGTACAGTCATACTGTAATACAACATGTCTTTCGTATATGTGCTTAACCACGTTAACCACATACTCAGTCTCTGCCTCTGTCAGCTCCACAGGTTCTGATGACTGGGGGAACAAGAGAAATTTAGTATGTGAACTAGTCCAAAAGCACTAAAAAGTATTACTCTGCAAACCTTGAAGAGCCTTCCGAAGCCAGAGAACTCAGCAATGGATGAGAGCACCTTCTGATAAGCATCAACAGCTGAAACAGGTGCAAGGGCAGGAGCACCAGCAGGTGGCTTCTTTCCAGGGGCCTTTTTAGCCTGAAGTGGTTGTGACTTGGCTTCTCTTGACACTAAGGAAATATGAAAGGCTCCTCGGATGGTTCCTGCCATGTTCTTCAAGATGTGAGCATAGCATAAGGTATGATTCGGTTGAAACATGCAAATGTAATGCTCCCTACAAACATACATAGGTTCTTAAACTTGCTTCCAAGTTGGCAAGCGGCACATCAAAGGATCCGAATAGAAATTCTTTCACATCCTTCTCGGAGTTACCTACAGCAACTTCACCATTCAGAGTTTCGAGATAAAGTGTAGCACGATCTCGGACCTACAACAGGAAAGACCAATTAGTGCTTAATAATTTACTACTGCCCAGATACATCATGCAACAACTGTGTTTTACTGCTACAGTAGAATCCAACGAGACGTAATCTGCTAATTAAGTATTGCAAAGATAATGGAAAATTGTTCTTTTGTGGTTTGCATGTCACAAGAAGGAAATAACTGAAATCAAGTGGAATTCCAAATTTACCTCGTCATCAGTGTCAAACAGGCACCGTCGGAGAAGAACAAATATCCGAGGCTAAAAATAAAAATCATAAATGAGTGAAAGATGCAGAAAACAAAGTGGTGTTAGAACGGAAGAAAGGATGTACGATTTTATCATACCTTCAATTCATCGACTAAGGCACCAAACTTTGCCAATGTACTAACAGCACTAGCACGAACTGTGGAATTTTCCAATATCACACGGTTGTAGATGTAGCGTATGTATTTGCTTGGATCTGATGTTCTTGGCCCTTCATTTCCCAAGAAATGCAATATCTGGTTAACACGAGAAGAAACTGTTTATTCTCTAGTTTAAGAGTTGAACTACCAGATATCCTTTTTGCAACAACTCTAAATCCTGAAGTTAATCACAAAACTCTCCAACAGTTCCTCTTAACGCCACAGTGACTGAGGAAGTATAATAGAAATGATAGTTAAGCAATTAAACACGCTAAACACTTAAGCGACGTTCAGGCCCATATGGTTGTATGGCGAATGGCCATATGTACAAATCTAAAATATAGAAATATAGAATAGACCATAAACAGACTATCCAGGTACATTTTCAGCATTATTTAACTACAGCGGCGAAGGACAGTTCACTTCATGGAGTACAGATCCCTAATTTGTGCAGAAACTTACATCGGCAAACTTCACTAACTACAGACATATTGTCTGATCGACCTTAACTTTCACTTAATGTGCTCTATAGTATAATGGGTATGTTGCATGGTTCAAAGTGAAATCACCCTTCAAATGTCTTTAGCTGATTTGCTGTAGACACGATGTTCTACATGGCCAGCTTAATTTTGTGACAGTGCAATTTTGACAGTTCTAGCTATAGATGTTGAGAACGTGTTTTGTGCAGTATTTTAGGGAAGGATGAAACAACAAGTACGTTTAAGTCCGATGGCTTGGGAAGTAACAAGCCTCTCATGTGACACAAAATCTTCTAACTATACTGTTAGAGATACCAATACTATCCTAGATATCACCATAGTAATAATTGATAAGGTCTACTATCCACGTGTATGGAAGCTATAAAAAGACTTATTGTGCACATGTCTTGAATCAGACAACAACGAAAAAGAGAAGTTCTATATTCATAGGTAGCTGAAGCTTAGGAGTTAATGAAATATTGCTTAATCAACTGTTCTAGAATAACAAATGTAAGTACCTGAGTAGAAAGATATGTGAATTCACAGTCTTCGATGAATTCACACAGATGCAAAAGCCCAATTTCTTTGGCATCTGGTATCGCACTGATCAGAATAACAATAGAATCAACTATGGCCTTCTTAAACTCAAAGCCCCCTTCTTCTCTTAAACTGTTGCTCAAAAAAATCATCCTACAGAAGAAATGATAGTCAAAACATGGACCATGAATGCAACTTAAAATAATCAGATAAGGCACAACTAAGAGAAATAAATGTTATATGAAGACATCAAGACG
This sequence comes from Poa pratensis, assembly GCA_947311845.1. NCBI lineage: Eukaryota > Viridiplantae > Streptophyta > Magnoliopsida > Poales > Poaceae > Poa > Poa pratensis. Next base: position 22,035,412 of record CAMZMU010000073.1, read on the forward strand.
CATTAGTTGCTCACATACATAGAACGGTACTTCAGTGGGAACTTCATGCACAGAGATCTTATAGCCTCAACGACAACTATCTTGAATTCATCTGATATGTCAGACATGAAACTGGTAATTTGTTTCATGAGGCGATCAACACTTGATTCATTGCCAGTTTTAAGAAGTGTAGTGATTGCCAGGGTTGCTATACTCCTGTTCTGGTCTGACATCAGACTTTCTAGGTCAACATTGCAGTTTGTGACGGCCAAAGGGCGTGTTATAGCAACCTGAGAGACAAAAGCATATCAAGATATGGACAAAACATACTCTTGATAATATGATATGAACACATGACGATATTTGTGTACATCAAAGTTTGATCAACATGCATGGATTTACCTTATTGAGTGTACGGACAGCAGCAAACCGAAGCACGGGTTTGGATGAGCTCAAAAATAACTGTAACACAGTAATTGCTGGTGCTAATTCACGACTTGTGACATCCATCTCTGTTATTTTCCGTGCAGCCTCTAAAATCACCATTTCTGATTTATGTCTGAGACATGATTCCAGATAATCAAAAAATGGGCGGTCACCATTTTGTGTGTTCATGCTCTCACGTATTACCTACCAAATGAAAACTCCCATTTTTAGCAATTTATTCATTTTCCAGGTTCCAGTAGAACTAAATAGGTTACCTGGCTCGTGTAACGAATCAGAAGACACTGGGCAAGAGGCGAGCGGACTGATCCCTTTGTCAAACTAGAAACCAGCTTGCTAACGGCCAAACGGTCATTTGTCTAGTCTGCAAGTTTGAGAGAAAATTAACTGAACATCAAGTGCCTGAGGTTAACAGAAACTTTCACATAGCACTACTTTACTCTCCAATAACAAATGGAGCTCACTAAAACATCCCCATTTTCGTGTGCCACTATACATTTTTGGACATAATATAATCAAAGCGGAACTATCGGTGTAATAGAACAGACCATTTAAATTTTAGTTCAGCAAAAGTCGAAAGCAGCAAACATAGAACTGCGGTTAAACCCAGTAGTCCCTCGAGCTTGTTTATGTAGAAGTTTCCATATAAAAGTTCATGACTACAAAACTGATATAAATGGTGCTCACGTCAGCTTGTGCACAAGTTACTGCTCCATAACGTATTTTAACTCAGAAAGTATACTACCCAGCATAGGACCTGACCGGACAGTTTACTGCACTGATCTATAAGCTATCAAGACAACCTGGATGCAGGGAACGATTCAGGGAACTTAGCACTGAAGAAAACTGTGGTCCTAGAACAACATTAGAAGGCGTGCAGCTCTATATCTTTCCTTTCTATATTCTTGAACAAAATTTATACCTGGTGAAGAAGAGCAAGGCCATGAAATTGCACAAGTGCAGCTCTTGATTGCACAGCTTCCTGCATTTCCTTGCTCCATCTTCTCACAACTTCTGGATTTGCCTGCAAATTAAGTATATTTTTAAGTATCTGGAAACAAGGTACAGAAATGTGTGCATATCTGTAAACAAGGTACAGCAATGTGTGCACAGAACTTGTTAGTACCTGAAAGAGGTGAATACCACTAACAAGAGCAGCACTAGCAACAACAGGATTTCTGTCTACAATAGCTTGCTTCAAGTATCTCTCGATTTGAGTAAGGAGGTTGCCGTCAACTATTCTACAGAGAACTCTAATAGCATTGGCACGGTACATATCTGTCTTACTGTTCATATCTTTCATCAATGAGCTTGTGACTATGAAGACCTGTTGCAGACACAAACTCAAGCGACTTAGAATGATAGACATGAAACAAATAAGTGCATCTGAAACAGCATTCACCTCATCAGATGACGGAGAAAGCTCTTTGATCATTAAATAGACCAGCCTCCTAAGACCAGCATCATTGGACTGGAATAGCTTAGTCACTGCAAAGAAAACTCCAGTGGCCTCAACCTGCAACAGAACATATCCATCAGGGTGAAAACAAGATCAAGATCACGATTGCTTTTTTTTAAATGCTACTCCCTCCGTTCGGAATTATATGCCTTCCATTTGTCCAAATGTGGATGTATCTATACTTGTAACATGTCTAGATACATCCACATGTGGGCAAACGAAAGTCATCTAATTTGGAACGGAAGGAGTACATTGTAGTCAAATCGATATTTTTAAACACTTGCATCAGTGCACATTGCGGTAAATCAATACTAGTTTCCTGCATTCCAGCACAAGTTTTGCATGCAAGCCCATGGAGAACTTCACTATCATACCTTCGTGAATGTTTCTCCTTGATTGAGTAAATACAATAGCTTGGTGATGACCTGCAAAAATTCCATGACATAAATCAAGCAAACGGGCCCATAAGAACAATAGGCACAAATATACAGTTCACTGTATTATCATAAAGGATGAGAAAAACAGAGTTATTGTAAGCGACGCTTACCTGTGAGCATCGTCTGGGATCAAGCTGGGGATCATTGAACACCCGCGCCTCCTGCAGAACAGCCCCCTTCTCGATCCCAAAAAATGGTGAGTACTCAACTGCAAAAGCTTCCACACAGTTAATAAACATGTCATAATGTGAAAGCGACTGACCATGATCTAAGAGCATATAAGAGATAAAACCCTTTCAATAAAAGATCAAACAAGAACTCAGTGCCAAAAACCACTGTCCATTTCAAAACCCAATTGTTCAAAAAGGAACTAAGTGTTTAAAAGCAATTGAACCAACTTCACACATCCAGACACATTTGATGCAAATAGGTACCCATAATCGAACCCAAGCCCATCTCAAACCTACAGTTCCCTCATCAATCAAGATTAGTCTTGGGCCTAACGAGAAATAGGTTCAGAAGATTGGACCAGTCTCTAAGCCCAACACCAGGAGGATCGGAAGTGCCTCTGTTTAGAAGGTTTAGGCTGGCTTGCTTGCAAAATGCAGCATAACAATTTTGATCAAACCATTATCATCAAAGGAAAATTTCATGGGCTTTAACAGAGATATATCTGGAATAAAGGAAATTATTATTTCTGCAATAAATAAAACCATAGTACTCTCAAGATTCACGTAACAAACCATATTGCTACAGCCCAACATACGTGTAACCATGCAAAAAAAACATGTATTGATTGACCAGCATGGGCTTTTGTGATGGTCACACTGCCGTAGTGAAAAGGGGTGAGGCAATTTTAATCAGTCTATCGCATTCATGTCAGAAAGCACTATGGCACATCCCAGAGCGATAACACTAAGTCGCACTTATTTAACACAGTCCACGCAACGAATATATGAAAAGAAACACATGCAATCCACTGTTTTCGCATCCTGTCAGCTATAAGAATTGTCTGCAGCACAGAGCACTGGTGTCCTTAAACAGACGGACCAGTAATCAGATATGAGCTCTAGTTGCATCATCAATCAACTGATTCATTCATGCAGGAAACATACAAACTAATTGTGTACAAGATGGCATGCTGTCAAGCCAATGAAGACACCACATCTATGACCAGCCCGTGAGAACCTATAACAAAAAGCATGCATATCCTGCCGATCTAACTGGGCAAACAAAGAGATGGGCTGACTGAAGGAGCGCGTCCACGATAAACGTTCTCGCGCAGAGGCAATGGTACATGGGCGTAACTAGTTCCGGCTGCTAGGGGTCACCGGAGTCTCAGGCAATCGCCAGGGGAACACGATGCTGGCTACTGTGAGGACGAAGATAACAGTAACGGATGCCATAACCGACTGAGATCCACCGAAATTCGAGCTCTCCAGCCCCGATTCCGAACCAAATCAACCGCCACTCCTACCAGCGGAGCGTCTTCAGACAAGGCCGCCGGGCACACTTACGTGAGATCCGCGGCGAGATCGCGCCAGATCCGGCATTCCCGTCGGCGGTGGCGGCGTCCTCTCCGGATTGCATCGCAGCCGAGCCAAACAAAAAAAACGGTAGGAAGGGAGATCGCGGTAGGGGTTTAGCGGCGGGGGGAGAAGGAAGGGAAACTAACTCTCGGAATCGTCGTCGTCCTTCTTCATGTAGGGCTGCGCCATGTCCGGGTCGGTGAGGTCACCGGCGAGGGAGCGAGGCATGCGACGGTCTGAGATCGGAACGGACTGGCCGCGCCGTCCTTGAGCTTCTCTCGCCCGGATCCTACGCAAAGTCGGCCGTGCGGCGGTGGACGTACTGGTGGGCGGCGAAGGACGGTGCGGTGGCGGATCGGGACTTCGGACGAGCCTCGAGCTCTGGTTTGTTGCGCGCCAGTTTTGCACTTCGGTCCCTCGAGTTTGGTCTGCGGCGTGTGGTACGTTGTCAGCTATTGGGCCCCAAGTCCAATTCCGTTACGAGCGTCTCGGGGAAAGATCTTGGCATTCTCAAAAAAAAAACTTACAAAACAAATCTACCCATAGGAGATATATCTGGCTAATCCAAATGTTTGCACTGTCATTACCCCTCATATCTACTTTTTTAGAACGACCCCTCATGTCTAATCCATATATGGATCAGAAATGGGTTATTCGATCAGGTTCGTACACGTTTTTCGTTGTCATGAGAATTTGTACGTAGCAAGATGGTTAAGAGAGTGGTTGTACCCCATGCCACCAAAATTCAAATCCTAAATTTGATATTGATGTTTCTCATTTAGGTGGAATATTCTTCAGTGAGAGGCGACGTTCCCGTCGACAGCGAGACGTTTGTGGTGATTTCGTCAATCTCAAGACCCGACCGTCGGCTACTCATAGGGTAGAGTGTGGGTGTGTGCGTTCATATAAGTGAGTGTGTGAACGTGTATATGAGCGTTTGCGTTGTACTTTGTTTTACAAAAAAACATGTTTGTCACGTAGGATCCGTCCCAACATGATTGTTGGGTCCCAAACATACCCACTTCGTTCCTACCCCAGACAAAACCCTATCCTTACAAGAGTCGATTGATACTCTAATCCCCTCTATTTCACTCTGTGTACTCCCCCTTCCCTCTCCACCATGGCCAACTCCGCAACGGATCTAGTTTCAGAGTCGATGTTAACTAAGATGCGCTTGCGGTGCAGGTTTCTACCCTGTGAAACGATAGTATGACACCTAGAGGGGACGTGATATGTGCTATTTAAAATTTTAATACTTTTTAAAATTAGGTTTGACACAAAAGGTAAATTCTCTAGATATGCAACTACGATAAAATTGCATATATGACAAGGTAGCAACTAAGTAAGATAGACAAGGTAAATGCAGTAAACGAGGATAGAAATAACCAAAGTGAAAGCACGCGGAGATAAGGATGTAATTCTGAGTTCCTGCTTTTTAGGGGAGTATGTCTCGTCGGAGAGATGTGAGCCGCCACAAAGGTTGGCTCAACAGCCACAACACGCTTCATCTTCTTCTCAAAAACGCACCACAAAGGATTGGTTCACCTTCAACTGTCGGAATCCTTCAAGTCGGGGTCCAAAGCCTTTACAACAACAATCTGGGCACAACTCACGACTGGATTGGGGGCTCCCGAACGGCTGCAATCTGTCACAAAAGACAAGAAGGTGGGGGTAAATACCCCCACAGAAAATCTGCCTGTTGGCGAAACAGGGGGTTGGATATTCCGAGTCAAGTCATGACCGGATATTCCGACCCACTGGGATTATCCGATCCTTCCATGAATATCCGAGTACCACTAGAGTGTTGCAAAATAGGTTGCTAAAAGTGTTTAGCCATATTCTCGATCAACCCTTGAGAATCGAATATTCTGAGTCACCCTTGGACCGGAATATCCGGTCCTTGTTCTGAGCAATTGCACTATCTCTTTTCATCTTCCTTTTTTATTCGATGTCATAGATGTTTTAAACACCTAAGACCTACATCACTTAATATCATATTAATAATCACTAGCGTTGTTGCCTAACACACAAAATATAAGGGATTAAGAAATGTACTTTCACCCTGTGTCGGATGACAAGGAGCCCGTCCTCCGTCGACGGCTTGCAAGCGTGAATGTAGCTGCTAGTCGGGCGCCTCCGTTACTGGAGCCAGACATGTGTTCGGCATGGCGTAGATTTGTCTCCCTACATGGCTACATCCCCTGGATCGATTTATAACGGTATTTTAATTGTGATACTAGTTGGTTTAATACTGGACCCAAACCATCGAGTCAGGATTCCTAATCGGTTCATGAGGATGAATTGTTTTGTAGATATTGTTTGGCTACAAGCATGGATCCCGTTGATAAAACAAAAACATCGGACTTTTCGCAATGAACATCCGCAAGAAATTCACACCAGGTGCATTGAGGCCTCTCTTCGTCATAGATAGGCATGCATCCAAAACTCCATGAACAAGTTTGTCGGGTGCTATGACCAAGTGTGAAATGTAAGTTTTTTTTCCCTTCAAGTGACTTGTCTAGACTTTCCTCTCGAATCTATTTCCACTTCAAATGTGACCGAAGAGCTACACATATACATGCAAGTACATAGGTGTATCAATTTACACGATTATACAACACCGGTTTACAAGCATTTGAAGCAGTCACATAAAAGATACCGCGTGTTCGCCGCATGTTTATGCATCGATCGATCCCCGTTAAATGTCCAACTTACATCGCAAATTCGTAAGGTGAAGATCGAGCGCTTGGAACCATTGATCAGTAATGCCGTCGTGTTGCCTCCCCCGACTCCCCCGTCCCACTGTACTCGTTGGTGTACTCCCCGCTACTTTCAAACGCGACCTGCCTCAACTTGTTGATGTTGTTCGCGTAGTTGCCGGATTCGTCGGAGCTGTAGATCATGCTCTGTCCAGGCTTCACCCCTTCGTTCAGGTCGTCCAGCGACATCTCCCCCTCCAGAGCACGAACAATCTGTACAGAGAAACAGTACAGGAATCACTGTCAATAGGTACGAAATTCGAGACAAGCAGCGTGAATATGGATGTATGAATGTAGTGCTTGTTCTGGATTTTTCACCTGTTTCATCTTGGGACGGCGCTTCGCGGAGTGTCGAACTGCGGCGGCGGCGCTGGCCGCCATGCGCTCCATCTCCTGCCGGTCGTATCTGTTCTGCAGCCGCGGGTCGACCACCTCGTCGAAGTTGCCGCCTCCGGACAGCGCGCTCGCCAAGAGTGGCCTCGCCTGTTGTCGACGCGACCAAAGCCAGCCACCGGCGCGTCAGAAACGAAGGCTATATGCACGGATGCCAGATTGTTTCGGGGAGGGAGAGAGAGCAGTTTGGCTTACCCAATCGACCAAGCTATCCTCCATGTAGTTGCTGGGGTCGACGGGCCGCCGGCCGCTGATGAGCTCGAGCATCATGACGCCGAAGGAGAAGACGTCCGACTTGTCCGTGAGCTTGCCGCTGGAGGCGTACTCCGGGGCCAGATACCTACACGCGCCAACAGCAGAAAGAAAAGACCGTAAATTTTGCTTTGTTTCGCGCGCCTGTCAAAGTGCAGGTATATGTTGGGCGCGGATTCGCTGACTTTATGAGTAGTTAGGTGACTTTGGGTCACCGACATGTGGGTCCGTGCGAGGTGGGATCCACATGTCAATGACCTCAACGTCATGGTTTCCAAAGTCAGCGAATCCTCTCATGTTGGTGTGCTTGTGCAGCTCACCCGAAGGTTCCCATGACGCGCGTGGAGACGTGCGTGTTGTTGTCTGAGGTTAACTTGGCGAGCCCAAAATCCGCAACCTGTGAACAACATTCAGACGAGTTTCAGACTTTCAGTTCAGTTCAGTAAAAGCTTAAAGACGTGCACGCATCCTGCAGGCCGAGATGAACTACCTTAGCCTCGAAATTTTCATCCAGGAGAATGTTCGCCGCCTTGATGTCACGGTGGATGATTCTTGGATGACCTTAACAATCCAAATCAGATCGTCAGAGATTGATGTTGCCACTGATTGATGTCGCCAAGGAAACAGAAAGGAACTTACAATCTTCGTGCAGGTAAGCGAGGCCCTTGGCGGAGCCCAGCGCAATGGCAAGCCTCGTCGGCCAGTCCATCACCGGCACATCCTTCCCTGCACACACCATGAGTATCATAATTCAGAGTTGTATGAAAAACACAGCACGCGCGCTGGAGGTGTAGCAGCGAGTGACCGACCGTGGAGGTGGCGCTCGAGGGTGTCGTTGGGGATCAACTCGTAGACGAGCAGGCGCTGCGACGAGCCGGCGATGCAGTATCCGACGAGGGAGACGAGGTGCCGGTGGTGGACGCGGCTGATGATCTCCACCTCCGCCTGGAACTCGCGCTCGCCCTGCCCGCTCCCGGCCTTGAGCTGCTTCACCGCCACCTCCTTGCCGCTCCCCGGCAGCACGCCCTTGTACACGTACCCGAACCCGCCCTGCCCCAGCAGGTTCGCCTTCGAGAACCCGCCCGTCGCCGACGCCAGCTCCTCGTACGTGAACGAGCTCTGCGACCCGAACCCCAGCGACATGGCGGGGGACGGCGGCGGCAACGGCCCCGGCCGTTGCGACCCGCTCATCATCATCTCCTCGCTCAGCGGCCCCTGACCGGGCGAGTACTGGGAGTGCTGCTGCCAGCCCCCGCCGCCGTGTCCGTCCATGGGGCCGCTGCTCTGCGGGTACTTTGGCATGCTGTTCGCGTAAAACACGTTCCCTGCACGCGCACGCCGCCATGCTAATTACATCTCTGCAAATATATAATCTCCATTGATGAAATAGATATGTACCGTGTTGGTCAGTGTAGTAGGGCATGTGCATGTGGGAGTTCCGCTTCTTCTTCCTCCGGGCGCAGCACACGCACGCCGCGATGCACAACAGCAGGGCGAAGGCTATGACCCCGATGACCACGCCGACGACGACGGCAGCCACAGCCGGCGAATCGTCTTGTTTGTTCCCGTTCTTGCCACGGCCGCTCGAACCGCCCCCACCCTTGGAATTCCCGCTCTCCGACGCGCCGCCGCCGCTGCGCTTCGGAGCCTGCGGAGACGGGACGGCATTTGATCCTGGCGGCGAGACCTGCAACGGTGGCGACCCGCCGGTATCTGCTGGCGGAGCCGGCGGCGGTGACAGCGTCGGCGAGGGTGGTGACGGTGCAGAGCCGGAGGACTGCGGCGGTGTGGCCGACTGTGAGGACGAGTCTGGACTGGTGGGAGGCGGCGATGATGGTGGGGGCGAGGTGGATAATCCCGATGACGATCCACCTGAGCTATCCGAACCTCCCGATGACGCCGACGACGACGATCCCATTCCGCCTAGCAGGCCTAGGGGATCGTGGTTTAGGGGGCCGTTGTCTAGCGGCGAGTCGTCCATTGTTGATATCTGGGATGCCTCTTTAGCGTTCCGCCTGGCTCGCCAGGACCAGGGATGGAGCTTTTCGCCGGTGAAGACGACGACTCCTCCACCCTCTAGAAGATGCTCTGGGTTGGAATGGCCCTCCTCGTCGCCATCGCCCTCCCCGTAATGAACCCCTGTAACCATGTTGGGAGAAAACATATCAATTGTGACGCGTTACCATGCAGAGGTGGGTTAATTAGAGATTCCAGAAATCAGTTGTGCAACAAGCAAAAACCCAAATCCTATATCTAGCTCTAATTTACCTCACATTTGAGAATGACCAATCCAAGATCATAGTAAGCAAATGTAAAACCTGATTTCATGCTCGAAAATGGTCACAGAAACAAACTATGCTTTGTGCTGCTGACGCGAGTATGAATGAAAACGAATGAAAATACAGAGGACCAAACCAGCCAAAGATGCTAAGGCGTTAAGAAATCGAAGCATCCATGAGGTATACCTCTCCTTTTCCCCCTGATTTTTCGCAAAACAAGAAGAAGAGAAGGGGTTGAAACAGAATTGGAGAGACGGGGAAAGGGAAGTAGGCTTCGGAGGCGCAGGTTTCGTCACATTGTCCAACCTCCGCCGCATTTCTTGGATACCAGCCATTGATCTCCTTACGACTTTCCATTTTTAGCTTCAGGGCAAAACGGGGGGTTGAAAACCATTGGACCAAAGCTGTCTAACCGCATTACTGCTCGTGTTGCTCGTGTTTCTGGGAGCCTCCATGGCTCCATGCACGTTAACCATGACACTCTAGGCTGATAAACACAGAACTGAACTGAAACTTTGGGCTTGATTCATACATTCAGTTAGACAGTACATATAGGCTGACTTGAGTTACAGAGAGGGATCATGCACCTGATCGTGTATCATGCGTAAGTTACGAGACAATACTAAGTCTCATTCAAACCGATCGTGACAGTAAACATGACAAGGTGTACCATATATACAATTAACTTCCCCCGCAGTGTCAGCGTCTTGCCGCAAGACACTGAGACTGGATCACTGGAGCGAAAAGACTTAAAAAGGGCAGCAGGTATATCTTTTGTGAAGATGTCTGCAAACTGAAATTCAGTTGGAACATGAGGAACTCTAACTTGCCCCAACAGAAATGTAGATCCTATCTCAATGTGCTTTGTCCTCTTGTCTTGCACTGGGTTAGCAGACAAGTAAACAACTGAAATGTTGTCATACTAAACAAAAGTGGCCTGCTGGATCGGGCGCTGTAGCTATGCCATCGGCTACTTGATCCACACTGTTTCAGATACAACATGTGCTATTGCTCTGTATTCAGCTTCAGATGATGGTGTTGCATCTTCGACGACCAGCCAATCAAATTGGCAGGACATGCACAACACCGCGTTCCTTGAGCTGGGCATGCACGACACCACGATTGGCAGGTGCCCAGTCGGCAACGAGTGAGTTCCGTGTGGTAAACTGCGAGACAACAACAATGATGGTGTGTGGTGCATGGTTTGGTCGTGACAATACCTTATTCCAGCATGCTCAAATTGTCTTACTATAAGACTTCTTGTTGTCTCGAGTGGCGACGATGACATGCGAATACGAGATCTTCGCCGTTGCGGGTCCTGCACATCTCCTCTTCAGAGCTCCCCATCAAAATCGAAACGGCTAGTCTTCTGCATGAAGTGTCATCCGGTTTGCATGGGCTTGCATGGGATTCACCAGGCCACTATGACGAGAGCCTCCTAGATTGTCACTTTTCTGTGAAACTAGAAGTGTTGAAGAGTGAAGATGATGGCACTGTTGGGCATCCTCGACGATGAGCCTCATTTTCTGTGGTGTGTAGTTTGTATTGGTAACCATGGTGGTTGTGCGTGCCCTCGTGACGGTCATGTTCCATGACGGTCGACAAGGGCATCCGTACCGGTTCTCGGCCAGTGTCCCACTAGTCTGACAACTCTCTTTTGGTTAACTAATATAAAAATGGCAAGTCTTTTGCCTCATTTTTTAAAACTAATAAATGATCCACCAAAAGGAACTTGCAAATATGGAGTGATAATTGTGACTTTTTGGTACATTTATGGTCTAGCAGAAATAACTGAATAAGTCCAGCAATCATTCAGCCAGGTGGACTCACTCAACTACCAAATGAAATTGCAATTGCAATACATACGTTATCTTTGAAGCAGCATCTTGGTGATCAGCAACACGATACAGACCACATGCTTAATAAAATGGTTTCCATGGAGCAGCATCAAGGTAACCAACAAAATGATTCAGAGCACAAATTCAAGGATCTCTCTTCCTAAGCTGAAACACTTGGACATGTGCTCGGTCATCAGTAGAGTAGGCTCGTCATCTACCTTACGTTTTACCTCGACGCCAGTTAACACGACAAACTCTTCTTCCAAAATGTTTTCCTCTTCATCATACATAGGCTCAAAGAACGTAGCAATGCAAAACCTTCCTTGGCCCAGGTTCACCAGGTGGACATGGGACGGAGGCCGCTCGTCGTAGAGGTCAAAAACATCCCAGGTGTGCTGCAGCATCGGTGGCCGCTTATAATCCATGGCAGAGAGGTCGAAAGCACACAACCTGTAGGAGGGTTTGCAGGTGTTGAGGCCAAACCAGAGGTTGAGCTCAGGGACATACTCAGCTTTGCCGATGAAGGGCAGCACCCAGTCGCCAGCCTTGCTCCACACACTCCTCACCGTGTCGTAGCTGTAGGTACTGCCAATCCTCCAATCCAAGTATGATGATACGCATATGGTACGGCTGTCAACCACCGTATGTGGACACATGCCGGCGGTAAATTTGAAGTCAGGATCAAAGTGAAACGGCGGCGGTGGTAGGGTGTGCCAGCACCAGTCCTTGGTAGAGGTGCAGAGATCACTCTGGGTGCGGGCGAGGACCTCAAACTCAAAGCAGGTACTGGTATCTCTGGACAGAGGCAGCACGTAGAGGGACTGAGATCCTGAACGGTCGTCTTGAGCCATGGGGAGGCAGATGGGATTCTTCCCCTTGCCAGAGTTGGTACTGGGCATGGGTGCGCCGCCCTTCAAGTCAGCATCGTAGAGAAGTGTCTGGCGGCCATTGTCTGCGAAAAGGATTCTGCTATCTCCTCCTCCCAATAGAGAGAACCAGTAGTCGAAACCTCTGTTTTCGTCAGTTTGCGCACCGCGGAAACTGATTTCCGGCCTATGAAGCAACCACGAGCTCTTTATCTTGTGCAACAGTCCTCGTCTTCTCTTGTTCTTTGCCTGTGCTTCTGCTGTACATCGATAGAACATGAGGTTGTCGATGTTCATGCGGTGCAGCGAATATATGCGAGTGCCCAAGTCGTGCGATACAAGATTCAAAAAACGACGGTACATCCTCTCCCAAAGAGGATAATCAGATCTCCAGTCTAGCCGGTAAATCCGGCTGGATTACTCTGGAAAGAATTATCAGATGTTGTCAGAAAAATTCACACATGCAGCAAAACCCGATATGCTTTGATTATCTAGGACGTGAATTCCTTCCTAAATCCCGGGCAAGCAGTGTACCGTCAGAACTGTAAATCATGCAGATCTTAGGCGAACTAAATAGGCAGACGACGCTCTCATGAATAATAATAGGACACGACTACGTTCAGGGCGGTCTGAACTTAACCATAACCAGCGGGCATTCCGACCGGGATTAGATTAGGCGAGTGAGTAATCTTGTCGGAACCTGAATTGAATCGCTGCAGCCAAGCGGGAGAAATAAAGGACAAAAATGTTTACATCATCAGAATTAAATGCGAAATTCTAAAATTTAAAATGTTTTGTAGGCTAAGCCGCTCATCCGATTTCTGATCCGTTTTCACCGTTAGACTAGTCGCGGCGAGATCTTCAAAAGTAGATCCCATTTTGACATGTTTCAATGACTTTTTTCTGGACACAAAAGTTACCCAAGTAACACGAGAGTTATCCAGGTTGTAGTATTAAGTTACCCATTGTATTAACGCTTAATTTTTGGATTGAAATCCATTTTTATTGCTTTTTCGATTTTTGAACTTAATATCCATGAGTTACCACTTTGACATGGTAAATGTATCGTGGACATTTGGGTAGCTATGCACTAAAACACCTATACAATTACATACTGAAAGGACATGCGTCTCCTAATCTAGTTTTGTGTGTTTGTTAACAACATAAGTGATGGTTTTACCATGTGCTAAAGTACTACAGGTACAATTGACGAAAAGCACATGGCCATGTTTGACCCCTCAAAAAGGAGAAAAAGATCGAAGTCGGTGGCCCGAAGATTTAATTTATTGAGTCGTAGGGTAGTCGTACTATCAAGAGGGGTTACTCTTTGGAAAGCTTGGGGAAATCGTTAATCATGCTCACAAACCATATTTGCACCCCACAGCCTTCCTACAACCTTGGTGCAATTTGTCGGAAATAGATTTGCTGAAAAACAAGCCAAACTGGACGAAATCCGGATGGTCCGGAATTCCGACCCACTCGAAAAATTCCGGATGGATTCCGAACTGATTCCGAGCTGAGTTTTCGGTACTGTACTCAATCCGGATTCGGGTTGGTTTTCATCCGGATTATTCCGAATCAACCAGAATTTTGGATTAATTCCGAACCAATTCTGGATTGCACGAATCTGTGCAATAAACGGCTAGTTTTTCGGTGGACCTATTTAAGTCGCCTCTTCTTCTTCAAGAGAGGTACCACGACAGAAATATCTTGCCCACCATTGTTAAAAGCTTGAAACTCGTAGATCTCTCTCCCTACCCACTTAAACACCTTGTCCTTCTATGACTTGGGAGAGTTGACCTAGATCTACACTTCTACCAAAGAGATTTGATTTCCCCATCCATTCCTTTGAGGAACTTGTTACTCTTGGGTTCTTTGGAACCCTAGACGGTCGTTGGTCGTTCTTGTGGCTTTGGGAGCCGTGGGAATTTGGTGAGAGCCTCCAATTCGGTTGTGGAGTGTGCCTCATCCTTGTAAAGGTTTGTTGCCGACCTCGAGTGCATCATATAGTGACTCGTGGAACTCCTCATTGGAGGATAACACGAGGGAGATACGGTGTGACATATCAAGGCTATTCGGGGCTCACTTGTGACCCCGCACCGCTCCAACGAAGACGTAACTTCCATTGGGAAGTGAACTTCGGGAATCATCTTCGCGTCACCGTGTGGTTATCTCTTAACCTTCCTTTACTTGTATTGCTAGCTTATCTTGTTTAGAATATCTTGCTGGTTGGTTTATTGCTCATCATATAGGATTGTTCACCTAGTTGCATATCTAGAGAATTTATATTTGAGCAATCCCTCAATTTGATTAAAGAAAAAAGAAAATTTGTAGTTGCCTATTCACCCTCCCCCTCTAGTCAACCTACTCGATCCTTTCACATACAAATCAGGGTGATAACTATGTCGATTTCATGGTGACAAGTACACTCTATAAAAGATGTGAGTTGGTAAATATTATTGTGAGCACTCTGTAACTATATCGATTTCGCATGGGTACCTCCATCATTACAGATTGGTAATTGTTAACCAAGAGTAGGGTAGAGTAATTATGTCGATTTCGTGTTGCATAAGTGTATCATGAATACATGGCTGGATAACTATATCAGTATTTATTGGGTAACTATTTACAAGAGAGTAGAGTAACTATATCAATTTCATGGTGGATAACTATATATATTAATACGTGGATAACTCCATATGTATTGAGTGAGTAGCTATTACCGAGAGATTCGGGTAACAATATTTCATTGTGGACGACTGTATCATAAACACATGGGTAACTTCATAAGTTCAGGGTGTGTGACTCTAATAGTACTGGATGAGTAACTATTTCTAACATAACAGGGTAATTATATCAATTTCATGGCGGATATCATGAATACATGGGTAAATCCATCAATAAACGTGGGTAACTCTATCGGTACAGGGTGGGTAACTATTACGCAGAGAGTTGTTTAACTACTTGAATAACAATATCTCACATGGGTAACTTCATCAGTATATGATGGGTAACTATTGCCGAAATAGTAGGGTAACTACGTTGATATCATGAAGACATGAGTAACTCCATCAGATATGGGTGGGTAATTTCATCAATATATGGTGGATAACTATTACCAAAATAATAGGGTAACTACATAAATTTCGTGGTGTATAACTATATCATGAACACATGGGTAAGTGATTTATATTAGTACTGAATGGATAACTTTATCAGCACTTGGTGGGTAACTCTTACCGAGAGAGTATGATAAATACATCAATATTGTGGTGGATCGATAAGTATATCATGAATACATGGGTTTCAATCAGTTCTAGGTGGGTAACTATTATCTAAACAACCGGTTAACTATCAAACCAAGTGAGAAAGCCGGAAAGATGTTACATGACAGACACACCACCACTTGGTCGCAGTCTCTACCGCACCCGTTGGCTCAGTTGCCATGTCCGTAAAGATGTTACATGACAGAGGCACTGCCGCGTGGTCGCTATCTCTACCGCACCCGTTGGTTCAGCTGTCGCATCCTACATGGCACATGGTTCGACGACGAGCACGACTAACATCGCCGCTCGTGTTTCACCGTGCTCCACAACACCCGAACCGTCGCCGAAACATCACGTGGTGCTGGAGGAGGAGAGCGAGGAGGAGCAGCTCTAGCCGGACCTCAAGGCCTTAGCGCTTGAGGAGCTCGCTCTATGGCCTAACCTACTGTTGGCACTTCACGCATTGGCTGTGGAGGTCAGGATGCCCACGGGGAGCGCCAGAATGGTCGAAGTAGCCATCGCTCAACACGGAGATATATGCGTGGAGTTCATGCTAAGTGTACCACGTGAGGTGGAGCAGTTCAGCCGGAGGGGCCACCTACGCATCCGCGCACGGCGCACGATGACATTTCCACCGCCACAGTCACCAGCTTGGCATTGCTCCCATAGTCGCGTCCAACCTTCATCAACCTAGTAGATCTAGGGTTTATTTTTAAGTTATGTTTTTTCGTCTATTTAATATATGTTTACATCATTTGTTATATAAAAACAAACGTGTTTCTTGCATAGGGTGCACCGGCGGACACAAACGGACCGTGTCCGTGTGCCGAGCAAAACTATACCATGGACATGTGAGTTTTGGTTGCAACCCCGGGCTTGAGCAATTGAGACCCGTCATGAAAAGACAAGGTAGCTAGCTCTGAAGAATGTCGGCTAGAGAAGACTCGCGGCTTATCCAGATCGCCGCACCGCATGATCCAATCGACGTCGTTGACTGAGGCAGACAGTGTTGTCTACCTTTGACCACAAACTCAACGTCGGGTACAACAACGCCTCAACTCGCCAACCGCAATGTTGGAAGGACATAGACGCCAACCCACTCCTGTACAGCTCCTCTCGAACTCCGTAGTACACTAAACTGATGTACACACCTACGTACTAGCTTTTGGGCGTGGCTCCAGGTGTACACGTTTTGAGTAGTGCGAATTGCCTAATTGGCTCATTCAAATTTTCGTGCAGCTAGTTTTCTTGTACGTACTACCAATGTACCATGGATCTAGTTGACCCGATCGATGGACGTGCTCGTATGCATCGCATGCATCCATCCCAGGAGCGAGCTGTGAGAGAAGGAAAGCAAAAGGAGAGTACGACAAAACTAAGTGGCCAGCATGGCATGCAAATTAAGAACGGACAGCGACATACGTAACCTGCACGTGGGTTGGACCAGAGCAATCGGTGATTGGTCCACCGGCTAAGGTTAAGTTTAGACCGTTCTAAACATAGATTTACGCTAATAATAAGCTCCTGCGTGAAGCTGCAGGTCTATCAGCAGGGTAACGTGAATCTAGTCTTCTGCGCTTGTACAAGGTGAGGGAGCGGCGAGCAGATCAGATGAATCGAAACAGAGCGGCCGTGGCGCCTTGGCTGAGATGGTAGAATGGCGACGGCCAAACGCAATGAGATTTCGACGGGAAACTGGCTAATTTTTTTAAATAATACATTTTTTTAATTAAATTCGACAAATATTACGCGTTTTGAGAGTTTTTGAAAAATAATACAGCCTAATTTACGCAGTGGACGACAGGTACCTGTCGTTTGCGCCGTGGACGACCAGGCCCTATCGTCTGTGGCGCAGACGAGCAGGCCGTGGCCAGGCCCACCCACGCGCTCGACATGCCAGTCGTCCTCGAGTGGACACAAATCGTCCACGTCCTCGCCGATTACCCTGTCGTCCGTGGCGCGGACGATAGGTCGCTGTTTAGTGCCCAGCCGCTCCCTTTCTTCCTCCTCGCGTTCTTCTCTCTCTTCTCTCTCTGTTCCACTTCCAGTCACGGTGCTTCGGTGATTCCCAGCTGATTTGCTCCAACCAACCACACAAACTTCATCTTAGAACATCCTAGAGGCAGTAGGGAGCAAGGGGAACGTCGATCTCATCATGGGATAGTTTGGGGAGGCGATTTGGTGCTGCTATTATGGAGGAATGGTGGAGGTGCGGTGGAGGTCGGTGTAGCCGGAGTGGTGGTGGTGGTCGTGGTGGTTCTGGTCGGAGGTGGTGATGGTGCTGCTCCGGTGAATAGAGGCACGCTTCAAGGGTAATGGTGTTTTCGCTAATTAGGGTGTTATCTAGATAATTAGGGTTTAGACTAATTAGATTTACATTAATAGTTAGGTTGTCGTGCGGTATTATGTAGTAGGTCGTGCCGTCCAGAATCTCGTAGTTGCTATTATTTAGTGTTGTGTAATTAGTGCACGAGGTCGGTATATATATTATAGGGGCTCGGCTGTTATATTTTTAGAGAGTCGGTATCAATTTTATCGTGCGATATTAAGTAGTTGTTCAGGTTATAATTATTAATCGATGGTACTTAATTGTTGACGAGTCTTAATATTTTATAGGCAGGCAGAGATGTCTGAAGTAGTGAAGTGTCGGTTCTACTACGGTGCTGGTACCGTCTTAACAAATGAGTTCGGGGCAGATTTGAGTCAGTTTCAGCAGTCGGAGTTGGAACTTAATTCTCCGCACACATGGTTGATCAGTCAGGTGAAAGAGTGGTTGGCCGGATGTTTAGGGCTTAGTCTGAAACATACACCGTTGGTGTGCATGCATTGTGGACGAAGTCAATGTCAACGACAGACGTATTCTTCTATTTGAGGCCGATAGATCGGACCTCTCAGTGGGTGCACTGGCTACAAGCCTGTGAAAGCAGGGGCATTAACCCAGACACCCTACTGCTTCCTGTGGCGAAGGAGGTGAATTCATATGAAGGCGAGGGTGGGCACGATCCTGGCCAGAGCAGTCAGAGATGCATATAGAAGAACATGATTATAGGCAGTTAACAGATGTTGGAGGTGGCGGTTACGAGTCAGGCGAGAGCACTCAGGCAGATGGTGATCATGATTATACTGGTGTGGCAGATGCAGACGATCGATTTGGTCGTATGCAGAACCAGATGGAAAAGGAAGATACGGATGGTGATAGTGCTGACGCCGATGATTCCGACGAGTCGGATGATGAGCAGGTGGTGCCTAATCCAGCGTCATGGAATCATGACTTTTCTTCTGCAATGACCGTGAACAACAGTCATGATTCTGCGTGGCACTATCATGAGAATAATATTGTTGTCGGTGCTCTCTATCCTGACAAGCAACATTTGCAAGACGCAATCATTAAGTGGGCAATGTCGACGTGGAGGGTTTTCGGAACCAAGGTGTCAAGTAAGAAATATCTGACAATGGAATGCCAGGTACCGAGCTGTCCAGGGAGGGTGCATGGCTATCTCCCTATGTTTGGCCTAAACTGGAAGGTCAGTGATGTAGTACAGCACACATGTGTAATTGATACCATCCCTAAAGATCATGGCAATATTTCGTCCACGCTTCTTGCTCGGTTGCTTTACTCGGAGTTAGTGCAGGGCAAAGATGTGGAAGTGAAGGCCATTGTGCAAAAAGTGTTGACCAGGTTAAAGTATACAATTTCTTATGGCAAGGCTTGGAGGACTAAGCAGAGGGCGCTTGAGATGAGATTTGGTTCTTTTATGGACTCATATGACTCAGTTGTTCGGCTCCTTCATACATTGGAGGCCCATAATCCAAGCACATGTGGACGTCCAACACTTCTTGATGCAAGAGTTCCCAACTGTGAAAGTGTTGCATCATTTGTTCTTCTCTTTCGGTGTATGCATCGAAGCTTTCAGTCATTGTCGACCAGTGATTTGTGTTGATGGAACTTTTCTTAATGGCAAGTACAAGGGGCAGATTTTGACCGCCATTGGTCAGGACGGCAACAATCTGATCATGCCGCTCGCATTTGCTTTTGTGGAGAACGAGAATACTGAAAGTTGCACATGGTTCTTCAGGCAGCTTAAAATTGCAGTAGTGAAGGATAAGCAGAATGTGTGCATCCTTCATGACATGCATGCAGGTATAATCAATGCGATCAAGGCACTCACAAATCCTGGGCCTGAGGAACAAACGCCTTGGGTTGACTTGCAGAGCCGTTGGTGCAAGCACCATCTTGGGGCAATTTTTCTCGCAATTCAGAAACATGGATCTGATGAATTTATTCAAAAAACTCTGCAAACAGAACCAGCCATGGAAATACAATTATGTACGTGAGATGCTTGATAAGTTCACTAACAATCATGTTAGGCAGAGGAAAGCTGCACAAAATATAGCAGTAGCAGCACATGTACAACTTGTAGTGCAACATGCAGCAACAGGACTTGCACCAGCGGAGGATGTACCCGTTGGGCTTTGTGACTTGCCAGGATTTGATCCGCCTGGGGTTAGGAGAAAGGCTGGGAGACTGATTAAAAAAATTCAGCAGTGGATAGAGCACGAGCCTCTTGAGAGGTGGGCTTTACTGCACGACACTCGTGGAGCTAGGTACGATGTCATGACTACCAACCTCGCTGAAACATACAACTTTGTCCTAAGAGGCAACCGGGCTTTGCCTCTTACAGCCATTGTCGAGGGTATTTTCCAGGGCACCGTGAAGTATTTTAGAGATAGACGCCAAAGAGCTCATTTGCATATTGTGAACAACCCTAACACGCCTTACTATGAAAAGATTATGAAGTACATGGATGAGAAAATGGCAAAAGCTCGGAATCACACTGTCCTCGCCTTAGGAAATCAAGAAAGGAGGTTCGAGGTGCGCTTACCTTATGACAAGTTCGGCTGTGGAAATGTTATGAGGACGCAAGAAGTGAGAATTGGAAATGAAGCTAGGCCAACGTGTGAGTGCACATGCAACAAACCAAAGTTGCTTCACCTGCCTTGCTCACATATACTTGCTGCTTGCGGGCAGATAGGGATAGCCGCAATCTCGTTTGTGTCTCCATATTTTCTGAAAGAGTCTATCCTCAATACCTGGACATGTGAGATGGTTGGATTTCACGCTATGGGTAATTTCAACACTGTTGATCCTGCTGGAAGGCAGAACATCCCTGACCCAAGGCTAAAGCGTACCGGTAGAGGGCGACGCCAGTGCAAGCGCATCCGTAATGATATGGATCAATCTGAAGTCGGAGGTCCTACTAGGCAGTGTTTCCTCTACAACAATTTTGGCCACAAGGACGACAATTGTCCACGATTCGGGACTGGCGAAGCTACTACTCGTGTATCATGTAAGTAAAGCTCATTAGTGAAGAACTACCGTTAAAGCTTGAAGTTATTTGATTTATCATAATTGGTAGTTCCAAAGTCTAGATATTTTCGGTTAAAAGGATGCTTTGGTTAACAAGGAAGACAGTGTGGAGTCTTATAGTTTTTCTTATATGTTCATCATATGGTTCTTTTTATACCGGTTGACGTTCTGCGTTTGCTTAAAATAACCTTGCTAGCCTAAACTCTGTACTGAGAGAGAATGCTTCTCGTGCATTCAAAACCCTGAGCCAAAATCCATGCCATCTGTGTCCACCATACCTACCTATATGTGGTATATTCTTGCCACTCCAAATAAATTTGTCTTGTGCTACCTTTAAATTATTCAAAACTGTTACTACTTCTTATTTGTGTCTCTGTTTACCAGCTCATGAGGAAGTAGTAGATCATCTTTATTACACTTGTCAATCAGACTTTACTCCAGACTAGCAGCTTACATCTGCTTATCTATAATTTTGCAACTGCCAGCCCTTAATTTACAACTTTCATCATAAACTCTCCTCACATTTTGTTCATGAGCATTGAGTCAAACATCTGTATGTGTAAACAAAGGAGAAAAGAGGAATGATCTGCTTGCTGCAGAAATAATGTTCCTCAATGGGAGCCGCGCTTAAAAGTCTGGTTGGCGGGGGTAATACTGTATTGTTTGCTACCATTCGTTGACCATTAACATGCACCTCTCAAAATATATTTTTACTCTCTATATGATTTCAGAAACTAAAAAGCTCTAGCACATGACATAATCCCTGCTTCCCTCTGTGAAGGGTCTTTCTTTTACTTTTATGTTGAGTCAGTTTTCCTACCTGTCTGTTCTCCACAAGCCAACACTCGTGTCAACTTTGGTACAAGAATTGTTATATGTTAGCATATTAGACTAATTATGCTACTTTGTGTTGACAATGTCCATGAGATAAATATGTTGAAAGTTGAAGCAAATGCTGAAACTTAAATCTTCATTTGTGTTGGTCAAACACTTTTAATTCGAAAATGTTGCTTGGTGAGCTAACTTATATGCAAATTCTCATAGCTCATGTCTTCAAAGTACTATCCATGAAAAGTTTTTTTTACTTGTATGATATATTATGTTTACTTTTTAGCAACTATAGACGATTGTCTTGGATCACTTCATTCAGTTCATGTGCCTTACACTACTATTTGATCAAGATTATGTTGGTAGCATGTCACTCCAAAAATTATATTATTATCTTTTACCTACTCTAGGACGAGTAGGAACTAAGCTTGGGGATGCTGATACATCTCAAACGTATCTATAATTTTTGATGTTCCATGCTTATTTTATACATATTGCTACATGTTTTATAAACAATTCATAGCATTTTTATGCATTTTCTGGGACTAACCTATTAACAAGATGCCACAGTGTCAGTTCATGTTTTTGTTGTTTTTCCGTTTCAGAAAAGCTGGTCAGGAAATATTCTCGGAACTGGACGAAAATCAATGGAGCCCAATTTTTCACTGACACGAAGACGAAGTCCGAAGGGCGCACGAAAAGGCGACCTGGGGGAGCCAGACACCACTAGGGCGCGGCCACGCTTGCTGGCACGCCGAGGTGGTGTGTGGGGCCCTCGGCTGGCCCCACGTGTCGCCCTTTCGCCTATATATTGCCTCCGTCTCGAAAACCCTAAATACCCGAGCATTATTCCACGAAAAGTTCCGTCGCCGCCGTCGTCGTCAACCCTAGTTCGGGAGGGTTCTGAAGCCCTTCCTGGCACCCTGCCGGAGAGGGTGATCATCACCGGAGGGCTCCACATCACCATGCCCACTCCGGATTGATGCGTGAGTTGTTCATCCTTGGACTCCACTTTGTGCTATCATGTTTAGATCTTGTGAGCTACCTAACATGATCAAGATCATCTTATTGTAATGCTACATGTTGTGTTTGCTGGCATCCGATGAATAGTGATGTTATGATCAAGTTGTTTATCAATCTATCTACTGTTTATTTATGTTCTTGTATGCTCTCCGTTGCTAGTAGATGCTTTGGCCAAGTAGATGCTTGTGACTCCAAGAGGGAGTATTTATGCTCGATAGTGGGTTCATGCCTCCAGTAATCTGGGTGAGTGACAAGAACATCTAAGGTTGTGGATGTGCTGTTGCCACTAGGGATAAAATAACTAATTCTTAGCTTAAGGGTACTGTTGTTAAGTCTAATGCGTTTGTTTACATTACACACTTTGCTTAATGCAATAATCTGTTGTTTGCAACTTAATACTAACGGGAGACACGGATGCTATCCCGGAAGTGGATTATTTAGGCATGGATGCAGCTGGTAAGCGGTCCATGTATTATGTTGTAATGCCCATTAAATACTACAATAATCTATCTTATCATATATTGCTTTGTCATGCGCTTGCTATTTGTCAGTTGCCCATCTGTAATTTGTTTACCCAACATGCATGTTATCTTTTATGGAGAGACACCACTAGTGAACTGTGCACCCCGGTCCATTCTTTTACACTGATAAAAACACCAACTGCAATCGTCTGTTCTCTGTTACTTTCTACATTTATTATTATTGTCCACACCATACGTTTAATCCTTTGTATTCAGCAAGCCGGGAAGATTGACAACCTTCCTGTTTCGTTGGGGCAAAGTAGTTTTATTGTGTTGTGTGCAGGTCCACGTCAACCACCAAATCATCTGACATTGCGCCGTGCCATATTTTCTGGTGCCGTTGACAACCTTCTGAAGCACTTTTGACTCCTACTGAATTGATAACCTTGGTAGATATCAAGGGAAAATTGCTGCTGCACTACATCATACCTTCCGTTTGGGGTCTCCTAACGAACGTGTGTTTTCACGTCATCAAGCACATTTGCTGGCGCCGTTGTCGGGGAGTCAAGAGGCTACAGCAAGGGGTGTCTCACACTTCCAATCTCATTACTTTGTTTTTGTCTTGCTTAGTTTATTTTATTTTATCTTGTTTGCTTTTAAAAATAAAAAACACAAAAAAATTAAATTCCTGCGTTTAGTTTATTTTGGTTGTTTAGTTTTACTTTTTGTTTTAATTATCATGTCTAGTCCTGCTCCTTATACTATGTCACCTGAAACTAAAGTTCTTACTTTTAAGCATGGGAGTGAGGAAAGTTTTAAAGATGCTTAGTCTAGAATTTTTTAGTCTTATGGAACAACAGAACCTAGAATCACCTTGAGTCTGTTTCTTAGTAGCTTTTATTTCGGTCTCGTTCTTTGCTATAGATATGCTTTGGATGCTATAGTAGGGGGGATTTCCTTCGTCATGATGGGGATCAAGCCTTCAACGCCATAAAAACATTAATAGCAGCATCCTCTTCCTCAACTAGTAAAATAAATTTAGCCCTTGAGAGCATCTATGAAAGAATGGATGCTCTTGAGGCAGATATGTCTAGTTTAAGAGAAGCTTATAACCAGGTTCGTGAACACCATGAGAATGCTCCTTTTTAATTTGAACCTTCAGGATGGGTTCCCTCGGTAAAAATTGCAACTAATGGGGAAATTTTTCATGCCTACTATGATATTATGACAGAATTTTGCTTAATGCCCAGGACTATCTATGACTCTTTAAATCTGTGGGATCTTTCTAAATGTGGGAATCACATAAATCTTGCTGATAATTCCATTAAAATTAGGAACTACTGAAGGAGTCTTTACAAAAATTATGGGAGCCATGGTACCTATTGATTATTATGTTATTGAGTCTGCAGGAGAAGGGCATATTACACTTGGGAGATCATTGTTGAAACTCTTTGGAGCTGTCATACACATGAACAAGGGCACTATGAGGTTTCACTCCCCGTTAAAATGCCACCATGTTTTTCCTCAGGTTAAAAGTAAAAGTAAGAGTAAGAGGTCCAAAGGTAAAAGTTTTGTTTTTCCACTCTAGATAATACTTGATTCATGCTTTGTGTCTAGCTAAAAGCGTTAAAGAAAAACGCTTATGGGAGGCAACCCATTTATTTTCTGTTATTTTATTTTGTTGAGTCAAGGAATTAGCTTACTTCTGTAACAATTCCTTTGTATCTTTTATTTTTCGTTTTGTTGTGCCAAGAAGAGCCTCTAATAGCAAGATAGCACTAAAAGTTTAGTTTACTGTCCAGAAACAGATTTCTGTGCCTCACGGTAAAAATTCGTGAAAAATCACGGAACAGTATTTTAATCTGCAAATTTTTGTGCAGAAGCCTGAGCTTTTTACCTATCTTTCGTTAGTTCAGCATTTTCTGATTTGAGCGACGTAAGTGCCTCGAAAAAATTCGTCTTCACAGACTGTTCTGGTTTTGACAGATTCTGTCTAGTTTTGCATTCTCTCTTTTACAAGTGTTAAGTGAAATTCTTTAAAGGTGGAAGAGCTTCACATAAGGCTAGTAAACAGTAGCTAATGTTTAAAATGATGTTTATAATGTGTCTTTACAGAACCAAGTGAGATTATGATTTGATGCACTAACCCTCTAATGAAGTTTACTCTGAGTTTGGTGTGAAGGAAGTTTTCAAGTATTAAGAGAGAAGGGTGATAAAATAAGATCAAAAAGAGTGAAGAGCTTAAGCTTGGGGAGGCTCCCCTGGACCTCCCAACATATTTCAAAAAGACTCAAGCGTCTAAGCTTGGGGATGCCATCCCCTTCTTCATCGACAAATTATCAGGTCATCTCTAGTGAGACTATATTTTTATTTCTTCACATTTTAAGTGCTGTTCTTGGAGCGTCTGTGTGTTTTATTTTCAGTTTGTTTATGTTTTGTTCTCTGGTCATAACTAGTTGGACCCTAGCACTCTTGTTTGGGAGAGAGACACGCTCCGCTTTTTCATTAGAATACTCCTATTCTTCACTTATACTTGTTGAGTATTCTTGTCTAGCGCTGCTATGCTTCTAGCTCTTGTTTTTCATGTATCTCTTGTTCAGAGCTATTAGTTCTTTTGAAGAAAGTACTCTCTTGCTTCACTTATATTTGTTTGGAGAGTTGTTAAATAAATTGATTGGTGTTTGGTTGGAACAGAAAATGCTATGCATGTGGTAATGGTATAAAGAAAATGCTTACATAGTCTTGTAGATCATTTGTTTTGAGTAACTTGATACTTTTCAATTGTTTTGAGTTATCAAGTAAGTAATGTTTAAACTTGTGTATCATGTAAGTAAAGGCTCATTAGTGAAGAACTACCGTTAAAGCTTGAAGTTATTTGATTTGTCATATTGGTAGTTCCAAAGTCTAGATATTTTCTGTTAAGAGGATGCTTTGGTTAACAAGGAAGACAGTGTGGAGTCTTATAGTTTTTCTTATATGTTCATAATATGGTTCTTTTTATACCGGTTGACGTTATGTGTTTGCTTAAAATAACCTTGCTAGCCTAAACTCTGTACTGAGAGGGAATGCTTCTCGTGCATCCAAAACCCTGAGCCAAAATCCATGCCATCTGTGTCCACCATACCTACCTATATGTGGTATTTTCTTGCCACTCCAAGTAAATTTGTCATGTGCTACCTTTAAATTATTCAAAACTGTTACTACTTCTTATGTGTGTCTCTGTTTACCAGCTCATGAGGAAGTAGTAGATCATCTTTATTACACTTGTCAATCAGACTTTACTCCAGACTAGCAGCTTACATCTGCTTATCTATAATTTTGCAAAAAGAGCTGGCAGCGGGGTGCCCAGCCCCCTTAATTTACAACTTTCATCATAAACTCTCCTCACATTTTGTTCCTGAGCATTCAGTCAAACATCTGCATGTGTAAACAAAGGAGAAAAGAGGAATGATCTGCTTGCTACAGAAATAACGTTCCTCAATGGGAGCCGCTCTTAAAAAGTCTGGTTGGCGGGGGAATACTGTATTGTTTGCTACCATTCGTTGACCATTAACATGCACCTCTCAAAATATATTTTTACTCTCTATATGATTTCAAAAACTAAAAAGCTCTAGCACATGACTTAATCCCTGCTTCCCTCTGCGAAGGGCCTTTCTTTTACTTTTATGTTGAGTCAGTTTTCCTACTCCTGTCTATTCTCCACAAGCAAACACTAGTGTCAACTTTGGTACAAGAATTGTTATATGTTAGCATATTAGACTAATTATGCTACTTTGTGTTGACAATATCCATGAGATAAATATGTTGAAAGTTGAAGCAAATGCTGAAACTTAAATCTTCCTTTGTGTTGGTCAAACACTTTTAATTCGAAAATGTTGCTTGGTGAGCTAACTTTTATGCAAATTCTCATAGCTCATGTCTCCAAAGTACTATCCATGAAAAGTTTTTTTACTTGTATGATATATTATGTTTACTCCTTGTTTACTTTTTAGCAACTATAGACAATTGTCTTGGATCACTTCATTCAGTTCATGTGCCTTACACTACTAGCATGTCACTCCAAAAA
This sequence comes from Poa pratensis, assembly GCA_947311845.1. Taxonomy (NCBI): domain Eukaryota; kingdom Viridiplantae; phylum Streptophyta; class Magnoliopsida; order Poales; family Poaceae; genus Poa; species Poa pratensis. Next base: position 22,062,659 of record CAMZMU010000073.1, read on the forward strand.
TTATATTATTATCGTTTACCTACTCGAGGACGAGTAGGAACTAAGCTTGGGGATGCTGATACGTCTCAAACGTATCTATAATTTTTGATGTTCCATGCTTGTTTTATACATATTGCTACATGTTTTATATACACTTCATAGCATTTTTATGCATTTTCTGGGACTAACCTATTAACAAGATGCCACAGTGCCAGTTCCTGTTTTCTGTTGTTTTTCCGTTTCAGAAAAGCTAGTAGGAAATATTCTCGGAATTGGACGAAAATCAACGGAGCCCAGTTTTTCACCGACACGAAGACGAAGTCCGAAGGGCGCACGAAGAGCGACCCAGGGGAGCCAGACACCACTAGGGCGCGGCCCCCTTGCTGGCGCGCCGTGGTGGTGTGTGGGCCCCTCGGCTGGCCCCACGCGTCGCCCTTTCGCCTATATATTGCCTCCGTCTCGAAAACCCTAAATACCCGAGCATTATTCCACGAAAAGTTCCGTCGCCGCCGTCGTCGTCAACCCTAGTTCGGGAGGGTTCTGAAGCTCTTCCCGGCACCCTGCCGGAGAGGGAGATCATCACCGGAGGGCTCTACATCACCATGCCCGCCTCCGGAGTGATGCGTGAGTTGTTCATCCTTGGACTACGGGTCCATAGCAGTAGCTAGATGGTTGTCTCTCCACTTTGTGCTATCATGTTTAGATCTTGTGAGCTGCCTAACATGATCAAGATCATCTTATTGTAATGCTACATGTTGTGTTTGCTGGGATCCGATGAATAGTGATGTTATGATCAAGTTGTTTATCAATCTATCTACTGTTTATTTATGTTCTTGCATGCTCTCCGTTGCTAGTAGATGCTTTGGCCAAGTAGATGCTTGTGACTCCAAGAGGGAGTATTTATGCTCGATAGTGGGTTCATGCCTCCAGTAATCTGGGTGAGTGACAAGAACATCTAAGGTTGTGGATGTGCTGTTGCCACTAGGGATAAAATAACTAATGCTTAGCTTAAGGGTACTGTTGTTAAGTCTAATGCGTTTGTTTACATTACACACTTTGCTTAATGCAATAATCTGTTGTTTGCAACTTAATACTAACGGGAGACACGGATGCTATCCCGGAAGTGGATTATTTAGGCATGGATGCAGCTGGTAAGCGGTCCATGTATTATGTTGTAATGCCCAATAAATACTACAATAAACTATCTTGTCATATATTGCATTGTCATGCGCTTGCTATTTGTCAATTGCCCAGCTGTAATTTGTTTACCCAACATGCATGTTATCTTTTATGGAGAGACACCACTAGTGAACTGTGACCCGGTCCATTCTTTTACACTGATAAAAACACCAACTGCAATCATCTGTTCTCTGTTACTTTCTGCATTTATTATTATTCCACACCATACGTTTAATCCTTTGTATTCAGCAAGCCGGGAAGATTGACAACCTTCCTGTTTCGTTGGGGCAAAGTAGTTTTATTGTGTTGTGTGCAGGTCCACGTCAACCACCAAATCATCTGACATTGCGCCGTGCCATATTTTCTGGTGCCGTTGACAACCTTCTGAAGCACTTTTGACTCCTACTGGATTGATAACCTTGGTAGATATCAAGAGAAAATTGCTGCTGCACTACATCATACCTTCCTCTTGGGGTCTCCCAACGAACGTGTGTTTTCACGTCATCAACGGTGAGGCCGTCCACCGGCGTGCAGGGGCGGCGACCACGCCGGGGAGGCGCGCGGTGGTGGCCGGGCAGTGGAGGCGCACGGGGACGACGTCGCCGGGGAGGCGCGCGGTGGCGGCCGGGCAGTGGAGGCGCACGGGGACGACGTCCTCGACGAGGAGCAGAACGCCGGTGGAGAAGCCGGGGCACGCCCACAGCCTGTTTGTTGAAATGATAGCCATGAATGGGCTGAAAAAAAGCCTACGTATTGGGGGAGGGACGACTGGAAAAATTCACATCACAGGACGTCAAATTGCGCCGGCGCAACCCCAGCAGGATGGAAAGTTGCTCTGGGGAGGCCTTACGGCTGGAGATGCCCTTACAGCTTTGATACGCAGAGCCGAGCATGGAGCCAAGCTGGAAAGTGGCCGTTGCCCTTCTATGGCAAAGCAGAACTCGTGCCTGAGCTCAACCTCTGGTTCGGCCTCTCGCGCACCAGCCCCCACTGCTTGTGTGGTGTCGACCTATCTGCCATGGATCATGACTAGCCACCTGTGGTGCAGCCTACATGGGATTATCTTGAGCTGGTTAACCTGCCAGAGCCATACCAGCGCCACCTGGTTTACCTGGGTTCAGGCAAGTTTTGCATAGTGCCCTTCTTCAAGACCACAATTGATGAGGATCTCGCTGTCTTCACTGGTGTGCAGCTGGTTCCCGGAAACAATGCTGAAGCTCCTGTCCACATGATCAAGCACAAGTCTAAACATTGCAGCCTTAAAAGCCATCGAATCGAGTTTGTGCTCTGAATCTATTTTGTTGGTAGGTTGGGTGATGCTCATTGGGGCAAAGTATGATGTGCAACATTTCATCGAGCTCGTGGCCGCTACTGATCTACTCCATGGAGTATCGTTTTGTTATATATTTCGTTTTTTATATATTTCGTCGATGGTTTCTGATCTAGTAGTTCTAGTGTTATGCATCGCTCTATCTTTGGTTGGCACCACCGACTATCGGTTTAATTCAATCCTTGTATCAATGCATCACTGTATCTTTGGTTAACCCCAAGGAGTTTCTTTTGCCAATCACCTACTCCCTCCGATTTTTTAATATAAGATGTTTTACCATTTATCCATATGCACATGTATACAAATATATGTTCACACATTTTAGTGTGCATGTTCACTCATTTTAGTGTGCATGTAGACAACATGTAGAACACTTAAAACATCTTATATTAAAAAACGAATGAAGTAAGTGTTATTTGAGTTAATAAAGTTAGCCTAACAGGCTGATTGTGCAGTCAGACTGCTCAGAAGTCATTAAAGTTATGAAAAATGGCCGTAACACTTACGGGCTAGCTGCAGCCATCTTCGAAGATTGCATTTTATTTTTTCGGGAGTTCTAGATGTCATTTTCGAGCATTGTCCTAGGGAGGCGAATATGGCGGCGGATAAGCTAGCTAGTAGATCAGTTGAACCAATTCCGACTGTTTGGAAAGATAATCCCCCTGATTTTCTAGTTGATGTAATTTCAAAAAATGCATCTGTGTTACCAAAAATAATATAAATCGCCATGATGCCTTTCCCTAAAAAAAGTTAGCCTAAAGGCCTTCCCATAAAAAAAAGACATTTTTAAATCACATGTTCATCACTGATTTTGTTTTTTTCACCCAGAGCACCACAATATCATTTCTACACGAAACTTTGCACCTATGTAGATTTTTGCATATTTCTGTTGTCAAAATTTTCAGAATTTTTAGATTATTTTACTATTTTCGAATTTCGTAATTAGGCAGCAGTATATGAGCTCGAAAGCTGAATGGAATTTCCGATAAGGAAATCATCGACAAAATGGCCCATGGAGCCGCCTCGACCGAGGCCGTGTCTTTCCATAAAGCCATACTTTCGCCGTCCCGGCCCACAAAATCCTGGTGCCTTCTCCGCTCCCACATCCACTTCACCGCCGGTGCCTCCTCTACAACCTCGCCGCAGGCCTCGTTCCACTTCCCTCCTCCGGCCACCTCCGCCCACACGCCATGGCCGCCACCTCCGCCTCCCTCTCCCTTGCCTTCTCCCCTACACTCCGGCCAAAACCCCAACCCCAATTCCAACTGGGGCACTTTGACCCCAAATTTCCCAAACCCCTGCGCCGTAGCCTCGCGCCTGCGCTCTCCTGCGCCGCTCCTCTCGCCGCAGTCCCCGACGGCTTCGCCATAGACGACATCGTAGAGAAGGACTGGTCCTTCCTGAACGCCTCGGGGTCCCAGCTGCCCCGCGCGCTCGCCGCGGGGGCGCTGTCGCCGGCGTCGCGGGTGCTGGCCGTGACGCCCACGGCGTCCTTCGTCAGCGCCCTCCTCTCCGAGTCCCCCTGCGAGCTCCTGGTCGCGGCGCACGAGTCGCTGTACGTGCTGGGCGGGATCAAGGAGGAGCACGACCAGGTGAGGTGCTTCCATCTGGAGGGAGGGGGAGGAGGGCAGGGAGGCGGCGTGGTGGAGGCCGTGCCGGGGAGGTTCGACACCTTCGACGTGGTCTTCGTGTGCTACTTCCCAGGGATGGGGGTCACGGTTGCTGCGCTGCTCAAGTCCCTCGCCAAGAGGTGCTGCAAAGGTGAGACACATCATGAAAGAAATGCTACCTTATCTTCAGTTTGTTATTTCTGGGTCTGTGTTATCAATGCCATTTCCTGATTGGAAGTGTAAGCTTAGACTTGTCATTTCGTTCTATCGATTGTTGTACAAAGATGGCTATAGATGATGTTTCTGCGACCTTATTGCTGTTTTCAGTATTCAGTAATGTCTAATCAGTACTGCCTTCGAGATGGTATGCGAGCTTAAGATGCTAGGACAGACATTATTTGGTGGAAGTTTGCGAGTTGTTATGGTCAGATTGGTCTGTCAGATTAATCTTGTTAGACATGCTGTTGCCTTGCCATATACTTGAACTACATTGATAAACTTGGTTATGTACAATAAGTGTTGTTTACAAGGAAACAGCAGGTATATTTATTGCATTATTGATTCAGTATCCTACATAACATGTTGATGATAAATTATTTCGATTTATTTTTGTCGATTTAGTTTGCTTTGGAAAATGTTGAAGAATTTGTTGGAACATACATTTATGCATGTTGAACCTTTAAAGTGTAGCCAATATCCAAACAGTATGCTGTCGCTATTTAGTAACTTTGAGTCATTAGGCTGGTTTCTTTAAAGCCTAGGAGTAGTAGATTTACAGGGTGCTCATTCTAAATCAAAGATTCTTAGTACTCATTAGCTAACTTCATCCCTTACCCCTGTTTGCTTAATCCTGTTGCTGCGATATATGTTGTTAGAAATAAAAGCAACCTAGAGTTTTCTCAAGTGCTTGAGTAATCTTTCATAAATTTGTCAGACTCGCCTCTCATGAGTCATGTGGCTCTCACTGGACAGTTTGGTTACTAGTAGGACTTATCTAAAAGCATTTCTTATTGCGCAAACTAGGCACTGTCAAGGCTTCCAAACCTTGTCAACCTTGCCACACCTCTGATTGAGGCAAATTTCAGGCATTTGATAGGCTACTTCAGGTCCTTTAGATCATAAACCAAACAATCCTTAGTTTTGAAATGGAGATATATGCACGGTTAGTCACTGAACTTGGCCGAGATGAGCACTTTGGTCACTAAACTTGCAAAATGTTGCCCGCGGGTCACTCAACTTGGCAGAGATGAGCAAACTGGTTACAAACCATTGACTGAGCAGTTGACCATTGACACTGACCATTTTTTTTTGCAAAAACACCCCTGTAGAATCACAAAATCACATCATTTTTTTTGCAAAAACACCCCTGTAGAGAGATATTAATGTGATTTTGTGATTCTACGGGGGTGTTTTTGCCAAAAAAAAAGTCAGAGTCAATGGTCAACTGCTCAGTCAATGGTTTGTGACCAGTTTGCTCATCTCTGCCAAGTTGATTGACCCGCGGGCAACATTTTGCAAGTTTAGTGACCAAAGTGCTCATCTCGGCCAAGTTCAGTGACTAACCGTGCGTATATCTCTTTTGAAATGTCAACGTTTTAGTGTTTTACTGCATGAGGGCTCTGGTTATGCAAAAATCTTTGTCGTGATCAGTTTTATAGTTTGAAAATTTTCTTTTCACTTTACGTAGGTGCAAGAGTTGTTATCTTCTTGGATCAAGGGAGGCAGAACTTGGCGGAACACCGCAGAGAGCATCCAGACATTGTATTTGCCGACTTGCCTAGTAGATCTTTGCTGGAGAAGGCTGCAGCTGGGAGCAAGTATGAAATAGCTGAGTTTGTAGATGAGCCAGCGCTATATCTTGCTGTTTTGCAATTCCAAGGATGATACTCTTTTTTGTAAGCCAGATTATGTTGACTGCTTTATCAGCTCCTTGTTTGTAGATATGCAAGGAGTCACTCTGTCCGATTTATCATGTTGTGGAAGAGGCTGATTTGGCAGGTGATGCAACGATCGGTTTACATTTTAAAGAACCGAATTTTTTAGAACATAGAATGGTTTTAACTTTTCATGCCACCGCAGATTGACCCCCATACACCCATACATCTCTCATAACAAATAGAGTGCTCTTATATCTGCCATGCCACCACAGATTCAGATACTTACATAGCTAGTGCTCTTACATAGATCCCTCAACATAATAGATAGAGTGCTCTTACATAGCTCATGCAACGGACGGATAGTTAAACATACAGGGTACATAGTTAAGCATGAAGAATATATAGATATCTCAGTCAACCCATTAGAGTATGTACAATGCAGGGTGTTTAAATAAATGCTTAGAAAAATAAACCGGTTATTTTAACCATTGGTGCTTATTTATACAAGGCAATGCTTAACTAGACACCTCTCCTATACAAATAAGCACCGATGCTTAAGAAAAGTTTGATTTATCTTTTTAAGCACTTCTCGAAGCACGTTGTATCGTACACGTGCTTAAGGATCCATGTTGAGGCCAAAGCGTGCCCTACTTGAGCTGCGGCCTTGCTCAATTATGTATACCAAGGTGCCCAACGCAAGACAGGCACTAATAGCCTGAGCGACGTCCGTATCCCTCTGCAACTTTCTCTGTAGCATCATCAGCTCCTCCAGATCCCGGCTTTCCAAAGAGGAAAGGAAATGCACGTCAGGATCCATGAATCGACGAAAGTATCATAAAAACTAGAGAAGTGGATATTGCTTACCGGACACCTGGATCGGCGTTCTTCAAGACATCAAACGAAATGCTAGTCTCAGCCTACAAGTATATTAGATATGATTTCAATTAATTTACCTCTCAGATTAAAAGAGCCAGCTTGCATATATGAATACATGCAGTAGCATTATGCTACTGTTCCTCTTCAAAGAAAAAAGATAATGCACATGATCGACGATGCAAGATTTGAAGAAACAACTACAAAGTAGAGCATGTTTAAATCAGTGGTATTTATTAAAAGGCTTTGGCATTCAGTCACTGCGGCTGCATAACTAAAGACAAAAGTTTTGAAAGACGTGTCTATCTAATCTAGGCCCTTATGTTTTTTTTTTCTCGGAAGCTGCCCACCCCATAGCTTCCTGGTAGTTTAAATCTTGCAAACTAGTTTGAAATCCTGGCCAAATTTGGCGGCTGGCTTTTTCAAGATGGAAGCATCTTCTAGCCGTCTTGAAAGTAAAAAAGATGGCCCTAGTCTATCAACCTCATCCCTACAAATGTGCAAAACAATGCAATATATCCGTATAGATGCAGGACTAAGAACTCAACGCAGCATGGTTACTCGGTCGATTTTCATGAACCAAAGAGAAAGATTGCATGAGCATGGATGCAGGACTAATCGCGCGACGTGGCACGGTGATTCGCTCGATTGCACGAATCAAAGGCAAATATTACATGCGGTAGGATAGAATAGATGCAGGACTAATTGGCAATTACGCTAGACGGCATGGTGATCCGATTGAATTCATGAATCGAAGACAAAGATAGCATACCAGGTAGGAGAGATATATGCGGAACGAATCAACATACCGGAGCACGCACGCGCATGACAGAGGAGGCCGCCTTCTGGGAGGGACGAAGCTAGAAAAAATTCGCAGTGGGGTCAGCTCTATGTTATCTCTGTTTCACTGGTGTCATTTTGCTAAAATATACACCAGTTAGTACCACTTAATGAAGAGATTACTAATTTTCGCTGGGTCAGCTGACCCCAATGCCTATATGGCAGCTCCGTCCCTCTGGCTCAGCTTCGCGGCCATAGTGCGAAGCACCATAGCTACCAACACCAAGGAAACAGACCTGTAAGAGGAAGACAACGGCGGTGGCGGCGGTTTCCTTCGCTCTCTCTCTCGAAATCGCTCGTGATGATTTGTCCCTCCGGAAACGACTCCGTACCGCCAGGAATCGCTGGCGGCAGGTAACGAGGAGATACCGGCCCAGGGCCCAGGTAGGTTTAGACTGGACGCTCGATGAAACGTTTTTTTACTTGCATGAAATGTCAAACTGGCTAAGCAGGTATGTTTCGTCCGTTCGTTTTGTTTCATTTCATTTCTTTATTTCTTCTTTATGGATTTCTTTTTTCTCTCTTTGTTCTGTTTTTCTTTTAAAATTTAGTTTCTTATATTTTTATGCAACATTTTATTTTTATTTATTTTGTAATTGTTCCATGTCTTTAAAATTGAATCCAGTGTTTTTTTTGGTTTTGCTTAGCCTGGATGTGCTCCACGTGCGCTTCAACTATTTTCATTTCAATCCAAAGTTTTATTTCGCTTATAGTATGCGCTAACGTTTCCACCTACAAAGGCTACAACTGTGATTTTCTCGATGAGTGCTAAATTTTGTTTCACATAGCCTATGTTCCGCTAGTAGTTGGGATTTTTTCTTCATGCGTCTAAACTTAGTTTCGCTTGGTCTATATTTATGTACCACTTGTACTCGTGATTTGTTCCATGTATTCTAAAACTATGGACCAATTTTTGTTCCGCTTATAGATGCTATTTTGTCCATTTGGCAATACAATCCAGTTCAGCGTTCAGCGGCTATTCTTAAATGGGCCTTTGTTGATTAGGCCAATCGGATTCCGGAGCAAGGGGTCGCTTGAGCAAGGGGTCTTGGGCCATGTCAATCTCCTAACTACACAAGTCTCTAGAAGTTTCACTAATAAGGAAGAAGTCCAGAACACTCAAACAAAAATTCTCGAAGTACAAAATATGTTCTTGGCATAAAAGGAGACTGAAAGGATACCAACACCAAGGAAGCAGACCTGTAATGTAAGAGGAAGACGATGGCGGCGGCGGCGGTTTCCATCGCTCTCTCTCACGAAATCACCCGAGATGATTTGTCCCTCCGGAAATGACTCCGTACCGCCAGTAATCGCTCGCGGCAGGTAAGGAGGAGATACCGGCCCAGGGCCCTAGTAGGTAAGGAGGAGATACCGGCCCAGGGCCCAAGGAGGAGATGCAGCTGAGCTGAATGAAATTTGGTGCCTTTGCCGCCCATGTTTGTTCAAAAAAAAAAGTAGGTTTAGTCTGGACGCTCAGCGCGATCAAACGTTTTTTTTTACTTGCATGAAACGTCAACTGGCTAATTAGGTTCCCCTAAAACAAACGGGCTAATCACGTATGTTTCGTCCGTTTGTTTTGTTTCATTTCATTTCTTTGTTTCTTCTTTCTGGATTTCTTTTCTCTCTCTTTGTTCTGTTTTTCCTTTTAAATTTATTTTCTTATGTTTTTTATGCAAGATTTTATTTTTATTTATTTTGTTATTGTTCCATCGCTTTAAAATTGAATCCGATGGTTTTTTGTTTTACTTAGCCAGGATGTGTTCCACGCGCGTTTCAACTTTTTTCATTTCAATCCAAAGTTTTGTTTTGCTTATAGTATGCGCTAACTTTTCCACCTACAATTGTGATTTTCTCGATGAGAGCTAAATTTTGTTTCACATAGTCTGAATTGTGTTCCGCTAGTAGTTGTGATTTCTTCAACATGCGTCTAAACTTAGTTTCGCTTGGTCTATATTTATGTTCCACTTGTACTCGTGATTTGTTCCATGTATTCTAAAACTATGGTCCAATTTTTGTTCCGCTTGTAGATGCTATTTTGTCCATTTGGCAATACAATTAGGTTCGACGTGCAGTCCATCCGCTTGGCGGCTAAGTTAGCGCATCAGAAAGTCCGAAACAACTGAAACTTAAATGGGCCTTTATTGATTAGGCCAATCGGGCCTTTGTTGGCTTTGGGCTCGGGCTATGTCAACCTCCTAACTGCACACGTCTCCAGAAGTTTCACTAATAAACAAGAAGTCTAGAATACTCAAACAAAAATCTCGAAGTACAAAATAGGTTCTTGACATAAAAGGTGACGTTATTCTCCCCATATATCCTCCACAAAACTCTAGCCTTAGGGCGCCGTGCCCACTCATCAATGTGCTTGCCAATCTGCCTCGAATTCGGGGCCCTCGTGGCCTTAGGAGATGTGGCGATTTTGGCTCCACGCGGACGGCGGGAGAAGGTCCTACTCCTACGTAGGTCACGTTGTCTTGGCGAGGATGGCGAGGTGGTGGCGGTGTTCGCGTATTGGATTAATTCCTCCCCCACTCCACCCCTGATCCGACGGTGTTGGATCATGTTCCCATGGGAGCATGTGAAGGGTTCATTCCGCCAGTCCTTTATCGCATCTGCTACATTGTTCACAAGTCGGTAGTCATCTGATGCTTCAGCTTCGTGCAGTGGCGGCAGTCCATCAAATAAACTCAGGAGGAGCAGATGTGGTGTCTTCGGGTGTGCGGCGGGCATATCTTGGTGTCTTGTTGAGCGACGTTCGTCGGTGGCCTCCGACTATGAAGAGAGAAGTATGGGGTGGGTCCCTGGTCATGTTGTATTAGTGAAAAATTTAAGTCCCATCTTCAAAGGTGGGTGGCTACCGCTTCTCTTAAAGCAATGCGACGATGGTGGTTCTCTTGTTCCTGGGTTGAAGGTTTGTGTATGTTGGTGGAAGCAGTTGTATCCTCTTGGTGTACGTTTGTATTTGTACTCGTTTTTCTTTATGTTTCCTTACATCTTAATATAGGGGCGAATGCTCCAACGTATGTTTTTTTAACGAGTTGCTTGCGATGCCCCGTTAGGCCTTTATCCGAAATGTGTTTCCTTTAATCCAAAATGCATTTTTATGGTAATTTTGTCGAATAAATGAAGTTCCAAACAAAAGATGCAAGCTATTGAACTCACTACGGAAAAGAATTACAATTATTGAAACTTTATTTTAAGAAAATTAACAGTATGTACATGTTTGTTTGTGTTATATCCCTCTGAATTTTCATGGAAAAGTAAAATGAATTTTCAATGCTTCGTAAGACAAGATTTTGTTAACACTCTGTACTCAAATTTAGTGTTAGTAATCGTAACTCTTTTTTCGGTGAAACAAAAACTTGGTCATTTTGTATAGAAGATTTTAGCATATAATTGGCTAAGAGTGCTCACCACTTTTGTCTAGTAGGATAAAATCACATCAGTCTCATCAAAACTCAGTAAAGTCCAGTGAACATGAACAATTCATCATGATTTTTTGATAGTCGATTCGAGCATATTTTGCAGGTTCACGGCTCACTACATTTTTAGAGTGGCCAATACTATTAAAAAAAGTTTCTCTATCACTTTGGTGATAGCTATACATCTTGTACTCTCAACCCTCTCGACCAAATTGTCACGCCTACTATGCAACTGTCTGATAAATAGATGATGTTGAAGATGATAAATGTGTTTGTTATGAATGACTCCTTAGTTATTTCTTTGTATATTTATCATGTGAAAAGATTTGTTCATTATAGACTATTATTTATTTGTTTTTACTTGTATAGATGGATGATGAGAGCTAGGGAATTAACCTCGATGAACTTAGGCCATAGGATAGATAATGATATAGCCAAGGAGTCAATTTTGAGATGTAAGTATCTATTATTCTACGGACGCAAGTTGCTCAAAACAACTAAGAATGAAAAGAGCTCAATTTTCGTTTATGTTAGAGAGATAAAATTGTTAAAGGATAGTACTCAGGAATAAGTAGTCATGTCTCTCCTAGTTTTGAGGATCCCATGGTTTTCAAAGCTGCAACATTTGTTAGGTCGAAACACCTCAAAGTATGTTAAATCATAATGTTTTATGAACCGAGTATTTTGAGAAAACTTTAAAAATACAGTGCTACCAAACGCACCGTAGGCTTGTGTGTTTCATGTTCATCCTCCTCTTCCAGTCTTGGGGGCAAGTCGTGCAGAGATTCACAAATTCAGTTGAGTTTGTGTTAGTTCAATTTCATCATACAGCAGCTAACCCATTCGCATCGCATTGTTAGCATCAGCATTCTTGAACACAAACTCTAATGAAGCAAACTGCTTCAGAAAAAAAAAACTACGGGAGCAAACTATGAACTTAAAAGGAAAATTGGATATTTACCTCATTTTAGAAAACAAAATGCTACTACATGATAAACTAACTTTTCATACACGTAAGAGGACAACAAGAGGGAAAGAATGAATAAAGAGAGAAGTCACATAATCGTAACAGGAAAAAGCACTCACAATTTTATTTCGTTCAGAGAATACAATCACTCACCATGTCTTTTTCTTTTTGACAGTAAAGTGGGAATAATACGTCTCCCACATGTGTTGGTTTTATCTGGACAAACGAAAATAGACGCTCTGATCGGTGGAGAACAGATTATACTCCTTCATATCTGTCTGCTCTCTAGAACAAGGCTGGGCTTGAACCGGAGCAAATGGCGTTCTAGCAACCAAGTCCCCACTCTTACCATCTTTGGATGATGGCGGTGCTTGCGGAGCTATGGGCAGGTTGAATTGGAATAACGAGAAGGATGCACTTCTGTCATGCAATTTGTTCCCATCTTCTGCAGCATCCTTCAGGCCTATTGGCTTCAACATGGAACTATGCATATCTGGATTCAAGCCTCCACCAGGATGACCATTGATCGGCCCTGTCCGATGTCGGTAAGGTGGAGGTGGAGGCATAACTCCGAAGCTTCCTGACATCTTGCCAATCTGCTCTGGGAGAGTACTACTAAAAGCAGGAGCTGGGTAATGATGTACATTATTGTACTGCACCGGGAAACCTGCAGATTGGTTCCCAGGTACTCGGAATCCGATTGGACTGGAAATGAAATTGGGAGGCTGACCATACTGGAAGTATCCATTTGTTGGAGCAGCACAAGAATGACTATGAGGCCCAACTGTGGCTGGCGAATATGCAGGTGCATGCATGTTATGGTGTCGCAATAGCTGATCCTGGAAGGGGGATACATTGAATCCAAATCTGTTGTTGCGGGGCGGGCATGTGACTTTGGGGTGGTATTCTCTGAAACCTTTTCCTGCACATGCCTCAAGTAAAGAGCGTGAAGCAGTTCTTGCTGTTGGAGCTTCTGTAATGTTGTCGACTCTCTCAGAAGATTCCTCTGAGTCAGACGATGATGGTTCTGGATTATGAGTGCTCAAAGAGGTCATACTGCTTGAACTGCTTTCTCTATCTGCCTCGCTCATACAAGATGAACCATCAGAACTGGCAGAGTTCGTCATCAGCTCTTCATCCAGCCTAGAACCTTCATTATTTGTGGAGTAACATTTTTGTGTATTTGTCATAGGAGTTTCATCACAACAAGCAGATTTATTTTCCTCACGGTGTTCACGTAACTGATCTGTTTCTGATTTACAAACATCCCTGAACCTTTCAGAAACCTGACCCAGTGGTTCAGGTCCTCTGTCAAGCTTTTCACCTCCACTGATATCACAGTGCACTGGTTTGGGTGAGTCGACATCGTCAACTGACCCTGACATATTATTTGTTTCCTGTAAGCAAGTCTTCTTTCGGGTATCCATTCGCTCCCATACTTGCTTTGGAATTGCATCTCTCTCTTGTGTACTACCAACACGGCGGTACTGCAAAGGCTTATCAACTCCTGTTTCCTTGCCATCTTCATCTCCCGACCTGATCTAGCTGTTGGCGAAAAATAGTTGTCCTCCGCTCTGTCCTGATGGTCATAGCTGCAAGAACTATAGTCTTGCCGATCTCTTGTTCTGTTATTTGTACTAAACACTGAGTTACAGCTACCAGCACCACTTCTCATTCTTTCCATTGATTGCCACTGCAAATTGCCAACACTTCCAGTTTCATCTCTGCCATCATCATGCCAACACGAGGACTGGTCTTGAGGAATGTCCTTCCTCAACCTCAGATTTCTTCTTGATGGTTTTGAATACTCGGATGTGAAAGGTTCACTTCGATCAATTGGAGGACATTTTGTCACTGTATTGCAGCAATCTGCGTTGTTTTGACCATTAATTTCTCTGCATGAAGATTCAGTGTCAGCGTGGCACAGATCCACTACTGTGCAATTGTCTTCTTCTTCACTAGCTGAATCTCTCAAGTCAAAAGTATTTCCCGTTTCATTGTTAGCACATGTTGAGGAGTTGCTTAGAGATGAAGATGAAATATCATCTGATGTTTTGAATTCAAGTAGCTTTCCCCCTTATCCCTTTCCTTTTCTTTCAGCCTCTCTTTTCTCCTGATCTTCTTTTCTCTCTCTTTTATTCTCCTCCTCATTCTGCGTTCTTGTTCTTCGCGCTTTTCTTTCTCCTCTTCCTCAAGAAGCTTGTTCTGCAAAGTGCCCAATAAATTGATAGTCACAAATACAAATGAGCATATATTTTCTGAATTTTCTTTGCAAGTATAGCACATACCTGTTTTTCCAACGTAATAATTTCTTTGCATGCTACATGGACGCGCTCCTCCAAAAGTTTTAGTGCAAGTGACACAAAAACACTTTGTGCATTTTGCTGGGCTGCGCCTTCTCTAAAGGCCTTCTCAACCTGCAAAGAAAATCATATTTAGTACTATATGATTAATTAAGACCAGGTGTATGGGTGTCTAAATTTCTCAATAAAACCTGAATAAATCTGAATAGTTAGTTGCCGGCAGCAACATGAACCACAAATAGTATTGCAGGAAAAAGAGCTTGTCTGCAAACTATGTGAATGCAGTCGATAAAAAATTATCACACTAAGTAGTGATTAAAGCTGCCAATCCTTGTACATTCATTGATCAGCAGAAAACAATACAAATATTATTTAGCGAGGCGGAGAAATCAGATGACATACACCAAAGGCTAACATATCTTACTGACCTCAAACTTGTAAGCTGGAATATACGGCTAAGACACCTATACTGGTAGACGTTATCCAGTATATGTAAAAAAAGTATATTTCTTTTTCTTCTTTGTACAGCTTTGGATAAGTCTTGAGTTTTGACAATAAATTACCTGTTCTTTGAATATGACCGCAGCAGCATCCAAAAGAAATTCTCTTGCCAGCTCAGGACTCTTGGCATGCTTTTGTGGATGAGAGCCATCACCGTCAAAATCATTTTCATCCCTTTCCATGGCATCATCTTCCTGCTCATGTGTTCATCAGTCAGAATAATAAATACTCCCAAATCTTACTTAAAAATGTAAAACACCATGAGTGATATGCCACATACATCCTCTTCCTCGGCCTCTTCAGCATGCTCAAATAAACTTCTTATACCTTCACCCTTTGTCATCGTCACAAAACCATCCCCAACCACCAGCCTGTGATGGACACAAGATTGGCCCTTCAATGCATGCGCTTTGACACACAACTCCGTATGGCGGCCATCGAGCTTCCAAGCTCTCAAAGTTATGAAATAATCTTCATACTGGTCAAGATCAATCCCGCTTCTATGGACTTGGGTCTTCATCCCAACATTTTCAAAGCCAAAGACATCTGATTGTCCTTCATCTGTCCCAATAGCCCATTCAAAGTGATGATAAGATCCATCTGTCACGGATAAAGATTGGCGCCAATCAACCATGACGGCATCCTCAAACACCTGCAAATAAGAGGAGCCGGATTAACTTCATAGAAATTAGAAGCCATGTCCTGATCAATTAAATTAAGATCTTGTTGGTAAACATTTTGAGGAAGTCACTCTGACCTCGCATTGAAAGGCATAATCCGCAACACAGAACCAACTAGTGCAGCGAGATTCCCTTCGCATCCGTTTGAGTTCCTTTAGCTCCTTGAATTCACGTATAACATTCCTTCGACAATCTCGGCAAAATCTCTTGCTGTCAAACCTGTTAATGTTTTTTCCATATTGTTAACTTTTCTATTAGCAATTTAACAGCTGTCAGAAAATACCAACAAATGGCAGCATTGTAGGAAATTTTAAAAGTCTAACACAAAGCAAGATTATATAGAAACTAATCAGTCAATAGTTGAACTCATCAGATTCTTACCTTAGCATATCTATACTAAATAAGACAACCCAACATATATTATTTCACAGCTGAGTAGCAAGTTTTTGGCCATCCACATTCCAGTTTCCCATCAGTCTATGCAACTATAAAAACCTTAAAATACTTTCTATGTTTCTTCTCTAGGCCATCTTCCATTTGGTGGATATAAGCAGAGTTAAGATTTCAGGTATTTTTGTTCATATGATGAATGCCTATTCAGTGAGTACTTCTTTATGTCCCTAACTTGAATTTGAATGAAACAAACAACATGTTCATTATGCTCACCTATACATTAATCTTTCAATGAAATCATCCTCCTTCATACGTAGAAGAGAAGATCTAGTTTCTTCACATAATGCTGACCAGAAATTCACCAGCGTATTACATGAAAGGTGGGCAGTATGTAGAGCACATGTTTCTCTAGTTCCATAACCCCTGTTATAGCTAGCCATCCCTTGGCTAATCCATCCTCTGCCTCCCCCACCACATGCATCAGGATAAAGCATTTCTCGTTCCCTTTCTCTTGCTCGTGCATTGTCAAACACCTGATTAACACAAATGGCAAATGCATTAAGAAATATGAGTGATCAAACTTTTCCTAATCTAGAATTAATATTTTGAGTAAAACCCGTGCATGATTTGGAGATTCCTCACATGAACAAAGAATGATTACTTCAGACATACAAAGGATCAGTAATTCAGTATGCTAAACATATCAAAGTGGTTCCTAATCATATTCACCGATGCAGAGAACAAAAAACAAAAGGTACGCAATCCACAAGTTACTTCATAATTGATTACACTCACATTTTGGAGCACCCGTAATGACTTAGCTTTTATAAAACAGTCAATAAGCGTAAGGATGCCATCCTTTGTTGTTGCAAGGCCTCCCCAAGGATGAGCAGCTGGATCCTGCTCAGTTTGTTGACTAATCCTTGATTCACCAGTTGAGCTGAGATAATCAATATCTGAAACTTCTTGCTGCAGTGACTTGAAATTTTCCAGAAGCAACCCATTGCACCTTGAACAGTAGAAATTCTTGCGTGCTTGCTCAATGAGAGTTTGCTTGTCCAATTTTAGGAGCTCCCGTCGTGCTTGTGGAGGCAAGTTATTCCAGAACTGAAACAAATCCAATCCACCACCACAAAACCATCAGTTCCCTTTGAAATAAAGTTATCATGAAACGCACATAACTTGAATTTCCATTTCCAAGATAAAAAAATGCTACCACTTAAATATGCATTCTGGCTTGTTTCCAGTGGAAAATAGATACCCCGAAATGTGAGGAGAATAAAACAGCTCCATAATTAACTATGAAACAGAATAGCAGTAAATTGTAATTTTAATCAAGAGTACTGCAACACCACATTTACAGCCTCATACTAAGTTGGGAGTGCTTCGAATTTGAGGTGCCTCAGGAGAGTTATAAGGAAAAATTTAAGTTCATTGTAAAAAATTATAGCAGAAAATCGCAGTAATAGATGAGATGGCATATTAATATATGAGATGGGAATACAAACAAAGCAACCTTTGTTCTAGTTGTATCACCATTTGATATCCAAACTAAATTCTACTTGCAGCTTGCTAGCTTATCATTCTTATTATGCAAGGAAGTAAAGATGTAGACCATGAAGACTTATGATTGTAGAGTTAAGTACATGATTAGTTCAAATGAACCGAATCATCGCAACTTGAAAGCTTCGGAATTACATATTCCACTGCATAAGCAAGTTGTTTGAGGCAATTTAAGTGTTCCGGCAGAATTTTGTTTTGTTAACTCGACCGAGCATTTTGACATCAGAATTATCGACAGAGCAATGTTTTATATCCCACTCGAAAGAGGAAAGAATCAAAACCGGATTTAACTTCCTCATTGCATCTCAAATCAAGTGTATCAAGCCTTTGCAGACGACTCCAACGCCGAGGACTTTAAACTCATAATAGAGAAGTCACGATGAGCCCAACATGTTTTCCGAGGTTAAGCACACCAAACCGAATGCGCAAACCTAATGGTTTAGGGTCTCTAAGAGCAATGTGCCACCAATATCAGCTCAAAGTCAATTCAATAGAGCTGCTCACAAAGTCAATATCAGTGCATATGCTCGTCAGGGGCACAGGAGTAATCCGGTTGAATCTAACCACTAAAATTCAGAAAATAATACCCAATCAAACCAAGCTTATGGAGGGAAAATAATCCTAGCCAACCAAACACCTCGTTTTCCCGAAGCCATCTGCAGGTAGCTTTTACTCACATCACGCGCTGAAACCGAGCCAATCCAAGGCAGACGACTCGGGGCAGCTAGCTCAGTCGCAGATTCGCAGGGATAGCATCCCAATTTTGACCACTAAAATCAAACCAAGCACGGTACCAAAACAACGCGCACGCGACCATACCTTCTGGAGGCGATCGAACGTGATCTCGTCCCGCCGCCGCGACCAGATCCCCGATCCCGAGGCCGAGGTCACCGCCGCAATCCCCGTCATCAAGTCTCCCCGCCGCCCTCAACGCAGCGACACGTTCGCGCCCGATCCACCGCCGCCGACGACGACGGCTGCGCAGCAGCTGGAGAACGAGGACGCGGTCGCGCAGCCGGGTCGGATCGGCCGCGGCGGTGGCGCCACCGGGGGTTTTGCTGGCGAGATGGGGAATGATGAGGTGAGGTGAGATGATGCGAGGTGGTCGGGTGGGGTAAAAGGAGGAAGATGAGGAGGAAGACGGGGGGAGGGAACGCGACGACGTCGTACGTTTTTTAACCGCCACGGTTAGGCCGTGGTGCGATTTCTGATGGGTTCTAGCGGTCTCAGGAATTTTAGTCGGGGTGTTTGTTGTAAATCTGGTTGAAACAGCCGCGCTGGTTTGCTGGCGTTCAAAATCTGGCGTCACATTTTCACATAGTGTGTCATTTTGTTTTTTGGAGGCAACACATGGCGTGTCATCATAAGTTCATAACTTTCTTCAGTCCGTAGGCTAAGACTATAGCCATTCTTTGGCTTTCTTTCTTCCATCTATATATATACATGCAGTGCTCCTGCATGGTTTATGAAACAAAAGTTCATAACTAAAATGTACATACCTTTTTACCGACGTAATATGAGAATGACTTGTATCTTTAAGTTCTGTATAATGTGGCTGCATTTTTATGAAGGGAAAATACTTGGGATGGTCCATTATGGTGTACTTCTTCAACCAATGCTGATTTTCACACCAAAGTTTGATTAAAAAATCCAATAGATCTGAAGACTAGAATTAGTTGACACCCAACTAAAGAAGTCTGAAAGAAGGGAAACATAATCTTATCACTTTAACGTGTTAAATATGTGGAATGACTAGACACCACATACTTGTTCTGAATAGTGGGAAATTGAGTTGACCTTGATATTTTATACTTCCTTTGTTACTAATTATTAACTGAAGGTTTGGGTTTGTTCTAAGTTAAACTTGTTTAAATTTGAAATAGTGTGTAGTAAGATATTCTAATATGCACACGCTCAAGTATATATAGTACAAAAAATATTCTATGACGAATCTAATAAAATTAATTTGGCATTGTAGATATTGATTATTTTGTTATAAACTTTTAGATAATGTTTTGACTTAGGACAAAACATGAACTTTTAGATAATTGGGGACGGATGGAGCACAAGACTACAACAATTTAATTAGTGCCATAAAATCAAGAGTATTTTCATATTGATTGGTGCCATAAAATGACTGCATGAACACCCCGGAAGGTGAGTGCATAGCATATTTTGGTCGCCATGGGAAAGTAGATTAAATCCATTCACATAGGCGAGCAATGGTTTACATAAGTACATAAGAAACCTATTTCATGTCCTCTCACAAGACCAGATTTTCAACAAATAATGAATCCATATACTACGTATTTTGTTATTGTGTACAACTACTTGAGACATTATAGTCCCTTTGTAATGCAAGAGTAGGAAATAAATCATGAATGGCAAAGATGTCATGTATGATTAGTTCCTATAAGATCTCGAAATATAGGAACTTGACAACTCCAATTGTATGGCTCATGGGTAATACACACATACATAACAGTAGATAATATTATAAGACGACATGTTGTACTCCGAAAAAGAAAATTAAGATGACTATGAGCTCATTTTTTTCCTGAAATAGGGGCCTCGATGAATTTAACGATCTTTTGTAATGCACAACCTCTAACTCTATGTATCGTATTAAACTTATACACTAATACACTATGAAAATTATAATATGTAGCTGCTGAGAAAATGTGAAATGTATAGGGACTCAAAATTCATTGGTTAGTTTGCTAGACTTATCTCTATTTTTTAACCAAATATGAAAAGTTTCAAGACAATATTTTCCACCCGATACTTCGTTTTTTTTTTTGGAATGGCAATGCTTCGTTTTTTCGTGAGTTCGAGGCATAAACAAAAGCAACTTCGGAATCTCATTCTCGGACAACTTATGAAAATCTGCGGAGGACCATGGAAAGTACTGAGAAAAGGAGGCACCAAGACTGGAAAGATCATCAAGGACAGCGGATAAGTGGCCGAAAAGGGTCACGCTTCTTTGGATCGGGCGCTGCTGCTTGTGCTTGGTGTAGTCGCCTAGTCGGGCGCTCGTTGCCCTCTCTCTCCCTGGACGGTAATAAAGCGTGCCTAAATAGTGCCCCGTGCAGAAAAGGCGCCACCGCCTCTTTTGGTGTGCAGTACCTTTGCGTTCAGTGGAGCAAAGCGCAGCGAGAAAATAAAGGCACGTGAGAACCTGGCTGTGGCAGGATGATTAGGATGACTCCAATGAGCCGACGCAAACGGACGCGCGTTTGGTCTGCGTTTTATCCGTTTGCGTCGGCAAACGGACAGGTCCAGTCCGCGTCTGTCCGCCGTTGGTGGCAGTGCGCCCAATGGCCCGACGAATCGCAAACGGACACATGTTTTTTTAGTTAACAGGTCATATATGGGCTTTTTTCTCTCATATTTAGGGGGTGGGCCACAAACAGCCATTTTACATATTACTTCTAAAAATAAAAATATGTAAAAACTATAATATTTGCCCTTCGCGGGTTTCTACTCGTCGTCGTCATCTAGGATGATGTAGTCCGGCTCCTACCAGAGGTGCGCCGGTGGCCCGCCTCGCGGTGGGACGACGACTGGCGGCGTGGGCGGCTGCTCCTGCTCCTGCTCCGGGAGGGGTGGCGCCCGCTGGACCTCCCAGCTACTGCCATTCCAGATCCAGCTCTGCCCGAGCAGGCCGTCTGGAAGGGGCGGCGTCAGTGGCAGGTCCACGTCCATGGCCTGCCACCACCGTGGCTCCATGACCGCCGCCTGCAGGGCCGCCTCCTGCTCCCGGGCGACGTCAGCGAGGACCATGGCCCAGCGCTTGGCCTCGTCCTCGGCCATGGACTTCCGCGAGGCCTCCTTCGCGGCCTCGAGCGCGGCGTCCTCGTCGTCCATGTCCACCTCCATCTTCACGTCCGGTGGAGGCGGCTGTGGCGGTGCGCCAATCCGCAAACCGCGTGGCACTGGTGGTGCGCCCCGCCGCAGTGTGTGCGGCGGCGGTGACCAACGGCCAGTTGGCGGCGTCGGAGGCCGTGTGTAGAGGGCCTTCCGCCGCAGGCTGTGCTCATCGACGAACCAGCTAACCCAGTTGGGGGACCTGGCATCGAAGGCGGGGTCGTCGCGGAGGGAAGCCGGGAGGCGCGCACGGCGGCGCTCGATCTCCAAATCCCGCGCGCGGCGGCTCGTCGGGAACGGTGGCACCGGGATCCGCTGCGGGTTCAGGTGTCAGTTCTCGGGCAACTTGACATCTGACCACGGCAGCGGGACTGCGTGGTTCCAGTACCACCAGCAGTCCTCCACGCGTACATAGACGCGGTCGCGCTGCGCAACCTCGGCCCCCGGCGACGCGAGGTTGAAGACGACGGGGAGCGGCGCCGGTGAAGAAGGTGGGGAAGCAGATGGCGTCAGGGAGGGAGTGCGGAAGCGGCGGCCAGAGGACGACCCCGCCTCGCGGTCGTTCTTGGCCTTGCCGAACCCCGGCCATCGGAGCGGCATCGCGGCGAGGCTAGGGTTTGGTCGCCGGAGAGGGAGCGGAGTGGGCAGTGGAGAGGGTGGGGGCTGGCCGTCCTATCCCTGGCATTAAAAAGGACTGGGCCAGGGGAGGCTGACCGGCGTCGTGTCGCTGATAGGTGGGCTCGGGGAGGACACCACGCGTGGCCGCGTGGACGCGTTTTCAGTCTGCCGCGCGTCCGCGCCGACGCATCTGTGGCCCAAATTTGGGCCAGGAATGCGTCGGGGCGGACGCGCGGCGGACTAAAATTTGGACCTCGGTCCGTTTGTGTCGCCCCGTTGGGCCGTGTTTTTGACTCCAGCGGACAGGGACGGACGCGCGCGGACTCGATGCATCGGCCCGTTGGAGTCATCCTTAGGAGGGTGGTTGTACACCGAGTCCACCAGAGTATAAACCTCAGGTTTGATATTGGTGTTTCTCATTTAGTCGGAATATTTTTTCAGTGGGAGGCGACGTTCCCGTCGACAGCGAGTCGCTCGTGGTGACTTCGTCGATCTCAGGAGAACTCAACCGCAGGCTCAGTATCTCGGAGGTGCTCATAGAGATAGTGTGTGTGCGTGCGTTCATAGGGGTGAGTGTTTGCACGTGTATGTGAGTGTCTGCGTTTGTACTGTGTTTCACAAAAAAATAAAAATAAAGGCACACGATGTCTTTCTACTTGTACCGTAGAGAGACACACACTCGGCAAAGTGGAGTCAAGAACTGCGTCCCATTTTCATATTTTTGTAACACCCGGCCGGTCATCCTTGAGAACTTCGTGATTTTTGGCACACATTTCGGTGCAGGATTAGGGGCCAAATCTCCGGCCGGTGGATGGCACCAAATGCCGGAAGGAAACAAGCAGGAGCTATTCGAAAAGTCCCAAAATAATGTATCCCAGCATCTGTACTGGGCTCCGGCATTTATTACAGCGGCCGTGGTGGCTCAAACGTCCGTGCACGGTTCAGAGCTCTTCTTGCCATCATGTCGTCATCGCCGGGGAAGACCGATCTGAGCCGTATATATGCTTCCTTTATCTCCGAAACAGGCACAGGACAGGAGTGATGACATTGTTTCGGTTAGCAATTTGGGAGTATATAGCATAAAATTACCACTTTACAGACTTAATCGCAAAAAGCTACCACTTTTGCCCGCAAAAAAGCTACCACTTTTGGTCCACTGCTAGCAAATCGCACGGATCGTGAATTGAACAAAGATTGACACCGAATCTGATAGGTGGGACCCATTTGTCAGTGCTGAGCTGGCAGAAAAATGGCAATTTGCTGAGGTGGAGTGGGACCCACTTGTCAGCCCAATAGAAATTATTATATCCAAATTTCTAGAAAAATAAAAAACTGGAAATCAAGGAGGTGGCAGCGGCAGCCATGGGCGGGCGGCGGCCATGGGCGGCTCCGGCCATTGGCGGGCAGTGGCGGCCATTGGCAGACGGCGGCCATGGGAGGGCGGCGGCCATGGGTGGAGCTGACCCGATCCGTGGAGTTTTGACTTTTTTTTTTAGAAAAATTGATATATTAATTTTTTTTATTAGCTGACAAGCGGGTCCCAGTTCATCGGTTGCCACGTAAGCTCTTTAGGGTGGGCCCGCCATGTCAGATTCAGTGTCAATTCGTCCTCAAACGCGATTTGGCGCGATTTGCTAGCAATGTACGAAATGTGGTATGTTTTTGCGATTGCAGGCAAAAGTGATATGTTTTTGTGATTAAATCTGTAAAGTGATAGTTTTATGCTATATACTCGCAATTTGGCGAAACGACACAATGGCCACAATGGCCACCGTTTTTTATATGAGAAAAGAATTATGAATTCATGGAGTGAGGACCAGTACCAGATCGGAGGTGGACACAAGATGTACTCGTAGAGATAATGGAATGGACGAATGGTGTTACTCCGTGCTATGCAGGATCATTTCCACGTACGATCTGAGTTAAGGCTCAACAACTCCAACGATGCCTTAAGTTTGCTCCACAAGCGTCTCGTTTTATGTGATGTTTTATTTCCCAGAAATGGAATATCTTCCATCGCGTAAACCATCATTTGGGTCTCACCATTTTCGTACGCACGTGGAAGTGAAAGACACGTATACACATACATCTATTCAGTGCGTGCCTAGCCATGTGGTGGCTCCTTATTTTGCGTAAAGGCCACATGCCTCGTATCGTCCACTCTTTCTTTTCTTTTTGCAAGATAAAAAAGAAGTGTACTACAAGCCCATTTCCCCTGTCTCGGGCTCAGCTAGGAACTGACGTGGCAGCAGTCTAGAGCATGGTTTTAAATAGGGACAGAAGTAGGCGTCCCCCGGGGTCGGCATCCGTTCGATCAAGATGCGCAGGACAGTGTGATCACCAATGAAAAAGAGCTAGCTAGACAGCCTGTCAACAGCGTAGCCCACGTGCATCTTTCTCTGACCACACAAAAAATCCTCTCCGCGACGGAACACAGCAACGCACCCCCATCGACCACAACCTTCAGAGATCCGGCGAAACATTGAGTAACCATCGTCGACCACCGTTTGCCTGAAAACCGCCTGCCGGAGCACCGCCGTGCACGACTACCAGTACCACCGCCCATCATTGTAGCAATCCTGACTACGACGGGTAGCATCACCGACTCTCACCGTCTATGGCAGCACCGCCGGCACTCAATTGTAGAATTCCCAACTCTGGCCAAGTTGCACCGTCGGCCACCGGTGGTAGTATTGCCTACCTTCATTTGCAGCACCGCAGCCAATGGCCGGTAGCTCCGCCGTCCTCTCAAACTCCGGCCAGCAGCACCAGACCGCCACTAGTATAAAACACCACCGGTGGTAAGCACCATGGACCTCTAGTAGTAGCATCGCAGCCCTCCAATTGCAGCACCTCCGCATCGACCTCGTATGATGCAAAACGAAAAAAAATGGTAGCAAAATTGTTCTTTCTATGATGCAAACCTCGAAGATACAATTGTAGCAAAATTGCACTTCCAATGATGCAAAACAAAGATACCGTGGTAGCAAAATTGTCCTCCTATGGTGCAAACAAAAGATACAATGGTAGCAAAAATTTCCTTCCAATGATGCAAACGGAAAATAGTATGGTAGCAAAATTTTCCTTCCAAGATGCAAACCGAAAAATAACTATGGTAGCAAATTTCTCCTTTCTATGAATCTATGATGCAAAACAAAAAAAGATGGTAGCAAAAAATCTCCTTGGAATG
This sequence comes from Poa pratensis, assembly GCA_947311845.1. Lineage (NCBI taxonomy): Eukaryota > Viridiplantae > Streptophyta > Magnoliopsida > Poales > Poaceae > Poa > Poa pratensis. The sequence continues at coordinate 22,087,851 of CAMZMU010000073.1, forward strand.
ATGCACCGGTGGTCAAATTTTGCAGCTATGGCGCCCTTCTTCAGCAGACCGCTCTCGTTCGGCAGCACCGGCGCCCTCCTATGGGGGCACCATCAGGCTCCTTCGGCAGCATCGGGCCATCCTCGTCTCCATCCTTCGGCAGCACCGGCGCCCTCCCATGGGAGCACCACCGGGATCCTTTGGCAGCACCGCGCCGTCTTCGTCTCCATCCTTCGGCGGCACCGGCGCCCACCCATGGGAGCACCGCCGCTTTCCTTCAGCGGCACCGGCGCCCACCCATGGGAGCACCTTCGGGATCCATTGGCATCATCGCGCCGTCCTCGTCGTCCTCCGTTGGAAGCACCGGAGCCCTCCCATGGGAGCACCGCCGCCCTCCCATGACAGCGCCGCCGCCTCCCTGCAACAGCTCGCCTCCACCGCAGCACTAGACCAGAATCATGTCTCAACCACCTCGGCAGTCGCCCCGCGACAATCACTGCGGCGGCCGTAGGTGTGGGAGCCGCGGTGGGTGCCTGTGGCGGTCAGGCGGTAGGCGGCGGAGAGCTCCTACGCATATCTGTGGCGACGGCGCTGAAAGGACAAGGATGTCGCCTAGAGGGGGGTGAATAGGCGATTAAAACTTTTCCGGTTTAGGCTTGATAATTGCGGAATAAAACTAGGTGTTTAAATTAACAAGCCAACAACCTAAATAAACTAGGTTCACCTATGTGCACCAACAACTTATGCTAAGCAAGACAAGCAACAAGGTGATACCAATATAGAATACTTCAAGCACGAATGCTATCACAATGTAAAGTGCATAAGTAAAGAGCTCGGGTATAGAAATAACCAAGGCACGCGGAGACGAGGATGTATTCCCGAGTTCCTCCTTTTTAGGGGAGTACGTCTCGTTGGAGAGGTGTGAACCAACACAATGGTTCAACAACCACAAAGGTTTCACCTTCTTCTCCGATGAACCGCACCACAAAGGTTTGGTTCACCTTCCACTATCGGAATCATTTGAGGCGGAAATTCGGAGCCTTTCAACAACGATCTGGGGCATAACCCACAACGGGATTGGGGGCTCCCGGACAGCTACAAGTGACCACACAAGGGTCTCAACCACCACACATGTGTCTAGGGTCCAAAGACCCAAGAGTAACAAGTTCACAAGCTTTCAACTTCCACGAATCCTCGTGGAGAGCACATCGATGCACCAAATGCAAAAGGAAAGAGCACAAGTGCTCAAATCCTTCACTCTCAAATTCCACCTAATTAACAAATGCTTATGGGGGAATAAGAGAGGAAGAACAAAGGAGGAGGAACACCAAGAATTCCAAGATCAAGATCAACTAGGTTCCCCTCACTTAGAGGAGGAATGGATTGGTGAAAATGTTGATCTAGATCTCCTCTCACTTTCCCTCAAAGATATGCAAGAATTATGGGAGGGATTGAGAGGAAGGCAAGCTTTTCCAAAAGTCAACAATAGAGGAGAGAGGGGGGGGGGAAACGAGCTCAAAAGGGTTGAGGAACCGTTGGGGAAGAAAGCCCCTTAAATAGGTTCCCCTAAAAAATGACCGTTGTGCAGCGCAGGGAGGATCCGGACCTGGAACCGGCAAAGACCGGCTGGGGGTCCGGTCAGCCGTCCGAGGGAACCGGCCTCTGGGCCGGACTAAACCGGCTTGAGGACCAGCCGGGGTGCTGGGAGCCAGCAGAGGTGCACGAGGCAGACCGGACCTGGATCCGGTCAAAACCGGCTGGGGGTCCGACCGAGCGACCGAGAGAACCGGACTTGAGGCCGGCACGAACCGGCTGGAGATCCGGGCGCGTGGCCGACACAACCGGCCTGGAGGCCAGCCTTGACTGGCTGGGGAACCGGCCGGGTGGCCGAGACGTCCGGCACTCAGGCCAGCAAGGACCGGATGGGGGGCCGGCCGACAAAAAACTGCAAAAACGCCCAATACGGAAACGACCATATCTTGATCATCCGGACTCCGTTTTCGATGTTCTTGGGCTCGTTGGAATCGCAACGAAGAGCCCTTCAAGATTATGCAGAGCAACATCATAGTCCACCATGTGAGGATAAAACCAAATGTAGAAAGGTAAACCTTCTCTAAATAAGAACAACCGGTAAATCCTGATATGCAATAACTTTTGCAAGGAAGCTCCAAACGAGATGAAACCAACGAGGTTGAAAAGGTAGCGACAAGAGCGCAAAGAACCGGTAATATTTCGAGGAGGACATGGGAGGTGTGGACCTTATCTCGAGGAGGACCGGTAATATTTCCAACACCGAGAGCGCAACAAGTTTTCCATCCAAAATCCATTTTCAAAGAACTTGGGCTTGTCATGAGGATCACAATAAGCACCAAAAACCAACAAGGAGAAGAACCAAATAAAAACCAAGAAAGATGATATGCCAAGTATGCAAAGGTTTGAGCTCTCCATAAAGATGCGATCAAGTTACTCACTTGAGAGCCCCTCTTGATAGTACGCCGTCTATCCTATAACCCGGTCTCCAAACTAACAACATGAGACCGGTAAAATAGAAACCCTATCATGATCATACCTTTGCTTGAGCATGCCACTTGAGCTAGATGATGATGATCTTGACTCCCTCAAGTTGGAACACCTTTCTTGATTGTGCTTGCTAGCACATGCTTGATGAAGGCTTCTCCAAATGCTCCCACATACTCCATTATGGGAGAGCCTCGCTAAGCTCCGTCTTCATGTATCCACTTGCGCTTCATATTCTTCTCTTGATATAGATGATGGCTTGGAGATAAACATGAAGTTCACTCAATCTTCTTTTCCAAGCCATGCTTGCAATAAGCTCAACTCTTCACATGACCATTCTTCATATAAACCCTTGAGTAGAGCATTGATCATCATGTAATCTTATAGAGTCCAACACATGAACTCCAATCTTTTCCTATGGACAAGATCTACAAGTACATCTCAATGCAAACATTAGTCCATAAGGATTGTCATTAATTACCAAAACCACGCATGGAGCAACACATGCACTTTCAGACGCGGTGGCATGAGCTCGCGTTCTCCATGGTCGTGATGGGGAAAATACGAGACAAAGAGGAGAGGATGGAAAGAGACGTGTGGCTGGGGGCGTGGCTGGGAAGGGATAAGGGCGTGGTAAGCGGTAGTGTGTGGGCCCCACGATGGACGCGTGTCGCAAGCTGGAGGCGGAGGACGGGAGCGTGAGATCCCCGGTGATTACAAGTCTTTTCCTTTAAATAGCACGCTAAATCCTTTGCTATAGCGGTGTTACAGCATTTTGAGCAAGGTGTCACTAAACTGATCCATTTACAAGTGCTCGTTATAGCGCGGAAATGGCGGATTTTGAAAATTGGTACTATTTGCTATACCACACTATTTTGTTCATGACGTAGGAGAGAGGTGTAGATCTTTTATTTTATTTTTGTTTAAGAAAAACTTGAAAGTGCAGCGCGCGTTGTCTCCTTGATACACCCAGCTTCATCAAGAGGGCATATGTTTATATTGGTAGCTACTTACTCCCTTCGTTCCAAATTAGATGACTTTTATTTGCCCGCATGTGAATGTATCTAGACATGTTACAAGTATAGATATATCCATATTTGGACAAATAAAAGTCATCTAATTTAGAACGGAGGGAGTACTTCACAAAATGCTCTGAAATGGCACCTCTTAGAAATATGAACCATAAGGAGGCAATACAGTTCATTACAGATCATAGTATTCACTGATTCGGTAGATCAAAGGCACTTTCTTTATGGGGAATGAGGTTTAATTTGCCAAATCACGTGGGTTCACATGAGTTTAAGATGCGTAATTCATCTCCTTCCCATGGGCACAAACCAGTGGACAAGCCGAGTCAACGAATAAAATCTTAACTCGGCTCGTCAAGAAGAAAGTTGCAGAAACGATGGTACTAGGTGTTGTCTGAGGCATTGCGGGCTGATAGGATGTTAAGGCAAGTGTGACTAGGATAACACCGTATGAAATAATCTACAAACAAGAGGTAATCTTACCCGTAAAGGTGAATCTGACTGTCTTGAGGTTTGCGAAGTCGAACGATTTATCGGCTGGAGATTACTATGGTCCGATGATGGATCACACTGATGAAGTAGGTGATAAGTGCCTTGATGGCTTTAAAAGACACCATGAAGAAAAGTTACAGGTGGACAAGTTCTACAACAAGATGGTCCGGCTAAAAAAAAATCCAAGTCGATGACCCGGTCTGGAAGGTGAAACTCCTAGTCGGCTCTCGGAGTTGGAAATTTGGCAAATGGTCACCGAGTTGGGAAGGACCACTCCGGATCATGTTGGTACGCGACAACCCTTATTGGGGGGAGTCATTGGAGGGGCATATTTTACCATGTGCTATCAACATGAGACATCTCAATAAGTATCTAAGTTGTACATATAGCCGACAGTAAGGAAGGGGAGGCACGACCGTCGATGAAAACTGAGCCGACTTCGGTAATGGCTGACGATAGATATGTCTATGCACCATTACCCTGTTGAAGGACATCGTCATTGCATCTCTCATGTCCTCGCTCATGCTACTCCATGCGAAACCCTAGATCTGGGTCTTCCGGATCGGACGATGGCGACGCTCGGCTATGTTCTCCCGCTCCGTTTTGGAGTAGAGACGCTGAAGGGGTCATGAGGTGGAGCGGTGTGGGAGCTACCACGTCGACGACGTCGGGTCTTGGCTATGTGGCGCTGCAGGATTTCGGTGGCGGACACTTGATTATGGATTTGTGCAGGACGGTGGCACTATCTGGCATCGTGGCAGCGTCGACGGCGGGACTGGCAAACTCAATGCGTCAATCCCTATCCTGAAAACGGCGACGGATTGTGGAGCGTACGCATGCCGTGCGCGCTGAGCTTTTGTTGGACCAATTTGTGCTCCTGGGACGCCGTTGTTGGCTTGGTGAGGCCTCTGAATTTAATGGTGGGGCATTGGTGTGAGGTTAGGGCACATGTGCCTGATCATGCCACCCCCACCAACAAGCTTGTAGGTCTGGTGACATATGTCACCAGGAAGGTGTCTTCGGATTGATCGATGTATTATTTTTCAGATTTTATTGAATAATATAATAAAAATGTTTGTGTACATCTTTTTATGCATAATTTGGGAGTTTAACCTCCTTTTGGGAATAAAAGTTGAAGAAAAATAAATTACTTCTACTCGAATTTTGAAACATCAGGCCCCAGTACCTGCATCTCTTCTCTGCTCATCGAACATATCTGACCTCTTAGAATTATTGGGCCCAACCCATTTATATGTTTTTAATAATTTCTAGGGTAAAGGCTAGATTTCCTTTTGGCCAATTCATACATGGCAAGATAAAATTTATCCTCACAGTGTTAGTTTAAAAAGAATTTACCACTCAATAGAGCATGAGAAGATGAGCGATTAACGTGAGATGGCTGAAGCGTTGGCACTTCAGCGTGCGATGACCATCACTCGTGATAAGTGCTTTCGGTGAGTTATATTTGCTCCGGATTGCTTGGCGCCGGTCCAACATCTGTAGGTTTCAGGGCCTGATCATTCTGCCATTGGCTCGGTGGTGCAGGACATCAAATTCATGGTGGCAGGGTTCTCTTCTGCTTCCTTTCATCATGTCAAGGACCACATATTGGGCTCACGGGCTGAAAGGGCATAGTTTTTATAGGAGTATATTGTTAAAGAAACCATGCTAGTGGAAGCAGTGCATATCATACTAAGTTCACAACTGAACTGATTTTGAGCTTCGCTCGTTTCATTTTTCTGCCCAGCGGTTCCACACCGCACAGCCCTAGCAACACAAATACAACGACAGCTTCCAGGCAAGAAAAACTAATTCTACTCAAAATACGATGCTTAAATAGATGACTTTGCAAAGAAAGTCCATACAGTTTCCAGTGCTGGTACTGATATCTCTTATCCTAAACTAGAATATCATAACCAGCAATGCCTCGCTCAACTTCAGCCCTTAAGCTCTTTCATATAGCACAGGACAGCAACTACTGCAGCAGATCCTGCACGGCAAGCAACATAGCCGACATCTTCCGTCCCCAGGGTGGGATTTGAAGGGTAATCAGGGTTGGCTGCTAGGAAGCTTGCTGAGGATCGAGTGCTCTGGCTTGTGGTCACACTCAAAATCAAGGTGAACGAACGCCCGCTCGACTTCTGGGAGTTCCTCGATCTTTATCTGAAGGGATTCTCCAATGGCATGCGCCTCCTTGAGCGGCAAGTCCTCTGGGAGCTCAATATCAACCTGCCAGTCCATTAACACCATGAGTGGTGAAGTTCATCAAAATACTGAAAATATCACTTGTAATACTCTTGTATACATGTACGAAGCCACTACCAGTTTCTAACACACTGTGCATGTTCACTCTTTTTTTTTTGTCAAAATACTACTATCGTCGCAAGAGAAAGTATGTACTCGTTACTACTCTCTCCGTTCACAAAAGGATGTCTCAACCTAGCTCAAATTTACATGTATCTACACACTAAATCATGTCCAGATACATGCAAATTTGAGCTAGGCTGAGACATCCTTTTGTGAACGGAGGGAGTACAACTGAGTCAGAAACCAAAGCGAAGTCAAAGCCCCATAGATGAGCAACTTGTTGTCTGATTACATCGCAAGGAAGCGCCTCAAACTTACTTAGCCATCCCATTCAAAATCCAAACAGAACGAGTTAATGTAAAAATCTTGGTATGGCTCTGTTTTCTTTTCTCTAATGAATAAAAATCTTTCATGCTTCGTGAAAAAGAAAGTTCAAACTATGCATTTAGTTAAGTGAATACATAGTAATAAATGAAAGCGGTAAAAGTGTTCATTCAGAATCAGCCCAGCGCCCAGGGTCTCAAACATATGCAGATAATATTCATCTCTTGGCTAATATTGTAGGGAAGTGAATGGTTCACCTAAAAGAACAATATATGCAAAAGAGCAAAAGAAAAAAGGATATACGAACCTCAACAAAGTAAAGCACCCCAAAGGTGTATGCCCGAACTGTATCAACACGCTTAATTTGAGGATCATGCCTCATAGCTAGGTATGTCAACTTCTGCAGCACTTCCGGGGGAGCTGATTCACCAACTAGCGATACTGCATCCAGGATAGAGATATGTATTACTATATAAACTTTTTTTTTCAGGAACACGAAAGAATGCACACTTTTTTACAAAGGTCCACAACAAGGCAAAGCCGGCAAGAAGAAAGAAAAACGAAAGAGGCAAAGGAGACCACAAGGCTAAGTTAGGACTACACTTCACAGGAAACCTACAATCTTCCACCTCTAGACCTCCTGAACGATTCCATCAAGCACCAACGCTACAGAATTGGTCTTGGAGTTGAACAGACGGTTATTTCTCTCGATCCAGATCGACCAGAGAACAAGCAGCATGAGTGACCAGACTTTGGAAGCCTCCTTGGCGGGCCAGCGGCGAGCCCATCAACCAACCAAGACTCCAAGGGCACTGTACGAGAGGGAGTAAGGGCTGGGCAGCCCAAACTACGCATGACCTCGAACCAAATTACTACATGTCGGGGTAACCTAATCTGTAAATTGTAGCATGCAAGTAATCTGATGTCATATGGAAGCAATTTCCTTGTAGGTCAACCCCAAATATTTCAGAGCCATAAACTAGTTTAAGTTATGCATTGATTTCAGTTATAAAATGTTTCTTAGAGTTTGAGTATTTGAGGTGGCCATGTTCAGTAGGCCTACAAACATTTTGTCCTAGCAGATGTTCTTGTCCCGAAACTTTTCTGTGGCATCAGAATATTCATATGATTGGAGAACTATATGCAAGTGCAAGTGATGTTTCATCTGCCAATTTTTTAATATTGTAACTAGTAGTACAAACCTGCATTTTCCCACACTGTTCCAGACCAGTTTGTAATTGTGTAGACTGCAAGAATGATCGCACCAACTGGGTCGATCCACCAGTAGAACCTGTCACCGAGGACAGCAGCAGCCAAACCAACGACATTCGTGACCACATCAAAATAATGATCCTGCAGAAACCAACCTGTCACATTAGTTTTGCCAAACATATGCACATTTGTTCATTTGAATCTAGTCAAATCGAGGAACAGAGCAAGATATAAACCTTAGCATACGCGCGGACTATGTTGTTACCAGATGTCCTGCAGTAGAACCACAGAGCTAGCTTAACAAGTGTTGCAAAGATCATGATTGAATACAGCCATAGAAGTTGTACTGGGTTCAATTTATCTGGAGTCTCGTTCACAACCAGCTTTTGAGCTGCTTGAAGAAATACTTGGAATCCTGGTAATTTAAAATGATTATTCTTAAAATATTGAAGACAACAGTACGCGTCCATATACAAAGGCAAACAAGTAGCAGCATCACTTGATTCTCGACGAATCTCCTTTTCCAAGGAGCAAACATACCTAAAGTAGCCATAACAGCCGCGAAGATGATAATGCCTACTGGCTGCACCCTGAGTTTACCAATGGGATACTTGTAGACGTTGATGCTCTTCATCGAGAGATGTGTGAACCAAAGAATACCACCAGCCATGAGATCCAGCAATGAATCAAGTGTTGATGCAGCTATAGCAATCGACCCACTTTTAACTGTGGCATATATCTGAAGAGAAAGAGAGTAAGAATTGTGTAATCAACCTAAAGGTGTTCAAGCAAGTGGACTAAAAACAAAGGAGAAGTGACAACCTTCAATGCCAAGAGAAGAATATTTGCATAATTTGATATCTTCATGGCAAATTCACTCTGTCTTTGCTCCATGAGCTCTTCCTCTTCACTTATTACATTGGATTCTTCTACTGAGTCAACTTCCTCAAATGATCTCAAGGTGGCAAATTGTTTCTCATAGTATTCTTTCTCTCCTAATAAGACCAAAAGGTAATCACATTAGAGCGTTAAACTAATAAAAGAGTGCATGTTGTGAATATCGAAAGAGAGAAATTAATAGGCCATATCCTACTTGTGGATCATGGGGAACCATCCAAAACTACGAAATATTAGGGATTGGTCATATGTCATATGCTTGTAGATTCCACCACAATAAGCTATGGCATAATTATCTTGACAGTAAAAAAATTAACAGTTTCCAGGTAAGAAATATGTTCGAGTAACACTTGGAACATCTGGAAAACAGATAAAACTGGAACACTGAATAAAACAGGAACAATAGGAATAATAACAACAAAAATGAATTGGAGTGGAGATTATGAACGATATAATCGCATACACTGTTCAAGATCTATTTTTGCCTCGAGAAACAGCAAAGAATAGACAAGGACATCCTGGACATCTATCTTGAATTGGATCCAACTATGGATAGAATAAGAGGAGCTCTACGGGACATCCATATCGGGTCATGGGTGCAGATGCACCCACTGCTTAAAAAACACTTTTCAAAATGTAAAAAAATTCAAAATAAAAATTTCGGATATACTTCAAGACATTTTATGTTAGTACAAAAAGTTTCGCGAAGAAAAGACATTTTTTGTAACCTGTGCACAAAAGAGAAATCCGACGTTCCAAAATGATTTTGTACGAGACTTTTTTTATCTTTTTTGCACAGGTCACAAAAAATGTTTTTTCTCCATGAAACTTTTTGTGGTAACACAATATGTCCTAATGTATATTCGAATTTTTTTCTGCAATTTTTTGATATTTTGAAAAATAAATAAAAATGTTTACATAATGGGTGCATCTGCACCCATGACCCGAAACGCCGTGTCCGAGCTCTACCGGCTACTCCTTGCAGCAGTTACTCCGGCATCTCTCCAGGATCCAAAACTGGACCTACAAACCAACACTAGTCTCTTCCAGGGCATTTTATCCTCACTCGTGCGCACCCTGGGAACTTCCTACGAGGTCACCCATCCCCCAAGTCAAGCACACTTCCCGGGTGGTCACCATCCCCAAATTGCCCCTAGCCAAGTACTCTTCCCTGGAGGTCACCCATCCCCAAATTGCCCTAGCCAAGCACACTTCCTGGAGGTCACCCATCCACAAATTGCCCCAAGCACTCCAAACCAACCACGCTTGGCCGAGATGTTTTTTGGAGACGAGCTTCCGAAAAATGGTTGTATGTTGTCAGTATGAGTAGCCTATCGAGAGCCACTAAAGAATCAAAACGTATAGCCGATGAATAAAAAAAATCTGACATTGAAAGTTTGCAACACTGTGTTTTGTGACTTTTGTCTGAAAGAGGTGCATATTCGGTATCTCATCCAAGAGAAAACTGAGGTGTTTCAGTGCTTTCACGAGGTTGCGAGGTTCAAGTCACTTCTGCGGTTCTACCTTACTCTCGAAGTGTAGAGGAATAATTCTCATCCCTTGCAAGTTGCAACTTGCACGATTAATTTTTCAATCAAGAAAAGTCTAAATTTCGAACTTCCCTGCTAGCATAGTTATTAAAAAAGAGCACATCGCAGATACAGAACGTCCTGAGTCCTGACAAAGATAATGGTATTAAAAAGCTAGGCCGACCGCTATTAGATTCTAGATGTTCCTTCCCTTTGAAAATTCGTTGTTTTGTCTTGATGTTTCTTACTCAAAAATGAATTGACCAAGGATCTAGAGAGAAAGAAGCACAAGGACCAAACACCACAAAAATGAATTGAGCAATAAGCAAGCACACTAAAAATCTGTAGTTTCAGGTAAACTGTAAACAGAGGCACCACGCCATACTACACTGCCGCACCTACTGATATGCGTTATATATTCTCCAAAAATAATCAAAGTAATTGGAAGGACTTCTGACCAAATCAAGGACAAAAGCATTAGTCGATTTTGAAGAGCATAAAACGAATGAACTTTGACCAGTTGGTGGCCACTGGCCAGGACCATGACAACAAAAGAGAAAGTGGAAATGTCACCCAATACATAATACTGGGTTATGTTACAACCTGCAACCATGGAAACAGCCACAAGGACCGAAAGATAGCAAACCCAAGAACTGTTTCCATCATAAAGTAAAAAAGGATAACATACATAATCAATGATAAGTAGCTCATTTTTTTCCAAGAATAGAGAATAAATTGCTAATTTCTATGGTTCTACCAGCAATACAGCTATATAATAACCCAATGATGATCGCCGCTTCAACAGAAAATCGAATTATCCGTGGGATTCCAGAATCAAAGGATCACAAGCACAGCCACCAGAGATACCACCACGAGACTGCCACAAGAGAACCCAGAAAGTGCCACCTCCGTCGCAACATTAAAGCGACCATCCAAAACGCCAGCAGAATGCCAAATACAGATCAAAAAAGGAAACAAAGAAAAAATCTTCTCCGGTACAAGAAGTGGTAATGCGAGGTCGGAGGAGGGTTGTAGAACAAACCTTCGAGGAGCCCCTTGGAGCGGGAGAAGTCGACGTGGGACGGCCTCTCCGGGTCGACGGCATCGAGCACCTTCTTGGGCAGGCGCGACACGAACTCCCCGCGCATCGACCCCACCGAGTTCCGCCGCCGCCCGGGCCCGCCGCCGGCCAGGAGCGGCGTCCGCGTTCATTGTCCCCGCCACCCTTCGCCGCCTCGTCCATCCCCTCCACCCTTCGCCGCCTCCTCCGTTCCCCTCCCTCCTCTCTCTTCCCGTGTCTGCGATTTAATCGTCTCCTTCGGCGCTTCTTATTTTTGGCGTCTCGTCTGTCGCCAGCGATACGGCGTAGTATATACGGCGTGCGGTGCGGCTGTGACGCTCAGTATCGGGCCACGTGTCCATGCTGCCATGTAACGGACGGTTCAGATGACGGTATTAATTACAGGGAGAATGTTTTGAGCTAGCAGCCAGTCCAGAGACAGGCAATGCAGCCAGTCTGCGGTTAATTAATGTTTGGCATATGTGTGCATACCGTTTGGTCCAGCTCCAGCAGCCGCAGGGATGTGCTGGTTGTTTACTCGTGTCATCATGTGCAATGGTGCTATTTACGGCATCTTTGGTTTAAAAGATTTTCAAATGAATTGTATAGGATTTCAATCCATAAGAATTGTTTCTATAGAGTCTATTTGGTTTAAAAGAATAAATCCTTTTAAAAGTTATGAATTACTTTGCTACAATACAAATTTATATGATTCCTAGCGAGAGGGAAAAAATCATATGTGTGTATGGTATATACTCAATCAATGTAAAAAATTATACGTTTTCCCTACGGTGCAACCAAAACCACCTGATACTGATTCCCGCGTTTTCGATTCACGTAGTATTTCAAGTGTCATGATATTACATTCCTGTGATATTTCTATTGCTATGTTTTTCAAATCCTACAAACCGAATATGTCCTTACTGTACAACATATAAATGGCGTATTTGAGAGCTTTTGTGTGCTTATTCCTTTTGGAATTTAAGGTCATGCTAGCTTTGCCATGCAATGCTTAAAGCGTGTTTTAAGATGATGGTAGAACACTTACCTCTACCATTGTATCATGCCATGCACACTACCTAGAAAATGCTTAAAGCATTGGTTCATTTACTCATAAGTATTTCACCTGCTGATGCATATGTACACTTAAAGTCAATTGTATCTTCGTGACAAGAGAGAATCCAACAACACTTCATCTGGATGCTAAACGACCAAGAAGAGCCCACCGTGGTGCCACAGTCCTCCCACTTCCTTCCTCCTTGCCATTGCTTGAGAAGGGCAGAAGGGAAAACATGTGTGGCCATCGGTTAACGCAACGGCGAGGCCTCTTATTCCGGCTGTGTTCTTGCAGGGTAGATGGTGCAATAGCAGACGACCCTTGTGAGGGAGATGGCGTGGCCATTGTGTGGTGCTCATGGTGTGCCTCATGACTGAAGGCGCGCGCTACTCGAAACCACCCAGGCATTTCAATCATCATACAAACTTAGTATAGCAACATATAAGTGAGAAAATTTGCAATTAATGCGATGTGTGCCTATACTTGAGCACTAGGGCATGTTTGGTTCATGGGATCTTGAAAACGTAGGAATAGCAAAAATGCAAGATTAAGATAGCATTACATAGTGAATCGTATATGAATACATGATACATGAATCTGTAATATGAACTATTTAGTTGCACTGCAGGAAAAATACGTAGGAATTTGTGTGAAGAAATAGGTCATGACATGGTTGTTAAAAACAAAGGTAAAATTTCATGAGATTTGACCTAAGGAACATTTTCTTGTGAAATTGCATGCAAAGTAGCCATAGAAAAAATCCTATGGTTTTCAATCCTACAAACCAAAAAAAAAAGTTTATAGGAAAAAATCATAACAAATGGATTCCTCCAAACTTTTTATGAACTTCCTTTGAACCAAACAAGCCCTAAACTTATAGTAAGTCGTCATTGGTGGCATGGTAGGGTTGGAACTGCTTCCTAGCTAGGTTCTCTAGCACAATGTTTTCTTGGAGGCATTCCGGTTGTGAGACCATCTTATGTCCAACTAAAAATGAATTTGAATTAGCGCCATCCTTTCTCCCCCGAGCCCGGATTTTTTGGCTGCATATGCCTGCATTCATATAGTTACCCCACAAGCGTGAGACAAGGAGGCAATTAAATTGGGTACCAAGCTCAGTATATTGTGTCATTCTTCTTGTGCAACCGCCTTCCCGACTCCTCCCCCTAGTCGACCCTTTTAAGAAGAGCACTTTGAACACCGCTCGTTACCTAGTCGGCCTAGATGCATTTTCCCATGGTTAATTCGGAAGAGTTATGCCTTCAACATTTTATCGACCACTGGTAGTGTAGTGACGGATCCATGAATAAATTCTCTTTGCTAACGACGACCATTTATCATGTTCATGTGCAGACTTGAGAGTCATCATTTCCTACAATGCAAAAATTCACTAAAAGTTACTTTGGCTCCCAAGCACCATTGCTCCCTATGTTTTAAGAAATTAATAAAATATTTTAAAAAATCAAAAAACACAGGCATATTCTCAATGATGTATACTACAAGCGTGTAAAATCACAATGCGGAATCTTTGTATAATGGGCTACACAAACTGCAAAGTACATTTCTCATTTTGGAAATATGAAACGAATATACTCAGGTATGTACATTTCTCATTTTGTCTAGCTCAAACTGCAAAGTATTTCACATTGTGATTTTGCACGCATGTAGAATACATCATTGACAACTTGCAAGATTTTTTTTCAGATTTTTCAAAAACTTTCAAATAATTGTTTTGAATTTTTTTTCAAACAGAGGGAACTGCTCGGGAGCAAGAAATCCTCTATCAAAATTCATAATGTCATTCTGCTAAATGGATCTGTGTTGTACCCATCGTGTGGCATATGGTAGTGAAGTCAAAGTTGGGGATGTTGCATTTAGCAATTGTCTTTAAAATACTCCCTCCATCCTAAAATAAGTGTCTCAAACTTGTACAAAAGTGAATGTACCTATACATGTTTCATGTCTAGATAAATCTACTTTTTGACAAATTTAAGACAATTATTTTTGGACGGAGGGAGTAATATATATCGAGTTTCCCTCCTTGGAGGTAGTTTTGTACTCTACTCCTAAATAGTCGTATTAATTATTTTGTTCCTCAGTTGATAGAGAGAGTTTTCGTCCTTTCTGCCGAGAAAATATCTCTTCATCGGATAGGATACATCAATTTTGATTCATTGACTGAACTTGACTTCATTCCAAGCTGCAGGTCTAGCTATTTTGTTGTTTGCACACGACCTCAGCCAAAAGATTCCGCAATTGCGATGCGCGTTGTTGCTGTCTGCTGCACGCGCGCCTTGTCCGAAATGAAAGTTTCTTGTATCCCTTGTCCCTGTCTATTTGCAGCCTTGTAGGCGGCAAACCGAAAAATCGCATGCAACTAGTCTGGAAAACAGAAGAGGGATTCGTTCAGGTCGATGTCGCCATGATCATGTCGGAGAATTTTTGACACATGAGACCACTTTGCCCAACAAAATGTCAAAAATGATCACTTTTGAGTCGAATTGACAAAACTACCGTGGCGGCATGTTTGCCCAGCGAAACGTGTCAGAGGCTGACCCACCTCTCCTCCGCATGCATTTGCGCAAGCACCTGCGCCCGAAGAAGCGGCGAGACCTCCACCCCCATCGTCTCCTGCAGCCGCTTCACCGCCGCCGTGGCGCCGGACCTGCAGAAGAGCAACGCGGCGCCCATGCACCGCTTGATGTAGCTTGCCGCAGACCTCACCATCCTCGTCGTCTTGCTCCCCGCATGCTCTCTTGCATGTCCAATCCAGCATGCATGCATACTCTCGGTGCTTAATTAGTAAGTTGCTTGCTTACGTACGAATTATTATCGATCTATTGATCGAAGGCGCGTATGTTACTATATGGTCGTCGAGCTGTCCCTTTATGTGGTGGAGCAGACGCCCCCACGGCCTCCCGCATGCAGAATGAGCCGTCTGTCCGCAGCTGACGGCTAATGGCGAAGCTCAACGTGCCGCCGCCGGCCGTGGCGGACTTCGATACGTGTCGCCTGGCGAACGTGATGCCACGATAGTTTTGCCAACTCAGAAGTGGTCCTTTTTTATATTTCATTGGGCCAAGTGGTCTCATATGTCAAAAATTCCATCCCGGAGGACCCGGACGGTAGACGGCATCACCAAATATCGATATTTGGACGAGTAGCAGCGTTCAACGTAACCCAGTCACCAACACGCAGTTAGCGTCAGCCAAAACCCGGCAGCTGATCTATTAAACCGGGGGCGGCTTTCATTCCATATCGATCTGTTTGGGTTTGAAACTGCGACATCCCCTGATTAGGCAGCCGGATACTTGGCTTAAGTGGGCCGGCACCTCTTATAATAGATTTATTGCTGACAGCTATTGTTGATATGAGCCATGAAATTCTGGGAGAGACTGAGACATAGTCACACAGACAGTGACCTAACTTAAACAAGAACTAGAAGTTGAACTAAAACGTTAGTGTCGTTCCAAAAAGAACGGCTACAATTTGCAGGTCAGAACTTCATTTTGGAGTTTGCCTGTATAATAATAATAATCTAAAGAAGACTAACAAAGAAAAGTTTGGTTTGGCCAGCGAGCTAGAATCGACAGACTGGAAGAAACAACCAGGGGTTTGTTTGGTCAACTGGAAATCTTCTGAGATATGCATGCTTGACGTTGGTATCTCACTGCAAGGGATAAATACCATATATGTAGGTTTATCTGCGCAGATCGGGATCTACAAGCTCGGCACCTCACATGCCTTCCACTGCCGTCACCTAACAACACATGCTGCTGCCTGAGTCGCGACAATGAGGAAGAAAATAAACGATCAGGAAGAACAAAACTAGTGTGGGTCTCGATCGAGCTAGCTATCGTACTCAGAGATGAACGTTGTGATGTTTCCCTGCAGGCCTCACGCTGTTTTTCATCAGATTCAGAAGACCATCTGCTCTTCGGCTAAGTGGCCATATTTCTCTCGTCTACTTCCTGCCGTCCTCTTCTCATCGACCCTGAGAGCATGGGTTCGCAAGATGTAAGAAAGGAGAGAATGAAACGTCGATGAAAACCTAGTGGTATCTGTAGTACGTAGACATGGGACCTCACGTACAGGCGGACGCGATGTGCGTCACATATCCGTTTGGCTTGTCGATGGTATCGCCGATCGTGGAATATGGGACACGCACACCTCATCAGTACGAATCCAAAGCAAGGCGACGCATCTTCTACGGCATGCGGTTGCAGCTCCGACGGCTGCTTCTCCCCTCTCTCTCTTCCTCTTGTTCCGACGCTATGAGGAGATTCCGAGAGGGACGTGTAACCAGTTGTTGTCTCCCAGTTCGAGTTCACCTGATGCGGCATTACCGAGTGTGAAGGACAGAAAGTGAGGACGATCATCTCATCTTCTATATTCTATATTCGCTACTCGAGACTGCCTCACCTGCTCTCATGGCAGACTGAATATAGATAACTACGGCGGTCACAGACAGGGACTGCACTGAAAGCATTGTCTCCATATGTTAGCGTTTTCTTCTGAAACAGTTCCTCAAAGCTGTCTCTCTGAATGGAATCTTTGTCGAGATATGCATGGTTGATTATGTCTTCTGCCTTACGCGGTTGTCGGCTGTCGCCCACCGAACCATGGGAGAATATCTGCTGCCAATTAATCTGAAGGCCAAAGCTATGAGCTGCTTGCAGATATGGATCTGTGCATGCTACAACTGCTGGCATTTTGGCAATGTACACACGTGAACCGATAATTCACCCAAGGACACCCGAGAGTGTGCATCTCTGTCTCAGCACATCTCATAGGTCGGCTGGGTGGTGAGGTACAAGTCCTGACGATGATCGACGCAGAGGAGCACGTTGCTGAACCGCACGATGGAGGTACTCGATCGAGGCCATATTTTCACGTGGATTCCTGACGATGATCGACGAGTGGCACGTACCGTGTGAAGTGTCGTGCAGTGAGCCGTTCGTTGCAAATTGGTAGACCAGGATCCTGTGGCTCTCTTGCAAGTCTTGTACTTGCCCCATCAGCTGGATGAAGTACTCGTTCTTCACCCTCGAAACCGTCGACAGCTACACCGATCCAACGGCGATGTTTTCAGTATAATTTCTGAATCTTTGGTCACTGTGCTAGAACTGTTGTACAGTAGGAGTACTGTATATCACTTGAGCGGAGAAGTCTGCAACGGAGTTGTTGGACACGCTGGGGTCGAGCTTCTTGATGGCAACACTCTTCCGGACGGAGTCACTAGTTTTTTTTTTTAACAGGGAAATATATTAACATTATAGCTCAGGGTACGACACATCTCGGCGAGAAACCGTTGAGTAGAGATCAAGGGTGCCTAAATGCACGATATAAATGAAAGATGATCTAAACACATGTAGACCAAAGATTGCCTATAAATCCAAACATCGATCATTCATCCGTTGACAGCACATATTTGATATTGATGCATTTGCTATCTTCAGAGGCCTCCATCGTGCTCCATACCAGTTAATGCCCGCGGGTGGCTCTCCTGACGGTCTATCCAGCGTATGCACTCGAGGCTGGGGAGGTTTGAACTGAAGATTTTAATGACCCCAAAACATGGAAGCAAAGTATACGGCAAAATTTAGGTAGGGTCGTAGGGGCCTCCCCCCGATCTTAGCTCACTGAACGGTAGCAAAGTACTCCCTCAGACCATTTTTGTGACATCCTTTTCCGAACGGAGTGAGTATATGGCAAAACGGTAGCGATCACTGAGCTTATACGCGTGCGCTCATAAACCTATTCGGCTCCCTCAAACAAATACAGAGGCAACTTTTACGGTACCTTTTACTGCTTCTCAAATATGACCAGTATGGTTTTATCTAACGGCTCAGAGAGATTTGGCCCAGGAAAACCCATCAGTGCTAATTCGGTGGAAAAAAAAGACTATCAAGACCAGTTGCAGCTAGAAAAAAAAGGTCAGGTTTGCACATGAAGCTGCCAACGAGAAGCCCCACCGCCAACCTCGTCTCAGCTGCCGCCGCCAACCCCCTCTCCGCTCTCTACGCCGCCTCATCCAGCCCGCACGTGCGCCGCCACGATCCCCCCTTTCCTCTCTCCAATCTGCCACATCCACCCCTCTCTCCGCTCTCCAATCTGGCTGAACGCCCCCTTGGTCGACTGGCCGGCCGTGTCGGACACCGCGTAGTACAGCGCCAGGAGCAGGAGGAGCGCGAGGCCCGGGCACACTGCCGGTATCGAAGGCGGCGATCGCTTGGTAGGGGAAGGCGCCCCATGACTGGACCAGCGTGCCATCGAGGTCCGTCACCACCGTGTGGTCACCGCGCAGCGACGCGCCGCACTCGTATCGCCGCTGCCGCCGTCTACGCATGGGAGGCCGCTTCCGTCCACTGACAGCCCTCGCACTGCGCGGTGCCACCGACACCAGCCGCACCTCGGATTCTGTCACGCAAGGTAAGTTGTCAGGGCTCTGTAATTCAGAGTACACACCATCTCTATTCTTCATAATATGTCAGCATATTTGGGATACTGCTCGGTGTAATCTTCCATTGAATAGTTTAGAAATTGGACATCTGTGTTGGCAATGTTTGAATGTCTTCAGATTTGAAAATTTGTGGAATGAGCTAATGTGTTCAGTTCCACCGAGACCACTTTTTCATGATCATATGAGCCAAACAAAATATAATTTGGCTAATGCAAAGCCGTTCTATTAGAGGTGTAATTTAGTTCCATGGAGATATTTCTTGATCTGTAGCAAGAATGTCACCTGTTTTCTGACGGGAAGCTATGCAATGCTGGAGTCATGCTAGCATTTAACGTCTTTGATTGGCCAGCACGCTGAGAAGTTCTCATTTTGATTATCATTATTTCTCTCTTCTTATGTACTGAATGTCCTCTTTAAATTGTTCTTAACCAATTGTTTTTTATCTGGCCAGCATTTCAGAACTCTTAGTGTTTTCCTTAGCTTTACTTGATATTACTTGATCTAAATTTTCAGTCTTATTATTTGTGCTACAAGTGTATCATTTGTTCTTTTTTCTCCATTTGATCTTGTCAGATAAATAGTTTTTGCTCTTTAGTTGTTCAACATGTAATGACCAGCAGATGATGATATTTTTTGAACTCCTTGATGAACCATGAGAAAAGTGACATCACGTCTGATCTCTGATGGTCGATCTCAGTGATTATATTCTTGTCCTGTCATTCCGTCTTGTACATAGAGTTTTTTTATCTTAATAAGTGATTTACTTGACTAATAATATGAATCGTACACTTATGGTGGCAGTTTTCAGCCATGGATGGTGAAGGCGCTGGCATGGAGGAGCGTGAAGAGTAACGCCGCGTGGTTAGACCTTCATAAGTGAGGAGGAAGGGTTCTGGAACAGTCTTCATTTTGCAGTTTTCTCCTTAGTTCATTTTGCAATATTCTGGAACTGTTTTCCGCTGGAGTTTTCATTTATGTTGCCGCTGATATGGGTTCAAAGGACCTAATTAATTTGTTCGCACTTATTTCATGCACGCAGTTCACTAAATACTCATGCAGGTTGCATATGACTGCTCATACATACAGGCTACATGCAGGCCCCTGGCTACATGTATGAACATGGGTAGAACATGTACATCTGTGAACCACCATACTTCCTGCCTAGATAAGCCTGCTGTAGGCATTGCCCTCAGCTCTTGTCCATTCTGCAGCTGATCATGTGCATTTTGTTATGGAAGATCTGTATGGGAAGTCCAACAAAGAATCATCAGAGAAACGTGGGTAAAAGAAGAAGACTTTCTGGTATGTCGGGACAGATGATTAAGACAGAGTTGTTTTGCAGAACATGTGCAGATGCAGGCTGGAAAATGGTTATGGACCTGAGGAAGATGCGGGTCACAAAATGATGCCCAAAGAATTTGTTTCTATGCTCAACATGTGTCGGAAAATTATTGTATTACTAAGCTATGCTGTGACATTGTAATTGGGCTGTTGTAATTTTCCTGAAAGATAAAATGCCGGTTCAGACTTTTCTGTTCAAAATGAGCTCAATTTTTTTTATTACACTACAAAATGCATGATATGAATGCATTATCGTACTGCATAGCTACAGATTTGGGATTAATACTCAGAGGTACCACAATAACATGAAACATAAAAGTGTAGAGTATTTGCTATACTTGCATTTCTCCTCCACGTGTAGCGCCAGCGTCCCCCAGTAACGGGCAGTGAGGGGGGTCTCCTCAAGGTAGACCATTGGAACGCGGAGGCCACACGGCGGTGATGGATGAGGCGACGAGACGGGATTGTTGTTTTTTCTTTGAATTGAAATGGGGATTTCCTGACATTGTATAGGACAAAGTGGTCTATTTATTCATTCGAAATAATGGGTACAGAATGCGAATCCCAGAGATCTACAAGCCATACATGCCGACCACAAGGCAAAGTTATAGCACTCTTAGCTATAGAATAAGCATCAGTAAGGCTCTACCCTCGTGAACAAAAACAGTATACATTTTTTTTAGCGAAACACAAAAACAGTATACATAAACCCGTTCTTCCGAGAGCGCAAACCGAGTCGGCAAATCCTATACGTCGCGTACCGCGACGTTAGGATAGCGTCGCATACCCCCCGACAGGTTTTGGGCCAGGCCCAGTTATCGCGACTGCTCTCTCGATCCCCATTCCTGCTCTGGAAACTCGCCGCCGTCGCCACTGCTCCGGTCGTTGCTGGCCTTCTCCCTCGCCGCTGGTCGCCGGCGCAGATTCGCCCCGGTCTCCTCTGCTAGTTCCCCGCCCCCACGATGCCGATTCGGCACCACACTCCGTCAATCGAACTCCCCTTCGAACCCTAGCTGCAATGGCTCGGTTCGCCGGCGTGATTCTTCGACCGCCTGGCCTCCTGTTGCTTCTCCATGAAGACCACGACCTCCGCTCGAGACTCAGATCGACGTGCTGCTCGATGTCCTGCTCCACTGCGTGGTCCGCCTCCGGCTGCTCCCGCGGTCCGGTTCGACGTGAGCTGACCACGGTAGTGTGGCTGCTGTTGCTGTCGCCGACAGGACGGCAATGGTGCCTTCGCCGCAACCTCGGTGACACACGGGTACATCGACTCTGACGCCGGCGATACGGTGGTGTTGGGGCTGCAACCCGGGCATACTGCCTCGGCTACGGGCTGCTCAAGGTGAGCTTCGGTCTGCTCCTGCTATTCTCTTCTCCCTCGAACTAGCTCTAGACTCTGGAGCTTGGCCATTGACTGATGGTGATCTGGGCGTCTCTATACTTTGGTTCACCGATGAAGTAGTATTGTTTAATTGCTTGGATTAGTCCAAGGCAATAAGTGTAGTACTCGACTCATCCATACAAAATAAACCTGTATATATGAATTGGAGGCTATGTGCCATCTTTATTTGTACTGAATTGCCTTTGCTCTGTTCAGTGTTCACACAGGTTATCACTGATCATTTGAGCCAGTGTACTTCTAAACTTGCTTGCAAAACTTGGAAATGAGCATGGGGTTGTTGTTCTCCTGTGTTCTGTTATTCTTCTGTCAATTGTGCTTGAATTCTTGTGTTAATTCTGCTTGAATTCACGTGTAAATTATGCTTAAATTCTGTTATAAATTCTGCTTGCCATCAGGTTTCAGGATATCCTACATATTTTATCCTAAACAGTCTATCCTACATATTCTGGAGTAGGTGCAGTACTGCTTGCTTGTTTGCTGGAGTACTTCTTGTGCAGGACTGCTTGCATTGTTTAGACTTGCTCTGTTAGTGTAAAATGCTTAGCTGTAGCTCTATCTGCTAAACCAATTGGTCAATTTTCAGTTAGTTGTAGCTCTATTAGCTGTAGCTCTAATTTTCAGACTTGCTTGCTGCATTTTGAGTAGTGATGTTTCTTACTCCTGCCTGTAGCGATGTTTGAGTAGTGATGTTTCTTACTCCTGCCTGCAGTGATGTCTGAGTAGTTAAAAATAGCAATATCAGTGGACAAGATGTTCAAGATGAACTTTCTAAAACAAAACTGATTCTAACTTAATAATTTGCATTTGCCTTATTTCAGATTCCCAATCAAGATGAACCTAAAGAAGAAGAAGAAGAGGATGTAGATCATGTTATAAATGGTTCCAAATTTAAATTGGTTCCAAATTAAAAAATGGTTCCATTTTCTAAAATGGTTCCAAATTAACTACGACTACAAATTTGATAATGGTCCCAAATTTTTAAAATGATTCCAAATTTAAAAAAGGTTCCAAATTTGAAATGGTTCCAAATTAAAAAATGGTCCCAAATTTGAAAATGGTTCCAAATTTAATAATGGTTCTTAAAAAATGGTTCCAAATTTGAAAATAGTTCCAAATTAAAAAATGGTTCCATTTTCAAAAAATGGTTCCAAATTTGAAAATGGTTCCATTTTTAAAAATGGTTCCAAATTTGAAAATGGTTCCAAATAAAAAAATGGTTCCATTTTCAAAAATGGTTCCAAATTTGAAAATGGTTCCACTTTCATAAATGGTTATATATTTGAAAATGGTTCCAAATTTAATAATGGTTCTTAAAAAATGGTTCCAAATTTGAAAATGATTCCAAATTAAAAAATGGTTCCATTTTCAAAAAATGGTTCCAAATTTGAAAAATGGTTCCATTTTCAAAAATAGTTACGAAATTAAAAAATCGTCCCAAATTTGAAATGGTTCTATTGGAAAAATGGTTCCATTTTCAAAAAATGGTTCCAAATTTGTAAATGGTTCCATTTTAAAAAATGGTTACGAAATTAAAAAATGGTCCCAAATTTGAAAATGGTTCCAAATTAAAAAATGGTTCCATTTTCAAAAAATGGTTCCAAATTTGTAAATGGTTCCATTTTAAAAAATGGTTACGAAATTAAAAAATGGTTCCAAATTAAAAAATGGTTCCATTTACAAAAATGATTCTAAATTTGAAAATGGTTCCAAATTTGAAAAATGGTTCCATTTTCAAAAATAGTTACGAAATTAAAAAATCGTCCCAAATTTGAAATGGTTCCAAATTAAAAAATGTTCCATTTTCCAAAAATGGTTCCAAATTTGTAAATGGTTCCATTTTCAAAAATGGTTACGAAATTAAAAAATGGTTCCAAATTTAAAAATGGTTCTAAATTAAAAAATGGTTCTAAATTTGAAAATGTTTCCAAATTTGAAAAATTGGTTCCAGTTTCAAAAATAGTTACGAACTTTAAAAATGGTTCCAAATTTCAAAATGGTTCCAAATTAAAAAATGGTTCCATTTTCAAAAAATGGTTCCAAATTTATGGTTCCATTTTCAAAAAATGGTTCCAAATTTGTAAATGGTTCCATTTTTTAAAAATGGATACAAAATTAAAAAATGGTCCAAAATTTGAAAATGTTTCCAAATTAAAAAATGGTTCCATTTTAAAAAATGGTACCATATTTAAAAATGGTTCCAAATTTGAAAAATAGTTCCATGCTCAAAAATAGTTAAGAAATTAAAAAATGGTTCCAAATTTGAAATTGGTTCCAAATTAAAAAATGGTTTCATTTTCAAAAATGTTTCCATTTTCTAAATTGGTTCCGAAATTCTAAATGGTTCTGAATATTAAAAACGACCAAAGCAGTCAAACATACGAAACAGTCAAACGAGGAACCGAAACAGTCAAACGTAACGAAGCAGTAAAACTGTACGAACCAGTCGCTGGGCCGCGGTCCATCTGCGCGTCGAAGCGAACGGACCTACGCGATGCTATCCTAACGTCGCGTACTGCGACCTATAGGAGCTCCCAACCGAGTCGGAAGTAGCGCTCGCCCGCGGTGACCTCCGCTTTGGGCCGGCCCATTAGTATGTCTCAAGTAGCAGAAAAGAAATGAAAGTCGACGAAGCGGGGGATCGAACCGAGGACGTCCTCGTACGAGGGAAGGGAGCACAGCCACCAGGCCACGAACATATTTATATCCATACGCCATTCTTCATTCTTCTATTTGTTTCCAGTTTTGGGTTTTCGGTTTTCATTTTTTTTCTCTTTCTTTTTTTTGTTTTCTTTTTCTTTTTCCGTTTCCTTTTTTTGTTTCCTTTTTATTTTCCATTATGGGTTTTCGTTTCTTTTTTTGTTTTCCGTTTTCTTTTATTTTCTATTTTTTTCTTTTCCTTTTTTTATGTTTTCCTTTTCTGTTTTCATTTTCGGGTGTATTTTTTGTTTTCCTTTTTTTGTTTCACTTTTTTCTTTTTCCTTTTTATGTTTTAATTTTCGCTTATTTTGAAAATGGTTCATATTTTGGAAAATAATTATTTTTAAAAAAATGGTTTCGATTTTTGAAAATGGTTCTTTTTTGAAAATGGTTCCTTTTTTTAAAATGGTTCCGAACCAAAAAAAATTGTTCCTTTTTTAAAATGGTTTCGAACCGAAAAATGGTTCCGAATGAAAAAAATGGTTCCTTTTTTAAAATAGTTTCGATTTTTCAAAAATGGTTCTTTTTTTGAAAAATGGTTTCGAACCGAAAAAATGGTTCCGATTTTTGAAAATGGTTCCGAATGAAAAAAAAATTCCTTTTTGAAAATGGTTCCGAACCGAAAAAATGGTTCCTTTTTGAAAATGGTTTCGAACCGAAAAAATGGTTCCGAATGAAAAAAATGGTTCCTTTTTTAAAATGGTTAAGATTTTTCAAAAATAGTTCCTTTTTTGAAAAATGGTTCTGAACCGAAAAAATGGTTCCGATTTTTTTTGAAAATGGTCCCAAATGAAAAAAATGGTTCCTTTTTGAAAATTGTTCCGAACCAAAAAAAATGGTTCCTTTTTGAAAATGGTTCCGAACCGAAAAAATGGTTCCGAGTGAAAAAAAAATGGTTCCTTTTTGAAAATGGTTCCTTTTTTGAAAAATGGTTCCGAATGAAAAAAATTGTTCCTTTTTGAAAATGGTTCCGAACCGAAAAAATGGTTCCTTTTTTAAAATGGTTTCAAACCGAAAAAATTGTTCCGAATGAAAAAAATGGTTTCTTTTTGAAAATGGTTCCGATTTTTCAAAAATGGTTCCTTTTTTGAAACCATTTTTTAAAACGAATATTTTTTTTCAAAATCTGAAACATTTTTTTGAATTTCAAATTTGGAACCATTTTTTTAAATCCTGAACCATTTATAAGAAAGAGGAACCATTTTTCAAATATAGGAACTATTTTTTAAAACTGGAACCATTTTTAAAAATGAGCAATATTATTACAAAATTTATCAAAGGCTCGTAAGTGTTGTTCGTAAAATAGAAAGAGCCGTAAGCATGCTGTGTTCGTAATATAGAAAGAGCCGTACGCAAAAACATTTCCTTTTTCTGATCGTATCTTGTAGAGGATAGCAAACACGTGAAAGAAGAAAGAACCGAACGAGCAACGAACGAAAACATACACAGTTGCTTCTAATTGGGCTTTGGTCTTCTTGGACTTTCATCGAGGGGAGCAATCCTGCAGGCGAGGGGAAGGATACACCTCGCAAAAGGTGATACATAGGGGTACCCTTCCGAGAGAGGATGGCATTCAGAAATTTGGTCTTGGCCCAAAACCAATCTACCATTTTGGGCTGATGATTAACGAATTTTTCCTGGGCCCAAAGCCATCTACCGTATATTGGGCTAAAGCCCATCTGCGCGAGGTGCAGATTTTGCACCAGTAGGAAATTACTGCTCACGCTTTTAGCACCAGTATGAAACGTTTTCAGCCTTTAGATCAACGAAAATAAATGGCTATGGTTCATTTGAGGGTACCACAAAAGGCCTCAATACGGAACCTATTCGGCGCTTGCCGAAATTTGTGCGTATATATGATGTTGTGAAGCCAGCAAAACATGATCTGATGAGACTGTACTTTCAGATTGCTTTTTAAAGAGGAGCGCGCGTGGCGCGTTGGTGGTTCCAGCAGTGGCTGGCCACCCGCTCGCGAGTTCGATTCCCAGGAATCAAATTTCCGAGCGTCTCACCTGCGCGCACTGTTCACGTGAACAGTGTCTACTTCTGGGTCAATTCAACCGTGGTTCAGTCAGAGGTTTTGTGGTGTGCCCACCACCGCAGGGTTTCCCAGTAGGTCTAGGCTCACGGGGCTCAGAAGCTTAGTATAGTCTGTTAGGTCTAGCTTGTGCACAGGTGGCGTGCGTGTGGTGTTGTGTGTGTGTGGAGTGAGTTGTGCGTAAGTTTAGATACTACAACTGTACTGTAAAAGAGCAGGAATTCTCAAAAAAAAAAGATTGCTTTTTAAACATTTACCAGTCCAAACTACCAACTATGATTTTGAACGACGGCACAAACTGCATGGCACAATGATGGTGAGTACATTTTGTCTCGAACGTTGTCTAAAAAAATTCTAGAGCTTAAGCTTATAGAAGAAATACAATTTGGTTTGTTTGTCTATCTAATCTTTGTTAGGTAGAAGTCCGCGAAACCGGGGAGAAAGAAATGATTTTTTGCAAGGTCGTATGCGAGGACCGTGGTAATGGCGAGCCTTCCTAACTGCAGAATTGTGAACATTGGTACAAATGTCATGTCAAATCTGCTAGAGCATCACTACAAGGGAGAGAAACGAAATCGTGGACATTTAAACCACAAACGGTGCATGGCCAGCAGGTGGTGGACAGGAGGATGATGTTTGAGACAGGCACCAGCAAAACTGAGGCATTCTGTTGGAGAAGATAGGATTGTAGGAAGGCATGACCGCATGATACTTACGACCAGGCACTCTCGCAAACTTTGGACAACAATATTTCTCTTAACTTGAGTAGCCCGGATCTGTTGAAATTCGAGCAACAGCAAATCTGTTGTCCTATCTCCAACATGGGCCGTGGCATGCTATCAATCTGTAATCCATTTTATGAATTCAGACAGATATTCATGAAAAAATATATCCAGACTGGACTATATTTTCATGACAAAATCAAAATAGAACGGGTAAACATTTTTTAAATTAAAGGCCGAAGCACAATGTTAAAATAATAACGCTTCATGACAGAAGATACAGAGCACAAAACCAACTTACAACCAATGGCACATATGAAAAGTTAAAAGTGCCTACTCCCTCAGTATAAAAAAATAAGATGTTTTTCCATTTTCTGGACTGCACGTATCTAGACGTGTTTTAGTAGGTAGATTCATATGCATCTTACACTAAAAAAAGTCTAGATACGTGCAGTCCAGAAAATGGTAAAACATCTTATCTTTTAATATGGAGGGAGTAGAAAATAAGGCACTAAAAGTAAGCTAGGTCATAAAACAGGACACAACACAGCACAGACCGATGGCTAAGGAGAGCTACACCGAGGAGGATGCACTTGCTAGACGGGCAAAGTCGTGTCACCTTCAGTCTTTGTCACCCCTGCTCAATGACGAACAAAGATGCCGCTTGACGGACCAGAGCTCACTCTAGAGTCAACAACCTTGACTATGCACACCATGACAAGGCTAGGGGTGCGTTTGGTTGAGTGGCTATGAAAAACTGGTTAGAGGCACCCTAACCACGTGGTTAGTGGTAGTCATTTCTCATATTTGGTTGTGTAGGTTGGTTGAGCCAAGTTTTTGTATGCTTGAAGTGATAAAAAGTGGCTAGGGGTAGTGATATTTATATTTATGTTTGTTTTGATAGATTATAAAATAGTGTGATATGGTCACCCTTATTCAAATCACCCCCATAATATATATTTTAAAAGGAAACGGTTGTTCAAATATTTGTATTATAATTTGGTGAGGAAGATTACTTAATGTATTAGGGAAAATATCAGCACACGCGACATAAAGTTTGTTCAAATATTTAAACGGGAATATGTTGTTCAAATAATTAAAAAGTAAAGATTTTTCAAATATTCTTAATATATAAAAGGGAATTTTTTTTGTTCAAATATTTAAAAGGGGTACAAAATTATTGATATATTTTAAAAGAGAAAAGTTTGTTTAAATATTTAAAAGGGTTTAAATTTGTGGTAGTTGAGCTCAACCACCTTTCTGAGGATATGCTTAAAATGTGGCTGCCCTCAACCACCTCACACCCGGAATCAAACACAGGGCAACCATGCAAAAACTGACTACCACTAACCACTCGAGGCTTGGCCACCCAACCAAACGCAACCTAACTCCATCATCAGACAGAATGGCTTCAGCCACCGCTTTTGTGGTAGTTGAGCTCAACCACCTTTCCAAGCTTTCTAAGGATATGTTTAAAATGTGGCTGCCCTCAACCACCCACACCCGGAACCAAACACAGGGCAACCACGCAAAAACTTACTACCACTAACCGTTAGCCACCCCTAACTCCATCATCAGATAGAACTCCACCCGGAGTCAATACCATCACTGCCGCCGACAAAGAGAGAAGCAAAGGATTCCAAGACAGCAGACACATCGACATCGCCTTCAAGAAGGGAAGAGCGCCCATGGCAGTCGCTGCCACCGGCCCCGACAAACAGGTTTAGGTTTTCACCCGGCAAAACTCCCCAGCTGAAACCACGTGTGGCTGGACAGCCACGAGAGGACTGCTGAACCGCACCTGCTGCTTGCTGCTCCACCACTCGTCACGCTGACCTTCAACCATTACCACCATGAAGAACTCGAGGTGCAACCAGCGCCGCAACCTCACCAGGGCGGCCGCCCTGAGAACCGAATATGCCCATGAACAATTGCCAGGATAGCGTTTCTTTGGGCCGGAAAAGACAAGACTACCGGAAGCAAATGCAAAGTTAGTTGGGTAAAGGTTTGCCGTCCTAAAGAATTTGGGGGTCTTGGCGTTCTTGACACCGGCAAATTCGTGAGATCCCTTAGATTACGATGGCCTTGGCTTGAGTGGAAAGACAAAGACAAGATTTGGAGGGGCCTTGGCAACCCTTGCACCGAATTGGATATGGACCTCTTCTATTGCGCCACTAAAATCGTTGTGGGTGACGGAGAGTTGACACCGTTTTGGGAGGCGCCTTGGCTCAACGGTTTGAAACCAAAGAGTATTGCCCCTCTCATTTTTGCGGCCTCTAGCTCAAAAAAGTGGTGCATCAAGAAAGCCTTGGACAACAACTCTTGGGTTAACAAGATCAAGATGGATGAGAATTTCTCCTTGGGACATGTCGCCCAATTTGTGGACATTTGGATGCTCCTTCAAGATTTTTCTCTCGTCGAAGATAGGGAGGACGAAATCTCTTGGACTCTCACTTCCAACGGTCAATATTCGGCGGCTTCGGCTTACAAAGCTCAATTCTTTGGCTCCACCTCCACCAACATGATGCGCTTGATTTGGAAGCCTTGGGCACCTCCAAAAATCAAATCCTTTGCTTGGCTTGCCCTCCAAAATAGGCTTTGGACGGCGGACCGATTGGAGAAACGTGGGTGGCCGAATTGTGGGACTTGCCCTCTTTGCAAGAGAACTACGGAGACGGTCAAGCACCTCCTTCTCGATTGCCGCTACACCATGCGCCTTTGGGGCCTTCTCAAGGCTCTCTCACGCTCGAGGAGTGGTGGCTTCAAATGTCGAACAATTCTACCCCCAACCACAAGGCCATGGCGTCCCTTGTTTTGCTCGCCTCTTCGGATCTTTGGGCTATTTCTTGCCGCGAGAGTAGTGGCCTTTTGTAAACCATAACTTTTAATTTCCTTGTATGACTCCTTAATTAATAGATGGGGCAAAGCTTTTGCCCCCATTCTAAAAAATTGCCAGGATAGCAGAAGGCAACAACCACAATATTTGAGGGAACACCAACAACTAACATATACAGGCACAAGATAGCACAGCAAACAGAGAAGATTCACAATAAAGTTGGCTAACATATACCAATACTCTCAAGTATCATTATAACGATGGGACGACCAAACAGAAATAAATAAGGTTCAGCGACAACCATAGACGATAATAAAGCTTAAAACTCTTGACACGGCAATGGATTTATAACCGGTCCATGAAACTGACTAGTGGCAGCACTCTAGTTCTTGATCTTCTTCTTGGGCCTCAGCTGGTTGCTGTGACCACACTTCTTCTTGCGACAGTTGACAGCCCTTGGGTGCAGACGTGCATAGCACCTACAGGTAAATGGAAAGATTAGCATGTGGAAGATCAAACGAGTTATTAGATTGTAAGAGATTCAAAATAGAAAAACGGGGAAACACATGGTTAATTAATCACATGATTCAATAGATTAGTATAAGTCAGGTTTGCGGTGGAACATTTCAAAAACTGGCAGAAGGGAAAGGTCCATAAGGGCAAACAACAAGAACTAAATCTCTGACAGAACAGAAAAAATAACCACGAATCAGCATCGAAAAAGGAATCAATGGAGGCTCTCAGTCAAGGCCAGTTTTTTCCACATAAGAAGATCCTTCAGAAGAGATTTCCCCCTTTTCTATAGTTGATGCTCCCAAATCTCATTGGGTCCTTCTATCTCAACCTTTTGATGAAGAACAAAGTTAGGGAAACTAAATTCCGCAACAGTTCTACACAAAAAGGAACAGACTTCACAAGGAACCACCAAGACAGAAGAGCAGACAACAACAGATTAAAGGAGAAATCACTTCCTCCAGTCTTCAAATTCAGTGTGGTTAAAGCAAGAGTAGTCATCATTGAGCCAAAAACTAGCTGTCACAAATATAGCACTCTTAAGCCACAAAACTTAAAAGTAAATACAAAAGTGCACGATCTTCTAGTCCTAGAAAATGCAAGAACCTGCACCTACTATATACAAAACAACGTTCTCATCAGACAATAGGTAGAAACTCTTCATGAAAGAAAGCTTTAGGTCATCTCGATAGCAAACCTAAAACCATGAATCTATTTCTAGGCACGATATTAGTAAAATTTTAAATCACGTTTTATGATGAAAATATTGAAATGGCTGCCACAGAGTTGAACGGACCTATGTACTGGATCTAATGTCTGCATAATCTGATAAACCAAATCAAAACTTTCTACTATTACAGGTTATTTTAGGAGCACTAACTCATTCTAGAACTAAACAGGACAGACGTGTTGAAATCAGCTCAATTGGAAAGTATAATTTCCTAATCTTACACACAAAAACGTGCCATCGAGTACATATGATATAAAAGTTCATGCAGATAGTTAGGCATACGAAAGAGCTGTAGGTTGTGCAATTCTACATCATAATCTAAAACACTGCAACTATATATTTCCATCCAACAGTAGATAACCATGACATGAACATAAATGAAATCTAAACAATAACAGATAGATAATCGCGACCTGAACAGAAATGAAGTATGAACAATAACAGGAGTTGAAAAGTAAAGAAAGGACTGGCACGTAGGCTTACTTGCGGCAGATCATCTTCTCCTGGTTGTACTTGCGGGCGAGCGCCTGAAGGGAGGGCTCGATGATGCCTCCACGGAGCCTGAGGACGAGATGGAGGGTGGACTCCTTCTGGATGTTGTAGTCCGCAAGGGTGCGGCCATCCTCCAGCTGCTTACCGGCGAAAATCAACCGCTGCTGGTCCGGCGGGATTCCTGCCGGAACAAAGAACAGATTTTTATCACCCACGGCCGCAGCCAGAAATGAATGGAACAGAGAAAGAAGAACATCGGAGATGGAAATACTTACCCTCCTTGTCCTGGATCTTAGCCTTCACATTGTCGATGGTGTCGCTGCTTTCAACCTCGAGGGTGATGGTCTTCCCGGTGAGGGTCTTCACGAAGATCTGCATTTTGGCCGAGGTGAGGCGGCGGCGGCTGTGGGCGAAGCATTATATAGGGGTCGTGGCTAGGGTTTGGTCTGGCGAGGAGGTGTGTCTAGAGAGTGGGCTGGGCTCGGGAATGGGACGCGAGAACCCAGTGAGTGAGCCCACCAGAAGGATGGTTCCACAGACTCGTTCTCTCCATCTCTCTCACTTCTTCAAAGCACAAACCGACTGGTTGTATGTAACCAGGCCTTAGCCCATCCGGAACACGGGAACTAGTAGGCCTCGCGCGAGGCAAGACCCATCATTTTTTCTTAGCATCAGGTGTTGCATTCTTCTTTCTGCTGGCTCTTGTAGCCTTTCTACTCGTCACTTGTTGCAAGAAAAAGAGGAGTGGATGACGAGTGTGGAATTGCATTTATTTTATGAAATAATTCAAACTGATTTTTTTTAACTGAGCATTCAAATTGCGAGCGTTTTTCATCGTTGCATTCCTAGTGTTGAGATCTTATTGGGCTAGTCGGGCTGATCTGGGCCTGACAGGCTCTACTGCTGCGTCCGGTCGTCGGTGACCGCCTTTGGCGGTGGAGAATGGATGATCCCCTCCCATCGGTTGCGGTTGCAGCCTCGCAGGCCTAACTTTGTCGTCGACCTAACTCACCCGACGCGTTGACCTCACGATGCACGGGTGTCGCCCGCTTGGCTTGAGGTTGCAGACGCCGGGGCGACGGCCCTAGAAGACAGCTCGTGCGTTTCTACGGCGAGCGATGTGGCGGTGGTGTTGGTGTGTCTCTTTGGCCGTGTGTATGGCGAGGAGCGGACAGCGGGGGTCCTGGGGTTGGCGGCGCTTCGGCAAAGACGACTCCCATATCGTGTTCTGGAGTCCTGGCTCGAGGGCTCCGGACGGTCCACTATACCGGTCTAGTGTGAAGGTTCTCCGGGCGAAAGCTCAGCACTTCGGTGCCAATGGAGGCCATGCCCGCGGGTATTGTTACCCTCTTGGGAGCGTTGTTGTGGTTACCTTTGCATTAGTTTTTCGGGTGAAAACCCTTGACCGTCGGTCTTGACGACGGCGGCGTGGTGCGTCGTTACCCTCTTGGGGGCGTCGTCGTGTAGTTGCGCTATCTTTGGGCTCGTTTCGGTGCGCTCGGTAGCAAGCTCGGCCATCCTTGTTTTCCTTTCTTATCTGTGATATGCTTTGTAAGAGGTTCCCTCATCACTTGTATCGGTTCGGCCGTTGGCCTTAATTTATAAAGCGAGGCGAAAACCTATTTTGAGATCTTAGAAATTAGATCCGATATTGATAGATTTCGACGAAAAAATCGTACTTCCAAAATTACTATGTGTGTACAGTGTACTTGTAAGTATACGCATAGCACTTAGAAATATACACAGTGCATCCGTAAATAAAACTGCCCTGCTGTTGGAAATACAAGCAGTGAATCGGGAATTATTCATGTGTTGCTCTCGTAAGTACACACAACACTCTTGTGGTGCACTTGCAAGTAGTCTATGGGAGCACCCCCCGCTGCACTAAAAGGTCGGTCTTTTTCTAGTAGTACTCGTCATGCAAGGTGCAGGTTGTCACGAGTATTTAGGGATTATAGGGCACTCAACGTATGAACGTTTCTCCATGGCCCCACCAAATATGCCCATTTAACGGGTGATTGTTTTGTCTTTTTATATCTTAAAATGTATGTTTACTTTTTATACTTTGTAAACTATTTTAAAATGGGGAAAAAATACGTAACGAATCAAACAAAAATGTTCATGTGCGAATGTAAATGCTTCTACGGATGTAAAAAGAAACATGCATTCGTGAAAATTTTCATATCTTTTAGAAAATATGTTCATGGTAAAAATGTGTTCATATATTCGTGACAAATTTTTATGTATCACAAATGATGGATCTAAAAGTTCCGCTAGGGACCAAGTCTATATAGAAACTTGTGTTCTTTCAAAAGATGGAGTATATAATGTCTGAACCACAACCCACAGGAGACTCTATAGAGCGTCCCAAACGAAGAAGAGAGGATTGGATGTTCAGCCGTTGGATTTTTTTTGTGAAACACAGTACAACGTAGACGCTCACATACACGCGCATACACTCACCCCTATGAACGCACGCACGCACACCCTACCCCTAAGCATCTCCGAGAGACTGAGTCGGCATATCAGGTCTTGATATTGATGAAGTCACCACATGTGTCTCGTTGTCGACGAGAACGTCGCCTCCCACTGAAGAATATTTCGTCTAAATAAGAAACACCGGTGTCAAACCTAGGGTTCAAACTCTGCTGGACTGAGGGTACAATTAATCACCCTCCTAACCATCCTACCACAGCAGATTCTCTTCAGCCGTTGGACTCCTATTGAAGTATTCCTACATTGCCAAAAAGAAGATAAAAATGGTAGTACGCCCGGGGCTTTAGTTTTTTTTTCTTGCGAAGAACTGCTGAGGCTTAGCTGGCTTTGATGCCTGTGAACTGTGATAGTTCCTGTCTTATATCCTGCAGAGGTTTTTCGTTTTCTCGGCGGATGTCATAACCAAAGGAGGTCTCCAAAGTCGCGATTGCGACCACCGGGAAAATCAACGCGTGAAAAATGAAATGTTAATCATCGAGTAAGATGTCCAGTCAAAGCCGCATTCTGTAAATAAATATGTACTCCTAGTTAGTAGACAGAGACTAATTCCGTATCGGGACGTGTTGCTGACAAATTCACGAGTTCAACAACAGCACTGCCTGCGAAGGTTCATCTGTGTCAAAGAAAAGTAGTACGCTCTTGCAATATATTATGGCGTTAGTTGTGTGTGCACCCAGCGCTTAAACCGTATCAACACGTAGTTTAACTTTAGGAAAACAACCGCGGATGACCACTTCTCGCCCGCCGCTATCTCACAGTCCCGGTAGTCAAGACCCTTTCAGCCACAGTGACAGTGCTAAGCCTAAACTACTAATCAAAACCTCGTGCTAAGCTCCGCGTTGCAGGAGTGAGTCCACTCATCATCATCGTCGCAGGAAAGCAACAGCTTAATTAAGCCACGGCCATGTCAACCTCCCGCGGCTTAGCTATAAGTAGAGCCGTTCGGCATTGCCAAATCACAAACAGATAGCACACGGACAACTTAGCGAGAACCGAGAATCATAAAGGTTCGAGCTCGAATTAATTGATCTTCTTGTTGCTACTAGCACATTAGTCAAGATGGCGTCTCCTTCCCCGGTGCCGGCGGTATTGCTGGCCGTGTGCTCCTTGCTCGCCGTCGTCTCGCTCCACGGCGCGCGAGCGCAGCAGCAGCTGAGCCCGTCCTACTACGACGGCTCCTGCCCGCACGTCTACGACACGGTGCGGCGCGTCGTCCAGCAGGCGCGCGCCTCCGACCCGCGCATCCTCGCCAGCCTCATCCGCCTCCAGTTCCACGACTGCTTCGTCAACGTACGTACATACTCCACCGTGCATGGCTGCCGGCGTACGTGCTCTACATGCACCGCCGCTATATGATCTGAGCTGAAACTAACATGCATGTGTATATGCAGGGCTGCGACGGATCGCTGCTGCTCGACGACAGCCAGACGATAAGAAGCGAGAAGAACTCCCTCCCGAACATCAACTCGGCGCGCGGGTTCTCGGTGCTGGACGACATCAAGGCTGCCCTGGAGAACGCCTGCCCGGGCGTCGTCTCCTGCGCCGACATCGTCGTGCTCGCCGCCGAGGTCTCCGTCGAGCTGGCCGGAGGGCCCTACTGGAGAGTCATGCTGGGGCGGAGGGACGCCACCACGGCCAACTTCGACGGCTCCGACAACCTCCCTGCCCCCACGGAAGACCTGGACGTCCTCCGACAGAAGTTCGCCGCCGTCGGGCTCGACGACACCGACTTCGTCGCCCTCCAAGGGGCACACACGATCGGCCGGGCGCAGTGCAGGTTCATCCAGGACAGGCTCGACAACTTCGGCGGCACCGGGCAGCCGGACCCGACGATGGACGGGGCGTTTCTGAACGCCCTGCGTCAGACCTGTCCGGCGTCGGCCGGCACAGACAACAGGCGCCTGAACAACCTTGACCCGGCAACCCCGGACACGTTCGACAACAGCTACTACGCCAACCTCATGCGCAACCGTGGCCTGCTCCGGTCCGACCAGGTGATGCTCTCCGCGCCGGGCGGCGCCGCGGCCACCACCGCACCCATCGTCCAGCGGTTCGCAGGCAGCCAGGCCGACTTCTTCCGGAGCTTCGCGACGGCGATGATCAAGATGGGCAACATCGCCCCTCTCACCGGGAGCATGGGGGAGGTCAGGAGAAACTGCAGGGTGGTGAACAGAAGCTGATCGCACCGGCGCTGTCAGTTGTCAATAAGATGTGATTGATTTTTTATTCCTTCCGGAGGAATTCATTTTTACTGGAATAATCGTTCAAATGTAAAAATAATATTTGTAAGGCGCTTCAAAATTCCAATTCTGGGAGAAAATCTTGTACAAAAACAATCCACACTCCATAGAATTTTTCAAGGAGAGTCGCCTACTTCTGAGAGCAAAACATACTACATTCCTGCAAGCAATAGACCATGCGTTACATGTTCAATACCCTTTTTAATCTCCTTTAACTCAAAGGATTTCTACAGGATTCGGTTCCTACGGATCATTTTACTTCCGAACAGGTTTGAATCAATCCTGTAGGAACTCGTTTGTGTGTTTTCACGGGAAAAGGAACATGAGCTCCAACCTCATTTTTGAGAATTCCTGTGCCCATATGATTCGTTTGGGCAGGGCATTCCATTCCTTTGAATTTCCTACCCTATGAATCAAAGGAGGCCTCGAGAAGCGCTCAAGGTTGCCTTACCTGAGCTCATACCAAGCTAAGCATGCTGGAGTTACATCTTAATGGTTTTGGTACGACTACCACCCAGACTTGTAGCTGATGTATCAACGGCTGATAAAAGTCGCAATTACCATACAAAATAAGTTACATACCTGACAGATGATAAATACATAAAGATGAGAAATTGCATCATACTACAAATAGTTAAGTCGTCGATCTATAAAGATTCTTCAGACATTTACATGGAGCAAATGGTTCCGAGAGGAAAATGCTAAACTGTCCAGTGGAACAATATATTCCTAGGCTAAGATGCAAAGTTTAATGTTCGTTATCAAGCGGACAAAACAAATCCTAATACAGAGAACAGTACAACAACAGGAATGATGTCTCAGCTTCCCGGATTCTGTAAATTAACTTGACAACGCAAAGGCTACATGTAAGCCATGGCGTTGCAATCGCATCAGTTGGTTTCTACAGAAGTCTGTCATAGCTCGCTGGGTGGAGGTGGTGGTGGGGGCAAAAGAAGTGCAAGGCGCTGCTTATATCTTTCGATCCGGCCCTGCCTCTCCTTGCGCAATCTGTCGAACAAACTTACGTTACAATGGAAATAAGTCACAGTCCAGTCAAGATTATATTCGCCTGTTCCCATTTTAATTGTGTGGGGCGGGACGAGAGCGGAGATGCCGAGGCGTTGACAGAGCTCGCACACAAGGAAAAAACAGTTTAATGTTGTGAACTGTTACTTTACCAATAGAAGCCGTCACCTCTGAACATGGAAACGCTAATCTAATCATCCATCTCAGTAACCCCACAAGGCAAAAACTATTACATTCTCGTATGTTGGCTTAATCCTACCTACAAAATTATTACTGTCTCGCCTTTTTTTGCCTTATCTTCTACTGGTGATTGATTCAGCATCTATTAAAAAGTTAGAAGAGGGATAGGAGAAGAAAAATACATACTTAGCCCGGATCTTTTTTGCACGAGTTACATGCTGCTTCAATAAGTCAGCTGCAGTATATTCAAGAGTATCATTCTGCACAATAAAATATCAAATCCAATGGTATCAGAGTCTAACACCCCAACTAATAACTATAAATGTAAGCAGTATTGTATTTGGTGATAGAAAAGTATAAGAGAGGTAAATTCACTAATAGCTACAAAAGTGTTGGGTGACGGGAGATTATAGAACAAGTAAATCGCAGCTAACATGTCATTTCAAAAAGTGCCCATTTACGTCTCAAGAAATGAGATTTCTTGAGAAATAATCTATGAAATGTAGCATTTTCTTGGTAAGGTACAACAGATGAGCCCAATCTTGACAACAGGTTAGGTTTGGAACTTTTTTTAATGTGGAGCTCACCTACCCAATTGAACCCTTCCACGGGAGAAAATGAAACACAAGTTTTCACTTTGCAGAACAAACAGATTAAGGACCCATAAGGATTAGAAGTGAAAAATAATCAAATGTCAAAGTAAAGTGTGGCAAATGGTCAAAATCCCACTGTGGCATATGCAGGATATAGGCTTAAAATACTTTATAAACGGAAATGAAGAAGTAAAGCGTGAGAAATGAACGAAATAGGTCAGAACTGAAACTCCCGCTCTAGTCTACACAATCCAAAAAAAAAAACAAAAAACTGTTCAAAATCGGACGATTAACCAGTTAACTGGCCGAGTAATCCCTATACTCGGAGGGTCACCGAGCAGCCGATTAACTGATTTGTCGACCGATTAACTGTCCGATTCGCATATTAATCCTCTAGTAGCCAGTCGACCGAGCAGTTACCAGTTAACGATTTCCTCAACATTCCAAAAAAGGTGGAAGAAGGGAACTTTATATGAGGTAGACAAAATGGATCAAAAATAAATTTAGCTATAACTTCATCTATCCTCTTTTTGACAAATCCCAGACCAAAACTAAAAAGGTTATCGCTTATCAAGTTTCGAACTAACAGTGCCTAATAACCTGCTATTCACTGGTATTAATGGCGAATTAGCATCTACCCTTACAAAGCGTCAGATTCAGATATTGCTTCTGATGGACGCTTATTAATCATTCCAAAACCTAAAACTGGCTACAGGATTTGGACAATACAGTTGTTGTGCAGAAATAAGAATTGCCTGAAAAATAATATATTTATGAGGTATGGTCGGCCGTCCATTTGTGTCAACAAAGTATTAAATCAAAGTAACAATGCTGTAAAGTTGCTTTTTAAAGGATACCTTCTCTTCTTCTGAACCTTGATCTTCAGCATCATTGTCCTTTTCTGACATCCTAGAATCTACAACTGAAGCAGGCAAAGGTCTTGGAAGAAGTGGTGCAACGTTTCCAACAAAGCTTGGCTTAAAACAAAAATGAGACAAGTAATGAGCTTTGAATAAGAGAACACAACTATATAGCCCCTGAAAGTAATGAGGGAAGCCTCAAAATACATGACAAAATCCAGTGGTGCGCTGACAATTGCATTTACATTAGGACACATATATCTTATAATGATCTTTTTGGACACAAACTGAAGATTGCGGTTAACTCAAAACATGTTCCAGAACACATAGATGAGATTAGTGCAAATACAAGGGAGCCAAAGTTTGTCAGCGAGAACAAACAGTAATTTCCTAAACTAGATGGGTTCTAGAATACAAGTTTTAAATTCCCTTTGACCAATACACATAGATCCAATTTCCTAACAAAATTGGCCTAATTAATAACATGTTTTTTTCTCTCAGATGTACATAGAATATTTATCTGATGAACATCCATCGATTTAATCAAGGACTCAAAGAGAAAATTTTGAAGTGTGAAACCGCCATAAAGACATTTGAGGTGCCTCCAAACGGAGGAGCTAATGTACAGAACGCAGAAGTAAAGAATTTTTAAACAAGCAAGTAACATATGCATTCAAATGAAAGGATAGAAGTATGCTAACCTGAATTTCGTGTGGAACACCATTACGCACCCAAGATCGGCAAAGAGCATACAAGGATCCTGACTCACTGTCCAACACGTTAACCTTCAGAACAACCAAAACAAAATCAGAAGAAATTTCACCTCTCTAGATGAAAAACAAATAAGGCATGACTTTGATCAACATAAATTTGACAAGCGAATTGCAGTGTCCTATCATTTTCATCTCTATAGTAAAAATACTGAACGTATGAGTTATGAGGTCATATTACCTTAGGAACTAAAATAGCATACCAATAATCAGTAAAAAACACAAATTCATGTCGTGTGTCAGCAGTATACAAGTTAACTGACGATCCATTTGCCATTAGAACAGTTACTGGAAATGTTGAAACTAGTCAAAAATTAGAATCATTCTCCTCTTACTAGACCATTAACAATAGTACAAATGAGCGCAGATATTGCATCTCTCAACTCTATCTCTAAAGATGAAGCCTAATAAACATGCACTTACTTTGCGGTCATTAATCACCACAGTTGTGGTGTCTTCTTTGGTACTTTCTCTGCAATGAATTAAAGTTAAAAGAATCACTTGCAAATTTTCCATCCAAAAGACAAATCTATATGCTTGTAGTTTGTTGTTTACCTTTCCTTTGTTTTTATGTGCTCTTGAGGGGATGGAGTAACAGCTGGAACTGGAATAACCTAAGACATTCCCCCCCAAAAGAACAATAAACGTTACAATGGAGCAAAACGAATCATAATATTGACTGCAGAATTGACCACAAAGGAAGTAAGGAAAATCCTAATCAGTACAATGCCTGAAAGGCTATAAATCAACACTATAAAATCGAATAACAAGATACTATGATTTTTCTCCAACAATCTCACAGGCGATAAATCCCCAATGCCTGGCCATTCAAAACGCTCTCCGATATACTCCAGCATAATGCCAAACAAGTGCTATAAATACTACAGCCTGCGTATGCAACCCTCAGTACAATGCCTGAAAGGCTATAAATCAACACTATAAAATCGAATAACAAGATACTATGATTTTTCTCCAACAATCTCACAGGCGATAAATCCCCAATGCCTGGCCATTCAAAACGCTCTCCGATATACTCCAGCGTAATGCCAAACAAGTGCTATAAATACTACAGCCTGCGTATGCAACCCTAGAAACATGATTCCACGGGAGAGATCCCAATCCTTACAGTGATAATTAAGGGAAGGATCGAGCTGTAGTCTAAATCCCTTCGAGTCAAATCCCATGAACCGAAAATAAGCTATTCACCTTGGGGTGAGGCTGCGGAGCTATAGGGATCCCTCGGGAGGCTGCTCAGGACGCGGCGTCACACCCGCGACCACGGCCCGCGGCACGGCAGCGTACGACCGTGGCTGCGTCGGCACCTGGGGCTGCGGAGACGGCGCGACGGCGTGCGCACGCGGGTAACCGACGGAGAGTTGGGGGATACGGCGGTGGTTCGCCACCGCGGCGGCGGCGGCGGGGTAGGAGGAGATGGGGTAGAGTATGCCCTGCGCGGCGGAGGCGTGTGTAGGGTTAGGGTTTAGCGGGCGGCCGGTGAAGAGCGGCGGCGGCGGAGTGGTGGTCGCGGCGGCGACGCGCTGCGGCGTGGGGGTGGCGAGGAAGGCGCGGGGCAGGGGCTGCGGGGCGGTCGCCGGAGGAGCGGATGTGACGGTGGGCGGGGCAGCGGGAGGAGGAGGGGGGCGCTGCTGTGGTGGGGACGACATGGCGGGCGCTGACACGCGAGGATCGAGAGGTTTTACTGTTTTGGTGGGTCAAAGCGGGGGTCTCTCCTCTTTGAAAAATGGTTTTGAAATGGACGGCTCGCGGGGTTTCATTTCGGAAATTTTCAGCTCGGCGGATCACAATCTACGGCGGGAAGGGCTAGCTTGCTCGACAATTCCCTTTCCGTCGCGCGGTTTCCCACCAGCCTTTTTTGGCAAGTTTCGTCACGCGCGTTGCCGTAAATGGAAAGAAGAGGAAAGGAAGGAGATGAACAGGCCAGCCACGACTCCCGCACCGACACGGCGCCATCCCCGCCGTTCTTCTTCCCCGCCACCACGTGCCGCTGGCCATGCCGCCGGCCACCGTCACCCACGCCCGGCGCCGCTGCCGCGCCGCCTCGGCGCCCTGCCCTCCTCCAACCGCCGCCCACCGCCGGTCCGCCGCCGCCCGACCTTCCCTCTAAAGCCCCCCACCAAGCTAAGCTTCTTCTCCGGCGCCGGCACCCCCACCCCCCAAGTTAAGTTTATTGCTCACCTCCACCGCCTCCGCCGCGGCCAGCCGCGTCTCCGGCAGCTCCGCCTCGCTCCATCCTCGACGGCGCCTCCTCCGCCGCAGCTCCCTCTGGTCGCAGCGGCGTCGTCGGTCGCTGCCTCGTCGCCGTCTCGTCGCGGGAGAGAGGAATTGGGCGCCCCTCGTCGCCGTCTCGTCGCGGGAGAGAGGAATTGGGAAAGGGGAGGAAGAAGAAGGTGGGGAGAGAAAACGTGGGTGGGACCCACCCACGTTGCCTACCGCATCCTTCCGCAGACCGCACGAGCTCCGCGTCAACGCGTCCGTCCGCAGACCGCGCGAGCCGTCGCTCGCGCAACAGATAGACGTTTCGATCTACGGCGAACTTCGGCGCGGGCGAGTGTGCTCCGTGGAGGAAGGTAGCGCCTGGTCTCTCGAGAGTGTGCCAAGCAAGGGACGCTGCTCCCATGGATAATCGAGTGGATGATGTCGATTTGCTTGATGAACTCTCTCTGCACTAATCTTGTTACGATCAACAAAACTTTGGTGTGTGTCAACTGACACATGGTTTTGAAGACTGCGGTGGAACTAGACATACCTCGGCTAACAGCTTCACTAGCAGATCCACAAAAAATACAACCCGAATAACCCGTTTCAGTTTTTCGATAGATGCGGGATCGGGCGGAACAGATGCGCTCAAACTCATACCACAGGTTTTAGCTCAAATTTATGATTGTGAACAACATAATCTCAACAATGCATTCGGTTAATACGTGACCATTCACAAAAGCCTGTCTCCGACATAATACTCCGCCGTAATGCCAACAAGTGCTATAAATACTTCAGCCTGCGTGTAAAACCCTAGAAACATGATTCCACTGGAGAGATCCCAATCCTAATAGTGAGAATTAAGGGAAGGAT
Source organism: Poa pratensis (assembly GCA_947311845.1). Classification (NCBI taxonomy): domain Eukaryota; kingdom Viridiplantae; phylum Streptophyta; class Magnoliopsida; order Poales; family Poaceae; genus Poa; species Poa pratensis. Next base: position 22,130,742 of record CAMZMU010000073.1, read on the forward strand.
CAAGTTGTAGTCTAAATCCCTTTGAGTCAAAGCCCATGAATCGAAAATAAGCTATTCACCTTGGGGTGAGGCTGCGGAGCTATAGGGACTCAGGACGCGGCGTCACACCGGCCACCATGGCCCGCGGCTGCGTCGGCACCAGGGGCTCCGGAGACGGCGCGACGGCGTGGGCGCGCGGGTAACCGACGGAGAGTTGGGGGATAAGGCGGTGGTTCGCCACCACGGCGGCGGTGGCGGGGTAGGATGAGATGGGGTAGAGTATGCCCTGCGCGGCGGAGGCGTAGGTAGGGTTAGGGTTTAGCGGGCGGCCGGTGAAGAGTGGCGGCGGCGTGGCGACGACGCGCTGCGGCGTGGGGGTGGCGAGGAAGGCGCGGGGCAGGGGCTGCGCGGCGGTCACCGGAGGAGGGGATGTGACGGTGGGTGGGGCAGCAGGAGGAGGAGGTGGGCGCTGCGGTGGTGGGGTCAACATGGCGGGCGCTGACACGCGAGGATAAAGAGGTTTTACACTTTTGGTGGGTCAAAGCGGCGGTCTCTCCTCTTTGAAAAATGATTTTGAAATGCATGCCTCGCGGGGTTTCATTTCGGAAATTTTCAGCTCGGTGGCGCTCCCGCTCGGATCGCAATCTACGGGGTACGTCTCCGCGGGCGAATGCTCCAAGGAAGAAGGTGGCGCCTGCACTCTCCAGGAAGAAGGTCGCGCCTGCTTCCATGGATAATCGAGTGGATGATTTTTATGAAGCAAGGCAAATTTATGTTGCCATTTTCAATAAATAATGAGTGATGATTCAAAGATAAGAGCCTAGGACTCCACCTAGGATTTTCAAAAAGTCTACACCCTCGGCATTACATTATTCAAATATTTAGCCCTGGCCAAAAGTGGTGGCGATGGTTTGGCTGTTTGCGGTGCTCCATGAGTGGAGCCGAAAGCGGACAGTGGCACCTCCCCCTGCCTCCCTTCCAATAAAGCGCGTTGCACTCGGCGGTTTCATCTGGAGGAGCTTCTAAGTGGTGTCGTCGCGGGGGTGGTTGTGTTGCTGGAGAGGACCAACGTCCAGGCCACACGTCTACGCCGTGGGGTGCTCACTCTGCAGGTATCTTTAGGAGTTCTTCGATGGAGGATTTACGACGACCGTCGCCGTCTTTCCTTTGTCTCCAATGGCCGAAGGGCAGCCCTCCTCGGCCACTAGACGATGGCTCCTTCTCCTCTAGGCATGGTCTGATGCAAAGTATCCCAAGTGGCTCGTCCCCGGCGATGGTGCCCAATTGATTTTTTTGTTTCGGAGTCCTTGGTGCAAAAGTTTAGGTTTTTTCTGTAATTTTCATTTTGTTGAGAGGTTGTTAGCAAAGCCTTTTCAGAATGTTTTTCTATCAATGTGTTAATAATCCAGCTCTCCTACTTTTACAGCGATGCTTTCTCTGACTCCTAGCTATGGGTCCAAGGTGCAGATGCATGTAAAATGCATACATGAACTTTGCATGTTATTACTAGATATTCCTACATATTTGCAACTTATATGATGTTATATTCATGATTTATAATGATTTCGGGGATTTTCTAAATAATCCCTCCTCTTTTGGTTCTAACTCTGTTTTTCCAGAAAACGTCTTATTTAGTGTTTCAGACTTTCCGGGAGCTTCGGGACTCCAAAAAGGGCAAGGCCAAAGAGCACGGTTCAGAATTTTCGAGACGAACGCAATGGGCTCAAAATGAAGACCAGAGGCCCAACCAGCTGGAAATTAGAGGGTCCCACGCGGACCCCTGTACCTGGCCACGTGGGCCCACCTCTTTTCCCCCTCGTGGCTCTGATGCCGTCCGTTTTTGTCTCCGTGGCTTCGTCTTGACCTAAAACCGACTATAAAAATAGTCCCTCGAGGAGTTTCGTGAGGAGGCGGCGGAGAAACACAAAACCACGAAACAGAAGATAGGAGCCTGCCGCCGGAGAAGATCGGAGGGGGGAAACGCCACCGGGATCACCTCCGGAAGGCTCCTCCATTCCCCCTCCGGAGTCTCCATCAAGTGTGCTCACCATGACTATGTGTGAGTAGTTTTTACCGAGGCTGAGGGCTCGTGCCGGTAGCTATGTGGTTCATCTCTCTCCCATGGTGTGATCTTTATGTGATCATGAGCTTTGTAATCTAGTTGAATCCATAGATGTTACTCTTCATTATCTTATGAATTATGCTACTCAAGTGGTTTTATTAATGTAATCTCCGGAGTCACCTTTGTCCCATGGTGCGAAGTTGACAGTGTGCGCACCGTGTGTGACTCTTAGGCTAAAGATTACAGGAATACTTATCATGAGTTGTTCTTTTGTTGGTTGTCACTATAAAATTGTGGTGTTTGTTTAGTACTATTTTGGGGCGCTCATAGTGACATTGGGGTTCCCTAGATGTGGAAGACAAACTTTAAGGTGTGCTTTTGCAGCCCTACACGATGGTCTTGGTGTTCTATGATATTGTGGTGTTTGTTCACTCAGACTTTAAGGTGTGCTCTTGTAGCCCTACGCAGTAGATTGGTATTTCTATCCAACGGGAGAATAATTCAGACTAGCATAGTGAAGAGGAAATATCTATGTATTCAATTATATTATAATTGTTGAGAGTGTCCGGTGAAAGTATGATCCCTATGCCTTATTTCCAAGCATTGAAACACCGTTTGCTCTCATTTTGGCTCAAGTTTGCTTGCTGCTATTTTTATTTCAGATTGTAATTATCACTTATAATCATCCATATTACTTGTATTTCACAATCTTTTCGCCAAACTAGTGCACTATACATCTGACAAGTATATTAGGTGTGTTTGGGACACAAGAGACTTCTTGTATCTTAATTGCAGGGTTGCTTGAGAGGGATATCTTTGATCTATACCTCCCTGAGTTCGATAAACCTTGGGTGATCCACTTAAGGGAAACTTGCTGCTGTTCTACAAACCTCTGCACTTGGAGGCCCAATACTGTCTACAAGAATAGAAGCATGCGTAGACATCAGGTGCGTGTTTACATTGTCAATCGCTACACGTGCATTGGAGGTTTTCCTCTTGAATACTTTATATTTGCTATTCAAGTACCCAATGAAGTTATAGCATAAAGATATAAACGATTAATAATAAACTTGGAGATAAAATAATACTAAATATTATTGTCTCTAGGGCATATTTCTAACAGTAAGCCGTGCTAGCTTGCTCGCCGTTGTCGTGCAGAACAATGCCATTGTATAGGCAGTGGCGGAACTTAGCACAAGCCAGCAGGGCCATCGCCCCCCCCCCCCACCAGAGAAAAAAACAAAAAAAACATCACATTTGAACCTGAGGCGACAGAAAACCACCAACTTAGGGTTTCTTGACACATAAATACCCCTTTTGGGGGCATGCTGTGACGCGGAGCACTGATTTGCATGTTAACACGTTTTATGACAGCTTGGACCCACCCGTCAGGGCTACGTGGCATAAACAAAAGAAAAAACAGGTCGACTAGAGAAGCGTTGATCTGCTTTTTTTTCTTCCTTTTTTTGCTACGTAGACCTGACGGGTGGATCCGTACTGTCATAAAATGTGTTAACAGGCTTAACAAGCAAATCAGTGCTCCGCGTCACATCATGGCTCCAAAAGGGGTATTTATGTGTCAAAAAATCCTAAGTTGGTGGTTTTCTCGTGTTCAAATGTGGTGGTTTTTTGTCATTTTCTCCCTCCACCACCACCATACAGTGCAGAATGAATTGCCATGTACCGTCATGGGAGTCGCACCACTACCCCTATCCTACAAACAAGCGACGAGAAATGTGCACACTAAGACACAGTCCATACACGACTTAGGCGTTAACAACACCCGTGTACAGAAATAAGCAAAGAACTAGCGATTCGTTCCACGCAACATGAACAAATTAAACCATAACAGACAAATGACCAAACACTCTAACGCAACCAGCAGCAACAGGCGTAGCAAAGCGCGACATATCCTTCTAGTATCAACCTAACGGTGAACAACTCACAAGGTTTTCTCATGCTCACAACAGCACAACTCGGATTGTAGTATTAAGGAACTCCAGGATACTTTGGCACCATCTCAACCCGGCCATGCTTCCCAAGATGGCACAAAGTTAAGACCGACCACATCTTAACCTGCCATCGGCACTAGAGTTGTTATGATTTGGCTGATCACATTGGCTACATTTTTAACAATCGGTACCATGTAGTGTAGGCAGTTGTAGAGGTCTCATAAGCAGCTCCGTGACTCGATCAAACCAATTGTTGTGTTCTCATAGTAAGCCGTGCTGGCTTGCTCGCCGTTGTTGTTGTGCAGAACAATGTCACTGTAGGCAGTGGCGGAACCTAACACAAGCCAGCAGGGGCCATCCCCCCCCCATACAATGCAGAATGAATCGCCATGTACCGTCATGGGATTCGCACCATGATACGTCCATTTTGCATCACTATTTTATATCATAATTTACTTTTATTCACTAATATATTTTGTATTATATTACAATACTTATGTTATTTTATCATATTTTGCATGCTTTACAATTACTCGGGATTTATCTGTCGGAGTCAGGAATCTGCTGAAAAGGACACCGTCAGGAGGGGATACTTCGGAAGCTCCAAAAATCACCAAAATAATATAGGAATTATTTCCTCGCGAGAACAGGCAGGAGGCTAGAAGATCAGCAGGAGGGGTGCCACGAGGACACCAGGCGACCTGGCGGCGCGGCCCACCCCCTGGCTGCGCCGTGGGCCCGCCTGGCCCTCTGGCCCACCTCTGGCGACCCCCTTCGGCATAAAACTCCGTCTTGACCTAAAAATCGAGAGGAGGGACTTCGCATAATTTTTCCGCCGCCTCTGCGAGGCGGAAACCACAGAGAGAGAAAAGCTCTCTGGCAGGGAGAAATCTGCCGGGGAAATTCCCCTCCGGGACAGGGAAATCATCGCCATCACCACCGTCATCGCTCCAGGTTTCGTAGGGATCATCATCTTCATCATCTCCACCGCCATCACCATCATCTCCACCGCTCCATTTCGTTCCGCTGTAACATTTAGGGTTGTACTTTGTTTATTTCATTGGGGATACTCTCCCGATGTTGATTACTCCTTGTGGTTGATTCTTTTGAGTTTTATCGGTGAATTAAGTTTATGTCCAGATTGTTATTATTCATTATATCACCTCTGATCATGATCCATATGATGTCTTGTGAGTAGTTCGTTTAGTTCTTTAAGACATGGGAGAAGTCTTGTGGTTAGTAGTGGAATTATGTTGAGAAATATTTAATGATTTGATATTTAAGTTGTGGTGTTATTCTTCTAGTGGTGTCATGTGAACGCCGACTACATGATACTTCACCTTTATGGGCCTAGGGGAATGCATTGTGTATTTAGTTTACTTATTGTGGGGCTGCCGGAGTGACAGAAACCTAATCCCCCGTTGGTAAACTAGTGCACGAGGGAGCGTAGTGAAAGGGCATGGCACCCCTATGTGTGGTTTTGGTAATTAATGACAATACTTATGGACTAATGGTTGCAATGAGTTATCCTTGTAGTGTTTGCCCGTAGGCAATGCTTGAACTCCATATGCTGGATTCAAGGTTGATGCCATGAATATATTGATATAATGAAGTATTTGGCATCAAGATCATCGAGGTGTATGGATATATATTTGATATGATCAAGAAGAAGAGTATGTGATGACCAAGTTGTTATTCGAGGAGTTATCCGATGATTGGTCATATGTGAGCTGAGCATATTGCAAGTATATCTTGAAGAAAAAGATTATGTGATCATTCATTGTTATCTTCAAGACATCATCTATTGAAAAGAGAAGAAAAGATACAAGGTTGATCAAGATATTGTTCAACACATAAAGCTACAAGATGTACCAAGTGGGATCATGTATCTCTTGGTATGGTAAGCAATTGTCCATATAGCTTTGTGAACTAACCCATGATATGTGTGTGGAATTTCTATGTGTGGTTAGGTATCTTTCTATGAGCTTGCATCAAATAAAGATTTCATATAGTCCATGAATGATGACGTCAATTGGTGATCGTCATCAAGCTTGAGATGTGCAAGTTCAAGAGAAGTATCTCGAAGATATCATATGCTTGATGCTTGCCACCCTCTTGGAGATAATGGTCAAGTGAAGTTGTGCCTATGAGAGGCTCTCCCATAGTGGAGTATGGGGGAGCAATATGTGAGACTTCACCAAGCGAAGCACAATCAAGAAAGGTGGGCCACTTGAAGAGATCAAGATCGACATCATCTAAATCAAGTGGAATGCACAAGGCTAATGTATGATCTTGATAGGGTTTCTATTTTACCGGTCTCATGGTGCTAGTTGGGAGACCGGGTTATAGGATAGATACTGTACTATCAAGAGGGGCTCTCATTGAGCTTTAGCGTATCGGTTGGAGAGAGCTCAAACCTTTGCGTACTTGCCTTCATCATCTTTCTTGGTTCTTATTTGGATTTTCTCTATGTGGGGTTTTGTAGCTTGTTTTGATCTTCATAACAAGCTCAAGTTCATCAAAAACGGTTTTAGTATGAAAAACTTGTTGGGTTTTTGATATTGGAGGTTTACCGGTTCGTCCTTTTTAGAAAGGTTTTACCTTTCTACATTTGGTTTATCCTCCCATGTTGGACTATGATGTTTCTCTGCATGATCTTGTAATGCTCGTTGCGGTGATTCCAACGAGTCCAAGAACATCGAAAACGGAGTTCATATGTAAGAGATATCACGTTTTTCATATGTGTGTTTCAGGAATTCTGAGTCAATCGGAATATTTCGAACTCTCGAACTGATTCCGAACTCATTCCGAACTGGTTCCGAGCTTAACTTTTGCTCTCTGTTGTCTGTCCGGAATCAGTCATTTTTCATCCGTTTTATTCCGAGCGAAATCCGGATTCATTCCGAACGGCACGAATCTGTCCCAAACGGTCGGATCTTTGGGACCTATATAATGGGGTCTTGTTCCCCAACGGTCCCCCAACTCTTGAGCTCGTTTTTGCCCCCATTGTTGACCTTGTTGAGCTTTGCTATCTCTCTATTCCTCCATGATTCTTGGCTCCAATTAGAGAAAAAAGAGAGAGGAGATCTAGATCTATTGTTCCACCAATCCAACTCTCCTCTAAGTGAAGGGAAGCCTTTGGATCTAGATCTTGGAGTTCCATTTGTTGAGTTATTCTTTGTTCTTCCTCTCTTCTCCCCCCATAAGCATTAGTTGCTTTGGTGGGATTTGAGAGTGAAGGATTTGAGCACTTCTTGTGTTCTTGCCCATTGCATCGATTTGAGTTATCCACGGTGATTCGTGGAAGTTGAATTTGAGAAGCTTGTTACTCTTGGGTACTTGGTGTGCCCTAGAGCTTGTCCTCTTGGGTACTTGGAGTGCCCTAGACGGTCCTTTTTGATCTCGGAGTTTTGGTGACGCGGGATAGTTGAGAGCCTTCAATTGAGTTGTGGAGTGTGCCTCAACCTTGTGATTCATGTGGCTTTGGGAGCCGCGGGAATTCGGTGAGAGCCTCCAATTAAGTTGTGGAGTGTGCCTCATCCTTGTATGGGTTTGGTTACCACCCTCAAGTGTCCCATAGTGATTCGTGGCACTCCGTATTGGTGGAGGCACGAAGGAGATTACGGTGTGCCATTGACGGCTATTCGAGGATCACTTTGTGACTCCGCACCGCTCCAACGGAGACTAGTTTCCATTGGGAAGTGAACTTCGGGATAAATCATCGTCTCCAAGTGCCTCGGTATTTCTATACCCGAGCTTCTTACTTATGCAATTTACTTGGTGATAGTCATCGAGCTTGAAGTAATATATCTTGCTATCACCTAGTTGTTTATCTTGCTTAGCATAAGTTATTGGTGCACATAGGTAAACCTAGCTTGTCTACGTTTCGTGCTTGATAAATTAAACGCTAGTTCCATTCCGCATTTTTTTCAAGACTAAACCGTAAAGAATTTTAATTGCCTATTCACCCCTCCTCTAGGCGACATCTGTGTCCTTTCACGTAGGATCCCAGAGTTTAAAGCTGTGGTTAGATTTATCTTAATTACTTCCTTGCATTCGCGGAAGCTTGCAAGGGGTGTAATCACGAGTGTGTATTTGTCCAAGTAAGGGCGGTGCACTAGTATAGGTTCACCCACACAACACTTATCAAAACATTAAAGATTAATCAGCGGCATGAAGCGAAAGCACTTGACAATACTCTCCCGTGTGTCCTCAGGAACATTTGGTAATCATAAGTAAAACAACCGGCTTGTCCTTGTGCTGAAAAGGATTGGGCCACTCGCTGCAATTATTGCTGCTCTCTTTTATTTACTCGCACTTTATTTTATCTGTCATATCAAAAACCCCTAAAAACTTGTCTGCTAGTATTTACAGTGAAACCTTGCTCGAAACTGCTTATCAGCACCTTCTGCTCCTCATTGGGTTCGACACTCTTATTGATCAAAAGTACTACGATAGATCCCCTATACTTGTGGGTCATCACACCACTACCCCGATCCTACAACAAGCGACGAAAAATGTGCACACTAAAACACAGTCCATACACGGCTTAGGCGTTAACAACACCCATGTACAGAAAGAAGCAAATAACTAGCGATTTGTTCCACGCCACAGGAATAAACCACCAACGGACAAATGATCAAACACTCTAACGCAACCAGCAGAAAAAACGGGCACATCAAAGCGCGCCATATCCTTCCAGTATCAACCTAACGGTGAACAACTCACAAGGTTTTCTCATGTTCACAACAACACAACTCGGATTGAAGTATTAAGGTACTCCAAGATGCTTTGCGACCATCTCAACCCGACCATGCTTCCCAAGATGGTACAAATTTAAGACCGGCACATCTTAACCTGCCATCGACACTAGAGGTGTTATGATTTGGCTGATCACATTGGCTACATTTTTAACAATCGGCCATTTGGCTTAATGAGAAGGCATACCTTGTAGTGTAGGCAGTTGTAGAGGTCACATAAGCAGCTCCGCGACTCGATCAAACCAGTTGTTGTGTTCTCACAGTAAGTTGTGCTGGCTTGCTCGCCGTTGTTGTAGTGCAGAACAATGCCATTGTAGGCAGGGGTGGAACTTAACACAAGCCAGCAGGGGCCATGCCCCCCCCCCCCCCCCAGACACACCTCCAGTAATTGTGTAACTCTAGTGTATATGTACCAATATTTGAGTTGTCTTTGCTAATTAGAGTGCAAAATGGCTATCTAATTCTTGTATAATCATGGCAGCTCCATCACTGACTACAGTGATAGGTACTCAATGTTGTGGGGCAGTATTTTCTGCACACTTGACATGTTGTAGCGCATGAATATGACTTGCTTCACCGAGCCCGGCTTGGAATTAGCCCATGATTTGATCGTAACGTCGTTTGTGGTGATGTTCACTGACACTTTATTCACGAACTCGTAGTTGGTGACCTAACTCCCAATACTAGTTCTTTTCTAACTGCGTGGATAGATCAGGAACAAATTCATAAATAACTTATAAGTGTTCAAAGTACGAATATGTTTGAGGGCATCATAGATGGAACATTACACATCACAAAAAACATGAATCTGAATTCACCGCATTTCCAATCTGACCACGAATATCCTCACTCTCTAGCTTCCATTGACCTTCCTGCAGTTCTTCCGCACCTCTCCCTGGCCGCCCGTCAGCGGCTTGATGTTCCCCATCTTGATCATGGACACGGCGAAGCTCCTGAAGAAGGCCTTCTCGCTGCTGGCGAAACGGTCGACGATGGGTGCCGTGGGCGCGCCGGGCGCCGAGAGCAGCTCCTGGTCGGACTGGAGGAACCCGCGGTTGGCCTCGAGGTTGGTGAAGTAGTTCTTGTCGAAGGTGTCGGGTGTGGTCGGGTCGAGGTCGTTGAGCGCCGTCTTGTTCCCGCCCCGCCGCGGGCAGCTCCCGGCGAGCAGCGCACGGTAGCCCCCGTCCAGCGTCGGGTCCGGCTTGCCCGTCTTGCTGAAGTTGTAGAGCCTGTCCGTCACGAACTGGCACTGCGCGCGACCGAACGTGTGCGCACCTGCACGCAGTTCGCGATCCAAGTTCCAGAATTAATCTGTCGGGTTTGATGATCGGAAGGTGAGTTTGTTTTGGTTACCTGAGAGGGCGACGAGGTCGGTGTCGTCGAGGCCGACGGCGGCGAACTTGCGCTGGAGGATGGTCAGGTTGTTGCGGGGGCTCGGGAGGAGGCTGTTGGCGCCGGTGATGTTGGCCGTGGTGCCGTCGCGCCGGCCGAGCGGGACGCGCCACCGGGGGCCGCCGGACTGGGCGCATGCGAACAAACACGCATGTGATCCATGAGACGTCCGTTCGTCTTGTGACAGTGTGTGTTGGGTTTAAGAGCGGCACAAAATGAAAGGTTTGGTGTGTGATACGACATTTGGCGCCGATATCGATCGATCGACAGCCGGTGAGTTTGAGACCCCACCTCGTACTAGCTAGGCTCTGTCTTTTTTGGGTTTTGCTGTGGAACCACGTGCATGCCTGTCCCGTGTTTCGGTTGCTCTACAAATTCAGGCAAATTATGCTATCGATCGATACCCATCGTTGGTAGCTCAATTATTGTCGTGGATCACTGCGACTCCCCATATGCAGGCTACACCTACTGCACCTTTGAGCTTAATAAAGTGGATTGCAAGTCTTTTTAAGCTACACTTTTTTTTTCGAGATTGCAAAAAAATTCTTTTAAAGCTACACCTTTTAATTGAAGTGGTACGCACGACCGTGAGCTCCCACGCGCAGGCGATTAGGTTTTCTCAGCCTCTCGTCGCCGCCGCCGCTGATCTTCCCCGCCTCTGTGACCTTCGGGCCATGGAGACGCGGCGGATCTCGGCCCTCGTCGACGGGAGGGCTCCGTTTTCTACTTTTCGTGTGAAGGTTTGTTGGGTGGCACTCTGATGGCGGCGGCGGTGTCTCTTTTAATAAGGTCTACCCGCCTTCAGTCCTATCTCGGCGGCGACGTCGAGAAACTTGTGGGAGTGGTGTGTTTCACAAGTGCTTTTTCTGGCGGTGACGATCTCCGGATTGTCGTGGAGCTTCATCGACGGTTCATCCTTCTTCTTCGGCACCGGGACAGATGTGGTCTTCTTGACCCGTTCGGCGACTTCCCGTCCGCAACCAACAACGTCAGGCTGGCTCAGGGAGGAGTGACAGCGGCGGCGCGCCGTCGACACGGTCTGGAGGTTGAAGACAAAGGGCATCTCAAGGATCTCATTATAATTTTTGTTTTTGTTGAGTTGTTTTGGACGGTTCGGTGTTTCTTTTAATGCGAGGTCCTTTTCGCAAAAAAAAAGCTACACCTTTTAATTAGCTTGCCAGTACATATATTCAGCTATGAAACTCTGTTCTTTCTTTTTCGATTTTCCTATGGAACCACACGTGCCTGCCTGGTAGACATATATCGTCGTGTTTCCGTCCATCTAAGAATTCAGGCAATCATGCTAGATAGTAGATAGCCCTCGTTTGTAGCTTGCTCAATTATTTTGCACCGACGTTTTCTGAATGATTGCTGCGGCCTCGGGCAAATGTAAGCTACATCTACTGGAGTACTGCAGCTTGCCAGTACGTTGCCAGTTTGCCCGCGTCTCCGTGATCGTTGATCAACGTACGTTGTTAGGCAAGCATATGCATGTGTCCATGCATAGGTCAACACTTCCAATGAAGTTCCTTTTTGAGGAACTTCCAAATACTGGAGTTGGTGAATGCGTGAAAGTCAGTAGAAAACACGTACTACTATCCATGTATACATTGTCCGGCAGTAAAATAGCACGTACCAGTTCGACGGAGACCTTGGCGGCGATGGCGAGAATGTCGGCGCAGGAGACGACGCCGGGGCAGGCCGCCTCCAGCGCCGCCTTGACGTCGTCCACCACCGGGTACCCGCGCGCCGAGTTGTTGTTCGGCCTCGCGTACTTCTCCGACACGATGCTCGAGCTGTTGTCCAGCAGGATCGACCCGTCGCATCCTTGGACGAAGCAGTCGTGGAAGTGGAGGCGGGTGAGGCTGGCGTAGATGCGCGCGTCGGCATGGTGCGCCTCCTTCAGCACCCGCCGCACGATCCTGTGCACGCCGGGGCACGACCCGTCGTAGAACCCCTCGCTCAGCTGCTGCGCCGCGCCGCTGGAAACTAGGACGACGACGGTGGCGGCGGCCAGGAGGACGGCGCGAGCGCCGCCACCGTGTAACACGCCACAAACCATCCTAGCTTCTCCCGAAGAATGGAAGTGCATGCGTACACGTCGTTCGTACGTGTTTGTAGGTGCAGGAGTGTCACTATGTGTGCATGTGGCTCGGTGGTTCACGATCCCAGCGATCAGGGGCAAGCTTTATATCGGAGGCCCTGGCTGGTGTTCACGAGAGGCCCTTTGCTTGGATCCGAAGGATGGCTCAATCATATGGGGAATCCGTCGCGGCGTCCTTTTCAGATGCAGTTCCTGCATGCAGGTATGCGAACAAAGGGACTTTGCATGCACGCAGGATTTTTATTTTTCAACTGATCGAGCAATAAATCAGTAATACGGTGCCAACAAACTGAAACAGTACACACTGCCTTAAGCTTGTGCTTGTTCGGTGCCTGCCTTGATTGCGCATTTGCACGGTCCTTGTATACAGTTGATCTGCACTTGAATCTACAGTGCACACAAGTACTGAAAATTTCCTCGTCAGAAAGAACTTCAGTAAGAATTGGTTGGATGTTGTCAGTGTGGCAATCCAACTCTCCAGCAGAGAGCCAGAGCAGTAGAGTTTCTCATGATGGCATATGGTATATTCTCATCAAATTAGAACCACTAGTCAGCGTATCAGGCTCACCAACGAGATCGTCAAGACTCAAGAGATCTTTCGGTAATTCTTGGCAATCTGAACTCGGAACTTGGAAGTGCCTACTCCATGTTCGGACTGCCTGTCAAATTCAGCAACGTGATGGTAACGCCTGCAGGGTCTTTGCTCCCCTGTCAGAGCCAGATCGCATTCGCGGATGCCGGATTTGCCACGGGACCGTGATGTCGGTTGATGCCTATGATGTGATCAATATTCTTCTATTCAAAAAAGTATTCTTCTATTCAAATAGTCTTAGCACGTACTTTAATTTTTAATTATAGAGAAGCTTCAGAACAGTCGAATCACCAGCAAGTGTCAGAGGAATGCAAGAGCTGAAAGTCCTTGCAAATTAAGGATCCGGTGGCATTTATCTTTACTTGCGTGTTCAAGACTTCAACTGAACATACCTACTGATAAAACCGTAGCGGCAGCTACTGATTCCCTTATTAATTCTGCGTGCTATATGTCGCAGAAGCCCTGATAGTCGCCACTTATCGGCAAATCGACACGTACAGACTGTCCCACTGCGATGCAGCTGCATGTTCAGAGGACGAGCAGCTTGCATCGATCCAAGCTAGATGGAGAACCGTAGCTACAGTCGCTTGAACCTAACGAAACTAAACAGTACACACCACGAGATTACAAACTCACACACATCCAAAAGCACGATAGGACGTGGATGATCAGTTGGCGGCCCTGCATTTCTTGCGGATCTGTCCGGCGGAGCCGGTGAGCGGGGCTATGTTGCCCATCTTGACCATGGCGTCGCCGAAGTCGCAGAGGAAGCGCTGGCTGTTGTAGCTGTAGGCCTGGACGAGGGCCTTTGTGGCGTTGACGCCGTCAGGGCTGGAGAAGAGGCCCTGGTCGGAGGAGAGGAGGCCCTTCTTGGCGAGCAGGTTCTTGTAGTAGTGGTTGTCGAAGGCGTCGGCGGAGCCGGCGTCCAGGTCCGCCGTCTGGTTCCCGTCGCCGCCCTTGCACAGCTGCTGCAGGCTGGACGCCAGCGACGAGTCCAGCGTCGGGTCCACCGAGCTGGTCGCCGAGAAGTTGGCCAGCCGGTTGCTGAAGAGCACGCACCGGGATCGCCCGATCGTGTGGGCTCCTGTTGGTGGTGTTATGGTTAACCGCCGATCGGTAGCCATGGATAGATGGAAACATGGTCCCTCCGTTCCAAATTAATTGACTTGGTTTTATTCAAATATGGATGTATCTATACTTGTTTGATATCTAGATACATCCATGTGTAACAAAATGTGTATCAATTAAATCTGAACGGAGAGAGTATATATTTGTGATCTCGATCTACTTCGTACGTGTAGAGTACTACTATACCTGACAGGACGACCACGTCGTTTGTGTTGAGACCGACGTCCTTGAATCTCTGTGTGATTACGCTGATGGAATTGAACGGCGAAGGCAGGTTTCTGTTTGCCCCGCTCTGATTCGCCGCCAGACCGTCCCTTCTTCCCAGAAGAACATCGTAGTCAGGTCCTCCGCTCTAAGAAATCATGTCAAAGAAATTCGTATCTATCAGGCTTGCATGCTTGAACTAGTTAGTACCCTTTCAATTCAAGTACATACTGCCATACTCAAACAGTTCGATCGATCGGGGTGCACAACTTGATATTCGGTATTGCTGAATGTAGTGAGAGAAGAAGGAACGTACAAGGAGTACACCGTATTTGGCGGCGTACGCGACGACGTCGGCGCAGGAGACGATCCCCGGGCAGGCCTTCTCGAGGTCGGCCTTGATGGCGTCGATGACTTCGTATCCCCTCACCGAGTTCAGGTTCGGCGCCGCCAGCTTCTCGCTGTCGGGCCCGTCCAGTAGGATCGACCCGTCGCACCCCTGTTAGTAATTTGGTTAACTTCAGCACCCAACATGATGTTCAGAGAGTCAAAAGATGTGTGTGTCTACTGTTAGTACGTACATTGACGAAGCAGTCGTGGAAGTGGAGCCTGAGCAGGGAGGCGCCCATCCTCGCCTCCGCCTTCATCGCGGCGGACACGCGCGCCTGGACGATGCTGTCCAGGTCGGGGCAGCTGTCGTCGTAGAAGTCGTCGCTCAGCTGGCCACTCGCCGCGGCGCCCAGCCACAGCAGCACCACGGCTCCGACCAGCAGGCGGCAGCTCGTACGATGATCCCTGCGAGAGTACTCCATCTCTGATCTGAAGCTGAAGGATGATATGTATCTGTAGATCAGTATATGTACGTTCGTGCTGGTCCGATCTCTCCTCGCTTACTGCAATGCTTATATAGACGGTTTACGGAGTGAATGAGTGATAAGTGGCACTGTGACACTATGATTATGAATATCCCGTTTGACTACTGGTCTCTGAGTAAATGGGCGGCTAGTTCGTGTCGTCAGCATGCATTGTCGAACCACCTTGCATTCTGAATATCTGCGTATGCCGATGGATTATGCGCTTTTACTGCACGCATGCATGCCTGCATGGCTAATTAAGCAGCTGACTAAACGTTTTACAAGTAGTATAGCAGTGCTGAAATTCTGTAGTGGAGCCGCACTTGGCACTGGCATGCATGCTTCATATCCTATTGGCATTTTCTGTTCTGAAACCCAAGTGGTACATAGTGATAGTGGAGCACTTACCTAATTTACCTTCACGTTTCGGCGATACATTTGCAACGATTCACCTGCACGTGGTGCATGCATGTAGATGCAGCAGCCGTAGGGTGGAGCGTGACAGAGATGCGGCAGGCATGCACGCACTGGTGTTCGTGTATTAGGCAGAGACGTGCACTAACTATGTGGTGAGTGAATTAGGGGCCGGCCTCGGCAAGATTGACATGAATGGAAGATCAGATTACATTGTTTAACCCGTTTGCGGCGTGGATTAGGGTTCTTGGGAAACTAGGGTGTGCCACCGTGTCTGTGGTGGACTGGTGCCTTCTGACTGCATTACGCCTTGGAACCAGAAGGCAGCCAGTCTCCGGTAGATAAACACCAGTTAGTTGCTACACACGATCTGTCCACCCAGAGTGCGAGTAAGAGTATGACACGCTAAGGGCGTGTTTAGTTACTCGCAGCCCCTCCAAACAGGCCAAGTGAATATAATTTTGGACCGTTTGGTTGCTCCCGCGAAGTCCTAGTTAGGCTCACATGAACCTTAAAGCACCGAACCTGTCCCGAAGGAAACACTCAATTCTAATGTTTTCGTGGTGTCGTCGAGCGCAGAAAGGGAGAAAACCTATGCAGGGAAGCAACCATGAATATGGCAAGAGACAAAGATTTGTGGCACGGGATGGAAGTCTAGTCTCACCGCCCTTTAGCCGGTTAGCGGGAGGACAAGTCCCACCTTAGTTTTTGGCACCGAAGGCGGCGGCAACGGCAACGACACATGCCAATATCTCCGTCTCCTGCCCTTCCGTTCATCCCCTTTGTCACCGTCACCGTCACCGTATCATCCACGTCGTCTCCGACACCGGTAGTCTTCGCCCTCCTTTCCCATGGAGGTGAGCAACATTGAAACTATCCTCCGATCCCTCCACTATCACATCGTTAAGGTGTAGGGTAGATTTCACTGTTTCTTATGCAACTTCGATTTCACTAGGACTCATGCAACAACACTCATAGTTGTGGTTCAGGTCTGGCTCATGTCAGGGCCGGGCCGGTAAAATCTGGGGCCATGTGCCAAACTATAAAATGGGGCCCTATTCCCTCTTTGTCAAATTCGGCGACCAATTCCTATCGAAGTGCTGATCGGGATTGGGGTGGGTGACCGGCTGATCGCAAGCGCAGTGTAAGTCGAGAACGATTAGAATACGAAGTGGAGCTCAACGCTTCTCTGTTTTCTCACGCCAGTAGCTTGATCGATCGACAAGTTGGACTCTTGTATGAGACCAGTACATCACGTCCAGGTGCCTAGATGAGGGCCTACAGATTTTCCGAACCGGTCTTAACTATTAATTCCATTCATCTTCGAAAAATATCAATACTATTTGTAAAGCTGGATAAATTTAATTTAAATAAATAGATAATATATTGGCCTGTTTTCACACGCTGTGGTGTAGCTCCAATGCATCATTCGTTAGCCTGCAAGGTTAGTGCGTCCATTTCCCCCCTTAGAGGAAAAGACTACGTCTGGCTAAACTTTTTTTTGTTTTTCTATGGTTAAAACAATGGACAAAAATTATATGCGGCAACAAGAATTCGGACCATTTACCAATGATGCAACACTGTAATGTAAGGCTAAACTCATTTTTTTTTCGCGGCTAAAACAATGGACAAAAAAAATACGGCAAGTAGGATTCTATCCATTTAACTGAAGTCTGTAGGTTTGGGCAAACTCGGACAAAAATATAATGATGGGCAAAAATGAGGCTGGAGGATTCAAACCATTCACCACTCGGAGGAGGTAATTTGTCCTGATCACTAAAGCACTTGTTTCTGTTATGCCTATATTTACAATTTTATCTAGTTATATAAATACATAAAGTTCAAATTTTGGGCCCCCAAAATTTTGGGCCCTGTGCGGCCGGCACATTCCGCACCACAGTGGGCCCGGGCCTGGCTCATGTTAGCCCATAAGAGAGCAGTCCATTGCAATTTCAGGACATTCATCAGATATGCTACATTGTTTGTATGTTTCCCTGAGATAGGGAGAGGATGACCAAGCTCCAAGCTGAACTATATCTACAACTGCAACGATGTAGAGGCTGTGAACATGCTTTGAATGAGAAGAGCCCCTTTTACCCAGTTTGTGAAGACGTTTAAGGAGAGGATGTAGTTACAAGATAGCATACGCACCTCTCTGGAATATCAAGTAGCAATGTTCATGCATGTTGTAGGTCATAAGGGAGGTTCAAAGGGATTCACAACACATTCAGGAGATGCAATGAGAAAATATCCTGGCATTTCAAGTAAGTCTTGCATACGGTTGGAGTGCGGTTGGAGAGCTCAGAGGAGACATGAGCAAGGCACCAACTAGTCAAACTCCACCGAAGATACAAAACAAATATAGATAGTTCCCATAATTCAAGGTGAGCAAATCAGATTTGGTAGTTCATGGCATGGCATTATTGTATTGTTGTGAAATATAACATTTTGTTCATGTCATCACATGATTAAATTGCTGCAATTGATGATACCTATGTGACTGCTAGAGTGTCAAAGGTCACATGCTCAACAATAGGGTAGAAAGCACTATATCATGCAAAAGGTGCTTGATGTTGGTGATTTCGATCTCAAGTTTATATATGTGCTAACTGGTTGGCAATGATCAGTCCATGATGTAAGCATGCCTACTGACAACTTAACATGGTTCGAGTTGTCTCCAAGGAACTATCTAGACAATGTAAGATCTAAATCTGATTTATGCCGTGTCGTTACAAGAATCTTAACTTGAAGATGCTAAATGTTAATCTCAAATCTCAAAAAAAAAAAGATGCTTAATGTTTTAGACGTGGCGGTAGATTTAAAGAAAAAAATAGGCATAGCAAAACCGAAAAAGTGGAAGAATTACCGGAAGACAGTTGCAAACTTGCAATCACAAGTACAGTCTCTCCTGCTCTCCTGAGTTCCTCTGCCCCATCGACCCCGACCTCGACTACTCACATCTGCTTCTCCAAGTCCGTTCAATCCACCAGCCTCTCCGCCGCGAAACCCTAGCCCCCTCAACCTCCCCGTCGTGGCCGCTGGCGGATGGCGAAGGCGTGATCGGCGCGGATAGCACCCCGTTCCCGCCTTCAGCCCCGCATCTGATGTTCCTCTCCCGCATCGTCCTGCGCGACCTCGACTCCATCGACTCCCCCTCCTCCATGGCTTCTTCGAAGAAGGTGGTGACGCGCGACGAGTGGGAGCGGAAACTCCGCGACGTCAAGATCCGCAAGGAGGACATGAATCGCCTTGTCATGAATTTCCTCGTCACCGAGGGCTTCGTCGACGCCGCCGACAAGTTCCGCGTCGAATCCGGCACCCAACGTACTACACGCTTCGTCGCTACACGCATCGCTTATCATGCTCTCTTATAATATTTGAGGTTTCTGGACACTGAATTGTTGATTTGCACGGTTTTGGTTGCAGCGGACATTGACCTGGCGACCATCACAGATCGGATGGAGGTGAAAAAAGCGGTTCAGTCAGGGAATGTTCAGGAAGCTATCGAGAAGATCAACGATCTTAACCCCACGGTTCGGTTCTGTCTCTATTTCTCACAACTCTATCCCGGATATGGAAATTGGACTATCAGGGAAGTTACAACTTACAAGACGATGATCTTGCAGTGTTATGTATTTTGCTGTATGATGACCTTATGGTTGCTCGTGGTACTCTCGTTATCCACAATTAGTTGTGGTGCTTCATGGGATATGGTAGATGGTCAGTCAGAGGACACTTGGTTTTGCAATGTGGAAATATGGATGGTTTATTTATGGTCTTCCAGAGCTTGAACTAAATTTTGGAAATAGGAATTAAGTTTTGTTCCATGGTCCATGCTTGGCACCCAATCCTATTTGGCATCTTTGTATGTGTTAATCTATAAGTTGATTAAGTTCATGCCTTTGGATAGTAGTTTTTGTCAACCCCGGTAAAGGACCAAATCAACTTTTGAATCAGGCAAATTGAGCTTTCTAAAAGACCAGGGGGAAGGTGTCCCCGCTGAATTCCTATGTTGAGTAGGACGAGTCTTCCAATCTGGGTGGGTAGTTTCACAACCAGTCATCCCCATGGTTGCGCCCTTGGAGATTTCTCCGGGCAAATTAGATTTTATTCATCATTTGCTTATATATTAAGAAATCTGCAAAATGGTTATGCATATGATGTATGTATTTAACCCTACAGTGCGTTTCTTATTGTTGAAATTAGTTTCAATTCTTTGTTTTCCTGCTACACAGAAGCACTGCAAATTTAGATCATTCTACCAAGACAATCAAACAGCAGAGTTAAGAAAATTATACTTGTGTATTTGGTAAAAAACCACTAGCTACAACAGTTGTTTGCTTGCTGTTCTCTTAGCATGTGTTTTGAAATTTATCATGTTTATTTGGATGGGCTGTGCAAACTGGAAATATAGCGTGCATTTTGAATTGACTCGATTTGGAACTAGAGATTTCTGATCTTCAGATTAGTTTTGTTTATATGGATACAACTGTTGTGCAAAGGAGAGATGCTGCTACCAACTGAACTGATTGCACAATTTTCTTGTATAACTGTAAACCCTAAAACTGTCTTTCAGTTTTCTAGTTGGAACTTAGAACCTTGTACGTTGAGCAGAATAATGTCTATCAGACTAGCAGTGTACATTACATGGCATTGACTAGCTCAGAAATTTGGGTTCACCATTATATTAACCCAATGCTGTAGAGTGATGAGGTGGCAATCAGTTTCACATATTTTCACGAATACCCTGTAGCACAGTGGAGCAAAGTGTTAACCCAATAGTGACGTTTCTCTTCGTAGTTTGCTCTTTTCTAAATGCAAGACCTGTGCGTATCAGAAATTAGATTTGCAGTTGATTGCCCGGAAACAACTTTTGCTCTGTTATTTTTTTGCCACTAGTATGTTGCTATTGTGTTTATACTTCTGATGGATGTTCTGTGTGGGCTTTTTATTGTGCATTTTTTACAATAGGGTGTGGCCGCATCCATGTTTATATTCTAAAAGCCATTTTTTCCTATAGTCTTCATTAAATTTTGACTTTTTATCCTGACCTCGAATCATAACATGCAGATTCTGGATACAAATCCCCAATTATACTTCCATCTGCAGCAGCAAAAACTAATAGAGTTGATTCGTGTTGGGAAAATAAATGAAGCTTTGGAATTTGCTCAAGAAGAACTTGCACCAAGAGGTGAAGAAAATGTGAGTACTAGTGAAAATATCTCTTTTACTTCAGTTAGGACTAAGGGTTCAAAAAATCCTGTTGTATCTCTTCGTAATACCACTGATTTTAAGACCATGCTGTGACATTGATTTTCTTTGTGAAATGTTGGCAATTTTGCAGCAAGCTTTTCTCGAGGAAATAGAGAAAACTGTAGCCCTTTTGGTTTTTGAAGATGTAAAAAACTGTCCATATGGCGAACTGTTGGACGTTTCTCAGCGCTTAAAGACAGCAAGTGAAGTTAATGCTGCCATTCTTACAAGCCAAAGTCACGAGAAAGGTCAGTAGCACGAGGATTTATGTGTTGTGTCGCTGAGGCATACCTGCATCATCTACTTGACACATTTACTGAACTGATTTAGTGTATGCCAGAGATTGTCTTTAGTTTAAGGTCCTTGATTTTTATGCATCAGATCCAAAGCTCCCTAGCCTGTTGAAGATGTTGATTTGGACTCAAAACCAGCTGAACGAGAAGGCAGCGTATCCCCGAATCAATAACTTCTCCACTGCCGCACTGGAAGATCCAGCTATATGAGCTGCTGCCGAGGTGTTGAGCTATATGCCTGCCTGTGCACACACTCTGTCTTAGGTCTGTTGCTTGCTCGTTACCTGAGCACGCTTCTTTCATCAGTGTTCTAGCTCAGCGTAAAAAAATTGACATTCATCCCACTGTTGTATATGATGCCGAGGATGTTCTTGTCACATTTTAATCAGAGATAAATGTTGCGTTTGATTTTCATTGGATGAACAAGCTATCTGTCGAACTAATGACCCGCATATGTTACACAAAAGAGATCTCAGTCCAACTTTCGGTTCAATTCGCGTGTTTACTTGTTGCAAAGCAATGCAGCAGCAGGTTTAGCTTGTCTATCTACATACAGAAGATTATGCTAGAGTTGTGGTCCGTGCAACATATTCGTGGTAAATGCCGAGATAATGACAAAAAACCACCACAATTGAACACGAGTTGACGCGAACCACCACCTTTGGGTTTTCCGACACATAAATACCTCTATTCGGGACATGGTGTGACGCGGAGCACTGATCACCACTGCTTAGCCGTTTGACAGCATAACTGGCAGGTGGGACCCATTGTCAGTGCACACGTGGCAAAGATGCTCACGGAGAGGGTTGACTCGCCGTTAACGCGCGTTAGGGCACGGCTCACTCTGTCTTTCTCTTTCCTCTGTCTTTCTCCCGCGACACGAATGGCGACTGGAGGGGGCGGCGGCTCGCCTTACGGCGACGGCGGCGGGGCAGGCGGTGGCGCGGCGGACGGGGATGGCGGCGCTTGCAGTGGAGGCGGGCCTCGCTGTCCATTCGACAAGGTCGGCGTCCATCTGGACAGCGGGGACGAGCTTGAGGCGATGGATCTGTCGTCGGCTGGAGGGCAGAAGGGTGCGCCGGAGGAGGGGTCGTCGCAGGTGGCGGCGGCGAGCCAGTGCAGCACCGACCCGCTCAGCCACTACCTCCCAGACTACGGGTAATTTCACTTCCCCTGTTCTAATTAGTCGTTTTAGGGTTCGTCTGTCGGGTTCTAGGGTTCGTCTTTGCTGAATTCGTTCCTTCCATTGAATATAGGAAAGATTCAGAGATGTGGGAATTGTTCATTCAATTTGATGGTACGACATTTGTGTCAAAATCCATGCGTCGGGCTGATATTCGATGGCTGAGCTTGTTGGGACTGATGGAGAAAGAAGGGTATGGGTTATGCGATACAATGTACTATGTTAAAGATGAAGGGGAGGGATTGAGAGGGCTAGAAACAATTGACAGCAATGCTAAGGTGGATGATATGCTCAGAAAATATGATAAAACGAAGAAAGTTGTGTTAACAGTAATGAGGGACAAGAGTAAGCAAGCACTTGTGTTGTCTCCTGTGAAGAGCAAACAGAAAAAGGATAAGCTCTATGCTAAAGCATATCCTAGCCACATTGTGGTAGATCTTGAGGAGGAGGAAGGTCAGGCTCAGAACAATTATTATGAGACTCAGCACAGTGTGCAGTTTGAGCCTTTGTGCACAGTTGTTGAAGGAAATTTCCAGAATTCAGCAGAGGAGGAAGAAGATGCAGGGGATGGAGAAGATGACAGCTGGCTTTATCCTTGTCAGTATGATCCAGTTGAGGCAGAGCAGAAGAGGAAGAAGGAAGAAGAAGAAATGAAGAAAAGAATTGCAAAGAGGAAGAGAAAGGTGGATGAGCAGCTGTATGAGGATTCCTCAGAGGCAGAAGACATCTTCGACTCATATGTTCCAGCTTCAGAGGAGGCAGCAAAGAAGAAAGTGAAGAAGCAGGGGCCAACTCAGAGATCACACTCTCATGCAACACTGCCAGTTAGGACAGAATGGGGTCCATCTGATGATGAAGAGAACTTCAGTTTTCTTAACCCAGAGGAAGATGATGGGTGTGAGCCTTTACCATTTGTGGTTGCCAAAGGGAGGAAAAGCAGAGCCAAGAAGAAGACAGAGAGGGTGTGGTATGATGAGAGTAGGGAAAACCCAGAGCAACAATTTGCTCTGAAGCTCTGTTTCAAGGATGTATATCAGTTTAGGGAAGCATTGTGCAGACTGCATATTGTGCAAATGCGTAATTTTCATTACCACAGAAACTGCTCAGATAGGATCATTGTTGATTGCAGGCCTGTGAAGAAGAAGAAGAAGAAAGGCACACAAGAAGAAATAGAGTCAGATGAGGAAGAACCAGAGGAAGTACCAGCCAAGCACAAATGTCCCTTCTTTATGTCAGCCTCTCAGATAAAAAATGAAAGCACCTTCTGCATCAAGAAGATGCATTTGGAGCACACTTGTGCTACTCAACCACAAAGCAGCAGAGTTACCAGCAAGTGGCTTAGCAACTGCTATGTGGATGAGTTCAGATCTGCTCCTAACACAGGGATCAGGACCATAGTTGACAAGGCAATGAAGGACTATGGTGTAAAAGTGCCAAAGAGGATGGCCTATAGAGTGAAGACAAAGGCAAGAGAGACTGTTATGGGAGATCACAAGAAACAGTACCACAGAATAAGGGATTATTTGCAAACTGTTATAGATAAAAATCCAGGTTCTAGATGCATAGTGAACACTGAAATTGGCCCAACTGAAGAACAGAAGGAACAAATGAAGAAAGGGTTCCAGGTTTTCATCAGTGAGAAGCCAAGATTTCTTAGGCTTTTCTACTGTGTGAATGCTGCAAGGCTTGGGTTTCTTGAGGGATGCAGGCCTTTCATTGGGTTGGATGGCTGCTTCATTAAACTCACAACTGGTGCTCAAATTCTTGCAGCTACTGGCAGAGATGGAAACAACAATATATATCCAATTGCTTGGGGCATTGTTGCCAAAGAAGACACTGAAAATTGGACATGGTTTCTGGAGCAGCTGAAGGAAGCATTGGGTGGAGAAGAAGGCCAGTTTGGGCAGTACACCATAATGTCTGACAGGCAGAAAGGGTTAATTAAAGCAGTTAACACAGTTTTTCCTAACTGTCACCAGAGGTTCTGTCTTAGGCACATTTATGCCAACTTCCAGACAGCAGGTTTCAAAGGTGAGGACCTGAAGAAGTGCATAGACAATGCAGCATACTCATACACCAAGGATGGATTTGACAAGGCAATGGAGGAACTGAAAAAACAGTGTGAGCTAGCATGGGTGTGGCTATCTAAAATCCCAGTGGACACATGGGCAAGGTGGGCATTTGACACTAACTGCAAGACAGATTTAGTGAACAACAATTTGAGTGAGGTTTTCAATAGATACATCCTGGATGAAAGAAACAAGCCTATAGTGACCATGCTTGTAGGGATCTATGACAAGCAAATGGTCAGGTTTGATGAGAAGAGGGAGGGTTTGAGGGAAACTACCTGGGAAATCACACCTAATTATGGTGAGAAGCTTGAACTGATGAAGAAATTTTCAAGAAATTGTGTGCCACAAAGAGCAGATGATGGCCTATGGCAGGTAAGCAGTGGTGATCATACATATGAGATAAATCTGACACAAAGGACATGTTCTTGTAGAAAGTGGGATCTTTCTGGGTTGCCATGCAACCATGCAGTGAGTGCCATCTACAGATCAGGAGGATATCCAGAAGATTTGTGTCAGATTTCTTCAAAAGAGGCATGTACCTCAAGTCCTACAGGCCAGTGTTCTATCCTGTGCCACAGCAGCATGCCTGGACTAAAACAAACACTGAGGACATAATGCCACCTGGGTTCAAAGATCACCTAAAGGGAAGAAGGCAGGAAAAGAGGAGAAAAGGCAAGCATGAAGTACCTAAACCTAAGGAAACATCAAGGATGGGCACTATTACCTGTAGCAACTGCAAATTGCAAGGACATAAGTACACAAGCTGTGCACAGCCCCTTAGACCTGATCTTGCATTTAGGAAAACCCAGCACAAGGTTGATATACATTTGAACACATCTTGACTGCATTTTACTGATTTTTCAGTTACTAACTCTATTTTGTACACATGTTCACTCTATTTTGTACAGACAACCAGGAAAAATCCTTATGAGGCAGGCACTAGTGGAGCTGGAGCAGGCTCATCTTCCTCTGCTGCTGCACCTCCTGTGACAGACCCAGCTCCAAGGCCACCAAGAGCATCTGATGCTGCAGCAAGATCTTCTTTTGTTCCACCCAGATCAAATTTTGAAGCAGAAGGTCCATCTGCTTCAGCTCCTACTGCTTCAGCAAGCACACACCAAGGAGAGGTGTAATGTCATACTTCACAGCTGGGGCAAATGCAGGTCCTGGTAGGGATAGCAATGCTGGTCCTCTAGATGGTTGATTTGCTGGGAGCAAACAAAAGTTATGTAAAACCTATTATTTTGGTATGGCACACATGGTTGAATTGCTGGGAGCAATTCATGTGATGTAAAACAACTCTATTTTGGTACCTGTTGACTGAATGATGGTGCTAAGTTGATATGTTGGATGTAGTAATGTGAATGATGTTTGATCTATATATTTATGTCTCAAAATTATGTGTTTATTGTCCATTAATGTCATGTTTGAAGGTCTCGACAAGTTGTCGACAACATAAGCATTGTCTTAAAAGGATGCAAAAGGTGTCGACAAGTTGTCGAGACCTTAAGCATTGTCTTAAAAGGATGCACAAGGTCTCGAAAAATTGTCGAGACCTAAGGCATTGTCTTAAAAGGATGCAAAAGGTCTCTGACAAGTTGTCGACAAGTTGTCGAGACCATAACCCTCCTCTTAAATGGACCAAAAAGGTCTCGACAAATTGTCGACAAGTTGTCCCTCCTCTTAAATGGACCAAAAGGTCTCGACAAATTGTCGACAAGTTGTCCCTCCTCTAAAATGGACCAAAAAGGTCTCGACAAATTGTCGACAAGTTGTCGAGACCATAACCCTCCTCTTAAATGGACCAAAAAGGTCTCGACAAATTGTCGACAAGTTGTCGAGACCATAACCCTCCTCTAAAATGGACCAAAAAGGTCTCGACAAATTGTCGAAAACTTGTCGAGACCATACCCTCCTCTTAAATGGAATAAAAAGGTCTCGACAAATTGTCGCCAACTTGTCGAGACCATACCCCTCCTCTTAAATGGAACAAAAAGGTCTCGACAAATTGTCGCCAACTTGTCGAGACCATAACCATCCACTTAAATGGACCAAAAAAATCAGTAGTCATTAAAACAACAATAATAACCATTCAACAACACACAATAATTCTGATAATAATTGTACTTATTACAACTCACAAACACAAAGTGTTCATAATGCAACATATAATTCAAATTTCAACAACTACACTTAATTCAACAACACATCTTGATTGAACAAGACAGAGGTCTCAACATTACATGACCAACCTAAAATTAAACATCACATAGATCCTTTATCTTCTTGAACTTGCTCCTCATGTCTTCTTTCTTATTGAGCAAATCAGAAATATAATGCTCTAACTTCCTCTTCTCTTCGTTGCACTTGTCCCTGTCCTTCTCTGCCTTCTTCAACAAGCATTTCTGCATCTTACAGGTTGTTTCTTCAGTGATCCTCTTCTCTTCTAATTGAGCCCTAGCTTCCATCAGTGCTTGTTCAGCTATAGCCTTGTGGGCTAAAGTCACTTGTTTTTCTTGCACTACCTTAGCTAATTCATCTTGAGAATTCCTCAGATCAGTGTGGAGTTTCTGTATTTGGTCTTGATACCCAAACCTCTTATCCATGTAATCCAGGGCATCAGTGACTCTGCCTTTCTTAACTTCTCCATACATTTCCCATAGCTTGCTCAGTGCTTTGATCATGGAATCATGAGGGACTGGATCAACCCAATGCACAAAGTCACACTTCTCTCCATCCTAAAACAACAGTCAAAGATCATTTAACAGGACCAGTAAGTAAAAGGAGCTACATTTACACAAATTAGAGAACAAACAATGATCACACACCTGGCCTTCACAGGCTAGGAACCTCCTGCCGGTGTTGTACCCTCAAATCCCACAAATTTGGCCGCCACATACCCACATCGACAGAGCACAGACTCTTCCTCATCGTCGGCTAGTCCGCAGTACTGGGAATCACTAATCGTGTTGATGCTCTAACAAGGGCAAATGTAATCTTAAATTAGAGTGGATTTCATCTACCTAAATCGCCAATACGTCAAGAACCCTAGAAATCGAGATGAACCCTAGAAATCCCCAATCAGTGTGGAGAGAACTTACGTTATCCGAGCTCACATCCGTGGAGGATTCCTCTCCATCGCCCCAGGAAACCATGGCGGAACGGCGGCGCGCGGTGGTCTTCTCCGGCGGCGGGGCGGCGACGGCGCGGATCTATTGGGCAGGGCAGAGGAAGGAAGGGGAATGAGTGGAGTACGAGCTCCACGCGACGGCGCAACGCTCATAACTGAGCCGTGCCCTAACGCGCGTTAACGGCGAGTCAACCCTCTCCGTGAGCATCTTTGCCACGTGTGCACTGACAATGGGTCCCACCTGCCAGTTATGCTGTCAAACGGCTAAGCAGTGGTGATCAGTGCTCCGCGTCACACCATGTCCCGAATAGAGGTATTTATGTGTCGGAAAACCCAAATGTGGTGATTCCGCGTCAACTCGTATTCAATTGTGGTGGTTTTTTGTCATTATCTCGTAAATGCCAGATGCGTACACACTCCTGTAAAAGATGTCATACATCCGACTAGAAAGTTCAGGTCAAACCATTTCTAAGCGGGAACTGCAACTAGTTGGGCCCGCACATAATTATCGGATGCCCCACCACTTTAAAGTTTTCGAAAAATATAAAATAAATGTTGTATCTTGTGCACCCCACAAATCTTCATCCAAAAATATGATCCTTTTTAAGCGAGGAGTCCAGCTGAGTTCCTCATGGAGTCTATGGAGAGCTTAAGACAGCACGGCCAATTCTCACTGTCGAGCCGCGGCCATGTATGCCACTGGCACTGCCACAACCGCGTCCCAGCTCCAGGACTTCCATGAAGACGAAATGCCCGACCTTCTCCGTCACCACCGCGTCCCAGCTCCACGACGCCATCGACCGCCTCCTCCCGCTCCTCCGCGCCGACGCCGCCCACCTCCCCGCCGCGCGCGCGCTCGCCTTAGCCGCCGCCTCTCTCCCGTCCTCCACACTCATCTCCAACCGCCTCCTCCACCTCCTCTCCTCCCAATCCGCCTCCCTCCCCGATGCCCTCTCCCTCTTCTCGTCCATCCCCAACCCCGACCGCTGCTCCTACAACACCCTCATCGCCGCGCTCTCCCGCTCGCCGCGCCACCTCGCCTCGGCGCGCGCGCTGTTCGACCGAATGCCCCACAGGGACCACTTCTCCTGGTCCGCCATCGTCTCCGCCTACTCCCGCCACGGCCAGCCCCTCGACGCGCTCGCGCTCTACCGGCGGATGCACGACGAGCCGGGAACGCCGGAGCGGACAATGAGTTCACCGCGTCCAGCGCGCTCGCCGCGGCCACGGCCGCCCGGTGCGCCCGTGCGGGCAGGGAGCTGCACTGTCATGTGGCGAGGAGAGGGATCGGCGCGATCGACGCCGTCATGTGGAGCGCGCTCGCGGACATGTATGCCAAGTGCGGGCGAGTGGATGATGCGAGGAGGGTGTTCGACGGGATGCCGGTCCGGGACGTCGTCTCCTGGACGGCGATGGTGGAGAGGTACTTCGACGCCAGACGTGGCGGGGAAGGATTCAGGCTGTTTCTCGACATGCTGAGGACTGGCGGTGTTCGACCGAACGGGTTCACCTACGCGGGGGTTCTGCGTGCTTGCGCAGAGCTTGCCTTAGAGAGCCTCGGGAGGCAGGTGCATGCTCGAATGTCCAAGAGCAGTATCGGGGACTCGTGCTTCGCGGAGAGTGCGCTCATGCACATGTACTCCAAGTGTGGGGACATGGACAGCGTGGTGCGTATATTCGAGGGGATGACAAAGGGAGACCTGGTGTCATGGACGGCGGTGATCTCTGGCTATGCGCAAAATGGTCAGCCAGAGGACGCACTGCGCTACTTCGACATGTTCTTGAGGTCTGGAATTAGGCCTGATCATGTCACCTTTGTTGGTGTTCTGTCTGCGTGTGCTCATGCTGGTCTGGTCGACAAAGGCCTGGAGGTCTTCCATTTGATAAAGGATGAGTATGACATTGCGCACACTGCTGATCATTATGCTTGCGTAATCGATCTCCTCAGCCGATCAGGCCAGTTTGAACGAGCAGAAGAGATGATTAACAAGATGACCACCAAGCCCAACAAGTTCCTATGGGCATCCTTGCTTGGTGGCTGCCGGATTCACAAGAACGTTCATCTGGCAAGGCGGGCAGCAGAAGCATTGTTCGAAATTGAACCTGAAAATCCAGCAACCTATGTAACTCTAGCTAATATCTATGCATCGGTCGGTTTGTTCGATGAAGTTGAGGGTGTAAGAAGGATCATGCAGTCAAAGGGCATAACAAAAATGCCGGCTTCAAGTTGGATTGAAGTTGGGAGAAGAGTGCATGTATTTCTAGTCGGTGATAAGTCGCATCCTCGATCTGAAGAAATCTATGCGCTTCTGAAGAAGCTGTACGGAAAAATGAGGGAAGAAGGATATGTGGCGGACACTGGATTTGTTCTCCATGATGTCGAAGACGAGCAGAAGGAGCATGACATTAGTTACCACAGCGAACGACTCGCTGTTGCATTTGGGATCATTGCTACTCCCGAGGGCGCCCCTATCAAGATTTATAAGAATCTGCGGATTTGTGGGGACTGTCATACTGCTATTAAGCTCGTATCACGGATCGTTCAGAGAGAGATTATTGTGAGGGACTCAAATATATTTCATCACTTCGAGAACGGGAGTTGTTCTTGCAGAGACTATTGGTAGTTTACGCTGCATATGTGGATAGTTTTTGGCTTCATATTACTGGCAATTATTATCCATTTTTTCATGGCTATAGTCGAGCACCTACTGATTTAGCAGCTGATGACACATGCGGTGATTGCATTGTCAGGCTCCAAAAGACTGTTCTTCTCAAGCTGTCCTTGTAAGGATTTGCGTTTGTGCACAACTGCTGATTTACAGTAAATGGCAAAACAATAAAAAAAAACCGTCCTTAGGTGGAAAAGAGGAGGAAACTGTACTTCATAATGTTCAATTTGACTGTGGAAATGTGGATGCTCTCGGTTTCCCATCTGCGTTGGTTCGCTCTTACCTGAGCATGCTACCCATAATTTTCAGTACATTAGTGATTCATGGATTGCTTTGAAGATATAACATGATTCTTTGCAATAGGTATAGCTCCCGTCGCACCCATTTTCATACAGAACATAATCATTAAGTATAAAAATTCATCTTAAATAAATCACCAGAAGAATTGCAAAAGAAACTCAACTGTAAGAATATTTTCTTGAGGACTTGCTGAGAAGGGCAGCTGTAGTATCATGCCTTACAGCCTAGTCTACACGATGCATTGTTTCCATGATTATGGGATCTGAAATTACAGAAGACTGAAATTACAGTAATTACAACCATCACACCATCTTACATTTGTATCTCATTGCGCAGACAATGTAAACCATCAAATTTACAAAGCTTATCCCTGCAATCAACCAAAAGAACCGGTCAAGATGGCCTTCATTCAAGTTATCTGGGATCCATCCAGGATCTCCTCCTTGTGTTGTAAGGTATGACACCAAGGTCAATAAGATTGAGCTTAAGTAGCTTCCCGCTGCGACCGTAACGAGTGCAAATGCAGCACATAAACTCCTCATGGCATCTGGGGCCTGATCGTAGAAGAACTCAAGTTGACCTATAGCAGTGAAAACCTCGGCAGCACCAGCAAAGAAATACTGTGGTATTTGCCAAAGAATGCTCATGGAACAGCAACATTCTCATTGATAAGACCTTCAGACCTGGCAATCTCTAAGCGCTTCAACTCAACAAGAGCTGCACATGCCACTGCCACAATGGACAGGACTAGTCCAATGCCAATCCGCTGTAGATCAGAGAAACCCTTTTCCCTTCCAGTGAATCTTCTAGCTATGGGTATGAGAACACGGTCATAAAATGGAATCCAGATCATGACACTGATTACGTCGAAAGTTGAGAGGGACGCAGGAGGAATATCGAAATATCCAACCCGTTTGTCAAGAACCATTCCCTGCTCTACGAACACGGAGTTCTGAGCATACACTGCACTGAATACAATAGTAGTCGCCCAAACCGGGAACATTCTTACTAGGATCTTCAGTTCTTCCACCTGGGTGACTGTGCATACTCTCCATGGGTTTGCAAAAAGGTCACTCTTTGCATCAGCAGCTGAGATGATGGCAGCCTTGTCAAGGAATCTATACAAAAGGGAGATTGTTGAAATGTTGGAATAGTTATACAACAAAGGATTTAAAGAGGAAAGCTACCTACAGAAATAATACAGTGGGAAAAAGGTGAGCATCACATGCAAAAAACAATACTCCAGTCCATCCTTATCCTGAAATTTTATTAGATTGATCACTATCACAACAGTAACACCCATCATGCTGCTATGTATTGTGTACCAGTACCCCTAGGAACTCCTGCCATAGATATTGGCATGGACACCCCCTATAAATATTCCTTGTTGCATTTAGGTGTTCATTTTCTGTGAACATCAAATTGAAACTTTACTAAAGGTTGTGTCGCACTTCAGTGTCTGCATTAGTACTGCAAATAGCTTTTGTTGTTCTATAAATACATCTACGGATGAAACTAAAATAAGGCAAAGATGCAGAAAGATAATTACTCAAGTTCACTTGTGTGCTCCAGTTTCCGGCTTCCCTCTATTGCTGAATTTTGACCATCTACTTCATATAGAAGAGAAACATCATCTGGCACTTCTACATGCCACTTACGGATTGCTGCGACAATGACCTGACACACTCTTGTAATTGGACTCCCACCAGGTTTCTGAAATCTATACATATTTGAGGCCGAAAAGAAGCTTGCAATAGCCAATGCCATAAATACAGTTGGAATGGCAAATCCAATTCCCCAGCCTGAGTTATCTTGTGTCCAAACAATAACAGTGCCTGATATGAATGAACCGGTATTTATACAGAAATAGAACCAATTGAAGAAGGAACCCTGCTTTACTCTCTCTGTTGGATTACTGTCATCAAATTGATCAGCTCCAAAGGATGACACACAAGGTTTAATGCCTCCAGTCCCTAGGGCAATCATATAGAGACCTAGGAAAAAGCTGACATTCTGAAGTAAGCTAGCTTCTGGACAAACAGATCCGAAGCACGAAGGTGGTTGAAGTACTGGAAGTGATGCTGAAAGGGTTAACACGGACATCCCCTTCAATGACAAGGAATACACAATTAAAATGGATGATTGAAGACATTGAGATGCACAAATCAATGGCTCATTAAAATAAAACTAGATCCCCATTTACTGAAAACAAAAAACATTTTTATTCAAATTTTCAAGTAGAATGTGCAGCATAGTTTTCTATGCCAGGATGGAGCACTATGGAACACAGGAGGTAGATAAAAGTTTGCGTCACTTCATCTTGTACTTACAATGAAATATATTGATGAGAAAACAGCAATGGTCCAGTACTTCCCCCAATAAGAATCTGCTAAGATGGCTCCAATGAGGGGTGTCAGATAGCATGTCCCTTGCCAAGTGGTAACGTTTCTTGCAGCTTCAAGATTTCCTTGATGGAGCTTTGTTTTCAGATAAGTGACTAGGTTTTTCGAAATTCCGTAGTAGGCCAGACGCTCACAGCACTCATTCCCTGTCACAAGACTTGGAACTTGAAACCTCGTTGCTGAATATAGAAAATGTGCACAAGAGTCTCCAAAATGTTTTGTACCATATGCCAATAGTATTTAAGCTATTTAAACTTGATCTTACCATATACCTCTAAAAAAGGATCCTAAACTGTAATTTGAATTTCAAGAAGCTGGCATACTATTATTACTATCAGGTAGCACTCAATAGGCTATATGTTAAATCTTTCATAAAAAGTGCATTGAGGGGCGTGCTTACTAAAGAAAATAGCCCACTACTACGCTAGTTATTTGAAGAAAATAAGGAGTTTCTTCAGTAAACACTCCGCCAAAATTGAGTGCTTATTTACCATCAGTTGTATGATTGTATCAAACCATATAAACTCGGCAAAGTGAAGCAATTTAGCACTCGACATGATTTTTCTTGAGAACTTGTGCAAAAATATAGCTATGGTCAGTGTCACCTGGTTTGGATCAAACAGCCCAAACTGTGTACGAACAGCCCTATATCTCTTCTCTTCTCTATACTATATAATACAAGTAACCGTGTCCGGTACGTCGTGGCTTTTTGTGTTTTAACCCCTCAGAAATACTGAACTCAACCCACAGTCCTTCGTTAAGTCACGCACCGGTTCGGCTGTTTGGCTCCTCAGCCCGAGCGAGGTATGCACATCCCGTCCGTGAGCGCTTCGAACAGAAACAGAGAATAAAGGCACAGCACGAGAACACCGCCGCCGCCATTGTTGTGGCTGGAGAGGAACACCAACCAACACCACGGTCCCTCGAGGTGCTTCGGACGCCCTCAGCCTCCCGCCGGCGTCGCGCGGCCAGTCCGACCCCCGCCCCATCTCTTATATCTGGCAGGCGCCGTGCGTCCAGCGGCCTCCATCCCGTCCCCTATCTCCGGCCGGCCGGTCGCGCGACGTCCCCGACCTCATTGTCCGGCCGGACGACCCGGCGTTCGCATCGGTGGGCTCTCCAGGCTCGGCGCCGACCCACGCCCGTGATGCTCTCTCGGCCGCCGCACGAAGACTCCAGGCCCAGGATGCCGTGCTCGACGGCGAGGTGGCCGAGCACCAGGCAACCGACGCAAGCTGGTCTGCGAGAAGACCACATTCTCAGGGTTGGCCATGGTCGCGGCTGTGCGCCCCAGACGCAGAAGGCTTGGCGGAGGAAATAGATGTGGACCTGGCTGTGTTGGACGCTGACGCTATGTCCGCCTGAACCTTGACCACCCACGACCGAATCCAGTAGCATGGTCCCTCCCTACTTCGAGCGATTCTTCCAGGAGTCGTCGCCTTCAAGCAGGTGCTTCCATCTGCTGTAGGCCTGTAGCGGCAACAACTTCCTGTACTGCAGGTCCATCTCCAACTCCAAGGACAGGTTCATGTAGTTTCAGAAGATACACCTCCATGCACAGCTGAAGAGGTTGGTCTTCAACGTTAGCTCCAAGAGGCTGTTTGCAATTCGATTTGGTGTGTTGTTCCTGCTGATTTTCCTGCTCAGCTCCAAGATGCTGCGATGCGTGTTTGAGAAAAAACATCCTAAATTGTTTGTCTTTACAATCTGAGATCTTTCATTGGAAAACGATGCAGAAGGGGAAGCTGAATTCAGACCAAAGATTAAAGAGCAGGAAAAGAATTACACGCTTTATTTCTACTACTCTTATTAGTGTTTGCCGCTCAATTCAAGAATTAGATAACTGCCTCAAATATTCTCAAATATTTGTTAGTGTTAACTTCCCTCTTTTGACCAAACTTGAATTCATATATCAGGTGCCCAATGTTTAGTTGTAGACCTACTGCCTCAAATATTCTCAGACAGATCGTCTTCTCTCTATTTTTATTTAAAAAAAGTTCTTCTCTTCATCCAGTACAACTTCAAGATAAAAAGGATAGTCATGTAATTTTTTCAATTCTTAAAAGGTTTCGTCCCATATTATATTAATATGTTAGTGCACAAATCTTTGTACTTCAGAACGAGAGAGATATATGGGTTTTCAATTTTTTTCAAGCACAATGCATCAAACCTTTTTATTTGCTATGAAGCGTGTTAATCAATTTGATAGAATGTCATAGATTCTTTATCACCCGTTGCAACGCACGGGCACGTTTGCTAGTCTTACCTAGGATGAAGAAGCATGCTCGCCAATCACCCGTGGTGCGCCTTGCTGCAGGACGCCCTTTGATGTCAACGGACCCATCACCTGTGCAAAGACTTGCATCCTGTTAAGAAATAGCGGCACTCAGATTCAGTCTTAAGGACACACTGAATAAAAGGTACTACCAAGGTGCATCCAATAAATTTCCTAACATGGAAAAATAGAAACTAACATGTAGTAATCTGGTACAGAATTCCTCCGAGAATCCTGAACTCCACATGAGGCCTAGAGATCACTAGTACGCATTTGAGAAAAGTGTTGCGCGTGAATCAAATTTACTGAAGCAAGAACTGAGAAGTGTAGCGCTGTCTCCAGTTTCAGTTTGGACCCAACAGGATGAAATTTCTATCAACCTGCTCTTCTCTTTCAAGAAGAGAGGCCAAATACATAGAAGAAAAGCTAAAATCTACACGTTAGGATGAACTGTTATCTGTGCTACGGAAATTCAGAAAGAAGAAGACGAAAACCAGTAAGATATACCAGGGAAGGAAGAAGGAGCAGCTGATGATCCCCATCCTCTTGGGACAGTAATCTCCTCTCGTCTGCTGCGTCCATGGAGGGTCTGTGTGGCGGAGATCGAATCTGCAGAGCAGGGCAGGTACTGTATTGGGCTGGGTTTGACTTGGACCGCTGAGTGCCTGAGTCTCTGTTTAATTTGGTTGTTTGCAGTCCGGTCCTGTAATT
Organism: Poa pratensis; assembly: GCA_947311845.1. Taxonomy (NCBI): domain Eukaryota; kingdom Viridiplantae; phylum Streptophyta; class Magnoliopsida; order Poales; family Poaceae; genus Poa; species Poa pratensis. Next base: position 22,166,471 of record CAMZMU010000073.1, read on the forward strand.
CTGCTCTTATTCAATTATTAGCACACTAGTGGATGTAGAGCTCAACTTCAGCGCACACCGGGAAAAACGGTTCGGTCGCTCCGGGAAAAACGGATCGCACCAAGGCGATCGTGGTTCCTTGCGTGCCGCCGGGGCCGCCGCCGGTTCCCTCTCTCTTCGTCTGCCGCTCCGGCGGCGGGAGGGAGGGGAACCTCGGGTCTGTGTGTTCGGTGGGTGCGCGGTAGGGTTAGGGTTGAGGGAGATGCTGACGAGGCCGCTGCGGTGGTGTCGCGTCGGAATAAATCTCTCTGGGCTCCGTTCGCGGTCAGGCGGGGCCACTGCCTTCGTCTAGGAGCTAGCGGAGTGGGGGATCCCCGGATCTCGTCGAGGTCGCGGGCTATGGAGTCTGGAGGTCAATCGACACGGGCCGGTTGGGTCCTCAGATGGGCGATGGATGCATGGAGACGAAGACCCTTCTTCCTCCTTGTCGGTATGATTTGCTGCTGCTGTTCTTCTCCTTCCTCTGCGCTGATGCTGGAGGGAGATCCTGCTTTGCCCGGGCGGATGGCCCGGCCGCGGTGCTGGACCGGTCGGATGACTCGAGTTCTCTTCCTCCCGGAAGGGATACTTTTCGCGGTACTCAAAGCCAAAGATGGCAACGGCTGTTGCAGGTGTGTTGGATTGGTGTCCATGCCCTCTCGGCGCTGGTGTCAAGGAAAGAGGAAGCGGCGTGGCGGCAATTGTACCGTGGTCGAAGATGATGACCTGCTTGCGCTTGGTTGCAGATCTTTCTGCTGCAGGGGTCTTCTCTCAAGATTCATGTGTTATGGTTGTCTTAGGGTGTTCATGGTCCTTTGTGATTGTGTTACAGTGTGCTTGTAAGGGTCAACTACTTTGTATTATTTCGTGATTTGAATGCAAAAACTCTCAAAAAAAAAAACTTCAGCGCACACTTGAAACTAAAACACAACAAAAGCGGGCTCGTATTACTCCTGAAATACAATAGCTATTAGCTAGTTACTTATATTGGTATTTTTCGCACTTATATGGAAGTCGATGTGCATTTGTGCAGCACGTATACTGATTTAGCAGCAGATGTTCACGCGAGGTGATTGGAACATCAGGCTTCAAAAAATTGTCCTTGTCATTAAGGAAACGGACTCCAAATTTGTAGCTGCCGTGCCTTGCACAATGTATCTCCTCTGTTGAAAGATTACGTTTGTGTGTACATTTGCCGGAAAGTGTTTGTTACACATGAGCACCAATGCTCCTATTTAAAAAAATAAAAATAAAAACTGTATTTCTATTAACATTTTATTGTAAACATGAGCATTTTTTGCAGATGTTTGTTTGCAAGGAATGATAGAACAGAAATAATGAAAAATTACACTTTATAATGTTGGATTTGGTTGTGGAGCTTCTTAATTTATCATCTGCAGTGTTAGCTCTTACCTGCACATGGGAACACATAATATTCAGCAGAATAATTCTTTTTGGATAGCTTTAAGGAATGAACTGAATGAAAAGTGTATGTACAAAAAATACAGTTTGTATACTCTTGCGGTACCCATTTCATACAAAACCCAATCACCAAATTATTATTATTTTTGGTTTAAATACATCGCCAGAATAACAGCAAAGGAAACCAACTGAAAGCCTTCTTTTCTCGAGGACTTGCTGAGAAGGGTACCATCATGATATGTCTTACAGTCTAGTCCATACAATACACTGCCTCCATGAATATGGAATATGAAATTACAAGAACTGACTCCACGATAGATATAAAGATTACACAATCTTATACCTGTATCTCATTGCACAACCAATGTAAACCAGCAAATTCACAAAGCTGATCCCTGCAATCAACCAAAAGAACCGGTCAAGATGGCCTTCATTCAAGTTATTTGGGATCCATCCAGGATCTCCTCCTTGGGTTGTAAGGTATGACACCAAGGTCAATAAGATTGAGCTTAAGTAACTTCCCGCTGAGACCGTAATAAGTGCAAATGCAGAACATAAACTCCTCATGGCATCTGGGGCTTGACCGTAGAAGAACTCAAGTTGACCTATAACAGTGAAAACCTCGGCAGCACCAACAAAGAAATACTGTGGTATTTGCCAAAGAATGCTCATTGTAACAGCAGCATTCTCATGGATAAGACCTTCAGACCTGGAAATCTCTAAGCGCTTGAACTCAACAAGAGCTGCACATGCCACTGCCACAATGGACAGGACTAGTCCAATGCCAATCCGCTGTAGATCAGAGACCCTTTTCCCTTCCAGTGAATCTTCTAGCTATCGGTATGAGAACACGGTCATAAAATGGAATCCAGATCATGACACTGATTACGTCGAAAGTTGAGAGGGACGCAGGAGGAATATTAAAATATCCAACCCGTTTGTCAAGAACCATTCCCTGCTCTACGAACAAGGAAATCTGAGCATACGCCACACTGAATATAATAGTAGTCGCCCAAACCGGGAACATTCTTACTAGGATCTTCAGTTCTTCCACCTGGGTGACGGTACATACTCTCCATGGGTTTGCAAAAAGGTCACTCTTACATCATCATCTAAGATGGTGGCAGCCTTCTCAAGGAATCTATACAAATAAGGAGAGAAATGAAATACTGATATGTTGCAGTTACCATACAACAAAGGAGTTAGGAGGAAAACCGCGTACAGAAATAATATACTGGTATAAGGTGATTCTCCTATCCAAAAACCAATAGTCTACCCTTATCCTGAAATTAATCAGATTTATCACTACCACACTAGTAACATTCATTATGGTCCTACTACCACACACAATTACACATCGCATGGCTACCCCCTATCCATATGTTTGTTGCATTGGGCATTTATTTTCCATGGACCTCAAATTGAGAACTTACTAAATATTTTGCCACGCTTCAGTGTCTACATTAGTACTGCAAATAACTTTTGGTGTTTCATAAATACATGGACAGATAACACTAAACGTAAGGAAAAGATGCAGAGTAAGGAAGATACATTACTGAAGTTCACTTGTGTGCTCCATCTTTCGGCTTCCCTCTATTGCTGAATTTTGACCGTCAACTTCATATAGAAGAGAAGCATCTTGTGGCACTTCAACATGCCATTTACGAAATGCCGCAACAATGACCTGGCACACTCTTGTAATTGGACTCCCACCAGATTTCTGAAATCTATACATATTTGAGGCTGAAAAGAAGCTTGCAATAGCCAATGCCATAAATACAGTTGGAATGGCAAATCCAATTCCCCAACCTGAGTTATCTTGTATCCAAACAATAACAGTGCTTGATATGAATGCACCGATTTTTATACAGAAATAGTACCAATTGAAGAAGGAACCTTGTTTTACTCTCTCTGTTGGATCACTGTCATCAAATTGGTCAGCTCCAAAGGAAGATACACAAGGTTTAATTCCTCCCGTCCCTAGGGCAACCATATAGAGACCCAGGAAAAAGGCTCCATTCTGAAGTAAGCTTTCTTGTGGACAAACAGATCCTGAACAAGAAGGTGGTTGAAGTGCTGGAAGTGATGCTGAAAGCGTTAAAATAGCCAGACCCTTCAATAAAAAGGGTGACACACTATTAAAATAAATGAGTGAAGATATTGAGATGCATGAATCTATAGTTCATTAAACTCAAACTGATTATAACAAGACCCACATTTTGTTCAAATGTTGAAGTTCTCAGATATTACCGAGTAGAATGCAACATAGTTTCCTATGCCAGAATGGAGCATATGGAAAAAGGAGGCACAGAAAATTTAGATACTTCATCTTGTACTTACAATAAAATAAACTGATGAGAAAACAGCAATAGTCCAATACTTTCCCCAATAAGAATCTGCTAAGACGGCACCAATGAGGGGTGTCAGATAGCATGTCCCTTGCCAAGTTGTAACATTTCTTGCAGCTTCAAGATTGCCTTGATGAAGCTTTATATTCAGATAAGTGACTAGGTTATATGCAATTCCGTAGTAGGCGAGACGCTCACAACACTCATTCCCTGTCAGCAGACTAGCATCGTTAGAACTTGGCAAACCTCATTGCTTAATATAGAAAATATACCCAAGAATTTCCAAACAAATTGTACCAAATGACCAATATAGTGTTTTGGCTATCTAAACTTATTTAATACCATATACCTATAAGTAAAGGATCTTATAAATGTAATTTGAATTCCAAGAAGCTGGAATACTTGTATCACTAACAGTAATAGGTAGCACCCCATAGATTCAAATGTGCAATCGTTCATAGAAAATGCATTGAGGGATGTGCTTACTACAGAAAATAGATCACTACCACAATAATTATTTGATATGAGAAAATAAGGAGTTTCTTCAGTAAACACTCATGTCGCTCCATCAAAACTTTGTAAAACAGCACGGTAGCAATTTCGAACTCAATTTGATATTTCTTGAAAACTTGTGCAAAAATACAACTTTGATCGGTGCCGGTTTGGACCAAACCACCCAAACCGTGTATGAAAACCCCTATATGTTACCTAGGATGAAGAAGCATGCTCGCCAATTGCCTGTAGTGCGCCTTGTTGCAGGACTCCCTTTGATGTCAACCGACCCATCACCTGTGTAAAGACTTGCATCCTGTTAAGAAATAACAGCACTCAAACTTGGTGACTGAAAAGAAAAGGTACAAAGTTGCATCCCATATTTTCCCGTGGTGATTTGGGGTAAGTTCTGGAATTCTCACATGGCTGACTAGGTACCGGCAAGGTACATATACACACTAAACTGGGTCTTTGGACCACACACAACACACACTCAGGATGGGTGATAATTATCTATCATTCCCATTTTGTTACAAGGTAAATACATTCCTTGACTCCTAAACCCTTAGTTAGACCATCTGCTACTTGAATCCCTGAGCTTACATGATTTAATTCTATTATACGCTCATCTAACTCTCTTTAATAAATAAGCAATTAATAGCAATCAATCTTCCTCTCCTCTTGTCCGCCCCCGCGTGCCGGTGGGAGGAGAAACCCTAATCCTCGCCGCCACTCGGTCCTCCTCTCCTCCTTTCCTTCCCTCGCCGCCGTCACAGGGCCCGACCAGGCAAAGGCCGGTTCGCTGGCGGCGGCAAGATCGATTGTCCTATCGCGTGCGGAGGCCAGGACGAGACGGTGTCCTTGGCTGGGGCATGGTGCTGCCAGGCACCACAGTGTCCCTGGTCCACTGGCGCGCAACGCTTGGTGTGGCGGAGGAGCGTCAGAGGGTGCTTCGGGACGCAGGCAACAACGACTGATTCCGGGCTGACGTGTCAGCATCTTCTCCCTGCTGTTGGCTGCGTCGGGTTAGATGGATCTTTTGAATTCATCTAGGCCGATGCGATCCTTCTTGCCTCGTTGGTGGGTGTCTCCGACGATCAGCAACGCCTTCAGATCATCTGGATGGTGGGACTACCACATGGGAGAAATCCTATGCCCGGATCTACCGCCGTGAATGATACAACGACGTATGCGGTCGCTGCTTACCACTTTGGAGGGTATCGTCACTTTGGTGGTCATGTCAAGCTCCGAGAGAAACCTTAGGTTTGGCTTGCTAGACTGGACAGTGGCGGCGTGTGCTTCGTATACATCCTTGGAGGCAACAGTTTGGAGCCCATTACGGTGATATCTCGGAGGCGTGGCGGTGTTGGATCATCGCGTAGATTTGGTTGGAAGGGTCGTCTGCTCTAGGGGAAACCTTGGATCGGGGTTGCCCGGATCGGATGATGGCGGCGACTGGCACCGCATTGGAGGCATTGTCTTTGGAGCAGGTGCTAGCTGAAGGGGCCCTAAGGTGGCGTCTTACCTGCCGCATTAAAGACGATAGGTTTTAGCGACTTGGTGCAGCGGGGTCCCAACGGAGGATGCCTATTGATGGACGCGCGCATGACGGTGGTGTTGTCTGGCGTCGTGGTTGTGTCGATGACAGGCCTGACAAGGTCATTTGGTTGATAACTCCTGAAGATGGGTTGCGGAAAACGGGGGCTTCTAAGCGTGTGCGTGTGGGCGGGCCAATTTGTGCTCCCGGCTCAACGTCGGGCGGCTTGGTGAGGCCACTATATTTAAATGATGTGCGTTGGTGTGTGAGGTAGGGTAGGCGGCCCTGATCGGTCCAACCCCTTCATCAAGTTTGTTGGTGTACGATAGTTGTTGCCAGATAGGTGACTTCCGTTTGTTCGATGTATTTTCTTTGTAAGGCTTTGAGGATCTTTTATATATGTAAAAGGTTGTATGCATCATTTTGATGCAGAGGCTGGGGGTTTCAACCTCCATTTTGTAAAAAGCAATCAATCTCCACATGCTTCGTTCTATCGTGCTGAACTGGGTTGTTTTCTATGTTGATGGCCAATTTATAATCACACCATACCTGCAAAGGGCCCTTTCTCATCAGTTTCAGGTCAGACAAAATATTTCTCACCCACAATATCTCACTAAGGCCTAGTGGCATAGCCCTATAGTCTGTTCCGTTCTTAATCAAGATACAACTGATTGCTTTTTTGCTTCTCCGTGATACAAGTTTCCCTCCAACAAAAACACAACATCCAGAAGTTGATCTTCTGTCATCACGTTAATTAGCCCATTTAGCATCACAATACTCCTCTACATTCAAGTGCCCATTGACTTTGAAGCATAGACCTCTTCCAGGATTAGCTACCTCTAAATTCGCAATTCTTGGACATGCATGTAGCGGCTCACCACGCTCGCAACATAAGATATATCTCATATCGTGTGACACACTCGACAATCAAGCACTGATAGCACTATCAATTGGATCTTCTGATTAACCAGTTGATTTTACTCAATAGAAGTTGAATCAGCTCGACACCAAAGCATACCGGTCTCACCATTTTCATTGAGAGAGAATTATTCCTTTACGAGATATTGCAATCCCAATAGCCAAAAAATACTTGAAATGGCCCAGATACTTAACCCCAAATTCTTTGCTGAGTCTCCACATTATCATCTCCCTTGATAACAATAATGTCCACATAAACTGCGAGGATGGTAATGTGCCTCCCTAGATGCCTATAGAACATTGGATGATCCCCATTACATTGTTTATAGCCCATAGTAGACATGGCTCGTCGGAATGTATCCAACCATGCCCTTTGTGACTGCTTGAGACCATACAAACACTTCTTCAATTTGCACACCTTCCCTCAATTGTTAGGGCTACTAAAGCCAAGTGGAATCTTCATATAAACCTCTTCCTAAAGATCTCCATGTAAGAATGCATTCTTCAAGTTCAACTGATGCAATGACAAACCAAAGTTAGTAGCACAAGAAATAAGAGTATTGTACTCATGTTTGCAAGATGTGCAAAGGTCTCGTGATAGTCAATCCTATAGGTTTTGACTGTAAGAGCATCTCCAACCGAGCCACCATCCCCCGGATAGAAAACACTCACCCAACAGGACCCCTCTCAAACTTAGCCGAAACGTCCTGACTGTCTGACAAGCCTCATACCCACTTACCCAGGGGAGGGGGGATTTGGGTTGTGCGGACGAGGTGCTATGTCGGTTTTGATAGGCCAGACTCACCCCAAATCATACCAAATCGCCTCGATCTTGATCCATCGCCACCTCTCGCTTCCATTCCATCTCTCCCGCCATCGAAACCGTTATGCCCTCTAGCCATCGAAGCCGCATCCCCATCGTCCGCTGTCGAGAGAAGGAAGAGGAGATGGAGAAGGACACTATGGTTGTGGACCTTGTGGACGAAGCCTCGTTCGAATCGGTGGAGCAGAGGCTGTTGACGGAGATGGAGGCAGATACCATCTCCCGTAAGGAAAGGCGTGCCCAACAGCACCAACACAAGGTATGGAGAAGGAGGAGGCTGAGAAAGCGCGTTGCGAAGATGCAGCTCGGCGCGTCGGCTCCGACACCCACGCTCGCCCCACGCGCCAAGAAGGTCCACGTCCTCGGGCACCGACGACGAGGACAACCACATCCCGGATGGCTTCATAGAGGAGGAGATGGTGTGCGACTCTCTCCAGCTTCAACGGACGCGGGCATCGTCGGGCGTGTGCGAGAGACAATGCGCCAACAACATTTTCGATGTTTCTCTGGACATGGCTAAGGTTATTTCTTCTCCAAATGCGTTGTCCATGTTCAGTTGTAGGATCATAGTTTAATTGTGATTCATGTTTAGGACGCGTTCATGTATGATCTCATCAATAATGGCCAAGCTACTCCAGATTTTGATGAAACCGCACCCCCTCCTATTCTTTTTAATGTTGCATAATCATTCAACACTCACAAAAGGAAGGAGAAAAACACAAGAGGTACTGCATACGCAACCCATGAAACGATGGAACATGCAAGACTGAAGACAATGTTACGTGCCGACCCGTTTGACAGGTTAGTAAGTTTCATCGATGGTTTGTATGGTGATGGGTTGGTACGTTTTGAGCAAGAATGACAGAATTGTCAAGAATTGTTGTTTTCCCACTCCGATTGGTACCTCCCGTGCCCCCCCTCTAATTGTCTCATTTTCCTCAACTCGCCGAGATTTGAAGCACCTCACTCAATCCTTTTGCCGTTAAAGTCAGATTATCTGTGTTTTTTAACCTTGAACAATTGTGCCGATTTCTCAAGAAATTGTTCCGTACCTAGATTCTCGCCCATTGTCCTTCCTCGGCTGACCTTCCTATGCTGAAGTTGCGCCTCCCTCCTTCTCGCAGCAGGTGACCTACAGTGCCCGGAGTAGCTCCTCTGTTCTTCCGCCCAGCACAGCTTTCTCTCTTTGGTTCTCTTCCAGAGCAAGTGCAGCCATGCACCGCTCTTCCCTGCGGCAACACAACAACAGCTCCCGGACACAAATTTCACCCAGCCACCAGAGCAGCCTCGTGCAGGAGCAGGGCGGACTGAGCTTCGGTGACTTGTAGACTACAAGTCACGAAGAGACTTGTGCCCATCTCAGCCCTTCGTTTTAGATTCAATGGATAAGATTTGTCCAAATTTGTAATGCAAAATAAAAAGTATTCAGAAAAAATTGAAAAAAATCCAGTAAATCAAAAATGCCTCGTTTTATACTCCGTGAAAGTTTCATTTCATTTGGACCATTATTTTGTGAATAAGTAAATTTTATAGCTTAAAATGGTAAAATGCTATTTATTTACGAAATATTAATCGAAATAGGATACAACTTTTCCAGAATATAAATCGAGGCATTTGTGATTTACTGAATTTTTTTCAATTTTTTCCGAACACTTTTTATTTTGAGTTATAAATTTGGACAAATCTTATCCATTGGATCTAAAACGGAGGACTGAGATGGGCACAAGTCACCGAAGCTCAGTCTGCGCCCATCGGCTGCTGCTTGCCTGCCTCCGACCTGCTACAGAGCCCCTCCTTCTCCTGGCCGCACGCACACTGCAGGCCAGCACCGCACGTCTGCCTTCTGATGCTGCCACCGTGCCACGAGGATCACCTGCCGCTCCACCGCGGAGTCTCCTCCAGTCCGAGGCAGCTCCACACACGTGAGCTCACAGCAGGCTGGAGATTGATCTCCGCCCACAACCTTCACCCGCACCCTGGACGGCCGGAGCTCCGCCGCATGCCTATTCACCGCCGACCACCTCCAGGGCACGACTCCACCTGCTCCCCTTTCTTCGCCTCCAACCACAGGCTACGGCCCCTTTCTTCTCCACTTCTCCTTGCAGCTTCCGCACGCTCGGCACCGACACCTTCCGCAGCTGGCCACGCTCGTGCCTCTACTCTAGCCGCTAGCTCCACTCCTATTACTTCCTGCAGCAATACCTTCTCTTCCTCCTCCACTCGTCGCCGTCGGCAGCCGAGTCACCGTCCGCCAGAGCTAGGCCCGGTGGTCACCGCCATTGCTCTTACCATGTGGTCATTTGGGGAAAGTTCTGGAATTCTGACATTGCTTGCTAGGCACACGCAAGGTACATGTACACAATAAACAGGTCCTTTGGCCACACACAACACACACTCAAGATGGCATCCAATCCTCGTCTTGCTGTCGCCAATTTCAGTTTTGACACAACAGGATGAAAGTTTGATCAACCTACTATTCTCTTTCAAGAAGAAAGCTAAAATCTACAGGCTAGGCTAGGATTGAACTGTTATATGTGCAATGGAAACTCACAGAAAAAGACGAAAAGAAAAACAGTAAAATTTACCAGCGAAAGGAGGAGGGGCTGATGATCCCCATCTTCTTGGATCAGTAATCTCCTCTCTTCTGCAGCGTCCATGGAGGGTCTCGATCCGTCGCAGAGAAATCTGCAAAGTGCAATCAATCAAGAAACCGGGTACATGGCAGTATTGTGGGCCGAGTTTGACTGTGCCTACCTGGCGAGATACTCCCCACGGCACCTCGAAGAGGCCGCTGGCGCGCCGCACGTCTCAATTCCCGCGACGATTCGATCGCTGCCCTGTCCCCTCGTTGCCTCGGTGTCTCACAGGCAGCCACATGCCCCCACTCTCACTCTCCGTACCATGTTCCTGCTCGTTCAACGTTGAGACGATTTGAACTCTAGCTTTCTCTTTTTATTTGATCCGATCGGATATAGCTAGCAGGAATTTTTTTTAAATAATATTATTTTAAACATTTATTTGAAAAGTAGCACGCTTTTTCAAAAAAATCAGAAAATAGCGCGCTGTCATTCCTGTTTAATTTTTTTTATTAAAATAAAAGTTGTTCAACAGTATCATTATTCGTGATAAAATATATATGAAATATATGCGCATCGAGTAGGTTCCATTCCCGTGATCAGTTTCGAGTTTGGTCGACTCTAACTTCTTAATTTTGTACTTAAAATCACAAAATAATTTGACAAATTTTGTCAAATTCGTCGCACTCAGTCAACCGTTTGAATTTTCCTTTCATAAGTTAATGGATCGACCCGTTCGCCACAACTTTTACGTTGTAACGTTTTTGTTTCGACAGACATATTCATATTCTCTGTAGCATCTATAGAAAACACACGTATTAGAGAGAAAATATGTATCTGTCCGTCAAAACAAAAAAGTTAAAACATAAAAGTTGTTTGGAAGGTGTCGTGAGAGGAAAATTCAAACGGTCGACTGAGTGTGAATTTTGATCCAAAATTTATCAAATGTTTTTGCGAATTTCAATCAAATGTTTTTGTGAATTCGATCCAAAATTAAGAAGTTACAGTCGACCAAACTTAAAACCGATCACGGGAATGAAACCTACTCGTCGACGTGCATATATTTCATATATATTTTATCATGAATAATGATACGCAACTTTAGCCATGACGAAACCATGGGCCATGTCGAAACCTGGCTTTCGTCCCGGCCCATGAGGAAACCACTGGTTTCGGCATGGCCCATGATGACAGCGCGCTATTTTCCGATTTTTTTTAAAAAGCGTGCTACTTTCCAAATAAATGTTTAAAATAATAATAATATTTAAAAGAAAATTCCCTTGTCTTTGACCGAAAAGTACTAGTAGTAAGAGAGATGGCTAACAAGGCGACACGTCCCGCAGCGGAAGATGTCGTGTAAGCTAGGTCCCGTAATGGAGAGATTCGAAATGGGTATTATAGACGTGTGCATTGCATTTATGCATTTGAAAAGTTGAAAATTTTAAGAACTTTTTAATTAAAAAATAAAGTGATCGGCGTTTCACTTACGTCGATGAGTTAGAGTGAGATCATCGATATAAGTGCGATAAATTTTGATATGACCTTCACTGATTTTGGAACATTTTGAGCAAAATTCAATATACCACAATATTATAATGAGGAAATGCACAACGTATAATTCATTACATCATAAATGAAAGTCCAAACTCTTGAATATTGAATTCCAAAATAATATTCAATAATCTTTGTATAATCTATAGCATGTGCTAGGCGTCAGTCGTCTGTATCATCAGCTAGTTTGACTGCCCACATGCACGTGTGGTCCCCCTTATTGCTACAAACTGCGACAAAAATTTGCTGAATGTAACATTTTTGTATGTAGGTATCATTTTCAGAAACGCAACATTGTTTTGGAAGATTTTGCTCAGAATCTGTATAAATTTGCGACGTGCAACAAAAAACGTTGTAACATTTAGAGCACATCAATGTAGTAAAGTCAACAACATAAGCAACACATCCCCATTGGTCTCAAAAAAATGTTCAAAAAATCTTCATTTGCAACAACAAAAATCAACGCATCCAACAAAAAAGTTTAGTGAATCCAACATTTAAGCGACACATATGCAACATTGGAACAATCTCTCTGTAGCACGCGCACATAGACTATTGTACCAATTTGCCCATACTTACACAACAAAAACGATACACACATGTAGCAAATGCAACACTGTATGCAACATCGACAAACTCCCCCCCCCCCCTCCCCCAAATTCTGAAGAAGATGAGATAGAAATTGAATTGCATATATCCCATATCGTCAATGATCTCAAGATAATCGATGCAACTCGGTTAAATATGAAGAGGATTAAGAGATTTGCCTCCAATTTGTATTTTATAGTTATTGTTATCTTAGTCGCGATTATAATCACAATGCTTTGATTATTCAAATGCACTAGGTAATTACTGGAATTGAATACATTGTATGGTCGTATGTGAACTATGCACTTTATGAACTTTATGAAATGCATGTATTTGCATGGATTTAATGTTTTAAAATGGGGGAGGATGGAGGTTTGATTGTACGGGAGGACATATAGGGGATATCACGGACGCGTCGGTAGACATAGAGGTGCCAAAATAGCCCAGCCCAGTTGGAAATGCTTGAAAACACATGTCCACTTACCAACACCTATGCCGTCACACCAAGAAGCCACTTTAGCTCGATATATTTTCCGTAGTCTATTATGGTTCGAGAGGAGGTAGCAGGATCTTTTTTTTTGAACAAGAGGTAGCAGGATCCAATGAAACACTGCACACTACAATGAAAATGTGTTAAATCATTTTTTATAGTAAAGTCAAGCGGACATGGTCGGTATTGCCTTGTGAAGAGCTTTATTATATTATTTTCCGTAGTATGGGAACTTCCATTCTGCCACCCCGTAGGAAAAGGCAAGCGGACAGACGGTATTGCCAATTTGCCATGGGAAGACATTTACTTGGTGAACGTACGCACTCTCTCAAGCCATGCATGAAAATAAAGTCTAGAAGCATCCTACTATCATGAAATATTCTTGCACTTGTATGTCTTGGCACAACAGATGAAAACCGCTAGATTCAGCGTGCTTAGCCCAGCAATGAGCCAGAAGAACCTGTCGAGGTGTCCATCATTGAGGTTATCAGGTATCCACCCGGGCTCGCCGCCCCTCGTCGTGACGGCGGACACCACGGTGAGCACGAGCGAGCTGAGGTAACTCCCGAGTGACACGGTGAGAAGCCCCAGCGCGGCGCAGAGGCTCGGCATCGACTCCGGCGCCTGGTTGTAGAAGAACTCGGACTGCCCCACGCACGCGAAGACGACGCTGGCGCCGACGAGGAGGTACTGCGGGACCTGCCACAGGATGCACATCGGCGCCGCCGCCATCCGATCTAGCGCCAGCCGCCGCGTCTCGACCACCGCCGCGGCCGCCATGACCAGGACGGAGAGGAACAGGCCGATCCCGAACCGCTGCAGCTCCGAGAACCCCGCTCGTTGCCGGTGAACCTCGTCGCCAACGGGATGAGCACCCTGTCGTAGACTGGCATGAAGAGGATGACGCTGACGGCGTCGAAGGAAGCCAGCGACGCCGGAGGGATAGAGAACGCGCCGACCGCCGTGTCCATCATCCTCCCCTGCTCCAGGAACGTCGAGGAGAACTGCGCGAGGACGGAGAAGTACACGATCCCGGTGGCCCAGACCGGGAGCATCCCGATCACGATCTTGAGCTCCTCGACTTTCGTGACAGTGCAAAGCCTCCATGGATCGGAATAAAGCTCTTCGGTCGAAGAGATCACTGCAGCCTTGTCCAGGAAACTGGGAAGAAATATTTGCAATCAGTCACTGCAAAAAGATCGATCCGGGTCTCCAGCCTATGAAAATTAAGCTAGCTAGTTACTTGAGCACTGGTGTATGCTCCAATTTCTTGGCACCGTCCGCCATTGATGAATCCTTCGGTAGCTCGTAGAGAAGAGAAGCCTCACGCGGCAAACGTACATTCCGCTTCCGGACCGCCGCGACGATGACCTGCCAAACTCTTGCGAGTGGACTTCCCAAAGGCTTCTGCACTCTGTACGAGCTGGAGCCCAGCAAGAAGCTTGCCATAGCCAATGCGATGAACATGGTTGGGATCCAGAGGCCTACGACCCACCCGCAGTGATCCTGCACCCACACGACGACGGTTCCAGAGACGAAGCTGCCAATGTAGATGGAGAAGAAGAACCAGTTGAAGAAGGAGTTCTTCTTCAGCCTCTCAGCCGGGACGCTATCGTCGAACTGGTCGGCGCCAAAGGAGGAAACGCAGGGCTTGATGTCGCCGGCTCCGATGGCCATCATGTACAGGCCAAGGAAGAACACGACGGACTGGGACGAAGTCGGTGAGCCGTCCTGCAGGCAGTCGAGCCCGGTGCACGCTGCCGGCAACGATGCTGAAATCGACATTGCAGCCATCCCCTTGTGTTGCAAAAAAAGAGTAGAATTATCAAGAAACTAGTTAGTTCCATTTCAATAATTCTTAATTAACAGTTTGCGTGGCATTGAAGAGATTAGCTCGTGTGCGCTTACAAGTAGGTATACTGCGAAGAAGGCCAATGTCGTCAGGTATCTTCCCAGATAGGAGTCTGCCACGATCGCTCCGACGAGGGGAGCGATGTAGCAAGTCCCCTGCCAATTCGTGTAGTTTCTTGCTGCCGAGACATTGCTCTCCTGCAATATCGTCTTCAGGAAAGTGACCAGGTTGAACTGGATCCCGTAGTACGCTAGCTCCTCGAAGCATTCAGTCACTGCAGTGTAAGTGGGAACTGAGATCTAGCATGTCTCAAGCAAATCCCTAGAGAATTCTCGAGATAATAATGGAATGATCATCACCCTCCCGGGATCTCCATCATGCAAGGGGCACAACACAAAATTTGAACAAGTTGGACTAAAATGAAGTACCCTTGACATGTTTCTACCAGATCTGCATGGAAATTTGATAGTTTACCTAAGATAAACTTGCATGCTTTCCAACTGCCGGTACGGTTCTTCGCTGTAGGCGTTGGAGTTCCCTTAATGTCAAACAACTGATCGGTCCTCTCTGTTTTCTGCTGAATCCTGCAATAAGAAAAACCTAATTCTCTTTAGTATTACTTCAATTTTTTTGGCAAAAGCATGATGCAGTACATGCATGATAAAAAGTAGCCTAGGATCAGAATGTGCATAGCTAGCAGAAACTGGTGCCAAGTTAATTGCCAATGTTTTGTTGTTACTGATGTTTCCATTTCCAAGCACAGCATCCTTTTTCAGGGATAATATTATGTCAAAACTCAGGTATGGAACAGACAGCATTTGGCAGATCTCAGCACAGCAATATGCAGGCCATAATGCGCTAGTCTGCAACAGTAAAAAAAAATCGATTTGTTTTCAGTATTTCAGTGTGCAAGAACTGCCATGACATCCATATATATGCTACCCAACATATGTTACTTTGGCCATCTAACGAACTGATTCTCTTTCAAAAAAAATTCAAGCTACCTACATATTCGTAGATATTGGTGACGCCTTATTAGCAAATAAAAACGAACAATGGCTTTAGAAAATCAAGCTACATTCTGCTAGACTTGAATGTAGAAGAACTAGAAGAGAAACTGACCTCAAGAAGTGGTTCTTCCAACCGCAAGTTTTCCTTGAGAGATGCCATGGCGGTACAAGTCCCAGCCTAGCTAGCTGGAAGGAGAAAAGGTTGAACTCAACGGTATAGGGCACCTCAATTTATAGATCTCACGTAGACATATGGAGAAGGTCAAAATTGTTACAGTAAACTAATAAAAACTCTAATTTAATGCTACCACACTGTATTCACTGAGAAAGTTTGAAACCTCAGGATAAAAAGGTGACGATTTAATTCCATCGATATTTAAAAAATTCCATCGACATTTAAAAGGTGTCCCATTTGATTCCATTTTAAGCCCCACCGTGTTAGATTTTTTTCCTTTTGGGAAATGAGAGTAATCCCAGCCTCTGCATCAATTGATGCTCATAACCATGTAATATTAATTATTAAAAACAATGATGTCAAATAATTCATCTTACAAAGAAAAGGGTGAAAAAAAGATCCATATAGAACGTGCCTAGCATTAATGACGCAAAACAGATCCAACAATGTAGACCAATCTGTCTCCTTACTGTTAGCTTCACAATTTTCACTAAGACCGTAACTATTACGCTGAATTCAATGGCAGGTCATGTGATAAGACTGGCTCAGTCGACCTTCATGCAGGGAACATCCTAAACGGGGTGGCGATTCTTCATGAGGCGGTCCATAAATTTCACCGGAAGAAATTGAATGTGGTGATATTTAAAATTGATTTTGAAAAGACATATGACAAGCCCAAGTAGTCTTTTCTCGAACAATCTACACGGATAAATGGACTTTCAAAACTGGTGTGTTTAGATCCATAACTGGCTATTAAACTAAATGTTGACATTGGTCATTACTTTCAAATGAAAAAATGATTAAGGCAAGACGACCCATTATCATCCATACTATATACATAGTGGTTGATATGTTGGAAGTCGTGATTGAGCACACAATTTTCTAATAAAAATCACTAATTTAATGCTACCACACTGTACTTAGTTAGAAAGTTTGAAAGCTCGGGATAAAGGTGACGATTTAATCCCATCGATCTTTAAGAGATATCCCAGTAGATTCCATTTTAAGCCCCAACTGTTATCTTTTTCTCCTTTTTGGGAAATGAGAGTAATCCCAACCTCTGTATTGATTGATGCTCACAATATAATATTAATTATTAAAAACAATGTGAAGCATTGATGTCAAATAAATCATCTCACAACGAAAAGGTGAAAAAGAATATCCATATAGAACCTGCCCAAGATTAATGACGCAGAACCGATCCAACAATGTAAACCAATATATCTCTTTACTGATAGCTGCAAAATATTCACTAAAACCGCAACTATTAGGCTGAATTCAATGACATATCATGTAGTTTGGATGACTCAGTCGACCTTCATGCAGGGAGAAACATCCTAAACTCGGTGCTCATCCTTCATGAGACGGTCCATAAATTTCACAGGAAGAAAATGAATGTGGTGATAAAATTGAGTTTGAAAAGGCCTATGACAAGGTCAAGTGATTTTTTCTTGAGCAAACTCTTAGGATGAAATGATTTTTCAAAGTTGTGGCGTGTTTCTATCCATTTTTTTTTTTGCACCGGAGGTAGTGTGCTTATTAAAATAAATGATGAGGTTGGTCATTACTTCCAAACAAAAAAAAAAGATTAAGGCAAAACGGCCCATTATCATCCATACTATTTAAGATAGTGGTTGATATGTTTGCTGTCATGATTGAGCGCGCAAAGGTAGATGGTCCAATTGAGGGGGTAGTCCCATATCTGGTGTATGGTGGACTATATATCTACACTTCAATATGCATCGCCCATGATTATTTTTATGGATTAATGATCTCGAAAAAGGTTAGGCCTTAAATTATTATTGTCAGTGTTCGACCAGCTATCAGAGCTTAAAAGTAATTTTCATAAGAGTGAATTAGAGTGAATTGTTTTGTTTCGGGGACGCGGCCGCTCAATATGCCGAACTATTTGGTTGTGAGCAGAGCCAGTTCAATTTAAGTATTTGGTTATTCCGATTCATATTGCACGCGGAGAAGATCAAATCAGCAATTGACGCCTTCCTTGTGCAATACAAGGAAAGGCATCTGCAACATGCATACAAGGAAAAACCAAACCTGCCTGGTTTCCTCATTTTCTTTGTTGTTGACAACATTTTCTTTGTTCTGCTTTTGTAAGAAAAAACCAAACCTGCTTTGTTTCACTCTATAAAATGGAACCGGGGCTTCGGCCCTTTCGATCTAAAAAAAAACTTCCGCTGAAATAAAGCACACAATTGACTCCCGCGCTTATAAATGTGAGTATCCGCTTTAGTACACCAAAGGATTCTGATGTCCGAGCACCACTACTGCACTAGCGCGTGCAAGTGCGCTTATTGTAAAGAGCACATTCGTCAGTAAGTCTTTTCTGACTAATTAAGCATTACTAGCTGACACTGGCCTAGCTAAGAGTGCATCTAACATGAGGGTGATGTAATGATGTTCCACTAACTTTTTTTAAGCAAATTCAAATCGCATATTTACTTTAGCGCATGATGGTGCAGCTCTCGCCAACAACAACGGCAAAAAAAGATACACGACCGCGCATGTTTTTGTTGGCTGTCGTCGCAGCCTTGCGGAGCATCTGTAGACACTTGCTCCATACATATTTATTAGTATATCGGATTCAGCCGAGAATCAAGTACAGATCACGATATCCCGAGCCGGATCCAGTTATTAAACCCGAGCCTTCTTTTTCTTTTCTATTGTGAGTGGAGTAATCGTGTAGGTATCATAAACACGCTGTGCACCGGTTGATGCAGTGGTGGAGATCATTTCTACTTTTATCGACAAGAATATGCATGGCCTCCGTTCTTTTGAATAATGTTTTTTCATCGTACCAGTTGCCACATAATAATACTTGTAACAGGCCATCCAGATCAATCGTTCTGTCCACCAGCAGCACGCAGATCCTAGTTACTAGAATTCCACAACAGCTAGCAGCTGATATCTGCAGATCCGCAGTGGGTTTAGATAACAATTAACAAGTACTAGGTGCTTTCGCGTGACTGTAGTATACAATGCGTTAACTAAAACCACTTGACTGCACTGTAATGGTAGTATCGTACCAACCATTGCATTACATATTTGTAATACTGCCAGATCTACAGATCCCTTGACACTTGAGGTCCGCAACTGAAATCATTGAGAACACAGATGTGTCAGTTAAAGCCAAGGACGTGCTTCAACATGCTCACAAGGCTCATTCACGGAAGGGAAAAAGGTAAACTGTTCCAACTGTCCAAGTAAGAAACTGTATCCAAATATCACAGAGGATGCAATGCAACGCTGTGCATAACAGAAGAGACTATACATTGTAGCTTGTTGATGAGAGAGATATGCAAACAACTTTCTGTACAATACATGGCAAGGGCGGAAGAAGAAAAAAAAGGAAAGGCGACAATATATTAAAGTGCAGAAGCCTTCTTGCACCTGTATTGCTGTGCAAAATAAATGAAAGCCAGAAAATTCAGAGAGCTGAGGCCACAAATGAGCCAGAAGAAGCGGTCAAGATGGCCTTCATTCAGGTTGTCAGGGATCCACCCGGTCTGACCCCCTTGCGTCGACGTGAAATCAGACACCAGTGTCAGTATGAACGAGCTAAGGTAGCTTCCGAGCGACACGGTGACGAGGGCGAAAGCAGAGCACAGACTTCTCATGGAATCCGGAGACTGGTTGTAGAAGAATTCGGCTTGCCCGATGGACGTGAACACCTCACCCACGCCGATCAGTAGGTACTGAGGCGCTTGCCAAAGAATGCTCATGGGTACAGGCAACTTCTGATGGATCAAATCCTCTGATCTTGCGTTCTCCAGGCGCTTGATCTCGACCAATGCTGCAACCGCCACCGCTATGGTGGACACGAACAGACCGATCCCCATGCGCTGAAGCTCCGAGAAGCCCCTCTCCTTACCAGTCAATCTCCGGGCTATCGGCACGATGAATCTCTCATAGATAGGGACCCAAACAACAATGCTGATTACGTCCAATGATGACAGGGTGGCTGGTGGGATTTTAAAAGATCCAACCTGGTTGTTGAGGACCATTCCTTGCTCTATAAACATTGATGAATTTTGAGCGCACACTGTGAAGAACATAATGCCTGTTGCCCAGATTGGAAACATCCTCATTAATATTTTAAGCTCTTCAATCTGTGTAACAGTGCAAAGCCTCCAAGGATTATGACAACCACCATGTTCACTCCATAAAACGACTGCAGATTTGTCCAGAAAACTGCAGAGGAAAGATAATGCATCAGGTCAGATGTTATTCAAGTCTTTGCAGAGTACTCACATCTCGTGTAAGATTTACCTGTCATGATTCTGAAATAGGGTTGCTGTGTCCAGGAAGTCCCAAGACACAAGCTTGCATGCATGTGAATGTCACTATGCAAATCCATGTCAACTTTGTTATATCATATTACCTCCGTTCTAAAACAAGATGGCTTACTAGGAAGTGTGTGGTTAATCTTTTCTAACTTGCACTATCAATAATAAAATCATAGTATCATTAGATTTGTCATGAAACTTGATTCATTATTCTGCAACTCTTTTACTTTTTAGTAACATATTCAAATAAAAATAATGGTCGAAGTTGTATCTTAAAGACTCTGCCTATGTCTGAAACTTCATGTATTTTGAAATAGAGGGAGTAAAATATTTACTTCTTTTCATGAACTCTTGTATATTTCAAAACGGCAATCTTAACTACATCATCTGAATGATTTTTTTCTCAGTAATTTGGTAAGAGTAAGAACACATTGGATACCAAAGTACTTGTCAAGGATAACCAAGAAAAGTACCTGAATTCACTGCTGTGTTCCAGCTTGCGGCTCCCCTCAATAGCTGATGTCTTACCATGGCGCTCATAGAGAAGAGAACTATCAACTGGTAAATCCACATTTCGCTTGCGAATGGCTGCAACAACAACCTGGCATGCTCTTGTAAGTGGGCTTCCTCCAGGTATCTGAAATCTATATACCTCTGAACCTAAAAAAAAGCTTCCGATAGCTAAGGCAATGAATAAAGTAGGGATTGCAAATCCAATGCCATATCCACATTTATCTTGTACCCAAATAAGAACAGTGCCAGAGATCAATGAACCAATATTTATGGAGAAATAAAACCAATTGAAGAAAGCGCCTTTCTTGGTTCTCTCAACTGGATCAGTATCATCAAATTGGTCAGCACCAAAGGATGAAACACACGGCTTGATACCTCCAGCCCCTAAAGCAATCATATACAGTCCAATGAAGTATATCAGATACTGTGATAAGGCTGGTTGTGGACAAAAAGACCCAATACATTGAGGGGGCTGGAGAGAAGGAACTGATGCTGATAGTGTCAACGCTGCCATCCCCTTCAATTAAATGCACGTTGAGGAACCATTAGTACAAAATATCAGCAGGAACAAGTGAATCAGTGGGATTAGGATTCACAAATAGGATAATTGGACAAGTGGGTTTGCAAATGACTCATACTAGTAATATAACAGGTTAGTAGATATGGTTGAACTACTATTATGCATGTGATCATAATGTTGGTTATGTGATAAGTTCTATACGCCTGGTTCACCGCCCTGTCTAAAAGTTATCCTCTCTATGAACAAATACCAATGAGAACAGTACCATAACATAGTAATTAGGTATCTAACTCATCAATGTGTGTAAAGTCTTAAAAACTAACGCACAAGACATTCAAGTGAACATGAGACAACTATCTGATAGCTCTCCCAGTATGAATTTCTTGAGGTACATCTGTATTTGCCTATTTGGCTAGTGGCAACTTACAAGAAAGTAAATAGTTGAGAAAACAGCAATTGTCCGGTACTTTCCCCAGTATGAATCTGCTAAGGTTGCTCCAATAAGTGGTGTGAGATAACATGTTCCTTGCCAGGTAGTAAAGTTTCTCGCTGCAGAGACATTGCCTTCATGCAGTCTTGTTGAAAGGTAAGTGACCAAACTTTTTGAGATGCCATAGTAAGCTAAGCGCTCACACACTTCAGTTCCTATCATGTAAGAGAAGACAATCGCCAGTTGAATTTAACATTAGATACATGTATAATAGGGTTATATTTCTGATATTTGGGAGTAATATATTTTCAGATATTAATGCTTCAGCAGTCAGCACACAAATGCTTAAATGGACTTAAAATTGACAAGAATTTAGACCCAATCAGGCTAAGTTTAAAACTTTGCAATTCAGCTGAGAATATTTTCTCAAAAGTAAGTTCTTACTCAGATACAATTAAATACAAATGGTTTTCGTCCACACAAAAAAATGGTCACTTTGTTCCCCAATTGAAGAGTTTTGGCTAAATTACCAAGAATCAATGAACATGCTCTCCAGTTGCCTGTATTATGCTTTAAAACAGGACGACCTCTGTAGTTGACTGACCCATCGCCTGTGTATTCATCATAATACTGTGAAGAAAGTGAAATTATTAATAATTGATGTTGAAGATGAGTGCGAGCTCTACAGCATGATCAAAATCAAAAGGAAAAAAACGGAAGTATACAACACAAAACTATTGAATGGAACAAAAAAAACACTGACAGAAGCAGCAACAAACCCAACAGTTGTGTACTACTTTTTAAAGGAGTTGTCTTACTAAATATGCAAACTTCTTACTTGACACTTAAGGAAAGGAGTCCTGATTAAATCAATATGATTCAAATCAGAAAATATTGACTAGACATTCTAAAAGTGGACGAATATGTAGGTCGGTTCCCTAGAACTCACGGAGCACAGGATATGACAAGCATATCTCTATTTAGACTTCAGACACGATTACTTTTTATCGTGTACATTTAACAGGTAGTTTATGCTGGATTCAGATTTTAAAGCCATACACTGGCCACAACAACTAGGTCGCTGGCGGAACCAGTTTACAGTACAAGCTCTATCAGTTTAAACTTACAGGAAACAGCCAGGGAGTTCACAAAGAACAAGTATAAGCGTTAATTGTAAGCGAAATATCCCACAGCTAGGACGCCCAAAATAATCAATAAACATAGTCTACTCCGCTTGGTGCATTCGGCATCTTGGTGCTATTGGTCTGGGCTCAATATAGGGAAGAATGACCTTTCTTCTATATTGGCATTTCGTAAGTCCTATAAACAAACCAGTTAGTGGTTATGATTCGCTTCTCTGGGGTTTTACAAATCCAATATCAAGCAACAGATCGCCTGATGGGTCCCTTTGATTTATCAGGTCTCCTCTGGGTGTGACTTGCTTTCTGTGCTCCGGGCGTTCGAGACCCCGTTATGTTATCCTTTTGGTAATGGAACCCAGCTATCCTAATGGGATAGGCGCATGAAAAAAAAACAGTTGAGACTGAGATGGGATTGCTCACCCTACATTCAAATATGTATTTAAAAAAATACCCCGATCTACTATGATCCTGTGGATATGCCGAGCAAGAACACACTTCAACAAAATAATTAGTTCTCTTAACACATATAGCACACTGTTTTAGTCCGTAGCAACACACGGGTTTCTTGCTAGTTCCTTTCAATATCAGCCTCACTAGGCAGCATGGAAAATCTAAAAAGGTAAAATCATGCTACTTCAAAACCAATGTAGATTCCAAACACATAAGCAAATAAGAGCTCCCAATGTGTGTGGAATATTTGGAACCCTCTTTAGTCTTTACACACACAAAGTGGGAAAATCTGAGATGTTCAGGAGAATAGTTTATGCCTTCGTCGAGACTCCAGAGGATTGCAGACATGAAGCTAAACTGTTTTAAACACAATAATCCTATAGAGTGCGGTTATGTTCCGACGGGAATCATTGATTTGAACATTTCACACATCGCACGGCTTCCTCTCATGTTCCTTTAGTACGAACTAATACAGCTATAGCTGAAGAATATTGATTTTTAGGAAAAGTCAAGTAGCAGAGAGCGAACACACGTTTCACCTACGGATACATGTAACTACAAATAGTACAATGCTGTGCTGACATCTAGTAGCCTGAAATAGCTCAGTGACAAATACCATGAGTTTATCGGTCGTGGATAAGTTGATCAAAACAGGCAGTTATCCAAAATATAACAACAAGAACAGATAATCGCACGTAAACAACCGTGTTTCAGTCAAACATGTGTCACACCATCTGTTTCAATCAAACCACAAAAATTGTACCTGTCAAATCAACCAACAAGCAAATCCAGTCTCTGAAAGTAATTTCTACAGGTCAATCAATGTGCAAACTTAAGAATTGCTGTGTGCTCCGATGATATACATCCAATCCATAGTACAGCAGAATTCTAAAGAGGTGGCCGCCACCCCTGTGGTGCCCAACTGCTAGTCACAGCTGCCCCTCTAAACATTTTACCTTCGTTTTATTTCAGTATTTTGCAAGAAACCCAAGAAGTTCACTTCAATCTGGACAAGCTCTACGCGAACCCAATGATCCCAGAACTAAGAATACGAGGTACCTTTTGTTTCTTTTTCACGATATCAATCAAATTACATAGCCAGCCCAAAATAAGAAACTAATGAAAGGGGATGACATAGCTAGAAACCCTAGGAAATTTTCAATCTTGATGGAGCAAACAACCAGAAGGACGAACAATCCCATGGAGAGGGGATGGGAGGATGGGAGTACCTCGGGCTGCGCCGCGCGCACTAGCAGGAGCTGCTGCTCCTCCTCGTCCTCGACCGACGACCCCATGAATGCAGCTTTGGAAGTTCTGGGGGCTTGCTGTTCCGTTCAACGAAAGCTCTGTGAAATACTACTGGGAAAATTGTTTATTCGGAAACAACTGAAACCGCCGCTGCTAAGTACTAATCCGAGAAGAAAGAAGTACTAATCCGAGAAGCAGGGAGACGAAGCAACAAGTTTGACTCTGCTGCTTGGTCGCCATTGTTGCTAGTGATACTGCAATCGTACCTCGAAAGTTTAGTAATTGCGAGAACATCCTTTATTTGGAGTGCAATGCAACTGTGCATTTGTCTTGGCCCTTATTTTATCGTTGTCACATTTGACCACTGTTTTTCCCCCTGAAAACACGGTCAGTTAGAACCTGGAGATGCTCACGAAACATCTGAAATTGTTCTGTGATGTACTCCTTAATGAAGCACCTGTTGGCTGTTGCAGTCTTGGAGAGAAGAACTGAATATTGCAGCGCTCGCTTCATTTCGTGCCTAGTAGTAGTAGTATGTTGCGTCTCCTAATATGCAAATTTATCAGAGACTTGGATGCGATTGTTATCGCTCTGCTGTTTTCTTTATCTTATCCATTCTCCGACGAAGCCACTCGTCGTGGAAACAGGGACGGGCTCCATCTGGACGGTAATCTACTTCTACTACTCCCCGGATGCCAACGAAGCGGGACGGCGACTTCTGCAGGTCAGGTCTTTCTTTTGTCGTCCCATATTTCTGTCCAATCTAGTGTGCGAATAGGAGATAGCATCATCTCGAGTGATTTCATACATAGGCGGAAGAACTCGGCCTCCCTGACTGTGTGTTCTGTTGCATTTCGTGTTGCGATTTGTAGACCTGTTCTTCCTCTTGTATCCTGATCTAATTAAGAGAAATTACGTTTTCTTAGATAAAAGAAAGAGAAATTAGTTGGGCATTTCAAGAGGAATTTCCATGAATAGATGATTTCAGTTACAGCTTGGTACATCTGAAGACAAATCCAGTTCAGGCACCAAACTGGGCCTGCTACTGTACCGTTTCACGGTTCAGTGTCTTGCTGCTGCAACATAGTTTATCTGTGAACATGATGATACCACAGTGCAATTTCTTCACGCCCTTTACCATTTGTAAACAAACGCAGTATGGAGTACAGGAGTAGGATCCCTCACACTCACATCCACTCAAATCTGTAGTTCTGTTCCAACACGCAATGGCATATATTTTTTCCGGCCATTGTTACCAAGGAATAAACAGCTAGTAATTCTTTTTTGTGGGGTTCAAGGATTGTATTAATTCAGAATAATAGTGTTGTTACAATCCTTCTGGATACGATCCCAAACAGCTAATAAATTAACTGGCAAATTCAGGTATTTATGTCCTTCTGCAATCAAAACATATTGTACCATCTTAGAACAGTACCATTTTTTATTTTAGAACACAAACAACACTGTTTCTCAAAATGAGAATACAAAGATAAAAATATTCAAATGTTAAGGTCAACGAGTCTCAGGAAACATTCTTACATTTATACCTCATAGCAGAGAATACAAAGATAAAAATATTCAATAAACTCAGACCAGCCATCATCAGGTAGAAGAACCTATCCAAATGCCCTTCATTCAAGTTATCAGGAATCCACCCTTGGCTGCTTCCTCTTGCTGTGAATACCGGCACAAGAGAAAGGATAAATGAGCTAAGGTAATTTCCAGCCGAGACGTTAACAAGGGAGAATGCCATAGATAAGCTTCTCATTGCATCTGGAGATTCATCATAGAAAAATTCAGTTAACCCAATGTTGGAGAACACCTCGGCGACACCTAGCAGGAAGTATTGGGGTCCTTTTACCACAGGATGCTCATCGGAACCGCCACTTTGCGGTGCACCAGACCTTCGGCCTGTGCAATCTGTAACCGATTACTCTCCACGAATGCTGCTGACAACATTGCGGACATGGAGCAAAATAAACCAATCCCAATTCGCTGCATTGTTGTAATGCCATTCACTCTGCCAGTGAATTTTCTTAATACTGGAACAAGGACTCTCTCGTAAACTGGAACTAGTATAATGACAGAAATTGTATCTACAGATTGGAAGGATGCAGCAGGTATTTCAAAAGACCCGATGTGTCTGTCCATTGCTCTCCCTTGCTCTACAAATGTTGTAAACTGGTGTGCCTGAACTGCAGCAAACAATACCATTGCGGACCAAATTGGGAACATTCTGATCAGAATTTTTAACTCCTCCACCTGAGTGACAGTACAAATCTTCCATGTATTAAGTAGGCCAGGAGATTCACATTCAGATATTGTCACAATTGCAGCTTTATCAAAGAACCTAAACGACAAAAAAAGATGATTACTATCTTGCTAACCATAAAGACTCTAATATAAGGTAAAATTACTATTTTTGTACAAATTCAGCACATCCATTTGTAGAACTTTCACTGGTGTGAAAGATTTTTTCTTTGCAGGAATTCAACAAGTTAAAATATAGCTTAAAATAATATATTTGTTGAAGATGAACTAAACAGCTCTATTTGATTTTTAGCGAAAACAGCTCTATTTGATTAGAAGTTCAAAAAATTGAATGCACAGATTATAAACTTCAGAATTCAAATCTCAGTGTAGAGCATTACTCAAGTCCAGTTGTATGCTCCAATTTCCGGCTGCCTTCGATTCCCGAACCTTGCCCCAGAAACTCATAAAGAGCCTAGGAATCATGTGGCAAAACTTTATCGCAGTTCCGAGTAGCTGCAGCAATTACCTGGCATATTCTTGCAAGGGGGCTTCCTCCAGGTTTCTGAAATCTATACTCTCACGCCCCGAGACCTGGCCCGGGAGAATGACAGCCGCCGCACGCCAATAGACCGTGAAGCATATACACGCGCAAGGCTAGAAAAGCAGGCGGAAACCAGTACAGTGGATCTCAAACAGCTCATCTACTCATTTTTACAAGATTATTTACAATTACAAAAGTAAATAGATTCTCTAGTCGTTCCCACCATTGGTCCCGCCTACTCCTCAGGCGACGACGTCTTCCATTACGAACTCTAATACCGTCTGTCAGCTGCAGCTATAAAAAACCAGAGGAAGCAAGGGTGAGTATAACACGAGTCGTACTCAGCAAACAATTCATACACTTTCATATACTTTGTAAAATACACTAGGTTTTCAAAATACCAGTAAATCATTGTGTGGTTAAGTAATTAATCAGTTTAAAAAGCATGGTGCCACACATGAAAGTGAGTTTCCCTACCCGGGAATCACAGGGGTAAAATTTCACGCTTTTACACTCTTAAGAGGGGTACGTCAACAACCTCGACCAGAACCACACAGGATTCCAGAACGAGCAGAGCCCTCTTACCCGCTCAAATACCGGACACCTTGACCTACTCATGTCGGTCGCTCCTACGGATCCATCACCAACACTTTCCATTCAAGGGCCGCCCCTCGCGGAGAACTCAGACAGTCTCATACATGTACTGTGACCAGTACAATACGATCACCTTCGTAACACCAAGTTTTCTTTATAAAAACATTGAATTCATTTGCATGTCAAAAATACGTGCTAAGCCCGACTCGTACCGGTGGCTCCTACGGATCCATCACCGTAACGACACCAGCGTATTAGCCCCGTGTATCAACACAAAGCTCGTACCACTCAGGGTAACATGCATATTCACAGCAAAGCATATTCTACAAAATATATGAGAGAGGTACGAATAGCTTGCCTCAATTAGCTAAGCCGTAGATATCAAAATATCGACGTTGGTCAGATATGATCACCACTCCGGATACCAGCTAGATCGGCATACGTGTACTAGCTCATACGGCACAGGCCATAGTCAGAAGAATACCACCATCCGACCGCCATAGAAAGCCACCGTCGAACCCTCCACACCGTCGAACCCTCCACTCGCCAGCTATCTCATGGCAGCGAGCTAGCTGCCGCTTGTTCACCACCGTTGTCTTCTACGGTTGGCATACGATCTCGTGCTCCAGCACCATGGCCGGAAGAATACCAACCGACCTCTCCACTCGCCGACGCCGGCGCCTAGCTCCTGATCTCCCTCTCTCCGTATTATGGCAGCGCCGCCGTATGCGTATTCTCTGATCCTCCGAAAGGACCTGCTCGCTCTCAGTTCTCCTCTCACTCTTCCTCCGTCTGTCTGGTCGTGCTCTCTCGATTGGTTGTGTGTGTGTGGAGTGAGAAGGGTACAGAAGCAGCAACTATTTATAGGGATCGATCGATGTGTGAGCAGCTGACTAAAATATCTGAGCCGGACTGCCGCCGTAGAGGGAGCTAAGAAATATCCAGGTCCTGCACTACATATCTACAGGCACGTGTCAGCAGCTCACAGGCTACCTAGAATGTATTGCTTACGTCGAGTCTATAATCATTGTGCTCAGTGGTAAACGTGCGAATGAACTCGCAAACGTAGTATCCACATAGATTCGTCCCCGGTGGCTGCCTCGCGCACTTTACGATAATAGAATTCAATCAAAATAATAATCTAGCATCATAATTGTATTGAAACTAGAATTAAAGAGATGCGCGGACATATCTCGTACTACTTACCGTGACCGGAGTAAACGTCAGCTTCTCACTAAAGGAACCCGTCACCACACTCCTGAACAGGTTCCAAACCCTGCTCGGCAAAGAAAATGAATTAATGAATGAGTTATTCATTACCTGATATCTCATGAAATCAACGAAAGAGACTGATATAGCGCGAAAATTACCTCTGGAGCATGTCCTGCATGTTGCGGAACTCTTCCAGGTGTCTCATTAATGGGTCCATGACTTCAACTATTTCCTTATCAACTTGAATGTCTAGCAGAATCCAGTGGAACCTGCACACGTTTATATATACGTTAATAACTCATCAGTTACACTTAACATCGAGTAAGCAAAAGTGAATATGTACAACAGAGTAAGAACCTCACTGGAAGTTGTAAGGAAACAGTATGTGGTCACAGAAATTTTGCTCCGTTAGAAACCTTAGAAGGTTTTCCGCCGTCTCGTCGGGTTTCGTCGTTAACAAATATATATGTACTTTATCTGGGTCAATGAACCCAACACTATAGATCTTTCTTTTACATTCCGGGATCTTCATTCTGCATAATAGAGTGTAAAAGGATATAATGAGGATAATTACATGCAATGAACTGAACAACTGAAAAATTGAACAACTTATACGCAGACAATGAATTCAACAACTTACAGACAATAGCAACTCATGAGAGTTTTGTCGAGGGTGTCGAAATTGTATAACTGGAAGAGTTCTGAAAACTCAACATGGACCTCTTCGGGTCGGAAGTACTCATGTGGGACTTTCGCCACGATCATTGTTCTGCCCCCCCCCCTACCACACTCAACTACCATTCATGCAAATTCTGCATTTGTGTTGGCAGTTGTTCCAACTTCTCTTTGCTGACCAAAGGCTTCCCTGGGACATATGTAGGGACAACATCAGCCTTGGGTAAATTGTCGTCGTGGGAACATAGCAATTCAGCAACAGTCACAACCATAGCGGCTGCCAACTTCGCAGCTTCTTCCATATCCTGCTGCAGCACCTGGGGAACATCTTCAGATAACACCTTGAGGGGTGGGATCGATTGTTTGGCATGTTCTCTGAGCTGGGGAACGTCCCTTCTTTTCTCGCTTGCACTTTTCCTTGATTTGCTCCCGCTTGCACTTTTACATGATTTGCTCTTCCGCACTTCATTCCGAAGTGTGCGTAGATAGTCATCTGGCTTATGGTGCAACTCATATTACGATTTTGTGTTCAGAAAATCACGTGCTCACGCTTTTTTGCTTCTCGGTGTATACCGGGGCGGGCTTGGGTTTCTTCTTTGCAAAATGCGCATCTTTTTCGGTCTTTGCGATCGCTGCGGTTTGCTTGTCAGTACGATCGTAAGTTCTGATGGGAAGATTCTTATGAGGTACTCTTGGGAGGGGCGACATTTGTCATTTTGGTCTGCTGTGTCGGTTAGTACTCATCGACGGAGCACGCTTCCGCTTATTGTCCTTAGCGGGCAAAGGCTGCGGCGAAGACGGCCGACCCAAGTCCGGCGGCGGAGATCGAGATGGACTCGCGCTGTGGTGGTCGTAGTCACGGGGTGGGCTTCTTGGAGGTGATGGAGTTGTAGGTGACCTGCGACGACTCGGAGGCGGTGTTGTCCTTGGCGCCGAGCCTGTAAACTTGATGTAGTTCTTGTCCCATAGAATGATATCACCCACAACTTCTCCGAGTGTCCTCTCATCTCCAGGTCCAGGGATGTCAAGGTCCATATCATGAAACCCCGATACGATTTCATCCACCCCCGACTTTAGCATAGCCAGCTGGAATCTCACGGTCTTGCCAGCGTGCGTCAGGTGGACAAGGTAAAGCATATCCGACCGCCACCTTCATGGATATGTTCTTCAATTTCTGATGGAGCTCACAAGATATTGAATCCTTGATTCCATCCATGGGGTAGCCGGGACCGCCATCTGTCATCCGCCGTGCATCGTCAGCCGGGACCTCCGAGTCACCCACGCTGCTTTTCCGCTAAGATGGGCCGGCGGTAATATCGAGTACATGATCTTCCAGGCGCACTACTCCTCTAAGTTCGTCAATCTGCTGCTGCTGGTGGTTAATTCTGGCAAGCAACTGGTTGAACTTGTCTCCCTCCTCCTCCTGCTGTCGCTGCTTTGCTCTCGCTCGGCTTCTGTAAGTTTCTACGTATTTGGCAAACCCAAGCCACCACGGATACTTAGGGCCAAAGCCTCGTGTTCGTCCTCCTTTTTTGTCATTCCCGAGGACCAGTGTCAGCAAGTCTTTCTCTCTATCGGGACGGAACTTTAACTTCCCCTCTTTAATTTCTTTCACCACTTCAAGCCAATTTTCCCTGGGTATCCTAATCCCGTCACTGCAAACAAGGTCCCCTGTTGTTTCGTCGTATGAACCCCCATGCGCAAGGAACCAATTTCTTGCCCTCAATTCCCATTCTTCGCGCATCCATTCTGGTTCGATACCTTTAGCAAGCAGCTCTTGCTCTTTTTTATCCCACTTTGGTATGGCAGTCTCGTAGCCCCCTGGACCCAATTTATGGTGATATTTCTTCTTCTCAGCATTTTTCTTATTCCTTACTGACATCGTCTTGGCATCTTGTGACTCCTTGTACTCCTTAAA
The DNA here is from genome assembly GCA_947311845.1 of Poa pratensis. Taxonomy (NCBI): domain Eukaryota; kingdom Viridiplantae; phylum Streptophyta; class Magnoliopsida; order Poales; family Poaceae; genus Poa; species Poa pratensis. Next base: position 22,198,071 of record CAMZMU010000073.1, read on the forward strand.
TGCGTTCCAGTGATTCGCCTGCTTCGCTAGATAGCCTTCGAATACTGGAGCAGTCTTTTTCTTCAGATATTCTTGCCATAATCTTTTCTTCCACACCCGGAATAGTTCAGCCATCTTCGTAAGAGTCCACTTCATGACTTTCTTCCTCAATTTTGCAGTGTCGGTAGGATCCTCAAATTCTGGCAGGGTGAAATGTGCCATGAGGTCATTCCAAAGACCCTCTTTGTACCTTTCGGCGACATACTCACTATCGTTCGCCCCTTTGCGCTTATTCCAGTCTCAAACGGTGATCGGGACGTGATCCCTAACCAGAACTCCGCATTGTTTTTTAAATACATCAGCAGCCTTCTTGGGTTCCTTCGGTTCGCCCGTAGGGGATATGACCTCAAATGTATAATGCGTAGATGGGGCCAACTTTTGGTCAGGCCTCGTTTGGAAGATTTGCTCGATGTGGAGGCCTAAGAGAAGAAACATTCGTCAATTTATATATACAACTCAAGTAATGCATCTACTGATCGCCGAACTTCATATATACAACTCAAGTAATGCATCTACTGATCGCCGAACTTCATATATACAACTCAAGTAATGCATCTACTGATCGCCGAACTTCATATATACCTCGCCGGACTTCGTTAAGGGTCCACCGGCTTCTACATCATCGGAGCTATCGCCTTCTCCATCATCCTCACTTCGGTCGACCTCCATTCCATCCCCGGAGGGGTTCAGATACGACGACGGAGATTCGGCTGGATCAGTACCTGGGCGTCGTGGATTATATTCTCGAGAATTTCTTCCTGTGTTAGGTCTCTGCGGATTGGACTAGGTGGATCCATAGTTTCTGCAAAATGCACACAATATTATTTCAAAATGCATAATATTATCATCTATAAAATTCCATCTATAAAATTTCATCTATAAAATTGCATCTATAAAATTCCATCTATAAAATTGCATCTATAAAATTTTGCATCTTAAATTTGCATCTAAAAAATTCCATCTATAAAATTGCATCTAAAAAATTCCATCTATAAAATTGCATCTAAAAAATTCCATCTATAAAATTGCATCTTAAATTTGCGTCTATAAAATTGCATCTTAAATTTGCATCTCAAAATTGCAACACAAAAATTACTAAATTTTCTAACTTTTGCTAACTTATGAAATTTGCTAACACTAGCTAAACTAACATCTTTACTAAATTTGCTAACTTTTGCTAACTAATAACATTTACTAAATTTTCTAACTTTTGCTAACTTTTCTAAATTGCTAATAACATTTACTAAATTGCTAAACTAACATCTTTACTAATAACATTTACTAACTTTTGCTAACTAATAACATTTACTAAATTTTCTAATAACACTAACAATGTCACTAATTCAAAAAAAATCACTATAATCCTCCAAAAAAAATATGGCCGTGGCCATGGCCTCCTCCACGCCGTAGCCGTGGTGTCCTCCACGACGTGGCCGTGGCGGCCACCACGCCGTGGCTGTGGCCTCCACCACACGCCACCACAGGGGAGAGAGAGCGAGGAGGGGGCAGAGGACCACCTTTGGCGGCGGCGGCACGGCAGCGCGAGGCAGGGGAGGGGTCGACGCGGCGACGGCGGCGTCGCAGACGGCGTGCGGCAGGGGGCAGCACCTCGTGGCGGTGGCTCCTCCGCTCGACGGCGTGCGGGAACGGCAGATCGACGGCATGGCGGAGCAGGGCTTCGCCGTCGGGGGCGTCGGCGGCGTCAGAGGCGGAGAGAAACTTCAATTTGGGGGAGAATGCAAAAAAATTCATCTGTAGCCACCCAAATCCCCACGAAACCGACCTTTAGTCGCGGTTGGTAATACGAACCGCGACTAAAGACCCTTTAGTCACGGTTGGTAATAGGAACCGCGACTAAAGGTCCCTCTGGGCCGCAAAAATTGGGCGCGAAGGCCCAGCGGACCTTTAGTCGCGGTTGGAAATGCCACCCGGACTAATGGGCTTTTCGATTTTTTTCTGTTTTCTTTTTTGTTTCCTTTTTTCTGTTTTCTTTCATATTTATTGATTTAATCGTCCAAATCAGCTCAAATTAGTCTCTAAAAAATTGTCCAATCAACAACTTATGTACATCCAAAATTAGTCTCTACAAACTATTAACAATTTTGCCATTTTCAATTAAAAAATGGATTAACTAATTTTTTTTTGCATATTTTTGAATCTCACTAAACTTTCGGCTGGTGATATGGGCCGGGACAAAAGGCCAAATAATTGCGCGGGCTGGGCCAAATATAGCGCGCGCTGTACCGTTTTTACTTTTTTTTTAAATCTAGCACAATTTTAAATATTTGAACATTTGAATGAAACAGTTTTTGCATACTTATGAATTTGAGAAAACTTTTAACATGAAAAGTGCTTGAATTTGAATAAGTATTCCAAATCCATTTTCTGTTTTATAAAATAATTATTCTAACTCTACAAACTATTAACAATTTTGTCATTTTCAATTAAAATATGGATTAACTAACATTTTTTGCATATTTTTGAATCTCACTAAACTTTCTGCATCACTTGGAAATGCCAAAGATCTTAGAGAATGCAGAGATTGTGTTGGTAAAACTGCAGCTGATTTGAAGCTTCTTGACAATACACATTGGAAATACACATTCATTATTATTACACATGCTCCTTACATAAAGGTTTAATACATTCCATAGAATGCATTACATAAAAGGTTTAATACATTATTACACATCACCAACATTATTCTACATAAACGGACTTGCTGGTTCAGAGGCCGTAGGATTAGGGGAACGGCGGGAGGAGCCAGCCCCGTTCGCGGCCGCCCGGTTCTCGCACACACGTTTGCGGCGGAGGGCAAGATCCATGGACTATGAGTCTTTCAGCGCCCAATCCAGCTCGGAAGCCTCCTTCGCCTTTAGCTGGCAGGCAGTTTTGGCTCGCTGTACACAGTCGTCGTGGACGGACTGGAAGGAGGCTTCAATGGCCTCCTGCATCTGCGGCCCACCGCGCTCTTCCCCATGGTCGCTCCAGTCGAAGTCGTCTTCGTCATCCTCCTCGTCGGGAGGGGCGGTGGCGACTGGTGGAGGTACGGCCGCAGATCCCCATGCCACCCCTGCGGCGTACGCATCCTCGTCGGGGTCAGGGACGTCGGACCACGCGCGCTCGTACGTCCTCCGCACCACCTCCGGCGCCAGAGCAGGAGGCCGGTAGCAGGGCATTTCTCTCCACGCCGGGCTCGTGGGCATACGGCGGGATAGGCTCCCACGGTAGCGCCCAAGTGCGCTCTGCCAAGCACGCTCGACCTCGTCCAGAAGGCGCTGCGGCAGGCGTGGCGGATCCATCTTGTGGAGACGATGCGTTCGTGGCTAGGAATGGTGGATTAGGCTTTACCCCGTCGGCGACAATATATAAGGACCTCCAGGGCAGTGCTAGGGGAGGACACATGTCTAGGGCAGCGCTGGGGGAGGACACGTGACTGACACGAGTCGTGACCGCAAAGCCCGCCTTTAGTCCCGGTTGGTGTTACCAATCGGGACTAAAGAAGCACACAGATCGTGTGTTTCTTTCAAGCGCTTGTGAGACGTTGGATCAGGGGTGTGTTTCTTTTGAGGGATTGTGAGCTGTTAGATCAGCCACATGACCCGGTTGGTGTTACCAACCGGGACTAAAGAAGCACACGGCCCCTATATATAGCCCCCCTCCTGGACATGTTCAGCACTCAGTGTCTACTCATTGTAGTTCATTTTGGTATACGAAGCATTCGGATTCCCTGCATACGTCCAACGGTGCATTTGATATGCGGGCACTCACGAGCCACCGTTGGGCTGTATGCAGGGGAAACCGTGTGTTTTGTTCTCTTCAGTGTTTAGAGTTTTCAGAATACAGTGACCCTATATATAGCCCACCTCTCGGACATGTTTGGCACTCACTCTGTACTCATTGTAGTTCATTTCGTAAACAAAGCATTCGGATTCCCTGCATACGTCCGACGGTGCATTTGATATGCGGGCACTCACGAGCCACCGTCGGGCTGTATGCAGGGGAAACCGTATGTTTTGTTCTATCACTTGGAAATGCTAAAGATCTTGGAGAATGCAGAGATTGTGTTGGTAAAACTGCAGCTGATTGAAGCTTCTTACACATGCTCCTTACATAAAGGTTTAATACATTCCATAGAATGCATTACATAAAAGGTTTAATACATTATTACACATCACCAACATCCCTATCTATTGTTTCTGTTTTCTTCTGAGCCGTAGCCATGGAGAATCTTCATCATTTAACAGGATGCTTGGGTCAGTTTTCACTGTGAAGGGCGGAATTTCATGAAACTTATTATAATCTTCTGACATGTCTGTCTTGTCATCCACTCCCACGATGTTTCTTTTCCCTGAAAGAACTATGTGGCGCTTTGGCTCATCGGACGATGTATTCTTTTGCTTATCTTTTCTTTTTTTCGGTTTGGTAGACATGTCCTTCACATAGAAAACCTGAGCCACATCATTGGCTAGGACGAATGGTTCGGTGTGGTACCCAAGATTCTTGAGATCCACTGTTGTCATTCCGTACTGCGGGTCTACCTTTACCCCGCTAGCTGTCAGGTTGACCCATTTGCACCGAAATAAAGGGACCTTAAAAGTAGGTCCATAGTCAAGTTCCCATATCTCCTCTATGTACCCATAATATGTGTCCTTCTGCCCATTGTCGTCTGTTGCATCAAAGCGGACACCACTGTTTTGGTTGGTGCTCTTTTTATCTTGGGCGATCGTGTAAAATGTATTCCCATTTATCTCGTACCCTTGGAAAGTACATATAGTCGAAGATGGACACCTGGCCAACAAGTACAGCTGATCTCCAACAATGGTGTTATTCATGAGATGTGTCTGCAACCAACTGCCGAAAGTCTTCTCGTGTTCCCCTTTAATCCAGGAGTCAGCCTTCCCCGGGTTTTCGGAGCGTAGAATATTCTTGTGTCTCTCGATATACGGAGCCACCACGGTGGAATTGTGTAGAACTGTGTAGTGTGCTTGAGTGAAAGAATGCCCGTCCCTACATACCGTTGCTTTCCTTCCTAGTGTGCCTTTTCCAGTCAGCCTCCCCTCATACCGAGATTCAGGAACACCAATCGGCTTAAGGTCAGGAAGAAAGTCAACACAAAACTCAATGACCTCCTCTGTTCCATAGCCCTTGGAGATGCTTCCTTCTGGCCTAGCACGGTTACGAACATATTTCTTTAAGACTCCCATGAACCTCTCGAAGGGGAACATATTGTGTAGAAACACAGGACCGAGAATTCTAATCTCTTCGACTAGGTGAACTAGGAGGTGCGTCATAATATTGAAGAAGGATGGCGGGAACAACAACTCGAAGCTGACCAGACATTGGACCACATCAATTTGTAACCCTGATAGACTTTCTCGATCGATTACCTTCTGAGAAATTGCATTGAGGAATGCACATACCTTCACAATGGCCAGTCGAACATTTTCCGCTAGAATTCCCCTCAATGCAACCGGAAGCAATTGCGTCATAAGCACGTGGCAGTCATGAGACTTTAGGTTTTGGAATTTTTTCTCTTTCATATTTACTATTCCCTTTATATTCGACGAGAAGCCAGACGGGACCTTGATACTGAAAAGGACTTCAAAAAAGATTTCCTTCTCTTCCTTGGTAAGAGCGTAGCTGGCAGGCCCTTGAAACTGCCCTGGATGCATGCCGTCTCGTCCTTTATGACGTTCCTGGTCCTCCCGTGCTTCCGGTGTATCTTTTGACTTCCCATACAAGCCCAGGAAGCCTAGAATATTCACGCAAAGATTCTTCGTCAGGTGCATCACGTCGATTGCGGAGCGGACCTCATGGACTTCCCAATAGGGTAGCTCCCAAAATATAGATTTCTTCTTCCACATGGGTGCGCGCTTATCAGCGCCGTTCGGAACAGGTTGGCTGCCAGGACCCTTTCCAAAGATTACTTTTAAATCCTTGACCATACCAAATACTTCAGCACCAGTACGGGTGACAGGCTTCGTCCGGGTTTCTGCCTTGCCATTGAAATGCTTGCCTTTTTGCCTTAAGGGATGCTTGGGCGGAAGAAAACGACGATTGTACGGGTACACATTCTTCCTACATTTGTCCAGATATATACTTTCTGTCTGATCCAAACAGTGCGTGCATGCATTGTATCCCTTGTTCGTCTGTCCTGAAATGTTACTAAGAGCAGGCCAATCATTGATGGTTACGAAAAGCAACGCTCGTAGGTCAAATGTCTCCTGTTTGTGCTCATCCCACACACTTACACCTGGTTTGGCCCACAACTGCAAAAGTTCATCGACTAATGGCCTTAGGTACACATCAATGTCGTTGCCGGGTTGCTTCGGGCCTTGGATGAGCACTGGCATCATAATGAACTTCCGCTTCATGCACAACCAAGGAGGAAGGTTGTAGATACATAGAGTCACGGGCCAGGTGCTGTGACTGCAGCTCTGCTCCCCAAAAGGATTCATGCCATCTGTACTTAGACCAAACCATAAGTTCCTTGCGTCACCTGCAAAGTCCCCGAACTCTCTCTCGATTTTTCTCCACTGCCGACCATCAGTGGGGTGCCTCAACTTGTCGTCTTTCTTACGGTCTTCCATGTGCCATCGCAACAACTTGGCATGCTCTTTGTTTCTGAACAGACGTTTCAACCGTGGTATTATAGGAGCATACCACATCACCTTGGCAGGAACCCTCTTCCTGGGTGGCTCGCCCTCAATATCACCAGGGTCATCTTTTCTGATCTTATACCGCAATGCAGTGCATACCGGGCATTTATCCATATTCTCGTACTTCTCACCGCGGTAGAGGATGCAGTCATTAGGGCATGCATGTATCTTCTGCACGTCTAATCCTAGAGGGCAGACAAGCTTCTTTGCTTCGTACGTGCTGGCGGGCAATTCGTTCTTTCTTGGAAGCATCTTCTTCATTAGTACCAGCAACTTTTCAAATGACGAGTCAGTCACACCGGTCTCTGCCTTCCACTTCAGCAATTCCAGTGTGCTACCCAGCTTCTTCTGGCCATCTTCACAAGTTGGGTACAACAATTTGTTGTGGTCCTGTAACATCTGCTCGAACTGCAACCTCTCCTTTTCTGTGTCGCAGCCTCGCCTTGCATCAGAAATGACCCGACCAAGATCATCAGCGGGCTCATCTGGTGCCCGTTCTTCACCCTCTTCTTCATTGTCTTCCATTTCGGTATCAGCGTATTCAGGGAACATAGATCGGTAGTTGTCATCATCGTTCTCTTCTTCATCGCCGTCTTCCATCATAACCCCTCTTTCTCCGTGCTTGGTCCAAACATTATAGCCGGACATGAAACCGGACCGAAGCAGGTGGCTCTGAATGACTCTTGAGGAAGTGTGATCCTTCTCATTCCGACATTCAACACATGGACAAATCATAAAGCCATCCCGCCGCTTGTTCGCCTCGGCCGCAGGCGAAAAGAACGCACGCCTTCTCTGTAAGCGGCAGAGCGTCGGTCACCGTACATCCATGGATGACTCATCTGCATCATAGAACTATATATCAAACGTAATCACGATGCTAAAATTAGTACCACGCGGTCTAAACGAGAAAATAGTTGCTAACCTTTTAGGACACTTGGAAACAAAGAGGAGGAAGCTTAAGTGTGGCTCGGGCACCTCATATCATGTTTGTCTTGTGTGAACTCAAGTGGCATCGCTCTAACAGGCATTTCACCGAATACCTCTAGTGCATATGAAGAGAAAAAAAACTAGCACAAACCTACACCACCTCCCACCAGGAAAAAAACAAGAGAGAGGGGAGAGGGGCTGCCATATATATAGGGCCAGACCATTAGTCCCGGTTTGAGATACAAACCGGGACTAAAGGGGGCACCAGGCCGCAGCAGGCCGCAGACCCCTTTAGTCCCGGTTTGTATCTCAAACCGGGACTATTGGGCCCTAACGAGCCGGGACTATTGGGTGCCGTACGCCGAAACGTTTTCGGGGCGACGTGTCCGGACCATTAGTCACGGCCCAGGCCGCGGCCGGGACTAATGGCCCGGACGAAAGGCCTGTTCTCTACTAGTGTTGGGCTGACATATGACCTGACGTTTGCATGGTGCAGATCCTCTATGCATGCACGTACTTATTCTACCTTGGCTTCATCGATGGATGCATGGCATAAGTACTAACACTGCTAGCTAATGATAAACAAACTAGCTTACCAACTCATCTATTTTTGTATTGCATGCACACAAGGACATATAAATTAAACGCTAGAGATTAGCAGAATTAGAACAATCAAAAGCTAATTTCATTTTAGTCAAATTAATTAATCTACCAAAAATTCGGGTTACCATATATACACAATGGATCCCTGGAAAAACATAATTGTGCCTAAAGTCACAAATATTGTAGAAATGGTAAAACCCCAGATCCAACCTTCATGATCTTGAACCCACACAATAACAATCCCCGAGATCAACGAACCAGCATTGATTGCGAAATAGTGCCAATTGAAGAAAGAGCTCTTTTTGGCTTTCTCTACTTCACCGGTGTCGTCAAATTGGTCAGCTCCAAAGGATGTGATGCAAGGGCTCTGTGCACCATACCCTAAACCAACCATGTACAACCCAATGTGGAATATGATGGTGCACTGAGAAGAGGTAGGGTCTGCCCAAACAATCCAAGTGTGAGGACCAGTTGAGACTAAAGGAAGCCCTGCTGATAGGAGCAACATCATCATTCCCTAAAGCGACAAAATGAAAAAAAGGTAAACAAACATGTTAAGATGGCTATGCTTCTTAGGATGTTATAACTTTGTGCATTTTTTACTCTTTTTCTAATACACATTTAAACACACTTAGATGCTTGTTCTGAGAGAGACAAAAAAAATGCGTTGAATGCACATCTCATATTATAACAATGGATAGGTCCATCTGAAGACTTAACACCAGAATCTAGTGGCATATGGGGTTCTCTTTTCCTTTGAATTGATGTCCTCAACCTGCATGTCGGTCAAGAATAGGAAGCAGATTGTCCAACAAGTCCTTGCCAAAGCCTTGCCTTTTTGTCGAATGTGCACCAGACAGTGTGTCATTTTGTATTAAGAAGAAAGCGGGAACAACTAACAATTGCAAGGATTTGCAATGTGAGAGCTACATGAGCCAACGGTGAGGCCAGGGCCAGGTAAAGAAAAACACCATTTGTGGCATTTGTATCGTTCATTCATCAGAACATCATGATATAATATGATATAATCTACTAAAAAGAAGTTTCTACTCTAGCGGTGTAGATCAGATCTCATTTCTAAATGATTACTTAAAAAAAGGAAACAGTCACTGTCTCTCTTATTATTCAAATCATAAATGGGCATGAGTGGATTTTAGCACTTACAATAATGAAAATCGTGCAGGAGATCAAAGCTGTCCGGTACTTCCCCAGATATGAATCAGCAACGAAGGCTCCAACCAGAGGCACGAGTAGCTAGTACCTTTCCAAGTTCCAACATCTCTTGCAGCAGCCACATTTGTTTCATGTAGGGCTTCTGTGAGATAACTGACTAGGTTTTTTTCCGATCGAAGAATATGCCAGATAGCAGCAGAATGAACAAACTGCAACAAAACAGTTTGCTTTCACTTGGATCTTGCATTGAACACAGAACACAGACATTAAATTCTAGTGTAAATTCAAAAATTATTTTGTTCGGTATCTGAAGAGGTGAAATATGCTCACAACACTGTTGAGACTTGGGATGCATATGAATGGTTAAATGTGAAGTATAAGTCTCATTGTTCAAGTATTTATTCTTCAAAAAACTGTTTACATGTATTTCTATGGTCCTCCAACGGAAGGTCGATTGTAGATGAGTATTGTCCAGTACTAACCTATGGCTAAGGAGGAGGCCTTCCAGTTCCCCGTATGTTTTCTGGAAGCAGGATACCCGCTGATGCAAACAGATCCATCACCTGTATATTCTTCGGTATTCTACATTTCATAGTTAACAAAAGTAACTAACATTATAAGAGCATCTCTAATGGCTGATGTATAATAGGGCACCGTTTTTCCATTATAGAGCACCAGTTTTTGCGTTTTAGGGCACGAAATCAACCGGCGCTTTACCGGCTGACCTATAATAGGGCACGGCATGCTCCAGCGGTTGCCCTATTATGGGGCACGGCTGCCGTGCAACAGCCCCTCTATTCTACATGTGTAAACACATTTGCAATCACAAAATGATAGAAATAACATGAAAGGTTTCCCCTTCTCCAAGGTGTCCCGATTCTTCCACTTCTCATCATGCTCTAGTTCCTTCCAACAATGGTGCAATGTGAAAGGTTTCCCCTTCTTGACTCCCTTCTTCTCACGACCCCTAAACAAATTTTGAGCCATCGTATTCTACAAATGATACAAGAGAGAATTAGCAACCATGACAACAAAGAAGTGCAAGAGAGCAAACAAGCAACCACGAAACCTACCTGATCTTCATCATTGGTGCCACTAGGGTTGAGTCTATTGATGTTGGCCAAACACGCCGCCCACTTTTGACAATCCGTTTGGATTGTGCCCCACTGATGGCGAATGGGCGTCGCGGTTCTCTCACTTCCATGTGGGTTGTGAGCATCAAAGTACTCCTTCATCCTTCTCCAATATTGTTCTTTTGGTTGCTCATTGCCAACGCCGGCGTCAAGGCCCACCTTTTTCCATGCCAAGACAACAATGAGGTCCTCTTGGTTGGTGTAGTTCCCCGATCTCCCCTTCGACGTCCCGGCCACAAAACCCTCATCGTCGGCGTCGAGAGATGCCCCCTCCTCTTCCTCATCAACGTCGTGGGAGCCCACAAAGTCATTGTTCGTCACATTCATAGTGTCCAAGAATGAATGATCATCCAAACTACAAAATAGCGGAGTAAATAGCAATAATTAACACACAAGTACATTGCGTAGAAACAACAATTGGAAAATTGCAAACACCAAGATTCTCACCTTTGCGACATATCATCGAACACCTCGTACTCGGTCTGCTCGACGAACAGCGGCGGCATCTCTTCTCCCACTGGTGGCGGTGGCGGGTCCACAACAAGCTCCTCGACGTCGGCAGAGGGAGCGGGCGGTGCCCTGGCACGCGAGGCCGCGACCTTCTTCTTCTTCTTCACGGCGGCATTGGCGGTGGTTGTCGAACGCTTCGCGCATGCGCCCGCGGCCGCGGTGCCCTTCTTGGACTTCGGCTGCGGCTTCGCGGCGGCCGTCTGGCTCGAATCCGCAGCACCGACGGTCGGCCGGGGCGGGACGAAGGTCGGACGAGGAGGAACGGGTGGTGCCATGGCGTTTGCGGCGGCGGCGGCGGTGGACGCACGGGGAGCCGTCGATCCGCCATCGGACGACGCGGAGTTGGAAGCCCGTGCTCCGGAGGACTCATCCATGGCAGTCCGGTGGCCGCCGGCGGGAGGGGCGCGGCGGATTGCGTGAAAGGCGGCGGCGGAAGGCGGGGGGCGGGAAGTTTCCGTGCGGCAGTTGGGCTTCGCGCGCTCGGCTGGCGGGATATAGGGCAGGGCGTTTGGTGATCTATATTTACATCACCAACCCCCTCTGATGTAAAAAAAAATTAGGGCACGGAGCATAATAGGGCAGCCGCTGGAGGGCGTTTTTTGCCGTTTGGTGACCTAAAAGTTAGGTTTTATATGGCACGGCCAATTTTACATCGGCCATTAGAGATGCTCTAAGTCTCCCCCATCTAACTTTGCAAAGATATAACCCTAAAAAAACTTTGCAAACATGTGTCAGTAGAGAAATGTGCACAAAATAATAATGCTTATGAACAGAGGAAGGACTGGTAATAAATAAATACGATTATCTTCTTACGATGGGAAATCATTGATTTGGACAGTTCAACATTTGACACATCAAACAACTTCATTTGATGTTCCTTTACTACGAACTACCTCAAATAGCTCAGTGACAAATACCATGATTACGAAACAAAATCTATCACTTTCTAGAAAAAACAGAACAACGTTTATCTTTCGTGGATAAGTTGATTGAAAGTTCGCAATTAGGGATGGCAATGGGCCCGTTCCCCGTATACCCGTGGGAAATTCATCTATTAGGGGATAGGTATGGGAAACTTTGATCCCCGCCATGTTAAACGGGGATGGGGATTAAAAGGTCTCCCCATCCCCGTTCCCCGCCATTCCCCGTTATATACACGTATACATATAAATTAGTATACTTTTATATTTAAGTTGTTACAGTATTGTATTGAGTATGGTCTGTTTTAATAGTATTCAACATATGATACTATTTTTTTATCGTTTTACCACATATGTGATACACAAGTTGATTTAGCTTCTTAACGGGGAACCCGATCCCCGCCCCAAACCTAGCGAGGATGGGGATGGAAGAAAATGCTTCCCGATTGTTAAATGGGGATGGGGATGAGAAGGCATTCCCCGGCGGGGAGCAGACCCGTTGCCATCCCTTCAAAATGGATGTTTATCCAACAAGAACGGTAATCACGCCTAAATAGCCCCTGTTTCAGTCAAGCACCCGTCAAATCAACCAGCAGACCTCTGAAGCAAGTCAACGTCAGCAAATTTCACACCAACAAGCAAATCCAGTTTATGTAAGTAATTTCAACTAGTCAATCGATGTTTAAACTTGAGAATTGCTTCGTGTTCCAATGGAATACATCCAATCCAAAGTGCACCAGGATTCTAAAAGCGGCAGCACCCCTGTGGGGCTCACCTGTTAGTCATAAAAGCGCATTTATACATTTCAATTTTCGTTTTTGATCCTGTGCTAATTCAGTATTTTGCAAGAGCCAATCAAACAAGTGCATTTTAATCTGGACGAGCCCCACAGGAACCAGCGATTTTGACAGAATTGACCTTTTTGAATTTTTTGCATAAAATAGATCCAAATTCAAAACATTTCACGATCTAACCCTTTTATACCACGCCCGGCCCTGGGGCGCCATACTACACTACACGACGCCCTGGACAAAGACGTCGTAGAGCGCGCCACGTGGACACGGACGGGCCCACATTTGCTGGGCTAATCCTTGCATGTACATGCATCGGATGCATACCTCTTGCATGTTGTGGGCCTGCTTAATTAGGCAACGGCGCCACCAGTAATTACATGCATGCACGTAAGTACAAGCTGCACTAGTGTTTGTGATGGCTATATGCTATATGAGCTAGCTAGATATCTCACTAAAGCATCAAGATTCACTAGATATTATCTCCATGTGTGAATCTCTTGCATATGATTTTTCATTCAAACCGTATTTTATCCAGTGGTCGATATTTTCCAAAAGTTGTTGGACTAAAGTCGACTTTTATCCCGTGGTCGACATTTAGTGTTGTTCTCACATAATTAGGTCAATATTGGTACATTCGTATACAACGACAAATAGCACGTCTTTGCCGAAGTCGTCGGTATCCTTCCATTTCTAACCATCGCTAGCGCCGACGAGCACATGTACCTTCAAAGACACATGTTATAAGAAAACTGTTTGATTTTGCATGTTCCAAAATATTTTTGAATTCAAATTTAATTGGTTTTGGTATAAAATATATTATTCTTATATTTTGTTTATGCACTTTTGATCATGGCTCCATGATTTTATTGGAAGTCTTAGTGAAAAAAGTAGAAAACCTAATTTATGTTGCTCCACGATTGGCACTTTCAAAATATCGGACTTAACTTTTTGTGCAAATGAAATACTTTTCTATTAAGTATGTTTACGTATTTTTTTCTTATATTTTATTGTACATTAAAATCACGTACCATGAAAAAAGTGCATAAACAAAATATTATTTGCAACTGGCCTCTATTTTTTCCTTGCTAGAATATAGGCTATATGTAGAATTATAATAGTCTACTAAGTATCTTATTTTTAGCTAATACCCGTCGTAGTTAAGCTTGAAATATATCATATACTAGGCAACTTGGCGCGGCGACACGCCGCACCCGTGTAGTTATTAATTGTGGTTATTTTTTGTGTTATACCTGCAAGAAGAGAAACGCTTTTGGTGCGATAATTAATTAGACCATGATGCATGTTGGCAGTAGCTAAACTCATATGAACACTAAAAATGATTATTCTGAATCATATTCGACATTAGGAACAGTAATCAAGTTAGTGCATTCTTTTGTGCAGAATAGAAGACATCAGTTCACTAATTTGATGAAAATGGATTTAACTAAGATTATGGTCGCTATTCTCAATCTAGACAACCCACTGTTCTAGGTCATGAAAGGCATGTAAAATGACACTTTGATAAGCCATAGTTAAAATTCCACATTATATTTTCTGTAAATGGCAGCTCTACACGCTAAATACCAAACCGGCAAAGGGAAAATATCATAAATATTGTTAGAAACAGAGCTGGGAAATGTAGACTAATTACATTGTTATAATTGTAGGAAAAATTGACACTGAATCTTTTTTCCATCGAAACATGCAACCAGCCTAATTAACATGAACGTAATCCATTTTTTCTAAAAAAATAAAATTTCGATAGTATATTCATGACATAAACGCAAAGATTAAGTTCTGGTAAATAATTAAATAAAAAACAGAATTGGCGAAGGACATTCACATAGTAACAACATATGATTATAGTCGAAGCAAATACCCTCCAGAGTTGAGTACAAATTGAGAAGTCCCCAGCAAGCTCCGCACGACAATTCATATTAGTGTATCCGAGACAACAGCACAAGTATAGCACAGAAAATACTTCATCACGCCTTTCTCAGCCTGCTTTGCAAGACAATTGAGCTGAAAAAACAGTTCAAGTAGTATAGCACAAATGCGAAGATTTTGACAAAAACAGTAAAAATAGAGAAACGATGGCAAAAAGAGAACAAACTGACCTTCAGCTTGCCCACGGAGATAGAGGACAATGAAACTCCTCTTACGACGATTGGAAGCAGCTTCGCATTGGTCGACCAAAGGTATAGGTAAAACTGTACAAACAGAAAAGAAAACATGTAAATGGGCTGGCTTACATTTGAGTACTATCAAGGTTAAGCGGGACCGAACAACTTAAAATTGCACAATTTGAGATTGCAAATCCATCTGATGGAGTTGGATAAGAACCGAGATGTAGAGCAGCAGCAGGTAAATCCAACAGTGGAGCGGCATTTCCAGAGGAAGATGGGATATCTACAGAAAGGAGCATCCAATACAGAAGTTAAAAAAGCAGTAAAAAATAGAGGCAGCAGCAGTATAATGATAAACCGAGAAGAAAACAAAATCTGAAACTAATCATGCATATCGATATACAGGCAAAACCAATTACAATGGCAGGTAAATCCCTACCGTATTACATCATCTAATTTACGCAAATCACAGACAAAAATATGCCCAACTATTTGACAGCGGAAAGTTAACTACTCAGAAATAATATTGCACATTGAAACATGATGATTGAAATCTAATCAAATGACAGAACGACAGACACCATTTCAGAGAAGGAAAAAGAAGCAACAATGACAGAACCTGACGGAGCCGAGCAATGGTGGACATGCCGCTTCCCTTGGCGAATTTCACGACGGCGGCGCAATCGATCCGCAGACGTCAATGGAACCAACGCAGGACCTACATATAGTAAATAACTAAGAGAAAGTGGCATGGAAGAATTTTTTTTTTGGAAAATGACGAATTACAGGTATGCTACAATGGCAGCGAACTGAGCTCGTGGATGGGCGGATGCTTGATTACCAGGTCGTAGGTGGCGGGCTCGACGTAGCCGGGGGACCCCTCCTCCCCGGTGTGCAGCGGCGCGCCGCATCTGAAGCAGCAGGAGTTTCATCCTTCTTCAATTGTTACAGAACTATAGGAGCTAATCAATACTCTGGGCTGTATGTATATGCTGAGCTGAAGTAATTAACAACATTAACATATGGG
Source organism: Poa pratensis (assembly GCA_947311845.1). Classification (NCBI taxonomy): domain Eukaryota; kingdom Viridiplantae; phylum Streptophyta; class Magnoliopsida; order Poales; family Poaceae; genus Poa; species Poa pratensis. The sequence continues at coordinate 22,213,985 of CAMZMU010000073.1, forward strand.
ATAGCCGGAAAGAAACTACACAATCAGGACAAAAAGTAGCTTGCATACATCAACATATTTTGATTTTTGAGAGTTCAGAAATACATTCATCACTCAATGGTATCCATGAAGAAAAGTTGTTTTAAACGATGAAATAGACCTGTGATAAGCTAGTGGAGTTGCGTAGTACTCAACCTTAGCAATATTGTTTCTTATTTCAGGAAAAAGATAAAATAATCGTAATTGGATCCAGTAACCTGCTAATCAACCAATCTTGGATGCAGTCGCAGGATATGTACTTTTCATACTACATCTAGTATAGATAGATCTGTGGCATGACACATAATATGGATGTGAACCCATCTATAAATTTATCAGTGATCATCGTAAAATAATCAACATAACAATTGAAGTAAACTGTGGCGAAAATACGGGGCGTTGAATTGGGGAATCTGAATTAACCTGATACGTCGAGTGGACCAAAACAGACTGTTGAGGACAGCGGCAGCTCCAGACTCGTCCTTGCCATCACGTGCAGTACCTGCAGGCGATGAGCATGGTCGTTTGGGCCTGCAAATTCATCATTTCCCTGGCTCCGCATCCGGAGGAGAGCGGGTCAGCCTCCCGGATGAGGGTTGACCCCTATTTTCATGGATTTGTGCGGAGAGAAAGATGACCGCGAAGAACACGTGAAGAACGAAGAACACAAAGAAAGGGGAAATCAACACACAAGGGTAAATAGCAAGTAGCAACCCGGCAAGACTCGATTGGTAACAGATCCCCTAGGGCAGCCCCCAATCCTCCTCTCCCAAGCACACCTTACTCTTAGAATTGTTTGTCCAATTGGTCAACCAACCAATCCAATCTAGCCACTCAAAGAGGGAAGATTAGCAAGTAATCGCAACTACAAGCGGAGCCTTGGTATCCACGCAGGGATCTTCTCCTCAAGAGGAGGCCTTGGTTCATCTCCACATGTGGAGGCCTTGATTTATCTCCATAGGAGGAAAGAGACACTTTGAGAAGAAGGAGTAAGGCTCTACTGTAGTTCTCAAATCATAGTCTAACCCTAGATCTAGTCCAAGGAGTGCTATTTATAGTCTAGATCCAAAACGAGGCGAAAGGATAAGATTACACGGGTCCTGTCCCGAACTCATGCCCGCACTGGCGGTAGTACCGCTGGGTCAACCGGTGGTACCGCCGGTGCGGGCAGGCGTCGCTGCTTCCCACGTCGCCGGTACCAGTTGGTACCGCCACTGGTGTCGCTGGCGGTACCGGAAGTCGCGTCCGAAGTGCTGTTCTGGCGGTAGCTGGGGCGGTAGCACCGCCGACGTGGGGATCGCCCATCCCACGTCCCCGGTACCGCCCGGTACCGCTGCCGGTGCCGCTGGTGGTACCGCCGGCGTGGGTTGTGGCCTTGCTGACTGGGCCAGGGGCGGTAGTACCGCTTAACCCGGTGGTAGTACCGCCGCCTGGGGTTTCTTCTTCCTTCTTGTCTTCTTCTTCCTTATCATCTTGGCTCGATCCTTGTCCATCTTCAGCGCTTCCTTGGGAGTCTTCAAGTCCATCATAGCTGAGCACACACAAGGTATCGGAATGAAGTAGCAAGCCATTCAAGGAAGTGTCAAGGTCACATATAGATAGGAGTGAATTCACCTTATCATGGATAGCTTTGACTCTTGCTCTTGTCATTGGCCACTTGTTGTAGGAGCCGTAGGGCGCTACATCATCTCCCCCCCCCTTGGAAAAGAGTCGTCCTCGACTCTTGGTCATCCTCATCGCTTGATGTTCCAAGGTATGGCGATAGGTCGGCGACGTTGAAGGTGTCATGGACCAAGTGTTTGGAGTTGGAGATGTCGATCTTGTAGGCATTGTCGTTGATGCGCTTGATAACCTTGAAAGGTCCATCTCCACGAGGGTGAAGCTTGGACTTCCTTGCATCCGGAAAGCGATCTTTGCGAAGGTGTAGCCAACAAGGTCTCCTTCTTCAAATATCATGGCGCGCTTGTGTTTGTTCATCTTCGTAGCATGGTCTTTGTTGTGCTTCTCAAGCGTAGTTCTTGTTTCCTCATGGAGCTTCTTCATGTAAGCGGCTCGCTTGTCGAAGTCCATGTTAACTTGCTCACGGAGTGGAAGTGGTAGCATGTCGAGCGCGGTGTAGGGGTTGGAGCCATAGACGACCTCGAAGGGTGTTCTCTTGTTGCGCGGTGAAGTGCTCGATTGTAGGCGAACTCGGCGTGTGGGATGCACTCTTCCCAATTCTTCAAGTTAGGCTTGATCAACACACGAAGGAGTGTAGATAGGCTTCGGTTCACCACTTCGGTTTGGCCATCGGTTTGAGGGTGGTATGCGGTGGAGAATAGTTGCTTGATTCCCATCTTGGCCATCAAAGTCTTCCAAAAATAGCTCACGAACTTGGTCACGATCCGACACAATGGTCTTTGGCACTCCATGAAGACGGACGATTTCCCTGAAAAACAAAGTAGCAATGTGTGAAGCATCGTCGCTCTTGTTGCAAGGTATAAAGTGTGCCATTTTAGAGAAGCGATCAATGACGACAAAGATGGAATCCTTGTTTGTTTTAGTGCGTGGGAGTCCTAAGACAAAATCCATAGCTATATCGGACCATGGGTGATGTGGAATAGGCAAAGGTGTGTATAACCATGAGAGTTTAGAGTAGACTTAGCTTTGAGACATGTAGAACATCGTCGAACTAGGCGTTCCACATCACGCTTCATTCTGGCCAATAGTAGTTGGTGGGAGCATGGCGTAGGTCTTGTCGCGTCCAAAGTGACCCATGAGTGTTCCTCCATGAGATTCCTTCAAAAGGACCAAACGAAGCGAAGACTCGGGTATACATAGTTTGTTAGCCTTAAACAAGAAACCTTTGTGCAAATAGAAATCACCAATTCCTTTGTGCTCCGAACATTGAGCGAAAATGTCTCCAAAGAAAGCATCGGTAGCATACAACTCTTTAATCTCATCCAAACCCAAGACACTAATGTCAAGACGTGTAAGTAGGTTGGCCTTGCGGGATAGAGCATCCGCGACCACATTGTCTTTACCTTTCTTGTATTTGATTACAAAGTGAAAGACTCAATGAACTCAACCCACTTAGCATGTCTTTTGTTCAAATTTGTTTGACTTTTCAAATATTTCAAGGATTCATGGTCGGAATGAATGACAAATTCCTTAGGACGAAGGTAATGTTGCCACACATCCAAAACACGAACCAAAGCAAATAACTCTTTGTCATAAATGGGGTAATTCAAGCGAGCTCCATCTAGTTTCTCACTATGGTATGCGATGGGTCTACCATTTTGCATAAGCACTCCACCAATGCCCAATCCACTTGCATCGCATTCAATCTCAAATGTCTTAGAGAAATCCGGAAGGGCAAGGAGTGGTGCTTCGGTTAATAACCGTTTGAGCTCATTGAAAGCAAAATCATGTGCATTGCCCCAAATGAAAGGTACATTTTTCTTTGTAAGTTCATGGAGGGGGCAAGCAATTGTGGAAAAATCCTTGATGAAACGGCGGTAAAATCCGGCAAAACCAAGAAAACGTCTCAACTCCTCAAGTGACATCGGAAAAGGCCAAGTCCGAATTGCTTGTATCTTGCATCATCAACTTCAACTCCATCCGAAGAAACAACAAAACCCAAGAAAACAAGTTTGTTGGTGGCAAAAGTGCACTTAGAAAGATTTGCATAAAGCTTTTCATTGCGAAGAACCAACAAAACTTGAGCAACATGAGAAGTGTGCTCTTCCAAAGATTTGCTATAGATAAGGATGTCGTCAAAGTATACCACAACAAATTTCCAATGAAAGGACGCAAAACATGATTCATGAGACGCATAAAAGTAGAAGGTGCATTGGAAAGACCAAATGGCATGACGAGCCACTCATAAAGACCAAGCTTTGTTTTAAATGCGGTCTTCCATTCATCACCTTCACACATTATTTGGTGATATCCACTTTTAAGATCAATTTTGGAGAATATAGCGGAACCACAAAGCTCATCAGCATATCATCAAGTCGAGGGATAGGATGGCGATACCGAACGGTTATGGCGTTGATGGGGCGACAATCCATGCAAAGGCGAAGAGTGTTGTCGTGCTTGGGTACCAAGATGACGGGCACGGCACACGGACTCAAGCTCTCGCGGATATGTCCCATGGCAAGAAGTTCTTGTATTTGCCGCTCGATCTCCTTTGTCTCTTCGGGGTTGGTGCGGTAAGGAGCGCGGTTTGGTAGCGGTGCGCCGGGAACAAGGTCGATGCGGTGCTCGATTCCGCGTAGAGGAGGTAGTCCCGGTGGCACTTCTTGAGGGAAGACATCTTCAAAGTCCTTCAAAAGAGACAACAAAGAAGGAGGAAGGTTTGTGAAAGTGTTAGTCATAGAAACTTCACCCTTGCATATGAGCACATAGTGGAGGGTGGATGGGTTTCTCTCAACTCCCTCATCTCTCTTTTGTGGCAAATAGTGTAAGTTTTGTGGGAACTCTCTTTGAAGTGTCACACTCATTTGGCTTGTGGCTCTCACTCACTTTATGGTGGGTCTCTCGCTCACCACTCATCTCACTAGACGAACGATCTTGTTGTGCCCTTGCAATAGTCTTGGCGTTGTCGGCGATGACTTGACTTGGTGTCATGGGACGAAGGACGAAGGTCTTGTCGTTGTTCTTGAAGCTATAGTAGTTTGTCCTTCCATCATGCATAGCACCCTTGTCAAATTGCCATGGACGCCCAAGGAGTAAGTGACAAACGTTCATAGGCACAACATCACAATCAACCGTATCTTCATAGGCTCCAATCTTGAAGGACACTTGCACCATGTGTTGAATCTTGACGGCTCCGGTATCACTCAACCATTGCACATGGTAGGGATGTGGGTGCTTCTTGAACTTCAAGTTGAGCTTATCACAAAGTTCTTTGCTCGCTAGGTTGTGGCAACTTCCACCATCTATGATGACCTTGATGGACTTTCCATTGATTCCCGCTCTAGTGTGAAACAAGTTGCATCTTTGGTCTTCTTCTACTTGAACATTGGTGGTTAGAGCTCTTGCCACAACCAAGGAAGGGTTGTTGTCGCCATCACAATATATCTCACTTTCTTCTTCTTGAGCACTTTGCATTGTGGCGACCTTGTTCAAAGCATTGTACTCATCTTCACTCATAGATTCATACTCTCCCATGTCATTGATGATCATGACCTTCTTGTTGGTGCACTCAAAAGATTTGTGCCCTTGTCCGCCGCACTTGTAGCATTGCAAAGTCTTGTGCCGGACGAAGATCCTTGAGGCGCCTTGGAGGGGAGGTACTTTCTTGAAAGGTTGAGGCGCTTGAGGTGTCGATGTAGAGACTCTTGGAGGACCTCGAGTGTTCGCTTGAGGAAGAGCTTGTGAAGGTGTAGGAGTTGACGAAGAAGGCTTGTTGGCGAAGAATGCCTTTGTCTTGAGGTATTTGAGCTCTTCAAGCACGTGGCGCTCGGCCTTGGAAGCTTGATGTACTAGCTCAACCAAAGAGGCATATGGTTGGAACTCCACGATCTTCTTGATGGGATAGTTGAGGCCATTCATGAAACGAGCCATGGATTGCTCTTCGTACTCGTTGACATTGGCTCTCATCATGGAGATTTCCATTTCCTTGTAGTACTCGTCAACCGACTTCAAACCTTGCTTCAACTCTTGCAACTTCTTGTATAAGTCTCTAGTGTAATGGCTTGGCACGAAGCGCTTGTACATTGTTTCTTTCATTTCAACCCAAGTGTCAATTGGTTGTTGGTGGTTAGCGACGCGAGCATCTTGTAGTTGTTCCCACCACAAGAGGGCATACTCTTCAAACTCCATCGAGGCTAAGGCAACCTTCTTGATGTCGGAGAAGCGTTGCACGCGGAAGATCTTGTCAACCTTGAGTACCCATGAGAAGTAAGCTTCCGGATCACTTGTGCCGTAGAACTTGGGTATGTCAAAGCGGACGTTGGTCAAGTCATCATAGTCGTCACGTGGCCACCACGTGGGAATGCACGTCCACGTCTCCTTCGATTGAGTCCATCACCATTGTGTTGGCTTGACTCGTTATCACTTGACTCGGAACGTTGGTGTTGGTGACGATCATGAGGAAGCTCTTGACGAGGCGCATGTTGAGGAGGTAGCTCTTGTTGAGGAACGGGTTGTTCGACATTGTTCGCATTGTCATGGTTTTGATGACGTGGCCTTGGAGGATGACGAGGGTGACGTCCTTGTTCACCAAAGTCATTCGCACCCGGAACGCCATTGTCATTAGCCAATGGGTCATGACGATCACGTTGGCGGTGGTGGTGATGGTATGCGTTCGCGACGTCATCATTTTGGTGAGGTTGTTCTTGATGCGCATTGGCATTGTTCGCGTGAAGATCATGTGGTTGTTCAACGTAGGAGGAGGTCGTTCATGGGCGTCGCGCCTTGGATCATGTTGACGTTCTTGTCGAGGTTCATGACGTCCATGACGTGCTTGTGTCGACCTTGAGGTGCTTCTTGTACGGCTTGAGTGTGAAGAAGCTCGTTGTCGCAAGGTTGTTGATAGCTTCGGTCAACCGCTCCATATTTGCTTCTTGAGCATGCATGCGGTCGTTGAAGGTGTTGTCTTGATTTTGAAGACGGCGCTCGAAGCGTCCTAGGTTATCACGAAGAAAGTGTCGCATGCCACAAGCTCCGATTGTGTGACATAGCCATGATCACCGCGAACTCCACCATGGATTTCCTCATCCGAGCTTGAGCTTCCGTTTGTACTTCCCCTAAACATTTTCTCAAGATCAAGTGAGATATGTGGTAAGGAAAAACCAAGACAAACTATATCCCAAGTATAATGTGGCTTGAGAGGAGAGTATCCGGTTCTAACACCCAACACACACACTTATGAGGATAGGAAGGTATGAAGTGGCAAACGAAACAAGCAAACCCGCGACAAGTATATTGTCAAAGGTAGAGAAAATCCACAATGATCAAATTACCAAAGAAACTCCAACCACAAAGTATCAAGAAACACACACAAAAGCGAATGATGGGGTTGGGCGACCAAAGGGCGAGCACTCGAAGATAGACAACCTAACGAAGACTACGTGCTCAAATGTCACCCAACACAAGAAGGACGCTAGCTCAATTGCTTTTTGTGGGCAACGGATTTGCACAAGAGTTAACACTCACACTCACTTTGGCGGTCTTAGCTTTGTCGCAACCTACAAGAGATGAACTTGGCACCACTTGATTCTTTTCTCTTTTTTTTTTGATTTTTGCTTTTTGACGATGATTCCTTCTCTTTTGCTAGTGCCAAGCTCTCTAACGATACACACTCGCCAATACTTGAAGACAAACACTCAACACGTGCAATGCCTCGCAATATCACCGAGCTAGTCCAATAGGTCAAGGTACACGAAAGGAAGAAGGGCTCACAACGGATTATGATGGTGGGGAATGTCGAGTCCTTGGTGGCGTCGTCGCTTGGCGTTGATGATGCGTTGCTGCGGAAGCTTGTCGATGTCGTAGACGTAGGCACACCAAGAAAGGACTCAAACCAAAGAGGAAATGCCAAAACGAACCGAGGAAAAGAAAAATTTCTGAAAAATTGGCCCTGGCGGTAGTACCGCTTAACCCGGCGGTAGTACCGCTGCTCTCGAATCTGCTCGAGTTTGACTCGATTTTGGGAATTTGGGCTCCAAAACTTCCTCGAATCCGTGGGAAATTGGCAAAATTAAGGCTAGGGAACGCAAACAAAGGTGGAGGGGGTCCTAAAGCAACAGATCCATGGACAAAAACTACCAAAAACGCAACGAATCGGCTCGAATCAAGGCAAGGCTATTTTTGGTGGAAATTTTCGAATTTCTCAAAAACGAAGAAAAATTTGGTGGATTTTGGTGGAAACACAAATCAAATCCGTGTCAACCTAGAGCTCTGATACCATATGATGAGGGTTGGTCCCGATTTTCACGGATTTGTGCGGAGGGAAGATGAACACGAAGAACACGCGAAGAACGAAGAACACAAAGAGGGGAAATCAACACACAAGGGTAAATAGCAAGTAGCAACCCGGCAAGACTCGATTGGTAACAAATCCCCGAGGGCAGCCCCCAATCCTCCTCTCCCAAGCACACCTTACTCTTAGGATTGTTTGTCCAATTGGTCAATCCAACCAATCCAATCTAGCCACTCAAAGAGGGAAGATTAGCAAGTAATCGCAACTACAAGCGGAGCCTTGGTATCCACGCAGGGATCTTCTCCTCAAGAGGAGGCCTTGGTTCATCTCCACATGTGGAGGCCTTGATTCATCTCCATAGGAGGAAAGAGACACTTTGAGAAGAAGGAGCAAGGCTCTACTTAGTTCTCAAATCATAGTCTAACCCTAGATCTAGTCCAAATAGTGCTATTTATAGTCTAGATCCAAAACGAGGCGAAAGGATAAGATTACACGGGTCCTGTCCCGAACTCATGCCCGCACTGGCGGTAGTACCGCTGGGTCAACCGGTGGTACCGCCGGTGCGGGCAGGCGTCGCTGCTTCCCACGTCGCCGGTACCAGTTGGTACCGCCACTGGTGCCGCTGGCGGTACCGGAAGTCGCGTCCGAAGTGCTATTCTGGCGGTAGCTGGGGCGGTAGCACCGCCGACGTGGGGATCGCCCATCCCACGTCACCGGTACCGACCGATACCGCTGCCGGTGCCGCTGGTGGTACCGCCGGCGTGGGTTGTGGCCTTGCTGACTGGGCCAGGGGCGGTAGTACCGCTTAACCCGGCGGTAGTACCGCCGCCTGGGGTTTCTTCTTCCTTCTTGTCTTCTTCTTCCTTATCATCTTGGCTCGATCCTTGTCCATCTTCCGCGCTTCCTTGGGAGTCTTCAAGTCCATCATAGCTGAGCACACACAAGGTATCGGAATGAAGTAGCAAGCCATTCAAGGAAGTGTCAAGGTCACATATATATAGGAGTGAATTCACCTTATCATGGATAGCTTTGACTCTTGCTCTTGTCATTGGTCCACTTTTTGTAGGAGCCGTAGGGCGCACTACATCACTCCCCGTGGCGGCGCCGGCGGCGCATCTGGAGGAACCGGTCGGCGTCCTCCTTGTGGAGGAGCGCAGGAACCGCACCGCACCGGCGAGTATCGGGGGCAGCCGAGCCGGGTAGGATGGAGGTCGGGGATAAGGAGAGGAGCTCGAGGCCGGGCTGGTTCGTCGTCGACGACGGCCGGTAGGGGCTGCTAGGGTTCCGCGTGCGGCGGCTCGACTGGAGACGCAGGAAGGCGGGGTCGGCGCGATTCCGCTGCACACGCGGCGTTCCGGCACGGCAGACTCGGCGAGGAAGGAGAGGGTGCGACGGCCGAGGTTGCTGCGTGCTTCGATTCGTGCGGCAAGGAGCAGTACGGCGGCAGCGGGCGTCGGCGGTTGCGGCAAGTTCGGGACGACGCGGGAGAGAGGAAAGCAGGAGAGGGAAGTGTGCGGGCATTTTTCCAGATAGGTCCTTGGGTTTCCCAAATTTACATTTTAGTCCTTCGCAGGGGGGTTACCGAGAAAGTGCGCGTTAAAAATCGTGCGAATCGGTAGGATACCGGCTAGCAGCGAGCAACGTCGTCTGCGATGCGCGTTAATTTTCGTGCAGACGCTGCGGAACTGGAGGCGACCAGTTGATCCGGGTGACGCCGCGCGCCAAAATTCGTGCGAGCATAGCACCGCGCTCGGCTGGTGACCAGGTGCGGAAGCTGTAGGCCGTCGATCATCGATTGGATGGACTGGATCTGTTACTGTAGCTAGAAAAGTTCCTAGCTACAGTAGCTACAGTACCAGAAGCGCTGAGAGGCCGTTGCCTTGTCCGTCCTTTATATCTAGTGTTATGCATGATACAAGTTTAGCTTAAGGTCATATCTATATAGCTTAAGGCCACGTTGTAGCAGTAGCTAATACCCGTCGTAGACTCGTAGTTAAACTTGAAATATATCATATATGCATGTTGCATGGAGGCCACAGCAGAAAGTCAAAGCTAAACGCGGGCGACCTTGAATGCAACCTCGCATGGCGCATTGGGCCATGGCGCCATGCGTCATGCAAAAAAAATGTTGGCCCTTCCATGTCTACTTGGCGCGCATCGCGACGTCTTTGTCCAGGGCGTCGTCCGGTGTAGCATGGCGCCCCAGGACCGGGCGCTGTGCAAAAGGGTTAGATTGTGAATTGTTTTGAATTTAGGTCCATTTTGTGCAATAAAATCAAAAAAGGGTCAATTTCATTAAAATTGCCACGGGAACAAATCTAGAAAACTGGTTTTTTTAATCACACAACTGAACATGTGCGTGCATTTTGGTCAAAAACCGGACACGTCATCTGGTTTTGGATGGAGACTTCCGGTTTTGGATATTAGGAGGGTTGTTTTGCAAAAATCGCTGTCGTGGGCGCTCCATGCAAGTGTTCGACGAAATGCCGAGCGTGACCGAGCGCCGCCGCCGCGCCCCTGCTCGCCGCCGAGCGCCAGCCAGGCGCCGCCATCGCGTCCTTGCTCGCGGCCCTGCTCCGGGCTGGCGCCGCCGCGCCCGAGCGCCCCTGCTCGCGGCCCAGCTAGAAACCCTATGAATCCTTCAACCTTGATGGAACAAACAAACAGAAAGACCAAAAATTCCATGGAGAGGGGATGAGAGGACGCAAGTACCTCCGGCTGCGTCACGCTCACTAGCAGGATCTGCTCCTCGTCGCCCTCCACCAACAACCCCATGAATGCAGCTTTGGAAGTTCCGGCGGCTTGTTGTTCCGTTCAACGAAAACTTCGCAGCCTCTGTGAAATAGTGAGTTGATTTTCTCTCTTGGAGCAACTGGAACGGCCACTGCTAGTACTAATCCAAGAAGAAGGGAGACGACGAAACAGGGTTGACTCTGCTTCTGCTGCCGCTGCCGCTTCCTAGTAGCTACTGTCCTACAGAATACAGAATAGTACTTCCTCCGTGCACAAAATGATGTCTTAACTTTGTCCAATTTTACATTTATCTAAACATATTTTATGTGTAGATAAATGTAAATTTAGACAAAGTTGAGACATTTTTTTGACGGAGAAAGTAGTTTTTTTTACAACAAAATAGACAATACTAGTTGACGGGTCGGCTTTGTTATTGGTGATACAACAATCGAAGCCTCCAAAGTGTAACAACAACTGGAGAGTTGATTTTCTGAGCAGCCACTCAGCTACAACACCCTTGTGCCCTGTCTGGGCTGTTCCCAAGGTGCATCAAGGTCTGTGCTAACTCTTTTTTTTCCTCTCAGACAATATATTTTTTATCTTTCAAATTATACAATCTTTGAATTTGAAAGTACGAAGTTCACTGAAATATTTGAGATGGAATATAAGAAAATTAGCTGAGGGTCTTTACGGCGTTAAATATATAAATATATATATTAAATGAGTTGTTTTTTAAATTAAATATTTTAAAAATTGAGCAAAAATCACATAGTAATTCTAATGTTTCAGTGGCCTACAAAGTTTCAAATTCATATGTCGTATTGTTTGAGCTAAAAAAAGTGGTTGTGCATGTGTCATGTGGTTTGGTTAGAGCATCTTCTTTTCTACTAGCTTGCTAAAAAGGCTTATATTGTGAAACGGGGAGAGTATTTTTTTAGATGCACCGAGTACAATTTCTAAGCATATATTATTTCGAATAGCCTGTTGCGGAGATTCAAGATTGACGAAGTCAACATAGAAGTCATGTTATCAAAGGAACATCACCTTGCACCGAGACATATAGAGTTAGACGTAGGGTTTGATCAATTGTGGATTGAGGGCACAACCACTTTCTAATCTCCCAACCACAAGTTGGTTCTCTTAGCTTTTTATTATTGGTGTATTTGACCATTATTTTATTTCTTAAAACGTTGTCAATTATAACTACATGCATCGTGAACTACGAAGCAGATGGTCTAGTTGTGTGCCAACAACACGATAGTGGAGACATGTAAGAAGATCTCACCATAGTGGTTAGAGTAGGGAGGTGAAGCCATGGAAAGAGATCTCAGTTCTCACCATTGAAAAGTATAAAGCCATATTAGTAGCCATATTGGCAGGCTTGTGCTTGCAGTTTCCATGGTTGGAGACTTCATCAATGTCAACTTTGCGTACATAATCGGTTTCTTTCTGACGTTCTAGAGGAGGATGTTTATATTGTTGAGTGTATAAGTAGATTGCCCTCCCTTTCCATCAGATCGGTCTTTTGGAATAGTGGTCAGCGCATGAAACTTGACATGGTATCAGAGCACAAGGTTTGCTCTCCTCCTCCCACCCACACGTCGTAGCAACTCCACCGTCGCCGGCCTGCCGTGCCGCTGCCGCCGTCACCGGCCTGCAGCGTCGCCGCCGCCGCTTCCGGCCGTCGTCTCTGGCCTGGCGCCGCCATCCCCGGCCTGCGCGCTGCCGTCCCGACCTGCCCGTCCCCGCCCCGTCCAGCTGCTCCTCCAGCCTGCTCCTCCGGCTGCCTCCCCGCCCCGCCCGGCTGCTCCTCCAGCCTGCTCGTTGCCGGCCTTGCCCCGCTCCTCCCCGCCATCATCGGCTTGCTGCCGCTGCTCGTCGTGCAGCCGTGCCGCCGTGGACGGGCGTGCTCGTTGCCGGCCTTGCCCCGTCGCGGCCGCCGCCGCCCCGTCCCACCCCGGCCTTGCCCCGCTCCTCCCCGCCCCGGCCGCTGCCGGCCGCCGCCGTCCCACCCCCGGTCGCCGCCGAGCTCGGGACTGGCTCTCCTCTGCTCCTGCCGGGCTCTCCATTGCCGCATCGAGCAGGTGAGCAACGGTGCTGGTTTGATCTACTTTCTCTCTCTTCAGTAGTTCACTTTTAAAAAAAAACAAAAAAAATTCAGAGAGCCCGCGATGTCCTCTTCGGGCTATGTTGCTGTTCCTCGGTGCTCTGTGATCTTTGATGGCACCAACTACGCCGAGTTTGTGGGCTTTATGCGCATCCACATGCGCGGCCTCCTGTTGTGGGGCGTTCTCTCTGGCGAGGTCTCTTGTCCGCCGTGCCCCGTTGCTCCTGTGGCTCCTACTCCACCGGTGCCACCTGCTCTTGCCGCTGATGCTTCTGAGGCTGATCGTGCTGTCGCCAAGGATGCTGATGATCTTGCAGTTGAAGCCTATGACCAGCAGGTATCGAATTACTCGGAGTCTCTCTCTATTTATTGGGATGCTCTGTCTGTTTACACTCAGTGGTGCAATGATGATGCTCGTGCTGCTGCTGTCCTCACTGCTAGTGTTCTACCTCAGTTTGCTTCTGAGTTTATGAGATTGGGCACTACTACTGCGATGTGGACTTATCTTTGTCAGCGCTAATAGCCCTCTGGTGATGCTCTCTACCTGTCTGTGGTGCGTCAGGAGCATGATCTTCAGCAGGGTGACTCTACTGTTGATGAGTTCTACACACAGTGCTCTGCCATCTGGCGTCAGCTTGACTCTCTGAGGACTGTTGTTTGTGGTACTTGTCGATGCTGTCAGACAGTGAGGTCAGACTTGGAGTTTCAGCGTGTCCATGAGTTCTTGTCTCGCCTGCGTTCCGAGTTTGAGCCTCGGCGTGCACACTTGCTTGCCCGTGGTCGACGTGTTCCCATCTCAGAGGTACTTGCAGAGCTTCGCGCTGAGGAGACTCGACTCCGTTCTGCTGGACTGCTTGTGGTTACCACTGTGCTTGCTGCCCGCGCTCCGGTGTCGTCTGTTCCACCGCTGCTACCCACTCCTTCACGGGGGTGGGCGGGCGGCCCTCTGCAGGGGGGGTCGGCCTCGCTCTCACATGTTCTGCGACTACTGCAAGAAGCCGGGCCACCCAGAGTCTGATTGTTTCAAGAAGCAGCGTGACATGGGCCGCTCCTCTCCTGCGGTTCGTGCGCCTCCGTCTGCACAGTCCTTCACTGCACAGGATATTGCCCAGCTCAAGCGTATGCTGGCTTCCTCTGGCTCTTCCTCGATAGGCACCGTTGCCTCGCTGACTGCTTCCACTACTGCTGCTCCGCCACCACCGCCTACACAGTCAGGTACGTCTCCGTGGGTTCTGGATTCTGGAGCTTCCTTTCACATGTCTTTTGATTCTTCCACTCTGTCATCTCTTTGACCTCTTGATTCTCCTCTCAATGTTCTCACTGCCGATGGCACACCTCTTCCTGTTGCTAGTCGTGGCACTCTCTCTACTCCGTCCTTCTCTGTTCCTAGTGTTTCTCATGTTCCCCGTCTTACCATGAATCTATTTTTTGCTGCTCAACTTGCTGATTCTGGCTGTCGTGTCATTCTTGATACCGACTCTTGTTCTGTTCAAGATCGGTCTTTTGGAATAGTGATCAGCGCATGAAGCTTGACATGGTATCAGAGCCAAGGTCTCGAGTTCGAGTCCTGTGTGGCGCGCAATTTTCCTAAAATTGCTGATGCCCCCTCCTTCCATGTACAAGGCCCCTTTCTCTTCATGTGCCTACCTATGAGTTTACACATGTTGACCTGTCTGTGACCGTCACATGTGAGGAGGGGTGTTGAGTGTATAAGTAGATTGCCCTCCCTTTCCATCAGATCGGTCTTTTGGAATAGTGGTCAGCGCATGAAGCTTGACATATATGAGGCAACACCCTAGATATGAGGAGAAGTCAAAACCCAAATTTATATGCAAACTTGATAAAGCTTTATAGAGCATGGTACTCCAAACTAGTGCGAGGGGATGTTTATTTGAGGCAACTTCCTGGTATGAGGAGAAGTCAAAACCCAAATTTGTGTGCAGACCTGATAAAGATTTATGGAGCATGGAACACCAAACTAGTGTGAAACTTCTGACACTTGGTTTTGTACCATCCAAGGCAGACAACTCTTATCTTTTATATCAAAGGGAATATTACCATGTTCATGTTTATATATGTTGATGATATAATTGTTTCAAGTTTTTACCAAGAGGCCATGAAAGCTTTGCTCAATGATCTCAAGGAGGAGATCGCAATGAGAGGTGCAAAAGGTATACTTCTTACTCAGGAAAATACACTAAAGATATATATAATCAAGCATGTGCGAATGCAAATTGATTTGCAAAGTTTTAAGTACACCCTTGTCTACCTCGGAAAAACTAACTTTACATGAAGGTGAAGTGCTAGGTACCGAGATGCCACACGCTACAAAAGCATTGTTGGGGTTCTACAATATTTAACATTGACTAGACATTATATTGCTTTTCCAGTTAACAAAGATTGCCAATTTTGCACTAGGGTTCTACAATATTTAACATTGACTAGACATTATATTGCTTTTCCAGTTAACAAAGATTGCCAATTTTGCACTATCGCACAATGTCGCAGTGGACTATATTAAAAAAAAGATACTTCATTATCTTCAAGGTACTTTGGGACTTGGACTGAAGATCACCAAGTCAAGTTTTATACTAGTAAGTTTTCTTTTCTGATGCTGACTAGGTTGGATGTCCTGATGACTGCATATCCGCAGGGGGTTTGCAGTGTTTTATGGCTCTAATCTTATCTTATGGAATGCACGAAAGTAAGGGCTTGGCTGCCACTGCTAAAATAAATGTGGGTTTCAAAGTCTCCTCAAGGAAATTGGAGGGCCACATTCACGTGCGGCTTCACTTTGGTGTGATAATATCGGTGCCACATAATTATCAATTAGTCCTATTTTTCACTCAAGAACAAGGCATACTGAAATTAATTATCATTTTGTGAGAGAACGGGGTAGCTCACAGCCTTCCGGAGGTCAGATTATATCCACGGTTGATCAAGTTGCATATGGGTTTACAAAACCGTTGTCATATAGACAACTTGAAGAATTAAAGTGCAATATCTCAACTTACGAAAGTTTGTGGTTGAAAGAGGGTGTTAGAATTTGTTAGTATAGATGCCTACAATTAGTCGATTAGCATATTTCACCTACGCCGACATGTTCATAAGTCTGGCGGTGGTTTGTTTTGTTTCTTGTAATCCAAGATTGTACTCCTCTGATCCATAATAAGTGACGTGAGCTATACAGTTATTTATACTGTCACAGCACTCCATCCGCGACACTTAAAGCGGACCGGAGGTAGTATCTTTTTTTAGGTTTTAGATTGTAGTGATCTTTTGTTATAATCCTCCCGGTGTTAATTAACCGTGGCCTATATAAGACGTAGCAGCGGCCCTCATCAAGGTATACGCTTTAACCCCAATTTACAGGTTGTATGTGGCTGATCTTGGACGGCGTCCAGATCTGTGGACGCCTGGCGGTCAAAGTTTTATTTCCCATTACAATACCAAAGTCGACGAGACTCAGGAAGCCTTCTTACATTTGTACCTCATAGCATAGAATAAAAAGATACAAATATTCAAGAAACTAAACCCAGCCATCATCAGGTAGAACCTATCCAAATGACCTTCATTCAAGTTATCAGGTATCCACCCTGGGCTGCCTCCTCTTGCTGTGAATACTGGCACAAGAGAAAGGATAAATGAACTAAGGTAGTTTCCAGCCGAGATGCTGGCAAGTGAGAATGCCATACATAAGCTTCTCATGGCATCTGGAGATTCGTCATAGAAAAATTCAGTTAACCCAATGTTGGAGAACACCTCGGCCACGCCTAGCAGAAAGTACTGGGGTCCTTGCCACAAGATGCTCATCGGAACAGCCACTTCGCGGTGCACCAAACCTTCAGCCTGTGCAATCTGTAACCGATTACTCTCTACCAGCGCTGCTGACACCATTGAAGACATGGAGAAAAATAAACCAATCCCTATTCGCTGCGGCGTTGTAATGCCTTTTGCTCTGCCAGTGAATCTTCTAAATATTGGAACAAGGACCTTTTCATATACTGGAACCAGCATAATGACAGTAATAGTATCTATAGATTGGAAGGATGCAGCAGGTATTTCAAAAGACCTGATGTGTCTCTCCATTACTATCCCTTGCTCTACAAATGTTGAAAACATGTGTTCCTGAACTGCAGCAAACAACACCATCGCGGCCCAAATCGGGAACATTCTGATAAGTATCTTTAACTCCTCCACCTGAGTGACAGTACAAATCTTCCATCTATTGAGTATGCCAGGAGATTCACAGTCCGATATTGTCACAAGTGCAGCTTTATCGAAGAACCTGAATCACAAATAAAATGATTATTACCTTGTTAACTATAGAGATGTACTTGATCAGATTATATGTGCTTTATCTGCCATGAATACTCAAAGGTAAGGCAAAAACGATTTATTTTTTGTACAATTTCAGCACAGACATTTGGCACCATAGAATTTTCACTATATTATGTATTAAAGAATTTTCACTGTAATTCCAAGATTTTTCTTTACGGAAATTCAACAATTTAAAATGTAGCTTAAAATATCATACGGGTAGAAAATGCACTAAACAGATATACCTGAATGTAAAGTTTAAAAAAAGAATACATAGATTATAAACTTAAGAGTTGAAATCTCAGCGTAGAGTATTACTCAAGTCCATTTGTATGCTCCAATTTTCTGCTGCCTTCGATTGCCGAACCTTGCCCCAGAACCTCATAAAGAGCTGAGGAATCATGTGGCAAAACTTTATTAAAGTTCCGAGTAGCTGCAGTAACTACCTGGCATATTCTTTCAAGAGGACTTCCTCCAGGTTTCTGAAATCTATACACAATGGAGCCCAGGAAAAAAATAACTATTCCTAAAGTCACAAATAGTGTAGAAATGCTAAATCCCCAGATCCAACCTTCATGTTCTTGAACCCACACAATAACAGTCCCCGCAATCAATGAACCAGAATTGATTGAGAAATAGTGCCAGTTGAAGAAAGAGCTCTTTTTGGTTTTCTCCACTTCATCGGTGTCGTCAAACTGATCCGCTCCAAAGGATGTAACACAAGGGCTCTGTGCACCATACCCTAAACCAACCATGTACAGCCCAATGAAGAATATGATGTACTGAGAAGAGACTGGATCTAACCAAACAGTCCGAGCGTGAGGACCAATTGAGATTAACGGAAGTGCTGCTGATAGAAGCAACATCATCATTCCCTGAATGGACAGAATGGGAAAAACAAGGTAAAGAAACATATTAAGAAAACTGAGCCCAAGTGATGAATGTTCATGGTAAGGTAAATAAACATCTTTTGATCTCTCTTTTTGATTAGGCCTATAAGTTTATTGTTAGTTTTCTTAGGCTGTTTAGTTTTTATAGCTTAACCTTTTTTTCTTTTGGTTGGAACCACATTTGTGGCTCTGTTTCTTCAGGTGTAGTAGCTTTGCGCAATTTCTGTGTCCTTATAATACAGAACTATACACATTTAGATTCATGTTCGAGAGGAAAAAAAACATATGTTGATTGCACATGTCATACTATAACAATGCATGCCCATCTGAAATCTTAACGCAACAAGCCAATGGTATTTGTATCTTTCATCCATCAAAACATCATGATATAGTGTACTTAATACAAAGTTTCTCCTCTTTCAGTGTATATAGGATCTATTTTTTAAGTCATCAATTAAAAAAGAGGGGAGTGGGGTATTTTAAATCATAAATTGGCATTAGTGGTTTGTAGCACTTACAGTAAGGAAAATCGTACAGGAGATCAAACTTGTCCTGTATTTCCCCAGATATGAATCAGCAACGAAGGCTCCAATCAGAGGCGCCAGATAGCTAGTACCTTGCCAAGTTGCAACATTTCTTGCAGCACCCACATTTGTTTCATGTAGTACTTTTGTGAGATAACTGATTAGATTTTTTCCGATCGAAGAATACGCCAGATAACAGCAGAATGAACAAACTGCAACAAATTAGCTTTCTTTCAGTTGGATCTTTCATTGACTATAGAACACGGCCATGCAATTCTAGTGTAATTTCGACAAGAATTTTGTTCAGTATATGAAAGAGGTAAACTATCTTCTCAAACACCGTGAGACTTGGGATGTATATGGATGTCTGAATGTGAAGTCTAACTGTGTTCGTTTAAGTTGTTTTTCTTTAAAAAATGCTTACAAGTATTACCTCACATTTCTATGCTCTTCCAACATAAGAATGATTATACATGAGTATGGTCCACTACTGCATACTAACCAATTGTTAAGGAGGAGGCCTTCCAGTTCCCTGTATGCTTTCTGGAAGCAGGATGCCCACTGATGCAAACAGATCCATCACCTGTATATTCTGCGGTATTCTACATTTCACAATTAAGATAAGCAATTACAATGCTAAGTCTCGCCCATCTAGAGAAAAAGAAAGAGAGAGCACAAACCTCCTGGGAGGAGTTGGGTCCGTCCAGCAGAGGGCTCTTATCAAACTGATCCGTGTAGTCCATGACTCCGTTCTTCTTGAATCGGAAGAGACGAGGTCAGTGTAGAAGAAGAAGAAGAAGAAGAAGAAGAAGAAGAAGAAGAAGAAGAAGAAGAAGAAGAAGAAGAAGAAGAAGAAGAAGAAGAAGAAGAAGAAGAAGAAGAAGAAGAAGAAGAAGAAGAAGAAGAAGAAGAAGAAGAAGAAGAAGAAGAAGAAGAAGAAGAAGAAGAAGAAGAAGAAGAAGAAGAAGAAGAAGAAGAAAGAAGATGATCTACAACGATTCGCCCGCAATAAGAAGCAGATAGTGACTCCAACAAACATGTGGATGAGATGCTTATTCCCGCCCACCGTCTCTAATGTCACGAGCAAGTATGGACAAGCATGCTACATACCGTGAGACATATAAAATAAACATGAGAATTTTGAAGAAAAGAGGGTGCATCATTCAGTACATGTCAGATATATGTGCATTCAGAAACAGAGGACTTGGAGGCCTCCTTTTCCACATTTATCTTAAAAAACGGTTACAGAGGAGTAGGGGACTTGGCAGGTGTGCCAACTTCTCCCACTCGCTCTCTGCCCTCAACCCCTTCTCTGACACTCGTGTTATTTGAAAGGGAAATGCGGTAAACACTTGTGTGAAAAATACAAGTTCGTAGCCGGTCTCGGAAATCAAACAGGGACGAACGAACCATCGAGTGGTTCATCTGTGTGCAACTCGGCTATATGCACGGTCCTGCCCACATTTCTTCCTAACTGAGCAGGAAAAGCTGCGAGCGCCGTGCAGTTCTCGACGGCACCGCGATGCAACCCGAAGATCCTTCCCAATTCCCGCCCAAATCAACGAAAGAGGCGCACACAAATACTCGGAGCAGTAGAACTGTAGGAACTTGGCGAATTTACTCACCGCGGGAGGGCGGCGTGAACTGGGTTGAGCGGCGGAGAGCTCGAGGCCGCCGGAGAGAGCGCGACTGTGGCCTGCTGCGAGACTGGAAAATCAGGGAGACGAGACGCACCACGGATCTTTTGGGCGAAACCTATTTTCCGCGTACCGCGGGAGCGAATAGCTCCCATTCGCTCCCGCGTACCCCCTGGGAGCGTATGGGCTTGGCCCGGTTTCTCGTATTCCTTCTGCTTCTTTCCTACTTGGACGCTTTGTATTTTTTCCTTCGCTATTCTTACCATCATTACTGATTGCCGCCGCCCGCCAGGCATCCCGCTCCTTTTTTTTGCATTCGTACTGGTTTTTTCATTCCTTTTCTTCTTTTTTTTGTTTTCTTTTTTCGTCTTCCCAGTTTTGTTTTTTTTCTTTCTTCCTTTTTTGTTTTATGTTTTCTCTCTGTTTCCTTTTTTTCTCTTTTCTGTACTATTTTTATTTTCTGACAGTAATAGAATGGTCCAGATTTAAAAAAACTCATATTTTCTGTTCACCTAAAAATTGTACAAAAATACTTTTTGTTTCATCGACCTTTTTTTATCATTTTTAAAAATCGTTCATAAAAGTTACTTTTCACCGACCTTTTTCAGTTTACTAAAATCTGTTCAAATGAGTTTTCAAAAATCGTTCAAAACCAAATTCTGTTCAGCGACATTTTCAAAAATCGTTCAAGACTAGATTATGTTTAAATGGGTTTTCCAAAATTGTTCGAACCATTGTTTTAAAACATCATTCAAGACCAGTTTTCTGTTCAAATGGGGTTTCAAAGATCGTTCAAGACCACAATCTGTTTAAACGGGTTTTCAAGAATAGTTCAAAACCACTTTCTGTTCATATGGGTTTTCAAATATCGTTCATGACCACAATCTGTTCAAATGGGTTTTCAAAAATCGTTCAAGAACAAATTCTGTTCAACGGCATTTTCAAAAATTATTCAAGACTAGATTATGTTCAAATGGGTTTTTCAAAATTGTTCAAACCAATGTTTTTAAAAATTATTCAAGACCAGTTTCTATTCAAACGGGGTTTCAAAGATCGTTCAAGACCACAATCTGTTCAAACGGGTTTTCGAGAATCGTTCAAGACCACTTTCTGTTCATATGGGTTTTCAAATATCGTTCATGACCACAATCTGTTCAAATGGGTTTTCAAAAATCCTTCAAGGCCAAATTCGGTTCAACGGCGTTTTGAAAAATCGTTCAAGACTGGATTATGTTCAAATGGGGTTTTTGAAAATTGTTCAAGACCAAATTACGTTCAACGGGTTACAAAATCTTGTTCAACATGTTTTCAAAAATCGTTCCAAAATCCGTTTAAATCTAGTTTCTGTTCAATGGAGTTTTACAAATCGTTCAACACCAAATTCTGTTCAACGGGTTTTTCAAAAATCGTCCAAGACCAAATTACGTTCAACATGTTTTAAAAAAATGTTCAACATGTTTTAAAAAATCGTTCCAAAATCCGTTTAAACCTAGTTTCTGTTCAATGGAGTTTTACAAATCGTTCAATACCAAATTCTGTTCAACGGGTCTTTCAAAAATCATTCAAGACCAAATTACGTTCAACATGTTTTTTAAAAATCGTTCAACATGTTTTTCAAAAATCTTCCAAAATCCGTTTAAACCTAGTTTCCGTTCAATGGAGTTTTTAGAAAATTGTTAAAAAATCGTTCAACAAGTTTCTGTTCAAAAATCGTTCAACACTTGTATTTTGTATGCTTTCCAAATAAATTCAAACGTTCTGTACTCTTGCCCAAAGCAGAAAACAGTACAACCAGTTGACCTCCTCATCAAAGCATATTTCAAATGGTCAACCGAGTGCGACGAATTTGATATAATTCTTCTAAAAAAAATTCGAACATCGATTCAAAATTGAGAAGTTACAATCGACAAAACTTGAATCCGAGTACAGGAATGGAACCTACTCGTGTACGCGCATATTTTTCGTGTACACATTATTTTATTTTAAATTAGTTTGAATGCGCACGACACATATACTGCTTAAACGGTGCAAGACATTTAAAAATCGTTAAAAAACAATTTCCGTTCATAGAATTCCGTTCAACGATGTTTTCAAAATCGTTCAACCTCGGATCCCGTTCAAACACACAATCCGTGCAACCATTCTCCCATTTCCGTTCGAAACCAAATTCCGTTCAACGATGTTTTAAAAATTGTTCAAATTCAGATCCTGTTCAAACACACTTTCCATGCAACTGTTCTCCTATTTCCATTCGAAAACAATTTCTTTTCAACGATGCTTTTCAAAAATCGTTTAAATTCGGATCCTGTTCAAACACACAATCCGTGCAACCGTTCTCCCATTTCCGTTCAAAACCAATTTCAGTTCAACGACGTTTTCAAAAATCGTTCAAACTCAGAGCCTGTTCAAACACACAATCCGTGCAACCGTTCTCCCATTTCCGTTCAAAACCAAATTCCGTTCAACGACGTTTTCAAATCTCGTTCAAACTCAGATCCCGTTCAAACACACATTCCGTGTTCAAAAATAGTTTCGAACATCTCGTATATGATCGTCGAAACGAAAAAATTACAACATGAAAGTTGGGCGAAATGTGGATGTTATCCTGCTCGCCAAATAATATTTCAAACGGTCAGCCGAGCGTGACGAATTCGATAAAATTTGGCTAAACAGGTTTCAAATATCTATTCAAAATTGAGAAAGTATAATCGACGAAACTGGGAATAGAACCTACTCGTGGACCCGCATAATTTTCGTGTACACATTTCTATTTATGAATTTTTTAATCTGTGGCCATATCCCAGTATTAAAAATAAACGAAGTATATCCGCTTTCCAAATTAATTCGAACGTCCAAGAAACCAAGACGTGAACTTACAGTTTTGCCCAAAGCAGCGAATCAGAAAACAGTACAACCAAGGCGCACGAAAAATCCGTTCAAATAAAAGCACGAAACAGTCGAACCAAGCGCGTCCGCGCCAGAAAATGGGCCAGGCCCATTAGCACCGGGGGCGCGCGGAGCGGTGTTAACATCGCGTAACGCGATAAGTAGGTGCTCCCGATCTTTTGCCTCTCCGGAGTAACGCCGCAGGGGGAAAACATTAGACTTGGAGCGAACACGTGGAAGCCCCACTGGGCTTTGCGAAACCAACTGAACGGACAGCTCAGAATTGCATGGTGACGTGTACGGAGTACGGTTTTTTGGGTCCCTTTTCGACCTCGGTTGCCTTTTTTTCTGAAAGGGCGACGTCAGAGCAGGGTGCTTCGTCGTTTCTTGGTGAAAATGTTGACCTTTCTTTCCAAACAATGTTTGACCAAGTTTTTACACAAAACAATCAACAATAATGATATTATGCGAACATCATATGAAAATATGTTTCATGATGTATTTAACTACTCCCTCCGCCCGATAATAACTGCCTCAAGTTTGTCAAAAAGTGGATGTATCCATACATGTTTCATGTCTAGATACATCCATTTTTTGGCAAACTTGAGACAGTTATTATTGGACGGAGGGAGTATATTGATTTGGTATTGTAAATGTTAGAAGTTTTTTCTGATAACTTGATTAAACTTTACATTGTTTGATTTAAAAAAAATATGCCTTACTTCCATAAACAGAGGGTAATAGATTGTACTCCCTACTTCTATAATCACCCTGTTTTTTGTGTTTGGTCAAGGTCAAACTTTATTTTGTTTAACCAAACATATAGAACAATTATCAACATCTATAATGTCAAATACATATAACATGATATTTATGATGATTCTAATAATATTTATGTTGTATTGTAGATGTTGATATATTATTCTATTTGCTTAGTCAAAATATCCAAAATTTAACTTTTACTCATAATGCATGGTGATATGAACAGATTGAGTAGGTTGTGTGTTGTTGTTGTTCTCATGTTTTACCATTTATTTCGTGTTGAATCTTATTTCTTATTTTGTAGAAAACAGGATTTTTAGTACAAATGAATTAGGGGAGACTTGTTATCCCAAGGGGGAAAAGGCTTCCATGAAACCTTTCTTGTTGGCATAACTAGGCCTCATTGAAGAATGATCATCCTGACTCTAAGGGTGTGTTTGGTTAGCTACAGAGTTTTGAGCCATTTGCATCCAGGACATGTCACTGTCTGGCTCTGGAGAAACAAGGCATGCGCCATTTTCCCTAGCTCATTTAGTTGCCTGAATTGAATTTTTCTTTTATTTCTTGCTGGTGTTTGGTGATCTGCAAACTTGGTTCAAGTGTGATTTGATGCACTATAGTGGTGTTTGATTTCTCGGTGGTCGATCTTGCCCGCCGGCAACGGTATTTATTTGGTATTGGTTGTGTACAAGGTAGGCAAGAACGACCGCCGCAACGGCCACCAAAAAATTCCCAACAGGCGCACAAACCCTAACCGCAATCAAAATTAGCCCCTAATGTACTTCACCATGACCTAATTGGGGCGATAAAAATGACACTTACAGAGGACGATGGACGTGAAGGTGCTAGCGCCGACATGCAAGAAGAAGCCCTGGCGCCGGTAGGGAAGAAAATGTGTTCGAGATGCAAATCCCTACAATCGGGGACGCCGGCAATGGCACGGAGCCGCATGCGCTGCAGGATTCCGATGTCGCCATCGCTCCTTGGAGACGACCGAAGCAAACGGGGCATGGCGATTTGAGCATCCTCGCTAAATCCACCGGAGACAAGGAGGCCTTGCCGGCGAGACTGTTCACCATCGCTCGTGAGCCATGATGGCCACGTAGTGGCGAGTAGGTTGGTGCAGGGAGGAGGAACGTCGGCCATCGAGATGAATGCCGAGCGGAGAAGGTAAGACTACAGTTTTTGAGCGGTCAGCAAGTGGAGATTTATGTCGAAACGTCCCGTCTCCCGCGCATCCCGACGCGTGCGAGACAGAGACAAATGTGTCATATGACCCTCTAGTGCCCGGCTCGGGACAAGCGGCCGATTCGATTAAAAAATATATAGAACGGTTTTGAAAAATATTTGAATTTAAAAATGTTTAGAATTAAAACAATATTCAGTTTATTATAGATTTTGATTAATGCTTCATACTTCAAAAAAATGTTAATACTTTTAAATAAATCAGATTTAAAATTATTCGGAGTCCTTTTTATTTTCCTTCCTCTTTTCTTTATATTTTTACCTTTTTTGTTATAATAGATAAAATCAAAACAGAGTACACAAAACACAAAATAAAGAAGGAAACAACTCGACCTAAATTGGCCGGCCCAGTAGATGTTCTTTCGGCGGAGCTAGGAGCGCCCCGATGCGACTAGCCTGGCAATCGGGTCGTGCGAGCTTGCTCTTCTAGTAGCTATGAGTCAGCGACGAATGGTGTGGTACGGCTACGTGAAGATTACTTTTATTTGTATACAAAAAGACGAGGAGTGTAGATTTGGTTCTCCCGAGCTACAGTGATCTCGCTTTAAAAAAATTAAAAGATAAATTTAAAAGTTTCAGAAAAATATGTAAAAAATCGTGCATGTTCTAAATGATATATTCTACAAACGTGCAAAAACTCAATGCAAAATATTTTACCTTTTGAGATACACAAAAATGACAAATGTACAGATCTTACTGTCAGGGGCGGATCCAGACGTCCCTATGCCCGAGCAAGCGCCCGGGCTTCCGGCCGGCCGGCACAACCTAATTTGCTGCCAAGCTTGATTAAAATTAGTGTTATTAGGGTCTAATTTTACTGTTTGCCCAGGCTTTGAGTTATTCTTAGGTCCGCCACACTGCTTACTGTAGTGAACAATATGTAGTTTCAAATTTTGTTATTTTTGTGTGGCTCAAACCTTATTGTATTTTGCAATGAGATTTTTCACGCTTATAGAGTCTATCATTGAGAACATGCATGATTTGTTTCAAAAAAAATTAAAACTTAAATTTTTTATTTTAACTTTTTGAAAATACCGAGATCATCGGGAGCCAAAAGGAGTTTCCGAAAGACAGCCCGTACGTACTCGGAGTCTAGAAAAGTTGAAGCGACACGGTCAGTTCAAGCTGAACGGTCCATGAGAAATTCAACGTGGTCCTAATAAGTTCCCAACTGGGGAAGGCCCAAGGCAGATCGATGTGCATTCGGTCATACGAACGGAATCGGAAAACCGCTCGAGCACCTCCCCAGTTGCGCACACACACACGACGATTTTATTCGATCGGATGTTGTCTAGTAGCCGCGTCCCTTCCTGCCTCTTTGACTCCAGCGACAAACATTAATTGAGAGGTTCATATGATTTGTCAACACCTTGCGTGTATTTTTATGAACAAGGAATGACGGAGGTTTTCTGCGGACGATATTGCTGGTTTTGAAGAAGGATTCCTGGACGGAGCATGCACTTGCGCTACCTGCGGTGCAGTTAGCTAGGCATTGTAATAAAAAAAAGTGGGAACATTGACTTCAAAATCTTGTATCCGGATAGATCTCAGCCCTTCGTTTCGTTATGTCGCTCCCGCGAGCGATGGGGCAAAACCCTAGCCGCCGCCAGCCCCTCGCCCCTCCTCCTCCCTCCCTCCTCTCCCGCCGCCGCCGGAGGGCGTCGTCGGGCTAAGCCCTGGCGGCGGCGGGGCTCTTCTCCTCCTCCACGCGGCGGTGGCGGCGCAGGCCGCGGCGGTTGGTGGGGGCGCCGCGTTGGGCGAGTGGGCGCGGCGGCGCGGTGGCTTCGCGGTGGTGTCGTGCTCGTGGCGGCGGCTGCCGTCGCGGGGGACGAAGCTCGGCGGGCGGTAGTCTTGGGAGGTCCGGAGCGCTCTGATTTCCGGTCGTTCGCCGCGACCATGGAGGGCATGGCCGGCGGCGGCGCTGCGGCCGGCAGGATCTGCGTGGAAGGCTCCGGGTGGAGTCGGCAGGGTAGTTCGACCAGGTTGGTCGCCTCGAGCTTGGGACGGGGCAGGGGCCCCGTGCCCGCTTCGGGCCCTTCCACCTCCGCCCCAGATCCGTCGTGTCCGGTAGCCATGGGGGTTGTTGGTCGCCGATCCGGTGGTGGAGTATTCTCTATGTGCTTCTTCAGCTTTGCGGTGCGGCGTGCTTGTAAGCTGGGGCGGCGGCCCTGGAAGATGAGAGTTGTCTTGGTTGGCGGGCGTGCCAGCGACTCTGGTGTTGGCCGGTGCCCACGGTCGTGTGGGCGGCGTGGGGCTGGCGAGTGGCGTGCTGTGACGATTGTGCGGGTGTTGCTCCATCGATGTCCGCTGCCCGGTGTAGAAGGAGGAGAAGGGTGGGGGAAACCCTTGCCCGGGGTTCTCTCGGGCCACGGCGGCGATGTCTACGGACGACGTATCCTTCTTGAAGGCGTTGCGGAGGTCTCTTTCGCTCCTTTTATCACTCTGGATGAAAATCCAAGATCCTCGGATCGGGCGGTGGTGGCACTCCGGTGTCGTGCTCTTCTTGACGACGTCGTCTTGGAGTTCACAACGTGTTTCTCTCGGAGGTGGCATGGTGACCTTCGTCATGCTCTCTCCGGCAAAGCTTGTACATTGCTCTGCACCTTGGCGTTTCTTTGTGCGGGGCTCTGTTTTGCCTGTTTTTGGACAGTGGCGGTGATGATCCAGGTGGTGCGGCCCTCGGTGGTGTAGTTCGTCTCGGCGGTGTGCCGCGTGTGTTGGTGTGCCCGTGTCCCCCAGCTCCGGCCCGACACCGGCCTCTGCCCGTCTTGCGTGTGCTCTCCTTCTTCGGCTTTGCCCATTTGGTGTTCACCTGTAATCTTCTCGGTAGCCTTGTGTCTTGTGTGTGTACAGTGTCGAGTTGTAAGCTGGGTTCAACGCTCTGTATCCGTTTCGCTGTTGTCGGTGTTATTAATTTAATGTCGGGCCTTTCGCCCTTGTATCTAAAAAAATCTTGTACCTCTTGCTCCGTGATGTATGGAGCTAGGTCAAAGTGACGAAGTGTATGTATTTAGAAGGAAAGGCCGCAAAGATCAACTGCATACAGCATGGGTACGCAATAGAAGGTTTGGCCCTTTTGCTCATTCGATCGGTTCTTGTCTGCCGCCTATGTTGCAGCGGACCCGGACCCACTACTAGACGGCAGGCATATTGGGGCATGTTAGGGGCATTTTCTTCAAAATGCACTAAAAGATTCCGATTAAGAGTAGTTTGTCAAAATGTCCCAATAAATATGACCTTTAGGGGGCAGTTTGAGCAAAGTGGTCTAATAATTATGACCTTTAGGGGTACTTTGAGTAAGTGCCCTCAAAAGTCATGACTATTGAGCCATTTTGCTCAAACTGCTTTGAAAGGTCTTATCTATTGGGACACAAAATAAAATGCCATGATAAGTCATTTTTTGGGCACTTTTTCAAAATGTCTCCATATCTCAATTTTTTGGGCCACTTTCTAATATGCCTCCAAATTTTAATTTTGATTAGATACTGTATTTTTGTTTACTATTAAGATGAAATACGACATGCCGATGATCCGTTTTACGATGGTTTGACCAAGACAAATACTCCCGATCAAACCATGTCCCACACGTTCAAATCAAACGGACCAATCGAGAGGAACAAGAAGTGACCGATCAATCATGTCTTGCGGGCACGGTGGTTTGTTGATGAGGAGGTCAGAGAACGCCCCGCAGGGGCGGTGGAGCTGTCCATCCTCGGGTGCGAGCAAAGCATACGTTAACGGTGCTTGGTAGCTGGTAGGGTAGGGGGTGATGCACCCTCACGAGAGGCGGTCAGGCTCTAGAAACGCACAAGACGCAAAAGGAGTGAGAAAAGCGAGTGAGTGGGCACGCGGGGCTGGAAACGGCGGAGCACCGAAACCAGCCGTCCCTTGCTTTTCTTGGACGGCGTCCGCCCGCAGTCCAGGCTCGACCGGTGACGGCGGTTTCGCCCGGTCCGGGAAAACCTGGGGCAGGCATGAGACGTCGGTCGGTGCTGGCTGGACGCGGTCACTGCACCCAGACGCCAGCAAACGCGCGACGTGACTCGGACACCACGGCCCATGCTATGCGACGAGGCGGGGTGTCGCCGGAAATCGCTGCCCGGTTTTAGGCATCCCGCCATTACGATACCGCATATGCGCGCATATTCCTTTGCTCGAAATCGGGGAACGCATGTCATGCTAACGCGAGAGCAAAGGAAAACAAAATGTCTAAATATAGGAGATTTTTCCGGATTTTGCCAATGGTTTTGTCCCGTGGAAATCGAACTCTCTCGTGATTCGTATGGAGCATATACTACTATATGTACGTACGCACGAACTGAAGTGGCTCGTCACGTTTAAATGAGGATATGCTTTTAGATTCAGATTTTGCTTTAGACTAATGGATTGCTTGTTTAATGAATCAGCTTTTTTTTTAAATGAAATCGCTTGGTTTATTTAGGTTGCTCTCTAAGATAACTTCCAACGCCCTCTACAAACAGGTCGGGAAAGTCAGACTTACTAATTTTGCGGACACGGCAAGCTACACGTCAAATTTGTGCATGACACATAGCAGTTTTCTCGCGAGGCAGATATCACGACTTGGAGCTTGCTCGACATCGAGCCCCGCGCCTGCGAGGAGATTTCTGCGCCACTTTGTTCACCTCCGACGAGAAGAGAAGACAAACTAGGGAGATGGGTGGAGGTGGGCCAGTGGTAGGAGGGGAAGGAGAGGGGAGGGGGCAGAGAGTGGTGGCGATGCCCCCCACACCCACACCCATCTTGTAGTTAAGTGTTGCTGCTCCTCCACTGGGACCGTCAGATAGAGGGCATGAGAGGTCGTCATCGAGCTGTAGGCCGCGACTGCACTTTAGTCCGTGTAGGGGGGGGGGGGGGGGGGGGGGGGGGGAGGGGGAGGGGTCATTGCGGACAATGTTGGTAAGGTAGGAAGGGGAGGACGCCACGGATGCATAGGCTGTGCAATTTGGACAGGATATAGGAGAGTGAGAAGAGGAGGGAGCGAGAGATTGTTAGTAGATCAAAAATCATTTTTTTTTCCTTTGTGACATTTTTCTTATTTTATTTATGTGAATTGTTGTGTTGTATCGAGACTATGCTATATCTCAAATGTTGGTTAGGAAAGAAAGATAGTGTTGTAGTTATAATAGAGAGTCATTTTCATCGGCATGTAGGAAAAATAGAGACACAATTTCTTAGAGAACTCTCCAAATCAACATAAAGAGAGTCAAATTTGCCGCTTTCGATTGACTGCATATTAATCGTGCACCGGTTACACATTATACCACTTTTACAATTTGCGACTATAATAGTTTGAACTTCTACTTTTAGTTTGTTTTTAAATCAGTCAATTATTTTTGTTTCGGTAGGATCTATGCGGTTTGCATTTTAAAAACGTAAAAGTGTTGTGTTATAATGTGCAATTCTTGTGAAAATATCGTTAGTGCACATGGGTATCAGCATAGCTGATATGTATTTTTTTTAGTAATTTGAAAAAGGTCAAAATTTTCCGAAAATGTCACTCGGACAAATATGATCAAATATTGTACCTACACAAAATTTTACGCCAAAGAATGACTTTTATTGCACACTGGGTTAAAGATTTTCCAAAAGAGCATTATATACACACTATATTCCTCATAAGTTTGTTTTTTACCCTGAAGTCAATGAGAATCATTTCTTGGCCAAAACTTTTTATATGAGTATAATACTTAATCATCTTTGAGCAAAAAATATTACGATTTTTTTACCTTTTTTTGAATTTCTAAAAAAAGGTCAAAATTTTCCAAAAATGTCACTTGGACAAAATTTTCCGAAAATATCACTCGGACAAATATGATCAAATATTGTACCTATACAAAAATTTACGCCAATGAATGAATTTTATTGCCCACTAGGTTAAAGATTTGTCTAAAAGAGCATTATATACACGCTATATTCCTCATAAGTTTGTTTTTTACCCTGAAGTCAATGAGAATCATTTCTAGGCCAAAACTTTTTATATGAGTGTAATACTTAATCATCTTTGAGCGCAAAAAGTTACGGATTTTTTGAATTTCTAAAAAAAATTGCGCATATCAGGTGCGCTCGTACCCAAGAGGCATTAGTCCACATCCGCAATTCTTGTCGTTTTAAAATGACTTTTCTCTAAGTTTTCTCGACTACTAGTACGTTTTTTTAGAAACTACGGTCAGACCTTGTAATTCAAAGGCAGTTTTTCTCTTTCTAACGTTCTGTTGCCTTCCCCTGCTTCTCCTTGCCAATTCAACGGACAAGACGAATAGTAGTAGTACATGGACCAAGCCTGACTCTCTTTCCTCTCCTCTCTTCGATCTTTCCTTTTGTAACGCATATGCCTACGCTGGCAATGGCATACGCACCACCGCACGATCCGCACAGCTTCGTTTACCCTCTGCCCAAGAATTCCATTGATTCCTTTCCCTTCTACAGCTAGCTATTTCCATGTCTGCACCCCGTCGGCCGCGTATATATACCGGCATCGCCTCCTCCACAACACACACCAAATCCTATTGCATCCTGATTCAAGTATTTCACAGAGCTTTGCTAGAGGCGGCGGCGACATAAGCTTTTAGCTTCATCTTCTTCTCTGTTCCGTCGGCGAGCTGTGCTGCGGCGATGGTGCTCACCAGGCCCCCCTCCGACACCGACGTGTCGGTGCACTCGACCTTCGCCTCGCGCTATGTTCGGGCGTCCCTTCCAAGGCATGTATACTGTACCTCTTGTTCGTCTTGCTCCGTTCTTCGACGATGAGTAATAGGTAACTGACCGGCCGGTGGATGGATTTGTTGATTTGGCGCAGGTACCGCATGCCGGAGAACTCGATCCCCAAGGAGGCGGCGTACCAGATCATCAACGACGAGCTGATGCTGGACGGCAACCCGCGGCTGAACCTGGCCTCCTTCGTCACCACCTGGATGGAGCCGGAGTGCGACAAGCTCATCATGGCCTCCATCAACAAGAACTACGTCGACATGGACGAGTACCCCATCACCACCGAGCTCCAGGTATCTGTTTTTTGTTTACCAGTCTCTGCTTTGAACTGCGTGCCACCGGCACACTTCGTGTTTTCTCGCCGCCCGTAGCACACTGGAAAACAAATTATTTATCGTTGGGGTATGGTCAGGCCGCCGGCCGGTCACTTGTATAGTCTAGTGCAGAAAGAAATTTGGACGACTAATTTGTCTATTACTATTGTCAACGGGGACCTTTTTGTGAGAACACAATTCGACTCAGAATGACATTATTTCTTTTTATTGACTTTTTGGTGTGTACGCGGCATTGCAGAACCGGTGCGTGAACATGATCGCGCATCTCTTCCACGCGCCGCTGGGCGAGTCCGAGACGGCCGTGGGCGTGGGCACGGTCGGGTCGTCGGAGGCCATCATGCTCGCCGGGTTGGCATTCAAGAGGAAGTGGCAGAACAAGCGCAAGGCCGAGGGCAAGCCATTCGACAAGCCCAACATCATCACCGGCGCCAACGTCCAAGTAAGCACCAAAACTGCCTCAGGATCCATAGAACTGTGAATTGAGCTACTGAGAAATGTTTTTTTTTTTGCGGGGGTAGTTACTGAGAAATGTTTACCTGCTGTTCTGAAATTTCTGACGGGACCCTGTTTGTTTTTTGTGCAGGTTTGCTGGGAGAAGTTCGCGAGGTACTTTGAGGTGGAGCTGAAGGAGGTGAAGCTGCGGGAGGGGTACTACGTTATGGACCCCGAGCAGGCGGTGGAGATGGTGGACGAGAACACCATCTGCGTTGCGGCCATCCTCGGCTCCACGCTCAACGGCGAGTTCGAGGACGTCAAGCTCATCAACGACCTGCTCGACAAGAAGAACAAGGAGACAGGGTGGGTAACAAACAAGCAGAGCAACTGAACCAAAAACAGAGTATATTTACATTTGGTGTGCTAAACCTAAAATGTGCCGTCCATTTTCAGCTGGGACACGCCGATCCACGTCGACGCGGCGAGCGGCGGCTTCATCGCGCCGTTCCTGTACCCGGAGCTGGAGTGGGACTTCCGCCTGCCGTGGGTGAAGAGCATCAACGTGAGCGGCCACAAGTACGGCCTGGTCTACGCCGGCATAGGCTGGGCCATCTGGCGCAACAAGGAGGACCTGCCGGACGAGCTCATCTTCCACATCAACTACCTCGGCGCCGACCAGCCTACCTTCACCCTCAACTTCTCCAAAGGCTCTAGCCAGGTCATCGCGCAGTACTACCAGCTCATTCGCCACGGCTTCGAGGTACATAATTCTGTTCTTCACCAGAGCACATCGACTATACCTAGCATAATTAATGAACGATGGATGGATGGCAATGCAGGGGTACAGGAACATCATGGAGAACTGCCACGAGAACGCCATGGTGCTCAAGGAGGGGCTGGAGAAGACGGGCCGTTTCAACATCGTGTCCAGGGACGAAGGCGTGCCGCTGGTTGCCTTCTCCCTCAAGGACCACAGCCGCCACGACGAGTTCGAGATCTCGGACATGCTGCGCCGCTTCGGCTGGATCGTGCCGGCCTACACCATGCCTCCCAACGCCCAGCACGTCACCGTGCTTCGGGTCGTCATCAGGGAGGAGTTCAGCCGCACCCTCGCCGAGCGCCTCGTCCTCGACATCGACAAGGTCTTGTACCAGCTGGACGCGCTCCCGTCGTCGAAGCTCATCACGCCGTCCGCCCTGATGCTGCCGGCGACGCTGCCCAAGGATGCCGCCCTTGTGGTGAACGGGCACGTCGAGAAGAAGACGGAGCTCGCGACGCAGAAGTCGGTGACGGAGGCGTGGAAGAAGTTTATGCTTGCCAAGAAGACCAACGGCGTCTGCTAGCAGTGATACTGTGCTACTAGGTCTTGCTGATTCGAATGAGAGCTATGGTTATAGGTTGAATTAGGCGGAGTTTGTAACCAAATTTTGCTGTGGCTTTAATAATTTTCACGTTTACACTGCACTGGTACTCTACTTAAGGATCTGCTAAACATCATCTACTGAGATTTGCTAAACATCATTTCCAGTGAGATTGTGTCAAGTCGTACCTGTGTTTTTGGTACAAATGTTAAATGAAATTGTGGTCGATATACGAAGTGAAAATGACGAGGAAAATGTTCAGTGATGTACAAATTTGGAGGTTTGAGTTGAAGTTTGACAAACATACTTTATATGTGTCAATTTGTGAAGTAATTGTACTCAAACTATTGCATAACATATGTTGTTATCATCTATAAACGATCAGGCACAATGTAGAATATAAAGTCAAGACAAAAATGGACGAGTTCAGACGACGTGAATGGCATTTATTCAGTCAGAACATTACAAAATAGACACACGATCATATAGCGCAAAAATAACTGCATCACTTAGTGCTACACAGTGTCTATACTTCCATGCAGAAACAACCACAAAATTTAGTTTTGGCCAGCAGTAACGTGAACAATAGTGTGGTACAGCATTTTTTTCATGAGATTCTCTTATTCCAATGTAGGCATAAAGTGATAAAGGTAACAACGCGACACATAATGGAACTCGAGTACTGGATGGTGGATTATATCTGCATAGCTTTGGAGCATAGGTGTGGAATAGCTCTGAGCTGCAGGTCAGAATTTCTGCGTACAGTTAGCCCAAATTTCTCGGACATGTCCACCGAATCTGACATGACCCCATCGGGAAGCATCCAGTCAAAGTGATATAGGAAGTTCGCTAATACTGTCTCTAAAATTGACGAGGCGAATGTTATCCCAGGGCATCGCCGTCGCCCAAACCCGAAAGGAGTGAATTCGAAGCATGTCCCATTATAATCCATGTTATTGTTCTCAAACCTCTCTGGATTAAACTCTTCAGGATTGTTCCAGCATTGAGGATCCCGAGAAATTGCGAAGACATTAATGAATATATTGGTGCCTTTAACCATGTCATAACCCATAATTTTGCAGTCCTCTTCATTTTTGCGGTTGAGTAGAGGACCAGGTGGATGTAATCTAAGAGCTTCCTTGATGACCATCCGCATGTAGTGGAGTTCTGCAAGGTCGGTACTGGTAATGATAGCTCAGTCTAGACCTAGTACCTCTCGGACCTCTAATTGTGCCTTAGCCATAGCTTCTGGGTGATTGACGAGTTCCGACATAACCCACTCTAAAGTGGTTGAAGTGGTCTCGGTGGCAGGTCCAAAGATGTCCTGGAAAAGACGTTGTTTTGGTATATGTAAGATTATAATGTGCAAGATCTGTTAGAATGCTCAAAGAAAACTTGCTGTCAAAGTAAAAGTAAAAAAACGCAATATATCAATCATTATTTTGAACAAACATGCTATTAGTTTTGTGTTGGACATTAAAGTTTGCATACTTGTTGCAGAGATTTGTAATTGAGCGAGCATTGAAAGATTTTGGGTCTGTTTTTTCACATACCCAATGTCGTCAACTACTTCTACTTCGTGTACATGTCCTGGAAAAGACGTTGTTTTGGAATATAGGTAAAGATTATAATGTGCAAAATATGTTAGAATGCTCAAGGAGAACTTACAGTCTAATTAAACAATCATGCAATATATCAATCATTATTTTGAACAAATATGCTATTAGTTCTGTGTTGGACATTAAAGTTATGCTTGTTGCAGAGATTTGTAGTTGGCGGAGCATTGTAAGATTTTGGGTCTGATTTTTCACATAGCCAAGGTCAACTACTTCTGCTTTATGATCAGGAAGAGCACCCTGCCCTTCTGTAATGGCAAGTGTGCAAGACATTATCTTTTTTTTGCGGGATACCACAGGATTACAACAAAGTTACAGAGAGGGCCTCCTCGAAGATGAAAATAACACAACAGTCCCTCTGCAGAGAGAAGGTACCGACACGAGCAGCACATGCCGGCGGCGCGCCGCCGCCGCACCTTCACAGCCTTGAACACGAAGATGCCCCCAGGCGGACGGGAAGTCGCCGATCCTCGAACTCCGAAGAGCCTCCATCCTGCGCTGCCGATCTCCACTCTCCCTTGCTGCAACCACCGCGGCATCAGTCTTCAGATCTGGATCCGCCGCACCGGAATCCAGAGCGGGGGAAATCGCGCCCGGCGGCCACCGGGGGTCTCGAGCGCGATGACGGAGGTGCTCCACCATGGAACCACCACGAGCTCCATCGCCGGAGAGGATGAACACCACCTGCAAAACCAAAAGCCGGCCCGCCTCCTCCTCCACGACGACGCCGGCGAGGTAACCTACAGCTCCTACACTACTAAAAGCAGGGAAATGAGGTTCCCCCACCCTCCCGCCGCCGAAGCGGCCGGCGGAGGGAGGGGGAACCGGCGCAACGCCGGCGGCGAGGTGGATCTGCGGGTGGGTGAAAAAAGTCTCCTTCTACTGTAGCGGGCAGAAGAGAGCGAGTCCAAGTTCGCTACAAGGGAGTATATGCAAGACATTATCTGATTTAGATTTTACCAATCTTAGCATACACATTTATCTAGACAAAAAGTTTAATTATGAGAAAGTTAAAGAAAAAGATAGTACTGAAACACGCAGAGGATTAATCAAGTGCTTATCATCTGTCCTAACCAAGCACATGTTAGCTATAGTTCATGAGATCGCGGTGGAAAGGAAAATATATACTCACAAACATGACGGTGGTTATCATCTCTGTGGTTAGAGGGGATTCCAGCGAGTCTTCCTCCTGCAGTGTAAGCAGCACGTCTAGCAGGCCCTCATCATTGCAGGTGCCATCACTGGCAGCTCGCACCGCCTTGCGCTCAACGAGGACATCAGTGATGATGCGCTGGATGAGGTCGCAGGTGCTCTTAACGCGGCGCTCCTCGCTGCTCAACCACCGGACAAGTCTGGACGACGGGAAGAGGTCGACGAGGAAGAAGCCTCCGAGCAGGTCCATGATCTGGTCAGACGCGTGGATGAAATCCTGCTGCTGGCTGAACTTACCGCCGAAGACGGCCCGCGCCACGACGTCGTTGCTCAGCGCCGCCACCTTCTGGCTGACGTTGATGGTTGCTCCAGCTGAGGCCGTGATGGAGCGGAGGAGGCTGCTCACCTCCTCGGCCCTGATGCCCTCCATGCGCTTCACCTGCTTAGAGCTGAGGAG
The DNA here is from genome assembly GCA_947311845.1 of Poa pratensis. NCBI lineage: Eukaryota > Viridiplantae > Streptophyta > Magnoliopsida > Poales > Poaceae > Poa > Poa pratensis. The sequence continues at coordinate 22,251,101 of CAMZMU010000073.1, forward strand.
CTCAGCCATGCACACCTTGCGCATCTGGCGCCAGTGGTCGCCATAGGGGGCGAAGAGGATGCCGTTGCCACCAAAGCCGACGATGTCCTGCATCCCGGCGGTCCGCCGGTTCACGAACTGGAGGTCGTTGTCCTTCATCATCTGCCCCACCGCCTCGGCGCTGGAGACCACCACGGTGGGGATCTCACCTAGCTGCAGGTACATGATTGGCCCGTACCGGCGACATAGTTCTGTCATGGTGCGGTGCGGGAGGACGCTGACGACGTGGTGGAGGCTGCCGATGATCGGGAGTCCCCATGGCCCAGGAGGCAGCGGCTGCTTCTTACCACCCGAGAGCTTGAAAAACCAAATGGCCAGTAGCGTGGATAGTGCTATCAAACTTAGGCTCAACCACCCCTCCATGATATGATTTGGAAGTGAGCAGCTCACTGTCCATCAGCTTAGTCATATAGCCAATTAACCATAGCAAAAGTGACGTGTACCAAACTTTAGTTTGCAGCACGCGTGGAAGAAGAATAAAAATACTAATATAGCAGTGAGAAGCTTTTGATGCCAACTTGTTCTCAACATATCAAGCACTACCAGTTACCTAATTTGTATATATTTTATAAGGGAAAGTTGTGATTGAACCCATGACAGAAATCCATTCTCATATTTTAAGACATTGATACTTGTAGAAAAGGGTCGCTGATACTATTTTGAGACTTACCGAATAATACACCTTTCGCTTTTGCTAACGCCGCTTCCTCCATATCACCATGTGTACATGTTGAACCGTTATGGGCTGTGGGCTGTGGCCAGCCCATCTTCTCTACAGCCCATGTGTGGAGGATGACCTAGAAGATGAGATCGATACTGTCTTCCCCAAGTAGCAGAAACAATATACACAGAACATCAGCCGCCACACACGGACAGGAAGAATGGAGCTAGACTGCTGCTGCTTAGAGGTATGCTCCTAGGAGACAACATGGTATCAGAGCACGGCGACCGCGGGCCTGACCGGACGGTGGCTCCGGCGGAGATCGGCGGCGGAGAGGAGGTGACTGAGCGTGGTGGTCTGGTGCGGCTGAGGGAGGGCTGCAGCTGCCGGTGTGGGGGAGCGGCTGTGGCACAGAAGGGAGCTGAGCTGAGCTGTGTTGCTGCGGCTCACTCAAGGGGAAGTACCTGCACTGCTGCTGTGTGCAGCTGCCCGGTAGGGGAGAGAGTGAAGTTTTTGCTGCTGCGTGCAGCTGTTTCAGAGGAGGACTTGTACGAGCTGCTGCTGCGTGCTGCTACTCGCACGGAGGAGACCTCCAAGGTAAGGAAGTAAGGGAAGGTGAGCATAGAGGAGGAAGGCTGCCGGGGCGTGTGGAGATGGTGGCGACAGCAGAGGTAGTGGAGGCGCTCACGAGGGTGTTTTCGGAGTTGCCAGCGGGCCAGCAGTGGAGGATGTTGAGGCATCGGCAGCGCTGCTAGCCTCGGCGGACGAGGAGGAGATGGGGCACCTGGCCGAGGTCGTGCGGGAGGAGGCTGCACGGCAGCGCACGGCAGAACGGGTCCCAAGGGAGCTCCTCGCTGTCCTAGAGGAGGCGAGGCACGTCACTGTGCGGCTGCGCATGCTGCAGCAGCGGAAGGAGGCTGCACACATCGTCGAGCTCGAGAGGTGGTTCAAGGTGCTCGACGGGCTCATTCAGAGGGCATTGATGGCTGTGTCCTCATCTGGTGAAGAAGGGGCTAGCTGCTGCGTGCAGGTGCCTGAGAGGAAGATGGCCGGTGGAGAGGTCATGGATTCGATGCGACCTGTTGATGGATGTCTGTGTGAGGTAGAGGTCATCCAGGAGGAGAAAATGGTAGTGACGAGCAAGCAAGTAAAGGAAACGGGCAGAGAACCGGCAGCGACTGCTCATTTCATCTATACCAATGAAGGTAGCACTGAAAAGGCCAATATTGCTGCTCACAGAAGTGATACAGAATGGGTCCTTGACTCTGGTGCATCTAAGCATGTTGGGGGTAAATTTTGTGTGTTTGAGTCTTACAATATGCATCCTCCTACTCACAAGGGCACTATTCAAACTGCTGATGGTACAAAGCAGCCTGTCGTTGGGGTTGGCACAGTAAAATGCACTTCGGGCATCTCACTATCCTCTGTTCTGCATGTGCCGGCGTTTCCTGTCAATTTGGCCTCTTTAAGTGCACTGATTGATCAAATTGACTGTAGTGTGACCTTTGACAAATTCGGTTGCTTGATTGCGGAGCGACAAACAAGGCAGACAATTGGGTCTGGCACCAGGCGTGGGGGACTCTGGTATGTGGACCAGGAGGTGCAGCCAGACTTGGTATGTGCTGCGACCATGGAAGATAAAGAGAAGCAGGCGATGATACATCATTGTAGGATTGGGCACATTTCTTTTGACAAGATGACTAGAATATTTCCGGATGTTATGTGCGGCATAGACAAGAGCAAATTACAATGTGATGCTTGTGAGTTTGCAAAGCATACAAGGACATCTTATGTGAGCAAAGGACTTAGGAATATTTCCCCGTTCATGCTGATTCACTCAGATGTATGGACTTGTCCCGTGGTGTCCGTTAGTGGTGCGAAGTACTTTGTGACCTTCATTGATTGTCACTCACGCATGACATGGGTTTATCTGATGCGGCATAAAGATGAAGTGTTTGACTGCTTTCAGAATTTCTACGCTCTTATCAAGACTCAGTTCAGTGTGCAGGTGCAGGCAATGAGAACTGACAATGGAACTGAATATGTGAATAACAAGTTTGGGGCTTTCTTGTCAGAACATGGCATTCTTCATCAGACTTCATGCCCAGACACTCCACCACAGAATGGAGTTGCCGAGAGGAAGAACCGCCACATCCTGGAAGTTGCTAGGTCTCTTATGTTCACCATGAATGTTCCAAAATTCTTGTGGAGTGAAGCCGTGATGACTGCAACTTATTTGATTAACAGAACTCCTTCAAGGATATTGGGTATGAAGTCTCCGTGTGAGCTGCTGTTAGGAGAGAACAAATTTGTGGTTCCTCCAAAGTTATTTGGTTGCGCATGCTTTGTTAGGGATCATAGACCGGGCGTGGGAAAACTGGATCCAAAGGCTGTGAAGTGTATCTTCATTGGGTACTCTTCTGGACAGCGGGGCTATAAATGTTGGAATCCTTCAGAGCGAAGAAATTTTGTCAGTATGGATGTCACCTTCAGGGAATGTGAACCCTTCTATGGTGAACCGACTGATCTGAGTTTGTTGTTCGCAGAGCTTGACCACCTACACTCCGTGGCAGATGGTCATGAGGGGGAGGAGGTTGTGTCACGTTCTCAGGATGATTGCACTAACACTGGTGATAATGTGCAAGCTCAGGTCCGACCAATAGTGGGTACAATTCAAATTGGTACTCTTGAGGTTCCTGTTCGAGATCGTTGGCCTCAAAATCTGCGTGTGTACTCTAGACGGCAGCCACATGTGCAGGGGGAGCAGCAAGGTAGTGATGCTAGTACAATTCAAATTGGTACTCTTGAGGTTCCTGTTCGAGATCGTTGGCCTCAAAATCTGCGTGTGTACTCTAGACGGCAGCCACATGTGCAGGGGGAGCAGCAAGGTAGTGATGCTAGCTCATCTGATATTGCGGAGCAGCAAGGTAGTGATGCTAGCTCATGTGACACAGTGGATCTTCCCATTGCCTTGAGGAAAGAACCACGATCTAAGGCAGGAAAGCCTCCTGAAAAATATAGGGATGAGCAAGATACTATAGTGGCAAAGAAGGCTCTACAACTTGTCCGAGATGACCATGACATGATGACATTGGAAATTATGTGTCTTATGAGTCTTTGTCTCCCGCCTACAGAGCGTTTGTTGCCTCTCTACAAACTATATCAACACCAAAGGATTGGAAGGCTGCAAAGCAAGATCCGAAGTGGCGTGATGCAATGATAGAAGAGTTGGAAGCACTCAAGAAAAACAAGACATGGGTGCTAACTACATTGCCGGCAGGAAAGAAAGCAGTAAGTTGTAAGTGGATCTATACGGTGAAGCAAAATCCTGAGGGAAAGGTAGAACGGTACAAGGCCAGATTGGTCGCTAGAGGCTTTAGTCAAACATATGGAATTGACTATGATGAGACTTTTGCTCCAGTGGCAAAGATGAACACAGTAAGGATACTGGTTTCCTGTGCTGCTAACTTTGGGTGGAAGTTGCATCAATTAGATGTCAAAAATGCCTTCTTACATGGTGACCTGCAGGAAGAAGTGTACATGGAGATACCACCAGGTTTTGGTACCTCAGAGACCACAGGGAAGGTATGCAGGCTTAAAAAATCCTTGTATGGACTTAAACAATCGCCGAGGGCATGGTTTGATAGGTTCAGACGTGCTGTTTGCGGTATGGGGTATGGTCAATGTAATGGTGACCACACAGTGTTCTACAAACACTCTGGCCAAAAGATCACCATTCTTGCAGTTTATGTGGACGACATTATCATCACTGGAGATGACCAGGAAGAGATAAAAAGATTGAAGGGGTGTCTGAGCAAGGAGTTTGAGGTAAAAGATTTGGGCAACTTAAAATACTTTCTTGGCATAGAAGTGGCCCGGACTGATAAGGGAATATCGTTATGCCAACGAAAATACACATTGGATCTCTTGAGTGACATGGGCATGATGGGATGTCGTGCAGCCCCCACCCCGATTGAACAAAATCATCAAGTGACAGCACAATCAGGTGAGCTAGTGAATAAGGAGGATTATCAGAAACTAGTTGGGAGGTTATTGTACTTGTGCCATACAAGACCTGACATTACATATGCTGTGGGTGTGGTGAGCAGATACATGCATGAACCGAGAAGTGGGCATCTTGACATAGTGCACAGAATCCTAAAATATTTGAAAGGGACTCCAGGAAAGGGGTTGTGGTTTGCAAAGAGTGGACATCTTGAGGTGGACGGCTATAGTGATTCTGATTGGGCTGGTTGTCCAGATGATAGAAGATCAACGTCAGGCTATTGTGTGTTTGTGGGAGGAAATGTGGTGTCATGGAGAAGCAAGAAACAGACGGTTGTGTCTAGATCAACAGCAGAAGCTGAGTATAGAGCTTTATCTCAAGGGTTGAGTGAGATGCTCTGGGTGAAGCACCTCTTGAGCGAGTTGAAACTGTTGAGGAAGGGACCCTTGAGAGTGTGGTGTGACAATCAATCAGCTATAAGTATTGCAAATAACCCAGTTCAACATGACAGGACAAAACATGTGGAAATTGATCGCTTCTTTATTAAGGAGAAACTTGATGCTGGGATCATCAGCCTTACTCATGTCAGCTCTGGGCAGCAGTTCGCGGATTGCTTGACAAAGGGACTTGGAACAAAGGACTGTAACTTGGCTTGTGACAAGATGGGAATGATAGATATCTATCACCCATCTTGAGGGGGAGTGTTGAACCGTTATGGGCTGTGGGCTGTGGCCAGCCCATCTTCTCTACAGCCCATGTGTGGAGGATGACCTAGAAGATGAGATCGATACTGTCTTCCCCAAGTAGCAGAAACAATATACACAGAACATCAGCCGCCACACACGGACAGGAAGAATGGAGCTAGACTGCTGCTGCTTAGAGGTATGCTCCTAGGAGACAACAGTACAGAACTACAGATATACGTTAGTTAGGTATGTACGCATCTTGTAAATGGAGTAGGTAGTTGTGATGTACATTGATCATATCATCCTACACTGCCGAGCGTCATAGTGGGTATGGGCTCATCTGAACCTTGCGGGTTGCGGCCATCACGTCCAAATCAACAAAGATCTCCGACTTCGTGCAGCATGTTCAGACACTGTCCTCCTCAAAAGTTTGGCTCCTCATCTGCTTTGCAGATTGTGTTGTTACCCTATGGCGCTCTAGGAACAGCAGTCTTCGTGAACGAGAATATAACCAGGGAACCAGATCGTGAAGCTCATTGCCGAAGAGCTACGCCTTTGGGCCACAAGGTCAACCAAGGCCACCAGATTATGTTCTGGGCGGGCAACATGCACCGGTGACCTTTTTTCTTTCTTTTTTGTTTCCTTCGGGCCTTGCCTGATGCTTTTGTACAGAACCAGTTGAAATGCAATAAGGTAGAGAAATTCTCTACCTTTTCCGGTTTTCCCCTAAAAAAACACCCAAGGTATAATCTAGGTAACCTGCATATACTGATTGCGGCGACCCTCTTGTTACTTTGATTTTCTTTACTGTCCATATACCTGCATATCCTGATTAGTATTTTCCTACAAGAACGATCGGCACCAATAAAATCGGCTGCACAAGGCGGTAGTAAGAGACTAGGTGACAGTGATGAGCTCTCCGCTGCCATTGTCGAGCTCTCGGGCATGGAAGTCCTTGCTGCAGTGGCTGGCTGTGTAGCGCAGCATCTCCACCCACTCGTAAGAAGACAACTTCTAGTTTCGCAACAAAACAAAATAAAGTTATCGATCCCCAAATTTGCATCATACTATTTTCATTTTCCAATTTTACTATTGTGGAGATCAACATCAGGCCAAGCCTGAAGTTCGAAGAATGCACAAGGTGTAACAGTTTTCAATTAGTGGACTCGCTGGCACAAAATAAGCCAGAGACTGTACTAGTGCAGAAATGCTTATGTGTGATCCTTATCAGTGACGCGTCTAAAAATTGATATGCCACTGGTATTTGTCTAAAATGCCAGTGGTCTGCTAATATTTACCAACACCACTAATAGCAGACTAATAGTGACGTGCCTTTCAAAAGCCACACCACTAGTATGTGAAGCCCAGCAGTCGAACCTGACATAACTTACTAGTGGCATGGGAGATCGTGTGCACGCCACAAGTATAACTATTACTGGAAGTGCCATGCCACCAGTAACCGGAAAATTTTGTTCTAAATTCAATAAATTAGTTCAGTTACAAGTGGTGTGCCCATTACCTGCACGCCATTATTGACCACTAATAGCGCGTGGGCTTATAGGCATGCCGCTAATATATTGATCAACACGGTAAAACGGTTGTTCCTTTTGCAAACGATTTCGTATAGAGCTGAGCTTTATATAAAGGTTATCTACACAAAGAATTATATCGAACAGGTTTCAATCTTTTTAGAATTTTCAAGTTTGTCCTGGAAAATAGAGTTCCAGATTAAGTTTCGGCATTAGAATACCAAGGGCATATGGGCTAATAGGAAAGTCACTAGTAATTAGAATACTAGTTTCAGATGTTTTAAGTTGAGGGCACGTCACTAGGGCACACCACGTCATCTATCTGTGTGACTCGCTCTGATTGGTCCGGAGGGAGTCACAGATCGATGAGGTGGCGCATCCAGACAGTTCGATGTCGCGGATCGAACAGTTCTCCCTCTCTGTTTCCTCCACATTATCTCTGCTCTCCCTCCCTCTTCTCTCCTATGACACCGTCTCCCTCACCGGAAACGCCGTGGCCGACGACAACCTGGACCTTCACAACCTCATCTCTTCCATGTAGACGATGACGTGGACCTCACTGCCTTATCTCCCTCCACGCCGACGACGACTTGGACCTCCATGGAGTTGTTTTCTCCCTCCATGGACCACCTTACTGAGACCTCATCGGCCACTTCCTCTTCCACCCGGCTACACCATGGACCTCCACGACCACTTCCTCCATGTCGACGACCCTCTGGACTACGTCGGCCTTGTTTTCTTCCTCCATGCATGACTTCTTGTGGTCCACCACCACCTGCAGCTCTGACGAACGGGAGGCATCCAGCAGCTGTGGCGGCATCGGAGACAGCGGAGCGGTAGGCAGTCGGACGCGCATTTTTTAAACTTCACATATAGTTACGGGTGGCATGCAAATTGAAGAGCACGGCAATAGTATTCTAATTAGTAGTGGCATGTGGGTTGGATGGAACGCCACAAGTAGCTAGAATATTAGTGATGTGTGGGTTATCGACACCACTACTAACGTAATACTAGTGTCGCTGGTTGGAGGCAAGCCACTATTATTTGTTACCAGTGGCGCCGTGCCGCCCACACGTCACTAATAGCGTATTTTGGCACACTACTGCATAAGCATTTCTGCACTAATGCTGTTCTTGAAGGTTACTGAAGCATGGAGTTGTGATGACAATTTCCACGGCCGAACTTTTCTAGAGCAGAGTGCACACATAGGTGATGTCATTCCATCATATGTAAAATTTACAAAAGACAAACGCAATGATAAGTAAATATACATTTTGATATGGAATAATTATTAATTTGAACCTACCTATGGTGAATGTTAAAAACAGTAGTCAATTTTAGCCATGCTGCTTGGACAGTTGGCTTATTCCTGTCCCATGTTTTGACCTTTAGGCAATTATCTGTGTGTCACCTATCCACTCGTCAGAGTCAACGATTTAGTCATCCCTGGAGACTTTCTATTTTACAAAGAGCTTTGTAAGAGTTGTTTGGCAGAGGTCAGTTTACTTGTCCAGATAGACCAACAACTAGCTTCACTCATCATTTACCATTTCCTTATTGTATTTTCCTTCTTACTTTTAGCATTACGTTTCAAATCAAAGACCATTCAATGTCTGTATGTATATCTGATAAGCAACAGGGATTTGAAAAAAAAAATCCAAAGCATGCATGGACCTAGAAACAAAATGATTCAGAAAATAAAATAGCAAGCTGAGACAGTGAACAATTCGAAAGACAAAAGATTCATAGAGGCAGAGATAGATATTTACTCACATGTGTGCTTGTTGTGGAAGATGAGGATGCACTAGTCTTCCTGAGTGTCCCTCTGATGTCTACATGGAGGATAGAGCTTTTGAGGATACTTGACCATAGAAGGACCATGGAAGGGATGATGTTGGTGGTTATTAACTTTGCTTCTGATGTAGGTGATGATGAGCAAGATCATCATCATAAGTAGACTTCAACCGTTAGCCCGATTTGGATCGGTGAAACTAGTTTTCCTAAGTATGTTGTCTTACGACAAGTTGAGGTACCTTTTCAAGAAGCTGGTATTCGGGAGTGTTGACCCTGCAGGGCATCCTAACCTAGTACAAACAGCAGATGAATTTGTCAAGTTGTTGCACAATATGCAAGGTTCACTTGTCGCAACAAATATCTTTGCGAATCTGTTGAGAAGGAACCTCGATGTTCATTTTGGCATTCCATATTGGACAAAAGGTTAACAATGTTAAAACGAATATCTAGATGTATGGTGCGAACCCAACCAGTAGACATAACGGACTTTGCTTTGCATCCACTGAGCATGACACACTACATAACTAATGTTTCAATCGAGGAGGACTTTCCCAGTCTACCATTTGTGGAACTTGGAAGAGATCCTAGTGTTAGACCAAAAGGAGACTTCACTCTAATTACATGGGAATCAAGGAAACCCCCATACAATTCATTTGCTCATTTTGTAACAAGTTGTCCTGAGGATACAAATGAAGATAGTAATGCCTTTTCAGGAGGAAGCGACGAGGAGTGCCAATCTAATTCTACGTTCATGGGTTTCAAGGATACCCCCTTTCATTAGCTCATTTTGAAATAAGTAGTGCTCAAGATGCACACAAAGGTAGTAGTGCATTGCTTCTAATTTTTGTTTCAGAACATGTGTAATGTAAACTCTTGTTCTATTGTTTGATACATGAAAAACAGAGGTGTTCATGTATACCATTCAACCAAAGAGATTTGAATTAACAACAAAATCGTATATTATAGATAATCAACAACATCATCTAAATTGGCCCTTACTGCCACTCCACAGTAGCCCTAGTTAGTCTCAGTAAGGTGGCTAACAAATGAAACAGAAACACCTCTATGCATCATCACAATTGCACAGGTTAACATTTTTGTTGCTGATACCATGTCAGCGTACAAGTTTGCAATCGACCAACCAGCAATACAATATGTGTGTAAACTCCATGGTTCCATCTAATCAAGTAAAGGTCACGCTATATATCAAAGAGGATGAAGCTTTGTGTGTGTGGATGTGGATGACACAGAAACCTGTCGCTATGCTCCAACATATTAGGCCACAATTGGATTAGATTAGAGTTTCATTTACATAATTAGATTCGATTAAGAAAACTGCTAGGCTCTTGTTTTTTTGAATAGGGGTGCTAGATTCTTCTTAGATAGCCACCAACATCATCTAAACTCTAAACTTCAAAGTGACTGTCCCTACTAAATCGAACAGAAAGTAAACTGCCAAGAAGGAGGTCTATGCATACCAATTCCATCCAATTGCCAAGAACGAGGTCTATGTAGAAGAATATTGGATAAAGTTTTTTTTTTTTTTTTGCTGGGGGTGGGAGAGATTGGATAAACTAGCCAGCGCCTCCCCTCAAATCAGTATTTTTTGTGAGACTTCGGAAATGGGAACAGCTTTAGGTTCAAATTACTGACGGGTTTCGAAGAACTCGCATCCCATCTGCCAGGCACACGCACACGCACGCACGCACGCACCTCTCAGGTATATAACCGTGATTGGATCTATGCCATCCACTCTGTAATCCATGAACGGGTTTTCTCTACTTCTCTAAAGTGTCAAACCATTCACAGCAATCTGTAGCATGCTGCATGCAATTGCACACAGCCAAATTCCAGGTACAGAATAACAAGACACAAAATCGCAAACTGCCGAACAGGCAAACCCCATGCTCTTCACGCCTGACATCACAAGAATCGAATGCATCAAGCAAAGCTAGTGTCAGCATCAGTACACGCGTAGCAGGCAGCAGCACGGCATTCATCTAAAATCAGAAAGTACGGGAAGCCGGAGGAGCTCGGGGAAGGCGCCGCTCGGGAACGAGCTTGGATGGGAATGGGAGGGAGTACCTTACCGGCGGTCGGCGACGAGCTTGTGGAGGCGCTGCTCCGATCTGCCGGCCGCGGACGAGACAACGGGCGGCGGTCCGGGAAGAGCTTGGACGGGAACTAGATCGGCCGGAGTTCGGGTAAGAGCTCGTGGAGGCGCCGCTCTGATCTGCCGACGGTGGAGAGTGGCGGCGGAGGAACCATCCTCTCGTCTGTTTCTTCATTTTTTTTTCTCTGTCGATCTGTTTGCGAGGAAAGAGAGAAACGTGAGGGCCTGGAATGGCAGTTTGGCCGTGAATTGGTGAACCAAATGGGGTGAGCTGCAACGGCCGTTCGTTCAAAGAATGGGGTGAGCTGCAACGGCCGTTCGTTCAAAGTGAAAAAAGTTGGAAAAAGTTCATTTTAAACCTTGAACTCGTAAAGGTTTGGCGGATTAAACTCTGAACACAAAATCCCTATCGTTGGCACCCTGAATTGTTAAATCCGGTCTAAATTGAACCCAGAAACTTGTTTGGCACACCAGGAAAAAAATCATCCCGGCCGGGAATAGCCATTGTGTCACTGACTAGACGGACCTACATGTCATATTTATCCCCATCTCAATCCATCCTCCGCATCTAGAAAAAAATCAGGGAGGAGCTCGGGCGTTGACCTGGTCGGAGGGAACTGCAATGGCGGAGGACGGCCAAGACCCGGTGACCAGACAGAGCAGTGTCTCGATGGAGCTGGACTACGAGCGGATCCGGCAGAGCGTGCTCACCGGAGTGACGAGCCGCGTGTACGACTTCATAAGGAGGCGCACGAGGCGCTGGTGGATGGTGGCGCTGCTGCACGCCTGCCGAGGTCGATGCCCTTGTGCTTGCTCAGCCACTTCGGGTTGTCGCGTTGCCGCTGCCGTCTATGTTGTGGCCCGATTCGCTGAACTAATCGAAGGACAAGACTCGCTAGCTAGCTGATTGATATCTTGTATCAGATCGATTGATTAGCGCTCGTGGTGGATTCACTATGTGTGCGTCTCGGCTCGGGAGCAACCGCCGACACTGCTCTGTACACAGGTATCGCCATCATTGCGAGCGATAGGGAGTGTTGCCCCACTGCTGCTCCTCGAACTAGTCCATCATGGAGAGATTGGGGAAGAAGATGAATATGACATGTGGGCCAATGTAGTCAGCGAGAGTAGCAATTTAGAATTTTATTATTTTTTCTAGAAACATGTCTAAGGTTTAATTTAGACTGGGATTTGATAGTTCAGGGTGTAAACGACCGGGATTTCGAGTTTAGTGTTTGATTCGTTCGACCTATACAAGTTCAAGGTTTAAAATAGAGTTTTTCCAAAAAAGTTGAACGTGTCAATCCAGGAACCTCTGCCATTCCAGGCCCTCACGTTTCTCTCTTTCCTCGCCAAAAGTTGAACGTGAGTGGCGGCCGTTCGTTCAAACCCGTCCCGGCCTGCTCGCGCGAGCGGCTCCGAAGGCACCAAAAGTTAAGTTAGACAACAAGCGCCTCGCCCGATGAGTCTCTCTGACCGTTATTGCCGTCGGTATCGGTGGTGGCGGTCGCGCCCGGTCGACAAAGGCAGCGGCGAGGTGGGCGCGCCCCGACGAGCCCTCTTCGCGTGGAGGCGGGGCATCAGGCGGGCGGTGCTGGTGGCGGGGAGTTCGGCGAAGCGTACGGCTAGGAGGTGCAGGGGAGGCGAAGGCGGCGTTCCTTGGCAGCTCAGTGGCAGTTCTAGTGGTGGTGGCAGCGCCTTGAGCTGTCGGAAAGGGAGGAGACGATGCAGCGGGGGTCCAGATTTGGACCTGATCTGGGCCGCGTGGCTGCCTGGGTGCTCCTCCTCATTGTTGTTGCTAGGTCACAGCCCGAGGTGGTGGTATGGGCTGTTGTTTTGCGTGGAGGTCTCCGAGAGTGGCCGGTAGGGTGTTGCGGCCATGGGTTTGATCGTCTCGATCTGGGGAAGGGGCAGGGGCCCCGTGCCCTCCTTCTCGGGCTCTACCACCTCCGGGCCAGGTCTGGTGCCGGTAGCCATGGGGGCTGCCTGTGGTTGATTTGGTGGTGGAGCCTCCCTCCTTGTCTCGTCCTCTTCAGCGATGTGCGGAGCTGAGGCGGTGGCTTTGGACGATGTGAGTCCTTTTGGTTGGCGGACATGTCAGGGACTCAGGTGATGTCCGATGACCTCGGCCATGAGGGTAGCATGGTGGCTGGCGAGCGACCGGCGGTGACAGTGGCTCGGGTGTCGCTTGTCTACATTCCGTGCTCTGTGTAGAAGGTGGAGAGAGTTTGTCGACATCCGCACGGGCACGGCGAATTGGCGGCGCTAGCTACCTCTACGCCGACTTTTGGAATGCGTGTTCTCGAACGCGAGCGGGAAAGAAAACAGCGTCGTGCGGACCGCCAGCGACAGCGTGATTCATGGCAGTGCATCTAAGCATGTTTATTCTGTGACGTGGCAGTTATTCCACCACAAAGTTGATCAGTGGCATATAGCAGGCCCATCAGAAACCCATAAAGTTTACACGGGTCGCGCCCAACAAAAATGCCATTCAGATTCAGAGGGACAACCCATTAAGTTGGCATGTGGGACCACTATGCCTATTTTTGGCCCCTATTTTCGGCCCCTGAGGAACATTTTTGTTCGGGCACCGTACATTTGTTAGGCCTGTTTGCTGTCATGTTTAGTCTCATTTAGGAAGCCCATTAGACGGCCTAGTAAAAAGCGAATTTGTTTATCGCCGGTCCATGAATATCCACTAGGTAGACTGCCTAAATTAATTTTAAAATCTCAATGAATTTTTACATAATTTCAACCAATTTAAAATTACATTCAATTTTTTTCGAGCACATCATTGTTTGTAGAAAGAAATCTATGCCAGACTCTAGATTACAATAGGCCATTAACAAGATCCAAATCTTGCGAGCTCGTACAAGACCTCACCATAATCTTTTTGGCTTCATCAATATCATGTATATATTTATAAACGGATTTGAGTCTTATGTGCTCTTTCTTTCTACGCTCACTAGATCATCAAGATATTTATCAGTTGTAGAGATTATTTTGGGTCGACCACTAATTGCTTCAACACTATTCTAGGAGGGTGCCTTGATTATTTTTGGATTGTCCCCTCTGAGGAAGTCTTCTTAATTTTAACTATACTATGAATTCTGAAAAGAGTGTGAAAAAACTTACAACGGACCATACAAGCATCATGAATTTTGCGCACTAGTGAAAAGATAGTTACATGGAGCAAAAATAGGTAAATAAGTTTCTTTGTAAAATATGTAAATGTTATTATATCATGCAAAACATAACTTAAAATAGGATGAACAACACTACATTATGTAAGACTCAGATCTCAAGACAGAACGCGACATTGTTTTAATCATGTGTCATCAAGTATGCGGGTACAATAATAATACTAGAGTACAGATCAATATAAGAAGCATGTAGCATGTGTGAATCTTATGTTGTACACCCTATAACAATCACATAGCATTTCATAAGTTGACAGCGTTATAATCCTCGGTCAAAGAGCCGACAAAAACATATCGGACATAAAACTATAAGCAAACCCATCAGATAAAAGGAAAGACTCAAATTAAGCATGGACTTGCAATAGCTTATCGTACAAATTCAATGTGTTGCCTACTCTTGTAGCCATGTTTACTTGTCAAATCCACAACCACATGAATACAATACCCCGCGAAGCGGTACGGGTGCAACTGCCTTGTGAGCTCCGGCGTTTAGATTCCATCGCCTCCCGTCGGCGCCGCCGGCGATCTGCCCTGCTTCTGTGGCCTTCGGACCATGGAGACGCGGTGGATCTCGACGCTCGTCGGCGGGATGGCTCTGTTTTCTGTTCTTCTTGTTAAGGTTTGTTGGGGCGACGTTCTGATGGTGGCGACGGCGTCTCTTTCAATAAAGTCTCCCCGGCTTCAGTCTCATCTCGGCGACGACGTCGAGAAGCTTGTGGGAGTGGTGTGTTTCTCAAGGATTTCTTCTAGCGGTGGCGATCTCCGGATCGTCAAGGAGATTCATCGGTGGTTCATCCTTCATCTTTGGGTCCGGACGGATGTGGTCTTCTTGACCTGTTCGGCGACTTCCCGTCCGCAACCAACAACGCCAGGCCGGCTCAGGGAGGAGCGGCAGCGGCGGCGCGCCGTCGACACGGTCTGGAGGTTGAAGACGAAGGGCATCTCAAGGATCTGGTTGTAATTTTCATTTCTCTTGAGTTGTTTTGTACTATTCAGTCTTTCTTTTAATGCTAGGGTCCTTTTCGGGAAAGAATGGCTAACTTATAAGAAGTCAGTTTATGTAATTCTTCTTTTTGTTTGTATTGTTCATATTTTGCATTTAGGGGTGCAACCAAATCAATTAGTTTGAAGGAATAAAACAACTGGACTAACAAATAGAAGGATATGATCCAGTATATTTTAAAATTGCGTTACCAATAACCAAATGTCAGATTGAAACCAACTGAAACTAAATTTAACTCATAATTTGCTGCACGACATAAATATTTTTTATATTCGTTTTCACAACAAGGATATGATATTGTTTAAATTATCATACATATAGGTATAACTTAACATCATAACTAATTTACGACAATTACCGATCTAAATCTCATATTTCAACTTTGATGGAGGACAAATGGTTAGTGCCGGTGGATCTCTGATCACTTCGTTTGGTCCGAACGAGCGCTCGGAAAAACAATGTCAACGAGTTAGTGTTGCAAAGTAGAAATACCTAAAATGCACAAATATGTAGCTATACAATCAGTTAGACAACAACACGCAATGATCTAGAAATGATATATTATCATGTGCTCTTTTAAAACGGTTATTCTAATAAGGGAACGTGTCAGTAATCGATTCCGTCTGGGACTTGCGCAGGGACCAACGCATGCATGCATACAGGGAATATTTTCATAATCCGAAAATTCAAAATAAATTATTTCCTAAACCGTTAATCCAATTGGGGATATGTTTTCACCGTTGGGTTTGTCTCGGCGAGTACTTTAAAACAAGATCTCATCTTAATATGTTTTAACAAACTTTTTTTTCTATTCAGTTGTCAGGTTATAATACCATAGTTACCATACTGCTAGTTAACGGTTACCACCCAAATAATACATAGTTATCATGTCATTTTTACATTTTTTTGTCATAACCATGATCTACATGTTCAGAAAGTGAGTATTTGATTCAATCTAGACACGTAAAATATGGGATTACCGTCACAGAAGGATTACATCGATGAGTACCGCAGTTAAAAAAGCTAGGCAACCATTTGATTTTAACCTCGTAACCAACTTGAAAATACCTGGTGACCAAGTGACTATAATCTGGCAACTGGGGTGAGAAAAAAAGTTGTCAAAAAATATTAAGATGGGATTTAGTTTTGAAGATCTCGTCGCAACAAAGCGAACCGTGAAAACAGATGTGGATTTAGAATTACGGTTTAAGAGATAAAATATTTTAAAGTTTGAGAACAAAAAGAATTCCACGTGGTGACTGCATGTATGGATTAATTAGCATATTTTTATCCGTGCCCACGGAAGTCTAATCTGAGGCACGTGCCTTAACTAGCAAAGCCCTTTTAAAAACATTTTAGTATGTACATCCGGGTGCCAAGTTAGATAGCTCTGAAATATTTCTTCTTCACTATGTGAGTAAGGAGAGACAAGCATTCTGCCTCCAGGGTGTATATGTAACTTTCTTTTATTTAGAATATACTTTAAACATATTTCGAAATATATAAAAACAAAATCAGTTTGTGCCTACATTTTAGCATCCTATACGCGCTCAAAATTGTTACTCCCTCTGATCCATAATAAGTGTCACAGTTTTGAACTAACACTCGTTCAAAACAATGACACTTATTTTGTATCGGATGGAGTACATTTTCTATGACCTGCGTAAAAAAAAATTGAGTGATAAAATAAATCTTTTCATGAGAATTGTTTTTATCATTTTACACGGGGCATAGAAATGTTGGTATTTCGCGTAACTTTGCCTACGCACACAGAATTTAGAGATGTATGTGAAAGAACGAGGATGTCGCATAGAGGGGGGTAAATAGGTGTTTTAAAATAATTACGGTGTAGGCTTGAATAAATGCGGAATAAAACTAGCGTTTAATTTATCAAGCACAAAACCTAAACAAGCTAGGTTCACCTATGTGCACCAATGACTTATACTAAGCAAGATAACAACTATGTGATAGCAAGATAGATAACTTCAAGCTCAATGGCTATCACAAAGGTAAATGCATAAGTAGAGGGTTTGGGTATAGAAGTAACCGCAAAGTGGACACGAGGAGATGTTTCCCGTAGTTCCTTCCCAATGGAAGTACATCTACGTTGGAGGAGTGTGGATCCACCACGGCACTCCAATAGCACGGATGTGCTCATTCTATTCTCCGTGAGCTTCACCCGTGAGGGATTGGCTCATTCCACTATTAGGTCGACTTGAAGGTGTTGATCAAACCGATACACCAAGGTCGGGGAACTCCACAATGAGTTGGAGCCTCCCAACAATGTCCCGGAACACCTCGCAACAAGTTGGGGCTCCAAAACTCACAAAGGACTCCTAGGGTTACAACCAACCCAAGAGGCCACAAGATCCACAAAGAGTAATAAGCTTCTCAAACTTCACTTCCATGTATCACCATGGAGAACTCAAACCGATGCACTTAATGCAATGGAAAGAACACAAGAAGTGCTCAAAGTCCTTCACTCTCAAATCCGACCAAACCAACTAATACTATGGAGGAAGATGGGAGGAAAAGCAAGGAAGCAACAAATGAATCCCAAGATCTAGATCCAATAGACAACCCTCACTTAGAGGAGAGATTGATTGGTGGAGAAGTAGATCTAGATCTCCTCTCTCTTTTCCCTCAAGAAGGAGTAAGAATCATCGGAGGGATAGAGAGATATGTAAGCTCAAGAAGGTCAATAATGGAGGAGAAACATGAGCTCAAGAGTTAGAGCACCATTGGGGAAGAAGACCCCTTAAATAGGTTCCCCACGAATCTGACCGTTATGTGCAGTTTTCGTGCCCAGCGGTACTACCGCTGGGAACCAGCGGTAGGTACTTTCCACGGTACTACCGCCGGGGCAGGGTACCAGCATGCTGCAGCAGCACAGCTCCAGGAGGAGTGGTACTACCGCTACATACCAGCGGTACTACCGCCATACAGGATTTATGCCTGGTACAAGAACTGCAATAACTTTTGCAATAAGATGAGACCAACCCTGTTGGAAATATTACAAACCATAAAAACAATAAGGACGCCACACATGGGAAGGTGTGGAGCCTTCCTCAAGGATAGACCGGTAATATTTCCACCACCGAAAACACAGCAAGTTTTCCATAGTAAAACCGTTTTCGAACATGTTGGACTTTTCATGAAGCACACGACAAGCACCAAAACCTCACAAGGATAAAAGTCAAAAAAGAACCAAGAAAGATGATGCCAAGAATGCAAAGGTTTGAGCTCTCTCCGAACGATATGATCAAGTTACTCATTCGAAAGCCCCTCTTAAAAGTGTGGCATCTATCCTATAATACGGTCTCTCACTAACACCATGAGACCGGTAAAACAGAAACCCTATCAAGGTCATACTTTTGTCTTGCGCAATCCACTTGAGCTAGATGATGACGATCTTATTCACCTCAAGTTGGATCACCTTTCTTGATTGCGCTCCGCTTGGTGAAGACTTGTGAATTGCTCCCTCATACACAATATGAGAGAGCCACTTTTAGGCACATCTTCCCTTGACCGTTATCTTGATGACGACCACACATCCACCATGGGCTATATGGAATCTTCCTTTTGATGCAAGCCCATAGAAAGATACCTAACCCCACATACATACTCCACACACACACATATAGGTTAGTTCACAAAGCTATCGGGACAAATGCTTACCATACCATTGGACCAATGATCCCACATGGTACATCATTTAGCTTTGTGTGTTGATCAACTTGAATCCATCCTTTCCACTTAGTCTTGATCAACTTTGTATCTTTTTTCTTCTTTCTTGATCAATGATGATGTCTTGAATGTGAGCATGAATATCCACGTTACCATTCTTCATATAAACACTTGAATAAGATCTTGGTCATCTTATAAGCTTCTAGAGTGCAACACATGAATTTCAATCTTTCTTATGGACAAGATCTATAAGGATATCTCAATGTAAACGTTAGTCCATAAGGATTATCATTAATTACCAAAACCACACATGGGGGGCACCATGCTCTTTCAGTATGCATGAAATGTTTTTTATATTTTATAATGTGTGTTTTATTGGTAAAGAGAGCATATGCACACAGGAATCCGGAGAAAGGTTTTTTTTTTACCAGTTGCCACGATAAAGTCGGTACCCGCAAGGTTTTTATATTTTATAATGTGTGCTTTATTGGGTCCTGATATCGGCCGCCCATTAATCGGTTTTCAATCCGAAGTTTCCATATCCTGTTCGCTCCCGTAATCGCTTTCCATAACTCCGGAATCCAGGCAGCATATTTCCGATCTATAAACTTTCCATATCCCGGTCCGACGCGTGATCGCTTCCTGATCGAACTGGCTTTCCTTGCAGCAGAAGCCGTTTGTGCTTCGAGTCCGGCTCCGGCGCGAACTCCACTTCACCGCGTTCGCTAGGTCTAACCACCGTCCGTCTATATAAGGCAGCACGCAACGGCGGGGTTCACCACCACCCGCATCCCTGTTCTCTTCCGGCCTCTCGCAATCGCACACGCACCAACTCCGTCCCGCGAGAAACTACCGGAGGCGAAGGGGGTGATCGACCGATCGATCGATGATGATGGCGTCGTCGTCGTTACCGGGCACGTCTCTCCCCGACGCCGCCGCCGCCGACGCGCGGCAGGTGGTCAGGAAGTCGATGTGGACCGAGGACGAGGACCGCGTGCTGCGGGAGCAGGTGCGCAAGCACGGCCCGCAGAACTGGGACCTCATCTGCCTCGCGCTGCCCGAGCGCAACTCCAAGTCGTGCCGCCTCCGCTGGTGCCAGCACCTCGACCCCAGGGTGGAAACCACCAGGCCCTTCACCCCCGAGGAGGACCGGCTCATCGTCAAGTACCAGGCCACCCACGGCAACCGCTGGTCCACCATCGCCGGGTTCCTCTCCGGCCGCACCGACAACGCCGTCAAGAACCGCTGGAACTCCGTCCTCCGCAAGCAGCACGCCCACGCGTCCGCGCCCGACCAGAGGCTCCCGCGCCAGTACTGGGCTCCTTCCGCCGCCCCACACGCCGAGCCGACGCCGGGCTGCCTCCCGCTCTTTCCTCTGGAGAACGGGGATGTCAGGATGGACGAGGCAAGCTCTTCTCACGCGCCCGAGGACGACGCGTCGGAGGACGAGACATGCGCGGCGCCGATGGAGTGCCTCCAGCTCTTCCCTCTGGCGCCCGGGGATATCAGGGTCAATGCGGGCGCTGCGGCGTCGAGTGACATGTCCTGCGGAGCAGACGACCCGCGCACCGTGCTGAGGCTCGCGCCGGCGGCGAGGTTGGTGTTCGACGTATTGCCGCTCAGGGCTTACCGGGTGTAGATTCGTTTAGTCTTGCCTTAATTCGGTTCTTCTTCCGTCTCTCTACTTTTTGTTGATCGTGGGGAATTGTCCTAGTGGAGGTTAACTTGTAATCGAAGAGCTGTGGATGATCAAGACTGTTTTCACGCTACTGTAGCTGAAGAGCTGATGTTAGTATCAGGAGAACTCTGAATTTTCTGTAATCGTCTTGCTAGTTGGTTTGGTAATCCAGAATGTTATGGACTTGTAATCTTCTTGCTTCTTCGTAATCAAGAAAATCCTGAATGTTTGGAAGCTATTGTGATCTCGGATTCCTGGTATCTAGATAAATCTGAATTTTCTGTAATCGTCTTGCTTGCTTCTTGGTTTGTAATCAAGAGTGTTCTTGCATCTTGATAATGTTGTGATCTCCTTGCATTTTGTGGAAGTTAACTTGTAATCTAAGAGCTGTGGATGATCAAGAATGTTTTGACGCTACTGTAATTGAAGAGCTGTGGATGTTAGTATCAAGAGAACTCTGAATTTTCTGTAATCGTCTTGCTTGTTGGTTTAGTAATCTAGAATGTTCTGGACTTACTGTATTCTTCTTTCGTCATGACAATCAACGAAATCCTGAATGTTTGGAAGCTATTGTGATCTTGGATTCTTGGTAATCTTGAGAACTCTGAATTTTTTGTAATCTTGTTGCTTGTTTGTTGGTTTGGTAATCAACAAAATTCAGGACTTATTGTATTCTTCTTTCTTCTTGATAATCAACAAAATCCTGAACGTTTGGAAGCTATTGTGATCTCGGGATACTTGGTATCTATAGAACTCTGAATTTTTCTGTAATCTTCTTGCTTGTTTGTTTGTTTGGTAATCAAGAATATTCAGGACTTATTGTAATCTTGCTTCTTGATAATCAACAAAATCCTGAATGTTTGGAAGCTTTTGCGATCTCGGATTCTTGGTATCTAGAGAACTCTGAATCTTCCGTAATCTCCTTGCTTGCTTGTTGGTTTGGTACTCAAGAAAGTTATGGACTTACTATAATGTTGATAATCAAGAAAATCCTGAACTAGTTGTAATTTCCTTGCATGTTGCTAATCAACAGCCTTTAGCGTTTAGTAATCAGGGAAATTTTCGCCTTCTTTTTAATTTGCTTCCTTGTTGGTAACAATTAATCAACAACCTTGCTTGCTGGAATCAAGATTTAATATTCTTGAACTGAAGTTCCGTTACATCCCGTCAGTAAAAAAAATTATACTGAAGTACGTAGTAGTTCGCCCTGAATTCATCAGTGTCGAGTCCTTCTGCTTATACTTTATAATGGAAATCAGAGCGTCCGTTGAAGAAGCAACCTTCTTCTTCCAGTTGTTTGCATTGAACTCTGAATTCTGAAACAGCAAAAGGTTTGCAACGCTCGTTTCTTACAGTTTAGTAACTCGAATGAAGGTTAGAGTAGACTAGTTTAATTGCAACCCGGGTTACATATATGGGACTACTTTCAGCATCACCGTCACTGCAGAGACGCAAACATTCTTCAAATGACAACGGTTTACCCGGCTTACGCCGTGTACGTTTACCTCGTCCTCGGCATCGCTCTCTGGGCAACCACACGGCAGTGGCCAGCAGCAGCAACGCCGCAAACAACTCGGATCAGTACATCTGCTACCTCTGCTGCCAGCACTACGGGAATGCCGAGATATGCCGACGGCGGACCTATACGCCGACGGCAATTTGTCGGGGCCATCGGCGTATAGGGCGAGGAGGCCAGCCCATTGAACTGGCCGTCGGCGTATGAAATGCCCTCGGCGTATATGGGCAACGCCGACGACCACCCTCGGCGTATATAGCACCCTCGGCGTAGTTAAAGGGCGGTATATATACCTCTTATACGTCGACGGCTTTGCCGTCGGCATAGGTTCCTCTTTTTTAAATCATTGTTTTTTTAGTATGCCGTCGGCACAGTTACCATGTTTTTTTAATATTCATTGTGTCCACTCAGGAAAGAAACGGCGCTATTTTGGCCCGCATGGGGGAAACGGCGCTATTTTGGACCTGGGGGGGGGGGCGTATTCCTGGTCGTGCCCAAACCCAGGAAAGAAGCCCAGAAATTTAAAAAAATGAGTTTAGTCGAATTTCATACATCCGCCGGGGCAGCCACGACGACGTGCGCGGCGGCATCGTCAGCCGCGGCCTGTTGCCGGCTGCGATGTACTCGAGGACGTAGGCGAGGTTGCGCCCTCGAGCACCCCACCATTGCCGATGGCCTTTGGCGTTCTTCCGCCCCTCCATAAGGTCGTTGCGCCCTGTGTCTTCCAGCTCCTGGGCGTGGCGCCGGGCGAAGTACTGCGTCCAGAATGTGGGTCCTCCGCCTGCTCCGGCGTGAGGCCGGCGAGGACCTCCTGGATCGCCTCGACGCAGTCCGCTCCTTCGGGCGGCGGCGGCACAGGGACGCCGCCCGCACTTAGCCGCCACGCGGCTTGGCCGCGGAGCCGCCAGGGACGCGCATATCCAGCGGCACGGGGTAGCCCGCCTGGTAGAGCATCCGCGCCTCCTCTGGGTGTAGGAAGCGGTGGCTGAAGCCGTTCGCGGCGGCGTCGTCGCCGGAGAACCTTTCCGCCATTGCTGTTGGTGTGATCTGTGGGGAGAAGAGAAGGCGAGAGAGAGTGAGCGGTGTGCTCTGTCACTGCGGGGATGGGGGATTGTAACATCCCAAATTTATAATAAGAATAAATAAGACCCAAAATTCAGAACCAACAAAAACTTTTTGAATTATTTCACAAATGATTGTGTTTCCCTTATATTGTTCTGTTTGACCTTGTGTAACTTGATGTTTATGATTGTTTGGCTAGTAAATGTCAACCCAAGAAATCAACCTAAGTAAAAATATATTTAAAACTCTGGTGATCATGTTATGACAAGAATATATTCCATATATCTTTTCCATTCTTATGTTGGCCAAAAGTCTATTTCAATAATGATTTGGTTTTAGCAACAAATAAAATACCCTTTAAATTGAGACAGTAAAAGTATTTCCAAAATTGCATGTTTATAAAATATGGAGAACTATCTGTGATCTCCTATCTATTCTTCAACCTTGACATTTTACAATTCCTATTTTTGTAACCTCCTATGTTTCAACTCCATTTTAAAAGGAATACTAGCGGGAAATATATTATCCCACATATTTCTCTTTATCAAACCTTCTTGAAAACTATTAAGTTATGAGTTGATATATCCCTTAAACAACATCTTGTCATAATTGAGTGTGACCATTTTTACAAAATAGTATTGTTAATTATGGAAAAGGTGGTGTGATTTATTCTTGTGGTTTGAATTGTGTGGTCTTGTTTGTGATGTGAATATTGTTGTGTTGTTGATATTGTTGTGCTGTTGCTATTGTTGTGCTATTGATATTATGTGTTGATTGCTTGTGAGGATAATTCCTCAGTGGTGTTAATACTAAAATTAGGACACACTTGGCAGCAAATTGGGGGTGTGACTTGAATAAAAACAAATCCTCTAAAATCATTCAAACCTAAGTTAAAGTCCTAAATTAATGGAAATGATCTTATTGAAATTCCCTCTCTATCTATTCCTCTATTCTATGAAAACAATTATATTTTCTTTATCAAAATTCTAGGAGTGAGATGAACTAATAATCATCCCCACTTCATATCACTCCCTCCTTAAGTAAACCTACTTTTCGATTTAAATCAAACCCCTCAAATCATTTATTAAAAAGGAAATGAAGGTCATGAATTAGAAATGGTCTTCATAAATAATTTCCCTCCCCAATTCTCTTTTTCCTCCAAACAAATGTTTTCTCTATGAAAATAAAACTTATTTGAAGTTATCTTATTTGTCAAAGAAGTTCCAAAAGTTCAAAACCATATTTTATCACATGCTTTAAAAATATTAAAGGAGTATCAAATACAAATTTCCAAAAAATGATTTATTTAAACCCTATGAACAAATATTGCTCAAAACATTTTATTTTCAAAAACCAATTTTTGTGGAGCTTCTACATGTATATGGGAGGCTACATGAATTTTCTCAACTTTGTATAAAGTGTTTAAGTGCCCCAATTAAAATCCCTAAAACCTACTGGTTTCAAAAAGAAATAGAAGAAATAGAAGCAGGGACTTGTTTGTGATTGAAAAAAGTATTTCAGGGGGCGTTCTGTAAAATCTTCATTGACCTCCTGTAGCTGACGGCGCCCGACGCTGCGCCGTGCTGCCGTGCTCGCTGCGTCGCCGTGCTCTCCTCGCCTCGCCTCTGCCTCACGCCTCGACCTGGAGGAGCTGAAGCCTCCACGCCACTCACCTCTGCTCTCCCTTGTCCCCCATCTCCCCGTGTTGCTCACACCGTCGTCGCCGTGCTCTTCCCGCGCAATGTCGACACCGTCTGGACCCCGCTCCTCTCTGCCGCTCTGCGAGACGATAAGAAGCACCACGCCGCTCCTTTGCTCCTCTGCTCCCCCATTTGCCCCTCTCGCTCGCTCTCTCTTTTTCTCTCCACGGACACGAACCAAGGCCGATTTGCCGTCGCGCATCGGCGGCCATAGAGAGCTCCCCATCCAAATCCTAGACCACCAGCAGCTTCGCCGTGCCCTACTCTCCCTCTCTGCGCGAGGAATCGCAGAGGGAAGCCCTGGATCGAGCAAGCCGTCTTCACCTTCTTCCTCTCCGGCCGCGGACATGCGAGCAAGCTCGCGAGTGCCACGAACCTCCATTCATCACCATTTTTGTGCCATTGAGCTCCCCTCATCGCGCTCTCTCTGACTGGCATCATCTTTTCGTTTAGGGACCGCCGGAGCCGCCGATGTCGTCGCCGCCGTGATCCCCTGCCGAGCTTCGTCCCTCTGTTCGTGTCGAGGAAGACGAAGACAGGCCGTACCCATTCGCTCACCTGCGTGGGCCATGAGCTGGGCCTCTCCCCGTGTTGCTCAGCCCAGATCCAGCCAGCTCCAGTGCCAGATCCAGCCCGCGAACCTTTTTCTTAGGTTGTTTATTTATTTCCTTATAGATTTGTTTCTGTACCTTTAGTTTAAATCGTTTTAAAATAGTTTAAGTGCAAAGTTGACCAAACCAAAAATCACACAAGTAGCCTGATAAGTTTTGAGTCATTTCTAACTTACAGATATGAAAAATATCAAATTGTGTGACCCTGGAAATTCCTGATTTGCCACGGGTCGAAATCACTCTTTTAGTCATAGACTGAGTTAGGATGATCAAAAATTTACGAACCCAATTGTTTTAGAAAGCTCTTCACATTACCTTTCAGTAGAAATTGGTCTCATGTGTTTTGGATGTTTAGAACAAAAGTTGCATGCATTTCTAGTTTAGGCCAGCAAGCACTTTGTGCATTTTTAATAAATTATGTAAATAACTTTTTGGATCAAACTCACTTGGAGTAGTTTCTAATAGCAACAGAGAACACAAACCCAAGTTTGCATGGTTGTTTGATTGACAGAACTCCCTAGGTGTAATACTTGTTGTTAAATTAGTTTTGTGTGATTACTTTTTTTTAAATTGTTGGCTAAAATAAATCGTATAGAAAGTAAATAAATCCATATCTCAAGATCTAGGAATCCAAATAAATCAAACTCAAATGCTCTGGAAAGCTTATGAAATTATTTAACTCACTGAAGTGGTTTCATCTCATTTAGTTTAATATTAAAAATGTGTTATTTAAAATGCCACAGAAGGTTTAGATTCTAAACTTGTTTGTTTCTAATACTCAAATAGTCCAAATGATGCCAATCCAATTTTGTTAGCTTATTACTGTGATAACTTAGCTCCCCTATTTTTGGTAGAATTAATTGACTAATATTATTTAATTGGCATTAGTTTGGTTATTAAAAAACCTTTCTAGACTAAAACAATTATAGAAAAATAATGGTTAATCCAAATGGGTTAGGACCAATTTTGTTAGGTCACATTTAGTCAAGGTTAGTTTCCCCTAAAAGGATTTAATTTTTGAATAACATTAACTCGCGTTGTAGCAAAAACTTGATTAAATAGTTTCTGTAATAAAACAATTGTGTAGGGAGTTTTATAACTCCAAATGAATCAAATCCAAGTGTGTTGTGTCCTACACTTCAGTAGATTTCTGTAGAAGTTTAGTTTGTATTTTTGTGACCAACAGAACCCAGGTTACGCAATTAAACATGCACCACTAGATTCTGCCATATTTAACACCTAATTAAATAATGGTCAATTCAATTAAATTGAAATCAAATTGTGTTGCTTTGTGTGTGCAGTAGCTATGTTTGATGCTTGAGAGTTGTTGTGATGCTTGATTGAGTAGTGTGGCGATTGTCAACTTGTTTGTTAGATAATAATCTTCCCTCATGATTATTGCTTGTTAGTATTGCTTGATGTTGTTGTTGGAGTGTTCTACTGTATGTTGATTGTTCTTTCCTCTTTGCGACGCTAGATTTAAACGCTACCGGAGTAATCGTTGGAAAGGTTTTATGAGAGAAGAATCGAAGTTTTTTTCTTTGATCAGTAAGGAGAAGTCCCGGGACATCATGCTGGAATCAGGCAAGCTATTTCACTGAGCTTGCATCTATATACATCTATTTTGATTTACCTGTTTTACTATAAATAGCATAAATGATTTATGTGGTGTTGCCACGAAAGCTATGATTTTGAAAACCCTTTTCCAAAATTCCATGTATATTATTGAGACACCCGATATAGAGGTGTCAATGGTCCACAACGATTTCGAAATGAATTTGTTTTACTCCAAAGCCTTCTATGAAAATCTTTTGGTGGGGTTACGAACCACCCAAGTTTTGATTAAAAGTATTTTGCTATGAAAATTGGAAATGATTGTGAAAACCTTTTCAAGAGTTTATGAAAAACTATTTTGCCACTCTATGTAGAAAGATCAGTTCGTTTATATAAAACTATAGGATGGGAAAATCCATTGTTTTTACAAAACTCCTTTGAAAATCCTTGGATGGATTTTGGTATGCCGAGATGTCGGTATGGAAGTGGAAAATCGTAGTATGGTGATGTTTATGAAAAATGCACATTGTGTCTTTGTACTATGACTACCAGCCGATAACCTGTGCGACCACATTTACCCACATATGGGAAAGGGCGTAGTCATATAATTTGCTCGTGTTAGTACTGGATGCCTCAACAACGAGGATGACCTCGTTCCATGAGGGGATGGTCTGAGGACCTGCCCCTGACCCGGGTCCTCTAAAGAGAAGAGGATTTGTAGGGCCATTAAAATTCGCCGGGCAGAACTACGAAGTCCTCACACTTAGTTTCTGAGGATTTAAGTGTCGATGGAACCGGTTTCGTAGCGGTAGGATCCTATACTAGCATGAGCAAAGGACAGGCTATGGCCGGGAACTCAACTTCGCATACCTCTGGTATGGCGGGACGTGGCTGACACGATGAGTGACCGGATGGGTGTGGGAAAAGCGTGCTACCTCTGCAGAGGGTAAAACTATTCGAATAGCCGAGTCCTCGGATATGGACAGTTGGGAGGCTGTCTTAAGACCATGTGCAAGTTTTTATAAAATTCTGAGTTTTGAAAGGAAATTGAAGTGGAAAAAGGTTGCATACCTGTACCAATGAGTTGGCACAAGGTTGTAGGGTAAAAAGGACCATGATTGAGTTATGGTCGGAAGAAGGTGGAGTTTGGTGTGGTAACTAAAACGATGATTTCTTAAAGGATAGTTATAAACTTCTTCTTACCTTTTTAAATAAATATATAGAGATGTTTTTCAATAAAGATATAAAGATGTTTTTCAATAATAAAAGTCTTTGAAATAAAAATAAAACTAAAATAGTGCATACTCAAGTTGGGGTAGTTTGCGAGTACAATCAAATGTACTCATATTGGTTTCGTCCCTGGCTATTGTCTTAGCCAGATTCTAGAGAAGAGCAGATTAAGGAAGACGGTTTCGATGACGTCAGTGCGAACTAGGGCGCTTCCCAGTCAGTTGCTGCCTGTAGGGTTCTGGCAAATGACTTGGGCTCCACGTTGTTTGGTGATTTCTGCTGCAAGCACCTGATGAAGCTGATCACTTCCATCAAGTAAGTAAATAAATTCGGTATGTATGGATGTTCTTGGTTACCAAGTTTAATTGTGCTTCAGCGACACACTGATCATGGGATCGCTGATATGTAGGCACAAGGGTATTTCGGACAGTTAGTCCGGGGTCCCCACAGACTTGGTATCAGAGCCATCCTGACTGTAACAGACCTTAGTTAGCATGGACGTTAGTTAGGAAAGCAAATATTTTGTTAAAAATATATTAATACCAACAATATATCTTTATCTAGGGAAGTCCAAAAATGATTTCCACTCTTCTCATCTTCTCAAATAATTTCTGAGTCTTATCCTTCTATTTTAAGAATTACCAAGGATTTCTATACTCCCTCTTACCCGTTCAGAATGCTTGACGCTGAACCCCAAGTGAGACCTAGTTAGCTAGCACCTGCCAGAAGAAGCCTCCATCTCGAGTAATCAACATTCAACATCAAGGGATCAATCTGCAAATATCAAGATCATCGATAACAACAAAGCAAGAGACCCCGAAGACCTCAGCTCAACGTCAACAATTCTACTCAAGTTGCAACCTCGACAATCTCAAGTATTCCAGCTAAAGCCTAAGGTGATAAAATGAAGACTTCATCAACCATGTAGACTTCATCAACCATGTATAACTTATGATAGGAGCTTTAGTTATATTACCCGACTACCACGAGTAGTAGGCGTCCATTGGTACTAAATGTACCTTGTGTGTTGTTTGTCTGTGAAGTTCCTTGCTTGTGTGTGCTCTGTTTGTGTGAGGTTTTTCATGTGTGTTTCACAAACACGCCTTGTCGGCAGCACAAAGTAATTTCAAAAATTTCTCCTTATTATAAAAACTCTTTTTGTCACCTAACCAAAAGAACCATTCTTGACCTCTTGTCCATAGCTGCACCTTGTTGCGGATATAAACCCGCCTAGGAAATCTTCTCAGGTATTTTTCCCTCTCATCTAAACCATCTCCCAAACAGAACTGACAGTTCCGCAAGATACAAAAGACCCCCGATCTTTAACCAAATAGCCTGAGATTTTTGTACCCTTTCGAAAGTCCGACTTAGAAAACCCTTCAGAAAATTTTGTCCTAGTAAAAGGAACAAGATATCGAATACTCTCTACTTCAACCCTGAGGCCCAAGACTCAACGACCCTCTGCAAGACGGATAGCGGCCTTCATACATCGTTTTGTACAACCACATCAAGCTATCAAGAAAGATGAAGATTCAAGACCCGACGTTAGATGACATTAGTCGTATCCCGTCGGACTAACAAAAGATTATGAAAACTAACATAACTAACCTAATTGATCTAATTTTAAATCTCTCATCTAACCAAGTTTTGCAAAGCTACTAACTGCTTTTTCTAGACAAAGGAAAGAGATGCCATAGGACGACTCAAAACTATTTGGTGGAAAGGAGAACTTTAGGAGGATATAAGAGTGTTGAACTCTAAGATTATTAGTTAAAAGGATCCCTTAAGAATCTAGTTGATGAGATCAAAACTTGTTGGATGATGTTGGTAATATCAAAAATTTGGGGTTTAGAATAGAAGTAAAAACTTGGAGTGGATCGATAAATTAATTGGATTTGGACAAATGATATATCTGATTTATGCTCTGGGGCTAACCAGTTGTGGTCCCCAACCATTGGTGATTATCTGGAGCTAGAAGATGTGACCCTTGATTTGAGGTTTAGAAATACAGGTGAAAGTTATTGGATTTTTAGGAAGCACTTGCTGATAAAATGATATTTGGATTGGTTAGAAGCAAGTAAATTAAGAAGAATACTCCTGTGTTGGAATGTTTAGGGTGATTCTTAGCGCAAGTGACCTTTGTAATAAATTCTTATAGAATTATAGGAAGTGGTCAAAGATGAGTTAGCAAATGAGCAGATCGTTGTATGCAAGAAATAATTGGTGGAGGATGAATGAATGTTTATCGGATTCTAGGAATCAATATGACTTGGTCTAGTAGCCAGGCATTCTAGGTGACAGTAGTTTTCAGAGCTTGTCACGCTCTGTTTGGATTGTTCTTAGAAAGATCATTTATCTTTGATTATGAGATCAAGGCCCAAAAGTGTTGAGATAACAATCTGAATTTGGTTAGAAAGTGGGTCAATTCTGGATGGTATGATCACATGATTGATGGATGCTTCATTTAGCTTTGATGATATGGTCGTGGGAAAATGGCAACCTGAAGGAGTCAGATATTATGAGGTATGCCTATCTGGAGAGAAAAATCAATCAGGAAATAATTGGTGGAGCACTATGATTTTTGTGATAGAAGGCAATGGGAAGACTATGCCTAAAAAGATTTGATGGGTACCCGATAGATTGAACTATACCATGATAAAGAGTTTATGCCCAAGGAAGATGAGGGCAGATTAATAATTTTAGCCTGGGCAAGGACCATGTTTTAAATTAACTAGTTGATAGTAGTGGCCTTACCAGAGATTTTGGAATGGCATTTTGAAAAATCAAGAATTAGAGGCCTAGGTAAAGTTGGACGTTTAGGATCTTAGGTATAATAAGTTTGATGTTTAAGGTATGGCACCCAACTCCCTTGAAAACTAACATAAGCCCCTCAACCCCAAAGTTTTCCGGGAAAACCCTAACTATTCTGGTGCACTCTAACTTACATGTGAAGACACCTGCGAAGCTGTGTGAAGACTCAGAACCAAAGAAGCGATATACCAAACTATCATTGAGTATTTGGAAACTCTTATATCAGAATCTATTTTTCTTAACCTCTCTAGAAATAATGTGATATTCCACTGTTCGTGTTATATAAAAGTACTTTGGTAACAAGCCTCATGAACTTGTTAGCAATTCACTTTTGTATGCTCAAACAATTGAGTGTCATATACAAATAAACAGAACGTCAGATAATTCAGTACATCTCAGCCTCTGGAATATGAAAAGTAGTTTGATGACAAGACTAGCTACCTTGTTAACAAATTCTTCTTGTATGACTAAGGCAATTCGATGTCATAAAAGACACCCACATTCTTATACAACTACCCAATAGAAGGCCTCGCAACATCAAGTTGTTAAGATCTCACATGGCGACCTCACTAAAGGAGCATCGACTTCGGAAGTATATTCAGCCCAAAACCCGTGCCCTCGTACTCCCCTGTAACCCCGGGGCAAATCTCGGGACGAGATTTATTCTAAGGGGGGAAGGATTTGTAACATCCCAAATTTATAATAAGAATAAATAAGACCCAAAATTCAGAACCAACAAAAACTTTTTTGAATTATTTCACAAATGATTGTGTTTCCCTTATATTGTTCTGTTTGACCTTGTGTAACTTGATGTTTATGATTGTTTGGCTAGTAAATGTCAACCCAAGAAATCAACCTAAGTAAAAATATATTTAAAACTCTGGTGATCATGTTATGACAAGAATATATTCCATATATCTTTTCCATTCTTATGTTGGCCAAAAGTCTATTTCAATAATGATTTGGTTTTAGCAACAAATAAAATACCCTTTAAATTGAGACAGTAAAAGTATTTCCAAAATTGCATGTTTATAAAATATGGAGAACTATCTGTGATCTCCTATCTATTCTTCAACCTTGACATTTTACAATTCCTATTTTTGTAACCTCCTATGTTTCAACTCCATTTTAAAAGGAATACTAGCGGGAAATATATTATCCCACATATTTCTCTTTATCAAACCTTCTTGAAAACTATTAAGTTATGAGTTGATATATCCCTTAAACAACATCTTGTCATAATTGAGTGTGACCATTTTTACAAAATAGTATTGTTAATTATGGAAAAGGTGGTGTGATTTATTCTTGTGGTTTGAATTGTGTGGTCTTGTTTGTGATGTGAATATTGTTGTGTTGTTGATATTGTTGTGCTGTTGCTATTGTTGTGCTATTGATATTATGTGTTGATTGCTTGTGAGGATAATTCCTCAGTGGTGTTAATACTAAAATTAGGACACACTTGGCAGCAAATTGGGGGTGTGACTTGAATAAAAACAAATCCTCTAAAATCATTCAAACCTAAGTTAAAGTCCTAAATTAATGGAAATGATCTTATTGAAATTCCCTCTCTATCTATTCCTCTATTCTATGAAAACAATTATATTTTCTTTATCAAAATTCTAGGAGTGAGATGAACTAATAATCATCCCCACTTCATATCACTCCCTCCTTAAGTAAACCTACTTTTCGATTTAAATCAAACCCCTCAAATCATTTATTAAAAAGGAAATGAAGGTCATGAATTAGAAATGGTCTTCATAAATAATTTCCCTCCCCAATTCTCTTTTTCCTCCAAACAAATGTTTTCTCTATGAAAATAAAACTTATTTGAAGTTATCTTATTTGTCAAAGAAGTTCCAAAAGTTCAAAACCATATTTTATCACATGCTTTAAAAATATTAAAGGAGTATCAAATACAAATTTCCAAAAATGATTTATTTAAACCCTATGAACAAATATTGCTCAAAACATTTTATTTTCAAAAACCAATTTTTGTGGAGCTTCTACATGTATATGGGAGGCTACATGAATTTTCTCAACTTTTATAAAGTGTTTAAGTGCCCCAATTAATATCCCTAAAACCTACTGGTTTCAAAAAGAAATAGAAGCAGGGACTTGTTTGTGATTGAAAAAAATATTTCAGGGGGCGTTCTGTAAAATCTTCGTTGACCTCCTGTAGCTGACGGCGCCCGACGCTGCGCCGTGCTGCCGTGCTCGCTGCGTCGCCATGCTCTCCTCGCCTCGCCTCTGCCTCACGCCTTGACCTGGAGGAGCTGAAGCCTCCACGCCACTCACCTCTGCTCTCCCTTGTCCCCCATCTCCCCGTGTTGCTCACACCGTCGTCGCCGTGCTCTTCCCGCGCAATGTCGACACCGTCTGGACCCCGCTCCTCTCTGCCGCTCTGCGAGACGATAAGAAGCACCACGCCGCTCCTTTGCTCCTCTGCTCCCCCATTTGCCCCTCTCGCTTGCTCTCTCTTTTTCTCTCCACGGACACGAACCAAGGCCGATTTGCCGTCGCGCATCGCCGGCCATAGAGAGCTCCCCTTCCAAATCCCAGACCACCAGCAGCTTCGCCGTGCCCTACTCTCCCTCTCTGCGCGAGGAATCGCAGAGGGAAGCCCTGGATCGAGCAAGCCGTCTTCACCTTCTTCCTCTCCGGCCGCGGACATGCGAGCAAGCTCGCGAGTGCCACGAACCTCCATTCATCACCATTTTTGTGCCATTGAGCTCCCCTCATCGCGCTCTCTCTCACTGGCATCATCTTTTCGTTTAGGGACCGCCGTCGCCGCCGATGCCGTCGCCGCCGTGATCCCCTGCCGAGCTTCGTCCCTCTGTTCGTGTCGAGGAAGACGAAGACAGGCCGTACCCGTTCGCTCGCCTGCGTGGGCCGCGAGCTGGGCCTCTCCCCGTGTTGCTCAGCCCAGATCCAGCCAGCTCCAGTGCCAGATCCAGCCCGCGAACCTTTTTCTTAGGTTGTTTATTTATTTCCTTATAGATTTGTTTCTGTACCTTTAGTTTAAATCGTTTTAAAATAGTTTAAGTGCAAAGTTGACCAAACCAAAAATCACACAAGTAGCCTGATAAGTTTTGAGTCATTTCTAACTTACAGATCTGAAAAATATCAAATTGTGTGACCCTGGAAATTCCTGATTTGCCACTGGTCGAAATCACTCTTTTAGTCATAGACTGAGTTAGGATGATAAAAATTTATGAACCCAATTGTTTTAGAAAGCTCTTCACATTACCTTTCAGTAGAAATTGGTCTCATGTGTTTTGGATGTTTAGAACAAAAGTTGCATGCATTTCTAGTTTAGGCCAGCAAGCACTTTGTGCATTTTTAATAAATTATGTAAATAACTTTTTGGATCAAACTCACTTGGAGTAGTTTCTAATAGCAACAGAGAACACAAACCCGAGTTTGCATGGTTGTTTGATTGACAGAACTCCCTAGGTGTAATATTTAGTAAAAATAATGTTTCTGCCTCTATTTGAAATAAAGTAATTAAAATGGTCTTGTTATTAAAAATATGTTTTATTCTTGCAAATACTTGTTTTGGTACTTTTGCTTGCTAGTTACTATGGTTAGCATGTTGGCATATGTTAGTACTGTTAGTGAGTGCTATGCTTGTTTAACTTGTTGTTAAATTAGTTTTGTGTGATTACTTTTTTTTAAATTGTTGGCTAAAATAAATCGTATAGAAAGTAAATAAATCCATATCTCAAGATCTAGGAATCCAAATAAATCAAACTCAAATGCTCTGGAAAGCTTATGAAATTATTTAACTCACTGAAGTGGTTTCATCTCATTTAGTTTAATATTAAAAATGTGTTATTTAAAATGCCACAGAAGGTTTAGATTCTAAACTTGTTTGTTTCTGATACTCAAATAGTCCAAATGATGCCAATCCAATTTTGTTAGCTTATTACTGTGATAACTTAGCTCCCCTATTTTTGGTAGAATTAATTGACTATTATTATTTAATTGGCATTAGTTTGGTTATTAGAAAACCTTTCTGGACTAAAACAATTATAGAAAAATAATGGTTAATCCAAATGGGTTAGGACCAATTTTGTTAGGTCACATTTAGTCAAGGTTAGTTTCCCCTAAAGGATTTAATTTTTGAATAACATTAACTCGCGTTGTAGCAAAAACTTGATTAAATAGTTTTGTAATAAAACAATTGTGTAGGGAGTTTTATAACTCCAAATGAATCAAATCCAAGTGTGTTGTCTCCTACACTTCAGTAGCTTTCTGTAGAAGTTTAGTTTGTATTTTTGTGACCAACAGAACCCAGGTTACGCAATTAAACATGCACCACTAGATTCTGCCATATTTAAAACCTAATTAAATAATGGTCAATTCAATTAAATTGAAATCAAATTGTGTTGCTTTGTGTGTGCAGTAGCTATGTTTGATGCTTGAGAGTTGTTGTGATGCTTGATTGAGTAGTGTGGCGATTGTCAACTTGTTTGTTAGATAATAATCTTCCCTCATGATTGTTGCTTGTTAGTATTGCTTGATGTTGTTGTTGGAGTGTTCTACTGTATGTTGATTGTTCTTTCCTCTTTGCGACGCTAGAGTAATCGTTGGAAAGGTTTTATGAGAGAAGAATCGAAGTTTATTTCTTTGATCAGTAAGGAGAAGTCCAGGGATATCATGCTGGAATCAGGCAAGCTATTTCACTGAGCTTGCATCTATATACATCTATTTGATTTACCTGTTTTACTATAAATAGCATAAATGATTTATGTGGTGTTGCCATGAAAGCTATGATTTTGAAAACCCTTTTCCAAAATTCCATGTATATTATTGAGACACCCGATATAGAGGTGTCAATGGTCCACAACGATTTCGAAATGAATTTGTTTTACTCCAAAGCCTTCTATGAAAATCTTTTGGTGGGTTACGAACCACCCAAGTTTTGATTAAAAGTATTTGCTATGAAAATTGGAAATGATTGTGAAAACCTTTTCAAGAGTTTATGAAAAACTATTTTGCCACTCTATGTAGAAAGATCAGTTCGTTTATATATAAACTATAGGATGGGAAAATCCATTGTTTTTACAAAACTCCTTTGAAAATCCTTGGATGGATTTTGGTATGCCGAGATGTCGGTATGGAAGTGGAAAAATCGTAGTATGGTGATGTTTATGAAAAATGCACATTGTGTCTTTGTACTATGACTACCAGCCGATAACCTGTGCGACCACATTTACCCACATATGGGAAAGGGCGTAGTCATATAATTTGCTCGTGTTAGTACTGGATGCCTCAACAACGAGGATGACCTCGTTCCATGAGGGGATGGTCTGAGGACCTGCCCCTGACCCAGGTCCTCTAAAGAGAAGAGGATTTGTAGGGCCATTAAAATTCGCCGGGTAGAACTACGAAGTCCTCACACTTAGTTTCTGAGGATTTAAGTGTCGATGGAACCGGTTTCGTAGCGGTAGGATCCTATACTAGCATGAGCAAAGGACAGGCTATGCCCGGGAACTCAACTTCGCATACCTCTGGTATGGCGGGACGTGGCTGACACGATGAGTGACCGGATGGGTGTGGGAAAAGCGTGCTACCTCTGCAGAGGGTAAAACTATTCGAATAGCCGAGTCCTCGGATATGGACAGTTGGGAGGCTGTCTTAAGACCATGTGCAAGTTTTTATAAAATTCTGAGTTTTGAAAGGAAATTGAAGTGGAAAAAGGTTGCATACCTGTACCAATGAGTTGGCACAAGGTTGTAGGGTAAAAAGGACCATGATTGAGTTATGGTCGGAAGAAGGTGGAGTTTGGTGTGGTAACTAAAACGATGATTTCTTAAAGGATAGTTATAAACTTCTTCTTACCTTTTTAAATAAATATATAGAGATGTTTTTCAATAAAGATATAAAGATGTTTTTCAATAATAAAAGTCTTTGAAATAAAAATAAAACTAAAATAGTGCATACTCAAGTTGGGGTAGTTTGCGAGTACAATCAAATGTACTCATATTGGTTTCGTCCCTGGCTATTGTCTTAGCCAGATTCTAGAGAAGAGCAGATTAAGGAAGACGGTTTCGATGACGTCAGTGCGAACTAGGGCGCTTCCCAGTCAGTTGCTGCCTGTAGGGTTCTGGCAAATGACTTGGGCTCCACGTTGTTTGGTGATTTCCGCTGCAAGCACCTGATGAAGCTGATCACTTCCATCAAGTAAGTAAATAAATTCGGTATGTATGGATGTTCTTGGTTACCAAGTTTAATTGTGCTTTAGCGACGCACTGATCATGGGATCGCTGATATGTAGGCACAAGGGTATTTCGGACAGTTAGTCCGGGGTCCCCACAGGGATCTTATAGGCGCAGGGGAGGCGAACGGTGGCGCGTGACGAGGTTATACTCTGTGGGTACCCCAGCGTAAAGGTACCTGGTGCACGTGATGATCAAAGAAGCCCAAGAATTAATCGAACCCCACGAAGGAAGGCCTGAGACGAAGAGTGTTTTCCAAGGTAGATCGAGTTATAGTCGGTTAAGTCTTTCCATACATGTAACCTTGTCGGTTATATTTCCCGGGACCCAGCCTCCCATATAAAGGCTGGGAGGGTGATCGATCAGGGCAAGGAATCCATAGCCACCAAAACCTCGACGAGATCAGCAACTCGTCGAACCCTTGTAACCCTCATATTCATACCATAAACAAAGATAAGCAGGAAGTAAGGGTTTTACCTCACTCGAGGGCCCTGAACCTGGGTAAATACAGCTTGTCAGCCATCGTTTTCACCGATACTACGCGTTCTCTACCACATAATCAACCCTAGTATAGCAACCATGGGAATTGCCGAGGGCACACCTCGACAATTGGCGCCGTCTGTGGAACAGGTAGTATTGGGCTCACGGTTTTGCCGGTTTCATCATCAAGCGGACACCCGCCGATCGCATCTACACGAGGTAACTCGCCTACTACATCATCAAAAAGCAAATCACCGACCACCGTTGCAAACGGCAACTCGCTGGCAAGATCTACCAGCATCAATTCAGAAAGCGATCACTCGCCAAAATCTCCAAGGAGGCTCATGCCGCACTCGATGGAGGCTCAACAAGCCTTTGCCGCACTCGAATCAGTTTTGGATATTACAGTTGGAAAATTTAACCTCTTTGTTGATAAAGATGGTGTGCAGTACCAGTTAGACCCACTCGACATGGAGACACTCGACATGGAGACAATCGACAACGCTTCGACTACAACACCATCCGTCTTGGGCGCGACATCGTCACAGATCGTCCCGATCCAATCGCCAAGCGACTCTGCAACATCCATGACCTCGCAAGAGTTCCGTGACGAGGTGGCAAAAAGATTTGGAAGAAGCGAGATCGAATCTGCGTACCGCCCAAACAACTCAATCGAGTCACTCGACAACGTCGCCGACTGCAACGACATCGCGGGGAACATGGAGAATATAGATGACAGCATATACCTCGCCGATCTCAACGGCCCAGAAATCCATGCCAGCCACGAGATATTCACCTGCGATGCAAATAGCCTGGACAAGGCACTCGAAGATCAACTCGACTGCGGCAGAGACCCCAGCAAGCGAAGCAACCCTAGCCTGGATGACGACGCCGAATCCATAATGCGCATTAGCAACACATGGGCAGAAGATCGGTGGTTCCATATCAGGTATACACCGCGAGTACAGCAGAAACGTCAGCAGCTGCAACATGCCGTCGACCTACAGAATACCCGTGCACAGTCACCATGCCTGACGGGACAACCACGCTGACCATCACCGCAGAGATGGCGGAAAAAGTGAGCAAAGTAATCGAAAGCTGCACAATGCTACCAGCAAACGCAACTCCAGAAGAGGTATTAACCTTACAATACTTCCAGTGGCAAGAATCGATACGTTGAAGAACTACCGAGCAGTACTCGAAGAACGCAAAAAGCAAGCCAGCATATCGAGTGCTCGGCGAAGAGCATTGTCTACGAGTTCAACAGGCAGAAACGACCCCGCGAATAGGTCACGATTCATAAACCTCGGAGACGCAGATCGTGCAGCGGTCACTCGAAACCTAAACCCTGCCTTTATGGCAGTCGACACGGAAGGAGTCCCCATACCTACTGAGCCAGCCGGGGCGCTGATGACGCTAGGCACCTATCTCAGAATAATCGAACCTCCTGCAGGAGACCCAAAGAGGGATCAGCACCTCCAACTGTACAAACAACTGGCAATAGCGGCACAAGCCATACAGCATCCACAAGCAACTCCAAGGAGAGATACAGATCGGGATCTTCGCAGTCGAAGTCCTCGGGGAAGAAGCAGTCAAAAAAGCTCACGCCGTCACCGTTCTAGAAGGAGCCACTCGAGAAGGTCATACAGCAGCAGCTCAGACTCGGAAGCAGAAATCGGACCATGTGGAGCGCTATGCTTCACTCGACGGATCTGGGAGGCTCGTATGCCCAAGAAGTTTTCGCTAACTACCATGCCAAAGTTCAACTGCAAACAGGAGCCGTCAAGCTGGTTAGAAGATTACAGGTTGGCTGTTGGATGTCAGCGCGGTACCACAACCACAGCTATGCAATATATACAACTCATGATGGAACGAACAGCTCGCGATTGGCTCAAATCGCTACCCGAATCATACTACGATTCGTGGGAGCATTTCAAAGGTGATTTCATCAAATACTTCGAGCCTCTATGTGAGCGCCCCAAAACTTTCGAGGAGCTCCGGACCTGCAAGCAAAAGTCAGATGAATCTCTGAGATCGTACATACGGCAGTGGACCACCATCCGTAACTCAGTAGGCAACGTATCAGAAGATAGGGCAATCGACGCCTTCAAAAACGGACTCTGGAGAGAAGACTTCAAAGAAACACTTGGTCGAGAAGATCCAAAGACAATGGCGGCACTCATGGTACTCGCAACAAAGTGGGCAGATGGAGAAGACTCCGTACGAGGCACTCGATCCGTACCCTCACATGAAAATCACGAGGGTGGTAGTCGAGACCGCAGAGATAGTTACAGAGATGATCGAAGGCGCAAACGCAAGAATCGTTATCACGACGATGACCATCCAAACTTCATCGCAACAGGCTTTGTCCAGTCAAAGGACAGCCGCGACCAAATTGACAGACGACCCGACGATCATCGTGATAATCGAGATCATCGTACGGACGACCGCCGAGGTAATCGAGACCATCGCACAGACGATCGACGTGACAGTCGAGACCACAGACACGACGACCGCGTAGCTACAGAAGGCCTGAGTGGCGCAGGCGAGCAGACAAAGATCTTGAGCGCTCAATTGAAGAAAGGATGGACGATTATTGCAGATTCCACACCTTACAGAGGGATGATGGTAAGCTTCGCTCTAGCCACTCACTGAGAAATTGCAGGGAATTCGATCAACTCGCGATTGAACATATATTACGACTGCAAAAAGATGGACGTGCACCTCCTCAACTAGTGCAGACTCCATCGACTACATCAAAAGCACAGCCTGTTCAGGCATATCCGCACCGCAACAAGTACAACAAGCACAGGTATATTCCATACCACCGCAAACACAGCCTACTCAGGTGTATCCTGCACCAACACCAGCGCAACCGACGCCAGTATACATTGAAAGAGCATACTTGCTCTAAAACCTTTTTTGGGTGTCTAATGATAACACATCATCTGGTCTAATGTGTGCTTGACAATTGCAAATAAGTGTCGTCAAAACTTTGTGTCAAGTTGGAGCTAGTGGCCCTGGAAATCAGCTCAGGAGAGCTTTTCTGTGTCTGGCGGTAGTACCGCTCCACCTGGAGCAGGACTCCTGCAGCACAGCTGGTACTCCTCCTGGTGGTGGTACCGTGTGGTACCGCTGGTGGTACCGCCAGGGGTACGGCTAGGCCGAATTTGCTCTCTGGACTCGCTACGGTACCCAGCGGTAGTTGCCTCGTACTACCGCTGGATTCCTTCTGTTTTATTCGAAGGATCCCAGCGGTACTACCGGCAGCGCCGCGGTAGTACCGCCATACCTGGCAGCTACGGTACCTCTGCGAGGTACCGCGTCGTGCTGTACACTGGGTACCGCAGGGAGACCAGCAGCGGTAGTACCGCTATCCAGCGGTAGTACCGATGTGCAGTTTTTGTGCACATAACGGTTAGATTTTCAGGGACCCCTATTTAAAGACTGCTTCTTCTCCAAGAAGCTTAGCTCGCCCAGATCTGAAGTACACCATTGTTGCAAGCTCAAGAAACATTAGATCTCCCAATCCCTCCACCCAAACTTGTTGATCTTTGGAGGATTGAAGGAGAAGGCCCGGATCTACATCTTCACCAAGCGGTTCTTCATTTCCCCCTCATTCACTTGAGGGATTTGAGCCTAGGGTTTCCACTAGGAAAACCTAGGCATCTTGTTGTACTTACTTGCTTGCTACTTTTGTGTAGTGAAGCTGTGGTGCTTGGGAGCTCCCAATCCTTTTGTGGGTTGTGCTCCAAGCTTGTTGTAAGGGCTCCGGATTCCGCCTTGAAGGTCTCCGATAGTGGAAGGTGGACCGAGCTTTTGTGCGAGGTTCATCGGAGAATAGGGTGAGGCCATTTGTGGCGTCTTGAGTTTGAAACTCACACCCCTCCAACGAGACGTACTCCCCTAAAAAGGAGGAACTCGGGAATACATCCTTGTCTCCGCGTGCTTCCCGATCGGTTACTCCTTTCTTGTTATTTACTACTTGTATCTTATCTTGTTTAGACTTAACTTGTCATATAGGTAAATTCATCTTAGTTGCATATCTAGAGAATTTACCTTTGTGTCAAGCCTTAATCGAAAAAGAATTAAAAATTGGAGTAGCACCTATTCACCCCCCCCCCCTAGGTGGCCATACGATCCTTTCAATTGGTATCAGAGCCTCGGCTCTTTATTCGGGCTTAACCGCCTAAGAGAAATATGGCCTTCGATGCCGATGGGAACCCTCTTGCTCTTCCGGCCACTTCGGTTTCCATGGAGGACTTCACTAACTTGAAGACCTCTATGGAAACCAAAATGGATGAGTTGCGTGAAATGATGGCAAAACTCTCGGAAGCAAAGGTAACCGCATCACCTCCTTCTCTGGAGATTCCTCAAGTGGAGTTAAAGGAGAACGAGGATAAAGGGGATCCGGGGGTGGACCAAAATAAAAATGAATCCCCATCTAAAACACCTAATGGGAAAGGAGAACATGCTAGAGTTCCTTTTGCTACTCTCCCGACCTACCTATCCCTCATCCTCCTATTCACTTAAGAGGAGCACCACCTAGTCTTAATGCATCCTCTTTTACTCATTGGCAATCTTCTATGAAATCTCACTTGAAAAGTGGTTGCATAGGTCTTTGGAAGATCATTGTAGATGGATACAAGGCGGTGGATGAAAATGATTTGACAAGGCGAGAAGAAGTTGAAGCTCAACTAAATGCCACCGCTCTTGATGTGATCCGTGTTGCGGTGGGTGAGAAGAACATTCATCACATCGAAGATTGCACCACCGCTAAGGAAGCATGGGCATCCCTCACGGAGGTGTTCGTTGGAAATGATAGCATGAGGAGAAATAGATATGAAGCCATGAGCAATCAAATTGAAGGCTTCTACAAGAAAGATGATGAAACTCATGAGGAGATGTATCAAAGGCTCAAGGCTCTTGCTTCCGCATATAGAGACCTTGGTGCTAAACATGTGGATGATACTTACATCAAGAGGAAGTATGTGAATGCCCTCATGCCGTTTGAAGAGGCCGACTTGAAGAGTCTCCAAGGAAAGCACAACTATGACACCTTGACCTCAAATGAAGTCATGCAAGAGATGCAATCTTACAAGGTCCAAGCCCAAATTGCTAGAGACTCTCGTGCCCGTGCTCTTGGAATGGCCCGAAGTTCCTCACTTGCTTTGAAGGCCAAGGTGGTGGAACAAGATGAAGACCAAGATCATGAAGAAGGAAGTTACTTGGCACCCGAGGAACTCATGAGTGCTCATAGAGATTATGTGGCTCTAGCGGCAAAGACCTTTTGGAAGAATCCATCTAAAGCTAAAGCTCATGTGATCAAAAGTACAAATCAATGGTTACAAGGAGGGCAACCCAAAAATGAAGACTTGCTTCAATTGTCAAGATAAATTCCACTATGTTGCCCAATGCCCTTATGAGAACCGTGAAGAACATGGAGGAAGACTCATTCTCAAGGAAGCTTCAAGGTCTTCTCCCATGAAGCCTACTTCAAGAAGTTCATCTCCAACAAGAAGCCACCTACCAAGGTGTTGGTGGCAAGAGAAGAATATATGTCCGGGGAGGAGAGTGATGAAGAAGAAACAACCACAAGTGGAGTGGCCGCTTTAGCCATTGCTTCATCGACAACCCTTCTCTCTTTGAATCCCCCAATGATAATGTCACCACCAAATCCGCTACGT
Organism: Poa pratensis; assembly: GCA_947311845.1. Classification (NCBI taxonomy): domain Eukaryota; kingdom Viridiplantae; phylum Streptophyta; class Magnoliopsida; order Poales; family Poaceae; genus Poa; species Poa pratensis. The sequence goes on from CAMZMU010000073.1 coordinate 22,294,369, forward strand.
GTCTCATGGCCAAACTCTCCGAGGTATCATCTTCCCCTCCTTCTAAGACTATGAATGAAATACATGAACTTATGAGTCTTAGAGTTAAGGAAGAAAATGTTGCTTTGGATTTCTTGATGACTAACTTGCAAGGTGAATGCAAGATTCGGCTTGAGATTCTATGAATCAATATGGCATGGCACAAGATCTCCTTGAAGAAAAGGGGAGACTTGAAAGAGAAAATGCTAATGAGATCGCTTCCCTACCATGGCTATTGAGGAAGAGCATGAGCTTCGAGTTTCTCTTGAAGAGAAGCTTGAGAATTTGATGAATCTCAAAATGAAACTCTTTCTAAAATCATTAAAGAACGTGACCATGCTATTGCTAAATACAAAGTTTTAGAGAAACAAAAGATCGTATTTGGTGTTGGTCATAATAGACTAACCGATGAGCTAGAGAAGCTCACTAAGGCTCACAAGGCCTTGGAGAGTGAACACTCTACTCTCACCAAGTCTTTTGAACAACTTCAAATACAATCTACTAAAATTGATGCACCACCTAGCTCCTCTACTTCTTCTTGTGATCATGCAAATGTCATTGAGGAAAATGCTAGGTTGAAGGATGAGCTTGCCAAGGCCTCTAGCCCTCAAGGTGAGAAACCTCTTTATGAGCTCTTGCAAGCGCAAAAGCCACACATAGGGAAAGAGGGCCTTGGTTATGTTGCCAAGAAGAAAAAGAAGAACAAGAACAAGAAGAAGGCCAAGCACAAGCAAAGAGACTACCATTGCGAGTGGTGATGCCACAAGGGGCAATGCCACTCACAATGACTTTGCGGGAAAATACAACCCTTCATATGTTCTTATGAAATCTAGAATGGTTGTGTTTTTGCTAAATATGTTGGCACTTCATATGGAGATGATTATCACTATGCTATTTGGGTTCCAAAGACCCTTGTGACTAACAAAAGAGGACCCATTCCACAATGGGTACCTAAAACAAAGACTTGATTTCTTGTAGGACTTTTCTTCCGGTGGATCTTCATGGCTCATTGATAGTGGGTGTTCATCTCACATGACCGGAAGCAAAGAATTAGTAAAGGGCTATTGAAACAATTACTCACATTCTCTCATGTCACCGTCGGGAACGATGCAAGACTTAAGGTATTGGGATATGGCAAGGTAGTGATCACTCCGGAGTTATCCATTGAGAAGGTCCTTCTTGTTGAATCCCTTTCATATAATTTACTTTCCGTTGGTCAATTATGCAATGTCGGTTACACCGTTATCTTTAATAAACACCACGTGACCATCCTCTTCACTCAATCTCTTAAAGTAGCCTTTGTTGGATTTCGTGTGAACGGTTTGTATGTGGTCGATTTCTCGAAAGAGACCACTCAAATTGCCACGTGTCTAATGGCTAAATCCGACAAGGGTTGGCTTTGGCATCGCCGGCTAGGCCATGTCGGTATGAGAAATTTGCAAACTCTTGTGAAGGGTGGACACGTGGTAGGACTAACCGATGTTAATTTTTCCAAAGATCGTCCTTGTAGTGCTTGCATAGCCGGAAAGATGCATGAAAAGAATCACCCCAAGAAGAGCATTATCTCCACTAAGAAGCCTTTGGAGCTCCTTCATATGGATCTCTTTGGGCCTCCCACATATGAGAGTCTTGGTGGCAAGAAATATTGTTTGGTGATTGTGGATGATTATACAAGATATTGTTGGACTTTCTACATCAAGAGGAAGAGTGAAACTCAAAAGATATTCATTGACTTTGCAACCTTAGTTCAACGCCAATATGACTCCAAGATTTTGGCAATAAGAAGTGACAATGGTACGGAGTTCAAGAATTACACTATGGATGATTTCCTAAGTGGGGAGGGCATTCAACACCAATATTCCGCTGCTTATACTCCCAACAAAATGGTGTCGCCGAAAGGAAGAACCGCACTCTTATTGATATGGCAAGAACTATGTTGGCCGAATTTCATTCCCCATACAACTTTTGGGCCGAAGCCATCAATACCGCTTGCCACTACTCAAACCGGCTCTTCTTTCGTCCTCTCATGAAAAAGACACCATATGAACTCCTTACCGGTAAAAAGCCAAATGTCTCTTACTTTCGCGTATTTGGATGCAAATGCCATGTTTACATTAAAGGTTGCCCAATTGCTAAATTTGCATCTAGAACTTTTGATGGTATTTTGTTGGATATGCCGCAAACTCCCATACTTATAGGGTCTACAACATATCCACCGGATGTGTTGAAGAATCTATGAATGTGGAGTTTGTCGAGGATAATGGCTCCCAAGCGGAGCATATTGATCATGATGATGTAGGTGATGTACCTCCATCTCAAGCCATAAGAACTATGGGCATAGGGGAACTTATTCCTATTGAAGAACCTATTATTGACACTCAAGAAGAAGGAACAAGTTCTACTCAAGTTGAACCATCCACCTCAACATTGATCAACAAGCTATACAAGAACAAGATCATGATATTCATCCACATGAGCAAGATAATGGTCAAGACCCACCCAACTCTAGTGGAGAACAAGAACATGATGAACCCCCATCTCCAAGAACTCCACTTCGGGTTGACCATGAACAAGAAGAAGGAAATGATGAAGATGTTCGTGTTGGTGAAACAATTGGTCAAGCCATAGAACGCCGAGTCATTCGGCGTGCATCAACATTGGATCATCTACAACACTTCAAAGAGAATATCCTTGGGAGTATTCGTAAGGGTGTGTCCACACGTAATCAATTATCTAACTTTTGTGGTCATGTCTCTTGTTTGTCTAGCTTAGAACCTCTCAAGGTATATGATGCTCTTGAAGACATGGATTGGGTTGCGGCCATGCATGAAGAATTGAACAATTTCGAGCGCAACAAAGTATGGTCATTAGTTGAAAGACCCAAAGACACATCACATAATGTCATTGGAACCAAGTGGATATTCAAGAACAAGCAAGACTCACATGGTCAAGTCATTCGCAACAAAGCAAGATTGGTTGCACAAGGCTACACCCAAATCGAAGGAGTCGACTACGGTGAAACCTATGCCCCCGTTGCTAGACTTGAATCCATTCGCTTACTAATTGCTTATGCATCTACTCATAATATTGTCTTATATCAAATGGATGTTAAAAGTGCTTTCTTAAATGGTCCACTAAATGAGTTGGTGTATGTTAAACAACCACCGGGTTTCGAAGACCCTAAATTTCCTAACCATGTCTACTACATAAGGCTCTTTATGGGCTCAAGCAAGCCCCACGTGCTTGGTATGATCATCTCAAGGAGTTCTTAGTAGACCGTGGTTTTGAAATTGGGGTAATCGATCCCACCCTTTTTACAAAAAGGATAAATGGAGAGTTTTTCGTATGCCAAATATATGTTGATGATATTATATTTGGTTCTACTAATCATGAATTTAGTGATCAATTCTCTAAGCTAATGACCAAGGAATTTGAGATGTCCATGATGGGAGAATTGAAATATTTTCTTGGCTTTGAAATCCACCAATGGAGAGAAGGAACATTCTTATGTCAAGCCAAGTATATTCAAGACATGCTCAAGAAATTTGATATGAACAATGCCAAGCCATATAAGTTTCCCATGGACTCCAAGGCGGATCTACACTTAGATCCGGGTAAGGAAGTTGATCCCAAGCTTTATCGTTCTATGATTGGATCTTTACTTTACCTTTGTGCATCTAGACCGGATATTATGTTTAGTGTGGGTATGTGTGCAAGATTCCAATCAAGTCCTAAGGAAAGTCATGAAACCGCGGTTAAAAGGATTCTAAGATACTTGATAGATACTCCTAACTATGGTCTTTGGTACCCCCATGGGACAAGCTTTGATCTTGTAGGTTATTCGGATGCGGATTGGGCGGGTTGCAAAATGGATAGAAAATCAACTTCGGGTACTTGCCAATTCCTTGGTAGGTCTCTTGTGAGTTGGTCTTCCAAGAAGCAAAATTGTGTGGCCTCGTCCTCCACCGAAGCCGAATACATTGCCGCCGGAAGTTGTTGTGCACAATTATTATGGATGAGGCAAACTTTAAAGGATTATGGTGTCATTTGTGACAAAGTGCCTCTTTTATGTGACAATGAAAGTGCCATCAAAATTGCTCACAATCCGGTACTTCATGGGAAGACCAAGCATATTGAGATCCGTATCATTTTATTCGAGATCATGTTGAGAAGGGTGATATTGCAATCAAGTATGTCAACACCAAGCATCAACTCGCCGATATGTTCACAAAGCCTCTTGGTGAAGCAAGATTCAAGGAGTTGAGAGGAGAACTAAATGTGGTGGACATAAGCAATTGGACTTAGTGGACTTCTTGCATACCTACCCATATTAGACAATAGTAATTTGGTTTGGATGTAGGCATGGACATAGGGGGAGTGCGGTCCTAATCCATTGGACTATCCCTCCCCCCATTATGCCGATAGTAAGAACTCATTTGTCTCTATATTTTCATTTTATGAATTGTGAGCTTAAATGACGAGTAGTGGCCGTGAACCCAAGATACATCTTCGCGGTGTCACACCACACACTCATACATGGTGGCCTAGGCCACCGCCCTCCTCCATATGAGGAGTTGATCTTATTTGATTTTATTTGGGTTCTTAGACCTCCTTTTGCATTTTGTGGAGAGTACCAAGTTTGGCCTTTACTTTTGATTCTTGCAAACTTGTGTTATCTCTCTTCCCCCAGTTACTTTGTCTATCCTAAGCCTATCCTAAGCCAATGACTTATCCCTTAAACCACTCTCTCTATTTGTAAAAACCTTTGTGCCCGTACTACCGGTGCCCTCGCGGTACTACCGCTGCCTGGAGTTTTCAGGCACAGCAGTCCCTCGAGCGGTACCGTAGTCACAGGTGCCTAGTACTACCGTTGATTCACAGCAATTTTTGCTGTAAGTCAATAGTACCAGGTAGCGGTACTACCGCTAGCCGAACGGTACTACCGCTCCTCCCAGAAGCGGTACAACCGCAGGCTACTGTCAGTACCAGCGCGGGCGGTACTACCGCTGGGTCAGCGGTACTACCGCTGGGTGCGTTTTCACCAGGGGTTAAGTTGGGTGTGGAGCGGTAGTTTCATTCTACCCTCTCCACCCCGACCCTCTTTTTCGAAACACACCCCACCGTTGCGCGCCGCCACGATTCGTCGCCGGGGAGCCCACCTCCGGCCTAGATAGCCCCTCTCCGGCCTGCAGGAAGCTCAAGCACCCTCTCCTTCCTCCTCTCCTCCGCGATGAGCTCCGGTAAATCTCTCTCCCTACCTCTCAACCTAGTTGATTCGTTGAGATGCAATGGAGTTAGGTTTTTCCATAGTTCTTGCGGTAGAAGCTGTAGGAAATAGATGGTACTTAGTCTAGGATCCTTATTGCAAAGTTTTATTGGAGGATTCCATAGATCGAGCGAGTACCGGAAAATTCAACCGCTAGATCTAAAGGTAGCGGTACTACCGCCTTCGTAGCGGTACTACTGCTCCACGGTACTACCGGTGGACCAGCGGTACTGCCGCTGGAACTGGCATTTTTTCAGAACTGTGTAGTTTGGATTCTTCTTGTTTGGTCTCAGTTGTTTTTGCAATACTTATCTCCCTGCTATACTCCTATGCTATCACAGGTGCTGGTAAGCAGGCTAGTGGGAGTCACACCAAACGGGCTGCTAAGCGTGCTCGTTCCGACAAAGGCATTCGTGAAGAAGATGATGAACCTGAAGTTATGCCTGAAAAGACCACTCGCCGTCAGAAGTCCAATGCTGCAAAGATCAAAGCTGCTCAAAGCAAGTCACTCAACCTAATGTCATCCAAGGATTTTGTTCGAGAAAGGCGGATGAATCCCTATGCCACTCCTAAGCTCAGAAATTTCACCACTCCGGGGTTTCACAATCTATTTCAAGAGAAAAATTTCTATGAAGTCCTTCCAAAGCACAAGACCAAGGTTTGTGAACAGTTTTGCATTGACACTGATTACATGGAGAGGCACCTTGGGTACTTTGGAGAAGCTATTGCAATTTGCAAGGAGTTTGGGATTTATGACTATATTGGGCTGCAACAGAATTACAATGATCACCTTGTCATGCAGTTCTTTGCCACTGTCCACTTCTTCTCCGACGAGCCAAGGCGGATCAAATGGATGTCAAAAGATGTAGTTCTTGAGGCCAAGTGGAGTGAGTTTGCTACTCTTCTGGTTTGGTTGACAATGGCTTTGTGTTGGATGAAGCTGCTCAGCAACAATTCTTTCGCGTCAACTATAACTCAAATCCGATGAAGCCCGAGGTTCTCTATGATCTGTACATCCAAGGACGTGCCATGGTGGGGTTCCAAAAGAACTTGCTAAAGGTGTGGGACATCATGCACAGGATCTACCGCAACACCGTTACACCCCGTGTAGGCAACTTTGACCAAATTCATGGGAAGCTTATTGATCTCTTGTTTGAATCCTCTATCATGGTTGGGCAAGGCAAGAAACTTGATGTGATGGACATCATATGGCATGAGATGTATGCTGTGGTGATGAAAAAGAGACCTTCCATCTTTGGTGCTCACATTATGCAGTTGATCATTGACACGTGGACTAGGAAGAAGCTTCCATTGGCTCTCTTGGACAATGAGGAGAATCCCACTGAGCACAAGGTCAAGGAGCTGAGCATAAAGAAACATCTTGCTCTGCTTATCCCAATGAAGATGAAAGCTCCTCCAATGATGAAGATGATCCCTTGTTTGAACTTCCTCCCAAGGCAAATGCTCAAGATAAAGGGTTCAAGAAGTGGATGGCTGGTGCTTTGAAGACCATCTTTTTCTGCCAAGACGATGCTGACATAAGGGCCTATAAAGAACATATTAGGAACAAGAAAGAGCGTCAACTCACCCGTCAGCGTTTTGAGCACCTAGGCGTTCCTGTTAAGCCTGGGTCTGAGGACAGAATTACTGAAGAAGCTGGTTGGCTCAAGAACCTTCGCCCTTGGGTGGATTTCGATCTTCAGGATGATGCTTCCTCATCTCAGCCAGAGATCCCTTGGTCTCGCACTCAGATTGGTTCCTCCGCTGCTCATGCTGATACAGAAGTTTCTGATGATGATAATGAGGATGGTGATGCCCATGATGGGGATGGTTCAGTTTCTGCCGAGAAAAGTGAGGAGCTTGCCCCGGCCACTATCTCCGATGAAGACTCCGATGAAGGGTGACTTCTACGTGGGACGTTAGCATCGCCTCTCCCTTTTTGGTTTCATGATGCCAAAGGGGGAGAGAGTTCTATTAGGTTTTCCGGGGAGTTGCATGGTTGAGGGCACAAGCTTGCTTTCTATTTGGTGTGTTTATCTTTCCGCTTGTGCTCCTCTAGTATCTCTATTTGTTTTAGTTGAACTCATGGGGTAAGACATGTGAGAACTTTAAATTCTTGTAAGACTATGTGTGCAAGACTTTGTGTGCTATTATCTCTTGTCTTACCTTTGTGCAAGTTGTGCCTTATTGTTTATCTTTGAACTTGCTCGGTTTACAAAATCTAGGGGGAGTGTTGATCCTAACCTATATGCATTTTGCATTCAAACGCAAGATTCTACTAATGCATAGAGTTAGGGGGAGCCCGTCTATATTTTGTGAACCTTTTTGATGTGTTGTCATCATACTCCAAAAAGGGGGAGATTGAAAGAGCATACTTGCTCTAAAACCTTTTTTGGGTGTCTAATGACAACACATCATCTGGTCTAATGTGTGCTTGACAATTGCAGATAAGTATCGTCGAAACTTTGTGTCAAGTTGGAGCTAGTGGCCCTGGAAATCAGCTCAGGAGAGCTTTTCTGTGTCTGGCGGTAGTACCGCTGTCGCAGCAGTAGTACCGCTCCACCTGGAGCAGGACTCCTGCAGCATAGCTGGTACTCCTCCTGGCGGTGGTACCGTGTGGTACCGCTGGTGGTACCGCCAGGGGTACCGCAAGGCCGAATTTGCTCTCTGGACTCGCTACGGTACCCAGCGGTAGTTGCCTCGTACTACCGCTGGATTCCTTCTGTTTTATTCGAAGGATCCCAGCGGTACTACCGGCAGCGCCGCGGTAGTACCGCCATACCTGGCAGCTATGGTACCTCTGCGAGGTACCGCCGCAGGAGGAGTACCAGCTGTGCTGCAGGAGTCCTGCTCCAGGTGGAGCGGTACTACCGCTGTCGCAGCGGTAGTACCGCTCCACCTGGAGCAGGACTCCTACAGCACATCTGGTACTCCTCCTGGCGGTGGTACCGCGTGGTACCGCTGGCTTCAGCCAGCGGTACTACCGCTGGTGGTACCGTCAGGGGTATCGCTAGGCCGAATTTGCTCTCTGGACTCGCTACGGTACCCAGCGGTAGTTGCCTCGTACTACCGCTGGATTCCTTCTGTTTTATTCGAAGGATCCCAGCGGTACTACCGGCAGCGCCGCGGTAGTACCGCCATACCTGGCAGCTACGGTACCTTTGCGAGATACCGCCGCAGCTGGGTCGTGTTGTACACTGGGTACCGCAGGGAGACCAGCAGCGGTAGTACCGCTGTCCCAGTGGTAGTACCGCTGTGCAGTTTTTCTGCACATAACGGTTAGATTTTCAGGGACCCCTATTTAAAGACTGCTTCTTCTCCAAGAAGCTTAGCTCGCCCAGATCTGAAGTACACCATTGTTGCAAGCTCAAGAAACATTAGATCTCCCAATCGCTCCACCCAAACTTGTTGATCTTTGGAGGATTGAAGGAGAAGGCCCGGATCTACATCTTCACCAAGCGGTTCTTCATTTCCCCCTCATTCACTTGAGGGATTTGAGCCTAGGGTTTCCACTAGGAAAACCTAGGCATCTTGTTGTACTTACTTGCTTGCTACTTTTGTGTAGTGAAGCTGTGGTGCTTGGGAGCTCCCAATCCTTTTGTGGGTTGTGCTCCAAGCTTGTTGTAAGGGCTCCGGATTCCGCCTTGAAGGTCTCCGATAGTGGAAGGTGGACCGAGCTTTTGTGCGAGGTTCATCGGAGAATAGGGTGAGGCCATTTGTGGCGTCTTGAGTTTGAAACTCACACCCCTCCAACGAGACGTACTCCCCTAAAAAGAAGGAACTCGGGAATACATCCTTGTCTCCGCGTGCTTCCCGATCGGTTACTCCTTTCTTGTTATTTACTACTTGTATCTTATCTTGTTTAGACTTAACTTGTCATATAGGTAAATTCATCTTAGTTGCATATCTAGAGAATTTACCTTTGTGTCAAGCCTTAATCGAAAAAGAATTAAAAATTGGAGTAGCACCTATTCACCCCCCTAGGTGGCCATACGATCCTTTCATACATGATGCCAGCACAACCCGTTACGGGAACACAAATGGCAGCAGCCGTGCACCAAGGGGATGAACAAAAATATCCCGTAACTCGCGGGCAGATGAACATGATCCAGCGAGGACGTCCTCCAATAGAGAGCAAAAATTACACACTCGGCACGTCAATATGGCGGTCATGGCACCCCAGCTATCACAGATTTTTTGAAAGGATCAGAAACTCCGATTGTCTTCAATCGAGAGGACCATCCACCCGCAGTATATCGACCAGGGCATGCAGCCTTGGTACTCGACGCCCAAATCGGAGGCTACGCCATGACCAATGTCTTCATGGACGGAGGTAGCGGCCTCAACATAATCTTTGCAGATACGCTACGCAGAATGAACAAATCAGTCGAAAATCTGCCAAAGTCCACAAGTCCTTCCACGGTATCGTCCCAGGCAAAGCAGTGCTCCCAGAGAGCACCATACAACTCGATGTTATGTTTGGAGATCCACTCACTTGAGAACCGAGTCGATTGAGTTCGAAGTGGTCGATTGGAAGTCACAATACCATGCAATACTTGGGCGCCCCACTTTCGCTCGATTCATGGCTGTCCCACACTACGCCTACCTCCAGCTCAAAATGCCGGGACCAAAAGGAGTCATCACGATAAACGGGAACTTTCAAAGGTCAGATTCATGTGACCGTGACTTTAGCAAAATCTCAGAGATGTATGGGATGGAGCAATCATTCGCCAAACTCGAGGTTTCTAACGACCGCACACTTCTGCCTGAACACAAGAGGTTAGCATCCGACAGACAATTCAACGCAACCAATCACACAAGAAAGCATCAAGTGCACCCGACCGATCCTCAAAAATGGTCAACATATCATCGAGTCTTACCAGCGAACAGGAAAATGCGCTCGTCGAATTTCTCCGTAAAAACTGGGAAATATTCGCATGGTGCCCAGCTGATATGCCAGGTGTCCCAGAAAGTTCGTCGAGCATTCTCTACAACTCAAGCCAGGATCTAGACCAGTCAAGCAAACTATGCGCCGTGTCTCTGATCCCAAAAGAGGTGCAATCGAGGCAGAAGTTGATAGGTTACTTGCTGCAAAGTTCATTCGAGAAATCAAAAAGGCAGACTAGGTTGCTAACCCTGTACTGGTTGAAAAGAAGCACTCAGATACCCTGCGAATGTGTGTAGATTTTACAGCCCTAAACAAATGCTGTCCAAAAGATCACTTTCCATTACCACGAATCGATCAGATCATCGACTCAACAGCAGGATGCGCTCGGTTATCATTTTTGGATGCATATTCAGGATACCATCAAATTCGGATGAAAGAAGAAGACGAAGATAAAACAACATTCATAACCCCACTCGGGGTCTACTGCTACACAACCATACCTTTCGGGCTCAAAAATGCAGGCGCAACCTACCAGCGCATGATGCAAAACTTTCTACAAGAACAGATAGGACGCAATGTTCAGGTCTACGTCGACGACATCGTCATCAAGACTGAAAGGAGGACACAAGAATCAGTGATCTACAGGAGATGTTCAAGAATATCAATCGATACAACATCAAGCTTAACCCAAAGAAATGCACCTTCGGTGTCCCAGCTGGACAACTCTTGGGTTATTTGATATCTGCACGTGGAATCGAAGCAGACCCAGAAAAGATACAAGCTATACTCACAATGAAGAAACCTACCAAACTCCATGAGGTACAGCAGCTAGCTGGTCGAGTAGCAACACTCAGTCGATTCATCAGCAAACTAGGCGAAAAAGCACTTCCATTTTACAAATTGATGAAGAAAGCAGACAAGTTCGAGTGGACGGATGAAGCTGATGCAGCTTTCCTCGAACTCAAAAAGATGCTCACGAGTCCGCCAATCGTCGTAGCACCTAAGGAAAATGAGCCACTCTACATATACATCTCAGCCACCAATCGAGTGGTCAGCATCATGCTGGTGGTTGACCGCATGGAAGAAGGACATAGTCAAAGTATACAGAGGCTAGTATATTACGTAAGTGAAGTTCTTTCCCCGTCCAAACAGCGGTACCCGCAATATCAGAAATTGGCGTACGCCGTATTTATGACATCAAGAAAGCTGGCGCACTACTTCACAGAACACCGATAACGGTGGTCAATAAATCAGCGATTGGAGACGTCCTCACAAACCCCAACGCAACGGGGCGAGTAGCAAAATGGCCCATCGAGCTGGGACCACTAGGAAATAAGTACGAACACCCGAAAGCCATCAAATCACAAGTCCTACCCGATTTTCACACCGAGTGGGTAGAAGCTCAATTGCCAGGGGTACCTGACGTATCAAATTCCTGGACCATGTATTTCGATGGATCCAAAAAGAATGAAGGAGCAGGAGCGGGTGTCATACTCATATCACCAAAAGGCGGCAAACTGCGCTATATCTTGCAAATGGGTTTTGAGTTCCTATCAAATAACGAGGCCAAATACGAAGGTCTAATCCATGGCATGCGTATGGCAAAAGCCATGGGATGCACTCGACTAATGATTTATGGCGACTCTAACTTAGTTGTGCAGCAAACAATGAAGGACTGTGATGCAATCGCAGACAACATGATCGCTTATCGGGATTTGTACAACATAATGGAGGGCAGCTTCGATGGCTGCGAACTACGATACATAGGAAGAGAAAGCAATGAAGAGGCTGACAAATTAGCCAACATTGCTTCCACAAAAGCACCAGTCCCGCCGGGTGTTTTCTTCGAATGAATAGAGCGTAGGTCAATTGACAAACGGCCATCGACCACGACAGCAGCTACAGACAAGAGCAAAGCGCCAAGCACAGAGGATCTTCCGATTGAGGTACTTCTCATTGAGCCAATATGGACTCAACCTTTTCTCGCATACATACTTCGCAATGAACTACCAGAAGATACAAACGAGGCCAGACGCGTCACTCGACGAGCAAAAGCATACACCATCATAAACGGTGAGTTGTACAAACGTAGCACCTCAGGTATGTTCTAAAGATGCATTGCACTCGAAGATGCCAAGGATCTCCTTCAGGACATTCATGCCGGTACTTGCGGGCACCACGCGGGCAGTCGATCACTCGTAGCCAAAGCCTTCCGAGCAGGGTTTTACTGGCCTACAGCGCTAAGGGACGCAGAGGACTGATACGTCCAAAACGTATCTATAATTTTTGATTGTTTCATGCCATTTTTATGCTTTTAGCACTTGTTTTATATTAAGTTTATTATTTATTTGGACTAACCTACTAATAGTTGCAAAAGTGCACAATGTTCTTGTTTTACTCTTTGATGTGTAGAAATTATCAAGAATACAAGAGGAAACCTTGTTGGAGTCGAATTGGGACTTTCCTGAAATCTGTCTGAGAACTTTTTACGAAGTTTGCCAGTTTGACCCTCGAAGATGACGTCAATGGAGACCTGGCTGTTACGAAAGTTGTCACAATTTTCCATACGAAGATTTTAAGCCCGAGATCAGCCCAATCGGAGTTCGGACGCGGCCTGTAGGCCCGTTTTGGTGGAACCCTAAAAGGGGGTGACGGAAATCCGAGAAGATATATAAAGGGAGGAAACCTAATTCGTGGAGGACTCCTCCACCCACGAATTTCAGCCACCAAAAGCCACGTTTTTGCCTCCCCCATGGATCCCATCTCCATGGGGGAGGGCTCCCAAGAAGCCATGAAGGAGGGAGGCTAAGGGGCGGCGCTCCCCAAGCTTGCCGGCGGCGGGGAAAGGAGTTCCCCGCACCGCCGGCGCCGCCGCCGCCCTGCGCCGCCGCGCTGCCCCTCTCCGCCGTCTTCACCGCCATCTCCATCACCATCTCCTCCTTGTATTCAGTGGTTCATCCTCCCACAAACCTCTGTACCGTCCTATGTAAACATGGTGTTTGATGCTATAATATTTATCCTATGATTTACATCATGTTTCCGTAGTTTATTTGTCTTTTGATTGCTTAATTGAATGCATGAGGTTCATTAGAGTTGTATGTCTATATGGTGCTGTCCTTTGGTGTCCATTATATTTGTGCGCGCATGGATCAAACACCCTAGGGTTGGTAGTATTTGTAACGAAGCGGGGGAAGTTCTGCCGGAGTGACAGAAACCTGAGAACGCGAACCGATTAGTTGCACGTATGGGAGTAAGAGGACCTTGAACTTAAGGCTATGGTTGGGGAAACCTTAATGCATTGTTAGTATTTGCGGATGCTTTCTAACAATCCAATCATATAGTACTTGTAATCCCAAGTAGTGGAGTGCATGTATATTTAGCCTCTCCCACATAGAAAACTGCATCGAAGACAATGAACCAAGTACCTTCACTAATTAATCTTGGACAAAGCCACCACAATTACCACCACTTTTCCACACTCATGGTACTGTTAGTATATGGTTACTTAGTGTATTTTATTGCTGCAGCACTAACATTTACTTTCTTGTATTTATTATCTTGCAAAACTACCTCTCATACCCGTATTGCTACCGTAGTTTTATTTTCTAGATAATGCAAACGTTTAGTGTGCGTAGAGTTGTATCAGTGGTTGATAGAACTTGAGAGAATACTTATCCTACCTTTAGCTCCTCGTTGGGTTCGACACTCTTACTTATCGAAAAGGCTACACGCGATCCCCTATACTTGTGGGTTATCAAGACCTTTTCTGGCGCCGTTGCCGGGGAGCCATAGCGTAGGTTAATGTTCTTGTGTGCACTTGTTTGCTTTATCTCTAAGTAGTTTTTATTTTCAGTATTAAGTTGTTCTTTATCTTACTATGGATAGGGAATGCGAATTACAAAAAAAATTAGGTGTAGTTGTTATCTAAAAACGTTTTCAAAAAGAAAAGTGATTGGAAAGATGAGTAATGGTTAAATGGGGGTCGACCTTGAACACTTGTGTTCATGCCTATGAAACCAAAACAAATCTTTCCATGGAAGCTTTTCATTAAAAACATGTAAATATTGTGTATATACCTCTGTACATAAAAATAAAATGCTAATTATAGTCTTTAGTTAATTGAAAGTTGATAGTTTTACTTTGCTGTCCAGAAACAGATTTTCTGTGCTCCACCGTATTAAATGTTTAAAATCACCAGAACGTGATCTTGATCTGAAATTTCTTGAGTGCAAAGTGATGCTTATTAGCTTTCTTTCATTAGACTAACTTTTTCTGATTTAAGGTACGTAGATAGGTCGAAAAATTCGATCTTTACTGACTGTTCTGTTTAGACAGATTTTGTGCTTCTCTGTAAATAAAATCGTGATAAATCTCAGAATAGTATTTTGACTTGAAAATTTTTGTGCATAAACCTGAGATTATTATCTTTCTTTCATTAGACTAAAGTTTTTCGATTTGAGCTACTTAACTATCTCGTTGAATGCCATCTTTACGGACTGTTCAGTTTTGACAGATTTCTTTGTTTATTCAATATTGTACTTGGTGTTGTTAGTTTCATTAGTTTTTCGACGGACAACGGAAATCATGAACACCTTAGTATATACAGTGGCTAATGTTGAGTAAAAATTATAAAACTTGTCAATGCTTGAACATGAGTGGATTTTATTTAATGAGTACTAACCCTACTAATGAGTTTTGTGAAGTTTTATGTGGATGTAGCTTATAAGATCTAATCAATATGGTGATATGAGATGAATAAGAAGACGCAAGAGCTCAAGCTTGGGGATGTGTAGGTGCATCCCAAGAACATATTCAAGAAGATACAATCATCTAAGCTTGGGGATGCCCGAGTCATCCCCCTATTCATCAACTAACATGAGGTTGTCTCGTTCATACTCTATATTACCCGTCCACATGATATGTATTGTCTTAACTTGTATTATAATTGCTTTTATATGTCTTGGTTTTACCTTCTTTAGTTTTATTAGGCTCCTTATTTGGTTTCGATTGCTTCTTTACTTTCACTTATAAATTCAAAATAACAAAAATATTTTCTTTTGTTTTGCTTCTTTGTTTGGTTCTTTATTTTAATTTTATTTGGGTTTTACTTTTGATTTTTATTTAGAGTTTTCCTTGCTGTAGCTAGCATGTTTAGGTCTTGCTTAGCCTCTGGTTTCTTAGTTTATCAAAAATAAAGTACCAAGTTTTATCCATTTAGCTTAGTTGATACATATGTAAAAAGTGATTTTCTGTTTTCGGTATCTACTGCTTATTGCGCGATTTTTCATATTTTACTGGAAGCTCTAAAAATCACGAAAAAATTACTGATGTTGTAGCACCTAATCCTCTGCATGTACAAAAATTGGCTAAAATTTCGGGCATGTTTAAGTGCACCTAAAAATTGCGTTTTCCAGCTGCTGTTTTCTGGACAGATTCTGACTTTTGTTGCAAGAGTGGCCTCTTTTCGTTTTCATTTGATTTTTAATGGTTCTTACCTTTCATTTATAAGTTGGCCATTTAAGCAACCTTTCTGTAACTTAAAAACAAAATTTTATTTGGTTTAATAGTAGCACTTGGGAAATATTATCTATTGTACTAATGTCTAACCGCAGAAAAGAATGGGAAAGTTTTTGTGTTGAAGTTTTTTCACAGAGAATGAAGGAACACCAAACTATGGAATATTGAAGAATTACCAAAGTCATAAGCTTGGGGATGTCCCCGCATCCCTCTTCATCAATAACCCCACGGTTTGCAAACCTTTAAACTTTGTTTTTTGAGCAACATAGGAACTTAACTAAACTTGAAGCGGCTGTATTTTATTATCTATTTATCTTAGCATCAAACACCAGTTACATTAATAAGTGGATCATCACATATTTTATTTATCCTCTGTTTTCAATGTTTACTTGGTTAATGGATTACTTGTTGAAACTTAAAAATGATGTGTGAATAATACTGTTTAGTAGTTTATGTTTTCTTATGGTTAGTCTCAACTAGCTAATAGTGCATATTATGTTATTTTGATATCAACATGCATTGTCCTGTTCATAAGATGGTATGGTATTGTGGTATCCTCCTCTGAATAATTCACTTGAATCGACTTGGCACATGCTCACACATGTTATGACTGAAAAATAAAAGTCAATTAAGCCTTGATGATCTATTTTGCCTCAGAGTTTTAGTATCGTTTTTATGCCTCCGTTAATTTTATTTTGTCGCAAGCATGATTATGACCGTTATCGCTCTCGTGGTTGTCGCTTCCCAGTCTATTGCTAGCCTTCACTTGTACTGAGCGGGAATGCTGCTCGTGCATCCAAATCCTTAAAACCAAGTTATCCCAAAGAGTCCACCAAAAAATTCCTATGCATGGTATTTCAAGCCATTCCAAGTAAATTTGCATGTGCTACCTTTAAAACCTTCAAAATATTTCTCTTTTTGTGTCAATGTTTACTAGCTCATGAGGAATTAGTGTGGTTATTCTTTATTCTATTTGTCAAATGGACTTTTACACCTGGACTAGTGGCATATACATCCGCTTATCCAATAACTTGCAAAAAGAGCTGGCAACGGGGTGCCCAGTCCCAATTAATTACAACTTTAACCAATTAATTCTCTTCACACTTTTGCCCTGATTCATCAGTAAGCAATGACAAACAGTGAAATACCTGAATGTGTGTAAACCAAAGAGAAAGAGGGATGATCTGCCTTGCTGGTAGAAATAACGTCCTTCATGGGAGCCGCTCTTAAAAGTCCGTTTGACAGGTAGAATACTGTTCTCACCCGCTACCATTCGTTGACAATTAACAAACACCTCTCAAAACATTTTTACCTCTGTTTTTAAAAAAAAAGCTCTAGCACGTGTTAATCCCTGCTTCCCTCTGCGAAGGGCCAATCTTTTATTTTTATGTTGAGTCACCATCCTTTCTTTGAGCACTTCTTCGAGAGCATAGCTGTCGTTCTTAGTGTAATGTGCTTGTCCCAGAATACGATTAATTGAGGTATAACATGATGCTTTTATCTTTGATATCTCTATATCTAGTCTTCACTTGAACTTCAGAGGTGCCTTGGCATTTATGTTTTGCTCCACAATTAAGGGCAAGCGAGATACCACTCTATCATGCTTTATTATGGTCATTACAATCTTGTTGATGTTTATAAATTTCATGTTATAAGCTCTTAGTTCGTTGATACTTTTCATTAGGAAACATGATTGCTAAGTTTTATTATCCATACATCATGCAATTGTTAAAGACCTGATCATAGCATTTACAATCAAAAATTATTTTGTTATCATTTACCTACTCGAGGACGAGCAGGAATTAAGCTTGGGGATGTTGATACGTCCAAAACGTATCTATAATTTTTGATTGTTTCATGCCATTTTTATGCTTTTAGCACTTGTTTTATATTAAGTTTATTATTTATTTGGACTAACCTACTAATAGTTGCAAAAGTGCACAATGTTCTTGTTTTACTCTTTGATGTGTAGAAATTATCAAGAATACAAGAGGAAACCTTGTTGGAGTCGAATTGGGACTTTCCTGAAATCTGTCTGAGAACTTTTTACGAAGTTTGCCAGTTTGACCCTCGAAGATGACGTCAATGGAGACCTGGCTGTTACGAAAGTTGTCACAATTTTCCATACGAAGATTTTAAGCCCGAGATCAGCCCAATCGGAGTTCGGACGCGGCCTGTAGGCCCGTTTTGGTGGAACCCTAAAAGGGGGTGACGGAAATCCGAGAAGATATATAAAGGGAGGAAACCTAATTCGTGGAGGACTCCTCCACCCACGAATTTCAGCCACCAAAAGCCACGTTTTTGCCTCCCCCATGGATCCCATCTCCATGGGGGAGGGCTCCCAAGAAGCCATGAAGGAGGGAGGCTAAGGGGCGGCGCTCCCCAAGCTTGCCGGCGGCGGGGAAAGGAGTTCCCCACCGCCGGCGCCGCCGCGCCCTGCGCCGCCGCGCTCCCCTCTCCGCCGTCTTCACGCCATCTCCATCACCATCTCCTCCTTGTATTCAGTGGTTCATCCTCCCACAAACCTCTGTACCGTCCTGTGGGGACCCCGGACTAGCTGTCCGAAATACCCTTGTGCCTACAACATCAGCGATCCCATGATCAGTCTGTCGCTGAGCACAATCAAACTGGTATCAAAAGAACATCCATAAATACCGAATAAAATTTACTTACTTGATTGAAGTCATAACTTCAACAGACACTTGCAGCGGAAATCATCAAACAGCGTGGAGCCCACGTCATTAGCCATAACCCCACAGGCAGCTGACTGGGAAGCGCCCTAGTTCGCAAAGACGTCATCGGTCTCTCGGTCTCCAGCATACTTCTTCTTGAACTCTGGACATGGGAATATCCAGGGACACAGCCATGAGTACATTTACGTACTCGCAAAACTACCCCCGATATGAGCATGCAATAGCATCATTTTTATTATAACAAAACCCTTTATTTTGAGAAGACATCTTTATATCTTTGTTTAAAAGAAACGAAGGCTTTTAGAACTTTTCCCATAAATCTGTCTTTGTAAGAAGTTTCTTTTAAAACTTTCTCCCGTAAATACATCTTTGTTGAAAAAGGTAAGAAGTCTCTTTTATAAACATTTTCCTGGAAAATCACCCTTTGTTTATTTCTCCAAAACTCCTCCTTTTCCGACCAAAACCATTCCTAGACAAATCATTTTTCCAACAACCTTATACCAACCCTTTGGTATAGTTGCATAAAACATTTTCCACTTTCAAATCACAAAACTCTTCACTTCCCGACCATAGCCCGTCATGGTCAATCATTCTCCAGCAACCTCATACCAGCCCGTCGGTAGAGTTGCAGATACAACACATCTCCATTTTATTTTCAAATCTCAAAACATTTCCAAAACTTGCACATGGTCAGAGGACAGCCTCCCAACTGTCCATATCCGAGGACTCGGCTATTCGAATAGTTTTATTACCCTCTGCAGAGGTAGCACGCTTTTCCCACACCCATCCGGTAACTCATCGTGTCAGCCACGTCCCGCCATACAAGGTGTATGCGAAGTTGAGTCACCGACCGTAGCCTGTCCTTTGCTCATGCTAGTATAGGATCCTACCGCTACGAAACCGGTTCCATCGACACTTAAATCCAGCCTGTCGGAAACTAAGTGTGAGGACTTCGTAGTTCTGCCCGGCGACCCAAAGGTGGCGTCTTCAATCCTCTTTCTCCAATACACTCATACCGGCCTCCGGTAGACTTCTCTTAAGAGGACCCAGGTCAGGGGCAGGTCACCAAACCATCCCCTCATGGAACGAGGTCATCCTCGTTGTTGAGGCATCCAGTACTAATATGAGCAAACTATATGACTACGCCCTTTTTCCCATATGTGGGTAAATGTGGTCGCACAGGTTATTGGCTGGTCGTCATAGTACAAAGACACAATGTGCATTTTTCATAAACATCTCCATTCTCCATTTCTCCACTTCAACACCGACATCTCGGCATTCCATAACCGCACAAGTATTTTCAAAGGAGTTTTGAGTAAACAATATTTTCCCATCCTATAGTTTGAAAAAGAATTTCCACCTAATATCTCCATATAGGGTGTCAAAATAATATACTTATATTTTGGAAAAGGGTTTTCAAAATCATAGCTTTTGTGGCAAACACCACATAAATCATTTATGCTCTTTATAAGTAAAACATGTGAACCAAAATAGATGTATATAAATGCAAGCTCAGAGAATAGCTTGCCTGATTTCAGCATGATGTTCCTGGACTTCTCCTCATTGATCAAAGAAATAAACTCTCATCGTTCTCCGATAAATCCTTTCCAAATACCACCCCGGTAGCGTTTATCTCTAGCGTCGCAACATGAAAATAAAACAACACGCAATAAGCAAACCAAACCACAAGTGGTATACAAACAAGTAATCAACCACAACATATCACTAATTTAATCAAGCAACAAACTAAGATCTACATTTACAAGGGCATTATACTCACAGGAATATAACACCACAAACATGCTAAAACAAGAGGGCACAAAGACATCCTCAAATAGAGGTAATTAACAATCACTTTTCTTTAATCAGGAAATACTTCAGACAAAAGTTAAACTACCAATTAATCTTGGTAATTCAAAACATCTCACCAAGTTAAGGTGGAGACATTAACAAGATATTTAAGCTAGTACTCAACTCAAGACCATCAAGTTCATCAAACCATGCAAACATATTACCCATACCAATTTGCCTAACAAATTCCACTAACAGTACTAACATAATATAACCTGCTAAACAATAATAACATGCAAGCAATAGTACCACAACAATCCTTGACCAGCAAGGCATTCATATTAATCACACACAAATAATCTAACATCAAAACAAACTATCATAGCAATTCCTAATTACTAGGAAAAGACTATATAGGGAATAAAACCCTAACAA
Source organism: Poa pratensis (assembly GCA_947311845.1). Lineage (NCBI taxonomy): Eukaryota > Viridiplantae > Streptophyta > Magnoliopsida > Poales > Poaceae > Poa > Poa pratensis. The sequence continues at coordinate 22,314,977 of CAMZMU010000073.1, forward strand.
TTACATGACTAACAAGTAGTTCCCCTAACATGCTAGTAAAACAAGGAAACATGTCATAACAGTGGATTACCACCACACACATGCTAGGAAACACATTTGTAATAATAAAGTTATAACACAACAACTAATAAAGTCCTAATAAAAATAGGCAGAAAATGCCTAAAACTTATAATTAGCACCACAGTCAATCAATGACTCCTAAATTCAAACCAATTTAGGGATATGTTCTCCTATACATATAGAAGACATGCCAATTGGATTTACTCCAAAATTCATCTCACAAAAATCTACAAAAATCACCAAAGTGCTACTGGTGTGTTTTTAAGAATGAATAAAACTTCTGTTTTAGACTTCCTCTACATACAAGGCCAACAGATCTAGAAAGGTAGCATCTCAACCTATCCAGAGAATTTTAGTTTGCAATTTTTGGATCTATAAAACTCTAGATATTTAATAATTAGTGGAAAAGATACTTTTTACAAGTTTTAGTATAGACAATAATTAAAAATATAATTTGGCAAGCCACCAGCTCTGCATGTTTAAGAAAACTCATAGGAACACAACAAAATTTGAATCAATCAACTTGCTATCACAGATTTACCACAATCGAATTAAAGCTACACTTGAATTTAAACAGGAAATAAAATTATCTATTAGATCTACTGAAAAAAAAAACGGATGGGCCAGATCTGGCCCGGATCTGGCCGTGCGGCACAGATCACGGCCCAACTAGCGGCCCACACGCATGAACGGGTACGGCGTCGTCATCTCCTTCCTCGACACGCACCGCGGCAGAGCGAGGCACGCAGGGAGCGAGGCGAGGACGGCGCGGCGACTCCGGCGAACCTGAGAAGAAACGGAGGTGCCCATTAGGTAGAACAGAGGAAGGGGATCACAGGGATGCAGAAATGGCGGCGAATGGTGGACGAGGTTGCTCGAGAGCTTGCTGGAAAGGTGGCGGCCGGAGCTTCGGCTGTGGCCGGAGAAGAATGGACGGTGCGGTCGATTCGCGGCTTCCCGGCTTGATTCCTGCGGCGAGGGTGAAGAAGACGTCGAGGCGGAGCTCGCGGGGCTCTTCGATCTGGACGGGGCGGCCTCAGTCGCCGGCGATGCACGACGGCAGCCAGGTCTAGGGTTCGGCCGGGGCATCAAGGAAATAGAAGAGAGGGAGAGCAGGGGGGCGAGTGAGTGCAGGAGGGAGAGCAGAGCGCCAGGGGGGACCTCCTTATCCTCCTCCGAGCGGCAGGAGAGCGAGAGGGGGGTCCGGGCGGCGAGCGACGTCGACGAACGACACGGCGACGCGGCGCCACTGTTGCGACAGGAAGAGGATCAAGATCTTGCAGAAAACCCCCTAGACTTCTTTTCCCAATTACAACTAGGTCCTTTTCTTAATTTCTTTTATTTCTTTTAAAACCAGAAGCTTTTCAGGGATTTTATTGAGGCACTAAAACCTTTTAGAAAAAATTGTAAAAATTTGAGTAGGCTCCCCTTGTCAAGTAGAAGCTCCACAAAAATTGGTTTTACAAAATAAAATGTTTTGAACAACTTTTGTTCATAGGCTTTAAATATGGCATTTTTGGATAAAATCAATTTGATATTCTTTTTGCAATTCAAAAGCAATTGAGAAAATATTGTTTTGAACTTTTGGAACTCCCTTGATAAATATATTAGCTTTTGTATTTGTGTTTGTCAGAAACAAACACATTTGAATTGAATCAAAAGAATAAAATAGGATTTCATAATTTAAATAAAATTTAGTGAATACTATATAATTTTGAGAAGGAAGGGGGTATGAGAATGAGATGGTCATCTATGTACCTCATCCCTGGAATTAATTTCATAAAGAAAATATTTTCTTGAGAGAATTAGAGAGTGAGGTAGATAGATTAATATATTAAGATCATTTCACCCAACTTATGATCCTAATTCAATTTGTTGAGTAATTTTGGGAGTTTTGCTTTATTTAAGTCACATTCCAAATTTGTTTCCAAGTGTGTTTGTAATTTACTACCCTAGCACACTTGGTTAATTTTTTTTTTACACCCAAGCAACAACACAACAAGATCACAACAATCACAAGGATGATGCATTCAAGACAAACAAGTCACATACACAAAAAGGAGCAACCACACATACCAGTCACACAAGGTCAAACAGAGCAATGGGTAGTAAAACACAATCATCAGTGAAATATTTCAAAAGTTTTTGTTGGTTCTGAAATTTGGGTCTTGTGAAACTAAGTTTTTCTTAGTTTCGAAATTTGGGATGTGACAGCTCTTCCCCCCTTAAAAATAAATCTCGTCCTCGAGATTTGCCCGGTGGTAACAGGGGAGCACGAAGGCACGGGTTTTGGTTGGCGATACTTCTGAGGTTGTTGCTTCTTTAGTGAGGTTGCCGTGTGAGATCTTGACAACTTGATGATGCAAGGCTTTCTTTGTCGATAAACTTCTGTGCTGAGTTCAGATCCTTGATGATGGGGTTGTCTTGACGATTGACTCGGATGGACAGTCTTGGTTGGTTGCTTCCAGATACTACAAGGCTAAGGCGCAAGGAACTGATTATTAACATGTTCTTATATACCTATTGCAGGTCTTCCCCCCTTAAAAAGGGGTCTTGAATCGGCCTTGTTGAAAGTCACAGCTGGAGTTGACTTGGAGGCATCATTCTTCTTGAGTAGCCTGACGATCGTCGTCTTGGTGTCACTCCTCGGTGCTTGGAGTTGGTGCAGATATCACTTCCTGATATTTTCTCCTTACGAGGGTCGCAGATAGGGACGCGTTGTTCTCAAGATGCGTCAAGTCTGAGCACTCGATTCTCTCTGGTTTCTAGTTAGTAGAGGGAGGTTATAACTTCTAACTGCGTCTAGACTGTCTTAGTGGTTGATGTCGTCAACAACAGGTGCTTCCGTCGTTTGATTCTAGTAGATCTTCTTCACGCTTTTCTTCCTTCGGCTTGGCAGGAAAAAGGCTGGTCCTGAATGGCTTCTTTGGTCCTGGGTCTTCACGAATTTCGCAGGGGTCTTCACAAGTAAGTTAGAGCGCACCAGAATAGTTAGGGTTTCTGGGGAAACTTTCTGGTTGAATGACTTAAGTTAGTTTTCAAGGGAGTTGGGTGTTATACTCTGAACACCAAACCTTTTATACCTAAGATCCGAAACAACCAACTTTACATAGGCCTATAATTCTCAAGTATTCAAAATACCATTCCAAAAATTCTGGTAAGGCCACTACTATCAACGGTTAATTGAATCATGGTCTTTTGCCCAAGCTAAAGTTATTAATCCACCATCATCTTCCTCGGGCATAAACTCTTTATCACAGTATAGTTCAATCTATCGGGTACCCATCAAACCTTTTTGGCATAGTCTCCCCATTATATTCTATCACAAAAATCGTAGTGGTCCACTAATTATTTCTTGATTAATTTATTCTCCAGTTAGGCATATCTCGAATTATTTGACTCCTTCAGGTTGCCATCTTCCCACGATCATATCATCAAAGCTAAATAACGCATCCAACAATCATGTGATCATACCATCAAGAATTTGACCCACTTTCTAACCAAATTCAGATTTCATCTCAACGCCTTTGGGCCTTGATCTCATAATCAAAGATAAATGATCTTTCTAAGAATAATCCAAACAGAGCGTGACAAGCTCTGAAAACTACTGTCACCTAGAATGTCTTGCTACTAGACCAAGTCATATTGATTCCTAGAATCCGATAAACATTCACTTATCCTCCACCAATTATCTCTTGCATACAACGATCTACTCATCTGCTAACTCTTCTTTGACCACTTCCTATAATTCCATAAGAATTTAGTACAAGGGTCACTTGCCCAAGAATCACCCTAAACATTCCAACACCGGAGTATTCTTCTTAATTTACTTGCTTCTAACCAATCCAAACATCATTTTATCAGCAAGTGATTCCTAAAAATCCAATAACTTTCACCTTTATTTCTAAACCTTGAATCAAGGGTCACGTCTCCTAGTTCCAGATAACCACCAATGGTTGGGGACCACAACTGGTTAGCCCCAGAGTATTAATCAATTATATCATCTGTTCAATCCCAATTAATTTATCGATCCACTCCAAGTTTTCACTCCTTTTATAAACCCCAATTTTTTTTGATATTACCAACAGCATCCACCAAATTTTTGATCTTGTCAAGATACTTTTGGCTAACACCTTTCAATTCAACACCCTTATATCTTCCTACAGCCTCCTTTCTAACAACTAGTTTGGAGTCGGTCTCTAGCACCTCTTAATGGTCCCTAGAAAAAGTTAGTGAGGAAACTTCGCACCAGTTGTTTTTCAAAAGGGTACCTTTTTCTTTTCTTGTTTCGGAAATTATATCCTTGGAGAAACACTATAAATCTTCATGTGATTTTCCTACTTGGAACTTGAGTAGCTCCTAAGGTATACACTTGACTTAAGAAAATTATTATTGTCCTTTATTTGAGATCTAACATCATTTGTCTCACCCTACGGTGAAGACATCCACTAGTTCCAGCAAGCTTTCCATTAGTTAGTTGTGTAAGAGTGTGGGTGTCCTTTATGACATCGAATTGCCTTAGTCATACAAGAAGAATTTGTTAACAAGGTAGCTAGTCTTGTCACCAAATGACTTTTCATATTCCAGAGGCTGAGATGTACTGGTTTATCTGACGTTCTGTTTATTTGTATATGACACTCAATTGTTGGAGCATACAAAAGTGATTTGTTAACAAGTTCATGAGGCTTGTCACCAAAGTACTTCTATATAGCACGAACATTGGAATATCACATTATTTCTGGAGAGATTAATAATAATGAATTCTGATATATGAGTTTCCAAATACTCAATGATAGTCGGGTATACTGCTTCTTTGCCAACCTAAGAAATTTCTCTTCAATGTCTTCTTGTCGTAGTTCCTCCTTCTTGAGATCTCTGAGCTCGAATCTTCATAGCAACTCTTATGCACTCCTTGAGTTCCTCTCGTTACCAGTCCTAAATGAGTCTCCTTATGTCCTCGTCTCTTGTCCAGGCTTGCAGTCCTAGAAGATTAGTTAGTACTATCGTGGACTTATGTCAGATGTTAACCTGAAGTTAGATACGATAAGTTAGTGTGGTATTCTTGTAATTTCACAAGTCTTGTAAGGCTCGTGTCTTCACGAGGTTGGCGTAAAATTGCAGTTTCCTTCGAGATCTTGACGCACTTGCTCCAGACGGTGCATGAAGGTCATTGTCTGACTTGCCGGTTAAGTTGCAACAAATCTCAGGGTTTTTGGTTAAAGTTCGGGGGTCTTTTGTATCTTGCGCAACTGTCAGTTCTTATCGGGAGATGGTTTAGATGAGAGGAAAAATATTTTCAGAAAGATTTTTCCTAGGCGGTTTTACATTGGCAACAAAGTGCAACTATGGCGAAGAGGTCAAAAATGGTTTTGATAGGTGGCAAAAGGAATTTTATAAAAAGAGAATTTTGAGGTTACCCGTGTTGCCGACAAGGCGTGATTGTGAACACACAAGAAAAACAACACACACACAGAGAACTCACAACAAACAACACATAAGCAAAGTACTCACAAGCAAGGAGCACACAAACAAACAACACACAAGGTACATTTAGTACCAACGGCGTCTAATATCGGAGTAGGTGGGGTAGCTCAAGTAAAACAATTGAGCTTATCCTATCGATCCTATGGGTCTGGGTCAAACATGGTTGCTGAAATCTTCATTTTATCGCCTTAGTCTTCAACTGGAGAAATTGGGATCGTCGAAGTTGCAACTTGGGCAGAATTGTTGTTGTTGAGCTGACGTCTTCGGAGGCCTCTTGCTTCGTTGATACTGACGGTCTTGGTATTTGCAGATCGAACGCCTTGATGTTAAATGTTGAGTATTCGAGATGGAAGCTTCTTCTTGTAGGTGCTAGCTAATTAGGTCTCACTTGGGTTCATCGTCAAGTATTTTGAACAGGTAAGAGGGATTAGAGAATTCCTTGGAAAATCTTAAATAGAGTGGTAAGACTCAGAAATATTTGAGAAGGTGAGAAGAGTGGAAGTTATTTTTGGACTTCCTTTGATAAAAATATGTTTTTGGTAGCAATATACTTTTAACAAAATATTTCTTTCCTAACTAACGTCCATGCTAACTAAGTTCTGTTACAGTCAGGATGGCTCTGATACCAAGTCTGTGGGGACCCCGGACTAGCTGTCCGAAATACCCTTGTGCCTACAACATCAGCGATCCCATGATCAGTCTGTCGCTGAGCACAATCAAACTGGTATCAAAAGAACATCCATAAATACCGAATAAAATTTACTTACTTGATTGAAGTCATAACTTCAACAGACACTTGCAGCGGAAATCATCAAACAGCGTGGAGCCCAAGTCATTAGCCATAACCCCACAGGCAGCTGACTGGGAAGCGCCCTAGTTCGCAAAGACGTCATCGGTCTCTCGGTCTCCAGCATACTTCTTCTTGAACTCTGGACATGGGAATATCCAGGGACACAGCCATGAGTACATTTACGTACTCGCAAAACTACCCCCGATATGAGCATGCAATAGCATCATTTTTATTATAACAAAACCCTTTATTTTGAGAAGACATCTTTATATCTTTGTTTAAAAGAAACGAAGGCTTTTAGAACTTTTCCCATAAATCTGTCTTTGTAAGAAGTTTCTTTTAAAACTTTCTCCCGTAAATACATCTTTGTTGAAAAAGGTAAGAAGTCTCTTTTATAAACATTTTCCTGGAAAATCACCCTTTGTTTATTTCTCCAAAACTCCTCCTTTTCCGACCAAAACCATTCCTAGACAAATCATTTTTCCAACAACCTTATACCAACCCTTTGGTATAGTTGCATAAAACATTTTCCACTTTCAAATCACAAAACTCTTCACTTCCGACCATAGCCCGTCATGGTCAATCATTCTCCAGCAACCTCATACCAGCCCGTCGGTAGAGTTGCAGATACAACACATCTCCATTTTATTTTCAAATCTCAAAACATTTCCAAAACTTGCACATGGTCAGAGGACAGCCTCCCAACTGTCCATATCCGAGGACTCGGCTATTCGAATAGTTTTATTACCCTCTGCAGAGGTAGCACGCTTTTCCCACACCCATCCGGTAACTCATCGTGTCAGCCACGTCCCGCCATACAAGGTGTATGCGAAGTTGAGTCACCGACCGTAGCCTGTCCTTTGCTCATGCTAGTATAGGATCCTACCGCTACGAAACCGGTTCCATCGACACTTAAATCCAGCCTGTCGGAAACTAAGTGTGAGGACTTCGTAGTTCTGCCCGGCGACCCAAAGGTGGCGTCTTCAATCCTCTTTCTCCAATACACTCATACCGGCCTCCGGTAGACTTCTCTTAAGAGGACCCAGGTCAGGGGCAGGTCACCAAACCATCCCCTCATGGAACGAGGTCATCCTCGTTGTTGAGGCATCCAGTACTAATATGAGCAAACTATATGACTACGCCCTTTTTCCCATATGTGGGTAAATGTGGTCGCACAGGTTATTGGCTGGTCGTCATAGTACAAAGACACAATGTGCATTTTTCATAAACATCTCCATTCTCCATTTCTCCACTTCAACACCGACATCTCGGCATTCCATAACCGCACAAGTATTTTCAAAGGAGTTTTGAGTAAACAATATTTTCCCATCCTATAGTTTGAAAAAGAATTTCCACCTAATATCTCCATATAGGGTGTCAAAATAATATACTTATATTTTGGAAAAGGGTTTTCAAAATCATAGCTTTTGTGGCAAACACCACATAAATCATTTATGCTCTTTATAAGTAAAACATGTGAACCAAAATAGATGTATATAAATGCAAGCTCAGAGAATAGCTTGCCTGATTTCAGCATGATGTTCCTGGACTTCTCCTCATTGATCAAAGAAATAAACTCTCATCGTTCTCCGATAAATCCTTTCCAAATACCACCCCGGTAGCGTTTATCTCTAGCGTCGCAACATGAAAATAAAACAACACGCAATAAGCAAACCAAACCACAAGTGGTATACAAACAAGTAATCAACCACAACATATCACTAATTTAATCAAGCAACAAACTAAGATCTACATTTACAAGGGCATTATACTCACAGGAATATAACACCACAAACATGCTAAAACAAGAGGGCACAAAGACATCCTCAAATAGAGGTAATTAACAATCACTTTTCTTTAATCAGGAAATACTTCAGACAAAAGTTAAACTACCAATTAATCTTGGTAATTCAAAACATCTCACCAAGTTAAGGTGGAGACATTAACAAGATATTTAAGCTAGTACTCAACTCAAGACCATCAAGTTCATCAAACCATGCAAACATATTACCCATACCAATTTGCCTAACAAATTCCACTAACAGTACTAACATAATATAACCTGCTAAACAATAATAACATGCAAGCAATAGTACCACAACAATCCTTGACCAGCAAGGCATTCATATTAATCACACACAAATAATCTAACATCAAAACAAACTATCATAGCAATTCCTAATTACTAGGAAAAGACTATATAGGGAATAAAACCCTAACAATTACATGACTAACAAGTAGTTCCCCTAACATGCTAGTAAAACAAGGAAACATGTCATAACAGTGGATTACCACCACACACATGCTAGGAAACACATTTGTAATAATAAAGTTATAACACAACAACTAATAAAGTCCTAATAAAAATAGGCAGAAAATGCCTAAAACTTATAATTAGCACCACAGTCAATCAATGACTCCTAAATTCAAACCAATTTAGGGATATGTTCTCCTATACATATAGAAGACATGCCAATTGGATTTACTCCAAAATTCATCTCACAAAAATCTACAAAAATCACCAAAGTGCTACTGGTGTGTTTTTAAGAATGAATAAAACTTCTGTTTTAGACTTCCTCTACATACAAGGCCAACAGATCTAGAAAGGTAGCATCTCAACCTATCCAGAGAATTTTAGTTTGCAATTTTTGGATCTATAAAACTCTAGATATTTAATAATTAGTGGAAAAGATACTTTTTACAAGTTTTAGTATAGACAATAATTAAAAATATAATTTGGCAAGCCACCAGCTCTGCATGTTTAAGAAAACTCATAGGAACACAACAAAATTTGAATCAATCAACTTGCTATCACAGATTTACCACAATCGAATTAAAGCTACACTTGAATTTAAACAGGAAATAAAATTATCTATTAGATCTACTGAAAAAAAAAACGGATGGGCCAGATCTGGCCCGGATCTGGCCGTGCGGCACAGATCACGGCCCAACTAGCGGCCCACACGCATGAACGGGTACGGCGTCGTCATCTCCTTCCTCGACACGCACCGCGGCAGAGCGAGGCACGCAGGGAGCGAGGCGAGGACGGCGCGGCGACTCCGGCGAACCTGAGAAGAAACGGAGGTGCCCATTAGGTAGAACAGAGGAAGGGGATCACAGGGATGCAGAAATGGCGGCGAATGGTGGACGAGGTTGCTCGAGAGCTTGCTGGAAAGGTGGCGGCCGGAGCTTCGGCTGTGGCCGGAGAAGAATGGACGGTGCGGTCGATTCGCGGCTTCCCGGCTTGATTCCTGCGGCGAGGGTGAAGAAGACGTCGAGGCGGAGCTCGCGGGGCTCTTCGATCTGGACGGGGCGGCCTCAGTCGCCGGCGATGCACGACGGCAGCCAGGTCTAGGGTTCGGCCGGGGCATCAAGGAAATAGAAGAGAGGGAGAGCAGGGGGGCGAGTGAGTGCAGGAGGGAGAGCAGAGCGCCAGGGGGGACCTCCTTATCCTCCTCCGAGCGGCAGGAGAGCGAGAGGGGGGTCCGGGCGGCGAGCGACGTCGACGAACGACACGGCGACGCGGCGCCACTGTTGCGACAGGAAGAGGATCAAGATCTTGCAGAAAACCCCCTAGACTTCTTTTCCCAATTACAACTAGGTCCATTTCTTAATTTCTTTTATTTCTTTTAAAACCAGAAGCTTTTCAGGGATTTTATTGAGGCACTAAAACCTTTTAGAAAAAATTGTAAAAATTTGAGTAGGCTCCCCTTGTCAAGTAGAAGCTCCACAAAAATTGGTTTTACAAAATAAAATGTTTTGAACAACTTTTGTTCATAGGCTTTAAATATGGCATTTTTGGATAAAATCAATTTGATATTCTTTTTGCAATTCAAAAGCAATTGAGAAAATATTGTTTTGAACTTTTGGAACTCCCTTGATAAATATATTAGCTTTTGTATTTGTGTTTGTCAGAAACAAACACATTTGAATTGAATCAAAAGAATAAAATAGGATTTCATAATTTAAATAAAATTTAGTGAATACTATATAATTTTGAGAAGGAAGGGGGTATGAGAATGAGATGGTCATCTATGTACCTCATCCCTGGAATTAATTTCATAAAGAAAATATTTTCTTGAGAGAATTAGAGAGTGAGGTAGATAGATTAATATATTAAGATCATTTCACCCAACTTATGATCCTAATTCAATTTGTTGAGTAATTTTGGGAGTTTTGCTTTATTTAAGTCACATTCCAAATTTGTTTCCAAGTGTGTTTGTAATTTACTACCCTAGCACACTTGGTTAATTTTTTTTTTTACACCCAAGCAACAACACAACAAGATCACAACAATCACAAGGATGATGCATTCAAGACAAACAAGTCACATACACAAAAAGGAGCAACCACACATACCAGTCACACAAGGTCAAACAGAGCAATGGGTAGTAAAACACAATCATCAGTGAAATATTTCAAAAGTTTTTGTTGGTTCTGAAATTTGGGTCTTGTGAAACTAAGTTTTTCTTAGTTTCGAAATTTGGGATGTGACACGTCCTATGTAAACATGGTGTTTGATGCTATAATATTTATCCTATGATTTACATCATGTTTCCGTAGTTTATTTGTCTTTTGATTGCTTAATTGAATGCATGAGGTTCATTAGAGTTGTATGTCTATATGGTGATGTCCTTTGGTGTCCATTATATTTATGCGCACATGGATCAAACACCCTAGGGTTGGTAGTATTTGTAACGAAGCGGGGGAAGTTCTGCCGGAGTGACAGAAACCTGAGAACGCGAACCGATTAGTTGCACGTATGGGAGTAAGAGGACCTTGAACTTAAGGCTATGGTTGGGAAAACCTTAATGCATTGTTAGTATTTGCGGATGCTTGCTAAACAATCCAATCATATAGTACTTGTAATCCCAAGTAGTGGAGTGCATGTATATTTAGCCTCTCCCACATAGAAAACTGCATCGAAGACAATGAACCAAGTACCTTCACTAATTAATCTTGGACAAAGCCACCACAATTACCACCACTTTTCCACACTCATGGTACTGTTAGTATATGGTTACTTAGTGTATTTTATTGCTGCAGCACTAACATTTACTTTCTTGTATTTATTATCTTGCAAAACTACCTCCCATACCCGTATTGCTACCGTAGTTTTATTTTCTAGATAATGCAAACGGTTAGTGTGCGTAGAGTTGTATCAGTGGTTGATAGAACTTGAGAGAATACTTATCCTACCTTTAGCTCCTCGTTGGGTTCGACACTCTTACTTATCGAAAAGGCTACACGCGATCCGCTATACTTGTGGGTTATGAAGGACATAGTCAAAAGATGTATTGGTTGCCAGAAGTTCGCTTCCAAACCACATGCACCCGCATCAGCGCTAAAAACCATACCATTAGCATGGCCTTTTGCCCAATGGGGACTTGACATGGTGGGACCACTGAAGAAATCATCAAAAGGAGGTCATACTCACTTACTAGTGGCAGTCGACAAGTTCACCAAATGGATCGAAGCTATCCCCATCACAAGCTCAACAGCTTCTACGGCAGTTCGTTTCATACAACCGATCATGTATCGATTTGGAGTAATGGATAGCATCATAACTGATAATGGTACAAACTTCACGGCGGAAGAATTCAAATCCTTTTGCAAGGAGCATAACATCAAACTAAATTACGCTTCTGTGGCACATCCACAATCCAATGGGCAGGTCGAAAAGGTCAATGGACTTGTATGCAGTGGCATCAAAAAGAGACTCCTAGTACCACTCAAAAGGGCCGCGGGTGCATGGGTAGATGAACTTCCATCAGTACTATGGAGCTTACGGACCACCCCAAACGCCTCGACACAGTATACCCCGTTCTTCATGGTCTATGGTGAGGAAACAGTGTTACCATCCGACGTCAAGTTTAATGCACCACGGGTGGAAGCATATGAAGAAAACGACGCGAACAAGGCACTCGAAGATGCAGCCGATTTGCTGGAAGAAGCACGCAATACGGCTTTGGCACGAACAGCCGTTTATCAACAAGACCTCCGCAACTACCATAGTCGTCGATTACGCACACGTTCCTTCATGGTGGGAGACTTGGTGCTGCGAGAGAAACAGAAGAAAGTCCATAAACTTGCATCACCATGGGAAGGACCTTATATCGTCACATAAGTCATCGAAGGAGGAGCCTATCGATTGAAGAACGCAAAGACGGGCGAAGTAGCATCAAACCATGGAACGTGGCGCACCTGCGTCGTTTCTATGCATAGATTTCTTAACCTCATATGTAATAGCACATAAGGTCAAAGAATCAGCAAGTTTCAGACGCACTCTTTTCCCTTACCAGGGTACCTAAGGGGACTGGAAGGTTTTAATGAGGCGGCTTGCTGATCGAACACATATTTCGAAGAAAGATACATGTTCCTCCATGTTTCTCATATATGCTTTTACCCTACTCAAACACTCGGGGGCTGGGTCAAACAGAAAACCCAAAACCCCACTCGACATGCTCGGGGGCTGGGTCAAACAGAAAACCCAAAACCCCACTCGACATACTCGAGGGCTGGGTCAAACAGAAAACCCAAAACCCCACTCGACATGTTCGGGGGCTGAGTCAAACAGGAAACACAAACGTAATCGATAAACTTGGGACCTAGCACAAATAAAAAACACAGATGTGTTACCCGAGGACTGCCCCAATTATACCATGATAAGTCGAGCCCAAAATTAAAACGGCGTCTTCTGCGGTCAAAAATCTGAACATTGGTCCCACACAGACATGTCTTGTCAAAGCAGCGAGCGCACGCCTAAGACGTCACGAATGACGTCAGGTATGAAGATAGCATACACATTCGATTGGAGGATTCAAGATTACAATCGACAAATGTTTCGACTGGCAAAAGTACTCCCATGGAGCATATCAAAAAATTTCTCGTGATTAATCAGGAAGAAACAAAGTTATTAAGATTATCCCTTACTCCAAATGAAATAAAGCAAAATCTCGGGGGCTACTCCCATGGGAGCGCTGACGCGCTCCTGTAGATTTCAAAGACAAAATATTTTGATTGACAAAAAGCAGTATAGAAGGATGATTTGAGATTGTCCTCTATTGCAAGACAATAAACCACAATCTCGGGGGCTACTCCCATGGGAGCGCTGTCGCGCTCTGATGTCTACGCACGCTTCTATTCCTGTAGACAGTGTTGGGCCTCCAAGAGCAGAGGTTTGTAGAACAGCAGCAAGTTTCCCTTAAGTGAATCACCCAAGGTTTATCGAACTCAGGGAGGTAGAGGTCAAAGATATCCCTCTCAAGCAACCCTGCAATTAAGATACAAGAAGTCTCTTGTGTCCCCAACACACCCAATACACTTGTCAGATGTATAGGTGCACTAGTTCGGCGAAGAGATAGTGAAATACAAGTGATAGGGATGATTATAAGTAGTAACTGCAATCTGAAATAAAGATGGCAGCAAGCAAACATGTAGCAGAACTTGATGTAAACGGTGTTTCAATGCTTAGAAACAAGGCATAGGGATCATACTTTCACTAGTGAACACTCTCAACAATGATCTCATAACTGAATAAGTAAAAGCCACTCTTAAACACTCTCTTATTGGATAACAAACACCATTCATTGTGTAGGGCTACAAAAGCACACCTCAAGCCGGAGTAAACAAGCGCCACAACGTCATAAAGGAATCACACACAGTGCACACACTGTCACCTTTACACCGTGGAGAGTACCGGAGTTCATATTAAAGTAACCTATAGAGTGCATAATAGATAAAGAGTAACATCTACATATTCAACTAGATTAGCACAACTGAACACAAGTAAATACTACTCGGGATTATTCTCCTTCTTGATGAAGCAAGAGTACTATGCGTAGGGCTGCAAGAGCACACCTCAAAGTCTGAGTAAACAAACACCACAATTCCCAAGAATAAGCCATGATAAATGTCTAAATTATTCATAGAGTCACACAAGTACCCACACTGTCACCTTGATACCGTGTTGTCACAATGACTCCAGAAACTAGACAAAATCACTTGAGTAGCATAAACATTATTAATGTATTCAGCGATACTACCAATACACACGATCACATAAAGATCACACCATGGGAGAGAGAGATGAACCACATAGCTACCGGTAGAGCCCTCAGCCTTGGGGGAGAACTACTCCCTCCTCATCATGGGAGTCAGCAGCGGCGATGAAGATGACGGTGGTGTCGATGGAGATGACTCCGGGGGCAATTCGCCGTCCTGGCGGCGTGCCGGAACAGAGATTCTGTCCCCGAAACTTGACGTCGATGGCGGCGGCGCTGCGGATATATTCTGGATGAAAGGCTCGGTATTTTAGGGTTTTCGTGTCTGGGGCAATATATAGGCGAAGGGGCGGCGTCGGTGGAGTCCCGAGGGGCCCACCTCACCTGGTGGCGCGGTCCCACCCTTGGCCGCGCCACCATGTGGTTTGGCCACCTCGGCGCCCTCCTTCGTCTCTCCTTCGGACTCCGTGACGGTGCTGGAAAAATAGGGACTTGGCCTTTTGTTTCGTGCAATTCTGAGAATATTCGCAGAAGTAATTTTCTGGAAACAAAAACAGCAGAAAACAGGAACTGGCACTTCGGCATCTTGTTAATAGGTTAGTCCCGGAAAATGCATAAAAATGATATAAAGTGTATATAAAACATGTAGCAATTGGTATAATATAAGCATGGAACATCAGAAATTATAGATACGTTGGAGACGTATCAAGCTCCCATAGATTTCAGAACAAGGTAAGAAAATTCACTCGACTACAGACTCAATTAAAATGCATCTAGTACTTCACAAATCAAAGAATCAAACTTCATAAATTCCTTGACTATGCCAATCGCAGAGGTTTCGGATGCTGCATACGCAAATGCAAAGATAAGACCTGCCGAGCAATCGAGATGGGTCGAGGGACGCTCCAACAGTGTTTTCCCTTGAAATTTTCCGTGTCAACAGACATGATGAAAATCCTGACGGACGCGTTAGGTATCAAAAGTTAAACTGCAGAACGAATCAGTAAGACCTACAACGGCCTGAGTCGAGTCTGTCCAGTATGTTCCAGCTTCGAGTCCGGGGACTCGAACCTGATTGAAGGCTAGTATGGTTTCGCTCAAATGTGTTGTTAACTGAGCTCGATTTTCGAGTGAATCAGGCCTACTATGTCAATATCCCTAGGCAAAAGTGTCAAAAGTGTTCCAGCTTCGAGTCCGGGGACTCGAACCTGATTGAAGGCTAGTATGGTTTCGCCCAAAGGTGCGGTTAACTGAGCTTGATTTTCGAGTGAATCAGGCCTACTATGTCAATATCCCTAGGCAAAATCTTTCGACTGAGTTCCTGGCTCGAGTCCAGGGACTCGAGTTTGACTAAAGACTAGTAAGGTTTTTTGCTCAAGTAAGCAGTTAACTGAGCTCGATTTTCGAGTGAATCAGGCCTACTATGTTAATATCCCTTGGTTCACATACGCATACAATCGAAGCAAATTAAGAGTAGAAGGATTACATCGGATCAGGAGTACAAAAGCTCAGAAGACTATGACGTGCACGATGAAGGGAGCACATGCTCGATTCTTCAAGTCAAGCAAGTACTCGGGGCTAATGACGAGGTTATACTCTGCGGGTACCCCAGCGTAAAGGTACCTGGTGCACGTGATGATCAAAGAAGCCCAAGGATTAATCGAAGCCCACGAAGGAAGGCCTAAGACGAAGAGTGTTTTCCAAGGTAGATCGAGTTATAGTCGGTTAAGGCTTTCCATACATGTAACCTTGGTCGGTTATATTTCCCGGGACCCATCCTCCCATATAAAGGCTGGGAGGGTGATCGATCAGGGCAAGGAATCCATAGCCACCAAAACCTCGACGAGATCAGCAGCTCGTCGAACCCTTGTAACCCTCATATTCATACCATAAACAAAGACAAGCAGGAAGTAGGGGTTTTACCTCACTCGAGGGCCCTGAACCTGGGTAAATACAGCTTGTCAGCCGTCGATTCCACCGATACTACACGTTCTCTACCACACAATCAACCCTAGGTATAGCAACCATGGGAATTGCCGAGGGCACACCTCGACAGCGCGCCATAACTCCGACGCGTGGCAAGGGATTGGACGCGTCGGCGGTGGCGCTGACGGCGCGGCTGTCCACAAGCCATAACTCCGGCATGCTTTTGACCAGCGCGGGAGCCGAGGGGATGACGACGCCACGTTTTCGCTCCATTTTCCCGCCATTTCGCCCAAGTCGCTGACAGCGCTGGCCCGCCGTGTTTTCGCGCCATCCCCCCCCCCAGGCGGAACCCAATGGGCTGAGTTTGGCATGGGAGCGCCGGTGCTATTTTAGACCGAAACGACGCTATTTAGGTTCCTATGGGCCACTGGAGAAAAAACGGCGAAACAACGCTATTTTTCGCTCTGAGGGGGGCGCTGTGGGCCCGAGTGGAGATGCCCTAGCATCTGATGATCAAGTAGTGCCCCCCTGGTCGTGGACGACTGCCACATCGCGTGCCTCCCGCCGCGCCCTGTCTCCCCCAGCCACGACGAGGACGGTGACAGGAACACTTCGGAAACAGGTGAAAGCACGAGGATGTCGCCTAGAGGGGGGGTGAATAGGCGTTTTAAAATAATTATGGTTTAGGCTTGAATAAATGCGGAATAAAACTAGCGTTTAATTTATCAAGCACAAAACCTAAACAAGCTAGGTTCACCTATGTGCACCAACAACTTATGCTAAGCAAGATTAACAACTATGTGATAGCAATATAGATAACTTCAAGCTCGATGGCTATCACAAAGGTAAATGCATAAGTAAAGGGTTTGGGTATAGAAGTAACCGCAAAGTGGACACGAGGAGATGTCTCCCGTAGTTCCTTCCCAATGGAAGTACGTCTACGTTGGAGGGGTGTGGAGCCTCCTAGGCACTCCAATAGCACCGATGTGCTCACCCTATTCTCCGTGAGCTTCACCCGTGAGGGATTGGCTCGTTCCACTATGAGGTCGACTTGAAGGAGTTGACCAAACCGATACACCAAGGTTGAGGAACTCCACAATGAGTTGGAGCCTCCCAACAATGTCCCGGAGCTTAGCAACAAGATAAAGCTCCGAAACTCACAAAGACCCCCTAGGGTTACAACTAACCCACGAGGCAACGAGAACCACAAAGAGTAATGAGCTTCTCAAACTTCACCTCCACGAATCACCGTGGAGAACTCAAACCGATGCACCTAATGCAATGGCAAGAACACAAGAAGTGCTCAAAGCCATTCACTCTCAAATCCCACCAAAGCAACTAATGCTATGGAGGAAGATGAGAGGAAGAGCAAGGAAGCAACAAATGAATCCCAAGATCTAGATCCAATATGCTCCCCTCACTTAGAGGAGAGATTGATTGGTGGAGAAGTAGATCTAGATCTCCTCTCTCGTTTTTCTCAAGAATGAGCAAGAATCATTGGAGGGATTGAGAGAAAGCAAGCTTTTGGAGGTCAACAATGGAGGTCAAAACTTGCAAGAAAGGTTGGGGAACCATTGGGGAAGAAGGCCCCTTAAATAGGTCACCCAAATATCCAACCGTTGGGTGCAGATTCGCGCCGGGGCGGTACTACCGCTAGACCCAGCGGTACTACCGCCCCCTAGGAAGTTAGGACAAGAAAACGGGCAGAAAACAGGCTCCACGTAGCGGTACTACCGCCCCGGGCAGCGGTACTACCGCCCCGGCGGTAATACCGCTTTTGGTGCCGCTGAAAATAGGCTTCTGTTTGCTCCGGCGGTACCTCGGGCGGTACCGGGGCGGTAGTACCGCCCCCTTGAAAACAGCAGGAAAGACAAACACCAAAACGACAATATCTTTTGTATCCGGACTCCGTTTTTGATGATCTTTGGCTCGTTGGAATCACAACAACGAGCTTTTCGAGATTATGCAGAGAAACATCATAGTCCAACAATGAATCATAAAACCAAATGGGGAAAGGTTAAACCTCTCGAAAATAGAACAACCGGTAAAACCTCCAACACCAAAAACACAATAAGTTTTTCTTACAAAATCCGTTTTTGATGAACTTGAGCTTGTCTTGAAGATCATGACAAGCTCTAAAACCACACATGGAGGAAAGCCAAATAAGAACCAAGAAAGATGATGCCAAGTATGCAAAGGTTTGAGCTCTCTCCGAACGATACGATCAAGTTACTCATTCGAGAGCCCCTCTTGAAAGAGTGGCATCTATCCTATAATCCGGTCTCTTACTAACACCATGAGACCGGTAAAATAGAAACCCTATCAAGGTCATACATTTGCCTTGCGCAATCCACTTGAGCTAGATGATCACGATCTTGATCACCTCAAGTTGGATCACCTTTCTTGATTGTGCTCCGCTTGGTGAAGACTTGTGAAATGCTCCCCCATACACATATGGGAGAGCCACTTTTAGGAACATCTTCACTTGACCATTATCTTGATGACGACCACCGCTTGACGTCATCCGCCATGGGCTATATGGAATCTTCCTTTTGATGCATACCCATGGGAAGATACCTCTAACCCCACATAGATACTCCACACACACACATGTATATGGGTTAGTTCACAAAGCTATATAGACGATTGCTTACCATACCATTGGATCACAATATCCCACATGTTACAACATGTAGCTTTGTGCGTTGATCACTTGAAATCCATCCTTTCCACTTAGCCTTGATCAACTTTGTATCTTTTCTTCTTTCTTGATCAATGATGATGTCTTGAAGATGAGCATGAATATCCACAGAATTCTATTCTTCAAGACATACTTGCAATATGCTCAACTCTATATAAGACCATTCTTCATATAAACCCGTGAATAAGATCTTGGTCATCTTATAAGCTTCTAGAGTCCAACACATGAATTCCAATCTTTTCTATGGACAAGATCTATAAGAATATCTCAATGCAAACATTAGTCCATAAGGATTGTCATTAATTACCAAAACCACGCATGGTGCAACACATGCACTTTCAATCTCCCCCATTTTGGTAATTGATGACAATCCCTTTTACGAGGGTTTATATAAGGAATTAAGCAACCATGCACCACAAAGAGCAAGGATGCAAGAGCATGAAAGGCAAATGCTTAAGAACAAACTAAAGCATAAAACCAAATTCCCTTAAACCCTCTAAACTTCTCCCCCATTTTCATCCATTTGCCGAAATGGGTGAAAGTTTTAGAAGGCCAATATAATAAGACCTCCCCATAAAGTTTGCATTTCTCAAGATATGAGTGAAATCAAATGCACATATTTAATGACGAATAGATTGAGGGAGATCAAATTATATTGAGAATCCAAAAATTGCAGAAGGATGATATGGTGAAAAGGGTATCAACGAATGAAACATGCAATCAAAGAATCCAAATCCAATTGAATAAAAGATTTTATGATTTGAACAAAACAATGTTTCGAGAGAAAATAGAGGAGCTCCCCAATATCATGTAGTATTTAGAAATTGTATATTTGAGTACCACGTGCACAAAGATGGAATCATCACTCCCCCATAATCCTTTGAAACACAAAACATGTGCAAGAGAGAATGTATAAAACAAGGCATATCACTTGCAACAATCATATGGTTGAGCATCAAATAGAAGACCGACAAAATATCCAAAAGCGAGAACATTTAAAAGATTTAGGCTCAACCAAATGATGTGTGTGACATAGCAAAGCCTTTTATAAGAGTACATCATAGGTGAGCATTGAGCATCACCATATTCTCAAAGGAATGATAAGCAAGGAGCAAAGCATGTCATTTCAACACACACAACCGACAAAAATTATGCTCACCATAGTCTCAAAGGAATGATAAGCAAGGAGCAAAGCATGTCATTTCAACACACACAACCGACAAAAATGAGTGCACAAGATCCAATAAAATAGGGCAAGCACTCATAGGCAAATATTTTCCGGAGCCACCAAAAGATCCAAAAAAAATAGAGGTGGACACCAAGGAAATAGGATATCAATTTGCGATGTAACATTTCTCATGTGTATAGATTTCTAAGTAGATAACAATCATATGATATACATCCACAAAGAAACATGTACACACAAAATAGTTACTAAAGAGAAGAACATGATACCCAAGAGGAAGTCATATATACACCATTAAGATCTTTGCTTAAAAGCATAGCACATAGCTCAAATTTATCTTAAAGGATATAAATAGACTTCCAACACAAACGCATCAAAGGCATCACAAATATCCACAAGGGAAAAGTGATAGTTGGGATGCTTTGAGAAAGGAAACAAGTATCACAAGGAAAAAGAAATCATGCCAAGATGCAACCTACACAAGGTTGAATGCAAGAAATGTATGCATGAGGTAGATACTTGTTACCGAGATGGCATTGGTGATGTAAAATTTAGCAATCACGATCATCATAGCTTGGCTTCAATAGCACATGGTGAGAGCACCTTCCTTATGAATGAGACAAGGCATCCAATGCATCTCCGAAGTACCTAAAACACAATTCAAGTACAAAATGGTCCCCAAACATATTGGGTCCGAAGTAGTTAGGAAACTACAATACATAGGACAAACTCCACATGAATATGTGCATATGGATATGAAATTGAATTTCATGCACATCTTAGCCGATTTAGGATTCGGTGGAGTTTACCCGATATATTGGATCAAAGAAAGTAAACATGCCATAATTTATACATGAAGTAAATATGCATGTCAAGACCTTCAAGAACCAAAGAAGACACGATTTGGACAAAATACAAAGAATACCAAGAAGGCACACCAAAGTGTGACATGCAAGAGAATTGTCCAAATTATATCAAAACCCAAATCAACACATGATTGAGAAAGATACCAAAGAAGAGATACCAAATGAAAGATATATCAAGGAATGAGATAACTAACTCCCAAAGAGAGAAAGATTCCAACAAATAGACCAAACCCTCTACACTTTCTATGATGGCACAAAGTACCAAGACAAAAAGGTTTGTCTTTCCACGAGACATGTCATCGGGCTCAAACACCAATTTAAAATAGATCAAGTAGCAATTGAAGACAAATAATGTTCTAAAGCATATAGGATAGCTCCCCCAAGATTTGTGCATTATTTATGATCTTGCATTGGAATGCAAAATGCACACAAATGGGATCATCACACTCCATATATATTATTCAAACACTAGTCATGTTCAAGAAAGCAATAAGATCCAATACCAATTTAAAAGATGGTGTTCTACTCAAAATAGGATAGCTCCCCCAAGAATAGTGCATTATCTTAGAAGTATGACTTTGAATGTAAATGCACAAGAATGGGATCACGGCTTTTCCTATTTTAAGGAAACACAAAACAACATGAGTAGAGCAAGAGGATCCAAAGGTCAAGGAAGACAAAAGAAAGTTTGATCAAAACTAATCCTTGGCAATAAATAAGGCAATTAAGAGCAAAACCAAAGTAAATATGATCAATATACTTTACCACAAATAAGATTATCACTTGTAAAGACAAGTAATGTATGGAGATAATTCTCGGTGGTAAATGACAAAGATATTCAAGATCATATTCTCAAACAAGAGCGAATAGGCAAATATGGAACTTGTTTGAGAAACATGCCACATAGGAACAAGATAATTTACAATATCAATTCTAAGTGGCAAAACCTCACTTGTTCACATTTTCTAGGTTCGTAATATGCACAATGCTTATTACTCCCCCATAATGTGATAATCCATTTGTTTTCAACAAGAGGCAAAAAAACCAAATAGAGATAGTTAATGGACATTTAGAATTCGAATTTCTCATGAGCATGACATACCACATAGAGACTAGATAATATTGATATATCAACACTAAGTGGTATTCCTCATGTATACACATTTTTAGGATTGTGACGTGCCGAAAGCATATCACTCCCCCAAAATGGGAAAGTCCATTAAACTATCACAAGAGCCAATTAAGATAAAACAAGAAGCAATAGAGGCTCAACACAAACACACAACCATGATGTGCAAACCAACATACACAAGATATGTAAGTGGTAGGCACAACATAGTCAAAACCAAACACATGCAAGGGGCAAGCAACTTTCAATGTATATGTATAATTTAAATACATGTTACCGCAAGGAGGCACGTTGGATATAAGATAGAGACATGATAATCCAAATGACTTGGCTTGGAAATATGATTGATGAAGATCCCTTAATTCTTCATAATGTAGCCAAGTCTCCAAAGCCCTCCAACAACACCTATTGATCAAGTTTTAGCTTGTTGGTCCCCAACCAAGTTGGGTCCTAAGAGGTTAGTCACAATAGGCTTGGCCACCCAAATGGTTCTTTTCTTGACACCACTTTGAGTACCAACATATTTGGCAAACACATTGCCAACCTTATCCTTCTCAAGAGAGTAAACATCATCAATTATGATTGGGTTGGATAAGGTACCGTTAGTGCATGAAGAAGCAAGATGTCCCTTCTCGCGGCATAGATAGCAACATCTACTTCCACCTTTCTTCTTAGTTGATTTCTCAACTTGAGAAGGTTTACTTGATTCTCCTTAGGAAGTGGCCTTTCTTCAATATTGGTACTTGAGTTGAACTTGAGGCCGCTTCCCTTGTTGCTTCTCACTTAGGTGCTTCTTCTTCATGGGCAAGATCTCACATGATGCCCTTCAATCTTGCACTTGAAGCAAACAATCTTGGCCGAATCTTTTACTTGTTCTAGGCCCTTCTTCTTGATGGTATTGTGCTTCTTCTTGACGTTGGACTTCTTCTTAACGTTGGAGTTGAATCCAAGTCCACTCTTGTCATTGGGAGATTTTTGCACACTCAACATATTGTCAAGTGCGGACTTCCCAAATGACCTTTTCAAGTCTTCTTCAAAGAAGTGACTTGCGCCTTGAGCTCTTTGATTTCTCTACATGGTTAGTTTCAACACAAGTACTAGAGGAAGTAGATGCTTCATTGTTAGAGCAACAAGGCATGGAAAGTAATTCATCACAAGATGTAGAAATATCATGAGTGGATGAACTACTAGGACTAGCACATGGCAATATAACATTTTGAGTGGAAGTTGTGCCATTGTCCACATGAGGCTCACAAGATGTTACCTTAGTTGAAATAGCCTCATGAGCTAACTTTAGCCGATCATGGGAGACTAGAAGATCATTATGAGAGCTCGAGAGCTTTTCATGACTTTCTTCCAATTTCCTATAATTGCTTGTTAGCAACTCAAGTTGAGCCCTTAGCTCAACATTCTCCTTCAATATGGATGCTTCACAATAAGTAGAGTTAGTAGCACAAGCATCATCATTTTTAGATTTGAGGACATTAGAAAGAGCAAGAGCATGATCTTTTCTTAATTTAGAAAAGTCTAAACTATAAGATTCCTCAAGACTACAAAGTTTTTCCTCAAGGATCCTTCTACGCTCTTGCTCTTCATTAAGAGCAATAGAAAGATCCCCGATCTCATCGGTGTAGTCTTGCTCACGACCTTCCATTTCCACAATGGTGTCCTCATGCTCATAAATAAGTTTATTGACCTCAATAGCATTAGCCATGATTTCCATGAAGTTAGAGCGAGCATTTTTATCTTTACTCAAAGCAAGAAAGACAATTTCACCTTTCTTATTTAGAGAATCAACAATATCATTCTCTTCATTATTATCATCATCTTTAGATTTAATGGGGTTCAAAGTAGGAGATACCTTTGACTCCTTAGCCATAAGGCAAAAGATGGTCGATGAAGATGAAACATTACTTGAGGCACCACTCAAGTACACATCTTGTTCCATAGGAAGTTGGGTTTCCTCTACAATGTTAGTGACCAACGGAATAGAGGAAACACACGCATTTGTAGTATGGCAACAAGATAAAGCAAGCATATCATCATGAGATAGACGAGCAATTTTGACAAGATATGCAAGGACTATCAACACAAGCATGTAAAGCATGTATGGTGCTAGATGTGTTTAAGTCCAAAGGTAGATCATTGCAACAATGTTGAGGTAAAGAATCATCAATGGTAAGTTTACTACCATTGTTGCAAAGCCTACCACTACTCACATCTCATTAGGTTGTGGCTTACCACATGTTGGTGAAGTAGAGGAAGTTGAGAACTCATCATGCCCGGAAGTGGAGGGAGAACAATCATCCTCAATAATATTGGACACATCATATTTGTTTGAAGCTTTGTCCATAAATCATGAGCATTCCGAAACGGCATGATTGACTCAAGAACTACATTGCTCAAAACACAACAATAGCATGAGATACTAGAGAATTGAGATAAGAGTTTTCCTCATCCTCTAAAGATAACTTTTGGAGATCCTTTGGAGGAGGAAAATCCATATCTACAATTCTCTCCATTTTTGGGCCATACACCCGAAAAAGATTAAGCATGCGAATTTTCCAAACATCATAATTTGTGCCATCGAATATGAAAGTGGGATCATTTGCTAAATCTCTAAACGACATCTTTACTCTCAAGGCGGTGAAGCCTAATAAAGAGAGCCTTGGCTCTGATACCAATTGAAAGAACGAGGATGTCGCCTAGAGGGGGGTGAATAGGCGTTTTAAAATAATTACGGTTTAGGCTTGAATAAATGCGGAATAAAACTAGCGTTTAATTTATCAAGCACAAAACCTAAACAAGCTAGGTTCACCTATGTGCACCAACAACTTATGCTAAGCAAGATTAACAACTAAGTGATAGCAATATAGATAACTTCAAGCTCGATGGCTATCACAAAGGTAAATGCATAAGTAAAGGTTTGGGTATAGAAGTAACCGCAAAGTGGACACGAGGAGATGTTTCCCGTAGTTCCTTCCCAATGGAAGTACGTCTACGTTGGAGGGGTGTGGAGCCTCCTAGGCACTCCAATAGCACCGATGTGCTCACCCTATTCTCCGTGAGCTTCACCCGTGAGGGATTGGCTCGTTCCACTATGAGGTCGACTTGAAGGCGTTGACCAAACCGATACACCAAGGTTGAGGAACTCCACAATGAGTTGGAGCCTCCCAACAATGTCCCGGAGCTTAGCAACAAGATAAAGCTCCGAAACTCACAAAGGCCTCCTAGGGTTACAACTAACCCACGAGGCAACGAGAACCACAAAGAGTAATGAGCTTCTCAAACTTCACTCCACGAATCACCGTGGAGAACTCAAACCGATGCACCTAATGCAATGGCAAGAACACAAGAAGTGCTCAAAGCAATTCACTCTCAAATCCCACCAAAGCAACTAATGCTATGGAGGAAGATGAGAGGAAGAGCAAGGAAGCAACAAATGAATCCCAAGATCTAGATCCAATATGCTCCCCTCACTTAGAGGAGAGATTGATTGGTGGAGATGTAGATCTAGATCTCCTCTCTGTTTCCCTCAAGAATGAGCAAGAATCATTGGAGGGATTGAGAGAAAGCAAGCTTTTGGAGGTCAACAATGGAGGGCAAAACTTGCAAGAAAGGTTGGGGAACCATTGGGGAAGAAGGCCCCTTAAATAGGTCACCCAAATATCCAACCGTTGGGTGCAGATTCGCGCCGGGGCGGTACTACCGCTAGACCAGCGGTACTACCGCCCCCCTAGGAAGTTAGGACAAGAAAACGGGCAGAAAACAGGCTCCAGGTAGCGGTACTACCGCCCGGGCAGCGGTACTACCGCCCCGGCGGTACTACCGCTTTTGGTGCCGCTGAAAACAGGCTTCTGTTTGCTCCGGCGGTACCTCGGGCGGTACCGGGGCGGTAGTACCGCCCCCTTGAAAACAGCAGGAAAGACAAACACCAAAACGACAATATCTTTTGCATCCGGACTCCGTTTTTGATGATCTTTGGCTCGTTGGAATCACAACAACGAGCTTTTCAAGATTATGCAGAGAAACATCATAGTCCAACAATGAATCATAAAACCAAATGGGGAAAGGTTAAACCTCTCGAAAATAGAACAACCGGTAAAACCTCCAACACCAAAAACAATAAGTTTTTCTTACGAAATCCGTTTTTGATGAACTTGAGCTTGTCTTGAAGATCATGACAAGCTCTAAAACCACACATGGAGGAAAGCCAAATAAGAACCAAGAAAGATGATGCCAAGTATGCAAAGGTTTGAGCTCTCTCCGAACGATACGATCAAGTTACTCATTCGAGAGCCCCTCTTGAAAGAGTGGCATCTATCCTATAATCCGGTCTCTTACTAACACCATGAGACCGGTAAAATAGAAACCCTATCAAGGTCATACTTTGCCTTGCGCAATCCACTTGAGCTAGATGATGACGATCTTGATCACCTCAAGTTGGATCACCTTTCTTGATTGCGCTCCGCTTGGTGAAGACTTGTGAAATGCTCCCCCATACACAATATGGGAGAGCCACTTTTAGGAACATCTTCACTTGACCATTATCTTGATGACGACCACCGCTTGACGTCATCCGCCATGGGCTATATGGAATCTTCCTTTTGATGCATACCCATGGAAGATACCTCTAACCCCACATAGATACTCCACACACACACATGTATATGGGTTAGTTCACAAAGCTATATAGACGATTGCTTACCATACCATTGGATCACAAGATCCCACATGTTACAACATGTAGCTTTGTGTGTTGATCACTTGAAATCCATCCTTTCCACTTAGCCTTGATCAACTTTGTATCTTTTCTTCTTTCTTGATCAATGATGATGTCTTGAAGATGAGCATGAATATCCACGGAATTCTATTCTTCAAGACATACTTGCAATATGCTCAACTCTATATAAGACCATTCTTCATATAAACCCTTGAATAAGATCTTGGTCATCTTATAAGCTTCTAGAGTCCAACACATGAATTCCAATCTTTCCTATGGACAAGATCTATAAGAATATCTCAATGCAAACATTAGTCCATAAGGATTGTCATTAATTACCAAAACCACGCATGGGGCAACACATGCACTTTCAACAGGCCCTGGCGGCACGAACCCCGACGACTGCTACGTTATGAAGCTGTACCCGGATGGCTCGTGGATCATCGTCTGCGCGGTGAGCTGCCCGGCGGTCGCAGGCTGCTACCTTGCGTGCGGCAACTGGGACGATGCGCGTGGGAACACCACCCCGGCCGTGGCACGGTGGCAAGGCGCCAGCTGCTGCCCCACCTCGACGACAATTTCCAGTGGTGCCGCGATCAGATCACGGCGGCTGTTCCCGGCGTCTAGGCACCATGGGGAAGATAGAAGATTGGAGTGCAAGTAGCTGACGCCGGCGTGTTGCGCTTACGCCCTCTATGAGACGCATGGCGTGCACGGCACGCTGCACACACATTGGTGCATAACAAAAATCGTTTCTGAGAAATACTCCCTCCTCTCTCATTTCTAGGAAGTAGCAACAACAGAAATAGACTCAGATCAGCCGATTCGTCTGATTCTTGTTGGGGATACACATGGAACATGAGCTTTTTATACATATTCTACACTACTGATCCCAGGACTTATGCATATATAAATCCAAGTAAATAGAATACGGTAGAGAACCAAATTCAGCAAAATTTCAGATTACAAAATGAGAGTAGAACTAGATGGCTCTTGATGATAATAGACGAGCAGAGCTTACTCCCTAGCACATATGAGCCTTAACATGAAGATGTATCAAAGATACGATTAATTCTTCCTTGAACCGATAAGAGGTGAAGAAAATGTTAATAACCGGCCATAATAAACCAATTGATCATTAACTTAGATTTTCCCAAGATTTTGGCTATTATTCCAAATTATTCTGCTATATATCGAAATTCAATGAAAGTAAGTAGGACCTCAAAAAATGGCGGGCTAATATATGGTATATATAAGTTTTATATCATCTATGACTATATATTTACTTGGATGATGCATTTTTTTATTAACCCAACAGTGCCAACAACAATCACAGCGGATCGGCCAGTTTTTGACTCGAGTATCATCGGGCCCGTTTTGGGCATTATGATGCAATGCGTATCCAAATATAAATTTTGTTGCCATAACAAGGAGGTTTTCCATTAGATTCAGTGGAAAATGGTGGGCTAGTGTCATCCCCAACCGGATTAGTTCCTTTGTCATTACATAAATCTGCAGCAACAAAATGGTTCACACATCTTAGAAACATGCAAGATTAAAAAAATCATTATAGTGGTAATAATTAAGAAACAATATCCCTATTATGAAATAAGATTATATGGTAAACATACCGGGCCTCGTATCACAATCGAAGTATTAACACCATGGGTTGCAAGGCCGTAAGCGATTTCCATCCCAGAGTTGTCACATCCAACGACCAACAAGTGGATTGCCTCACCTAGAAAACTAAAGTCTAGGGATCACCGGAATACTCTCTGCACTATTCTCACCCCTTGTCACGATAAGGAACTTTGCAATAAACTTTAATGATGTACACTCCGCCATGTCACAAGTCACAATGGACCAACACTCCTTGTCATTGTTATGTGTGGATGACTCCATGCTAGTGAGATACTTGGATTGAATATTGAAACACACAATATAGTCATCCAAGTAATTGAAAAACGGGGCTTTTGGTATGTATGATGATGGTGCACCTGGGTATGACATGTGTGGTACCTCATAGAACTCCTTTGCAAGATGTAGCTTCAAGCGATTGTATGCCCGATTTCCTTCAAGTGACGTGTTGCAGTCCTCACGCTCGACGATGACATAGGGAATGGATAATTTGCTAAGACATGTTGCCGTTGAGACCCCTGTTGGACCAGCACCAACAATTAGCAAGGCGACATTCTCCATTGGAAAGACAAGATTTGGTGAAATTGTTGGATTGGGGTCAGTGGCAGAGACAGGGGGACAAGCCCGCTACTGGTCCTCCTAACATGTGGAAATTTTGTATAGACGCCCTAATTTATTTGCTAAAATCACCTCAAATTTTCATGCTTTAGCGTTTTGGCCCTCCACAACAATTGATAATAGGGATAAACTTTCCATTGGCCCTCTCAGCAAAATGTTCCTGGCTCCGCCCTGATTGGGGGTACGTGGTAGGCTAGGAGACTTAGAATAAGACAAGGTGTTTGTTCGTTGGGTGCATTTTTCTCCGTTTAGCAGAACCTTTCGAATTTTGAGCGTTAAGCTTGGTATCTCTGCCTTGAAATTCTAAATATGTCACTGATGGCCGTATCTAGTATGTCGTAATTAGATTTATTGTTTGGAGTTTACTAGTTGGCATGTACGTGCAACACACGTTTCATAATTAAAGGGGGCAATTTACAAGTAGAATATATTGGACACCCAATCCACGTATCGACTAATACATACACAATAATTAGTGAGGTTTAAATAAATATTGATACACAAATAATTTTTAAACCAAAAAAATAATCACTTACTTTGCGAAAAAATAATCACTTATTTGCACAACGTGTGTGTGTGTGCACAACATCCCAATGACGACATCGGCGAATAGGGCACACGCCATTTCTATTTTGTGAGTTATAGGAGACACCCATTTAGTCCCTCCATAGACCATATCTAGAAAAAAGGCCGAGCTGACCTATAAGCCTAAACGAAATGAAATTTAATAGGCCCAAGTAGGAAAGAGCAGAACGCTTCGTCCTCGTCACGAACACGCACGGAAACTTCAACCGCCTGCAATGGCGCTGCCACAGGACCTCCGCCGCCGCTGCATCTGACACCTGGGTCCTAGGAGGACCTTGTTTTCGGTGGCCCGGGGTGGCCGCCTCTCCTGCCCCCGTCAGGGACGGGTCTGGCCTCCACTTGATGAAGCTCGTAACAAACCCGACGGCAGGCTTTGGCGCGGTTTGTGAGGCCGTCGGACGGGTAGCATGGGTAGCAGGTAGACACAGCTCACCGTACAGAGGATCAACGGTTGGTGGTTCCGTTCTACAAGCTGAGCAGAAATTTGGCGCCGTCGGCCCGCCGGAACACGGAGCCAGCAATGTCATCCCCGCCCGCTATGCGCCGGCCGGCCGGCCGATACGACGCTGCAGCTCTGTGGTTCCGGTGCTGTTCGCCCAGGAAGCGATTTCATTAACGATGGCAACTCTCGTAATTATCACGAAACGAAAAGATGTGTTGAGTTGTCAAACATCGGAGCAATCTGGACCATTAATCAAATATTGAACGGCTCAAATTTAATGTATCAACACAAGTTTACTCTTTTAATAGTAGTATCTCTACTATATAATATCGTTAAAGGTGATGGTCGGCGGCGGTGCGTCAAACAACACATACGTTCGGTAGGGATCCGATCTACTAGTTCGTTTCAAACACAAAACGGACCACATGCACGAGATGAGTACGTCGCTTCGTCGACCTTTTTTGCAATTTGCAAGTTCCGCCGCGAGCACCGATGGGCCCATACGCAACGCCTCCGTCGGAAACCGCCGCTGCCCCTCCGTCCTCCTCCGACGTGGTCGTCCGATGCCTACGGTTGCTGGGCCAGCCGGCCAGGCGCTCCAGCCAGGAATACCACGCGGAGGAAAGATCCGCTCCCGAGGAAGTAGGTCGTTCGGCGCCTGCGGCTGCTGAGCCAGCGAGGCAGATGCAGCGCGCCTTTGCCGTATCCACAGCGTGCCCGAGGACCGGTGACCGTCGCGCTCGCAGAGATGAGGTAGTTGTCTCCCGGGGTGAACGCGCTACTAGCCAGGCCGAATTGCACGGATGCGACGAGGAGCTGCACGAGCATGTCGAGCATCAAGGGCGACATGGTGCCACGACTCAAGAAATTTGGTAAAGCATCTACGATGGATACGAGTGGGCGTGGCTCTAGAAAGACGGAACAATCGAAAATGCAACTCCACCCGTAAGTTGGCCCCCCCGGCCTATCTGAGACGTTAAAAGTCGTTGACTGGTTGGAGATTCGTGCTGAAAATTTTGCAGAGCAACCCCTCCACCAAAAGTTTTTAAGTCCATCTTAGGTTTTCACAATGCCCCTTGTCTTTTCGCCTTTTCTAACTCTCGGTGTCATACTGTCATTCACAGATTTTCACGTTTCTTTTTTATGTGTCAACAGTGTTTTACCCAGATTTCGAATTAATTAGAAAAGTTTCATACAATATTAACAACAATTGTTTCAAGAATATTAACAACAATTAGAAAAGTTTCAAACAATATTTCAACAAATATTTCTCTTCTCACAAAATATATTCAACAAAAATATTGTTTTTTCAAGAATATTCAAAAATATTCAGAAAAGTTTCAAACATTTTTTTATGTGTCAACAGTGTTTTACCCATATTTCAAAATATATTCAACAAAAGTTTCAAACAATATTTCAACAAATATTTCTCTTCTCACAAAATATATTCAACAAAAATATTGTTTTTTCAAGAATATTCAAAAATATTCAGAAAAGTTTCAAACATTTTTTATGTGTCAACAGTTTTTTACCCAGATTTCGAATTAATTAGAAAAGTTTCAAACAATATTAACAACAATTGTTTCAAGAATATCAACAACAATTAGAAAAGTTTCAAACAATATTTCAACAAATATTTCTCTTCTCACAAAATATATTCAGCAAAAATATTGTTTTTTCAAGAATATTCAAAATATTCAGAAAAGTTTCAAACATTTTTTCGCGCTTGAAATATAAATATTTAACATAGCAAATTCGTAAAAATAATTATCCATTGTTCAACTCGGTTCATCATAAATTTTTCTCTTCTCACATTTGAAAAATGATTCATAAAAATATAAACATCAAAATATATGTAAACTTTTTATGGCACTAGAAATAATTTCCCAATGACAGAATCAAGTTTTTCTCTTATTACGTTTCAAATAAAAATATTCAACTTGAATACACATATTTCTTGCTTTCAAATTCGAAAATATATACAAGATTTCATTACAATTTCATTGCAAAGTCACACAAGATTCACAGGTTTAGTACGTTTCGTATACAGAAGATAGGGGTACAACAAAAACTCAATCCAATTTCATATAGATTCAGGCATTTTTTTTTCAACCATAGTTACAGTGAATCATCATAAATTTACACAGGATTTCATTCATGATTCAGAGAAAATTCACCACAGAAATTTTATCCATAGGAGATTCAGAGAATACTTACTTATACACTGCCATACTTTCTTTGTTGACTAAATATTCAAACAAAAACTCATGAATTTCAGCCGTCGCCCTGACCCGGCCTCTGATATTCAAACAAACACAAATATCTCAGACCCAACCTCGCCGTCGCCTTGACCCGGCCTCTGATACATATTCAAATATGAATTTCTGCAATCTATATCTATTGGAACCTGTCAGAAAAATCCATGAATCTTCACTGGAATGAGATACAATCATCAAAGAAAAATTGCAAAAAACCCAAAGAAATATCAAGAAAGATTCACAGAAACGAATGAGGGCGCCCATACAATAAATTGATGAAAGAAAATTCGGAATAACTCAGATCTGATAAGGAAGATTTGGAAAAACAAGGAAATCAAACTTCACAGATCCAAATTCGAGACAAAATAAGAAAAAAAAGAAGAGCTTAGATCCGGGCCTATGAACTCAAATCCGGGCCTATGGATCTAGACAGAAACTTCATTGGATCACATCATAAACTTTTAGAAATATTATACATGTCGTATCCTAAATTAAAATATAATCCATACATAAACTTGAAGTTTTACAGAAAATCCACAAAATCAACTAAGAAACCTCCAATGGATCTAGACAGCAACTTCATTGGATCACATCATTCAACAAACTTCATTTTAACTTGCTTTTTTTTCTATCTAGAGACAACACAGATACATACATGCTTCGACCAAAAAAAAAGAATCAAGACGCAAAAACGAGAGAAATTCAAGACCAACAAAATCCGCTGAAAAAGAAACTAATATGAAGATCCAGCTGAGTTGTACAGAAATATAAAAGAAAAGAGGAGGAAAAAAGAATAAGATCCAGATCCGAAGCACAGACCCAAACTTACGAATCACATCACTCAACATCAGGTGCTGCTCACATGTACGCTACGATGAGAAATAGATCAAATCCACATCAGGTATTGCTTCTCAGATTCAAAACAGAAACAAAAAAGTCATGGATCGGCCAGGGAGCGAAGATCCATGCCCAAAACGGGGCAGCCCATCACCATCGAGGCTGGTAGAGCCCCATGCCCCCTCGTTCTCCATGCCCGAGGTGGCCAGGTCGTGCTAGCGCGGTGGATCTCGACAACAACCTCCCCGCGAGCTCAGCCATACCTTCGAGACCTCCTCCTCCGACTGCGCCGGATCTCGACAGGACGCGTGGGAGGGCTGGCTCCGAGCTCGGCCAGGACGAGCTCCTCCGACCTCGGCCAAGACGAGCGCACGGCGGCCGGGGCGCAAGGAGCCAGCGGCGGCCAGGGCACATGAAGCCGGCGGAGGCCGGGACACACGGAGCCGGCGGCGGCCGCGGCG
Organism: Poa pratensis; assembly: GCA_947311845.1. Classification (NCBI taxonomy): domain Eukaryota; kingdom Viridiplantae; phylum Streptophyta; class Magnoliopsida; order Poales; family Poaceae; genus Poa; species Poa pratensis. Next base: position 22,348,684 of record CAMZMU010000073.1, read on the forward strand.
CAAATAGCCGGCGGCGACCAGGGCAAACGGAGCCTGCGGCGGCCAGGGCGGGGCGCACGGAGGAGGTGGCGGCGTCGCACGGGAGCTGGTGGGGGGTGGGGAATGTGGGATACGGTTAGGGTTTCGAAGCTATATATAGGGATGATGGACAGCGGGTTGAATTCGGTCTCTTACAGGGGCTAAAATGAAAAATATCCCAGATCTTGGATCAGTTGACCTGCACGGATCTCCAACAGAAATAGACAGCACGGATAGTCCGGGGGGGGGGGGGGGGGGGGGCAACCGAGTAGTGGGAAATCCCTATTGCGGAACAATCGAGTTCATGGACAGGGTTCGCTGAGTCCTGTTTGCATAAACTCGATAGCAGAATACTGAATCGATTAGCACAGGCGCTGTTCAGATACTTGCAGCTTGATGATGATTCAGAAACTAGACGCCGGCCATACTTGCAGGTTGCAGCTTGATAATTATTAAGAAACTGGTGCTGGCGAGAGAAGAATCTGCGGCAGCAGCTACTATAGCCTACAGGGAAGTAAATCAGTGCTTAAAAGGTTTGATTTGATTAGCCCCATATCACTATCTACCTAGGAACGCTCATAATTCGTTGTGTTAGTAGATATAGATATAGATAAAGCTCGTTGTGTACCAGACAATTTTGCCAGGCTGTATATGAAGCAGCGCAAGACGATCGTTTTGTCGAGAGGAGGCTGTATATGCTGTAATCTTCTACTGTTACGTGTCTCTTAATTGAGCGAGAAGAACACGTGAACACAGCCAATCTCTGGGGCTGCATGCAAGATCTTTCCTAGCTACAGCAAATATTTCGAAGAACGAGCAAGCATTCATTCTGCCAGAACCACGGCTTGACTATACATCACTGTGCACAAGCTGGAGACACGCACCATCTGACCATCTCTCGCTCAAGCTCTCGCACGCCATGCCTCTCTCGGCAGCCATCGCCCTCCGCGCCTCCTCCCTCGCACTCCTGCTCCTCGCGGCCACTGCTACGGACGGTGACGTCAGCGCGACGACGGCCGTCAGCGGCAACTCGTCGGTGGCGCGGCCCAGCGACGATACGGAGACGGAGACGTACCTCTGCTACCTCTGCGACGGGCGCAACCCGATGCTGATCAGGTCATGCCCGACCTACTGGGACTGGTGCCACCTCATATGCTACGACGCCGACGTCGCCGCCGAGCCCGCCGAAGCCGCGTCCCTGCACCCGGCGGCGGCAGCCACGGCCCCCCGCGACGTATACGGCCAGGTGTGCTACGTCATGAAGCTGTACCAGAACGGCTCATACGTCATCGTCAGCCACGAGGACTGCTCCAGGATGGCCATGTGCATCCTCTCCTGCAGCGGCGGCGACGTCGCCGACAGCAAAGCCCTGGACTTGCCCCCCGCGCGGCCGGTGGCAGCCACGGCGCCACAAGGGATGCTGCCGCCGTCGTGGCACGTCGACAATTTCCAGCGGTGCGGTGATCAGGCCATGTCGGCTCATCCTATGAGCGCCGTCCCCGGCCGCGTGTAGCAGCTAACGGCGCCGCTCGACTTCGGAGTCAGTTCCGATGGATGCCTGCGTGACGGCGTGCAAACAGGCATGCGTGCTTGCAAGCCAATTTGTTTTGGTGGCAAGAGATGTCATAGGTTATGTGGAATTTCAAACATGGCTATAGGCTAAGAATTCCACATGACAATATTTACATGGAAATAAAATCATTTGGTCGTTCCAATAGGATTCAAATGTGCTCTTGATCTCGAAACTATAGTTCACCAGACTGCATTACAAAACACATAGAGGGAGTACGGGGATATACTATAGTGGGTACATCTCAATATCCCATATTGACATTGTTTTGAAAAATGTGAAAAATGGGGAATCTGCATCTGCTAGAGTTGCACAATGAATATTTTAAATCTGGTTGGCGCTACCTCAGGGCGCCGACATGCATGTTGGCGTTCAGTGGTTCGCCGAACGATCTATCATCTTTGTCTGGAGCCGCTAGAAACTGTGATACACCTTGCAAGGACTGCCCTTTCATGAGTGTCGTTCGTTCTGAACCGGAGGGCTCCGACGACCAGGGGTACTCCTCGAGCCACTCTCACAACTCCGTTTCAAATTGGTGGAACGATTTGATCAAAGGAGGCACGTAAGATGTCGAGCGTCTCAAAAGCGGGTGTTTGCTTTATGTGTCGTGGAACACGTGGAAAGAGAGAAACCGTTTTGAATCTTCATCTGCGCGAGGATGATTTACGTCGAGGTGGCTGCCCTGACTTTGAAGGACATCAACTAAAGAGTAACGAGGTCGTGCCTTTGCTGGAATCGCACCGGAGATACCCAGAGAGCCGGACTAGGTTTTTCTTTTTTGGTTTTCCTTATTTGGGCCGGCTGTTTGTCCGTCCTTGGGTTTAGGCAATATTCCCCTGAGAAACATGCCCACACAGTCCCATGTTTGGTTCGCTCCATCTTAACGAAAAGACGGAGCTCTACCCGTAAGACCAAGAAGAAATAGTTTGATACATAGGCTTATGTTCTCTGCTCGAGGCATGCACATTAGTCTAGTCGCCAACGGTCTGTAGCAACCTTCCATCTTGGCTCTAAACAACATTAAAGATATCATCTATACAATCTGTTATATATCCTTCTATCTATAGCACTCTAAAAATAGCTATTTGGTCAACTGAAAATTAAATCCCATTCACTCTGGCTGCCACCGTCACCAACCACATTGCTTCTCCGGTCTCCACGATGTCGAGCAGTGGGTGCCTCCGCCGTCGGCAATGAACACGAGGTTGTTAGATCTAGTCAATGTCAAGTTCCCCGCCGGATGCTGACAGCAACGTGTTCCTCCTCTAACACCTCGAACTCCCACAATCGACGGTGTGATTTCGACGGTAGGTGTTGCTCGTGGCCTCGTTCATGGCCAGGGTGGTGTGGCCGAGTCATGGCCACGATGGTGTGTCGTGGAAGGTAGTGCTTCTCGGCCGACACACGGTGGCTCAGAGTCAAGCAATGCGGAAACCCAGACCCTAGCCGTTCAGATCTCTTTTTTTTTTTGAGAACACAGTACAACACAGACGCTCACAAATACGCACATACACTCACCCCTATGAACGCACGCACGCACACCCTACCCCTATGAGCACCTCTGAAGGACCGAGCCGGCAGATCTTGAGGTTGACGAAGTCACCACAGGCGCCTCGCTGTTGACGGGCACGTCACCTACCACTGAAAGAATAGCGCCGGATAATCCTGGAATAAATCCAGGTAAATGCAAACGCCCATGCCAAGTCTAGGACTTGAACCTGGGTGGGCTGGTTCCACCACAGGGAACCCAACCATCAGAGCCAAGCTCCGTTTGCCTAGCCGTTCAGATCTCGTTGATGGAAGAACGACGAAGACTCGGACAAAAAAACTTTGTGAAGCACCGGATATGACAGTTCGGCAGTGGAAGGAGAAACGGCATATTACCAACGCCTCGGCATACAACAACAAAAGTCTGTCAATAACTAGCGACTTTTCAGGATATCGACCTTCTGTCGAACTGCAACCTCTTTCTTCTATCGGCCACCTCACAAATATCTCACGTGGCACCCCGTTATAGACAGCTTAATTGGATTATTGTACATGGCCTAAGACGGGCCTTCCAGAATTGGCATATTGGAGAACGAATCCATTCAGATCTCACGCAAAAACCGATGCGAGTTCCCCTTCCCGTCAATTTCTTCGTTCTTTTGCCTTAAAAAAATAAGTCTCCACTTAATTCTTTTTTCGAGACGAATTCTTCATTCTGTTTTAAGGAACCACACTTGCGAACCCTAGTTCGAATGTTGGATACGAAATTCGGTTTCCCTCTCTCCTCCCCCGTAGCCGCATCCCCATCCCCAGCACCACCAAACCCCAAGCGGAGGAGGAGAGACGGCGAGCCATGAGGGAGGAGGCGGTGGAGCGGCTGCGCGGGGTGGTGCGGGACAGCGTCGGGAAGCACCTCTACACGTCCGCCATCTTCCTCGCCGACAAGGTGGCCGCGGCCACGGGCGACCCCGCCGACGTCTACATGCTCGCGCAGGCGCTCTTCCTCGGCCGCCACTACCGCCGCGCGCTCCACGTGCTCAACAACTCCCGCCTCCTCCGCGACCTCCGCTTCAGGTTCCTCGCCGCCAAGTGCCTCGTGAGCTCTACTCCCCGACCCCTTTTCCCTCTCGCATTTCGTCGAACGCGTCGCGTGCGTCCCGATTAAGTCCAGCTTCGCTTTCCCTGTTTGTGCCGATGGGTGTTGCCACGCGCTCGGGCTTCCTTACGCATAGTTCGTTTGGCCTGAAATTTCGCAAGCGCACCTAGGTAGCCCTTTTCTTGTTTGGCCGCGTATCTCGTGGGCGTTGGCAAGCTTTCGGTAAAATTCGCTTGTTTTCTGGAGGTGTTTGAGTTGGATTGAGCATTTTGTCACTTAGGACTCCTGTAGTGCTACAGTGGCGGTTTTGTTTTCGCCTGTATCAAATGCCCTGCCACTGCTCCAAATGATCAGCAGGATACACTCGACGAAACAATGTTTATTGTTTTCTCCACGAAACAATGTTCTGTCTAGACGAAATAATGTTTAGTCCTCTAATAAACAATGTTTCTCTCTGCAAACAATGTTAAGTTTTTTCAATGTTTATTCCTGTAACGAACATTGTTGTGTCTGTAGAAAACAATGCTTCACTTCTGTTCCGAGAAACAATGTTTTTTCTCGACGAAACATTGTTTGGATTGCATGCTTTCTACTGTAGGTTGGTAGAAGAGAATTCAGTTGAGTAGTGTTTGTGTCGAACTGTCAATATATCCGTTTTATGTGTTTTGGACCCTTGATTTGATCTGTTTCCCTGCAACTTAGAACAGAAGTTGAATTCCCTATGGGGAAAGGATCAAAAGGCTTTATGTAATTAGTTTTTTTTTTGATATTTTTGTCCTAATTCTGAAACTATGAAACATACTCATAGGCTTTACGATCTAGTATAACATTGTATAATTTATAACTTGTAGGAAATACTTTATTGCTTATTGTACAAAGGCTTTTGATGTTTCCAAAATTTTAATCAATTTTGTTTATTAACTTAGGGACAAGATCTGCACTTCATATTTTCAATGCTGCATGGTTCACATTTTCTTCTATGTCAGGAGGAATTAAAAGAATGGCATCAGTGTTTGATGATGCTCGGGGATGCCAAAGTTGATGAACATGGCAATGTTCTTGATCAAGATGATGGCAGTGACATTTATTTTGATAAGGATGCTGAAGATCACGAGATCAATGTGTGTCTTTCTTCTGTTTCTCTCTGAGTAATTGCTATTATTGTTGCTTATCATTTTGACTCATACTTTTCCAGATCAAATCAGCTATATGTTTCTTACGTGGCAAGGCGTATGAAGCACTAGATAATCGTGATCTTGCTCGGCAATGGTGAAATCAGCAACTTCCATTTTTTTTCTTCTTTACTGTTTGTATATTCCAAAACAGTATAACCACTTTTAACGTGTTCAATGGTCTTTCAAGTTTTTTCTTTCTTCGTGCACCTTTTAAGTTGAATTAGACAATTAGTAATTTTGTTTAGGCTTCGTGACTTCCTTCTACTGCTATATCAGGTACAAGGCGGCAGTTAAAGTTGATCCTTTGTGTTATGAGGTGAGAATAATCATCTAACTCCAACTCCATAAAGATAAGATATTCTGATGCTTGCCAACTTTGTTGATTAAAATTGTCCCTTATAATTAATATCTCATTAGGAAAATACCTGTAGCCTAATTGTATTTGAATGCCAAATTCTATCTAGCAATACACACCATAGATCTGAATTTTTAACCACTGTGATTCACATTTACTTTGACATGTCTGCTCTTACTTGTGTAGTCTGAACTTTCTTACTGGGTTGATCCGCTGAGTCAACTAGGGCCTTTGGGACGATATCCTTCACAGCGTTACAGATTAAATGCAGCAGACCAGTACCTATCTTTTCTATGTCCCCGAATCTGATTTCCAGAATGTAGAGGATGTGGGTCTTAGTCGTATGATCCTGTAACTAGTTCATGTCATTGCACAAAACACCATTAATCCACCATCGGCTGAAATCTTTACAATCATAGTTCTTTCTGATGATATATTTGTCAATGTATTGATGTTGTGGGAACATCTCTTAGCTGGTTAGATCCCTAGATCTGGTGTCCTCTGTTATCCTCATTTGATATGATCCTAACCATATCTTTTTGTGAAATTTTCAGGCTCTTGAATGCCTTGTTGATAATTACATGTTAACGTGCGAGGAAGGTAAGCTTTGAAAGTTGATATCAGCCTTTTATTCTTGTTATCGCGTCTATCTTGAGTTTGCTTGTATCGTGCATGCTAGTATTATCCCTTGCATTCCTTTTGAGAAAATGAGAACTGCATTCATTCTAATATTTGCTTATGTTGTGAATGTCAGTTTTATGTCTTGCATTGCTTTCATGTAGGGACTGCATTCATTTAATATGTGTTCGCATCTTTTTTCCTATTGGTAAAGATGTGCGCTCACCTCTCTAATCTTTTAATTATGCATAAACTGGAAATGCTGGATACATATTAACTAGATAAGCTTGACAAAATCGATCTGTTCTTCTGTCTGTAAAGTGTCAACTGCATCCTTGGAGGACTAATCTGTTGATTTGATTATCACGTGTCTACTCTACTGTCATCACTTGACTAATTTATAGATGAACACAATTTACCTGCAATTTCCTCTTAGTCCTCAGCTTATTGAAACTAAAGTATGATGCTACACTGTATTTCAGAATCTGAGTTATTGTCCTCTCTGAAATTCGGCAAAGAAGATGGTTGGCTTTCAGCATTCTACGCATGTTTGGTTAGGAAGGTACCCAACTGAGTAACCATACCATTGTATGCTTGCATATGAATATATAACCAATGTTTAGATCTTTATTGATGCTTTTTGTTCTTTTGCATTTTAGCATGAAAAAGAGTATGTGGTGGAAGCAAAATTCAAAGAACTTGAACGTGAAGCTTGCAGTATTTCTTCTTCAAGTTCTGGTCAAATGATGAAAAACAACATCGACGTTTTGGCTTGCAAAGCCGAATACTACCATCAGAGTGGAGAATACCAAAAATGTTTTGAACTCACATCTGTGTAAGTTTTTCTGTTTCATTTTTGTTTACTTGACTAATGTTGATTTTACATTTTTATGATAATTTCTTTCTCAGGTTACTTGAAAGAGACCCTTTTCATTTAAAATGCACATTAGTGCATTTGGCTGCTGCAATGGAGCTTGGGCATTCCAATGATCTTTACCTTCTGTCATGCAATTTAGTGAAGGACTATCCTCAAAAGTGAGTATCTACCTTAGTAATGAACCGATCAGTTATATTTGAGAAATTGTTCTACATGATCCCATAAGACAGTCAGCAGTTCTTGACTCTTAATTTCATTTGCGCGTTGAAAGTTTGACAGATATGATGACATTATTATACAATGTATGCATCTTTATACAATATTTTAAACAAGGAAGATCTTATACATTTATAATGGTTGTTTGCAGTCAACCATCTGGAAGCGTATATTTCTAATTTGTTTTCTGAACCATCTATAGGGCTATTTCCTGGTTTGCTGTGGGGTGTTATTATTACTGTATTAAGAAGTATGATCAAGCAAGGAGATACTTTGGGTAAGCATATTGTCCTGTAAAACTGTCACCACTGTCTTGGCACTTAGTGTGGAAACTCTGACACTAATTGCTACTACCTCCGTTCTGAAATATAAGATGGGTTAGCCTTTTTCTGATTCGGATGTATCTAGACGCGTTTTAGTGTGTAGATTCATTCATTTCAGTACGTATGTAGTCCATGTTGAAATATCCTAAACATCTTATAATTTGGAACGAGGAGGGAGTACTTTTATGGTTAGTAGAACTTTTTTTCTCTCTTGTTCTTCTTGGTTAGAAGAATACACAACTGCTCCCAATTTCTTGAGATGATGTAGGATATGAATTGGGATATTTCAAATTTGCCCTCCAATTTAGCAAATGTACTTTACACTAAATACGTTTCCTATCAGCAAAGCTACAGGGTTAGACGGAACATTTCCTCCTGCTTGGTTTGGTAGTGGTATTGCTTATGCTGCTCAAGAGGAGGGTGACCAGGCAATGGCTGCATTTAGGACAGCGGCTCGACTATTTCCCGGGTCAGTAATCCCTTTACTTTGTTTGTTTTTGACATTCCAAAGTTACTGCTTATAAAGTGGTTTTTTATCTGCTTCATTTTCTTTTGCTGTTTTGTTAGATAAGCTGTCAGTATTGGTTTTTGTACAGAGGTTTCAGTTTTGGTCGCAGCCATGCTTGTGGTTTTGTACTGCGTGCCTTCTTGGTGTTTTCTTATAAATATACATGAGACACACATTTAGACGCGTATTCGAAAAACAGTTACTGCTTCTCTAAAATTCAATCCAGTTTCTGTCCACTTATTCTGCTGTACTCTATGGAAAAATATTCTTCCACTTTAGATAAAATTTGTAGTACCTCGTGCCACTGCCAGCTTACTATTCAAGGCTTGGTCTTAATAAAAGTAGTGATTATTCACACTATTTATCTTGTATGTTGAGTACTCAACTCCAAATTGTGCCAAACTTTTCTCATCTTTTCAACTATCTCTTTGGTGTTTTTTGGATTTTATTCTGAAATCTCTCAATTTCATATGCGATATCTGAGAAGCTCCTTTTTATCTGTTGATCACAACACTATCTACATATTGATTATGAGAATTGTGCATTACTTCATACTTTTTGTTTTGGGGTATGGGCATTTCTTATTTTGGTTAATAATAATATACACCACACATGTTTTATAGATTCTATCTTACTGCTTTTATTTTGATTTCCATTTCAGATGTCATCTCCCGACTTTATACATGGGTATGCAATACGTGCGAATGCATAATTTCAAACTTGCAGAGCAGGTACTTGAGGACGCTTAGTAGGTTAAATTTGCTTGAAAGAATTTATTGTAGTATAGAAACACTACTAGAACTAGCGTTTGCTAATACTTTCCAATTTACGTCATTACTGATACAGTAGAGTTTAAATGCCGATAATTTTTGGGAAAAGACATTTAGGGCAAATCATATGTCAAATGTTGCGGATTAATCGTCATGTACAACTCTTTGGTTTTTGCCGAATATTGTTCGAAGGAGTGGTGTCCGTTGTAGCTCATGGTGAGAACATTTCCAAAAATATCATAAACATCCTAATACTTAATACAAGATTAAATAGTCTTCAAAATTTGCGTGCGGCACACAGACCGTTGCAGTTTTGCTTCTCTAAACTGCGACTAGCTTTACTTAAGAACTAAGCAAGCCATTGGGTAGACTGGATTCACTTTGCTGTTTACCAGATCTTGAACCCTTTTGTTCAATCAAGCTCCGGTTGGTAACAGTTCAAGTATAATTTTATCTATAAAGTGTTGAAACTGTTAGACTCCTAGTTCTTTAGGAACTATGACTATTATTTTCAAGAGGAACTATTTACTAAGTACTACTAGATGATTTTAACTGTGGCATATATCAGGTGGGAATCCAAATAAAGCCTGCAGTTATATATATAAGCTTATTTCTAACAAACAAAGTTTTGTTGCAATTTCTTATTGATCCAATTTTGTTTCTGTGCTGCAGTTCTTCATGCAAGCGAAATCCATCTGTCCATCTGATCCACTTATATATAATGAGTTGGGTGTTGTAGCTTATAATATGAAAGAGTAAGAAAACCATTCTGTTCTAAAGACTTTTGTTTTCCTTGTATGATGTAGCCACCAAATGTTCCTTTGAACAAAAATGTCATGTTAGGCAGGACTCCGGAACAACTGTGAAATACACCAGATAGGAAGTTGTCGAAGTCTTAATGATGTACACATGCCTTATAGGAAGTTCTTGGATTTTTGAATAAAATTCTTGCTTCAGCATGCAGTCTTATATGTAGAGTATGTTTGACGATCTGTGTACGATTTTTTGTTTTCCAAATTATTATGCACTTTTCTGTTCAACAGACTTATGTTATTTCATCTTATTGGATTGGATAATTTGCTGGATAGGAAGTTATCTTAGTAATATCAGATATTTTCTGTGTTCCTTGTTCTCCGGGACTTGACATTCTTATTTGTTTAATGTTTAGGTATCAAAATGCAGTTCAGTGGTTTGAATTAACACTGGATCATACCTCATCCTCCCTGAATGAAATGTGGGAACCAACATTGGTGAATCTTGGACACGCACTCCGAAAACTGAAGTAAGTGAACAAGTTGCATACCATGTTATGTTTTGGCTTTTATCTTGTTTATGCAAGCTGAGCTAGAGACTTGCCAATACCAATCTCATTTATATGCCTCGATGATGAATGCTGTTATATGCAAGCGAACATTAAAACGCAAGGAAATATGACGTGAAGTGTTGTATTTTGTTGACACATCTGCAGTTCCTCTGTAAAACCTCTTATAGTCTGCTCCTTTTGTCCCATGATATAAGATGTTATAAACCTCTTATGGGACGGAGGGAGTAAAAAATAAACGAGCAGATTTTTTTGTAGCCATTGCTTGGCTATGAGTGCATTTAAACTCTATGGGATATTTGTAGAGCCAAATGAAGCTGCCAAGCACATCCGAATATATTTAATACGATACATACAATATATTTTCTGGCTCGCATATTTTTATATTCTCACCTATAGAGCGTTTCTTTTGCATAACTACAGCAACGTTATTTAGTGTATTGTTATGCGCGCATTAGTATAACTGTGAAGATAATGGTACATTACTTTTAGCTCTGATCAAAATATCATTTGCCAACTAACATTTTATTGTTTCAACAGGAAATATCAAAAAGCAATATCATATTATGAAAAAGCGCTCACTTTTCCAACAAAAACTCTCAGTGCATTTTCTGGTCTTGCTTATACCTACCAACTTATGGTATTTCCCTGATCCTTTTAATTTTTTGTCCTGTACATTATTATTTCTGCTGCATTGTTATCCTCCTAATACACGAATTGATTGTGGTGGAACCTGGAAGATGCAGTATGTTATCGATTACATTGCTTTGGCCATGAATAATCATTATAGATCCACAACGTTGAAACTTGAAATCCTAAGCTCATATGTATGATGTATCCATATGATTCTGTTGCGACTGCCCATGTTACACTGATGTGTGGTACCGGTAAAGGAACAAGATAACATAGAGTTGGAGATTTCTGGTCCCAAGCTCCAGTGATCCGTTTATTTAAATATTCAAAAACATATTTATAAGTTTTAAAAATCTGAAAAATTCTGCATGTTGTCAATGATATATCCCACAAACGTGCAAAATCTCAATTTGAAATATTCCCTCAGATTAATATTAATTGTCGCTGAATTGGTTGTATCCAGACATGTTTTAGTGCTAGATACATCCGATTCAGCGATAATTAATATGGATCGGATGGAGTACTTCATAGATTCATGGTTTTAAAGGCGTCCGCCTAGGCGTCAAGGCGCTCCCCCTCCGCCTTGGAAAAACGACCGCCTTAGCCGCCTAGGCGCCTAAGGCGTCCGCCTAGGCGCCAAGGCGCCCCCACTTCGCCTTAGGACGCCTTGACGCCTTAAAAACCATGCATAGATTCACACATTTGTCATTTTTGTATAGCCCATAATACAAAGAATGTTGCATTGTGATTTTGCGTGTTTGTAGGATGCATCATTGACTACACCCATAATTTTTTTCAGATTTTGAAAAACTTGTAAATATAGTTTTCAAATTTTTTAAAATAAAGGGAGCAGTAGAACTCAGGAGCCAAAATGACTTTTCGGATAGTATATTATTTGGAACGGAAAATATGTATACAATATTAGTGGTGTTGTAGACAGAGGGACGTGGAGGCTGCAGGAATTGTTGGCTGGAGGCGCACATGAGTGAGTTGGGTAGACTGGAGGCTGCGCACACGAGCGAGTTGGGTTGAGGTGCTCTGGATAGTGGTATTTCTAGGGTTTACGTTTGAGTTTGGCTTTGTGCTGTAATTGAAGGTGTTTTGGGGCTAGGAGTATCCCTATACCCCCTTTTTAGTAGTGTCTTTTAAGTCGACTTAGAAGACTATCCTGAGCTTGATTCTCTATCCAATGAAAATTGAGTAGTTACATATTTTAGATGTTGTACATACCTGGGCTGACTTAGAATTGTAAATAATTATTTCTCAGACGACTTGGACATAGCAATCTTATTTTTATTACTTCAATACTATCCTGAATGCTTTGGGATATACACATCCCAGTGTATCCCATACACAAACGACTGTTTTTCTTTTTCGGATTAAGGTAACACATCAATAATTAGGTGTAACTTGCGGATCAGCCATGATGGAAGTACTAACCACATCAGAAGAGTGGGGTCTGACTTGGTTTTCAAAGACCCAGTGGGTACTGTTTTCAGACTTTATTTGGTGCATGCTTGCTAATTATGATTTAAGCTTACTATACAAACCAAAACAATCAGTCAGTCAGTCAGGAAGGACTTTAGACTTAAACACCAGTAAGTGCAGAGGAAATTTGAAAAGTATGGTTTTAAGAATGAGAATGACATCCTTTGTTTATTTGTTTAAGTTTGACAATTCACTGTTTGAGCTTAAGTAATGACACCATCATTGCTTTTCATTTTGAGTATGTATTAGTTTTGGTAATATTCTTTTCAATATACAGGATAATTTTGAAGATGCCATAACTTACTACCACAAGGTGAGTTTTCTGCGTCTAGCCTTCTTGTTTGAAAGCGTTCTCCATTTAGCACCTTGATTCTAAAAGTTGGGCCAACATAGGACTTTTTTCTGCAAAATATAATTTGCTGCAATCTTCCATTTTCTTCAGTCATATATGCATGCAATTCATAGTTTCTTAGGAAGGGATCATTGGACAAATAGACATGGTTCATATGGGAACCAGCACATCGTTGTTCAATTCTTTCATTTCGTCAACAAAAGGTTAGATGGTGTTTATTCTTATCTCTGCTTTTCTTTCAGGCTCTATGGTTGAAACCGGACGACCAGTTCTGCACAGACATGCTGACATTAGCTCTTGAGACCAGTTGCCAAAGCACTGCTCGGACAATATAGTTTAGGCATAATCGTTGCTTGCAAATTGCAACGAGCGCTGTTGTAACTTAAGGGTGTTGCCCTGGCATCAAATACAATTCATCCATAGCCAATTGTTGTAAAGTTATTAATGTGTAATATATGTAATTGCTCAAGTTCATTTGTAACCGGTTAGATAGATACTGGATTTCTAGCCTACTATTGAGATTTAGCAGCTTTTTAATAATTTAATTTCAATACCACAATTCCTTTTCTCCAAGAGTTTTTTTTGCGGGAAAGATCAGGGGTAATATTTGCCCATTATACATAGTTTTATTATTTTCTCCTAATATTTTTGCCGTGAGCAGTTCTGTGAACCCGGAGGATGAAGAGTTGCACTTATTCAGAGGGCGATCTAAAGGTAATGAACGGTCAGAAGTTGTTTTGTGATATTTTATTTTCATCAATTCGCGTGGTAAACTGCTTATGGATTCTTCTTGGGTAAACGTGCGGTAAGATTCGTCAACTTGGGGTGTGATTTGATTATTCTTCTTTGATTTTGACAGGGTTCGGGTTTGACTGAACGAGTAATTTGTTACTATAACCTCTCTGACTGACATCACGTACCACAACAAGTAGAGTACCGTTAATGTATTTTTGGAGTACCGTTCATCTGTGCTCACTTATTTCAGTCTCGTTTTGATTGGAGCTCTCTTTATTGATGTGTTTAATTACGGACACATTTGTCGGTGGTTGTTGATCCGTCGTGGCCATGTTGTGCCTAGGGCTCATACGGCGAGTTTAATAATTTGTAACTAGACAACTAGTACTAGTAGAGTCTACACCAATGACGAGATTTGTGCATGCGATCGTGCCAAAAAGGCGCTAAAGAAACTTGCACTGGACTCAAGCCCGTGAAGCTGGAGCTGGATTTGGATCGTGGCAAAGCGACCGACGCATTTGCAAATGTGGGTTAGCTAGCTGACCAATACAATCAACCTATCGGGTACATCCACCACCCAACTCTGAGAAGAAAAAAACGCCAGCCAAGGAGGAGGACCTGAGGAGAACTTGCCTGTGGCAAGATGGTTAGTTGGGTGGTTGTACCCCTAGCCCACCAGAGTTCAAACCCCAGGTTTGACGCTGGTGTTTCTCATTTAAGGCGGAATATTCTTCAGTGGGAGGCGACGTTCCCGTCGACAGCGAGGCGCCCGTGGTGACTTCGTCAATCTCAAGACTCGACCCGCCGACTCAGTCTCTCGGAGGTGCTCATAGGGGTAGGGTGTGCGTGCGTGCGTTCATAGGGGTGAGTGTGTGCGCGTGTATATGAGCGCTTGCGTTGTACTGTGTTTCGCAAAAAAAAAAAAAAAAAAAAAAAGGAGGAGGACCTGAGCCAAACCCAGATCTCCTTCCTCCCGAGGTCTCTCTCTATTAAGAAGCACAAGCAAAGCGCCACTCAGATCTCTCCGCCCCTTCTGACCCTCGTGCCCCGAGCCCCCCTCTCGCCTCGCTCGTCAACGCTGCCGCCAGCCCGGGGGGACGAGAGATGGCATCGCCGGCCGCGGGCGCGGCCTCGGCGTTCCTCCTCCTGCTCGCCTTCGCCGTGGCGGGCGTCTTCTCCGACGGCTCCGACCACCGCTACAAGACCGGCGAGCCTGTCCCGCTCTACGCCAACAAGGTCGGACCCTTCCACAACCCCAGGTGAGCGAGATCTCCCTCCCTCCAGATCCCGTACCTAATGGTTCGCGCGCGTGGGATGATCGGATCCGTCAGATTCATGGTAGCGGGCGCGGCCCGTGGATTGTTCTCTGTCTGGTATCGGGGCGGGATGGTTCGGGGGTTTACGCTAAGTTGGTCTAAACCGCATAGTTTTCGAGATCCAACAGAGAACTTCGTTGTGGATTGGGCAGAATCGCAACTGGAGTTTAGGCTTCTATTTCTGTTAGAAACCGTTGCTTTGTATCGGTTTGGGCGCCAATTCTGGATGCACTCAACCTTTTGTCTGCCAGCGGATAGGAATCGGATCTGTTTGTAAAGCATTTTTTTTCCTTCCTATAACACCATTCTCACGCCTTGCTCTTTTCCTTGCAGCGAGACGTATCGGTACTTCGACCTCCCTTTCTGCTCTCCGGGTTAGTATGCCCCTATACCATGCCTTCCAGTCATTACTTACCTCGGCTTCGTAACAAGTTACCTCTCAAATCATGTTATGCTTACATATGACTTTAATTAATTTCAGAGAAAGTGAAGGAGAAGAGCGAGGCCCTTGGCGAGGTCCTCAATGGGGATCGCCTGGTCGATGCGCCTTACAAGCTTGATTTCCGTGTGGATTATGACTCCAAGGCGGTTTGCTCAAAGAAGCTCAGCAAGGAAGAGGTGGTCAAGTTCCGCAACTCGGTAGCTAAGGACTACTACTTCCAGATGTATTACGATGATCTCCCGCTCTGGGGTTTCATTGGTAAGGTGGACAAGGGCACCAAGGCCGCGCCCCGAGCGAGTGGAAGTATTACCTCTACAAGCACATTATCTTTGACATCCTCTACAACAATGACCGGGTGATCGAGATCAATGTGCACACTGACCAGAGTGCACTGGTAGACCTGACGGAGGACAAGGAGGCCGATGTGGACTTCCTTTACACTGTCAAGTGGAAGGAGACACCTACGCCGTTCGAGAAGAGGATGGAGAAGTATTCCAGTTCCTCCAACATGCCGCATCACTTGGAGGTTCATTGGTTCTCGATCATAAACTCTTGTGTTACGGTCCTTCTCTTGACAGGGTTCTTGGCGACAATCCTCATGCGAGTACTGAAGAATGACTTTGTTAAGTAAGTCTATATGTCATTTTTAGTGAAATAACAAATTTTCCTCTAAAATGATGTTTTCTATTCCCAGACGTGCTCGAACAATGTTTATTTTTCATATAGTCCTACTGCACTGCCATGCATTACAGAATCATATGATCTCAAACCATAGGCTTTGTTTCGTTATCGGTTACTGCAAAATAGACCGTGATAAATTTGCATGGAACAGCTGATATAGTTATTTAGGGCCTATTTGAAAGATTACAAAATGCAGCAATAGGAAAAAACCTGAAGAATTGCAATTTTTGCCCTGCTGAATCATTCATGATTGATTTTGCACAAACAAAATCTTTCCAGAGGTACTCCCAAGAAATCACGAGGAGAAATTCCAAAGTTAGAAATTCCTTCTAATCAAACAACCCTGCCAAGAAATCACGAGGACAAATTCTAAAATTAAAAATTCCTTCCAATCAAACAGCCCGTGTAGGAAAAATTCCTAAGAATCATTTGAATTAAAAAGTCCCTTAATCTTCTGGTAGCTTATCATGAATAGATATATAATATTGTCGTGAATGGATATGTAATCTTGCCATGAATGGATATAACTTACATCCATTGTTCTATGCATGCTGCCAGCTCCACCAATAGTTCTTCCAGTCCTCATTTCAACCAGATATTATAGAGCTGGGACAAGTTACCGTCCTTACATTCTAATTAAGCAAACGATTTTATGGTTGACCTTCGAGTTTTCTTTGGTTACTTGGCTCAAGTTGCCCTTAATGGACATATTCATATTTTTCACCTATTGTATCATTTATTTAGTAATGGCCCGACTGATTTTTTCAGTTTCTTATGCACTGTTGGCATATACGCATTACGAACATTGACTACATTCCTTCTCTATGTTTCTAAAATCGTATGTTTTCATTTGAAGGTATGCCCATGATGAGGAAGTAGCTGATGACCAAGAAGAGTCTGGATGGAAGTATATTCATGGTGACGTCTTCCGGTTCCCCGCGAACAAGTCATTGTTTTCGGCTGCTCTTGGCACTGGAACTCAACTGTTTGCTCTGTAAGTGCTGATATTTTCTTTTTTGCCTATACCAGTACAGTACTGTATCTTGCATGAATAAAATCATTCAGTTATCCCTTGAATGCACATATCTAACGGTCTTATTTGAAATTGGCAGAACAACCTTTATATTCCTGCTTGCACTTGTTGGAGTATTCTACCCTTACAATCGCGGTGCACTTTTCACTGCATTGGTTGTCATCTATGCACTTACTTCAGGAATTGCTGGGTACATTGCAACCGCGTTCTATTGCCAGCTAGAGGGAACAAACTGGGTATGTGCTGTCTTTATTTATAAGATAACCCTAGATTCTTCTGTTACGTTGATTTTGGAATGCATTATATTCAATGTGGTCTAATACTATCATTTTATGTTTATATTCTCAGGTGAGGAACTTGCTATTAACAGGATGCCTGTTTTGCGGGCCTCTCTTCCTGACATTCTGTTTCTTGAACACTGTTGCTATTGCTTATAGTGCAACGGCGGCATTGCCATTCGGCACCATTTGTGTCATTGTGCTCATCTGGACCTTAGTTACATTTCCTCTACTAGTTTTGGGAGGCATTGCTGGTAAAAATAGCAAGAGTGAATTCCAAGCTCCTTGCCGTACCACCAAATACCCTAGGGAGATCCCCCCACTTCCGTGGTACCGGACAACAGTTCCACAGATGGCCATGGCTGGATTTTTGCCTTTCAGCGCTATATATATCGAGCTCTACTACATCTTTGCTAGTGTCTGGGGCCACCGAATTTACACCATTTACAGCATCCTCTTTATAGTCTTTATCATCCTCCTCATCGTCACTGCCTTCATTACTGTTGCCCTGACATACTTTCAGCTTGCTGCTGAAGACCACGAGTGGTGGTGGAGGTATTTTTCTTTCTCTTTGAATCATTATTTCTTTGGAAGCGTCAGTAATTTATGTCGTTCACTACTAGTCTACTATACTAGCGGTTTAAGATTTATGTGATTTAGATTTTGTAAGATCATGGCAGCCCTGCTATATTTATGTGGGTAGTTTAGCTGTTGGTCTTAGTCTCTGTCTATTACATCTGCAAACTGTGTAGTACATAGATACTCTAGTTTGTAGATTATTTTACTGTTGGTTGAGTCTTCACTTCAGTAGTCTGTTAGTTCAGGAATCAATGAGGTGGCTGCCATTTTTGTCCATACACTTTTTTGTTTCCAGTTTAGCATCTTGTACATTGATTCTTGGGCTGCTAATTTCTCTTTTCATCATAGTTTGGCACTGAAGGTTAGCAATAGTACGAAATCTGTTATAGCTCTTTGAGTTCAGGTCGTGTTGATCTTATGTGTGAATGTCATGGATACTGCATATGCTGATATGCTACAGACTAACATACTGAGCTCTAGGGATTTGAATGGATTGTACATACTGAATAGTGGTCATACCATCGTAGCATCTGTAATTTATGTCAATCTGGATGCATATTTCAAAATTTTAGAAATGACAGTTCCGATAGAAATTCCTACCCTATTCAAACTCAATGGAATTTGGATTTATATCCATTTTCCACCCTGGGTGAGCTCTGCGCTGGTTTATTATAGAATGGCCACTTAAACAGATTATCAGCACTTTCGAAAGATGGTCATTCCACCAGTAGCCACCTCTCCCTCTTGTTTCTGAAGGGAAATCTAGTAAAATGTTGTGCTGAACATTTTTTGTGACATTATCTTATACAGGTCATTCCTATGTGGAGGATCAACTGGATTTTTCGTGTATGGCTACTGTCTGTACTACTACTATGCACGATCGGATATGTCTGGCTTCATGCAGACATCTTTCTTCTTTGGTTACATGGCCTGCATCTGCTACGCATTCTTCCTGATGCTCGGCATGATTGGTTTCCGTGCCGCCTTGTTCTTTGTTCGGCACATATACAAGTCAATCAAGTGTGAGTAAACTGGCGATGGAGGATGAAGAGCAGCAGAGTTGTACTCCTTTTTGGTGCCGCTAAGAAGTCCCAGTATAGAAAAGGTTAGCTCTCGCGTGCAACAGGAAGCAACTAGAGATTGGCATGTTTCAGTTTAGGCCATTATTCATAGGAACAGGTAATGAACCTATAAATTTGTTTGTCCTTGTGCGACTGGTATGATAAGTCGTCTTTTCCTTCCTCCCATGTATTATCTCCTATGTGACATCCAGACAGTATTACTTTGTTGAACTATGACCTACATGAATATCTGCGGAAGTTGTTATTGTGTTATGCCATATATTCCCTATGGCAGAATAACTGAAGTGTAGAGATGGTGCCTCAAGAAGGGCATGTCCAGTCAATGTACTGTTATACTTGTATCATTTGCATTCTTGTTATGTACTACGTAATAGATTTTTTAATATCTATAATCTGCTTGCTGAGCTCATTGTTGTGTCTGGTTTGCAAAAACTTGCCAGGTAGCTTGTAAAAAAAAAATCTATGAACTCTGGTCTTTATTAGTTCATGTTGATGTTAACATGACACTGAAAAAATAACTGGAGAACAGAATCCTGGATTGAGCGAAGCCAATAGAATCCTTACTAACCTTGGTAGCGGTAGCTCTGAATTGTCACATAATATCCGATATTCTCTTGCAATATCTAAACACTAAACATGGAGAAGTCTGAAAGATTTGAAAGGTGAGCCAACGATGTACGCTGGCCATCTTATTACCAAAAAAAACCTTGCGAGGTACTATGTCAACCGGTAAAATGCTTCTCGTTGCACTTGACCGACTAATCTTTGGTGATACAGCCCGTGCAGGCGATGGCATGGACTTGCCGGTCTCCCGCTCCACTACAAAACCGCAAGATGGCACGATCAAGGCCTTCCTTTGTCTAAGGCGCCAGATTAAGGTTCTGCAGAAAGAAGGCCGCTCCCCTTCTCCTCTTATCGCTACAGTGCGGAAGAGGCGTTTTTTGGGAGCTCGTCGCCGATCCACCTTCGCCGCCGGTGAGGCGTGGGTTCCTCCCCCTCCGTCGGCTGCTCCGGCAGCGGGAGGGTGGGGGAAGCCCGTCTCACGGCGTGTACATAGGGTAGGGCTCGTGGGGCGTCCGGCCAGTGGCGCCTTGGAGGTGGCGGTGGTGCTGGTTGGTTTTGTGGTGTCGGCGCGGCTTCTCTCCGGCGGTGGCGCTCCATGGAGCTCCGCCGTCTCGCGTGCGACTGTCTGGAGCCGGGAAATCGTTGGATTTCCTTCGTTCCATTCTTCTAGGCCGGATCCGGGTGCGGCGGATCTGGGCGATCTGCAGAGGGAAGAAGAGAGGAGGCTGCTGCAGGGGATCGTGGCGTGCGGGATGAAGATCTGGGGCGCTGGCCCCAGAGCTGGAGCGGCGGGTGCTCGGGGGCCTCCCCCGGCCGATGTTCCTCAGTAAGTAGAAGATCCATCTCTACGGGGATGGTGGTGGTTGCGGCTCATCAACGCCTCAGGGCAAGGAGTTCCTCCGTTCTCCGGGGTGGTGCCGGCGGCTGGGGCCTGCTTCGTCGTCGACGGTGGAGGACGGCCGCGTTCGGTGTCGCCGAGGTTGAAGTTGGTTTGGTGCTGCAGTCTCTCTCTCTGTTTTTCCTCTGTTCTTCGCTTTCCTTCGCGTGTGCGTGTTTGTTCTTGTTCCTGGATGTAATCTTGTTAGTATGAATCAAGTATGCACATTATCAAAAAAAAAAAGGCCTTCCTTTGTAGATCGTCGCCGTACCGGCTAACTGGTGGAGCATAGCACCTTGTTCTTTGGCACACCAGCCCACGGCGAAGCAGAAACGTGAAACAACAATACTTCGGTAAAAGACCGAGACGAGGATAAAAAAATTCCGTGTTTTTTCTTTTGAAGGGGGAAAAATTCCGTGTTTTTGCAACGTACGCCTCTGTGCACAAAACACGCCACGTCTGGACGAAAACCCTCGCCAGAATTTCCGCTTTTTCTAGCGAGCTCACGCACTCCCACCAGCCACAACCACCAGGCGCCGCTGAGCCGAGCTCACCTCACTTCTCATGCCGTCAACGCCTGGATCGGGAGCGTATATTTATCTGTCTTATCCCGCCGGATTTAATCGAAAGTGGCAGGCACGCCTCCCGCGCCGTGCAGACTGAGATCGTCAGCTCAACTCAATTCAACTCCCTAGTCCCAAGCGTCAAGCCATGGTCGCCGGCAAGACCGCCGCGGGCATGCCGCGCATCGGCATGGGCACGGCGGTGCAGGGGCCCAAGCCGGACCCCGTCCGGCGCGCCGTGCTCCGCGCCATCGAGCTCGGGTACCGCCACTTCGACACCGCCGCGCACTACGACACCGAGGGCCCCATCGGCGAGGCCGCCGCCGAGGCCGTGCGCTCCGGCGCCGTTGCCTCCCGGGACGACCTCTTCATCACCTCCAAGCTCTGGTGCAGCGACGCGCACCGCGACAGGGTGCTCCCCGCCCTCAGGCAGACCCTCCGGTACACATCTCCCTTCGGCCTTCTCTAGTTAATCTGCTTGGCTCTGCTTGCATGGTAATTTAGGACAAGAAGAATCCGTGATTTAGGGTCGGAGTAGCACTAAGATAATCTTGGCCACTCGTTAGTCTTTTGGTGTGTGATAAAAGCCTAGCGAACATTGAATCAATTGCTAATATGAACAATTTACCGCTGAAACAAAACCTAGAAAACGAAGAATGAGAGACATAATACATGGAATCAACTAGAAATGTGTACTCCAGTCCATTAGTTGAGCCAACCGCTTGAATACCACTAGGAATTCCGCCTTTGTCTCCATTTTGTTTCTTCTTTTTTTGTCTGGGCGTGTGTTTGCTGCCACCCAGCATGTCGTTGTTTTGCGACTCTGTGTATTGGGACAAGAAGAATCCATGATTTAGAGTCGGAGTAGCACTAAGATAATCTTGGCCACTCGTTCGTAATACAGTGTTTTTATTAAGTCCTAGTGAACATTGAAGCTATTGCTAATATGAACAATTTACTGCTGAAATAGAACCTAGAAAATAAAGAATGAGAGACATAATACATGGAATCAACTAGAAATGTGTACTCTCCAGTTCAGTAGTTGAGCCAACCACTTGAATACCACTAGGAAGGAGTGGATGGATTTGGCAGACATGCCCGACATATGACTGGTCCTACTAGCTGCCTCAAGCTACACGCAAGTCTCGAGGCCATAAGGTTGTCATGTTCATATGCATCTTTCAGGCATATCAGTTGAGCTCCCCCACATCAACGGTGCCGGTCCAAGTTCCAACTAATGGTTCATTCTCACACCACACTGAGCTGACAACCTAGACAAGAAAACCAGTAGAGAACTCACGTGCACGTACAGCCAACATGCCAGTTCCAACAAGACACTAGCTGCTGGTTTCAGCAAGCTGGAGCTAGGTAGCTCCACACACAGATCAAATCAGTCGGTGACCTGCATCCATCATCTCAATCACGACAGTAAAACACTGAACCCAATATTGCAGCCAGGTGTACTGTTCGAGCTATCTTGTGACTGTTCCGGTATTAGCCATGATGCACTGGCCGGAAATTTTACCATGACGCGTTGGCATTGCAGAAACCTTCAGATGGAGTACGTGGACCTGTACCTCGTCCACTGGCCGGTGACGATGAAGGCAGGGCGGTTCAAGGCCCCCTTCACGGCCGACGACTTCGAGCCGTTCGACATGCGCGCCGTGTGGGAGGCCATGGAGGAGTGCCACAGGCTGGGCCTCGCCAAGGCCATCGGCGTCGCCAACTTCTCCTGCAAGAAGCTCGAGACGCTGCTCTCCTACGCAACCGTCCCTCCCGCCGTCAACCAGGTGGAGGTGAACCCGGTGTGGCAGCAGAGGAAGCTGAGGGAGTTCTGCAGGGGGCATGGCATCCAGCTGTGCGCCTACTCGCCGCTGGGCGCCAAGGGCACGCACTGGGGCAGCGACGCCGTGATGGACGCTGGCGCACTGCAGGAGATCGCCGCGGCCAGGGGCAAGACCGTGCCGCAGGTGTGCCTGCGGTGGGTGTACGAGCAGGGGGACTGCCTCATCGTCAAGAGCTTCGACGAGGCCCGGATGCGCGAGAACCTCGACGTCGGAGGGTGGGAGCTCACCGAGGAGGAGCGCCGGAGGATCGCCGAGATCCCGCAGCGGAAGATCAACCTGGGCATGCGCTACGTGTCCGAGCACGGGCCGTACAAGTCCCTCCAAGAGCTCTGGGACGGCGAGATATGATGCCGCGTACCGCGGGTTGGCCGTGAGAGCGTCTGCCTCTGCTGATCGCGCAACCGTGGACAGTTTTACACCGATTTCCCTTACAATGAAAATTGCTGGTCTGCGCTGTATTTTAAACGAAAGAATAAAGGAAAATGTTTGTAAGTGCCCATTGCATTCTATGGATCACCAAATGCAAGAAGGTGAGTGAAAAATGAGGATCATGTTATCTGTACTTGGCATGTCAATCGATCAGATCAACAAGACAACAAGTAAATCGACACGAATAGCACATCCCAAGGTTAAAAACCAGAGGGAAAAACAACGGAGGGAGGACAATGCTAAGCAAAACAAAAGATAATTTAAGTGTTTTCTGCTAAGTACAGCAACACCTTGCTTCTTCTAGGTTCTCGAGAAAAATTAAAGGCAGCGGCGGCGAGCGGGTTCCATCATGGGCCGTAGGCCGCGTGCGACGACGGGCAGCACCCGTCTTCTTGGGCTCAGCCGTGTGACGTGACCAAGCAACTGAGCCGCGCGTCAGGCTCGTCATGATGAGCGCCGGAGCAGCCCGCCGCTGCCGGCGGGCCATCGTGCCAACCTGCTGGCCCGACAAGGCCAGCGGAGTGCCGTGCATGGCGCAGGACTAGCTGGCTTTCTGGCAGGAGACTGGCACGATCTGTCAGTCAGTTAGAAGTGTTGGAGTACACTTAGCATGTGTCCAAGGGGCCGATGCAAACGGATATCGATTTGGTCGAGAATTTGTCCGTTTAGATCGTCAAATGGACAGACGTTTGGCCTATGTCCGTCCCTTCCTTGCCACTGCATCCAATGGGCCGACGCATCTAATCCGCCTAACATTTTTTTCTCCAAATATTTAATTAATTAATAATAGGAATTCGATTACATTGGGAATTGAAAACAATGACCTAAAATCTAGGGCTCGTCGTCATCCTCCGGTGGTCGTGGTGCCATTTGCGCCTTGCTGCGCGACTCGCACTCATAGCTGCGTGACGCGCTTTCTCTGTCTCGGCCTCCTGTGCTGTGTCCGCAACTGCACGCGCAGCGGACATGAAGCTGGCTGCCCTCTGCACGTTCAACTGCATGTGGGCCGCCTCCGCCGCGGAGCCGTACACAGCACCGCCCACGCCGGTGGGCGGTGAGGGGCCCGCCGCGACGCCGACGACGTAGGCTTCCTCCTCGGGGTCATAGGCGTCGTTGTAGGCCGACTCCAGCGCTCTCCTCGTCTGATCCGACAGCTGCGACCGTGGCGGCTGCGGAATCATGCTGGCCCATGCCGGACTGGTCACCACGTGGCGAGAGAAGCTGCCGCAACGGCACTCAACTGCACTCCGACGCGCTTGCTCGACCTGGTCGACGAGATGTTGTGGCGGTGCCGGCGGATTCATTCCGGCGCGTCGATCTACAAGCGGAGGTGGTGGCCGCCGTGACTGGGGAAGAGAGCTAGGGTTTGTGGCTCTAGGGTTTCGCCGGCCGGAGCATATTTAAGGAGCACCACCGCTTTTCTCCACCGCCCAGAGTCAATGGGGTAGGTGGCCGTTATAGTCGGTGACACGGGGGCCAGGGGCGGACACAGGACGGACGCAAGAGTTGTCGCGCGTGTCGCGGCCGACGCAAACCTGGCCCAAATTTGGGTCAAGAATGGGTCGTGGCGGACAGAAAAACGGACAACGGTCCGTTTGTGTCGCCGCGTTGGGACTTGATTTTCAGTCGCGCGGACAGAAACGGACACACGCGGACTGGATGCGTCGGCCCGTTGGAGACATCCTTACGTACACGGCGAGAAACGCAGAGAAATGAAATGGCGTTCAAAGCGTACGGTAGTGCGGGGAACCAACTCGGGGTTGGATGGTAAGAAGTGTATTTGATATTGGTGTGTTTTTCATTAAAGACGAATTATTCTTTAATGGGAGGTGGCGTTCGATAGCGAGACGCTTGTTGTGACTTTGTCAAATTCAAGATGACGTTCCGTCGGTGCCTGTGGTGACTTCGTCGATTTTAAGATTCGACCGTTTGCTCAGTCTTTTGGATGTGCTACAGGGTAGGATGTGTGCGCGTTCACACGTGTGAGCGTATGCGCGTTATGTGAGTGACTACGTATGTACTGTGTTTTGCAGAAAAAATGGTACAGTACCGTGCCATCACGGCTCTATGGAATTGATTGAAATAAATCAATTGCCAAGGAGCATATGTTTTTTAGGGACATTATTCTCATTAATTCAACTGACAGTCACCAAGGAGCATATGTAGGTAAAGGAGATGGCTAGTTAGGGAACATTTGCCTTTCTAGCTAGGTCAAACTAATTGTCAATATTTTCAAAACTAACCATGTTTATCCCCCTCAATGATCAGCGGGAAAAAACAGTAGTCCTCTACATTTTGGCACATGCATTCTTTGCTGCTGATAAATATTTCATTTTCCAGCTAAGGAATACCTTTCCAACGACATAAACAAAGTGTCCTACGAGTGAACAAATCCGTGGTTGGATGGTAAAAGGGTTGTTATACGCTCGACGTATCAGAGTTGAAACTCGACGGATTTTTCATTCAGTGGGAGACGACGTGTTCCCCTCGATAGCGGGTCGTCTGTTATGGCTTCATCAATCTCAAGACACCCGGTTCAATCTTTCGATGGTGCTCATAGGGTAGGATAAACTTGTGTGCATTCATATGGTGAGTGTGCATGTAGTATCTGGCGGTCGAAAAAATGCCTTATACCCTAGACATAAACTGCTAGTTCCAGTGCACTTTAATTTCATTTTATTAAAAATCGCTCCATGTCAACAAGTTTGTGTTATAGTAATAGTAACAAATTGAGTACTCCAAGAACCAATGTATGGCTGGCCTAATTATTGTGTTGCATCAGTTTGAGGAAGATGACTAGAAACGCCAAGTTCTTACTTTTGACCCGGACCAAAGTTTAGTGAAGAAATCATGCCGCAGAGCTCTGACCCCAAGGGCAGCCACAGACCCACAGTGCTGGAGCATATAGCCTTCTCTTTAATTACTGCAGTAAGTAAAAGTGCCATCGCGTGTGCTTTTGTTTTACTACTGGGTCCGGCTGTTTCACAGGGAATTCAGCACCAGACGATCGACATGGTTGCACTCGCGCAGGTGCTGCCGACCCGTGCGGTAAAAAGCTGTTCACGTGAATAACGCAGCGCAGGCCACCAAGGGTAAAGGCGTTTTTTGGTTCCTTTTGCAAAAGAAAGGCCACCACCCTGCCGCGGCGCCCACTTTTTAGTGCAACACACTTGATGCTGTTGGCAGCCTGATGTACTGCCCCAGCAGGTGCATTTTGGAGATTTTTGTGAATTATTACTATGGAGTTTGGGCGATTCTTCAAAGAATTAAGGAAGGACATGAATTTTGCTAACGGAGAAAATTCCAAATCTTGTTGTCCTTCTTTACACGCATGTCTCTTAAACACTTTGTGTCAAATCCTATTCGGTGATGCTGTACTAGGAACACCGGGATCCAAGTTGTGTGGATCAGACCGGTCCATCTATCCAAGTTGTCTTGCTTCACGACCAATAATCAAGTAATTTCGGTTCATAATTTCAACGAGAAATAAAGTAGTTGAAAGTGAAACAGTCGCACAACTTTATAAATAAAGTACAAACAACAGAACCGATACAAGGTGATGAAAGACCCTCTTACAATGTAGGTCATAAGAAAAGTGACATCTAAAAGGGCAACGAGAACGTAACCAATACAAAGTCGAGCAAAAAACCCAGAGAATCCACGTCTAACACTAGGCAAACAAGACTACCCGGTAGGAACGAAACCATGCATCTTGATGACACCATCAAACACCGCCCCATCAAACACACCAAGCTAACACTAGAGAAGGATACCTACCCTCAAGTTATAGTATTGATTCTGAGAACTTAACGGTGATAGACCGACGTATTCATAGTGTTAATGAATTATTCACCGAATTGTCACCTTAATAACCCTTAGTTTTCGTATGGATTCCGATGCAAGGAGTGTTGGACCGTAAATGAGAAGCAAGTTCTTTTTAAGCACCTTTCTCTATATTCAAAATGCATGCCTAGAATTATTCGATAATATGAGATACGAGTGACTCCCGCGACATCCCAACATGTGTATAAATCATCCATGCAACATCCCAACATCCATCCATGTGCCTAGGTTGTATTCATATTGCTCCTCTCTTCAAGTTATTTGTACTTGGCAACTGCCGGGTATTTTGGTTGCTGTGATACTATTTGTCATGTACACCGTTTCATACATCATATATCATTGCCACTAATAACTCTTGTGAGCAAGTATTTGATGCAGGTGTGGTTAAATTGTCAACTCAACTGCCAAAGTTTATAAATATTTTATGTCTCCCCTTGTATTGAATCAATAAATTTGGGTTGTAATACATTCCTCAAAATTGTTACGATCCCCTATACTTGTGGACTATCAGACGTCTAGATAAGACACTGACAACAACATAATACTTCCCTTTCTTGTACTTGACAACAAAAGTAAATGATTTTATGAATCCACACCATTTTGTATGTTTACATTTTAGTTTTAGTTGACCCCTAAGATGCTTCAAAGCTTCATGGTAGGAATGTATCACAAATTTTTTATGCCACAAAAAATATTGTCAGAAACAAAATAATTGTGATTTGGACCCCTTAGCTTCTCAAGAAAATATGCGATAGACTACCTTCTTACATAATACCTCTTCAATACCAACACCACATGCAACACCACTACTAGGAAAACAGCTATAGACAGAATCACTTTCTGTGGCACACCAAATAGCCATGCACCACAGAAATATTTCTGTGGCGCATAGTTTTGCATGCGCCACATAAATTTTAGAATTCTGTGGCGCACGAAAAGCACATGCGCCACAGAAATACACCTTTCTGTGGCGCATGTGGATGTGCGCCACAGAAATACACATTTTTGTGGCGCACGTGAATTTTCTGTGGCGCACATGGCCACATGCGCCACAGAAATTAGCTTTCTGTGGCGCATATTGGCAGATGCGCCACATAATTTTTTTTTGAAAATCAGATCTCACCCCCGATCGCCTTTTCAGTTTTGAAAAAAAGAAAAGAAAATGATAAAATCTTCAATAAATAAAATCATTTAAGATATAGTTAGGTTTTAGTGTCTAGTTTGTATAGAAATTTTGAAATATGAATTTTGACATTTTTTGCAAAAAAAAGAAAAAAATTAAAACGACCATAACTTTTGCATACGACGTCGAAAAAGTGTGTTTAATATATCAAAAAAAGTAGAGAAAAATTGGAGCTCGATTTCACCCGGGTTTACCCGGTGAACTTTTCTCAGATCCTCGAAATTCCAAAAGTTAAAAAAGTTATTTCAGAAAGAAGATTTTTTTCTACAAAATCAAAAAAATTCAAAAAATCCAAAAAAATCTTTTTTTTTGGAATTGTTGGATTTTTTGATTTTTTTTGATTTTTTGATTTTTTTTTGGAATTGTTGGATTTTTGATTTTTTTTTGATTTTTTGATTTTTTATAAGTTTTAGAGATTTTTTGAATTTTTTGGATTTTTGAAACTTTTGAATTTCCTTTTGAAAATTTTGAAGTTTTTGAAACTTTTGAAATTTGAAAACACACATACCACACATAAACTCCACACACATATACACCTACAAGGCTTAAGAGGGTTGATATGATACTTATATTAATAAGAACTTTAGTAGCATAAGGGTGGTTGAGCTGAATAGAACTTAGAAGTTAAGCGTGATTGTGTTGGAGCAATTTGAGGATGGTAGCGGGAAGTCATCATTTGAGATAGGTTAAAAAATAAAAAAAATAAAATTCAAATATTTAGGTTTTCCAAATTATTTCATTTTTCCTGATTTTTTTAATATTTTTAAATTTTTAGTTTTTTTAAGTATTCTGTGGCGCATATCTTCTGGGTGCGCCACAGAAATGTGAGAATTCTGTGGCGCACCTCCAACAAGCGCCACAGAAAAAAATTAGTGGCGTGATATCTGTGGCGCACCAAAAGGTGCGCCCCTGATAACCTATTTCCTAGTAGTGCACATTCAATTTTAAAAACCTTATCAAATTTGGGTAGTGTTGGTACTGTGGATGTCAACTGAGCTTTCAGCACTTGAAAGCCCTTTTCTTGTGTGTTTTCTCACTGGAAGGTAACTTCTTTCTTTGTTAGCTGATTCATTAGGGCAGCAAAGGTGCCAAAGTTCTTCACAAATGGGGGGTAAAAAGAAGAAATGCCAAGAAATTAAGCTAAGTTGAGTCCACTAGTTAACGAATTTGCTTTAGACGGTGACTAACTTTGCTTTTGGAAGTAGTTGATTCACTTTTATATTGAAGCCGACCGTTGCTCGTCAATTTTACAATTTTTCTACACTAGCTATGCATTTCAAAAACCTGCAACTCATGTTTTTGCAACGCGCACCTGTAATTATTAAAAAATAAAATATTTGTATTTGAGTATAGGTTGATTTGATATGGGTCGATTCTTTTTATTTTTCTTAATTATCTGTTGCATTTTTAATCTATACGAGTTGCATGTTTACAAATTGCAACTGCACTATTAAATTTAAATTGTGAAATCCAGTGATTTTGTTAGGACCTTTTGTCGAGTGGTAGGATTTGAATAATTGGTTTGACTTGTGAGTAGTCGGGCCCATTAACTAAGTACAGAATTTACAGCAACTATAGTGCATGGATAAACGCATTTCCTTCGTGGCCAAACGACATAACGGGCCTTGGTTACATACACACGTGCATGTACGACGCGCGAACGTAAAGGTTGTACATGCATGTACGTACTAGCTACTCCGTAGATGGCGCTGCGTGGCCCCTATAGTCCTAACCCGCCTCCTCTTCTCATGGACTCGCAGGCCACCGCCGAGGCGCCGTGCCCGTCGCCACCCCCGGCCGCGACGCCCATGGGCACGACGGCGAAGGAGCGCTGGCGGCACGCGTGGCAGGTGACCTGCGCGAGCAGGCGCGCGGCGTGGTCGCGCAGCGCGCACGCCTTCTCGAGCTCGCCCTGGGCCCGCTGCCGCGCGCGGCGCGCCTCCTCGAGGGCGCGCTCCGCCGCCGCGGCCTCGTCGCGCGCCCGCGCCCGCTCGGCGTCGGCCGCGGCCTTCTCCTGCAAGGCCCGCCGCACCTCCTCCCTCCCATCGTCGGCGCCGGAAGAAAGGCCGTCCGGGGCGTAGATGGGAGTGCCGATGGAGAGCTCCAGCTTGGTCGTGGCGTGGGGCTCGTGTGAGGCGGAGAACACGGTGGTGGCGTTCGCCTGCACCTTGGTGGCCGCCGGGAGTAGCTGGAGCTCTGGCGGCGGCGTCGAGGGCGGTCCCGGGACAGGGTGCCTGAGAAGGGCGGGACGGAGCACCGGGAGCACCGACGGCACCTCGTCGCGCATCCGGCCGGAGTTGCACGCGTCCTGGTGCTCGATGAAGCTCTCCACCCTGCAACACGCGCAGAATCACAGCGTCGTTAGCACACAAACCCGATCAATCGAGCACGGCATGAACCAACCCGGCCATAAGCTGCATGCATGGACGCTTACGCTTCTACCAACCTGTAGGCGTACGTACATACATATATGTACAGTATATATGTACATATATATGCATGATTGCCGTCGATCTCTCGCGCGGCCGCCCATACGGCAGATCGGCATTAGGCGTGGATGGAAAGCGACCAGACGGCGAGCGAGACATGTACTGGTCGATGAGACAACGAGACCGATCGATCTGTCTAATCGGTCCAGCAAGATACTGGTAGTCTGCTGGGCATGGATCAACTAATTCGAGACCCGGTGCATCACTTCAGGTCGATCTGGCCGGGACCAAACGCGCGCGGTGATCGATCCATCATCGTCCACGTGTGCGCGCACAGTGTTGCACAGCAGGAACTACTGTTTCAGCCGATACGGATTGGTGCGGTTACACGATCTATGTGCCCGGGCGGTCCGTGACAAGAGAGTGTGGCTGCCAAGTGCCAAATTATTAAAGTGCTACCCTCTCCGTTCCAAATTAATTGACTTGGTTTTGTCCAAATATGGATGTATCTATACTTGTTTAATATCTAAATACATCCATGCGTAACAAAATGTGTGTCAATTAAATCCGAACGGAGGGAGTACTAGCTTGGTAGCCCAGTCATCAGTGCTCTCTCTCTTGTACTACTTCGGTGGATCAGGCGGGGTCCGACGAAACGGCCGGAGCAGCTTGTCTCTACCTGCCTAACTACTCCCTCCGTTCCTAAATATAAGATGTTTTAGCTTTTGTCCACATTCACATGTATATAAGTGTATCTAGACATATTTCATGTCTATGTTCACTCACTTTAGTGTGCATGTGGACAACATGTGTAACACCTAAAACATCTTATATTTAGGAACGGAGGGAGTACTAGTTAACCCGGAAAATGGATTTTCTACAACTCATATGGCGCGCAACCCGTATCTCGGGTCATCCGTTTCCGTGATTGAACGGTCAAGATTTGATCTTGGATGCGTTGAATGTTCAACTCATTCAACGGCAAATCTACACCGTTCAATCGCGAAAATGGACTATAGGTGCACACAATGAGTTGGAGAAGCTCATAACCGTATATATAGCAGGATCCATCATCATCCACGTGTGCGCGCACAGCAGGAACTACTGTTTCAGCCGATACGGATTTGGCGAAACCGATTGCATGCGTAGCGCCAATTTTGAACCAAGATTGGTGCGGTTACACGATCTATATATGTGCCCGGCCGGTCCGTGACAAGAGAGTGTGGCTGCCAAGTGCCAAATTATTAAAGTGCTACTAGCTTGGTAGCCCAGTCATCAGTGCTGTTTGTTTTAGAGCATGCACATGGCCTGGCCTGTCGTGGCGATCGATCCAGAGCGCTCTCTCTCTCTTGTACTACTTCGGTGGATCAGGCGGGGTCCGAGGAACGGCTTGTCTCTACCTGCCTAACTACTAGCTAACCCTATATATAGCTAGTGCTGCTGGCTGTTCCTACAGTAGTTCCTCTGTTCACCCACACATGACATTTTCGGTTTTCACACTACCGAGCCAATAATTAATATTCTCTTCTCTTTACATAATGTCACATGTAGCAGCAGTTGAGACAGGCTTAATCAGTGTTAAGAGGAGTTAAACATAATTAGAATGGTAGGCTGGTTTCTTTCGAGTCGAGTTTACGGGAGCTAGTGAGCTACCCAGCAGTGTTGGCCGGAGAATGGTGATCGATGAGACAGTTTTTGGTCGATGTGCCGTCGCTTTCCCGCTGGAATTTTCGGTCCTACCGCAATCCGCCACCGAAATGATCATACCCAGCACCCTTTGCTGTTCGATTTTCTCTCCTTTTTTTCGATGGATACTATGGAACCCACTCGACCTGCATATATGTCATCAGTTAACCTCAGGTCCCCGTCCACTTCCGTACGGAATGTGCTACTAGTATTATGGTCAAGCTCGGTTAGGAGCTTCTCCAACCCACATGAGGCACAACCCGTATCTCGATCATTCGTTTTTTGCGATTCAACGGTCTAGATTTGTCGTTGAACGAGTTGAACATTCATCTCGTCTGTTCAATCATGAAAACGGACGGCCCAGATACGGGTTGTGCGCCATATGAAGTTAGAGAAAATCCATTTTCGCCATAGCTAGTTTGTTAAACTATGGAGAAGAAAAAACTATGGGTCGATCGAACTCTAGTTAGTTAGTTCATGTCGGCTACACATAATCTCTCTTTTTAATCCTTTCTCTACCTTAGCAGTTGACTTTTAAAACCCTTAACCAACATCATAGCTTTTGTCTTATCTCCATCGAACTATCGATCTTCAAGGGAGGAAGGCTGTCCTTCTCCAACCACCGACTAAACATTCGATTTGTTTTGTGTTTAACTATATCATCATGCACACACCCTAATTCGTTCTTGTGCGACCGTACGTTGGTGTACGCGTGATGAATTAAGTACGTCTCCGGCGCATGCTGCTAGTGATTAGCTAGAGCAGTCGACAGGCGGCGGCCACAAGCATACATCCTAAGGAACTTGATTAGCGTTGTAGCTAGTGTTTGCATGTTGGAACGTACCGGGAGAAGACGCGGCCGCAGTCGCAGGAGTGGCCGCGGGTGCCGCAGGTCTTGAGGTGCGCCTTGTAATCGGACTGGACGGCGTAGCCCTTGGCGCAGCGGGCGCACACCCACTGCCGCCGCCCGCCGTGCTTGCGCCGGAAGTGCTTCTTGATCCCCACCAGGTCGCCCAGCGCGTGGGCAGGGTCGTGGTGGAGGCAGCTCGGCTCCGGGCACACGAACACGCGCTTCCGCGGCACCGTCGACGTCGCCGCGCCGCATGCTCCTCCCGTGCCGCCGCCGCCGCCGTCCTCCCCTCCCGCTGTGGGCGGCGGCGCACGCTTCACCAGCCGCCACGGCACCTTGTGCCGGCGCCGGTGCATCTGCAGGTTCTGCTCCCGCTGGAACCCCTGCCCGCAGATCTCGCACACGTACCTGTCCGACTCCAGCAGCGTCCGAGGCGTCAGCGCCACCACCTCCGCATCAGGGTCTACATATAAGCTCACGTACGTAAGTCTCAGCCGAGCCAGTTAATCCACGGTGCATTACACATTAACCAAGTGATGCAGACTGATCCTATATGATCGCCCCACATGTATATGTGTTACGTCGATGATCCACACGTACTACATATACCTGGAGTGCCGGGAGGGCGCCGCTTGCGCTTGGCGGGGGAGGGCTGGTCGGCGGCCGGCGGAGGCGGCGCCGGTGGCTGCTGCGGTGCCTGCTGCAGCTGGTGGTGGGAGGAGGGCGAGGACGACGAGGTGGAAGAGGAGGCCAACATTTGGTGGTGGCTCTTGACTAGTGCCATAAGTGTTGGGGGAGCTTTCTTTTTTAAGGGCTGATCTTCTTACGAGCTACGTACCCTTGCCCGCAATAAGCTAGCTACCTAGGTCGCCTTGCCCTTGGCCTTTGGCTTTGCTTCCTTTCCCTCTTCTCTTTTTACTCCTTAGTGGGATAGGGGTGACAACGGAGGCTTTATGGGGTGGAAAGGTGAAGCTGCATTGTGCTTGTGTGCTTCTTGTGTTGTGTTGTAGAAAGAGTTGGGGCATGAGGGGGATCATATATAGCTAGGGAGGAGAGAGGGGGTGAAAAAAGGGCTTTGTCTATATCTCTTTGATTGCTTTTGTGCTTGCTGCATCGGTGTGTGGGTGTGGCGCCCTTTCTTTGAAGGGGGAATGTGTCTCATATACTCATTGGATGGGCAGCTTTTATCAAGGTTTTGTTTGTTTGTTTTGGTGGTTTTTAAAGATGGGATCATAAGACTAGTCCCCCTTCCAATCTCATCGACACAATTAGTGAGATGAATGCATGGGTTAGCTCGGTTGATAAGATCAGCTCTTTAATTGCATGTGTTTGTGTGCATGTTGTTGTAGTACTTCTACCATCAATTCCGCATCTCTCTCTCTCTCTCTCTCTCTCTCTCTCTCTCTCTCTCTCTCTCTCTCTCTCTCTCTCCCCCTAGACATGAGTTAGGCACTGATATGTGACTTCATTACATGCATGAAGTCTTTAATATTAAAGTTATACATGGAAATATATGTATATATCCAACAAAAAGATGCCCATCAGCTGCATAGTTGCCTAGACTTTTTTCCAGCTCCAATCAATTATCACGATCATTGGATCTCCATCCAACCGTTCACATTTTTTGCATCCTCCTGTTTCTCAACCCAAATGTTAACCAGGGATAGAGCTAGACAAAGATCAACCAACACCAAAGAGTTGGTGCCCACCATGGCCTAGATGCATTCAGATCAATCTCAGTTGTCTTCAATGGCTTACGGCAAGATCAACATTATAATTCTCGCTCTCCAACAAAGACATACTTCCCACAAAGAAAGGAATTTTGGAAATTACATCATGTCTCCACCTTGTGGTTATTTCTATCCTTTACTTGCTTGTTGATTTCGTGATCTTGTGTGGTTGCCATATAGGTTGTCCACCTAGTTGCATATTTAGACAACCTATTGTTTAATTGATCCCTAGAATTGCAAAGTAAAGTAAAAATTGTTAGTCGCCTATTTCCCTTCTTCCAGTTGACCATACCTATCCTTTTATTTTGCTATTCCCCAGATTGCCTCTAACTGGTCGGATGCAACCAAACACCAATCCTACCTGTTATTAGCTCAAATGTCGACGATCTCCGTGCATTTTATCTTGGAGGTCACTCGTACCCAAGCAACATAACGACATTCCTTTGGACAACCCACTATAAAATTCGCGGTACTAAATCGGTTAAATTGCACCAGGTTCACAACTCTGTAAGTGGCCTTGATTCCCTTTAAAAAGATGGTACGATCCTGCCTATGGATGTTCGTCTCCCGGCTCAAAACTACACTCTATAATGAAGAAATCCTCAAAAGTCTTTCACATTCTCCCTACAAGCTACAAGATGGAGGCATGCATGCAGACGTCACCTTGCAAACCTACCTATGAGAATCTCTTCACTCGGCCATACCGATTCGCATACAAGAGATGTCAGCTTCAAGACGATGGAGAAGGACTCGGGGTACTGACGAGTTCATGGGACCCAGGTACTCCCACAAAGGAAAAAGGAGGTCGATTTGGCGTAGGACGTCCCAGTCTGATGACTAGTCGTCCAAATCTTCATATATGATTGCAACTAATTACTACAATCAGATTTAGATTAGTTGGTTATGGTTTATCCATTTATCTTTCTACTTATAAAATGACTTAGAAGTTAGAAGGAATGTCTGTTACCCTACACCCGACCAAGTATGTAAGAAGGGGTAGGGACTTGCTGATCGGTATGTCTCTTACGCATTAACCTTAGAAGCTAGAATCTCACAACATCTTTGCGACAAACAAGTATTGTGGGTGTTGTTGCAACAAACAACAACTTCGCGATTTGTTTGCGGGGAACTATAACTTGTTGAGTAAACCGTTGCACTGCATCCTAATAGATAATTTAGGTTGTTGGACAACTAATCTGACCTCTTGGACCCACACATCAGTGCATCCATGGTGATTTTGTGGCCATTTCAGCTTACCCCACACGACAAACCAATCTATCTACTAGTCATGCATTTTGGTTTGACCACCTCCCAATTGTTTTGGCATAGATCGACAAGAGAGGATTCAAGCCAAGTTCGGAGTGTGGTGGCGGCACCGTGACAGAGGCGACGATAGCACCAACGATGTGGTCCCTGTCGGTGGATTCAGGCTAGCCATGCATCCCCAGCATCAGGTAAGAAGTTCGCCCTCGTCCCGGCCCCTCCCACGCTTGTTTTGGATACCCTTTTTTTTTCATCGTAAAGAACCCTAGGATGCGGGTATGAAACTTTTGGATACACAACATGAGCTTAATATTGTATTATTCTTAGTTGATGTTGAAACATATTTAAGAATCATGAAACCGTGTAGTTCCTTTTATAATGTTGTCATCTCATATGGCAGCCCATGCTAGTGCTATTGTATTATGTTTTTTTTTTCTAAAATCAAGTATAACATATCACAAAGCTTATGTCATAGACAGTACATGGAGTTTTTTTTATGCGGTTTGCCACGTGGGCCACTAAATCGCCACACAAGCCCTGGGCGTGCAGATCATACACGTGAGACTGGCCGTGAAAGAAGTGTTAAACTGGATATTTCGTTCAGCCCAACCGTTTTCCCGAAAGTAGTGGTTCTACGCAAAAATAATAATAAAGTTGTAATTTGTCGCAACAACTGCCCAATATTTAGTATTTTATGTAATTCATTCTAACAACTGTGACAGTAAAGAATAAACCCTTGTCAATCATATACGATGGATATCCATAATACGCTCAGAATGAAAAGAACACTACTTGTTTTTTTTTTTTGTATCTGGTACACACGGTAGTTGGTGCCTTGGTGACCAGACGAAAGCAAGTTTTGCCAATCATAAACTATGCAGGAACAGCTCATCCATGCTACTGTAGTGATTGCTTTGCTGAAAAAACGTCTCACTGTTTTAGTGAGCAATGGGTGGGATGATGTGGGGAAGATTCTTCACACATGCAAGCGATTGTCTTTGCCCCAGCCAAGTGCATGCCCTGATCCCTATCTACGATCTCTCTTTCTCCTCACTAAACTAACGGCATCAATGAGATGGCATTGACATCTTTATCCCCCAACAACTAATAAAGTTTATTTGTCTCTTGGCTTTCCCTCCCTTTCGACTTTCTGCTAAGATGGCTGCATGTGTAGCTCATTAACAATCCGGAGTAAGTTGCACACTCTTGTCTTTGCTAATCAACCCGGCTGGTCCTTGCTTTACAATAATATTCATAAGTATATTGTCCTTTTTGCCAAGGGAAGCTGTAGTACGCATAGATTCGAAGGGGGAAAGCGGGCATCTTTTCGGGAGGAAACTAAACGATGGACCGGCGAACACAATCCATCTTCTTTTCGGAGGAATTTTTGATTGTTACTTTTGGACACTGAAACTATGTAGCAATACTAGTTGTCCTTTATGAACTGGCTAGCTAGTTAGTAGTAGTAGTTGATTTTCATGATAAACACATACATATATGTCAGTATGTGGTAGTAGTGTTTATTGAATTTTAATACTACTATTTATAATTGATTGGTCAATGCTTGCTTAGAATTAAGAATGTCAAAGGTTTTTTAAATATGCACGTACAAAATATATACTGTTTGTTTTAAGATTGGGTTTTGGAATATTTCCCAGGTCTTCACTATACTATTTCCTCTTGTGTAAATACAAAATATCAATTATGTATAATTAAACCAGGGAAAGAAAGACAAACTCATGAATTAGGTGACTGGTTTGGTGTCACATGCAAGCACGAAGGTTGCTACGGAGTATATATTTCTTATATATGGTGCCACGCAGCATCTTGTTCGATCGATCGCCCTGGCTGGTGAGGACTAGTGGTAAGCAACATCATCAGCTAGTGCTGCCGTATATTGACAACCTTTATGGCGTAATCTTGTTGCTTTTTTTTTATATAGATAGAAAACAGAAGGCATTTGGAGAGCTTGCCAGAAATAAATATTATTTCCATGTACGTAACAGCGCCACCTTTGTCCCTGCTCGTTCGTCTGTTTCATCATTTGCGTCTCTTCATGCAAGGCAACATGCTCGAAAGTATGCAAAGGTAGAGCGCTGCTTTTATCTCTGGGTTGCGCTCAGTTATCTCCATCATCATGGCACTGCGAGCTCGTGCCAATGTGTAGTGTAGTGTGTGTACAAACACACGCATGTATATGGCGATCGTGCTCTCGAATCCCAACCAGGTTACCAACATGAACTAGTGCCTCGCCCATGTGTGTCGATCTGTAATTGTACTCATGTGCTTTTACGGTGGATCCATGGCGTGCATGGGAAAGATGTTTTTTTTACTGTGTGTAGACTGGAGCTACTAGCAGGTTGTGAAATTTCTCCTATTTCTAGACATGTTTTGAGCCTGAGAACGCGAGCATCTTTTACCAGTTGTAGGAACGTCCCAATTCCGAGTTCCGGAGGAGCCTTTCTTTCACCGCGCGCGGTCAGTTGACAAAACCAAATCACCCGGAATTCCTCTCCATCACAAGGCACAAATTTTGAACCTTTCAGTCACCCATCCATCCATCGATCCCATGCCACTGTAAGCAGCAGATAGAGGAGGTAGATGCCGTAACTTTTCTCTGTACGCAATACAATCCAGAGGCTCTTTCGCTCCGGCCGATGCAATCATGGAGCTCCCTGAAATGACCTATCGATGCAATCCGGCCGGCCGGCGCGCAATTCTTCAGTGGCACTGGCAGAGACGACACATCAAGCCTGCCTGCTCCCTCCTAGCTGGGAGTAAAACATTCTCTACTCGTATCCAGCGCGTTTCTCGGGCGCCGAAACCAATCGAGACCACTGCTGAAAATATACCGATGCAGTGTTTGCAGAGACGAAAAAGTTGGCTGAAACATGCGATCGATGCTGCGAGCACCGGACACCAAGCCGGCCATGGCAAGGCTGCCTGCAGCAGCGACTGTGCACGCAGGGAAAGAGAGAGCTTAGGTGCGTGTCTGTACAAGGTAGACGACGAGCTTTTGCTTGCTCAGGGAGGGAATGAGGTGAAAGAGAAAAGCACCACGCTCGATCGCGATGATTATACTCGCTCGCCTGGCGCAGTGCCGTGCATCATTCTGCCTTTCGGATCTTTTTACTGTCTCCCTCCATTCATGCTGTTGCGGCTGGTGCGAGTATCTGAATAATGCGTGGTCAATGGGCTTTGTTTTTCAGATATACTACTACACTGAAATAGTGTGTCATTGTTCTTATGTGCATCAGTGCATGGCATGGTTGTGCACTTGTGCAGCAGAGGACTGTAGATGCATGGTGTTGACGGCTAACTGATTCCTGTAGCCGTATGGTGTTGAAGCTGAACACATCGCTGCAAGATGGCACTTGTGTCAGTTTGGCAGGTTGCAAGAATGCCATATTGACCAGCTTCATGTCGAGCGAGACGGAAAACAACCAAGTGTCGCTAAGATCAATTGTGTTCATCAATAAAGTAGTGCTCCCACATCAACTAGCTTCCCACGGTCACGCATTCCTGCAATTTT
This sequence comes from Poa pratensis, assembly GCA_947311845.1. Taxonomy (NCBI): domain Eukaryota; kingdom Viridiplantae; phylum Streptophyta; class Magnoliopsida; order Poales; family Poaceae; genus Poa; species Poa pratensis. The sequence goes on from CAMZMU010000073.1 coordinate 22,388,434, forward strand.
CTCTCTCTTTGATCCAGAGCATATATGAGCCCCCGGTTAGCATTTTCTTTTCTTGGTTGAAATTTCTGGCAATCTCAACCAAATTAACCTTTGCCAATAACAAAAGGAGCTTTAGTAACCCATTCACATTTCATGTTGTATTTGTTTCTATTTTAGATCATTCACTACTCCCGAAGTTACTTTGATTTTGGTGCACGTGAGAATATTTTTAAAACAAGTCAAATGAGTGTAAGTATCAAGATTTTTTTGCGATCAGATTCTTAGAAATCTTAGTTCCAATTGAAACAAAAACTAGCACGATTAACAATCATCAGTACATATAAGGTATTAGTCTAATCTGTGTTGGGAGTATAATTTGTCAAGAACAGAGAGGTACTATTGGGCCTGGTCCACAATGTTGTCCTTTCAGCCCGTTTGAACTTAAGCAGGGGGCCGACGAATCCGATGGTTGAGATCTGAGACGGCAAGACGGGTCCACCATTTGCTTCCTTGGACACGTCGATGGGCCTGGCGGAGCCAACTCGTGTTGCGTAAGCGTCAATGATGACTAGGAGGCACAGGGTGCGCGGCCTGGCCAACCATCATTCTGTCTATATCATGGTGCTTCTATCTTCCCTCCGTGTTCTAATTCCTTTTGGTGGTTATTTCCTACTAGTCTGCATTCATCCAGTCTCTGCTATGTGAACTCGTGATATAAGCCGGCATATATATGGTCCATAACATAATAACATGAAAAAGGGGGGATTTCTTACATATCACTTTACAAAAAAAAAAGGCCACTAGGGTAAGCTGCTTGATTGCCAGTAGTACACATTTCCGCTAGCAAATCCTTACTGCATTTTATACTATTTTGTTAACCTCCGCTCAGTAGAGATCTGTTACGTGTGTACAAAACATTTGGTCCATGTATTACACTTGAAATGCAAGTATGACATCTGACAATGTTTCCCTATACACCACCTAGTTATTTAGAACAAATAAATATTTGTAGATATTAAATTTTGTTATACTTGCAATACAAGGATGTCATGTGACAATGTTTCCCCGTACACAACCTAGTTATTTAGCACAAATATATATTTGTAGACATTAAATTTAGTCATCGTGTACTGGGAAATGTGCGGGCATTTTTTTTAGAAAATCTTATGTATTTTTTAAGGCAGATTATTTTCTAAAAAGCAGTTGGAAATCCCACAACATGTTTTATTTTTAAATAATAAAAACCTCAGATTCTCGTCTACGAGGACTTGAAACCGGATGGCTGGGGTTTACATCCATTCTCCTAACCAAGTGAACATGGCTCACATTTTTTTCGCAGCCGAAATAAAGATAGCTCTAGTACTAATGGAATGACAAAGAAGAAACTCAAAACAGTAAGTTAGTAGCAATATGAACTGAACTCTTTATATATGACTGGTCTCTAACATAAATGGGAACATGAACTGCAGTTCCATACATATAGGGTAGATAATTACTTGTAGTCCCTCGTATTTGGCAAGAATTTTAATGCAACAACAATAATTGTTTTTGTAAACACCAAGTATATCTCGTGCACGCACAATTAATGATGTGTGTATCACCTCGCACATTGACTAACATACCGCCTATTAAAGAGTAGAGTCACAGAGTTTCAAGATTGACAAAGTTAACATCATCGAAATCATCACCTCCTAGAGAAAGATAATAAGCCTTGATAAATGACGAAACATACCATAAATGAATCTTGGAGGAGTTTCATCTCTCGTGGACGTAGGATACAACCATCCTCTACTAGGCATATGGATGACTCTCTAGCAGCTTGAGCTTTGCTAATAATGCATGTAGAATACATGTGGGTCCTACTACATGAGAGCCCTATCTAGTACTCCCTCCGTATCAAATTATATGTCGCTGGGGGTTCGTAGACCAATTTCCGTCACGTTAGGCGAATTTTACGTTTTCCAGTTTTACCCTCCCACTCGAGTCCACTCTCTCTCGCTCCCGTCGCTCTCACGCGCTCTTGATCCTGTCGTCGAACCGTAGTAGCTAGGGAAGTAAGGATGACAATGCAATGAACCGTACGCTGTTTTTTCTCTATATAGGGGAAGTAAGGATGCATCATATGACGGGGACGAAATGACAAAATGTACTTCAATGTGGCAGAAACAACAGTAGCACGGTAATCATGCAACTAGTGCCTAACCTAACTGCCCAAGTTGGCAAGTGGACGCCTGTCATGATATATATGGATCTAAAATAGTTCAAACTTATTAATTGGCTATCTGGAACCTAGGTGTAAACTCATGTTAACCACAGTCGATCACGACTATATACATTGGGCCGGGCATGACAAGCACGTAAGCCAGTTTTTTCATGTTAACTGTGAGGACTACATTGTGCATGACAAGCACGTAAGCTAGTTTTTCAGCGCGCCCACGTCTCATCTGTCGGGTGTCGCCTCCCTTAATTAACGACCCCTGATATGGATCGATCAATATCTAGATTCGTACATATGCATATGCACGATTGGATTTCTCTTCCGCCATGATTTGGCCATTTGACTGTTCACGCACATATAAGCTACATTGCATGTTGCAATTTGCGGCTTGCGATCGAGAAGCTCATCTGCTTGTCGCTAAGTACGGCAAATGGAAAGAATATATTCCCATCCGTCGGAGAAACAGTCCCGGCGATAGCTCGGTCCCTAGTTAGACATCACAGATCGATCAGCGACTGCAGATTAAGGATATGTTTTGACTATTCTAACCAAAGGTTAGAGCATTAATTAACCTTTAATTTTCACACAAAAAATGTTATTTTTTCAACAAAAGGTGCTTTATTAAACTCGAATTCCACGTCAAAATGATACAAATAGGAGCTCACCCGGCCTCGGCTCAACAGGATGAGCCACAAAGAAAGAAGAGAAGTATATAGAAAAAATAAAGAAATAAAAGGGCAAAATAAATAGGTGCAGCATGGCCATCTCAATGAGTAGTAGACTATGCCACCATCACATGTGGTGAGAACATTTCCAGATGCCTGTATGGAGGTGATGGGCCGATCCGAAAACTATGCCGCCACCCACTGTGGGTAAAAATAACTTTCGCCACTTGCTTCAACCGTGAGTACCTCCTCCACAAAATAGCGCACGGTGTGCCTGTTTCTGAAAAATAGATAACGCCCGGTGCACATTGAAAAATAACAAGGAGAGGATATGAATGTTTAGTTAGCATTAGAAAACCGAATAATTTCTGCATATGCATAGCAACCATATTAAGGAAATCGCTCCTGCCGCTAGGAGGATTCCATGCCTGTGCTTTATACCTCGCAAAAAGATGTCGAAAAATGTTATTCACCCCAAAAAAGAAACTTTTACTAGAAAATATTAGAGCATTAGCAATTCAAACGACACATAAAATCATTGCGGCCACCAGTCTGACCTAATATGGCTCGTTGGCTGCTCCGGGCGGAGAGGAAGGGGAGGCGCGGCTACCGGTGAGAATCGAGCCGACCTCGGTTATGGCGGATGATAGTGGCGTTTATGCGTCGTTACCCTGATGAAGACATTGTCGTTACCACAGATACGAATTACACCCAGCTTCTATTAGGTAGGGAATTTTAGTCCTCCGGCCTCTTCATCAATCATGGATGCATATACAGCTAGCTTAGGCATGACTAGTCTGCCGACGTACGTGTTAGACATTATGAATTACTCCCTCCGTTCCTAAATATAAGATGTTTAGACTTTATCCATATACGCATGTAAACAAATGTATCTAGACACGTTTCATGTCTATGTTCACTCATTTGTTGTGTATGTATCTAGAACATATGTAACATCTTACCCCATGCATTACTACACCAGGCTTTGCAACACCGAAGAGACTGGATCGATCCATCTCGATCGGCCGACGGTCGACGGAGGGTCCCGTCCCGCGCGCCGGCCGGCCGCTTCTTCGATCTCAAGCGGTTCCGGCACATCGGCCGGTCGATCAGAGGCTCAGAGCTAGCCAGTACATGTTCCGGCCTAGCTAATTAATCAAGCTATCACCATTACAAAGTGCACGCATGAACAGAACAGTGCCGCCGCACACATGCATCCAAGCTGCAAGCGCCCATCTTGAACCAAATTGGCAACGATTGTACCACCCTGCACAGTCGCATTCCTCAAGTTGTACCGGTGTCGGGCTAATATTCGAGCTCGACACCGCCCGCGGATTGAGCCCCTTGCATGTGCGCGCGGGACATGCACGGACGATCAGTGTACGGTGGACGGCCGGGGGTGGAGAAGAATAAGACGGAGGGCGGTGGCGTACAAACGCAAGGGAGCGAGGGAGGACCCTAGCTCCGTTCCGTTGCCCGGCCGGCGACAAGGGGATGGATGCCGGGAGCGGAACAGCGCGGGGACGCTAGCTAGCCGGACTTACTTGTCCGCTCCTGTAGGAAAGCAACCAGGCGCTGTAGCAAGCGCCCCACATCTGTAGAGCTAGACCCGCCGCTAGGGTGGGAGGCTCTCACGGGCGGGCGCCCATGCAGCTTGTACGGCCGACGCTCGAACCGTCGCAACCCTAGCTACTGGACCGGCCCGGTCCATGCGCTACATAGCTACTACTACCATGATGAAGTTGGTGACTTGAATGAAGCGCTGCTTTGGGATGAAAATATTGAGATCGGCGACTCGTCATCATCGGTGTACGTGCGACGGACCCATTTTAAATATTTCGTTTAAGAGTTGTGTGCGTTTTTTGGTCATTTGCATAGGGTTGTGATAGATTTGTGGAGATACCATCGCGAGGGTCTCGGTTTTTTTTTTTTGCCGGCTTGTTCGACATTGATAACTAGTTTTACTTGGCATTGCGGATTATTATCTAATATTACATGGTTGTGTGCATCTACTGGTGGATAGGCCGAAGGTTATCCTCTTTAACAATGAAAAAGAATTAGTCCTACAACTCCATGCATGTATGATTTAGTTTTTCATATCTTTAGTAACCTTCGAAGCACAGTTTATCCTTCTTGAACTGACCGGGAGGGTAACTGATTTGCCATGAGACAAGATAGTTTAGGGTTTAAGTGAGCCTGAAAATAGCTTGAAAAGGTAAGCCAACCAAACACATAATTTGAGAAGCGAGAACATGGATATTTGCCACGAGAGGATCAATGTTCTTCCTGAGATATGTTCTTTCTTGCCTTGATGATATCCTTGCCCCATCTCTGGCTATGTTATTCACACATCTACTTGCATGATTGCACTACCCATATGTCACGATGAAGTAGGACGATAGTATACACCGCGAAGCCAAAAAATCACATGTGTGCGTGCAGTGATGTGCAATTGTTTGCAAGGATCGATCTTTCTTCAAGTGTATCATATTGTGTGCTCTTGGTATGGAATTATGTTTTTCATAACATGAGGAGCTAACTGATTTATATTATACCTCTTGGGCTAGCACATTCGAAAGACCAGCATGGAGATTTGAAGATTGATGATGTCGCCACATGCGTCTCGCTGTTGACGGGCACGTCATCTGCACTCGCCCGACTGATTCATGTAAGAAATCAAGGTAAATGCAAGCACCCTGCCAAGTTTAGGAGTTGAATCTAGATAGGCTGATTACATCACAAGAAACCTAACGAATGGTACACTCAGTTCTCAGGAGGATAGCCCTCATGGTCTTATGGAGCATCATCTATGTCATGTGGCAAGAACATCTACAGTGGCATGTGGCCTACAATCGGCATGCCGCTGCCATCATATTCCAATCGGCAGTAATCGCTTAAGGCTTCGTTGTCTTTTCCTCAATTTTCTTTAAATATTTCAGTACCTTTTGCTTGTGGCGGCAGAATAATGTGCATGTTTCCCCCAATAAAATGTAAGCTAGCACTCCATGGATGCATGCATCAGCCTCCTAGCTACGACTGTGCCATCCATGGTGTACAGTAATGGGAAATTATGATATGCAAGACCACCAAGCAAGAGCATCTTATACTGGCTATCTATCTATATATAGTATAAACTAGAAGGGTAGGCGCGCGCTTTGCTGCGCGGATATTTCTGTTTGGTCATATGTTCAAAGCTAGGTGCATTGGTTTGCCGTGATGCAAACTGGACAAAACCTGCTCCAGGTTTGCGCAAGCTGAACTTTGACGCTGGTTTCTCTGAAGAAACTAACACTGGCTCATGGGGAACCATTTTGCGAGATAAAATGGGAAGGCCCCTCCTATCTGCCTGGGACGAACTGAACACTGCCCAATTGTTGAGATCGATGAAGCAATTGCAGGTATCCTGAGTATCAAAACCGTTTTACCTGTGTGTCAAACCTGTGCAAGTCGAAAACGATTGTGCGGCAGTTATCAATGTTGGACTGATTTGTGACATAAAGGAGTTGCTAAGGATGACACCTGGTTTTGTAATCTCAAAAGTGGAGCGAGCAAACAAATCTGTTGCCCACGAGTTAGCTAAGCTAGGGCGTTCTGTTAGTGATTTTGTTATGTCTGATTTAGCTCTGACCTGTGTGTCTGATCGGATAAAACGTGAATGTAATGAGTGTAACTCTGTTCCGGGTTCTATTAAATGAAAGAAGTAATTTTCACAAAAAAGCTAGTTGCATTGGCGGCATCGCCCTCATTTAGACTATCCGACTAACATATGAGAGATAAAATGATGAATGTCATCATAATTTTTTTCGAGAAAAACAAGAATGACATCATATTAGTGTCTAAGCTTAATAATGCATGTATTTTTAAAGGAAAAATTACATCAATTCGAGCTTCACAGCTTTACACATGCCTCAGTGTGTATGCACGCCATTGACACAGAGGCGCGATTAGCAGCCATTTCAACTGCAGATGTTCACAAAATATATGCTTCCAAAAGCATCATTTCATAGATCATGCTAAGGAAGTCATAGACCTCTGTTAGTGGGAGCCAAGTCCTGGGACATGTCTACTTATGGGACGACTTGCAGATGTAGTTTGGGTTCATTAAAATTTGACTACTCTATGAAAATTATATTACCAAAGCAAACATAGAGCACTCATATTTCATTACACATCCTGAAGCTCCTGGTACACCAACTCTTTTGCCTGTAACTTACATTCACATATATTATTCTAAGTGAAAATATGGACTTCTCTGTCTCAAATACAGAAATAAAACACACACCTTTTGGTCCTCTAATGGTCACCAGATTTTTGCTGCACTTATTGCATCTATTAATCATCAATGTTTTCTCGAGCCATCTAAGGAATCAATATTAGAAAGTAGAATGATTAACTTATTTCACCTACTATTTATGTTGTAAATTTTAAGCACAATGATCTAGACCGTGAGCAAGAAACACAAACCTACCAAAGCACTTCCCTGTTGTGTCGACGCTCAAACACATGAACTAAACCTGCCAGCCACAACAGTTCTCCCAGGAGTGGTCGTCATAATATCTCCTGAAAATGACGCCACGACACCAACGAATTACCATCAAGTCAAGAACCATCGAAGTCTTAAGATAGAAATTTCTTAACCCCATAGCTCATTATTTCTATCATAAAGAACATATGTAGTAAGATAGAAAATGAAATTTAGACCAACACAGGAGATAGCATAAACTAAGAAGAAACTTAGTTATGGACTGTCAATTGACCAATCAACCTATAGGAGGCACAAACATACAAAACCAAGCTCAAAATGTCTTCACCGCCTCAATTGTGGAGTTGGTGGGTCTATATTTAATGGAAATATGGCACAAAGCTAAGATAAAACATCCATTCGAGTTCAATTTGAATTGATCAGCTACCGTGTGACGCATCATCCATGCATATATAATTCATGTTTGTATTAGACGAACATGGAATCGAAAGAAAACACTGCTCCTATTGGAGTACTCATTTTCTTCAGTGGTCGACATGAGCAGCTCTCAAGAAACATATATCTCTTTACAGTTACCTAGCAATCAACCAAGTACTTCCAAATATCTAGCAAAATGAACTGCATACAACTTGACCTGCCTCAAGTCTAACCAAAACACTACGGGAAAGCCACGCTACGCCGACGGCCGTCCTGTACGCCGACGGCCAAATGTCGGGGCCGTCGGCGTACAGTACGAGCTAGGGCAGACGACAACAAAGCCGTCGGCGTACGCAGAGCCGTCGGCGTAGCCTTAACTTCGCCGACGGTACCCCGTCGGCGTACTATAGGGCATCGTGACGGAACGAAGCCGGCCGTCCAGCAACGCTGATACGCCGACGGCACAGCCGTCGGCATTTTGTTTTTCCTTTTTTTATTTATTTCGTATATAATATTTATTTCATTATTTCTCTAAATAATATTTAATGTAGTTGTAATTTATATATATATTGGACCTATAATTGCCCTCCCAATTTCAGTATACCAGACCCGTAAAATTTTTTGGTTAAAATTTTTTAGTCCAAGCAAAAAAGTCCACTAGCCTACCCCCTTCGACGCACGTCTATGGGGGTAGACAAAAAAGTTAGGGTTTTTCCAGCGGATTCAGGGTTTCGCCGAAGCGGGGCCCCGGAGCATCGGAACCCCACCAAAACCTAGGTTGATCCATACCATAGGTATACAAGTGTGTTGTGTGTTGTAAACGTGCAATATCCTACCCCGGGGTGTGACCGGCTTCACCGGCTTCACTTCCTCTCTAGTGACATTCTGCACTTAGAGGCGAAAACTCCCCTTTCGGGCGAACCGGATGGAATCTTGTGTTGACTTGGGGTAGACTTTGGTTTATAACCTTTCTATGGCCTAACCTAACACAAGCAAGCAAAAAAGTCCACTGGCCTACCCCTTCGACGCACGTCTATGGGGGTAGCCAAAAAAGTTAGGGTTTTTACAGCGGATTCAGGGTTTCGCGGAAGCGGGGCCCCGGAGCGTCGGAACCCCAACAAAACCTAGGTTGATCCATACCATAGGTATACAAGTGGGTTGTGTGTTGTAAACGTGCAATATCCTACCCCGGGGTGTGACCGGCTTCACCGGCTTCACTTCCTCTCTAGTGACATTCTGCACTTAGAGGTGAAAACTCCCCTTTCGGGCGAACCGGATGGAATCTTGTGTTGACTTGGGGTAGACTTTGGTTTATAACCTTCCTATGGCCTAACCTAACACAAGCAAGCAAAAAAGTCCACTGGCCTACCCCCTTTCGACGTACGTCTATGGGGGTAGACGAAAAAATTAGGGTTTTTACAGCGGATTCAGGGTTTCGCCGAAGCGGGGCCCCGGAGCGTCGGAACCCCACCAAAACCGAGGTTGTGCCATACCATATGTATACAAGTGTGTTGTGTGTTGTAAACGTGCTATATCCTACCCCGGGGTGTGACCGGCTTCACCGGCTTCACTTTCTCTCTAGTGACATTCTGCACTTAGAGGTGAAAACTCCCCTTTCGGACGAACCGGGTGGAACATTGTGTTGATTTGGCGTAGACTTTGGTTTCTCACCTTCCTATGGCCTAACCTAACACAACCAAGCAGAAAAGTCCACTGGCCTACCCCCTTTCGACGCACGTCTATGGGGGTAGACGAAAACGTTAGGGTTTTCCCAGCGGATTCAGGGTTTCGCCGAAGCGGGGCCCCGGAGCATCGGAACCCCACCAAAACCAGGTTGTGCCATACCATATGTATACAAGTGTGTTGTGTGTTGTAAACGTGCAATATCCTACCCGGGGTGCGACCGGCTTCACCGGCTTCACTTCTCTCTAGTGACATTCTGCACTTAGAGGTGAAAACTCCCCTTTCGGGCGAACCGGATGGAATCTTGTGTTGACTTGGGGTAGACTTTGGTTTATAACCTTCCTATGGCCTAACCTAACACAACCAAGCAGAAAAGTCCACTGGCCTACCCCCTTTCGACGCACGTCTATGGGGGTAGACGAAAAAGTTAGGGTTTTTACAGCGGATTCAGGGTTTCGCCGAAGCGGGGCCCCGGAGCGTCGGAACCCCACCAAAACCGAGGTTGTGCCATACCATATGTATACAAGTGTGTTGTGTGTTGTAAACGTGCAATATCCTACCCGGGGTGTGACCGGCTTCACTTTCTCTCTTGTGACATTCTGCACTTAGAGGTGAAAACTCCCCTTTCGGGCGAACCGGATGGAATCTTGTGTTGACTTGGGGTAGACTTTGGTTTATAACCTTCCTATGGCCTAACCTAACACAACCAAGCAGAAAAGTCCACTGGCCTACCCCCTTTCGACGCACGTCTATGGGGGTAGACGAAAACGTTAGGGTTTTTACAGCGGATTCAGGGTTTCGCCGAAGCGGGGCCCCGGAGCGTCGGAACCCCACCAAAACCGAGGTTGTGCCATACCATATGTATACAAGTGTGTTGTGTGTTGTAAACGTGCAATATCCTACCCCGGGGTGTGACCGGCTTCACCGGCTTCACTTTCTCTCTAGTGACATTCTGCACTTAGAGGTGAAAACTCCCCTTTCGGGCGAACCGGATGGAATCTTGTGTTGACTTGGGGTAGACTTTGGTTTATAACCTTCCTATGGCCTAACCTAACACAAGCAAGCAGAAAAGTCCACTGGCCTACCCCCTTTCGACGCACGTCTATGGGGGTAGACGAAAAAGTTAGGGTTTTTACAGCGGATTCAGGGTTTCGCCGAAGCGGGGCCCCGGAGCGTCGGAACCCCACCAAAACCGAGGTTGTGCCATACCATATGTATACAAGTGTGTTGTGTGTTGTAAACGTGCAATATCCTACCCCGGGGTGTGACCGGCTTCACCGGCTTCACTTTCTCTCTAGTGACATTCTGCACTTAGAGGTGAAAACTCCCCTTTCGGACGAACCGGGTGGAACATTGTGTTGATTTGGGGTAGACTTTGGTTTCTCACCTTCCTATGGCCTAACCTAACACAACCAAGCAGAAAAGTCCACTGGCCTACCCCCTTTCGACGCACGTCTATGGGGGTAGACGAAAAAGTTAGGGTTTTCCAGCGGATTCAGGGTTTCGCCGAAGCGGGGCCCCGGAGCGTCGGAACCCCACCAAAACCTAGGTTGTGCCATACCATATGTATACAAGTGTGTTGTGTGTTGTAAACGTGCTATATCCTACCCCGGGGTGTGACCGGCTTCACCGGCTTCACTTTCTCTCTAGTGACATTCTGCACTTAGAGGTGAAAACTCCCCTTTCGGGCGAACCGGATGGAATCTTGTGTTGACTTGGGGTAGACTTTGGTTTATAACCTTCCTATGGCCTAACCTAACACAAGCAAGCAAAAAAGTCCACTGGCCGACCCCCTTTCGACGCACGTCTATGGGGGTAGACGAAAAAGTTAGGGTTTTTACAGCGGATTCAGGGTTTCGCCGAAGCGGGGCCCCGGAGCGTCGGAACCCCACCAAAACCGAGGTTGTGCCATACCATATGTATACAAGTGTGTTGTGTGTTGTAAACGTGCAATATCCTACCCCTGGGTGTGACCGGCTTCACCGGCTTCACTTTCTCTCTAGTGACATTCTGCACTTAGAGGTGAAAACTCCCCTTTCGGACGAACCGGGTGGAACATTGTGTTGATTTGGGGTAGACTTTGGTTTCTCACCTTCCTATGGCCTAACCTAACACAACCAAGCAGAAAAGTCCACTGGCCTACCCCCTTTCGACGCACGTCTATGGGGGTAGACGAAAACGTTAGGGTTTTCCCAGCGGATTCGGGGTTTCGCCGAAGCGGGGCATCGGAGCATCGGAACCCCACCAAAACCTAGGTTGTGCCATGCCATATGTATACAAGTTTATTGTGTGTTGTAAATGTGCAATATCCTACTCCGGGGTGTGACCGGCTTCTCCGACTTCAGTTTCTCTCTAGTGAGTTTCTGCACTTAGAGGTGAAAACTCCCCTTTCGGACGAACCGGGTGGAACATTGTGTTGATTTGGGGTAGACTTTGGTTTCTCACCTTCCTATGGCCTAAGCTAACACAACCAAGCAGAAAAGTCCACTGGCCTACCCCCTTTCGACGCACGTCTATGGGGGTAGACGAAAACGTTAGGGTTTTCCCAGCGGATTCGGGGTTTCGCCGAAGCGGGGCATCGGAGCGTCGGAACCCCGTCAAAACCAAGGTTGTACCATACCATATGTATACAAGTGTGTTGTGTGTTGTAAAATGTCCAAGCTCGGGGGTAGATATGCGGGTCCTACCGGACTACGGGCGCAATAAAACCGGATAGCTAAAGTGTCGGAATCACTCAAAAAATTGTGTGGTCATACGATATAATAAAATAAATTATAATAAAACTCTACAAATTTATAATGTAATAAATTCTAATGATTTACAATATTAAAATTAAATAAAAAAAGGAAAAACCCAACGCCGACGGCATTGCCGTCGGCGTAGGTCCACCACCTTATCCACCACAGATATCCTATCGCGCCCGCTGCCCAGCCACTCCGTCACTCCACCTTATCCACCCAGCCACGCTGCCCATCTCCGCCACTCCGTCGCCGGCCAGGCTGCTGCCGCTCCGTCGCCTCCTGCCGCTCCGTCGCCAAGGTCCGTCGCCTCTCGCGCCGTGCCAAGCTCCGTCGCCTCCTGCCGCTCCATCGCCGGCCAGGCCTCCTCGACTCCTCCCCGCGCCGCTCGTGGTGCCCCGGTGCGCCGCCGGCGCCGCCCCTCTGCTGAGCCCCTCCACGGTTAGTCCCTCCGCCCCCGCCGTCGCTTGCCCACCCCCGCCGCCGCCCCTCTAGTTCTTCTCCAATTCCGGGAGCTGCCGTCGGCAGCCGCTGCCCCCTCCCCTATCCCCCCCACCGGCCGCCACTGCCCTCTCAGCTCCCCCACAAGTCCACCGCGGCGACGGCGCTACCAGGCGCACCAACCAGAGCAGGAGCACGCATGCAGCACTAGCTGCAGCAGTCAGCAGGCCACTGCACCCAATTTTGTTTAGTGCTCCAATTTTGTAGCTAAATTGGGGAATGTTCAAACTAGGTCATGCAAAAAGAGCTGTTCTTTGACTCTAATTTTGCATCTAAATTTGGAGGACCTTATACATATATTAATGTTAGAAATGTATTTTGTTGACAAAATCAATCTAATTCTATATGTTTCTGAAAATGGTAAAAAATTAAGCTCGTTGTTGTGGTATCATTTGTTGTCGATTCCAGCCTCGGGCAATTTGATTATGTTTAGGAAAGCGTCGTTTAGGTAGATTGAAATGATACTTAAATAAGCCAATAATAATGCAAAAGAATGAAGGCAATTTGATTAACCAAAGATACTGCTAAAACTTAATATGTCAAATAGTTACAATGATTTTGGTGTAGCAATTAACATTCTTTATTTTGTTTCTCGTGCAGGAGTATGTGTGGAGGTGAGAGTGGGGATTGTAGACGGAGGGTGTCGGCGGAAGATCTTCGCCGTCGATCACGCTTCGAGGGTAAGAAATCGATGTTGTCAAATACTTTTATCTATGCTTCCTTGACTAACCCGTGTATCAAATGCTTTTGCTTAACTAAGTATCATGTCGGAGCCGGAGCGAAAGTTTCGTGGTGTTCATCGGAGACACACGAAGATCCCGACTTGGGCAGCTCAGATCACAGTGGATCACAGGAAGATCCAGCTTGGTACTTTCAGGTGCCCGTGGCAGGCGGCCCGCGCCTACGACTGCGCGGCGGTCCAGCACTTTGGGGCGAGAGCGATCCTCAACTTTGAGGATGAGCGGCGCGTGGCGCATTTGTTAGCGCCAGATGGCATGAGGATCGCGACGAGGGCCGAGGAGAGGGAACACCGACAGGCAGAGAGGCTGCTCAGGGCGCGCCACCAGCGCGAGGAGGATGACCCCTTGGTCAAGGATCTCCTCCTTGATCCCCAGGTGATGGCGGTCCAGTACCAGGTCTTCAGCGAGAGCCGGCAGCAGCGCGGGCAGGGCGAGGCCGGCCCCTCCGGCACGCAGCAGCAGGGCGAGGATTCTAGCAGCAGCCTGTCCTCTTCGTGGGACCGCTTGGACGACGTCACTGACACCGGCGCGAGTCGAGTTTAGGATGTCTATCATCCTACTTGTCGTACTACTAGACTTATCTTGCTACCTGTTGTACTGCTAGACTTATCATGCATGCTACCTATGTATTATTGTGCTACTTGTCTATATGTGTTATGTTTAGCTAATATGGTTACATCGTTCTATGGTTTCTTCTGTTTTATGTTTAATTATTAGGTAAAATGGACGGATATTTGCTTATATATTTCGATTGTTTGTACTTTTTAGATGACGTAGCTTCCCGCCAGCCAGCATCGTCGGCCCGCGCATCGTCGCGGCTTCTCCAGATTAGGAGGGGCCGCCTCGGTGCCCTTTGTGTTGTCGCCCTCTTCCGGACCACGTCCTCGACCTTCTCCGGCCACCGATCACGCTTCGAGGGTATAAATCTTTCGCCTCTCTTGCTGCATAGATTTATTTTGGTCTAGATCACCAAGTCAGTCGCGTAACCCGAGTCAGATCCCATACGGAAGGGTTACAAATTTATAAATATGCAGGATTGTCCATCTTTGCATATTTATAACTGTAACACTTCCGGGTTGTCCTGTTGGACAGTCCGAGTACGTGTAGATCGGGTCGTGTTCCATGTTCTACTCCTTCCTGCGAGGAGGTTCCAATATACAACACTCGTGATAGTGATGTTGATAGTGATGATGAGAACCCAGGACTTAACTATGAGAGTGATGATTAGGGGTGAGGGTCTTTTATGTCATTTTCCGTACTATTTACTTTTCAACATGCTTAGTCTTTCAACATGCTTCTTCTTAATTGCATTACGTCTTTATTCTTATTTAGTACATTTTTCAACATGCTTAAAAGTTTATCCTTTCTCAATGCAGGTCGGTCGCCTATTCTCACGCTGTCAGAAATGGGTACCTCGGGCTCTCGGGAGGTGTAGGATGTGTCCGGGTGTAGCGTGTGTGAATTCAAACTATGTTTGTGTCATTTTTGAGTTTGTATGGATGTTTGTATGAATTCGAAACATGTTTGTGCCATTTTGGATATCTATGTGATGTTTATGTGATGTTCCTGTCATGTTTTATAATGTGTGCAATTTTAATTATATTTAAATTGTGCTAGAAACCAGCAGCGCAAAAACTGGAATTATGGTCAAAGCTATGCCATCGGCGTAGAGTCCTCACAGCCTCACAGGACGATGACACGTCGCCCTGAAATGACCAATGGTCATGTATACGCCGACGACCGTGCCGTCGGCGTATATTCACAGAGGCACCAGATCACCCCCACGTGGCTAGCTAGGCCGACGGCGCAGACGGAGACGGACGTCCTCCGTTTGTGGGTCCCACTGCAACGGTACGCCGACGGCAATCTGGCTACGCCGACAGCTCTCTACGCCGACGAAGTTACGCGGACGGCTGCCGTCGGCGTAGGCGCCGACGGCGACTGGTCCTACGCCGACGGCTTCCGGCCGTCGGCGTAGCGTCTGTTTCCCATAGTGAAAGGACTAACACACATTAATCTGATTATATAATTTTTCAAATGCAATTTGTAGATCATTAGTTACATGGCATTGGAGTATCGTAGAATTGCAATCGTTCTAGCAAAAGTACAATCAACGAAGCCATGCGTCTCTCCTCTAACGGTCTTAGCCTAACTTGATAACCAGTAGAACCATATCCAGGCAGGAAAGGAAGATACTAACACACCAACATTATGAAACTTTATAGAGCTGTATTATCAACTTCTGGATAGAGCAATAGAAAACATTTCAACAAAAAAAAATGACATGTGATGCCTTTGACGTCACCGTCACATAGTTCAACTCTCTTCACCTCTAGTTATTACAGCTCTTACACTTAGATCGTGACACTTAAAGGCTAAACTATATGATTCCTTTGTAATGACAGAACAGTGTTATAGCTTACCTCTGAGGAGGAAATTATAAGTGAGGCTTTCCTCCACGAGTAAGTTTTTCATGCTGCATGAAACTGATACTCTTGTAAACTTAGTATTCAGAATATAAAAAAGCAAATTATATTGCCATGTTTCTTTGTTTGAGACAAATTGTTCTTCCATTTAGTGCTCAAGCTAAACTTGTCGTTCTTGCACCTTCATATATTTTGCGCATTATGCAATCTTAGGCTTTGTTTTGAACAAACATGATTCTTGTAGTAAATTAATCGGAACCCCATACAGAATTAGAGTGAATGTTTCCTCTTCTACAAAATCCCTATGTTTCAAAAGGGAATAACAAACAGTGAAATAATCTTGGTACTCCTAGTTCCTAAGAAAAATATAAGTAAGTCTAAATAAAGAAGTTTCTTGAGTCGCTGAGAAACCACTTTTGACGGATAACTGCAATACTTTTCCATAAAATAGAAATCATAACTATATATTTTTTCAAGAAATCGTCATAGCTATATATGAGATTCCTACTTTTAGGCTTTTAATCTAAAGATGTCCAGCTAAAACCGCCAACCACGGAAGGCGCCAGGATTCAGCATCATCCTCCCTCTCCTTCCCAAACCATTTGAACATCAAAAGATCAAAAACATCACAACATTCAAAGGTGCTAATCACATTGCAAGACACGCAGATTGATCCAAAGAAACAAGAGAAGGATGGAAATAAAAGAGTAGTGCACGGAGCAGCAGCTAGACACAATCTGCATGGATAAATAAAATATAAAGTTTGATGGAACAATTTTTGCCACAGGTTCACAAATTTAATACCGCTAGACAGCACCGACCACCATAGTTCATATAATCATACTGATCAAACCTACTTCCCTACACCTTGCTGCAACCTAATGCCTAAACACTAAAATATATCTTAGCTGTGATTACCGGATCTTGTTCAAGTATAGCTTATTAATGTGATAGAGAAAATATACTAAAAGGGGAAATCCCCGTTTGTGTCCTCAGCTGAAATGCTGGATGTCGACGGGATAATCACCCTCAATTCTCAAACAGTAAATATCTAAATACAATTCTCAATTTTACAGCAAATTATTGTATTCGAGTGGTCTTAGAGCAAATTATTAACTAAATTACTCAGAGCTAAACACAGCAGTAGGCAGTAGCACAATCTGCACAAAAGTACAGAAGAGCAGAACCAAAGCAAGGCAGAGGAAGGTCCTTACATTGCAAGGTACATCCGTACAGGAGAAGGAGAAGAATCGAACGCCTGGGGCTGAGCAGTAGCACAGGCTGCCGTACACCGTGTCGCTAGCCGCGTCGCCGCTCTCCACCCTCTAGGGACCGTGGCTTCGGCCGTCGACAGTCCGCTGGTGGTGGTGCGGCGGCCTGGCCGTAACGGGGACGGAGATGCGCGGCAGCCCGAGTCGGAGATGCGCCGGCGGTGGGCCGAATCGAAGACGTGGCGGCGCGGCGGCGGCCCAGGTCGGAGATGCTCAAATGCGGCCAGGACGGAGGTAGACCGAGGCGAGGTTGACGGTGAGGATGCCGGCGACGGGTGGAGATGTGGTGGCGGCGCGGCGCCCGTCCCTGCTCTACGGCGCGTGGAGGCCAGGTAGGCACGAATCAATCTCGCGTGGAGATCTCTCTACGGCGCGGCCCCCGTCCCTGACCTCGCCGCCAGCCAAAGCCTTCCCCCATGCCGTCTTCCCCCATCTCTCTCTCTCTCTCTCTCTCTCTCTCTCTCTCTTCTTCTCGCGGCCAGCCTAGGCAGTGGAGCGGAGGGACGGCCGCCTCGGAGGTATGGGGATCGATCAATGGAGGGAGCTGAGGAGGCAGACGAATCGGAGCAAACAACTCGCCGCCATGGCGCCTCCGACCAGAAGAAACCAGACGGAGCTGGCAGCCCAAAGGCGGTGGAAGCCCACGCGGCCACCATCGACCGCTCGAAATCTAGAGATGGATGTTGCGGCTGGAAAACCTAGGCGGTGCTATGTCGCCAGAGGAGAAGGGGAAGAGAAGAACGGGCACTGTTCCACTTAGCGGTGGCAAGGGACGTAATATCGACGAACTCGTGGGGATAAAGAAGAGACAGCAAATTCATATGTCGCTGACCTGTGGGCCCATGCTGATTTCTGAGTCACTGATTTGCGGGCCCAAGCTGAGAATGAACCACATGCCTCCAATCCCAGGGAGCTTAGTTATGTTACTGATGCATACGTGTACGTACACCTCCTAATTAGCTCGCAGTACAGATGTATAAGAGATTAAGAGCTCGATCACTGATCGCTTTCACGCCACAGGCTACGCATCATTGCGCACGAGAGACCAAAGGTGTACAAACAAGAAGTGTCAAGGGGGGTTGAACAGCACGAGCTAGTTCCCAGTTGGGAGAAAGATTTGGATCGGCAGGGTTGTCATATAGCACTAGTAGAGAAGAAGGCAACAATACCGGTCTTATTGGGCCTTTAGTACCGGTTGTGCAACCGGTACTAAAAGGTCGGGACTAAACGGGTACCCCTTTAGTACCGGTTGTATATACAACCGGTGCTAAAGGCCCTCCACGTGGGCGAACCTGCGCGCGCGCAGCTGAGAACCTTTAGTATACCAACCGGTACTAAAGGTTCCTGTTTTTTTGCCCCCCGCTTATTTTTTCGGGGGGTTTAGGTTTTCAGTTTTTTTTCTTTTCGCTTATTTTTCGGGGTTTAGGGTTTCTGTTTTTTTCCTTTTCGCTCATTTTTTAGGCTTTCGGAGGAGATCACGTATAAAGTACTCACTACACATATAAAGTACTCATTACACATATAAAGTACTCTCGTTACATATAAAGTACTCATAATTACAATGGAGATCATCGCTAGCTAGTACGTGCATGGAGGGAGTCTATTTATCGACATAGTGGAATTCACCGAATTCATCTACGACATGTGTTGGAGGGATAACAACCCGGTATACCCAAGACAAGTAAAGAGGATGACCCAGCTGGAAGATCACTCGGCCAGAAGATCAGTCGGCCAGAGGATCAGTCGGCCAGAGCATGACCCAGCCAGAGGATCAGTCGGCCAGAGGATGACTCAGCCAGAAGATCAGTCGGCCAGAGGATGACTCAGCTTCAGGATAACCCAGCTTTGGAAGATGCCATAGAAGGAAGATTCTGGATAACCCGGAATCCTTGTACAAGTTGGACACAAGACTTGAAGATCACGAAGGACTAAGATTAGGACTTCGTATAACCCAGTTTTTACCTTGTACGACCAAGAAACCCGGACGTCTTTATAAGCCGATTCCTAGGTCATAGATAGACAGATTCAAGATAGAGAAGTCCCATAGGCCGAATAAGATAGACAAAATAGAGAGAGCTCCAGAGAGAGAGCTCCCACGTCGAGGTCCAAATAACCCGGCAATCATCGCCATTGGTGCACCATGTAACATATTATCATATAGTGATTTATAGCAGGATGTAGGGATCCTCCACCGAGAGGACCTGAACCTAGGTAAAAAACATCTTCTCCCTCGTAGAGCTAGACAAATCTCCTGAACACCAGAGTCGCCTTGCCCCAATCTCAAGTTACTTCGTGTAACATCTGCCGTGTTAACCCCACGACAGTTGGCGCCCACCGTGGGGCCTGCGGCCAAGTGTGTCCTCATCAAGGGAGAAGCGATGCGAGGGATGGAGAAAATCCGTCGACGAGATCATCAGCAACTAGCAAGAACATCGCATCGTCGATAATTTCAGGAAACCCGGAGACAGATTCGCTGGAGATCCCGCGGCCGACAAATTGTCAGCCAGCTCTACCAGTGTCAGCATAACCATCGAAGACCCGGCCGTGGGCCGGCTTTTACTTTTTTCGCAATCATCATCAACCGCCTGATCAGTTATACTAGATTGAAATATTCAGGCCGATAGGCTTTCCGTGATCTGAATCGCATCACACGGATTTTAGCAGAAGTTCCGCCACAAGCATCAGATTTCGGTCCGCTGTCCGAGTCGAGTTCCAGGTCAAATTGGCAACAGTGCATGGGAGTTCAAGAAACAGAGGTTATCGCTGGGTAGGACTCAGGAGCGCAGGACCCGAGGAGAAAAGGAAAAGGACGTGGACGTTGACTCGTACATGGTTCAGGGAAGTTGATTCAAAGAATCAAGGAGAAAGTAATATGCCCAGATTAGGATACGTGTGACAAGCAAGCGTGTGGTTCAGATTTCATCAAGCAAGGAAAGGAATAAAGCTGATGGCGATCGAATTCAACGAAGACCCGGACATCGTGTTTCAATCCGCAAGGGATACGAACGAGCGCGTCGAGCTGGACGTAGCTGGTGCCTATCCGGTTTGGTTTGCAATACGTATTAAAGCGGCAAGGAAAAAATAAGAGGTCGACAGCAGTCGGGTCAAGCCCCAATAAAAGAAAAGGAAAGGAAGAGTAATCGGATGGAACCAGCTAGTACTCAAAGGCCAACACGTTTTCAAGAAGAAAAGAAAAAACCGAGCTATCTGGAGAGTTGCCATGCATTGCATGCAAAGAGCTACTCACGTGTATCAGCTCTCTGTTTTGGAAAGAAGAAAAGAAAAAAAAAGAATTTGTGTGGTTGGTACCGTGGCCGGCTTCGCGAGTATATCGTGACCATCTACTACCGGCCACGGGCCGGCTTATGCGGCAACGATATCTTCTCCAACGGCGCAACCTCGTCGCAGCGCGAAGGTCCGCGCACCTCCACAACATCATCAACGCCAACAACATTCAGACAGCTAAGTCATGTTTATGATTAAGTTTCATATTTTATTATTCAGTCATTAAATAAAGTTGGCACATTTTTACCGATCGCTGTGTTGAAGACATGGATCCTACTTCTTAAAAGACGCATGTGATGATGTTCGGGTTACAAACACTGAACCCCACACGTGAAACATATTGGAGGACGATCCATGAAACATCTCTCAGCCTTTATATTGCTTAGCGATACCCGTGAGTGCTTCGCAAGCAGTGTTAAGCATTTATATGATCAATGGATTTATTAAAAGTCGGGTTATCTACAACTCGCAAATGGATTTATCAAAGTCGAGTTATTTATCGCTCGCAATGGATTTCTTAAAAATCGAGTTCTCTACAACTCGCAATGGATTTATTAAAAGTCGAGTTATTTATCGCTCGCAATTGATTTCTTAATAATAAGTGCGCCATTAAAGGTGCCAACATCTCGCTCCGGCTCTATTGTCGTCAGCAATTACCGTATTCTGGCTCATGCATTATCATCATATATTCACTATTCTTAGTCCGGCTTATGCATCAGTAACGCCAAGAGTGCTACGCAACTTCGGTTAGCGATGCCCAGGAGTGCTTTGCGATGAAATATAGTTTTGCCCAAGAGTGCTACACAATTTCGGTTAGTGATGCCCAAGAGTGCTTTGCAAAAAATCATATTAGCTTAGCCCAAGAGTGCTACACAACTTCAGTTAGTGATGCCCAAGAGTGCTTTGCAACAAAAAATTAGCTTAGCCCAAGAGTGCTACGCAACTTCGGTTAGCGCTGCCCAGGAGTGCTTCGCAATATTATAAATTTTAGGTCTTGGGGGCTGATCGCTTGAATAGCGCAGTTACAAACTCAAGACCCGGCAAATAAGCCACTTTGGTCATGGGGGCTAATTGCTTATGAAAAGGTACAGTTACAATCTCATGATCCGGCCAATTTTAGAGCCATTATTTTCTTGGTTATCTTACTATTGAGCTCGATGTGACTCGCATTTATATGGCCTGATTGCTCACCTGTAAATTCAATCAGTCATGAGGCCCACTGGGACTTGCCTGACCCTGTTTTTATCAGAGAAGTGGCGACAGAGATAATCCATGCGAAAGCCGGCTCATAGTTAAAGAAACCAAAAGGGTCATCTAAACCAAAAGGATCTGCAAAACGACATATCATGTTCATGAAAAAGCAAATCCTCAGGGTGCATGTACACCATCAGTATAATTATTTGTTTGTAAGTTACTAACTTATTTGGACTGATTATTATTCGACATCTTTGCCCAAAAGGAGTGCTAAGCAGATATATCCAATAGCAGTTGCCCTTGAGAGCACGCATAGAGACTTGATGTCCTATACTTGATTGCCCAAGAGAGCACGCATAGAGATTTTGGATCAGTGGGGTAATGTGGCAGAGTTAAGCGCTTACCTTTAGACATTGATCCAGGTCTTGGGGGCCCTTACTTGAATAGTTTGTAGCTGCAATCCTAAGACCGGGCTTTTATGCCACCAGTTATTTCTTGGTAATACTTGCCTATCAAGTTTGATGCGATTCACATTTTATGGCCTGATTGCACACCTGTCAATTTCAATCAACTATGATGCCTATATTGGGACTTAGTTTGACCCTGTTTTGCAGAGAGGAGGCAACAGAGAAAGTCATGTGAAATCCGACTGATAGATGCTAAAGATAAACCAAAAGGGTCATCTAAACCATGAAAGTATAGTTATTACATAAGAGAGAGTGTATCAAAAGTGCACAGACGCACTATCAAATTTAAAGTATTGATGAGCATATTACAATGCCCATGGGCCGAATGATTATTTTCTATGCAGGATAAGACAAAAGTTTATAACATGGCTCAAGAAGCCGGGTTATCAGTTTCCATCTCCTTTGAAGGAGGATCTTCAGCACTGGCCGGGTTATCATCAGGTTTCCTGGACTGGGACTGATGTTCAGCATGAATTGGCTCTCCTGGAATTTTTTCTGTATCATCAGTCGGCTTATCTATAGCAACTTATGTTGGAGTTGGAGCATGACTTGGAGCAGGGATTATTGGAGTGGAGGAGCTTGGAATGACAGCCTTTTTCTGTGCTGGATAATCTGGGAGAGTATTTCATCATGATGAGCAATATAATTCTGGGTTAAGAAGGAGGAGTGAAAGATGATAAGATGTCAGGCAACAATTTCAAGTATATGAGAAAAGCAATTCAGAAACAATTTCAGTCCACAACGGCAAGTAAGTCCGGTTGATATTATGCAAGAGGTAACGTAAGAGTACATTTATCCAAGTTCCGGATGACTGACAAGCAGATTACCCGGCACTTGGGGACTGCCATATTTTCAAAGTTATAGTTTGAGGATTGGGGCAATTTTTTTATTTTAAGTACCAGATGATTGTTGATAGATCACCCGGTACCTGGGGTGTATGGTAATTCAAAAGCGTACAATGTTGATGTCAGTTCAAAATCAAGTCCAGGTTATCATGAACTAATAACCCAGTATTTGGGGGTTACAGTATATGAAGAGGAAAGATTGAAAGAAGGTTAGATATCAGTCATAAATTTCAAATATATGAAGAGTATATCGGATACATGGGGACTGAAATATATTTCAATCGGAAATGGCAAGTAAGTCCAGTTGATAAAAAGTGAAAGAAGATATAAAGGTGCATTTGTACAAGTTCCGGATGACTGAAGAAGCAGATCACCGGCACTTGGGGACTGGTATGTTTTGAAAAGTTGCAGATTATAATTAAAGCAATTTCTCAAAGTTCCAGGTGATTGTAAACCGATCACCCGGAACTTGGGGGTTATGAGGATTTGAAAGTTTAAAGTTACATAAAGCTACAGAGATTGCAGTATTGGTAACAGATAATAGCATGTCCCAGGTTATCCTGGACTAATAACCCGGAACTTGGGGACTGGGGTATTTTGAAGTTTTTGAAGTTGAACAAAGATACATATTTACAAGTACCGAGTGACTGAGGACAGTTTACTCGATACTTGGGGACTAGGTTTGGTATGTAATATATGGAGAAAAGAGAGCAGGCCTTCAAAATTCATATTGCCATAATGTGGCGTCAAGGAAGCTTTGTCCTTATCAGTCGGATTCGGGGAGCAGAAGGCATTTCCACTTACATCTTATCAGTCAGATTCGGGGAGCAGAAGGCATTTCCACTTACATCTTATCAGTCGGATTTGGGGGAGCAGAAGGCATTTCCACTTCCATATTATCAGTCGGATTTGGCAGCAGGCACAGTATTCTACTCAGGGATGGTTTCTATGTTGTCCTACTCAGCAATGGGAGGGCTTGCCTCGTTAAGTCTTGCTTTTGCCCTGAAAATGGTGATAAAGAAAGAAGAAGTAAGTATAAGTGAAGGAAACAAGTTGAAGGCATAAAATGCATAAAGATGTTGATTAAAGACAAAAACATTACCCGGTATTGACTACAAAGTCACGAGAAAGTTCGTCGCTGGAGCCTGAAGAAGCTATTAAAGAATATGATGTAAAGATTCTGATTTGACCGGCTAAAAGGATAACTATCAGATTGATGTTTCTGGAGTTCAATATTGGAAAAATGAGAAGTGCCAGAACAGCGTGGAGAGATCTTGAGGCATTATAGAGTTGGAGATAAATGAAAAGTCGGGTTATGAAATGAATCGCCAAAAGGAGCTGGTCTGATAACATAACCCGGACCACATCTTATTTAATGGTTATTATGTTTTCAGGAGTTTAACTCGAATAAACCCATCAGTAGCTGCCCTCAAGTAATCATATCAAAATCAAGATTATCAAGTGAAGCGATCGATGAGCTTATTCAAGTCAAACTTGGGGACGACTGTTGGGGGGATAACAACCCGGTATACCCAAGACAAGTAAAGAGGATGACCCAGCTAGAAGATCACTCGGCCAGAAGATCAGTCGGCTAGAGGATCAGTCGGCCAGAGCATGACCCAGCCAGAGGATCAGTCGGCCAGAGGATGACTCAGCCAGAAGATCAGTCGGCCAGAGGATGACTCAGCTTCAGGATAACCCAGCTTTGGAAGATGCCATAGAAGGAAGATTCTGGATAACCCGGAATCCTTGTACAAGTTGGACACAAGACTTGGAGATCACGAAGGACTAAGATTAGGACTTCGTATAACCCAGTTTTTACCTTGTACGACCAGGAAATCCGGACGTCTTTATAAGCCGGTTCCTAGGTCATAGATAGACAGATTCAAGATAGAGAAGTCCCATAGGCCGAATAAGATAGACAAAATAGAGAGAGCTAGAGAGAGAGAGCTCCCACGTCGAGGTCCACATAACCCGGCAATCGTCGCCATTGGCGCACCATGTAACATATTATCATATAGTGATTTATAGCAGGATGTAGGGATCCTCCACCGAGAGGACCTGAACCTGGGTAAAAAACATATTCTCCCTCGTAGAGCTAGACAAATCTCCTGAACACCAGAGTCGCCTTGCCCCAATCTCAAGTTACTTCGTGTAACATCTGCCGTGTTAACCCCACGACAACATGCGTCAGAATGAATCCCGCCAATTCCTCCGCAATAGCTTTTACGCGGTTTTTTGGTAGGATCTGGTTCCGCTTCCTTGACATCTTTAAAAGAAGGAGATCAAATCAATTATGATCGAAACTAAACACAATTGATGGTAGCAAAATAAAAGTTGTGTATGATATTTATGTACCTCTCGATTTCTTACACTATTGACTCTCTCATTGACCCTCATGTGAATAAACTCGCAAACGTAGTATCCACATAGTTCCGTCCCCTGTGGTTGTCGCAGACACCACTATACAAGAATTTAATTTAATCAAATAATAATCAAGAGAATGATAATGGTATTAGAAAGATACACATACCTAGATATGATAGTAGTACTTACGTTGTTAGCCTTGAACTGCAGCTTAGGTTTCCATTCACCGCGTTCTTCCGCGATGAACTTTTTCAAACCCTGCCCGGAAAAGAAAATGAATTGAGGAGTTATTACTTATACTTTTGATATCCGGAAATGAACGAAAGAGGCCGATATAGTGCGATTGAAATTACCTCTTGAGCATTAGACGCACGCTTTTGTACTCATCTTGATCTCTCCTTAATGAGTCCCAGACTTCAACTTCTCCTTCCTCGAGTCTAATGATTAGCAGAATGAAGTGGTACCTGCGCACATTTATATACGCAGGTATTCAGAACTCATCAATTACACTTAATATTGGGAAAGCAAAATAAAATGTGTACAAGACAGTAACACTCACCCGAAGTTGTAAGGAAAAAGTATTTCCTTTTTGGAACTTTGTCGCTTAAAAGCGTTAGCAAAACGTCCTCTGTGTCCTCGGGATGGTCAGCTATGGTCTTGACATGAACTTTACCGGTCAATGAACCCAATGTCCCAGATTCCTCCCATTCGGCATTCACGAATCTTCATTCTGCATAATAGCGTACAAAATAATGTTGTGAGGATAATTACAAGCAATGAACGAGCTTAACTATAAATAATTAAATTACACGAATAAATTACTTACAGACAATAGCAGATGATGATAGATTTGTCGAGAGCAAGTTGATTGTACATCTGAAAAAGTTCGGAGAACTCAACCTGCACACCATATTGTCGGAAGTAGTGTTGTTCCTTAACTCCCGCCATGAGATACATTTTCCCTTCTTTTGCGGCGGCCATGTACCAGTTATGCAATTTATATAACTGTGTTGTTAGAGCACTCGGATTTTCGACCAGAGGCACCCGAGTTCAAATTTATATTGAATTGTTATCTGCGCTATGGGGTAACCTGTGTCGCCAATGACAACTTCTCCATGCTCGATTTCCCGAGCTTCAGAAGGCACAATGAGCGGGGCGATCGATTGTGCTTCTTGTTCTCCGAGCTGGGCAACTCTTTTCCCGCACGCTTTATCTTGCTCCATCTGTGAGGAAAGTACCTTGTCAATACCTCGCTCATAGTCTGAAAGGGGCGGTGGTGGAGGGTCATATAGGTTGTCAACGGTGTGATCTTTTACCTCAGTTGGTATAGTCTTCAGAAGTTCATTTATGGGGTCCAGTCTTGCCTCCAGTCTTTCCTTTTTTTCTGTTCAAAAAAGGCTCTCGCCTCTTCACGTGTGCTCACTTCTAATTCCTCCTGAGTCATCTCGCCAGCTAACTTCTCAGGAGCCTTGACTTCCTTGGGTTTTTTTGCACGTTTCTTGACAGGGGACGACGTGAACAGCTTCCGCTTTGTCAAATTACTAGTGGGCGCAGCAGTCGGCTGACGGGACGGCGCGGGCGATGGACTCGCGGTGGGCTCCCAATCGTCGGGGGAGGAGGGTGGACTTTGCTGTGGTGAATTTCTAACCGGAGGAGTCGGTGGCCTTGGCGCCGAGTCTGGAAACTTGATGTATTTCTTTTCCATAGAACGATACCAAGTTCGACTTCTCCCAATGTCTTCTCGCCTTCAGCTCCGGGAATGTCAAGATGCATTGAGTTGAATCCCGACATAACTTTCGTGACCCCGACACGAGCAAATCCAGCCGGAATCTCACCAAAATGGAAGGTTGATCCAAGTTGATATGGTAAAGCATAGCCATTCGCCACCGGAAAACTAATGTTCTTCATTGGCGCATGTAACTCACAATTTGTCTTCTCCGTGATATCATCCACGGGGTAGCCGCCCCGACGGTTCATCAACTGGTTCATCAACTGCAGGATCTTGTAGCTGCGTGGAACCCACGCTGCTTTTCCGCTGAGATGGGCAGACATCGACTGCATGTTCTACTCGCGGCTGAGATTCCCTTTGCTGGGTAATTAAGGCCAGTTGCTCCTTCACATCATGCATCTGGCGTTCTAATGCAGTGTTTTCTATAAGTTGCAGCGTCCTCCGGAAACCCTTCAAGAAAACCAACCCCGCCTCCTCTGCCTCGACATCGTCCCCAGTGTTCTTTATTCCCGAGGGCGAGTGAAAGCTCGTCGTCCTCTCTATCGGGAACATATTTTCCCTGTCGGACTAGTTCTATTGCGTCAACTAGTTTTTTGGTGACTCTTCTAATTCTTTTCTTCCATTTTCCCTGTGCAACAATCAGCCCTGTGTCTGGGTCCAACACTGCCCCATGCGCGAACAACCATAACTTGGACCTGTCGGGCCAGTCATCTGTCTGTGGAGTGATCCCTTTTTGACGCAGCTCGTTTTCATAGGCTTCCCACTTAGGCACGGCAGTCTTGTAGCCACCTGAGCCCAAACGATGGAAATATTTCTTCTTCTTAGCATTCAACTTATTTTGTCGATCGGGCCACAGCGACGGCCGATTTCTTATACGCCACAAATTCAGGCCAGTCATCTTTTAGCTTCTCTAGATGTCCAGTGAAATCTGGAGTTTTTTCCATATTTTCTCCACAATGATTTCTTCCAGTTGTTGAATTGCTCGGCCATCTTGCTAAGAGTCCACTCCTTGACTTTATCCTTCCTCCTCTGTGGGAGATTGCCGGTAGGCTGAAAGAACCCAATATCGACTCCCAAAGGGTTTCTTTAATTCTTTGCTCGACATATTTTGCGCCAATGTTTTTTTTCTTCGGCTCATTCCATTCTGCAACGGTGATCGGGACCATGTCCCTTACAAGAAATCCGCATTGAGCTATATATTTAGTGGAGATTCCATCGGGTTTCTCCGGTTTGTTTTATGCTAACTTCGTCGATCGACAACTTTGCACCATCCGGCAGCTTTAACCCTTGGGCCGGGCCTCGTTTACGGATTGACGTAGATCCAGAGGGCTGAAAGAAAAATGTTTCGTTAATAAGTGCGCATATAAATCAATTAATGCATCTAGCTAGTGATCAACAAGACTTAATATATACCTTGCCGGAGTTCTCTACGGAGTTTTCTAACGGCACTTCTTCTTCTTCGTCGTCTCTGAAGTTTTGTAACTCAAGTCCCTCACCGGAGTCGTTCAAGCATTTCGCGCTGAAATCTTCGCCGTCTTCTTCGTCGGAATCTTCTCCATCGGAATTGGGTCCAAGGGTCTTATCAAATATAAGTGCTTGAAAGTGTTCTTCTTTCTCCAAGTCTCGGATGAAGTCCGGGGCGTCGATGATGGGGGCATCGTCCTCCATAGCTCAATGTCACTGCAAATTTGTAATTCATAGCAAACAACTTTAAATTTCTTATACACAATAATATTGCAACTAAAAATAACATTGCTTTGATAAATTTCCAAACTTTGTTAAAATTTCTTATACACTAATAAAATAACTTTGCTAGTAAAATAACAATATTGCAACTAAAATGACTTAGCAAAATTTTCAAAATTGCTAACTTTCAAAAATTGCTAAGTTTCAAAATTGCTAACTTTCAAAAATGCTAACTTTCAAAATTGGTACACTAAAAATTGATAACCTCAACAATAATAATTAAGCTAAACAAAATGACTTCAAACTTAGAATTTATACACATATTCACATATTTACTAAAATAATAAAATGACAATTCACATATTTACTTAAAATTTTCTAAATAAATTTACTAAAATTCACACTAATAAAATGACTTTACTAAAATTTGCTACACTAATTGCTACACTAATAAAATAAATACAATAAAATTTTGACAAACATAAATTTTACACTACACTAAAAATTAAACTACACCTAATAATTAAACCTAAACAATAATAAGCTAAACAAAATTTAAAACTTTACTAAAAATGAAAAAAAACCTTGAGATCCACTGTAGTCATTCCGTACCGCCGGACTATCTCTACCCCGCTTGACAGGTTGACCCATTTGCACTGAAACAAAGGGATCTTAAAAGAAGTCCATAGTCAAGTTCCCATATCTGCTGTATGCAACCATAATATGTGTCCTTTGTCCCATCGTCGTTTGTTGCATCAAAGCGGACACACTGTTTTGGTTAGTGCTCTTTTTGTCTTGGGTTTTCCGTGTAAAATGTATTCCATTTATCTCGTACCCTTGGAAAGTCAATATAGTCGAAGATGGTGACTTGGCCACAAGTATAGCTCTTGTCCAACAATGTGTTATTAATGAGATGTGTACGCAACCAACTGCCGAAAGTATCCACGTGTTTCCCTTTAATCCAGAAGTTAGTCTCCTCCGGGTATTGGGAGCGTAAAATATCCATGTGTTTCACGATATACGGAGCCACCAATCTGGAATTTTGTAGAACTGTGTAGTGTGCTTGAGTGAAAGAATGCCCGTCCATACATGTTGTTGCTTTCTTTCCTAGCGTGCCTTTTCCACGCAGTCTCCCCTCATGGCGCGATTGAGGAACACCGATCGGCTTAAGATCAGGAATAAAGTCAACACAAAACTCAATGACCTCCTCTGTTCCATAGCCCTTGGACATGCTTCCTTCTGGCCTAGCACGGTTATGAACGTATTTCTTTAAGACTCCCATGAACCTCTCAAAGGGGAACATGTTGTGTAGAAATACAGGACCGAGAATGGAAATCTCTTCGACGAGGTGAACTATGAGGTGCGTCATAATATTGAAGAAGGACGGTGGAAACACCAACTCGAAGCTGACAAGACATTGGACCACACCCGTCTGTAAACTTGGTAGAGTTGCTGGATCGATTACCTTCTGAGAAATTGCATTCAGGAATGCACATAGCTTCACAATGGGTACTCGAACGTTTTCCGGTAGAAGCCCCCTCAATGCAACCGGAAGTAATTGTGTCATAATCACGTGGCAGTCATGAGACTTCAGGTTTTGGAACTTTTTCTCTGCCATGTTTATTATTCCCTTTATATTCGACGAGTAGCCAGACGGGACCTTGATACTGCTCAGGACTTGAAAAAAGATCTCCTTCTCTTCTTTTAGTAGAGCCTTGGTACTTCTCTAGATTCAGGTTGTCTCGTTCGTGCGTACTTTGCTGGTCCTGCCGTGCATCCGATGTATCTTTCGTCTTCCCATACACGCCTAAGAAGTTTAGCAGGTTCACGCAAAGATTTTTCGTCACGTGCATCACGTCGATTGCAGAGCGAACCTCTAGGATTTTCCAATAGGGTAAATCCCAAAATATAGATTTCTTTTTCCACAAGGGTACGCGCTTGTTAGCGTCTTTCGGAACATTTAGACTGCCAGGACCCTTTCCAAATATTACTTCCAAATCCTTGACCATGCCATATATAACATCACCATCGGGCGTGTAGGCTTCGTTCGGTTATCTGCCTCACCTTTGAAATGATTGCCTGGCTTTCTTACGGGATGCCTGTTTGGAAGAAATCGACGATGACCAAGGTACACATTCTTGTTACCTAAATATATACTGTCAGTCTTATCTAAACAGTGCGTGCATGCATTGTATCCCTTGTTTGACTGTCCTGAAATGTTACTAAGAGCAGGCCAATCATTGATGGTTACAAACAGCAACGCTCGTAGGCCAAATTCCTCCTGTTTGTACTCATCCCACACACGTACGCCTTCGTCAGACCACAACTGTAAAAGTTCGTCAACTAATGGCCTCAGATACACATCAATGTCGTTGCCGGGTTGTTTCGGGCCTTGGATAAGCACTGGCATCATAATATACTTTTGCTTCATGCACAACCAAGGAGGAAGGTTATAGATACATAGAGTCACGGGCCAGGTGCTATGACTGCTGCTCTGCTCCCCAAACGGATTCAAGCCATCTGTACTTAGACCAAACCTTAAGTTCCTTGCGTCAGCTGCAAATTCCCCAAACGCACTGTCGATGTTTCTCCACTGAGACCCATCAGCATCTCGTCTTCCTTACGGTCTTCTTTGTGCCATCGCAACAACTTGGCATGCTCTTTGTTTCGGAACAAACGTTTCAACCGTGGTATTATAGGAGCATACCACATCACCTTCGCGGGAACCCTCTTCCTGGGGCTCGGCTCGCCCTCAACATCACCTGGGTCATCTCGCCCGATCTTATACCGCAATGCACCGCATATCGGGCATGCATTCAAATTCTCGTACTTCTCACCGCGGTAGAGGATGCAGTCATTGATGCATGCATGTATCTTCTCCACCTCTAATCCTAGAGGGCAGACAATCTTCTTTGCTTCGTATGTATTGTGCGGCAATTCATTATTCCTTGGAAGACTCTTCTTAAATATTTGTAGCAACTCTTGAAATGCCTTGTCAGATATTCCATTCTTTGCCTTCCACTGCAGCAATTCCAGGGTGGTACCCAGCTTTTTCTGGCCATCTTCACAATTTGGGTACAACAATTTTTTGTGATCCTCTAACATGCGCTCCAACTTCGACCACTCGTTTTCACTTCCGCACTTCATCTGTTCATCAAGAATGACCCGACGAAGATCATCATCATCGGACTGATCAACAATGACCTCGAGCTCAACTTCGTCTTCCCCCATTGTAGTATCACCGTGTTCAGAGAACACAGGATAGTTGTCATCATCCTCTTCTTCAGGGTCTTCCATTATTAACCCCTCTTTCTCCATGCTTGGTCCAACAAAAATAATTGGGCATGAAGCCTTGTCGCAACAAGTGGGAGTGTATGGTTCTTACGCTCGGGTAATTCCTCGTATTCCGACATTCATCACATGGACAAATCATAAAACCATTCTTCAGCTTGTTTAACTTAACCACATCGAGAAAACGATGCATGCCATCAATGAACTCGGGACAGCGTCGATCACCGTACATCCATTCTCGGCTCATCTGCATTACATAAATACATCAAAAACCATTACACCAGCTAAATAATGAATAGAGATACGTGACCAAATTAATTAATACAAGTTCATCACATTAAAACCAAAGTAGAGTAGTGTCCAAATGTAATACATAGTTCAAAATATATGTCCCCATGAATTATACTTTAATTTGAGCTCAAAATGCATATAAAACAAATGAAATCCCTAACTTAGGCATTTCATCAAACACCTTGCTAGCACCAACAAAATCAAACTTGCTAAACTTGCACGAAAATGAGCTAAACTTGAAATGCCGGAAGAGAAGATGAAGTTGCTAACCCTTATATATGTAGGTGTCACCAATCTTGGAAGTTGTTGGAGAAAAAAGGGGTGAATTTGATCTTGGGAGAGCAAAGAGAGAGGAAAAATGGAGTTGAATTCGAGCTCAAAATGGAGCTGGCTCGGGGTGGAAGAAGGGTTATAGTGCCCGAGACCTTTAGTACCGGTTGTTATTACCAACCGGTACTAAAGGCCATCTTTAGTACCGGTTGGTAATAACAACCGGTACTAAAGGTCTCGCCGTAGGGCCACCAACCGCGGCCGCATATCCCGCGTGGCCTCCAACTCTTTAGTACCGGTTGTTATTAGCAACCGGTACTAAAGGGTAGCCTTTAGTACCGGTTGTTATTATTAGAAACCGGTACTAAAGGTCCTCGCCGCGGTGCCCCTGCTGACACACGAACGCAACCGGTGCTAATGCCCCCCTTTAGTACCGGTTTTGGACAACCGGTACTAAGGGGGGCGCACCGTTGCCCCCTTTTCTACTAGTGTAGCCATGGGCTGAAAGGGACAAACTCTTTCTTATCTTTGCCCTCCCATCTTTGGACATGGCTAATCCAAATCATTGAGCCACCCCTGGTGATCAACAGAGGAATAAAACCTCCACCCCATGTTGCTAAAGTTATATGTAAACAGTTCGAGAACATGCCATGTGGAATTTATTTAACTTTGCGTCAACGGGAAGGAATCTCGGGTGTGGATGTAATAGAGACCCGTTGGTTGCTTACAAATCACAAGTTAATTAACTGAAGCTATGACGGCTCGCATATTGTAAACTTTAGTTGTAATAGATCCTAATGATTTCGGGTGCTGCGATTTAAGAATACAGACACATGGGTTTCTTTACTCATGTTTGAGTCTTGTTGATTGCTTACAAATCACAAGTTAATTAACTGGTGCTATGAAGACATACGTATTTCAAAATATAGTTGTAATAGGTTGCAAGGGTTTTAAGTGTTGCTTTTGAAAACGCTAGGTTTTTTTCTTCAGAAAATCCGTTATTTCGTTATTCATTGTTTATTTGTTTATCATGTTTAATTAACATCTCTTAAGTCTCATAAACTTCTTCATGCCTTAAAGTTTCTCTACAAAATGGAGTTATTCTTTTTTGTTATATAACTAAAAGGAAAATTTCAGCCTATAGGACCAAGTTTGTGTAAACAAAAAGGAACCTAGGTGTAGATAAGATAGGGCCATGTTGGTTGCCGACATATCACAATTACTTCATTAGTGGCGCTATGTCAACATATTCCAACTCGTACAACCATAATAAATTTAAGGATTTTTTGTGTTAGATTTTTGAGAATATATGTTTTTTATGTTCTATTGTGGAAATACTTTTGTTATATATAGCCGCTCAACTAATTAGTATTTTCTTGCACCGTGTCTTTTATATGTAGTAAAATTTCTTGGGATTGTCTAATTAACCGCTAGCTAATTTTCTATTTACTAACTTTGCGTCAACGGGAAGGAATCTCGGGCGTGGATGTAATAGAGACCTGTTGGTTGCTTACAAATCACAAGTTAATTAACTGACGCTATAACGGCTTACATATTGCAAAATATAGTCGTAATAGATCCTAATGCTTTCAAGTGCTGCGATTTAAGAATACAGACACATGGTTTTCTTTACTCATGTTTGAGCCTTGTTGATTGCTTACAAATCACAAGTTAATTAACTGGTGCTATCAAGACATACATATTTCAAAATATGGTTGTAATAGGTTGCAAGGGTTTTTAAGTGTTGCTTTTGAAAGCGCTAGGTTTTTTTTCTTCAGAAAATCCGTTAATTTGTTATTCATCGTTTATTTGTTTATCATGTTTAATTAACATCTCTTAAGTCTCATAAACTTCTTCATGCCTTAAAGTTTCTCTACAAAATGGAGTTATTATTTTTCTTACATAACTAAAAGGAAAATTTCAGCCTATAAGACAAAGTTTGTCTAAACAAAAAGGAACCTAGGTGTGGATAAGAGGGCCTTGTTGGTTGCCAACATATCACAAGTACTTCATTAGTGGCGCTATTTCAACATATTCCAAACCATACAACCATAATAAATCTAAGGGTTTTCTGTGCTGCATTTTGAGAATATACGTTTTTTATGTTTTATTGTGGAAATACTTTTGTTACATATAGCCGCTCAACTAATTAGTATTTTCTTCCACCGTGTCTTTTATATGTAGTAATATTTCTTGGGATTGTCTAGTTAACCGCTAGGTAATTTTCCATTTACTTCGGCAATGTATTAATCTTTTCATGGCAGGAAAGGAGAGAATGGTCGTTGTAGCGGCTCTACCTAGACTCCTTTTTTTTTTTTGAATTTTTCATACTTGTATTCATACGTAGAGGAAAACATTACAAGCCAGATACAAGCAAAGGAAAAACAAGGAGGATACAGAGAGCAGCACTGCTGCGACACGCCGTCTTCCACCTCGAGGAACCCTAGCCAGCTCGATCTCCACCGCCGGAGACGACGAAGAAAGCAGCTAGCCAGAGACCTGCATCCTGGAGCGGAAGAGCTCCAAGCCCGGAGGCGTAGAAGAGCCGCATCGACCACCAGCTCCGTAGAGCTGGATCTGAAGGCAGAGATCGTCCGTCGGCCGGGGACGCGCCCCA
The DNA here is from genome assembly GCA_947311845.1 of Poa pratensis. Taxonomy (NCBI): domain Eukaryota; kingdom Viridiplantae; phylum Streptophyta; class Magnoliopsida; order Poales; family Poaceae; genus Poa; species Poa pratensis. The sequence goes on from CAMZMU010000073.1 coordinate 22,423,597, forward strand.
AGCATCTTTCGCGCCGGATCTGGGGCCAGCGCCGTCCCACTTCACCGGAAGTGGCTAGATCCACCGCCTGCACACCACTTCCCCGCACAGCAGCCACCTCGCACCACCACCACCGGCCTCCTGCACACCGTCACCGAACTGCCGCTGAAGCCGGGAAAACGGCGACAGAACGGAGACGCACCTGCAGCTCGAGGGCATCGTCGAGGACGACGCCGAGGAGGGGGAGCTGCAGGGCTCCAAAAAGACGACGCCGGCCACTCCGCCTCCGCCGCGCCGCCCAAAAGCTTCCTATTTACACGCCGGAGCGCAGATCTGGGGATTCCCCATCCTCCCGCCGCCGGAGCGGCCGGCGGAGGGTGAGGAATCCCCAGATACGCCGGCGGCCGCTGGGGATCGCCGAGTCGCCTCCGCGTTCGCCTCTAAGCACTCCTTTACTAATGAGTCTGTGTATCCAGCTTTATCCTAATCCTAAAAAGGAACCGGCTAAGTAACAAACTTGGGAGCTGGAGATCAAGAGAAAGTGTTGCTACAAACTCCCTATCCGACGCATGTAACCAACACTAGTGCCAGACTAGAGTAAATACTAAATAGACCTTGTAGTATTCCATTTCACTTTAAGTTAGATTTATGTGAAAAACATTTATTCTTTTTCCTATGCGAACACTTATATTGGCATGTAGGAAGATTTGTGCTGCAACGCGTGAACATTTATGTCAAACATAAGCCCGACCGGTTAGAAAACGTAGCACATCACATGAGCATCGCTATTCATGTTGGATTGCACAATCGGACGGCCACAATATCTGACTTAAAGCAAATTTCTAAATCAGCTAATTAAATAATAGGAAAAGTGCATTTCTCTATGTTACATGTATTGTAGAAACTCTTTCAATTAAAATTCTCCCTCCGTTCCGAATTAGTGGACGTAGAAATGTCTAAACACGCGTGTTTTAGTATGTAGATAAATCTGTAAATCCGCGTCAACTAATTCGAAGCGGAGGGAGTATTAGACATTTTTCGGCCAGCTTTTCTTATTAACTAGTCAACACTCTTCTTCTTCTTCTTCGATGAAGACGGTAAATGGTTTATCTTGTGTTTTAGCCGAATCAAACTAGATCTTATCATCCAAATCGATTAATGGTACAGTACGTACTGTACTTAATTATCGTGAGATAGAGATAGTGGTAGCAAGTTGCAGGCTAGCGATGGACCGTGTACACCTCACTCGCGTAAATGGAAACATTCCCATTGTCGTCTCCCCATCGTGGGTTGTCCATCTCAACGTACGAGTACGGGTGATCGGACGTCGGCGTCTTCTCTTATCAAGACGAAATAGAAGGCGATCGTGAAATTCATTCTTTGACAGGGATATTTACGGGGCTCTCTCTACAATTCCTCTCCTCCCCTCTCCCTTTCTGCCCAAATTTCCCGCGCGTCGGTCGGTGATTTGAGGTCTGATGGCTGCCGGCTGGTGAAGTCCAGTCGATCTATGGAGCGTGACCGTCCACCAACTCTTTCGAGGGGGAAAGGTAGAAGAGCACGGATCGATCTACACGTCGGAGAAGATGTTTGATGGCCTTGTCACTCTGGTAAGTTGTTGGAAACGCAGCAGGATCGCGTGGAGTCACCTGCGCCAGCTGATCGATCGAGCGCGGCTGCCTTAACCATGAGGCCGATGGGAGCATATCTAGCAGAAGTGGTCAAAGCTAGGATACGAAAATGAGACCCGTTTGTCCCATTTTTTGTGCATTTTATGTATAGCTACTACAAAATTTTGGAGTCCCAACTTTTTGTGCATTTTGTGTATAGCTAGTACAAAATTTTGGATCACTAGCTAAGTAGCTATCCACAAAATGCACAAATAGTGGGACAAACAGGTTCCGTTTGTGCATCCTTAGTCAAAGCCGAACATTTACAGTCTTGGTCGAAAAGGACGCACGGAACAAATTCTGGAAAAAGGCCTCGACCCGGATTTTTTTTCGTGCTCCCCGGATATGATCACCCCTGTGTCCCCCAAAGAACCTGTTTCAGAGTCGATATACAGGTCTAAAACCGCACATACCGAATGTGGTCAACGCTCCTGTCGGCGCCCACGACTCCTGAGCTTGATCCCACGACCATGAGACTCTATTTCGACGCCAATCTTTGATTTCCGGCGAGAAATGTTTGATTCTGAACCAATTTTGGACGAAATCGTGACCTCCCATGGGAGCACCTCCATGGCCGTTCGTGTGGGATGACCGGCGGCCTGGCGCCAGCTGATCGATCGAGAACAGCCTAGCCAGCACAGTTTTTTTATTTTGCTTTTTTTTGCCTTTTTTTTATGAGGCGTAGCCAGCCAGCACAGGTTACCGCGGCGGATGGGGATCTGCTGTGCGGCCCAATGTGAGTTCGCGTAAACGACGGACTGCCCTGGACGGTTGAGCGAGCCGACCGGTTCGGCCCACGATATGATGGCCCGATGGGCTCGCCCTCAAAAGTGTTGGATTCGGAGCATCCCTTGATCGCCAACGGCACAGATATTCTACATTTGGACCGGGTTTTATCATCTGTATGTCTAAATAAACAATGCTGCAATGACAAGGCCAATCTTGGGCTCAAGAATGAATGGTTCATTCCTGAGAATGGCTGTCTCGCGTGAATATCCAAACGAGATATATATTTTTTGTCAATCGTCAACTTCGCCACACAAAATAAAAAAATGCAAGCGTTTATACAATCGGTGGATTACAGGTTTAACACTTCTGAAACCTACGTGCTGCCCACACAGACTACCAGCCAAGCTGCACATGCCTGCAAGTGCAAACTTATCTTCACAAACGCACACTTCAGCCGGAATGGCTTTTTGGCGAGCGCGCGATCGCTCGAGTGGTCCGTGCACGTGAGGTGTGGGTGGGTCCCACCCACGTTGGTTCCCCTCCACACCTTCTTCTTCCTCCTCCTCTTCCCAATTTCTCTCTCTCTCCGCACGATTCGGAACCAGGGATAGGCCGAGCCGAAGCCGCGGCGGAGGCGGCTGAGGCGAGAAGGAAACTTAACGGGGGGTTGGGGGTGGTGTTAGAGGGATGGTCGGCGGCGACGGCGGACCGGCGGAGGTCATGCTTCGAGCAGGGCGGGGCGGCGAGGCGGTCGCGGTAGCGCCACCGGCCGCGGGGGGCGGAGGTAGGCGGCTAGGCCGGCGATGGCGACGGGGGCGAGCTTCTTCTTCCTCCTCCCGTTGCTGTCGGAATGCCCACGTGCGACTGTCCGAAACCGCGCGACCCGTCGCGCGCGTGCAAGCTAGCCTTGCCCCTTCATCCAATGATGAATAACAAAGTCAAAATCAACCTAGCCGCCAGGCGAAGCGAGCGACCCCATCTTCCTCCTCCGATCTCCACCGGCGAAGGGGCTGGTTCCCTCCCTCTATGCTTGCTGCTCCGGTGGCATGAGGGAGGGGGGGGTCCGTTTCCTCCGTTCCGGCATGGAAATTATGTTTAGGATAATTTTAGCATGGTGCGTCACTGGGGTGGTGGGAGCGTTGCCCCGAAAATTAAATCTACCTCAACTCCAAATCACACCGGCGTTTTCCTTCATGACGACGTCTTAGAGTTGGTTGCATCGTGTGCTTATCAATCCTTTAGATCGGTGGCTTTAGGGTTCATGGGTGGTGTCGACGAGGCGGCAGCGGTAATTCCATCAGAGGGGTTTTCCTCCTACTCTATGCCCGAAGCGGCGTTGTCTCCAGCTACATGGTGGAACAGAGAGGATCTGTCCAGAAGTACGCGCATACGGTTGTCTGTGCTGGTGACAACTGGAAGATAGTGCATCTTGGGCAGGGTTCGTGGTTGGAGGCTGACGGTTCTGGTTTCCTACTCCGACGTCATCGTGCGGGGTGTCAGTTCTGAAGTTCAATGACGTGTTTGGGGTCATGCTGCCCCGGTCTAATTCTTTGAACGACAATAGTTTATCCTATAGCAAACTAATTTGGAGGTTCAAAAAGTTGTTTATCAGCGATGGAGCTGCGTCGAACTCGTGTGAAGATGTGATATGTCTATATTCTCTTTGATGGCAGCTATGGTAGTGCCTTTCTCTTTGATGGCTGCTATGGTAGTGCCGAAGGAAAGGGATAAGGGTTGTTTTGTCACATTTGTTTCTTTTATCTTTTCAGTTTTGTAAGGTTGGTATTTATGATCTATATTTTATAAATGAGACACGATATTACCATAAAAAATAATAACAAAATAAAGGGGGGAAGCTAGCGGATTAGAGCACTGGGCTCATCTCTATCGCAATAGTGTCATTCTCAAACGATGTACAGCGACAGAGAGTGATCGATCCTTGAATTTACTAAATTTCGTTGGGACCAGCTACTTGAAAAAAAGACCATCTCCGATAGTGTCTTCAAATAGACCTATGGCCTGTCAAATTTCAGGCCGATCGACCGATACTGTGCTGCACTGCGCCGTGGGATGGGAATCATTACTAACTTTCGAAAGATTTTGATGTCCAAGAATAGAAATCAACAAGTGCTTTCTGTACTGTAGAATCGTAAGATAACTGAAACATCCAATAATAGAACTCAGAAAATGCTTTTTGCACCGGAGGATAGTAATACAGCTGAAACATCCAAAAATAGAACTAAAAAGCACTTTCTGCACCGTAGAATCTAAAGATAACTGAACACCCAAAAATAGTACCGGAAAAAGTTCTTCAGAAAGGGAAACCAACATAATGAGAAATGGTTACTGCTACTGTATAATATATCTCAGTTATCCAGAAAAGCACGCCAAACAGACTAACATAGTGGGCAAACAACTTGACTGTTGTTGAATGGTTTAACCGAACAATCTGCCTTTTTTTCCTCAGTGCAAGCAAACCTGTGCAGTTTGATCTATTCTCATACTTCCGGACGGAAACCATGAGGCAAATCAGTGTGCGTGCAAAATCCCAGGCAGAAAGCACCGTCTCCACACTCCAGGGAACATATCGGAAAAGTCAGTAGTAATCCGCAGATAAGGCTGTCGCGACAATGGCGCCCAGGGCGAGCTGACGCCGCCCCCAGCCTGATCTCCTCCCGTCGGCGTCCTCTCTGGCCACCGAGACCAGATCCGGCCTCACCTCTGCGCCCTCTCCTGTCTGCGCCACGCGGCATGTAGCCGCTTGGTCTTCTGACGCCGCGCGCTGTCGCCCCCGGGGCCTCATGCCCGCGACGACGGCCACCTGGGCCTCGCCGTCCAAGGCCCCTACTCCCGCCGCCGTGCTCGCCGAGGCCTTCCTCGTCTCCCGCATGTCCGGCCCTGCCGTCCGTGGACGGATGATGGTGATGCGCCCCATCCCCAAGGCAACAAAGACTGTCTCTCCGGCCCCGCCTCCCGCCGCCGCTCAAGCTCTCCTCGCCGGCGCCTCCTCTGGTCAGCTGCCGTCGCCCCTACCGCCGCCACATGCCCCAGCTGGCATGCTGCCGCCGGTTTCCGCAGCTCCGTCCGCCGGGCTGGCCAAGCAGCCGCGCGTCGTCGTTCCGCCGGTCCCGTCCGCTGCTCTGGCCCCGTCGGCCGCTGGCACAGCGAGCTCTTCGTCCGGGTGTCCGTGGAGGTGCACGCGGCCGGAAGTCCTCCCGAGCACGAGCAAGCTGGCTGCTCCCACCGTGTTGGCTGCCCCGATTCTGCCAGCCCTGTGGGCCTCTACTGCTGATGAGTTCGAAGATGAGGTGGATGAAGAGTTGCTGGCTCCCTGCACGCCGCCGGCCGCCACGAAGACCTTCGACGCTTCGGTTGGGGGGCTTGGGTTTGACCCTGCCGTGATGGTCGAGGGCCTCGGGTCCTTGTCGTTGTCTACCGAGGTGCCTATTCCTGCTGATGCAGAGCGTGCTTTGGGATGCTTTTTTGGGCTCCGTCGAGGACGACGACGATGAAGAGTTGGCTCCGCAAACACCGATGGCCTCCACCGAAGGCGTTGTTTCTAGCTCGGAGCCCTATGGCGGCCTCTCCGCTACTGCCGCTCTTGGAGATGAGAAAGGTTGGGTGCAGGTGGGTCATGGCGGCCGTCCCCGCCACACGCCATCGTCTTCACTTCAGGACGAAGGTCTCGAGCGTAGCCTCGCCTTCAAGCGTTGGGCTCGAGGGAGATGCTTTCGGTGTCTCGAGCGTGGCCACCAGGTCAGCACATGTCGTGGGCCCTTCAGATGCATCCGTTGTCGCCGCCCTGGTCATAGGGAGCGTTTCTGCCGTGCGCGCTCTCCGGCTGCTCGTTCTTGCTCTCCAGGTGCTCGGGCTCGCTCTCCGGTTGCTCGTGCTCCTTGCCAGTGGAGCCGTTCTCCGTCTGCTCAGTCTCAGCGCCCCTCGTCGCCTCATAGTTGCGCCGACGTTGTGGGCCACTCGTCGTTGCGTGCTGCGGTGCAGCCGTGTTGCAAGGATTCCAATGCCAACGCCTTTTCTTTCTCTACTCTGGAGTCCCAGTTTGCCCTGCTGCGCATGGAGGTCCTTCAGAAGGTTGAGCTGCTTCGCTCTGAGGTCCGCGACGCTCTTGCCAAGCTTCAAACTGCGCCGGATGTGCCTCTGCCACCTGAGGTACAGTTCGGTTCCGTTGGTGAGGGGACCGAATGCTGCTTTGGAGATTTTTCTCCCCGTGCTCAGGATGTGATGTCGTCTGCCCTTACGACTGCTGTCCTCACCGAGGTTGTGGCTCCAGTTGTGGAGATCTTGCCCGAGCTGCGGGATCCTTGTGGGGAATCGTCGGTGGTGCTTCCGAGTGAGCTGGGCTCATTGGAGTCTTTGGCAGTGGACATGGCGCCATCCCCACCTTCGTCTGAGTCCTGTGAGTTGCCCTCCTCTGTTGATACTGGAGGTCTTGTTGGTTCTGTCACTTTCGCATCCTTGAATGACCAGGCTGTTGATTAGGAAGTACCTAATCCTAAGACGATGAAGTCCATCCGGTCGCCCCTCTTTGACCGCGAAGGTTTTTTGGCACGAATTGATGAGGCGGTCTTCGCGAAAAAACTTGGTCGTTTGCTCGCCTGCTTGGAGGCGGCTAGCCCTGGAGCTGGCAAGGCGATTGCTTGCCTCATAGCGGAGGAGGCTTCTACTGACATAATCAAGAAGGTGAAGAAGGCTCTTAGGAGCATAGGCAAGAAGAGTGGTGCCATTGGTAAGGCGCCCGCGACTGCTTAACGGCAGCTGCGTGGTCCTAGGGTAGCCGTCTGTCTGCGGTTGCTTAGGTAGAGTGTGGTTGTCGCTTCGGGAGTTGCTGGTTTTAGGTGTTGCCTTTGCGGTTGTGTTGGCCCCTCCCATGTTGTTGGTGTTTGTTGTATGCTTTTCGCCCGGTTTCTTCCACTAATAAACCGGACACCTTCTTCTTAATAAATGGTTGGGGCAAAGCTTTTGCCCCACAGTTCAAAAAAAATTCTCATACTTCCAGAAACCTGCTAAGCTAGTGATATTTTCACATAAGTTTAGTCCTCAGATTTTGACAACTCAAATTTCGTTATAAAATGTTGCTACAAACATACACTAAAGGCTATAATGTGTTCCAAGGTACTCCCTCCGTTCGGATTTAATTGACACATATTTTGTTACACATGGATGTATCTAGATATTAAACAAGTATAGATACATCCATATTTGGATAAAACCAAGTCAATTAATTTGGAACGGAGGGAGTATTAAGGTAAGGCGCACAAGTAAAAATACTTGGTTATGTCCATTACAAGACACACCAGGGCGGAATGAAGAGAAACTATCAGGCGTTTTAATTGCTTAAGTCCTAGAGGAGCCACTAGTCATGAGAGTATTTAATGCATATATTTGACAGATATGACAAATACCATTAGATAACATCATCTAGTCCGAGAAGAGGAAGCGGACGTAGTTAAACTTTCGATAGAAAAAACCTCTAATTAAAGCCATGAACTTCCAGACTATAACATACATTTGAAGCATTAAATGCCATCTAAATTAGAAGAAAACTGTTGCCATTACACTACAAGTTCTAAATTGACAGATACAGACAGATTTCCTACTTCACTCCACAGCTGAAGCCCGAAACAGGCAAGTAAATTAAATCCAAGAAAGGAACATGGCTACAAACTACTTCTAAGAACTCCTGCAGATTGGCAAGAGCAGATACAGACAATAACTCAGACCAAACTGCAGCGCTGGAACCTACAAGGCGATAAACACGCCCAGTCCTTTAAGGCTTTACCTGATCGTTACAAACTTGTTCGTGCCATGCTTGGCCCAGAAGGTCTTCAGGTCAATTGGGTTACTAAGGTTGTAGCCTTCACCGGCTAGCTTCTCAAGAACCTTTTTAAATGCACCTTGGCTCATCTTCCTTCCAGCAATACGTGCGCCCCGGCGCTTTGTGTTCATTGGCAGTGGATACGTCGAAATAGAAGTTGTGCAGCATGCGGACTGCCAGCCACCTGCACCCCAACGGTAGCATTGCTGGGGAGCTCCAGTGCATGAGCACACAGGTGTTGCTATCCTTGAAATGTCAAAATCAATGCCATTAATCACCATTCCCAAAGGCTTAATAGGACCCCTACTTCGGGGTGCACGGTTCTTGGGTGCCCCATCTTCCTGTGGAGTAGCAACCTTCCTAGGCTTCTTCGGCTTAGGCGACTTGGGCTGACGACCCTGCTGCCTCTTCTTTGCAGGCGGCTTGTTTCCAGCCACAGAATGCTCTTCAATCAACGGTGGGGCTGCGTGCTCCTCCTCTGGTGCAGGAGGTTCCTGTGGCTGCATCATCTGGAGTGTGTGCGCACGCGCATCTGGCATCATCCCAAAACTGGCAGGGTGGTGATGCACAGCGTGTCCAAGATGTCCATTATGAGCAGCAGGCACAATGGGGACAGCATGAAGGACCTTCTGCTCGCGGGAATGTTGATGTTGGTGCTGATGTTGATGCTGATGCTGCGAGGGGTGCACCCAGGCCTCATTGCGCACAAAGTCCATGTGAATAGCCGGTTGCTCTGTGGGCACGCCACCAGAGGGTTCACAGCCACCATAGCCGCGGGGATGATGTGAACGTTGTGGGTGGTGCTGGGCGTTGTGGTGTCCATGGTGCTGCAAGAAGGTACCATTCGGGAGCAGCGGCTTTGTGTCCCGGTGGTCGCCGGTCACAGATGACATCAGCTGCAGGCCGAGGCTGCCTGCTTTCATGGTCTCATAGAAGCCCCAATTCCGAATGCCTAAGGGGCCGTCGTCGTCCATCTCGGCTCGTCAAACAAACGAGTCGAAATCCAAGAACCGAGATTGGAACGAGAAATGTGCTGCTCTTTCGGATTTTGGTCAGCCTGCCCCTCCTACCATTGTCTTCCAGACGCCAATCCCTGCAACCTATTTCGGCAAACAAGTAAAAAATATCAAGGATCCGTGAGCAGGGGCGGATCTAGATGGCGTGCCTGCAGGTCGCGCACCGGCAAACCCAGAAATTGCGACGCGATCCCCCGCGTGCACGCCGCGTTCGCCGTTTCGGCTGTGCGGTATGCCGCGAGTGGGCCGTCTCTGGGCCGCGGCGGTTTGCGGCGCCGCGCGCGCCATGTAATTTCGTTCGCGTGCTCTCGCTCGCTCGCTCACGCGCGCCGTGTACTTGCCAACAGATCGTCAGCTGTGAAGGCGACTAGTACTACATTAATTCCACTACTGCCATAACACCAGATCGTCAGCTGTAATCAAAATGGAAACTTGAATTTCAAGAATTAAATCACATGAAGAAACAACGATCAGATCAATTCATCACTAAAGCATGAGGAAATCAACTGGGTTCATGACCAATTTCATCATCAAAGCAGTTGATCATAACAATATAGATCACATACTGCTCCTGAGCAAGCAGTTTGTAGGTAGACAGATATGTCAGCAAGCAGTGTTGCAAAGACAACGACAACAGCAAATTTTGGAGTTTTCAGGTGGACATATATGTCTTCAGTTCATCCAATCCAGGTCATCCACTCATCCCTCAGATGAAACTCAATAGGCTTGTTCTCCAGGAATAGATAATCCTCATGCTTGGCTTCACCAAGAGAATCCTCAGCCCACTTTGCAAGGTCGCCTGGAATGGCAAGTATGCACGCGTTACATGTGAGAATAACTTAAACAACATTGTGGATTGCCACAAAAACATTGAGAGAAATTGCAGCCTTGCAAAAGATTAACAGAAACATGAAATGACTGTTGGTTTATTGACGTCACATATTATAGACACATAATAAATGCAGAATATATAGACACCATTGACTAATACAGTATCCATATAATGGTATGCAAAATCCTTCAGTTCCGCTAGCAATTAGGACAAGTAAAACACACAATTATACAAATTCAGAAGCAACATCCATAACATCCATGCCGAGTAGTAGATCCATAAGTATTTTCTTAGTAGTAGATCCATAACTACTATTTGCTTAGTTGTCAAATGATGCATTTTTTATATTTTTAGTTCATCACGCACATCAGCCATACCTACTAAGAAACACTAAATGGCATGCAACATCATAATCAGCAGTTTTAAAATTACATCAAGCACGTATAGTTGTTGTCACCTTCTCTCCTATTTCTTCAGCATCAAGATGGAATCCCAGCATTCTTCCTAGCATCTGAAAGTTGAAGAGATATTTTATCAGACACAGGAAAACATTATGAGCCAAAAAGAAAAAAGAAAACTTAAGGGAAAACAATGCATACATGCTGCCTTATACCAGTCCTGCAGACATATCAAAGCCTCAATGGTAGTGGGCGCGAGGCTGCTCCTATAATCGCTCACGACGCGTCCTCCGGTGCTAAAAGCCGACTCGGAAGGCACAGTCGAAGCCGGGATTGCCAATACATCACGGGCAATTCTAGACATCACAGGATATGTGTCAGATTTTGCTTTCCACCATTGTAGAATGTCAACCTCCTCCTTTCGAGGTGTCAACTGCTCTTTCAAATAGTGATCTAGCTCGGTGCTTGACTGCTGCCTTTTTGATAGCATGTACTTATCCCAATCTGCTAGTGGGTCATTATCATCTTGCACCTCCTGTGTAGCAACATCTGTGTGTGACTCTCCAGCAACCTCTTTGCTGTAATGCTTGAAGAGCTCCTCCATGTTTTTCTTCACTTCAACCATGATTGTTTCTGCCTCCTTTTCAGTTCCAAAATCCTTCAGTAGATACTCCATGAGGTCATATTTGTATCTCGGATCAAGAATAACAGGAATACATGCAGACATGTATGTTTCTTTCCAATACTGATTAAACTTGCTTTGCATCTGTTCAACCATATTTGCAATTATTATGTCCTGATCAGATGCTTCCTCCTTCTCAATTTTTCTGATTAGAAAGGATCCTTCTTTATTCAGTGATTTCTTGATGTTCCAGAGCTGGTAGAAGTAAAGATGTGATGTTGGATACTTTGATCCTGAAAGTGTTTTTGTTGTCGTGTAGAATACCTCCAACACTTTCATCACACCTGCCGCCAATTCCCACTCAGAGTTCAAAGGAGCAAATATGTACTCCTTGTCTTGATTTTCTAGGGACTGGAATGCATTCCGAAGGGGTAGAGCTGCTTCAAGCATCAAGAATGTTGAATTCCAACGGCTGGTCACATCTGGGCAAGGACTTACTGCAGGCAATCCTTCTTGGATGATTATTCCAACGAATTTCTCAACTCTTGGTTGTGAGCTTCTCACATACTTGACACTTTCTCTAATGTTGTTGACAACTTTTTTTATCACTTTAAGACAATCTTGGACAATTAAGTTCAACACATGAGTAGCACACCGGAAATGTAGCAACTTCCCTTCTAAAACTACAAATCCTTTTGTCTTTAAGTTTTTCCTCAATGAGTTAACCATGGCAGTGTTGACAGATGCATTATCCAAAGTAAAGCTAAACAGCTTGTCTTCTATATTCCACTCTTGAAGGTTGTTTAGAACTAAATTGAATATATTCACTGAGTTGTGCGGTGTCTCTAACATAGAAAACCTTATGATGTATTTGTGAAGCACCCAAGAATCACTAACAAAATGGCAAGTGAGACAGAAGTAACCCAATTTCTGGTTGGAGGTCCACATGTCTCCTGTGAGTGATATGCGTGAAGCATGGTTTTTGAAAACCTCTTTCATTATATCCCCATGATATTTGAATGCATCTATACAATCATTCTTGATTGTTGTCCTAGATATATCTTCAAACCATGGATTCAAAGAGGCTGTGAAATCTCTAAATGCTGTGTACTCAACAAAGGAAAATGGCAGTTCATTTACAACAATCAGCCTTAGCAACATCTTTCTTGCCCGCTTGGGATCGAACTTCCAGTTAGGATCAATCCCATCAGGACGACCCATCTTTTCTATCATGTCATTCATAGCGGTTTTTGCTTCACATACCTTCAAATGACGTTGCATGTGGCTGGTCCCACTGTCTCTGCTAGCTGCAAATATCTGAGAGCAGTGATTGCATTTGCCTTCCACAAGCTTCCCATCCTTATAGATTGGTTCAGCTTCTCTCCATATTTTTGATGTCAACTTGCGACGCTTTCGTCCTGATGCTCTTGTATGTGGCGCTACATTAACGAGCAGAAGCATAGTTAGCTCTAAAAGTTGTGGTTCACAAACCAAACATTAGACAAACAAGAATAAAAACTTGGTCATACCTTGTGAATTTGTCGCTCTTGTATGTGGCGAAAGGTCTTGCATTGAAGGGGAAGCTGACTCAGAACACCTTTGTGGTTGTGGCGTCTTAGGTGAACCAGCCATATTGGCTCTTTTCAGCGCTTCCTTTTTCACTGCTGCAGCCTTGCCAAGGAAATTAACTCCGGGTGAACTCGTCAGTTGCATTGGAGATCGTAATCTTGGACTGGCCGACTTCCTAGATGCCTGTTAAACGAAAAATTGCATAAGGAACACATCCAGAGAAGCTAAGCATCATTAGAGTACCTTCTAAGCTAAGCATCATTAATGTAATATTCAAGCAAAATTTACATTAAGTAGCTTCTAAAACTATGGCTCGATTTTAAGTGCACAACATTAGAGTATTGTGCAATCTGTAAGCAACCTAACATCCAGTATATCATTTGCACCAAAGAAGAGAAGTCAGTCAACAATTGACTGTGATATCATCCAATTTCGACATGTACTAAGCATATAACAATGCAATATTCATTTGTTCTGGCATCCAAGCAATAGCAAATTCAGTCTGAATTTAATTTGAGATGACATTTGAATTCATACTATCAGATTTCAACATCATCTACAACTCAAAATTAGGTGCTTCTCCAACGAAATACCTTGATGATTGTGTGGACGAGGGAGCTGCCGTTCTTGCGCTTCCCGCCGCCGCCGCGTTTCGTGCCGCCTTGTGGTTCCCCGCCATCGACCGCCAAGGTAGTGGGACTCGGAGGCGGAGGAGGAAGAGCCGCCGCCGGACCTGGAGGCGGAGGAGGAACATCGGCCGCCAGACCTGGAGGTGGAGGAGGACGGGCAGCCGCCGGACTTGGAGGCGGAGGAGGAAGGGCAGCCGCCGGATCTGGAGGCGGAGAAGGAAGGGCGGCCATGGCAGCGGGCGCGAGAGGAGCCCTCTCCTGGGCGGCCATGGCAGCGGCGGCCGCAGCCCTCTCCTGGGCGGCGCTCGACGGTAGCCTGGCCGGAGGCGCGACGCGGAGGCGCGGAGCCCTATCCCTGCGAGGCTTCGTTGACCCTCGAGCCTCGACACGGCTAACCCGCGGCAGCCGCGGACCTGCCGTATACGCCGTTTAGATTTTTTCCAGTCCCGTGGATAATCGCATGAGTTGCTAGATGGGCCGAAATTACGGCGCCGCGGACGGGCCGCTGCCGCTTACACCCTGAAATAGAAGGCGATCGTGAAATTCATTCTTTGACAGGGATATTTACAGGGCTCTCTCTACAATTCCTCTCCTCCCCTCTCCCTTTCTGCCCAAATTTCCCGCGCGTCGGTCGGTGATTTGAGGTCTGATGGCTGCCGGCTGGTGAAGTCCAGTCGATCTATGGAGCGTGACCGTCCACCAACTCTTTCGAGGGGGAAAGGTAGAAGAGCACGGATCGATCTACACGTCGGAGAAGATGTTTGATGGCCTTGTCACTCTGGTAAGTTGTTGGAAACGCAGCAGGATCGCGTGGAGTCACCTGCGCCAGCTGATCGATCGAGCGCGGCTGCCTTAACCATGAGGCCGATGGGAGCATATCTAGCAGAAGTGGTCAAAGCTAGGATACGAAAATGAGACCCGTTTGTCCCATTTTTTGTGCATTTTATGTATAGCTACTACAAAATTTTGGAGTCCCAACTTTTTGTGCATTTTGTGTATAGCTAGTACAAAATTTTGGATCACTAGCTAAGTAGCTATCCACAAAATGCACAAATAGTGGGACAAACAGGTCCCGTTTGTGCATCCTTAGTCAAAGCCGAACATTTACAGTCTTGGTCGAAAAGGACGCACGGAACAAATTCTGGAAAAAGGCCTCGACCCGGATTTTTTTTCGTGCTCCCCGGATATGATCACCCCTGTGTCCCCCAAAGAACCTGTTTCAGAGTCGATATACAGGTCTAAAACCGCACATACCGAATGTGGTCAACGCTCCTGTCGGCGCCCACGACTCCTGAGCTTGATCCCACGACCATGAGACTCTATTTCGACGCCAATCTTTGATTTCCGGCGAGAAAATGTTTGATTCTGAACCAATTTTGGACGAAATCGTGACCTCCCATGGGAGCACCTCCATGGCCGTTCGTGTGGGATGACCGGCGGCCTGGCGCCAGCTGATCGATCGAGAACAGCCTAGCCAGCACAGTTTTTTTATTTTGCTTTTTTTTGCCTTTTTTTTATGAGGCGTAGCCAGCCAGCACAGGTTACCGCGGCGGATGGGGATCTGCTGTGCGGCCCAATGTGAGTTCGCGTAAACGACGGACTGCCCTGGACGGTTGAGCGAGCCGACCGGTTCGGCCCACGATATGATGGCCCGATGGGCTCGCCCTCAAAAGTGTTGGATTCGGAGCATCCCTTGATCGCCAACGGCACAGATATTCTACATTTGGACCGGGTTTTATCATCTGTATGTCTAAATAAACAATGCTGCAATGACAAGGCCAATCTTGGGCTCAAGAATGAATGGTTCATTCCTGAGAATGGCTGTCTCGCGTGAATATCCAAACGAGATATATATTTTTTGTCAATCGTCAACTTCGCCACACAAAATAAAAAAATGCAAGCGTTTATACAATCGGTGGATTACAGGTTTAACACTTCTGAAACCTACGTGCTGCCCACACAGACTACCAGCCAAGCTGCACATGCCTGCAAGTGCAAACTTATCTTCACAAACGCACACTTCAGCCGGAATGGCTTTTTGGCGAGCGCGCGATCGCTCGAGTGGTCCGTGCACGTGAGGTGTGGGTGGGTCCCACCCACGTTGGTTCCCCTCCACACCTTCTTCTTCCTCCTCCTCTTCCCAATTTCTCTCTCTCTCCGCACGATTCGGAACCAGGGATAGGCCGAGCCGAAGCCGCGGCGGAGGCGGCTGAGGCGAGAAGGAAACTTAACGGGGGTTGGGGGTGGTGTTAGAGGGATGGTCGGCGGCGACGGCGGACCGGCGGAGGTCATGCTTCGAGCAGGGCGGGGCGGCGAGGCGGTCACGGTAGCGCCACCGGCCGCGGGGGGCGGAGGCAGGCGGCCAGGCCGACGATGGCGACGGGGGCGAGCTTCTTCTTCCTCCTCCCGTTGCTGTCGGAATGCCCATGTGCGACTGTCCGAAACCGCGCGACCCATCGCGCGCGTGCAAGCTAGCCTTGCCCCTTCATCCAATGATGAATAACAAAGTCAAAATCAACCTAGCCGCCAGGCGAAGCGAGCGACCCCATCTTCCTCCTCCGATCTCCACCGGCGAAGGGGCTGGTTCCCTCCCCCTATGCTTGCTGCTCCGGTGGCATGAGGGAGGGGGGTCCGTTTCCTCCGTTCCGGCATGGAAATTATGTTTAGGATAATTTTAGCATGGTGCGTCACTGGGGTGGTGGGAGCGTTGCCCCGAAAATTAAATCTACCTCAACTCCAAATCACACCGGCGTTTTCCTTCATGACGACGTCTTAGAGTTGGTTGCATCGTGTGCTTATCAATCCTTTAGATCGGTGGCTTTAGGGTTCATGGGTGGTGTCGACGAGGCGGCAGCGGTAATTCCATCAGAGGGGTTTTCCTCCTACTCTATGCCCGAAGCGGCGTTGTCTCCAGCTACATGGTGGAACAGAGAGGATCTGTACAGAAGTACGCGCATACGGTTGTCTGTGCTGGTGACAACTGGAAGATAGTGCATCTTGGGCAGGGTTCGTGGTTGGAGGCTGACGGTTCTGGTTTCCTACTCCGACGTCATCGTGCGGGGTGTCAGTTCTGAAGTTCAATGACGTGTTTGGGGTCATGCTACCCCGGTCTAATTCTTTGAACGACAATAGTTTATCCTATAGCAAACTAATTTGGAGGTTCAAAAAGTTGTTTATCAGCGATGGAGCTGCGTCGAACTCGCGTGAAGATGTGATATGTCTCTCTATGGTAGTGCCTTTCTCTTTGATGGCTGCTATGGTAGTGCCGAAGGAAAGGGATAAGTGTTGTTTTGTCACATTTGTTTCTTTTATCTTTTCAGTTTTGTAAGGTTGGTATTTATGATCTATATTTTATAAATGAGACACGATATTACCATAAAAAATAATAACAAAATAAAGGGGCGAAGCTAGCGGATTAGAGCACTGGGCTCATCTCTATCGCAATGGTGTCATTCTCAAACGATGTACAGCGACAGAGAGTGATCGATCCTTGAATTTACTAAATTTCGTTGGGGACCAGCTACTTGAAAAAGACCATCTCCGATAGTGTCTTCAAATAGACCTATGGCCTGTCAAATTTCAGGCCGATCGACCGATGCTGTGCTGCACTGCGCCGTGGGATGGGAATCATTACTAACTTTCGAAAGATTTTGATGTCCAAGAATAGAAATCAACAAGTGCTTTCTGTACTGTAGAATCGTAAGATAACTGAAACATCCAATAATAGAACTCAGAAAGTGCTTTCTGCACCGGAGGATAGTAATACAGCTGAAACATCCAAAAATAGAACTAAAAAGCACTTTCTGCACCGTAGAATCTAAAGATAACTGAACACCCAAAAATAGTACGGGAAAAAGTTCTTCAGAAAGGGAAACCAACATAATGAGAAATGGTTACTGCTACTGTATAATATATCTCAGTTATCCAGAAAAGCACGCCAAACAGACTAACATAGTGGGCAAACAACTTGACTGTTGTTGAATGGTTAAACCGAACAATCTGCCTTTTTTCCCTCAGTGCAAGCAAACCTGTGCAGTTTGATCTATTCTCATACTTCCAGAAACCTGCTAAGCTAGTGATATTTTCACATAAGTTTAGTCCTCAGATTTTGACAACTCAAATTTCGTTATAAAATGTTGCTACAAACATACACTAAAGGCTATAATGTGTTCCAAGGTATTAAGGTAAGGCGCACAAGTAAAAATACTTGGTTATGCCCATTACAAGACACACCAGGGCGGAATGAAGAGAAACTATCAGGCGTTTTAATTGCTTAAGTCCTACAGGAGCCACTAGTCATGAGAGTATTTAGTGCATATATTTGACAGATATGACAAATACCATTAGATAACATCATCTAGTCCGAGAAGAGGAAGCGGACGTAGTTAAACTTTCGATAGAAAAAACCTCTAATTAAAGCCATGAACTTCCAGACTATAACATACATTTGAAGCATTAAATGCCATCTAAATCAGAAGAAGACTGTTGCCGTTACACTACAAGTTCTAAATTGACAGATACAGACAGATTTCCTACTTCACTCCACAGCTGAAGCCCGAAACAGGCAAGTAAATTAAATCCAAGAAAGGAACATGGCTACAAACTACTTCTAAGAACTCCTGCAGATTGGCAAGAGCAGATACAGACAATAACTCAGACCAAACTGCAGCGCTGGAACCTACAAGGCGATAAACACGCCCAGTCCTTTAAGGCTTTACCTGATCGTTACAAACTTGTTCGTGCCATGCTTGGCCCAGAAAGTCTTCAGGTCAATTGGGTTACTAAGGTTGTAGCCTTCACCGGCTAGCTTCTCAAGAACCTTTTTAAATGCACCTTGGCTCATCTTCCTTCCAGCAATACGTGCGCCCCGGCGCTTTGTGTTCATTGGCAGTGGATACGTCGAAATAGAAGTTGTGCAGCATGCGGACTGCCAGCCACCTGCACCCCAACGGTAGCATTGCTGGGGAGCTCCAGTGCATGAGCACACAGGTGTTGCTATCCTTGAAATGTCAAAATCAATACCATTAATCACCATTCCCAAAGGCTTAATAGGACCCCTACTTCGGGGTGCACGGTTCTTGGGTGCCCCATCTTCCTGTGGAGTAGCAACCTTCCTAGGCTTCTTCGGCTTAGGCGACTTGGGCTGACGACCCTGCTGCCTCTTCTTTGCAGGCGGCTTGTTTCCAGCCACAGAATGCTCTTCAATCAACGGTGGGGCTGCGTGCTCCTCCTCTGGTGCAGGAGGTTCCTGTGGCTGCATCATCTGGAGTGTGTGCGCATGCGCATCTGGCATCATCCCAAAACTGGCAGGGTGGTGATGCACAGCGTGTCCAAGATGTCCATTATGAGCAGCAGGCACAACGGGGACAGCATGAAGGACCTTCTGCTCGCGGGAATGTTGATGTTGGTGCTGATGTTGATGCTGATGCTGCGAGGGGTGCACCCAGGCCTCATTGCGCACAAAGTCCATGTGAATAGCCGGTTGCTCTGTGGGCACGCCACCAGAGGGTTCACAGCCACCATAGCCGCGGGGGTGATGTGCATGTTGTGGGTGGTGCTGGGCGTTGTGGTGTCCATGGTGCTGCAAGAAGGTACCATTCGGGAGCAGCGGCTTTGTGTCCCGGTGGTCGCCGGTCACAGATGACATCAGCTGCAGGCCGAGGCTGCCTGCTTTCATGGTCTCATAGAAGCCCCAATTCCGAATGCCTAAGGGCCGTCGTCGTCCATCTCGGCTCGTCAAACAAACGAATCGAAATCCAAGAACCGAGATTGGAACGAGAAATGTGCTGCTCTTTCGGATTTTGGTCAGCCTGCCCCTCCTACCATTGTCTTCCAGACGCCAATCCCTGCAACCTATTTCGGCAAACAAGTAAAAAATATCAAGGATCCGTGAGCAGGGGCGGATCTAGATGCCGTGCCTGCCGGTCGCGCACCGGCAAAGCCAGAAATTGTGAAAGGTCGGACGGATTTAACAAATCGCTGGATGAAACAACCTCATACCTCAAAATCCAATGACCAAAGACTGCGGCCCGGGTGGAGACAGCAGGGACGCGATGTTCCGGTGAGGAAGAACGGGGACGGCGATGGCGGCGAGGCGCGTGAGAGGCGGAGGCCTGGAGCGGGCGGGGGCGAATGGAGGCGCCGGCGGTAACCCTGAGCTACGGGCAGGGGGGGCGAGGTGGTACACTCTAGGGAGATGGAGCCGCCTTGGTCGGGTTGGTTAGGTCAGGAGACTCAGGTGAGGATTGAGGAAGACGAAAGAAAGGGACGGGGCGGTGCGGAGAAATTCATGTAAGGTTTTTACGCTGCAGTAAATATTGAGGAATTACAAAGTGCCGGTTTGAGGCAGCCACAAGTTCAAACACAATCATTTAATCGCAACTATTGGAGTAAACTTGATCGTATATCAGAAACCGCTTAATTGCTGGCGGTCGAGGGTAACCGTAAAAATGGGGAAACAACAATGAAAAGACTTTGTTTTACAGGTTTTGAGCGTAAAAACTGGCCCGACTAAATCCCGTAAAATGGTCCGCGACCGTAAGCCAAAAATCGAGCGACCACACCGCATATTCCCATGCCTAGTTTTGTTTATCGTACACTCATGCGCGCTTTGCGTGGGAGGGAGGGGGCATTTCACCTATTCTATTCCCGCTCCCGTGCCACCGTTGCAAATCCCCTTGTTAGTGTGTCTGACGAGGGGTTAACTCATCAAATCCCATGGTTAAGGATCTATGGTTGAGATTACGGGGGAGAGAACGTGGTAGAACTGGTAGTTTCGTCGGCTGAAAAGCAAAAGCAAGGATTACCCAGGTTCATGCCTCCGGAGAGTAACACCCTACTTCCTGCTTGTCTGGTATTGATTTGAGGATATATGCGAGCTACAATGGAGTCCCGGCGAGATGTCGATCTCGCTAGAGTTTTGGTAGTTCAAGTATTGCGTGTCCTTCATCGGCGGCCCTCCCAGCCTTTATATAATAGGCTGGGTCTCGAGAGTTCGCAACCGATTCGGGTTTACAAGTAAGGAAAAGTCTAAACCGACTATGACTACGTCTAACTTGGAGGATACTCCGTCTTCTTGGGCCTTCATTTATGGGCTTCATGTAGTCTCTTGATAATTGGGTCTTCCTTCATGGGATTCATGTAGACTCTTGACAATTGGGCCTAGTCGATACGTGCACCAGGTACCCTCATGGTAGGGTACCCGAAAGGTATATCCCTGTTAGTAGCCCCCGAGTACTTATCTGACTCGAAGAATCGGGCATGGACTCATTCATCTGTGTACGTCATATATTTTGCACCTGTGTATACGATTGGAATTCATGTATGAATAGCACATTTTGTCTGGCTATGTCGATTATTTCATCGACTATGGTTTTTGCTTATGATAATCAAGAGATAATAACTTAGTAGGCCCGGTACACTCGACGAACCGGGACCGGTTAACTGCACATTTGGACAAAACCTTACTAGCTTTCAATCAAACTCGAGTCTCCGAATTCGAATCTGGAACAGACTGGTCAGACTCGACTCGGGCCGTTGAGGTCTTACTGAATCGTTCTGCAGTATAATTTCGAGATTACCCAACGCGTATGTCGGGATTTTTCATCATGTCTGCTGACACGGAAAGCTTTAAGGATTAACGCTGCTGCAGCGGTCCTTAGCCCAGCTCGACAGATCGGCGGGTCTTACCTTTGCACTTATGCATGCAGCATCCGAGGTATTTTTGCGGCGGACGCAACTCGGGAATGATTTTGTGTTACATTGTGCTTATCAGCTGAATCGAGTCGTTTGTCGACTGATTCTTTGCCATTATTCTATCGGGTGCGCCACAGCGCTCCCGATGGGAGTAGCCCCCGAGATTGTGCTTTATTACTCGCAATGGAGGATAATCTCAAATCTTTTCATCCTGTACATTTTAAGTCGAATTTTTTTTGATACGCTCCCGATGGGAATAATACGTTTCAGTCGAAAAAACTATCGAGTGTCTTTATGTCTCGTGTTGCGTAATTTGCAATTTCATCCCCGAAACAACCGAGGCAGTCGAAGTACTGGCTTCGTAGTAAAGTTTGAAGGACTCGATCGTCTTATCAGGTTATGAGACCTGAAGTGACGTCAGCAATGACGCATGCCTCGACTGCAATTTTCTGACAAGCGATGGCGTGCTTGGTATGACTGATGGGACACGACACGCTTGTGGGCCCGTTATGCAGTGCTGACCGAGGGCGGTGCCGTTTGGACTGGATTTGACCGATCTGGCGCGATTTTCAAGGGGTGTGATGATGGTTCCTAGATTCCCGCGCGTAGTGGACAGAATAGCCGGCGACGGTTGTTCTCCATGCCCACCACGTGTACGGCAGGATTCCGCGTGGAGCACACGATCTTGGATTGACGACTGTGATTAAATCTCCCTTGATGGTAAATATGCAGAGGGTGGAACTGTGTAAGTTTTACTTGCCTTTTCCTCCACCGCTCTCCTTCTCCTTCCTCTCGCATCGCCATAGCCTGACATCCAAGCTTTTGCCAAAAACCACCGCTACGATGACGAAGCCTGCCACTCGGAAGGGCAGGAGCGCTGCGAATGCCTCGGCGGACAGCGCCGCTGGCGGGGCCGCCGCCAGCGGTTTGAAGAGGGAGAAGGGCGCCTGGACCAAATCTACGGTGAGCAAGCGGATGCTCATCGGCCTGAGGAACGACGGGCTGATCCCGGCGGACGCGATGCAGGTTCGCATCCCCGGCGCCGAGGTATTCCCGCGCCCAGGCCCCAATGAAAGGGTCTGTTTTGTGG
The DNA here is from genome assembly GCA_947311845.1 of Poa pratensis. NCBI lineage: Eukaryota > Viridiplantae > Streptophyta > Magnoliopsida > Poales > Poaceae > Poa > Poa pratensis. Next base: position 22,445,659 of record CAMZMU010000073.1, read on the forward strand.
ATTTTGTGAACAGGGGATTCTCCTTCCCTGTTCACGATTTTCTTCGTGCGTTGATGCACGTCTATGGGGTGCGACTGCACGTTTTCACTCCCAATGGGTTTTTGCACGTTGCTTGCTTCTTTGTGCTTTGCGAGTGCTTTTGGGCGTCGCGCCCCATTTTGGGTTGTTTCGACGCATTTTCAATGTCAAGCGCCAGCACAGCGTCAAGGGACCTGGCGGTTTTGGAGTGCAAACTCGACCTGACGTCGAGTACTTCAAGATTAAGTTTGTTGAGTCTGTGCAAGGATGGCGCCAGAAGTGGTTCTACATCAAGGATGTGACCACGGGCAACCAATCGTTCGGGTTGCCTCCCTTTAATGCAGACGCCAAGGTGGTGAAGAGGTCGTCCTGGATTGCGCCACCGACCGGAGCCGAAGCTGAAGAAGCTGACATGCTTTTGGAGAAGGTTTGAAGCTGCAGACCAATGTTGGCAAGGAGGTGACTGGCATCCATTTGCTGGCCACCTTTATCGAAAGGCGGGTGCAACCTCTCCGAGCCCGGGTGCACGCCATGTGGGCATACACCGGGGTGTCTGATCCAACCCGCTCACTCGCAGAGGAGCTGTCTGCTAGTGAGGTGAAGAAGCTGGTGAGGACTCTTACCATACTGACTGACGACGAACCGTGCGAGACGAAGTCGCCATTTGCACCTTATGAAGCCAGCAACCCTCTACCGGAGGTAACACTCGCCACCATTTTGTTAGTTGTTATGTTACGCATGTGTATGTTTATTTCTTTTGCTATTTTCATGTGCAGGGACCAGAATTTGCGAGTCAATGCCTCCATTGCCAGAGAGTGGCCCTGTGCCGAATAATGAGCCACTCGAGGCTGGCTCGGACGATGAGGTAACCTCACTCGCCACCGTCCATACTCCAGAAGCTGATGAAGGTGACGCTGAGACGCAGACCAATGATGGTCAGCAAAAGCGGTCGCGCGAGGAAGAGGACACAGCTGATTCTGAGGAGAAGGAAGGGAATGCGACGGAGTCGATGTTGGCCCTGCTTGAAGTTCCTCCAATCCGCTCTCTTCCTCCACGCCCGACGAAAAGGTCGCGTCCGAGCGTAGTCGTGCTCGCACCTGGTCGGATGGTCGACCTCACTGAAGAGTAAGTTTTTTGTGCACCACCAATTTTGACTTATAAATTTTGCCAAGTTGGATACTTATCATGTGTGACACAGTGTATCATCCGATGAGTACCTGCCACCGCCACCTACGGTAGAGAAGAGCAGCGCGGCGTCGACGGTGCGTAGCCAGACGCAAGAAACCCCAACAGCCACTGCGACTGCGGCTGCCACGGACACCTCCGTACCGCCAGAGCCTGGGTTGCAGCTGACAATGAAGAGACGGCGGCGACAGGTGCTCCTGCGTCGACTTCCGCCTCCGCAGATCATGTAAGTTTGTGCTTTTGTGTCGCAGTAGAATCACTATCGGGTGTTAAAGTTGTGCACAGACTCGATGAATCTATTCTGAACTTGCTTCTGCGGTTGTAGCCATTTATGCAAGAGCTACTGAAGGCTGGCGCCCAGTATGTTCACATGGAGACGGAGGTCACCACCCTGCAGCAGCAACTCGAAGCTGCCAAGAGTGAGTGTCTTCATGTGGGATTACAACTTTTTCGAGTTGAATCCTTTTGCAGTCTGTGGACTATGTTTTTGCTTTGTGCGTGCAGAGTCAGCAGCTGACGCGGCGGAGAAGATGAACAACACCTGTCGTCGAGTGGCCGATCTGGAAAAAAGGCTAAAAAATGCCGAAGATAGGGAAGGCCTGGCGATTGGTCGACTCACCGCCTGCAGCACCGCCTTGACTGGTACGCAGCCTTGCTTTTGCATTGGATATTACATTTGCGTAGAAGATTGCTGAACCTTTCGTTGTATATTTTTCTAGATGTGATGGATGGCCCTACCGCACCCGGCAAGCAGAGCGTGGGCGCCTCGCTTGATGAGAGCGTGACCGTCACGGAAGCCGCCAGCGGGAGAGCAGGAGAAATGTTGTCGAAGGCGGCGAGTGCCCTAGGCGCCCTTCACAGCAGCTTATTTCCAGATGACGAGTTGCCATCGACATTTGCAGAGTTGGTGGAGCTTTTCAAGCCAGAAGGGACTGCCGTTGCTGATTTCAGTCGCGAGCAAATGGTAAGTGGTGCCCAGACTACTTTTCTCATGTTGCTCGCGCACGGAGTCGATGCAGATTTTGACACGGTGAAGACGAAGTTCCCGAGAGGTCCTGGCGGCAAAACCGTCGGGTTAGGTACTTGGATGGAGGCCGCCAAACAGTATGCTCAACAGCTTGTAAAAACTGTTGAAGACAGGGCCGCCAAAGTCCAGGCCAGGAAAGCCTCTTCCAAAAAGTCGATGGCCACCGAGTGATTCCTCAGTCGACTAGTTGTATCGAGTTAGGGCTAGGTCAGAGTCCATGTCATAGATTTGTGACAGCCGAACCTTATATTTATGATCTGTAATGATACCTTTAATCGCGCGAGTACGCGTGTGCTTTTGCTACACTTGTATGGATGTCACCTTGAATGTTTTTGTGTTTTTACCTGAGAGGTTACGTGCTGTTTAGCTTGCATAAATGATGCACTGGGTTTCCCTTTCTGACTTGAAATTTTTGTGATGGTTGTGCTTTGAACAGCCACGGGAACCCGATACGCCAGTTGGTTCCTCGCTGCCTCATACTGCCACCCGGTCGCAGGCTCAGGTGGCAAATGATGCCAAAGTAATGGAGTATATGAAAACTCGAGTCGTGAGACTGGAGCAAGAGCTAAAGAGTGCCCAGCGCGAGCTGAATATGCTGAGAATGAGACCAGCTCCGGCCACACAACGAGAGGATTATGTGCTTGGGAGATGGACCTTGTAAACAGGCAACTCGATTGTGAGTACGATCCTTGCTCTGATTACGGATTTTTTGGCTACTCTTTTTTCTTTTGACTCGACTTGTTCTTTTGCAGGTTTTGTCTTTGACTTCCAAGCAGAGCAAGCTCGCGTTGAAGAGCGTTTGGATAATGCTACTGACAACCCGACAACTGGTCGCCAGCATTTTTGGCTTGATAGGTTTCGAGCGCGCACACTCGCTACTTTGAAGGATCGAGCTTGGCAAAGCGCTCAGCTACTCGAGTTATGCAGGGCGGCTTTGATTCGCATCAACCAGACCCTTTTTCCAACAGGACCACAACCACAAGGAATCCATGCCTTGCTCGATCTTTTCCGTCATGCAGGCCCTATCCGGGAGTTGCTGACCCAGAAGCTTGTGGTTGGAGCTAACGCGGCGATGGCGTATGTTCGGAGTCGACGTCCCAACTTGGTGCTGCCGCCACCTGCTGTTGGTGCGACTCTGTCCCAGGAAGATCTTGATGGCACCGTTCTTTCTGCAAGGATGCTGGTCGAGCGGAACCATGCCCAACTCTCTGGCCCTGTTTTGCCCATCAAGGACGAGCCTGAAGATTAGAGGTTTTTGTGTATAAACTTGTATAGGGGCAGCCCCCGAGTGTAAAGTTGCATCTTGTATATAATATGAATTGTTTGTTTTGCATTTTCCGCAGCCCCCGAGTCTATTGAGTGGGGTTTATGAAAATGTTTTGAGTGTGAAATCATGATTACACAGCCCCCGAGTATTCGAGTGCGGCTGTGAAGTTTGTGTTTTTGTTGAAATTTATCCAACTTTACTTTGAGACTTAGCCCCCGAGCGTTCGAGTGCGGCTAAGGTGTTATTTTGTGAGCGAAAGCTCATGTTGTTGACAGCACAGCCCCCGAGCGTTCGGGTGCGGCTAAGGTGCTTGTTAGTGAGTTATGCGAACAAAAAAGATAGGAGGAACATTGATTATATTCCACTTTTGAATGTTAAGCTGCAGGCCATCTCATTAAAAACCTTCCAGTCCCCATAGGTACCCTGGTAAGGAAAAGAGCACGTCTGAAACCTGCAGCCATCCGACATATCGCCTATTACATTGTATGACTGAGCAGGCTAAGCATAGAAACGGCGCAAGTGCGCAACGTTCCAAGGATTATTCGAAAGTTCGCCTGTCTTCGCGTTCTTCAGTCTGTACGCGCCACCGTCGATGACCTCGGTGACGATGAAGGGTCCCTCCCATGGGGAGGCGAGCTTGTGCACCTTCTTCTGCTTCAACCGAAGCACCAGGTCGCCAACCATGAAGGACCTGGTGCGCAGTCGACGGCTATGGTAGTTGCGGAGATCCTGCTGATAGACAGTGTGCGAGCCAGAGCCGTGTTGCGTGCTTCTTCGAGCAAGTCGACTGCATCTTCGAGTGCTTCTTCTGTGTCGTCTTCGTTGTATGCTGCCACCCTTGGTGCATCGAACTTTACATCGGATGGCAGGATTGCCTCTGTGCCGTAGACCATGAAAAATGGTGTGAATTGTGTTGAGGCATTAGGAGTTGTGCGCAGGCTCCACAGTACCGACGGAAGTTCTTCAACCCAAGCACCCGCGGCTCTTTTGAGTGGCACCAGGAGGCGTTTCTTGATTCCGCTGCACACGAGTCCATTGGCTTTTTCGACTTGGCCATTGGACTGCGGGTGCGTCACGGATGCATAGTTGAGCGTAATGCTTTGCTCTTTGCAGAAGGAACGAAATTCTTCAGCCGTGAAGTTTGTGCCGTTATCAGTTATGATGCTGCTTGGGACGCCGAAATGGTAGATGATGGTCTTTATGAAGTTAACTGCCGTAGTAGCAGTCGAATTTGTGATGGGGACTGCTTCGATCCACTTTGTGAACTTGTCGACTGCCACCAGGAGATGAGTGTGCCCTCCGTGCGAAGATTTTTTGAGTGGCCCAACCATATCGAGCCCCCACTGGGCGAAAGGCCAGGCCAATGGTATTGTCTTCAATGCTGATGCAGGTGCGTGCGGCTTTGTGGCGAATTTTTGACAGCCGATGCACCTTTTGACTATGTCCTCCGCGTCCTTGAGTGTCGTGGGCCAGTAAAAACCTGCTCGAAAGGCTTTGGCTACGAGTGATCGGCTGCTGGCGTGATGTCCGCAGGTACCTGCATGAATATCTCGAAGGATGGCTTTGCCATCTTCGAATGCGATGCATCGTTGGAACATACCTGATATGCTTCGTTTGTACAACTCGCCATTGATGATGGTGTATGCTTTAGCCCGTCGAGTGACACGTCGTGAGTCAGTTATGTCGTCAGGTAGCTCGTTGCGGAGTATGTACGCCAGGAAAGGTTGAGTCCAAGTTGGCTCAATGAGGAGTACCTCGACTGGCGGGTCCTCTGTGCTGGGTGTTTTGCTCTTGGCTGGTGCGGTCGATGTAGGAGGTGCCCGTTTTTCCTTGATTGATCTGTGCTCAATGCGCTCGAGGAAGACACCAGGTGGAACTTGCGCCTTGGTTGAGCCTAGGTTGGCTAGCATGTCTGCTTCCTCGTTGCTTTCTCTCCCTATGTGCCGCAACTCGCAGCCTTCGAAGCTGCCCTCCATTATGTTGTACAGGTCGCGGTAGGCGATCATGTTGTCTGCAATGGCGTCGCAGGCCTTCATTGTCTGCTGCACCACCAGATTCGAGTCACCGTAGATCATTAATCGAGTGCACCCGAGAGCTTTGGCCATCCGCATGCCATGGATCAGGCTTCGTACTCGGCCTCGTTGTTTGATGGTAATTCGAATCCCATTTGCAGGACGTAGCGAAGCTTGTCTCCTTTTGGTGATACAAGGATGACACATGCGTCTGCACCTTTGTTTTTCTTGGACCCATCGAAGTACATGGTCCATGAGTTGGACACATCTGGCGCTCCAGGCAACTGAGCTTCGATCCACTCGGTTGTGAAGTCAGGTAAGACTTGTGCTTTGATGGCCTTCGGGTGATCGTACCTGATGTCCCTTGGTCCCAGCTCGATGAGCCATTTTGCGACTCTCCCAGTTGCGTTGGGGTTTGTGAGAATATCCCCGATCGCTGAGTTACTGATTACAGTGATCGGGTGTTCTGCGAAGTAGTGTGTCAGCTTCCTTGATGACATGAACACGGCGTAGGCCAGCTTTTGATAGTGCGGGTACCGCTGTTTTGATATGGAGAGGACCTCACTCAAGTAGTAGACTGGCGTTGTATGCTCTGGGCGTGTCCCTCTTCCATGCGCTCGACCACCAGTACGGTGCTCACCACTCTGTTGGTAGCCGAGACGTACAGGTATAGCGGTTCCCGTTCCTTAGGTGCGACGAGCATTGGAGGGCTTGTTAGGACTCGCTTGAGATCCGTGAAAGCCGCTTCGGCTTTCGGCGTCCACTCGAACTTGTCTGTTTTCTTCATCAGTTGATAGAACGGGAGTGCTTTTTCGCCTAATTTGCTGATGAAGCGGCTGAGCGCCGCCACTCGACCTGCTAATTTGTGTACATCATGAAGATTTGAAGGCCTTTGCATTGTCAAGATGGCCTGTATTTTCTCCAGGTCCGCCTCGATTCCACGTGCTGAGACTAGATAACCCAAGAGCTACCCGGCTGGTACGCCGAACGTGCACTTCTTAGGATTGAGCTTGATGTGGAAGTGTTTGAGGTTGGCGAACGTCTCTCGCAGGTCGTCGAGTAGTGTGTTTTCTTCCCTTGTTGTGATGACAATGTTATCCACATATACTTGGACGTTTCGTCTGATCTGTTTTTTGAGGCAATCTTGCATCATGCGCTGGTATGTCGCACCCGCGTTTTTGAGCCCAAAGGGCATGGTTGTGTAGCAGTAGACCCCGAATGGGGTTATGAACGCGTTTTCTCTTCATCTTCTTCCTTCATCCTTATCTGGTGGTAACCTGAGTAAGCGTCCAGGAAGGACAGGCGTGCGCATCCGGCGGTGGAGTCGACGATCTGGTCGATTCGAGGTAGCGGGAAGTGATCCTTTGGACAGCATTTGTTGAGGGCTGTGAAGTCCACGCACATCCGAAGGATATCTGTATGCTTCTTTTCTACAAGTACAGGATTAGCCACCTATTGTGATTTCTTGATTTCTCGGATGAACCCGGCCGCGAGTAGTATATCAACTTCAGACTCGACGGCGGCTCTTTTTGGGCCGAAAACACGGCGCATTGTTTGTTTTACTGGCTTGGCATCTGGAAACAGTTGGAGAGAGTGCTCGTTGAATTCCCTGGGGATACCTGGCATGTCGGCTGGACACCACGCAAATATCTCCCAGTTCTTACGGAGGAATTCGACGAGCGCACTTTCCTATGCGATAGGCAGACTCGATGATACATTGACTGTCTTGGACGGATCGGTCGGGTGCACCTGATGTGACCTTGTGTCATTTGTTGCGTTGAACGCTCTATCGACTGCCAATTTTTTATGTTCCGGCATGAGTGTACGGTCGTTGGAAATCGACAGATCGGCGAGTGCTCTTCCATACCGAACGTCTTAGAGATTTTGCTGAACTCGCGGTCGCAAGAATCGGACCTTTGAAAGTTTCCAGTGACAGTGATGACTCCTTTTGGCCCTGGCATCTTGAGCTTGAGGTATGCATAATGTGGGACTGCCATGAATCGAGCGAATGTTGGGCGTCCAAGTATGGCGTGGTATTGTGACTTCCAATCGACGACTTCGAACTCAATCGATTCCGTCCTGAAGTGACTTGGGTCCCCAAACGTGACGTCGAGTTGTATTGTGCCTTCTGGGCTGACTGCTTTGCCTGGGACGATACCGTCGAAGGTATTTGTGGACTTTGGTAGATTTTTGACTGATCTGTTCATTCTGCGGAGTGTGTCTGCAAAGATGATGTTGATGCCGCTGCCTCCATCCATGAAGACTTTGGTCATGGCGTATCCTCCAATTTGTGCGTCGAGTACCAGAGCTGCGTGCCCTGGTCGAACTACAGCTGGGGGGTGGTCCTCCCGGCTGAAGTTTATGGCAGTTTCAGATCCCTTCAAAAATTCAGGAACAGCAGGAGGTGCCATGGCAGCCATGTTCACCTATCGAGTGCGTAGTTTTTGCTGCCTATTGGAGGGGCGACCCTTATGTATCATGTACATCTGCCCCTGAGGCTGAGGGTACCGATCCTCCTCTACCCGAGGTACATGGTGTATGGCGCCCGCAACATGTCCGCCTGCGGCAGGCTGTGGTGGTGGAGGTGCCATCAGGGCAGGAACAATGTTTGGCTGAGGTGCAGTTGCGGCGGGTGCCTTTCTGAGATTCATGTATTCAGATGCCAATTTGTCGAATTCTCTACAGTTCTTCAACGAGTGATTGGAGCGCAATTTTCCGTCCTCCCTTTTGTACAGGTGGAATCTGCAATAGTCATCCATCTTGTCATCGAATGAGCGCTCGTTTTGTGTATCAGAACGCGGCTTTTGCCAGTCTTGCTTCTTGTAGCTGTTACTTCGTTGCTCGCGGTCTCGACTATCCCGGCGATCATCTGGCCTCCGGTCGCTTCTGTCTTGGTCGTCACGGGATTGTGTGAACCCAGCCGCCATGAACTCGGACATGTCATCGTCGCAATGACGTTTGGAACGCTTGTGTCTCCGATCGTCTCTGTATGTTGTCGGAGAATGACTCCCACGAAACAGGGGCAGTCACACTCGCGAAGAGAGTTCGTGTAAGGGGCTGAACACGACGTCAATCAACCCTCATCCGGCGCGGCGACGCTGCTCGTCGTTCCAGAGGAGGGACATCACGGCAGAGAGAGACACGGCGTGTACCCAGGTTCACGGCCCTCTTGTGGAGGTAAAACCGCTACGTCCTGCCTGTCTGTATTGCTGCTTGTAGAGGTTACAGTACAGCGTGCTTGCCGAGGGCACAGTTGTGGCAATGGGCGTACAAGGGGAGGGAAACTACTGTCTTCTTCTCCCTTGCGCGCAAGTAGCTAGACTAGGAGTAAAATGTGTTCCCCCCTGTTAGGGTGGTGCACCAGCTCCTTTTATAGGCGCCCCGGGCCTCCTCCCTGTCCTTGTGCAGCAGAGGGGCTACCACATGGCGACAACGGTCGGGAGCTCGGTGTACCGCTGCTTGGGCGTCCATGAGCGCGGTCCATGGGCACAAAAGCTGAGGCCGCAGCAGAGAGGCCGCCGTCCATCCACGGTGACGTCGCGTTCGGCGCGTAGCGCCGGCCTGCTCCCTTATCACCAAAGAGGAAAGCTTGGTGGTCTGCGCCGTTGCCCCTGCTTTGTTGACTCCTTTATCACCAAAGTGGGACTGCAGCTCCGTCGTCACTCTGCGCAGAGGCGCGGTCACTCTGCGGCCACTGCGGAAGCCATGTGCGCTCCGCAGAGCTTGCTTTACAGTGAAGGAACCCTCGCGTGGGCGGGAACGCCCTGTGGAGGATTCTGCGTTGACTTCCCTTCAGGGAAAACTTCCTTGGAGAGGAGGCAGCGGAGTAGAGGCTCCACAGGCCTAGCTGCCTCCTCAGGCCTCCGCGAGGCGATTCTGCCCCGCGGGCATCCCAGGCTTGCAGGCCTGGTCCTTAGCGAGATTCACTCGCCGAGTGTTGAGGGTTATAGAGGCCTGGCCCAGTACACCCTGGTTCTTACTGGGCTGACAGTAGCCCCCGGGCCCATGACGGGCACGACGCGGTCCAGGGGGCGCAGGCGAAGCGTCATGGGCCCAAAGTGTCCGGCCGGCCCGAGACACGTGGCGAGCGGTTGGTGCGTCTCGGCTTCTCCGGAGGAGGTGGGCGTCGTGGTGGGACCCACGACGCCTCGGAAACCGCTCTGAGGTGATATAAAGGCTGCCGCGGCTGTGCCGGCAGCAGTTCCGCCGCATTTACGCCTTTTCCTTCTCGCATACACCTCCGGTGCTCCACTACTCCGGCGATTTCCGTTCTTCTCCGAGCTCTTCCGCCGCCCTTCCTTCGCGAGCCATGGGCCCCAAGAAAGGCAAGGCGGCGATGGTGGAGGCCTCCGCTGAAGCGCAGCGGGAGGAGGAGCTTGCGCCGGCTCTCATCGGCACTCGCGTCTCCACAGCGGAGGCGCTGGATAGGCTGAAGGTCCTCGTCGCCGGGAGGAATAATGAGCATGGCGCCAGCGGCGTCAAGGCGGCGCGCTTCGGCAAGCTGGCGGCGGGGTGGTACCCCATTTTCGTCCACACGCTGTTCGCTGGCTTGGTGCCGCCGTTCTCTCCCTTCCTTGCGGAGGTGCTGGCTTTCTATCAGATCCAGCTCCTGCACCTCCACCCGAACTCCATCCTGATTCTCGCCATCTTCGCCTATCTCTGCGAGGCGTATCTGGGAGTGATGCCCTCCGTGGCCTTCTTCCGGAGCTTCTACGCGCTCCGCAACACGGCGCCCGGCGAGCGGTCTGGGTGCGTGTCTTTCCGCATCGCAGACGGGATGGGCGCCGTCTACATCCCCATGTCGTGGGATGGCGACAAGGCCGTTACGAGGGTGACGAAGAAGGTGGAGGACTTCCGCCAGAAGTGGGTCCTCGTCGACGCCAAGGAGCGGAATGCCTTCTTCGATGAGCCTGAGGCGCCGCCGCTGAAGAACTCAAATTGGTCCAGCGAGAAGCTCCAGCACCAGAAGATTGCCCACTTGGTCTCGCGCATGAAGCTCGTCCGCGAGGCTGGCCTCACGGGGCAGATGGTCGCTGAGGACTTCGTGAGGCGGCGCATCGCTCCCCTCCAGGCGCACACGAAGCCGGTGTGGATGTACTCCGGCCCGGCAGATCCAATGCGCTTGCACCTCAGCGCCCACGCGCCAGACGATGTCGCCTCCATCTTAGGCACGCTCTTCATCGCCCCGGAGATCCCTGTTCCGGGCACTGAGCACCTGAGGCCCCTCCACCAGCTCACTCCAAAGAAGCGCCTCGCAGTTCTGGAGATGATGCCGACGTTCACGCCAGAGGGCTTGGAGGGAGAAGAGGCGAAGGGGGCTGCGGCGCCTGTGGTGGAGGAAGACTTGTTTGGCGAGTCCTCTGCTGCTTCAGACGCCGAAGCTGACGCCGCGCCGGAGGAGTCAACCCCTCGTTAGGGGAGGCGAGCTCTTCAAAGCAGGCGGCCCCTGAGGAGGAGATCCTGGAGGTATCGTCCGATGTGGACGAGGATTTTGTGGTGGCCCCGTCACGACGGGCCACAGAAGAAGAAGACGAAGACGGGGACGATAGCGGCCCGGAGGCCGCGGCAAAGCGGTGCGAGCCCCGCACCAAGGCCATCCACGACCGGGCCGCCAGAAGCCTGGAGAGCACTCCTCAAGAGGAAAGCTGGGGCGGCCCCTGAGGAGCCCAGCGCTGGAGCCTCAACAGGCCTGCGGCGCTCCGCCAACAAGGTGTGGGTGGACACCCGCGCCAAGTCATCTGGGTGAGTACTGCTTCTTCTTGACTCGTTCTTGCTTATCGAGAGTTCTTGCCTTTCTCGAGGATCTCACTGTCTTGATTATCAGGGGTCTGGTTCATGCGAAGCGTCGCCGACTCCGCAAGGCTGCGGACGTGCGGCGCGACGCTACGACCGTTGTTGAGGGGCCTACAGCGCCCCTTGGAGAGGAGACTGAGGAGCCCGTGGTGACAGTCACCACGGGCCCGGCTGTTGACGAGGCCATGAGGCCTGTAGGGGAGACGCCCCTTGAAGAAGCAACTGCCTCGCCACCTCCTGCCGAGAGTCAGTTTGAGGAGGCGGCGAAGACTCCGTCGCCGCCGCGCCCTGATGCTCCTCTGGAGCCCCCAGAGACACCCGCCGTGGAACGGCGGGGACCAGCACACAGACGCCGGGAGGCGTCGACGTCGAGATGGAGGAGGGAACTCCTCCGCCGCCCCCTCCAAATTCCGAGCCTGAGGGGGAGGCCACTTCTTCTGAGGCCGCAGCAGGCGAGGCTGCGGTTGAGCCTCTGGTGGCTAGGCCTCCCTCGCCAGCCCCCGGGCCCACGAGGAGGTCGTCGTGGAGAACAACGACGCACAAGACGGTGGGGGCCCGCTCCTGTGGCCCCGTGCTGACCCTGGTCCAAGCACTGTGCTTTCTGCACCAGAGGCTGGCGCTGGGGCGGAGGACGTTGCGCCACGTGAGGGCTCTTGGGCCTTGGTCTTGAGCGACCGGAGCCGGAGCGGCGCGAGCCGCCAAGCTGCCCTCCGTTTGGTGAGGGGCACCCTAGACGGGCTAGAGACCCAACTTGCCCTTGAGGAGGCGGAGCTTGGCAGGAGGTATGACGCCCTTGCTGCTGACTGGGCCCGCTTCTTCGAAGTCAGGCGGCGGAGTGGCCCTGACGACCGAGCTCTTCAGGCGCAGCGCGACGAGGCGACGCGGCAGGCCCAGGAGATCCGCGAGAACGCGGAGCGCGAGGCGCAAGAGGCCTTGGCGCCGGTCCAGGCGGAGCGCAAGGCGGCTGCAGAGGATCGGGAGGCGGCTGTGGCGGAGCGCCAGGCTGCAGCCTCCGACCGAGCGGCTATCGAGACCTCCCTCGCCGACCAGCGCAAGGAGCTGGCCAGCCGCGAGGAGAAGATAATTTCTGAAGCTGAGGTGGTGAGGAAGTCTCTGGAGCAGCATCGTCTGTCGCTGGAGGCTCGCGAGCAGGCCATGACGACACGCGAAGCTGAGGTGCTCAAGCGTGAGGAGAAACTGGAGCAGGCGGAAACTGACATGAACAGAGAGCGTGAGGCCTTGGAGTCCCGCGAGAGCAGCTTGGCTGAGGCCATGGGCAAGCACGACAAGGAGGTGGAGCGGCACCGGGAGCTTGTGGAGAAAGCCAACCAAAAGCTTGCCGAGAAGAAAAAGGAGGCAGAGGCGGAGGCCCTCACCAAGCAAAAAGAGTACCGCACTGCTGTCACACAGGCCGTCTCCCGGGAGTATGCTGGGAAGTTCAAGAAGCAGGAGGACGGCTTCCAGAAAAAGCGCAGAGAGCTCGGAAGCGCATTCGCCAGCTGGAGGAGTGGAACGCCAACTTGAAATCCTCGCTGAAGCGCGCCAAGGACGCTAATCTCCGCACGGAGCAGGCCCTCGAGCGCTCGGAGCAGGACCTCACAGCCCTGATGGCAGACATGCAGGAGCTGAATGCGCAGGTGGCCCCTGTTGTGGAGAGGGTCGAGGAGGCTGAGCAGAGCGCGGTGGCGGCACGGGTCTTGACGCAGCAGCGGGAGCGTATGTTCCGATCTTTGGTGACGCGCGGGAACGCTCTTGCTGCGAAGCTGGGGGTGGATGCTCCTGCCGTCCCCGTCCACGGGAACGCCGACGTTGCCACGTATCTGACCTACTTCGACCAGCTCTTCTCCGTCCTTGAGGGCCCTGTGGCGGAACTCGACGATGTTGTCGACGAGGAGTGCCGCAAGCTCCTGCTGGTGGCGGTCGAGCGCGTCTTCGTCAACCTCAAGCGCCTATATCCATGCTTCGACTTCGAGTCCGTGACCGAGCCCATGGGGGATGCTCAGACCGAGACGCGCCTCTTCAACTCGCTGCGGGAGGAGATCAACGACTATGTCAACCGCTTCAAGAGGGTCGCTGAAGAGCCGGCCTCTGGCGAGGAGGAAGACGCGAGGAGGAAGGCGCGGGGAAGATGACGCTGAGGAGGATGAGGCCGCCAAGACTTCCGCTTAAGCTGCTCCTGCCACAAGTCGCGCCTGAGGCGCAAGTTATCTTTGTTTAAAGACTTTGTTTCATTTGTGATGGTCTGTAAAACACTTTATTGTGCTGCAATGTGCGTGTGCCCCTCGACGGGCATTTTATCCCTATTCCATGCCTTTTTCGCTTTACGTCGTCAGGACCCGTCTCTTAGCGCTATGACTCCGCCACTACGGTATGCCAGAGCAATGACTCAGCAAGGCCGGGGGGTGTTTAAGGCTTAGAGAGGTAAGAGCTCTCGAGTCGCGATGCTCGAGGGCTCCCCTTTGACGCTCAAGCAGTCCATGAAATGCGAGGAGAAAATACCCGCCCGAGGGACGGAAGTTGCTCGTGAGAGGAAAAACACAACGCCTGAGGTGTAAGCGCAGGACTTAGCTTAGCGAGGTTCTGCCTCGTGGAGGGCGTTGATTTCCCTGAAGATGTGCTTCCCTCTTTGGGTCTGGAGCGTGACTCCACGAGCCTTGGGGGGACTCTTGTTCCCTGTGTAGGTTAGAGGTGGAACCAAAGCAGAACATGGTAGAGAAACTCATGCGCGCTTATAGGTTTCCTCATGGGTGCCTCGCGAGGAGAGTAAGTACCAAAGGTCCTTAGGTGAGGTGGCAGGTTTGGGAGCAAGCCCCTGGGCCAGAGCTCTTTGGTGAGGTAACAGGCGTGAGAGCGTGCTCACGTGTTAGAGCTCGGATCCTTTTGGGTTTTGCGGTGCTGCTGGGATGCTCCCGAGGCACAGTCACCGTACTCAGCCCCCGCTCGCGAGGTGCGCAAGGGGAAAGATATGAGCGCGAATGAAAACACAGAGTAACGAGAACTAAAACTCACCCCCAAAATATTACATAGCGGCGCCGCAGCGCAATGTTTCACTAGGAAACGAATTGGTTCGTTACACTTGGGCTTGCCAAGATAAAGTTTCCATGTCGAGGCATGGGGACCACATTCAGTGGCTGAGACTCTTCACGGCCTGCGGCGGCACGTTACAGGAAGAGCTCAGAGGGACTGGCCCTCAGAGAGAGAAGCTTTTGTGAAGCTTGGAGGTGAAGCTGTGCGCTTTCCTCTAGAGACAAAAAATGCCTGGTGTGATAGAGATCACGGGTAGAACTTGCGTAGATGCGCGATGTTCCAAGGGTTCTTGACCGGGATGCCGTCCTCCGTCTCGAGGCGCACCGCACCAGGTCTGGCGACATGCGCGACCCTGTAGGGGCCTTCCCACATGGGCGAGAGCTTGTGGAGACCTTCCCTGGAGAGGATCCTCCTGAGGACAAGGTCGCCTGTCTCGAGAGTGCGCGGACGTATGTGGCGGCTGTGGTAGCGTCGCAGGTCTTGTGGTATTTTGCCGCTCTGAGGGCGGCTTGGCGGCGCAACCCGTCGAGGAACAGCAGGTCGTCGTTGTGGAGGTCTTCTTGATTGTCCTCATTGAAGGCAAGGACCCTTGCGGACCCGTGCTTGATCTCTGTGGGGAGGACTGCTTCGGCTCCATACACCAGGGCGAATGGCGTCTCACCAGTGGGTTTTGTAGGGTTCGTGCGGATGGACCAGAGCACGGAGGGGAGCTCATCGATCCAGCCCTTGCCGTAGCCCTTGAGGCGGTTGAAACTTCTCGTCTTGAGGCCCTTGAGGACCTCAGCATTTGCTCGCTCGGCTTGACCATTGCTCTGTGGGTGAGCTACCGAGGCGAAACAGAGCTTGGTGCCGAGGCTCTCGCAGTAAGCCCTGAAGATGCCGCTGGTGAACTGTGAGCCATTGTCGGTGATGATGCGGTTTGGCACACCAAAGCGGCAGACCAGGCCTCTGATGAACTTCACGGCTGCCCTGGCAGGGATGGTGCGCACCGCTTCAAC
The DNA here is from genome assembly GCA_947311845.1 of Poa pratensis. Classification (NCBI taxonomy): domain Eukaryota; kingdom Viridiplantae; phylum Streptophyta; class Magnoliopsida; order Poales; family Poaceae; genus Poa; species Poa pratensis. The sequence continues at coordinate 22,460,986 of CAMZMU010000073.1, forward strand.
CTCTGCCCATTTGGTGAACTTGTCAACAGCCACGAAGAGGAAACGGTAGCCCCCTTGCGATCTCGGGAAGGGTCCCAAGATGTCCAGCCCCCAGACCGCGAACGGCCAGGAGAGCGGGATGGTCTGGAGTCCCAGTGCAGGCTGATGGACTTGCTTGGCGTGGAACTGGCATGCATCGCAAGACTGAACGATGGTGACGGCATCTTGAAGCACTTGAGGCCAGTAGAAACCGCTCCTGAAGACCTTGCCGGCGAGGGTGCGCGCGCAGGAATGGTGGCCGCACTCTCCACTGTGTATGTCCCTGAGGAGCATGCGTCCTTCCTCAGGAGGCACACACTTGAGGGCAATGCCATTTGGGCGCTTGCGGTATAGGTCTCCCTCCAGGATGTAATAGGATTTCGCTTGTCGAGCGACTCGTTCTGCCTCTGCGTCTTCCTCGGGAAGGACTCCTTTTAGCAAGTAGTCTTGAGCTCGTCAACCCAGCCTGTTTCTTGGTGCACCATGGTTAGCATCAGCGCTCCCCTGAGGGGGCCACAGTTGGGTGCGCCACCTGGGGAGGTGGTGGGAGTACTTCGTCTGTGCTTGCAGCTGGTGCTTGCAGCGGCTGCTTTATGGATGCCTTGGAGAGCCTCTCTTCAAAGACACCTGCGGGCTGGGCCTCCCTTCGTGATGCGCGCTTGGCGATGTCATCTGCTTCCTGGTTCTCCTTGCGCGGGATGTGCATGAGCTCCATGCCCCTGAAGTGCTTCTCGAGCTTGCGGACCTCTTCAAGGTAGGCAGCCATATGGCTGTCTTTAGGGGTGTAGCTCTTGTTGGAGAAGTTGACCAGGAGCTGGGAGTCGCCTTTGATGAGTAGGTGCTTGACACCGAGGGCAATGGCAGCTCTGAGCCCGGCGAGGAGGCCTTCATATTCAGCGATGTTGTTGGAGATCTTGTCCATCGTGAAGCACAACTGGACGGCATAGTGGAGCTTGTCGCCTTTAGGCGAGGTCAGGACAACGCCAGCGCCTCCGTTGCGGCAGGAGAAAGCTCCATCGAAGTGCATGGTCCAGTGGCTTGGCGTCGTATCTCCAGGCGGTATAGTTTCTGCTTCAGGAGGCTCTTCAGGAGTTGGGTCTGTCCATTCGGCGACAAAGTCTGCCAGTGCTCTTCCTTTGATGACCCTTGTGGTGTCAAAACGCAAGTTGAAAGGCTGCAGCTCGATGTTCCACCCTGCTACGCGATCAGTGGCGTTGGGGTTGCGCAGGATTTGCTCCAGAGGGAATGATGTGACCACCGTGACAGGGTGGCCCTGGAAGTAGTGGCGCAGCTTTCTGGAGGCGATGAGCAGGGCGAGAAGGAGCTTCTGCTGCGTAGGGTACCGCTCGCGAGCATCTCTTAGCACAGTACTGACATAGTAAACTGGATGCTCGACAAGGGTTGTGGAGGGTGACGCAGCGTTGCTCCCTCGAGGGACTCCTCAGGCCCTTTGGCGAGGTTTCCTTGTGGAGGAGTCTCAGCAGGGGTGCCTGAAGTAGGCTCGACAGCTGGCTGTGGGTCTGGCTCTGGGCCTGGAGGGACTTTTTCCTTGTCGGGAGGCTCTGGACTTGGAGTGGCTGCACTTTTCTTGGGGAGGACTGGCTCTTCTCTTTCGACCACCAGGACGGCGCTTGCGGTTTGTGGAGTGGCTGCAAGGTACAGCTTTAGATGCTCGCCCGTCCTGGGGGCTACCATAACTGGTGCGCTAGCCAAGTACTTCTTCAAGTCCTCAAATGCCTTGTCTGCCTCTGGAGTCCACTTGAAGGTGCCGGACTTCTTCATGATCTTGAAAAATGGCAGGGCCCTCTCGCCAAACTTGGAGATGAAGCGGCCCAAGCTGGCCATGCACCCAGCTAGGCGCTGCATGTCCTTGAGGCGGCGGGTGGCTGCATTTCTTCTATGGCCTTGATCTTGTCAGGGTTTGCTTCTATGCCGCGATGGGACACGAGGAACCCGAGGAGTTTGCCTGAAGGTACCCCGAAGACGCACTTGGCGGGGTTTAGCTTGATGTTCACCTTGCGCAGGCTGGCGAAGGTCTCCTCGAGGTCCTTCAAGAGAGTGTCTCCCTCGCGAGACTTGACTACGATGTCGTCAACATATGCCTCTGCATTTCTTCCCATCTGAGCCCCCAGGGCGATCCTCATGAGCCTCTGGAAGGTGGCGCCGGCGTTCTTCAACCCGAAGGGCATGCAAGTGTAGCAATACACGCCACAGGGGGTGAGGAACGCTGTTTTCTCCTCGTCCTCTTTAGCCATTTTGATCTGGTGGTAGCCTGAGAAGGCGTCCAGAAAACAGAGGAGATCACAGCCGGCTGTGGAGTCCACGATCTGATCAATCCTTGGCATGGGGTATGGGTCCTTGGGGCAGGCTTTATTTACATCAGTGTAATCGATGCAGAGCCGGCCTCCCCCATTGGGTTTTGGGACAACCACGCCATTAGAGACCCAGGTGGGGTGGGCAACTTCTCGAATAATGTCTGCTGCTTTTAGCTTTTCTACTTCTTTGATGATGAAGGCTTGCTTCTCAGGGGCTTGTTTCCGTGCCTTCTGCTTGACGGGGCGTGCGTTTGGACACACAGCTAAGTGGTGCTCGATCACCTCCCTTGGTACGCCGGACATTTCTGACGGAGTCCATGCGAACATGTCAGAATTTGCCCGAAGGAAGGCGACGAGCGCGCTTTCCTATTTGGGAGGTAAGCCAGCGCCTATGGTGACGCTAGCCCCCGAGCCCTCAGCCCCCGAATCGCTGGTGCTCAGCGACACCTTCTTTGTAGCAGCCTGCTCCTGAGAGAACAGCTGCTTCTTCTTCTTGGGCCTCGCGAGGGGCTCCAGGTCTTCGTCAGCAGGGAACGCCATGGCAGCAGCTTTGTAGGCGAGCTCGACAGCGCGTGTAGCGTCCTGTACGTGACCATGGATGGTGATGGTGCCGCCGCTGCCAGGGATCTTGACCATGTTGTAGGCGTGATGCGTGACGGCCATGAACTTCGCGAGGGCGGGGTAGCCGAGGATGGCGTTGTAGGGCAGGCCAATGTGCGCAACGTCGAAGTCGATGAGCTCGGTGCGATAGTTTTGCTGCGTGCCAAAGGTGACTGCAAGCCTCACTTGCCCCAGAGGCGAGATTGAGCCGCTGGTGACCCCTGTGAAGGGCCTGGAGGGCATAAGCCACTCGTAGGGCACTTGAAGCGTCTCAAAGGTCTCGACAGAGATGACGTTCAGGCCTGCACCCCCATCAATGAGCGTTTTGCCGACGGCGATATTGTTGATGGTGGGGGTGCACACCAGCGGGAGGGTGCCTACAGTCTTGGTGGACTTGGGGTGGTCCTTGGCGTCGAAGCGATGGTGTACTGAGACCACTTGAGGGGACGCGATGTCTCCACCCCGGGCAGCGCTGCGTTGAGCTCGCGGGCGAACTGCTTGAACTGATTGTTGGACTTGGGCGCCTGAGCCCCGCCGAGGATGCACGCCATGGCGCCTCTAGGGGCCTGGTAGCCCCCAGGCTCCTCGTCAGGGAGATTGTTGTTCTTCTCAGCGGCGTTGGCCTGAGTCCCTTGAGGCTTCTGGTAGCCACCTTTGCGTCCGCCCTTGCGGTAGTTACGGCCTCTGCCGCGACCACCGCTGCCTTCTTCCTGCTCGCGCTTCTTGCTCAGTTGCTTGAGGTCGTAACAGTTCTCTGTCGCGTGGCCGCGCCTGTTGTGGTAGATGCAGAAGGGACGGTTGTCGATCTTCTTCTCGCCATCCTCTGCAGAGTCCTCCGAGCGTGCTTAGCGCCGGGCTCAGCAGCCAGCACAGCAGTAGGCTTGCGCTTGGTCTCGTCACGCTTCTTGTGGGCCTTGGATCCCTCTGGGGGGTCATCTGCAGAGGCCACCTTGGTGAAGAGGAGACCCTCTTCAGCCTTGGCACACTTGTCTGCGATGTCGAAGAGCTTCACGACAGAGGAGAGGGTATCGTGAATGCCGAGCTTCTCAAGCATCCTGCGGTTGGTGACGCCCTCTCTGAAGGCAGCAATGACGTGCGAGTCAGGGATGTTGGGGATTTTGTTGCGGACTTGGCTGAAGCGCTGGATGTACTTGCGGAGAGTCTCGCCAGACTTCTGGCGTACGGCGCGCAGGTCGTTGTAGGTGAGGGCGCGCTCGTACGTGCCCTTGAAGTTCGCAACGAACTGCTTGCAGAGGTCCTCCCAGGAGTCGATGGAGTCCTCAGGGAGGTTCAGGAGCCACGACAGGGCAGAGTCCCTGAGGGCGTGCGAGAACCAGTTCGCCATGACCTTGTCGTCTCCTCCCGCAGCTGGATGGAGGTGGTGTAGAGCTGCAGGAACTCGATGGGGTTGTTCGTGCCATCGTAGCCCTTGGGGAGGTCTGGCCTGAACTTCTGCGGCCAGACGACGCGGCGCAGGTTGCGGGTGAAGGCCGTGCAGCCAGTGGCGTACGTGGCCACACCGCCCTGGAGAGCTCTGCGGTTTTGGCGCCCGGCCTGGCCAATTTCCTCGACGATGCGCTTCTGGAGGTCCCGCTGGCGCTCCATCTCCACCCGCGCGTCCGGCGGCGTCCGCTGCACGATTTGACAATCATGCGGCGAGGACGCGTGAGAGGCGGCTTTGTTTGCCGCAGCCGGAGGTGGTCCTGGCGGAGGCGGAGGCGGAGGCGCTCCATGCGCGGCGGTGCCTGCGCGCCCGGAGTTGTGGTGCACCAGGGAGCGCGAAGGTGCTGGAACCGCGCGCGGCGCAGCCGCGATGTCGACGAGGTGCTGGAGACGGCCAAGCCAGTTGTCGTGCGCCTCGGCGGTGGGGCGGTAGCGGAAGAGCTCTGCTGCCATGAGCAGCGCAGTGTTTGGGCTGGGCGCCGGGCGTCCAAGCGTGGACGCGCTTTGGCGCCGAGATGGATGCGAGGACTCAGCGTCCTCGCTGTGCTCGTGGTCGACGTCTTCGTCGTAGCGGTCGTCCTCATCCTCGGGGTGCTCCACGCGTGGCTCCGCAGTAGTGCGCCCCGAAGCGCGGTTGGTGCGCGGACGGCCGCGTGGCCTGGCGGCGTGGACGACGGGCTCGGTCTCAGCTCGGCCTGACGCGCGCGGTTGGCGCGAGCAGCGCGAGTGTCCGCCATGGCGTTGAGGTCGATGGAGGTTGAATGCGCGCCTCAGCCCCCTACCTGGCGCGCCAATTGTCGGAGAATGACTCCCACGAAACAGGGGCAGTCACACTCGCGAAGAGAGTTCGTGTAAGGGGCTGAACACGACGTCAATCAACCCTCATCCGGCGCGGCGACGCTGCTCGTCGTGCCTGAGGAGGGACATCACGGCAGAGAGAGACACGGCGCGTACCCAGGTTCACGGCCCTCTTGTGGAGGTAAAACCGCTACGTCCTGCCTGTCTGTATTGCTGCTTGTAGAGGTTACAGTACAGCGTGCTTGCCGAGGGCACAGTTGTGGCAATGGCGCGTACAAGGGGAGGGAAACTACTGTCTTCTTCTCCCTTGCGCGCAAGTAGCTAGACTAGGAGTAAAATGTGTTCCCCCTTTAGGGTGGTGCACCAGCTCCTTTTATAGGCGCCCCGGGCCTCCTCCCTGTCCTTGTGCAGCAGAGGGGCTACCACATGGCGACAACGGTCGGGAGCTCGGTGTACCGCTGCTTGGGCGTCCATGAGCGCGGTCCATGGGCACAAAAGCTGAGGCCGCAGCAGAGAGGCCGCCGTCCATCCACGGTGACGTCGCGTTCGGCGCGTAGCGCCGGCCTGCTCCCTTATCACCAAAGAGGAAAGCTTGGTGGTCTGCGCCGTTGCCCCTGCTTTGTTGACTCCTTTATCACCAAAGTGGGACTGCAGCTCCGTCGTCACTCTGCGCAGAGGCGCGGTCACTCTGCGGCCACTGCGGAAGCCATGTGCGCTCCGCAGAGCTTGCTTTACAGTGAAGGAACCCTCGCGTGGGCGGGAACGCCCTGTGGAGGATTCTGCGTTGACTTCCCTTCAGGGAAAACTTCCTTGGAGAGGAGGCAGCGGAGTAGAGGCTCCACAGGCCTTAGCTGCCTCCTCAGGCCTCCGCGAGGCGATTCTGCCCCGCGGGCATCCCAGGCTTGCAGGCCTGGTCCTTAGCGAGATTCACTCGCCGAGTGTTGAGGGTTATAGAGGCCTGGCCCAGTACACCCTGGTTCTTACTGGGCTGACATATGTGTCCCTGCGGCTTCGGCTGCCGCTGTCATGGTTGTCGCGTGGTGAGGAGGCGCGGGTTGCTCGCACCGAGTCTTCTCCATCTGCCCACTCAGTCACGATTTTTATGAGGTTAGCCATGGAGGTTGGCTTTTCTCGACCAAGTGCTTCTTTCAAATATCAGCTGGTGAGACCCATGATGAAGGCGTCCATGGCCCTATCTTCCGATATTGCACCGACTGAGTTGCGTATGGTGGTCCATCGCCGTATGTACGATCTCAAAGTTTCATCTGACCGCTGAGTGCAGGCTCTCAGTTCTTCGAATGTTTTCGGTCGCTCGCACAGAGGTTCGAAGTTCTTGATAAAGTTTCTGCGGAAGTGATCCCATGAGTCGCGATGGAGGTAGCGCCTTGAGCCAGTTGCGGGCTGTACCTTCGAGCATGAGTCGTATGTATTGCATTGCCATAGTATTCGTGCCTCGTTGGCATGAGACGGCGAGGTTGTGAGTAATTGCCGCTCTCTCATCTTCCGGGAGGCGCGCCGGCCTCGATCCGCCTCTTGGCTCGCCCGCCCTGTGGAGCTAAGTGATAGTTGTCTTCTTTGTGCGCTCGAGATGTTTGCTTGCCTTTTGTGCTCATCGAGTGCTGCTCTGATGTTTTGCAGGCGAAGTGATTCCTGCCAGTTGAAGTACTGGAAGGTCAACATCTCTTCCGGGGTTGCGTCTGCTGGCATCATTGTGCACTCCTTAATTACTTTGTCTGCTTTTGCTGCCATCTCAGTAGTAATTGTCAGAGTTGTGACCCCATCCGGCATAGTTACCGTGCATGGGAATTCTGTAGGCCTGCGGGAGGCTGCGGCTTCAGATGATTCTCCGTTGATGGCAAGGTAAACCTGGTGGGGGATGACCCGCGGGTACATGTATGCGCTGTCAATCCCTGTCATGGACTCGACGTCTTCATCAAGGCTCATGTCGGAGTCGATATGCGTCGAGTGGTCCGTCTGGACGGATCTCGTTGTCGATGCGTTCATCGTCTATGCTCATCTCGGCATCAGCGAAACCGTTGTGGACCTCGGAGTCAAGTTTGTCGGAGAATGACTCCCACGAAACAGGGATGGTCAAGCACAAAGAGAGTTCGTGTAAGGGCTGAACACGTTGGTCAAACAACCCTCAACCTGCACGGCGACGGTGCTCATCGAGCATGAGGAGGGACATCACGACAGAGATGAACACCAGCCCGTACCCAGGTTCACGGCCCTCGTGTGGAGGTAACACCGCTACTCCTGCTTGTCACTATTGCACTGCTTATGGAGGTTACAGTACAATGAGCTTGCCGAGGGCTCTCTTTTGGCAGTGGTGTGCACAAGGAAGGGGAACTGTGGTCTTCTTCTTCCTTGCGCGTAAGTGGCTAAGCTAGGATGAGCATGCGATCCCTTGCTACGGTGATGCCCTCCTCCTTTTATAGGCGCCCCGGGCCTCTTCCCTGCGCTTGCGCCGCGGAAGGGCTACCACATGGCGACAGAAGGGGGAGCACGGTGCACCGCAGGCCAGCTGTCCATGAACGCGGTCCATGGGCGTAAAGCTGATGCCTGTGGCAGAGAAACCACCGTCCATGCAGGACGACCAGCTGGGGCTGTAGAGGAACGTGGGGGTGCCCACGGTGACGTTGGCCGTGGAGCGTAGCGCCGGCCAGTCCCCTTATCACCAAAGAGGAAATCCTTGTAGTCCGGTGCGGATGGCGCAGCTTTGTTGACTCCTTTAATCACCAGAATGGCAACTGCGGCGTCGTCGTCACCGCGCGGAGAGGCGCGCGTCACTCTGCGGCCGCTGCAGAGCCCATGTGCGCTCTGCAGAGGTTGCTTTGCAGCGAAGCAATCCCCACGAGGGCCAGGGTGCCCTGTGGAGGATTTGGCGTTGACCTCTCTCCAAGGGAGATCACCTTGAAGAGGGGGCAGCAGTGAATAGGGCCTCCATAGGCCTCTGCTGCCTCTAAAGCCCTCGCGAGGCGATTTGCCTCGCGAGTCCCTCCAAGCCGTAAGCTTGGTTCCTTAGCGAAATTTGGCCATCGAGTGTCGAGGGCCGTGGAGGACAGGCCCAGCACACCCTGGTTCTCACTGGGCCGACAGTAGCCCCCGGGCCCATGATGGGCACGATGTAGTCCAGTGGACGCAGGCGAATCGTCATGGGCCCAAAGTGTCCGGCTGGCCCGTGACACGTGTAGGGCAGTTACGCCGCGACGACACGTTCTCTTCGGAGATGATGGGCGTAGTGGGGGGACCCACCATGTCTCGGTAACTGCTATGAGGCGATATAAAGCCTGCAGCGCCGGTTCAGGCAGCAGTTACTGCATCATTTGCGCGCCCGTCTCCTTGCTCTTAACTTCTGCGCTTCCGTGTTCCCGGCGCTCTTCCTCCTTCACCGAGCTTCTCCGCCGCCCTTCCTTCTTCGACCGTGGGTCCTAAGAAGGACAAAGCGGCGATGGTGAACGAGCCTGCTAAGGCGCAGTAGGAGGACGAGTTCGCGCCGGTGCTGGTGGGGACCCGCATCCACACGGCGGAGGCGCTGGACAAGATCAGGCTGATGGCCACGGGCAAGAACAACGAGCACGGCGCCAGCGTTCTCAAGGCGGCGCGCTTTGGCAAGCTCGTGGCGGGGCTATACCCCATTTTCTTCCAGACCATATTTGCTGGTCTGGTGCCGCCATTTTCCCCTTTCCTGGAGGAGGTTCTGGCCTTCTACCAGATCCAACTTCTGCATCTGCACCCCAACTCCATCTTGATCCTCGCCATTTTCGCGTATCTTTGCGAGGCGTATTTGGGGGTGATGCCTTCCGTGGCCTTCTTCCGGAGCTTCTACGCGCTCCGCTCCACGACGCCCGGCGAGCGGTCTGGTTGCGTGTCCTTCCGCATTGCAGATGGGATGGGAGGCATCTACATCCCCATGTCCTGGGACGGCGACAAGCCCGTTACGCGGGTGACGAAGAAGGTGGACGATTTTCGCCAGCGGTGGTTCATCGTGGACGCCAAGACGCAAAACTCCTTCTTCGACGTCCTGAGGCGCCGCCGCTGAAGAACTCGAACTGGTCAAGCGCGGCCCTCCAAAGCCCGAAGATTGCTGACTTGGTCGCGCGCATGAAACTCGTCCGCGAAGCTAGCCTCACGGGCAGATGGTTGCTGAAGACTTCGTGAGGCGCCGTATCGCTCCTCTCCAGAAGCACACGAAGCCGGCGTGGCTGTACTCTGGCCCGGCGGACCCGATGCGGCTGCACAGCAGCTCCCACACCCCGACGTCATTGCCTCCATCATGGGCATCCTCTTCACCGCCCCGGAGGTTCCTGCGCCACGCAGTGAGCTCACGAGGCCCCTCCATCAGATTACTCCGAAGAAGCGCCTCGCGATCCTGGAGCTAATGCCAGAGTTCACCCCTCAAGGTCTAGCGGGGGAGGAGAAGAAGGAGGCTGCGGCGCCCGTGGTGGAAGAGGACTGGGCCATGGAGTCACCCGCCGCATTTGACGCCGATCTGGGCGTCACCTGTGGAGGGGCGAATCCCTCAGTAGGGGAGCAAGCTCTTCGAAGCCTGCGCCTCCCGAGGGAGAAGTTCTGGAGATCTCGTCCAGCGGGGACGAGGATTTCCTTGTGGTCCCTTCGCACCAGGCCGCGGAGGGGGGAGGATAGCGACGAGGAGGCCGCAGCAGGACGCTGCGAGCCCCGCTCCAAGGCTATTCACGACAGGACCGCCAGGAGTCCAACGGGCACTCCTCTCAAGAGGAAAGCCGAGGCTGCTCCTGAGGGGTCCGGTGCCGGTGCCGCGTCGTCGAGGCCGTGGCGGTCGTCAAACACGGTGTGGGTTGACTCCCGCGCCAAGACATCTGGGTAAGGATTGGCTCCCTGGTCTGTTTTCACTTCTTATGAAAATACCCTTGTTCCCCTCTTGAAGGCCTTCCTTGCTTGCTTGTCAGGGATTTGGTGACGGCGAAGCGCCGGTGTTGGGGGGCTATCCCCAGGTAGGGTCAAGGCGTGTATAAGTTAGGCTTAAAAGTGTGCCGAGGTATGGAAAGGGCCGAACTGTTTGGGCCTTGGAGTGTTCGAGCTCTATCTTGACCTGGAGAATATCATGACCGACCTATCCTGGGACCGTGGTGTCCGAGGTCATCTCAAAGGTGAGAGCCGGAGTTCATCATCGAGGTCCGTAAGCCGACCTCTATGTAGCAGCATCGCCGAGCTGTTAGCAGTTTCAAGGAAGGCACTAGAGGAAAGGAGATCCGAGGTGTCTTCCGCTCAAGGCCCGAGGCATGTCAGCGGAATCACGGGCACTGCAGAGCCCAAGGTCCGAGGTTGCAGAGGACAGCTAGGTAGAGACACGGGTTTTACGGAGACACAAGGATCAATGCGCTGACCGACCTATTTGGGAAAGGAACAGAGGATAGACCCTGGGCGGCTACGGTTCAGTCACCCAAAGAGGAAAGCTAGGCCTGCTAGGGCCTGACAGTCCGGCCGTTGAACTGACAGGGGGCAGAGGCTTGTCCTTTTCCTCTTGGCAGTGCCATTATCTCATGGAGCCAGGGGCAAAGAAGTAACTCGGCATGCCTTTATATGCAGCACCACCACCTTTTGTGAAAAAGCCCGAAACCCTAGCTCATTTCCCCCTTGTAGCTTCATCTTCTACCTCAAGTTCTCACCATTGTTGCTTCATACAGCTCAAGGAGCACCTTGTACTTGTCACCAAGAGATATACATCTAGTAGGATAGTGCTGCAGTAGGGGTGTTACCTCCACACGAGGGCCCCGAAGCAGGGTACATCGTGGTGTTCTTGGTTTCTTGGTTTCTTGTTCATGTTCTTGCGGTTTCTTGCGTGTTCTTGCTTGTGCACTTCTTGAGTGCATAAACCCTCCCCGGATCCCCCAACGCACGTTCGGCCCCATCTTAGCCATACCCATGGCATCTGCCGTGATCCCACCACGACAGTTGGCGCCCACCGTGGGGCAGATTGAGGCGTTGGAGGGAGTTTACATCCGGACGGGCTCAGGCGAGCGTGTTCTTTCTGGGCTTATCGCCAAGATCGGCGAGTTCAACTTCGTCAGCGACAATGCAGGGTGTTTCGCCGGCAAGCCCTTCCCCGAGCATGGCTTCCTCATGATGCTTGGTAGCTTCGTCACCTATGTTGCTGTCGAGGTTGTTCGCGAGTACCCGGAGCAGGTGCTCGTGGACGACGAGACTCCTCTCCTTGCGGCTCGAGGTCGGCGTTCGATCGCCCCGAGAGCTGCGTGGAGGTGATGATGACCGGTTCGGTGGATGCCGCTGGCAAAGGAGATGCCAGCAAATCCAAGCCGGCCGAGGTTGCTGCTAAGGTGAGATCTGCAAAGCCCAGGCTAGAGAAAGAGCTGCCTGGTACCTCTGAGGTGCAGGGCCGAGGTGCAATCCTAGCAGAGATAGCGGAGACACTAGCAGTCCCAGTAGATCCAGGAGTAGATGTGGTAGTGACTGCGGCCGAGCTAGAGGCAAAGCGTGTCATGTTGCAAAAGGAGGCTGCAGCAATGATGGCGGCTAGAGATGAGTTCAATAGAGATATGCGTGAGTACAATGCAGCAAATGGCTTCACCCCGATAGCACCAGATCCGAATAGGAGAGCCGGGTTGCGGCAGAGAGGCAAAGGGCTCAATGATGAGATGGACAGGGAGGTTCGACCTACCACCTCGGCTAGGAGTGAGAGTCGCCTGTCGACTGGAAGGCCGGTGTATAGTTCCCCTGCTAAGAACCTCAGAGCTGCCGAGGCAGTCAGGGCCGAGCTATCCGGGTTGACTGGAGATGCATGGCGTGCGCAGCAGAAGCGACTCAATGAGTTGGTGTATGTAGCTAATCAGCAGAATGAGGCTCTCCGCAAAGCCGGAGTTGGTGATTCGCAGATTGTTCATTCAGTTAGGCCAGTTAGCCAGGGGTCCAAAGGGCAAGCCTCGTCTCCACACGTCGGAGGAGCCGATCGTGCCCGGAGTGTCACCTCGGGTCAGAACAAGCAGCTGCAGATACAGATGTATGATCCAGTGTTAGCCGGAAAGCAGACGGTGGGCCAGGGCAATGCTAGCCGAGCTAAGGGAAACCCCGGCCAAGGTAATGCAAGCCGAGCTAAGGGCCATTCCGGTCAGAGAAATCAGAATGGCGGGCAAGCGGCGTCGGCTGGCCGAGGCAAACCACCTCCGCCCCCGAGGCATCAGCAGCAACCCCGGCCGCAGGAGCAGTATCAGCAAGAGCCGGAGTATGTTCAGCAACCTCAGAATGTCGGTCAAGGCGATGACCGATATGATGATGGAGACTCGGCCATGGCGCGAGCTGGATACCACAGAGTGGATGGGGCGTTGGGACCTCGGATAGGAGCTCGGATGTTAGCTCCAGATGATGTTCGTAACAAGCTGGATAGAATCTACTTATCCGAGAAGTTGGAGGAGGAAGGCCCTCCTGGTCCGGCATGTTTCGGACCCCGAATCATGAGGGAGCCACCACCACCAGTATCTCAGTTCCAGTTAGGTCGGAACACCAAGCCATACAACGGGAGCACCAAGCCGCAAGATTGGCTGACGGATTATGTATCCTCGGTGCACATAGCGGGGGGCAATCGCCGATGGGCGGTCCGGTATCTCCCGCACATGTTGGAAGGACCAGCTCGGATCTGGCTGAATAATTTGCCGGAGAATAGTATCAACTCATGGATAGACTTGGAGTTGGCATTCAACAGCAACTTTGCTAGCACCTACAAGAGGCCAAATCGACCTCAGCTCCTGGCTGCATGTAAGCAAGATGATCATGAAACTGACCGAGAATTCTTGACTCGATGGAGCAATGTTCGGAATTCCTGTGAAGGAGTTATAGAGGCACAGGCCATTTCATGGTTTGCTGATGGTTGCCGACATGGCAGCATGCTGTGGCAGAGGCTCCAAAGAGATATGCCGAAGTCTCTGGCAGAGACAATCCGGATTGCAGATTCTTATGCTCTTGGTGACCCGATGCAACCAGCAGTAGAAGCGGTGGCACGAAACAGAAGGCAGCCAATAAACAACCGGCTCGGACCGAGGTTTAATGACCGCCAAGAGTTCGGCCACAAGAGGAGGGAGCCGGACTATCCATACACCTCGAATCAAGTAGCAGCGGTGAACCCGGATCAGCCCGGAGCTGGAGGTGTCCAGAGGCCGAAAACCAATGGTCCGGCATGGAGTCCGAACCAAGCTGCTAACACGAGATCGTGGCAGAACCCGGAGCCACCCTTGACATATGAATCGATGCTAGACGGTCCATGCCGTTACCATACGACCGACCCGCGTAAGCCGGCCAACCATTCAACTCGGCAGTGCAGCTGGAACCACAGAATCAGGGAAGAAGGGGTGAAGGCCGGAGGAAACAGAGGAGCACCACCTCGGCAGTTTCCACAGAAGCCGAACCCGAACTTGTCCGGAGCAAACGCTACCCCGATGCATGCAGCACCTCCTCCGAGGCCTGCACCAGCAAGACCGGTGAATGTGGTGAATGTCCGAGGTAACACCAGCAACAATGATGCCGGGCTGAGCTATCAGAACGAATACCCCGGGAATGATTATAGAGAAGCTCATGCGAGCTATGTGGTCTTTGTGACCGAGCCAACTGACAAAAAGAGTCAGCAGAGGCGTGCTATGGAGGTGAATGCAGTAATGCCAGCGGTGCCGAAGTTCATGAACTGGTCTGAGCAGGAGATCACTTGGAGCAGGAAAGATACTCCTCGGATCATGCCGAGCCCTGGAAAGTATGCCCTGGTGGTAGATCCGACGTTGTGTGGGCCTACGAGCAATGTGAGGTTTACCCGAGTTCTGGTGGACAATGGCAGTGCCATCAACATCATGTACCGAGACACCATGGTGAAATTGGGCATATCGCCTAATCAGTTAATGCCGAGCAGTTGTACTTTTCATGGGATTGTGCCTGGAGTTTCTTGCGCACCCATGGGCAAGATCTGGATTGATGTGGCGTTCGGTACCAAGGATAACTGCCGGGTTGAGAGTATCGAGTTCGAGGTGGTGGACTTGGAAAGTGCATACCATGCCTTGCTCGGAAGGCCGGCTTTGGCCAAGTTCATGATTTCCACCCATGTTGCATACCTGAAGATGAAAATGCCGGGGCCTAATGGGATCATATCTATCTCGGGTGACTACAAGCGAGCTATTCAGTGTGCCACCGCAGGGTCTAACCTAGCCGAGTCTTTGGTGATCGCTGCAGAGAAGAAGAAACTGCATGAAGTGGTGGCAATGGCGCAGTCAACACAGCTCGGCGTGTCCGGACTGATGAACCCGGACTCTACTGCAGCATTCGAGGTGCCCAAGGAGACCAAGAAGATCCCCATTGACCCGGAGCACCCAGAGCGCATGGCCATCATTGGTTCCGGGCTGGGCGAGAAATAGGAAAGCGCGCTCTGTCACTTCCTCCGTGAGAATCGGGATATCTTTGCATGGTCAGCTAAGGACCTGCCTGGAGTTCCGAGGGAGTTGGCAGAGCACTCTTTATTTGTCAGGCCGGAGGTGAAACCGGTGAGGCAACCGACCCGTCGTCTCTCAGACGACCGAAGACAAGTGGTGCTGGACGAGCTGGCTAAGTTGCTTGCAGCCGGGTTCATTATGGAGGTACTGCATCCGGACTGGATATCCAATCCAGTTTTGGTGGAAAAGAAGAAAGACGAGCCAGCCGTGGTCAAGGTGTGGCGCATGTGCATCGACTTCACTAACCTCAACAAGGCGTGCCCGAAAGATCCGTTTCCATTACCTCGGATTGATCAAGTGATAGATTCCACTGCTGGTTGTGAACTGTTGTCTTTTATCGATGCGTACTCTGGTTTTCACCAGATACCACTGAACCCGAAAGATCAAATAAAGACTGCTTTTATTACCCCGTATGGGGCGTATTGCTATCGTGTCATGTGTTTTGGTCTGAGAAATGCCGGGGCAACTTATCAGAGGTGTATGCAGAAATGCTTGCACTCTCAAATGGGCAAAAATGTGCAAGTGTATGTCGATGATATTGTCATCAAAACTAAGGAAAAACGTACTCTCCTCGAGGATCTCGAGGAACATTTGTGAATTTGAGAAAATATCGGTTGAAACTTAACCCGGACAAGTGCACCTTTGGTGTCCCGGCTGGAAAGTTGCTTGGGTTCCTGGTGTCGAGCCGAGGTATTGAGGTTAACCCGGCCAAGATCCGGGCTATTGAGAACATGAAATTACCGAAGTGTTTGAAAGATGTGCAGAAATTCACAGGGTGCTTAGCCTCGTTGAGCCGATTTGTAAGTCGGCTAGGGGAAAAAGCCTTACCTTTGTACCAGCTCATGAAGAAAAGTACTGGGTTTACATGGACCCCGCAGGCCGACGCGGCGTTTAATGAGCTGAAAAAGATGTTGTCCACAGCTCCGGTGTTGGCATCACCATTGCAAAATGAGCCGATGTTACTTTACATTGCGGCCACAAACCGAGTTGTAAGTGTGGCAGTGGTGGTGGAACGAGACGAAGGTGGCAGGTCGGTGCAGAGACCGGTGTATTACTTGAGCGAGGTGATTTCTACCTCGAAGCAGAATTACCCTCATTACCAGAAGATGACGTATGGTGTCTACCTAGCGGTCAAGAAGTTGAAGCATTATTTCCAGGAGCATCCCATGACGGTGGTGTGCGAAGCCCCAATCTCGGAGATCATCGGGTGCAAAGATGCAACTGGCCGAGTTGCCAAATGGGCGATCGAGGTGTCTCCATATACACCACATTATGAAAGAAGAGACAATCAAATCCCAGGCGCTGCCGGACTTCTTTTGTGATTGGGCTGAGATGCAGTATGAGCCACCCAAGCCGGACTATAATTATTGGAAGATGCACTTCGATGGGTCCAAGACAAAAATCGGGTTGGGAGCCGGAATAGTCCTCACCTCACCGAAGCGAGATCAGCTGAAATATGTGCTGCAGATTCATTTTTCGGCATCAAACAATGTGGCGGAGTATGAGGCCTTAATCCATGGACTCAAGGTGGCGAAGGAGATCGGCATCCGACGTATAGAATGCTTCGGCGACTCCGACCTAGTGGTGCAGCAATCTTCTGGAATCTGGGATGCTCTGGATGCCAACATGGCGTTGTATCGGTTCCATGTGCAAAAGATATCCGGGTTCTTTGAAGGGTGTGAATACAAGCATATACCTCGGGCAGAAAATAATGCTGCCGACGTGTTGTCAAAGCTCGGTTCATCTAAAGAGGCAGTGCCCCCTGGAGTAGCCCTGAATCACTTGAGGACTCCTTCAATCAAACCTTCTCCTGAATCCGAATCTATTTTCATCCCGGCTGATCAGGAGTCCGAACCTGTTCCTATGGAAGTAGATGTCGGATGCGTCTGGTCGGACCCGGGGACTGCGTGGCAGAACTCGGGGACTGCGCACCGAACCTCGGGTACTGCTCGCCGAGACTCGGGGACTGGTCGCATGATGGTGGAGGAAATAATGAAGGAGATTATGGCGGCCGAACCAATGGAGGTGGACGAGAAACTTTTTCCTTTGCACCCAGTGCCGGAGTGGGCGGAGCAGATCATGAAGTTCATAACTGAGGGAACCTTGCCAAGTGACACAACCGAGGCTAGGAGAATCCAAAGGAGGGCAAAGGCGTACACCATCATCAACAAGGAGCTCTATAAAAGAAGCGTAACCGAGGTGTTGCAACGGTGTGTCGAGCCAGCTGAAGGCAAGGAGATGCTTTTGGAGATCCACCAAGGAGAATGTGGTCATCATTGCAGCACAAGAGCTCTGGTGGCCAAGGTGTTCCGCCATGGGTTCTATTGGCCCAGTGCTCTCGCTGATGCAGAGGACATAGTCCGGAGATGTGAAGGATGCCAAAGATTTGCCAAGCAGACGCATATGCCAGCCTCGGCGCTCAAAACAATTCCTATCACTTGGCCGTTTGCGGTATGGTGTTTGGATATGGTGGGAGAATTCAAACCAGCCCGAGGTAACATGACGCACATACTGGTGATGGTGGACAAGTTCACCAAGTGGATCGAGGTGAAACCAATCCGGAAGTTGGATGGTCATTCAGCAGTGACTTTTTTGAAGGAGATCATTCTGCGATATGGGTACCCCCATAGCATTATCTCGGACAACGGCACAAACTTTGCTGTCGGAGAGTTTGCTCGGTTTTGCATGGACAAGGGAATCCGGCTGGACATAGCCTCGGTGGCACATCCGGAGTCTAATGGCCAAGTGGAAAGATCAAATGCCTAGTGTTGGCCGGCATCAAGGCTCGGCTCATTGAACCACTGCTGAAAACTCCGAGGTCTGCAATATATCAACAAAGTCTCCAACGTTATCATAGCCAAAATGTCAATCCTCATGTGTTCCACGAGGGAGATTTAGTGCTGAGGCTGGTGCAGCGCAGTAAAGGTCGGCATAAGTTGTCACCCCCATGGAGGGACCATTCATTGTGAGCCGAGCTCTGCTCAATGATTCGTACTATCTTATAGATGCGCATGAACCAAGGAAAGATGGGCTGGACAACCCCGGATCAGAGGTCAAGCGACCATGGAATGTAGCTCTACTCCGACCTTTCTACTCTTGAAGGGCGTAATGTATGTACATCGGTTAATCTTTAATGAAATGCCGGCAAACCGAGGTTGAAGCTCGGGGACTGCCTCGCTCATATGCTTGCGTTTTATTTCTGTTTGTCAATTTCGTTCATATGCCGGACTGTTTTGAACCTCGTCTCAAACTTCAAGTAATGTATGCTGTGTAACTAATCTTGTGACTCGACTGACGAACGCCGAAATGGTAGTCAAGAGCAAAGATGAAAAAATGTGGGAGACATGAAAATGGACTCGGGGACTCGGTCCAAAAATATAGTCCGGCATTTGTCATTTACTAACCCCTGTATTTACCTTTCGCTTATGTCGGATGATTTTGAAACACACCTCGGAATTTGCTAAGTACTATGCTATAAACAACAATCTTGTGACTCGACTGTCGAACGCCGAAATGGTAGACAAGAGCAAAGAATGCCAAGTATAGTAAACACGAAAGTGAACTTGGGGACTCGTTCCAAAAGGGTTCAGCATAAGTTTTTTTTAAAGCATGGTTCGGATAGCAAAATAATGTTAAGAGGTAGCAAGGCAAACTACTTAAGGTCTATTACATCTGAACCCGGCATACCGGGAATTTAATGTTTTTTCTTGAGATAAGTTCAGGCCTCGGAACCAGAGACCTCGGTCGCCGGAGTTGTGGTAGTTGGAAGCACGTTTGAAGAAGCCTCGGGAGCCGGAGTCTCAGGAGGAGGAACCTCGGCGCAGGAGCAACCTCGGTCGCGGAAGCAACCTCGGTTGTTGGAGTGGATGCCGGGGTAACAAGGGTTACTTCGGGGAGATCACCTCGGAAGCTGTGCCTTTGCCGGACTTGCCTTTGGGGCTCAGAGGGTCGAAGTCGATGTCATCACCGCTATCTTCTACAACCTCGGAAGTTTGGCCAGCCTTGCCCTTGGAGGTCTGAGGCTCATCGAAGTTGAAGTCATCATCAGATCCTTCAGCAGCTTCTTCACCGGACTCTTCTTCCTCGTCCGAGCTTTCTTCATCTTCAGAATAGATGCGGCCGTCATTGAAGGACCGGGTGTTTGCATAGCTAGCAAAGAGGTCGGCTGCTGCTTGGCGTTTCTCAATGCCATCAGGAATGGTGTTCCAAGGAGAGCCCTTGCGCATGGAGGTAACTGTGTTGATCTCAACTTCCTCATACCAAGATAGCACGAACACCAGGGCCTTGTCAGCTCCAGCCCGAGCGGATGAGCATCTCCACTCCCGAAGTCTAGCCTCGCTCCTTTCAGCTTTGTGGCGAGCTCATCGATGCTAGTGGGAGGCTTAACCTTGGGCCAGAGGGCGCGATGGACCTGGATGGCAGCATCTACCAGTGTAGTTCCAATGGCCCTGAGCGGCCTGATCCGAGCATTAAGGGCGACGAGGTGGTCTTGGATGTCCTAGTCTTCGCTGAGAGTTTCTGTCTCAGCCCTCTTTGACCGGGCTGCCAGCATGGCTTGGGCAGCTTTGTCCTTGGAGTGCTCGAAGTGCTCTGAAGAAGACAAAAAGGCTGTCGCCGAGTTAAGTCACATGGTGGCACGAGGTGCAGGTCGGTGGAAAATAAGGAAAAGAAAAAGAGAAACTTACTATCCAGTTGGTGATTAATCCGAGTGAGCTCGGACAACCAACTTTTCGATGTAGCCCGAAGAGTGGTCAGTTCGGCTTCAGCCGAGGTGGCGCGGTTTTCCAGGGTCCTGACAGCTTCTTTCTGCTCTTCGGCGGCCTTGGTTTTGACCTTCATAGCGTCCTCCGCAGCAGTCTTGGCCTCATTAGCCGTTTAAGCTCTTGTTGCAGCCGAGCTATCTCATCTTGGGCTGTCTTCAACTTGGAGGCATAATCTTTCTCGCTCTGCTCCTTTGTTGAGAGAAGAGTCCGATGAGACTTCTTCAGCCTGTTGTGGTCCAGCAGGAGATTCTTGAAGATTTTGTTCCGAGCATTGTTGCACACCTGAGAAAATAGAGAGATTAGTTCGGCGGAAAGAGATTTGACATAAATATTGAAGTTTTGCATATCAAAGAATCCGAGGTCTTTTTAGCACCCGAAGTCTAATTGAGTCCCGGGACTCGGCATTGGCCTCGACTCAGCGTTGGAGAAATGACAAGTTTTTGAGATTCAACTCGAGCAGTTTTAACTCGGTGGAGTGTCAACTACTCAACCCGAATCTCGGGGACTGGGAATGGTGTATGTTTGTCATTTGGTTTCAAATTAAGAAAAAGAGTGGAGTTAGGAAAAGTACCGATGCCTTCTGGCTGCAATCAAGGATCGCAGCCTGCATGTTGTAAATGGACTGGAGCACGGCGCTAGGTCCAGCTGGGTGCTCGGAGGTCGGATTTGAGGAGACCTCGCAGTGTCAGCCGAGTTCCAGTCCATGTCATAATGCCGCTCCGAGCCTAAGCTGCTCCCGCTCTGGGTCCGGAGTTGTCCGACCTCCCAGCTGCTGGTTTTCGGCTAGATGGTAGCAGCGAGAAGAGCTCGCGAGGTGGCGACCTGAGAGCTCGAAGGCGTGCCCTTGGTCAAGGTGGACCTCGGTGCAGAAGCGGTAACATGCGGCACTAGTTGGGTGTTCGCAGTCTTGGATCCTGGTGGCGGTGGCGGCATCGGAGTTTGCTATGGCTGTTTGGCGGGCTCAGCGTCTTGAGCTAGATCTTTCTGCTGCTGAAGCTTTTGCTTCTGCAGTTGTTGTTGTTGTTGTTGTTGTTGTTGTTATTGTTGTTGTTGTTGTTTGTTGCTTCTTCTGCTGCTGCTGATTATTGCGCGCAGCTTGAGACTTGGGGGAGAGCCGAGACTCCAGCACAGTCTTAGCCGGAGTCTTGGCGCGATCTGTCTCCGCATCCTTCTGAGGACGCGGAGGAGTCTGATCTCGGCTGGGAGCAGAATGTCCCAGGCCGGGGTCAGAGCTCGGCGGTGGAAGCTCGGGGGAGGCTGCGCGCACCGGGGAGGAAATGGTCCTCTCCGGGCTGTGGATCTCAGCGGGTTATTCTGAAGGAGGAGGATATTTTCTGGCGGGACTGCCGAGGCTAACCTCGGACTCGGTTGTCTGAGATTCAACCACTGGAGGTAGGGTGAATGTATCGAGATGTGGCTCTGTTTGATTTGCCGAGGCGGGCTAGACGAGAAAGAAAGATTAAGTTAGAATATGAAAAACTTAACCTCGGAATAGCGTAAAAAGTAAAGAGGAGCAAGGTCACTTACGCATCTTCCTCCACGAGGCCTCGTTTCTTGTGCCTTGCCGAGATCTTCTTGAGGCGCTTGGCTGCCGGAGCCTTTGGAACCTCGGCCCCCCGAGCTGCTCTTGTCTTGGCGCTTCCGAGAAGCGACCTTGGAGCTCGTCGAGGTGGGAGCTGGAGGGGCTGAAGGAAAAGCGTATGAAATGGGAAGGGCGTCTATTCGTGGAGGCTCCACGATGTAACAATCATCATCATCGTCGTCAGACCAGTCTCTGATGGAAGTGGGAGCTTGTTTCTTACCCGGTTGGAAGATCTAGCCTTTGGGCGGACCTCGGAATGGCCTTAGGGATCGGCAAATGATCCTCATTGTCCGGGTCCTCAGTTTCTGGACCTTCCAGGGCGAGGCGAGCAGGCGCCCAGATCGACAGCTCCGGGCCGTCCTCGATCAGCTGCCGGCCGAACCTCTGCAGGAGTGGCAAAAAAGAGCTAAGTTTGGAGGCAACCGAAATGTGCAAAAACCGGAGTGTAAGTTCGGAAAATTAGTAAGCACTTACTTGTTCCGGAAGGTTTTCTCGGTACTGAGGCTCCACGCCCCATGTCCAATCCTCATCCATCTCGGTCTGAGCAATAGCTTTAACCCGACGCTGAACTGAGGCCTTGGAAAGCGCCCTGGTGCTGATCCGAGTAGGATCGAGCAGACCTTCCATGGGGCAAATCTTGCGGGCTCGATGTTGGAGGGGGCTGACTCTCTGGTCCACAAAGGTCCGAAGGATATCATCGAAGCCCCAGCCTCTCTTCTTGAGGTCCAGCATGAAGCTGTGGATCTCCTGAACCTCGGCGTAATTGTCTTCCGGGTTGAAGTCCCAGTTGAGCTGAGCCGTGGGGGATCCAAGCTTGAAGTCCGGAAGCTTGATGAGGTCGTCAGCACCGGGGTTCCTCACATAGAAAAAGGATCGCTGCCATTTCTTGCAGCTCTCCAGGCCTTTGATCCGTGGGAACTCGGAGCCCAACCAGGGTGAAATAGAGGCTGCGCCACATGCAGTCATATCTTTGTTCACCAGGTCTTTATTGGGATGCTCTGCTTCTTTAGCTGAAAGTACTTGGCCCAGCCCTCAATGCTCGGCCAGAGGCCGAGATATCCTTCAGAGAAAGCTGCATAGCATGATAGCTGCAGCAAGGCGTTAGCAGGGAGATGGTGCGGCTGCAAGCCGAAGAACTTCAGAAATTCTCGAAAGAACTTGCTAGCAGGAAGTCCGAATCCACGCTCAAAGTGAGCGACAAACACCACTTTCTCGCCGGGGTTGGTGATTGGTTCGCCGTCCCCAGTATGAAGCCGATATAGTAGCTCGGCTGGGATTCGATGAGTGTCCTTGAGCCATTTGATCTCGTTGTCGGTGATGTCCGAGCCATCCCATCCACCTCTCTCGCTGGCAGGAACCTCGGCGCGGTTCGAGTAACAATTGCCGACATGTTTCAGTATCCCGCAAGAAGAAAAAGGAGAGCCGGTGAATACCTTGGACAAATACAAGACATAACTAAACCAAGTCCTAAACCGAGGTGTATACGTCGGTCATTTTGAAGCTAAGATCAGGCAAAGTGTGTTTGAGCGGGAAACATGTTTTCATCACTGAGGGATACTAGCAAAGATCTAGCGGAGAGCTAAAAAGGAAAATAAACTCGAGTTCATCAAGGGGCAAAACTAAGAGGATAGTTCTACGGGTGCATCTAAAACAAATATAGATGAGAACTAAAGGTGCTAAAAGAATTCGAGAGGGATCATCGAGTTCATCGAGATCCTCGGATTCATCAAGATCATCGAGTTCATCGTTAAGGATGAACACGTTCATGACAATGGAGGGGAAACGAAGAACTCACCGGTGAAGAACTCGAAGATTGAGCTTGATGGCAAGTCGATGGTGGCGCGAAGGATCGACAGCGGAGTGGCGGCGCAAGGCGCGGTGCGCGTTTCCGGCGAGAAGCTTCGAGACGGCGAGGTCGCAGCGGCGAGGGCTCGACGGCGGCGCTGGAAGCGGAGAGCGCGAAGCGGCGAATGAATGGGGAAGAAGAAGAAGTTCCCCTGGGCCCTTATTTATAACCACGTGCGGTAACTACGCACTACCGCGCGGTTACCGGGACGGCGTGCGATCGTGTGCGCGCGAGAGAGGGGTTGCCTCAGTTGTGGCCGCACGATCGGCCGCATCGTGGTCCACGGGATGGCAACCGCCAGCGCCGGATCTTCTGTGTAGGTCAGCGCGAAAACCGAGAGGTCGTGGTGGTCAATTAAGTCAAACACTTGAGTGCGCATGTTCACTATTTGATGG
Organism: Poa pratensis; assembly: GCA_947311845.1. NCBI lineage: Eukaryota > Viridiplantae > Streptophyta > Magnoliopsida > Poales > Poaceae > Poa > Poa pratensis. Next base: position 22,484,210 of record CAMZMU010000073.1, read on the forward strand.
GTCCGGCTGACGCAGGCGGCGTGCGGTCAGGACCTGTCTTTCAAAGGTCCGGATTTTACGATCTGGACAGAGATTCTTCGCCACGTGCCCCGGAAAATCTTGAGGCAAGATTGTGTTGAGCCAGACAGCTCGGAAAGTTCGGATTGCAGATCAACCTCGGATTTGGTTATGTTCTATGCAAAGAACCTCGGCAAAACCAGATTTGAGGTCGGATTTAGAGGCGGTGACTTGTTTGTTTTGAACCTGCTACGGCCCTCCATCCGAGGTCGTAGGACCGCACCAGCTTCGGGGACTAATGTTGGGGGCTACCCCCAGGTAGGGTCAAGGCGTGTATAAGTTAGGCTTAAAAGTGTGCCGAGGTATGGAAAGGGCCGAACTGTTTGGGCCTTGGAGTGTTTGAGCTCTATCTTGACCTGGAGAATATCATGACCGACCTATCCTGGGACCGTGGTGTCCGAGGTCATCTCAAAGGTGAGAGCCGGAGTTCATCATCGAGATCCGTAAGCCGACCTCTATGTAGCAGCATCGCCGAGCTGTTAGCAGTTTCAAGGAAGGCACTAGAGGAAAGGAGATCCGAGGTGTCTTCCGCTCAAGGCCCGAGGCATGTCAGCGGAATCACGGCACTGCGGAGCCCAAGGTCCGAGGTTGCAGAGGACAGCTAGGTAGAGACACGGGTTTTACGGAGACACAAGGATCAATGCGCTGACAGACCTATTTCGGGAAAGGAACAGAGGATAGACCCTGGGCGGCTACGGTTCAGTCACCCAAAGAGGAAAGCTAGGCCTGCTAGGGCCTGACAGTCCGGCCGTTGAACTGACAGGGGGCAGAGGCTTGTCCTTTTCCTCTTGGCAGTGCCATATCTCATGGAGCCAGGGGCAAAGAAGTAACTTGGCATGCCTTTATATGCAGCACCACCACCATTTGTGAAAAAGGCCCCGAAACCCTAGCTCATTTCCCCCTTGTAGCTTCATCTTCTACCTCAAGTTCTCACCATTGTTGCTTCTGCAGCTCAAGGAGCACCTTGTACTTGTCACCAAGAGATATACATCTAGTAGGATAGTGCTACAGTAGGGGTGTTACCTCCACACGAGGGACCCGAAGCAGGGTACATCCTGGTGTTCTTGGTTTCTTGGTTTCTTGTTCATGTTCTTGCGGTTTCTTGCGTGTTCTTGCTTGTGCACTTCTTGAGTACATAAACCCTCCCCGGATCCCCCAACGCACGTTCGGCCCCATCTTAGCCATACCCATGGCATCTGCCGTGATCCCACCACGACAGCCGGAGGCTCCGCAAGGCTGCGGAGGTGCGGGGCGCCGCCGCGACAACCGCTGAGGGGCCTGTGGAGCCCTCAGCCGAAGAGGTTGCCAGGCCCGTGGTGACGGAGGCCACGGAGCCGGCTGTGGAGGAGGCCACGAGGCCTGTGGCAGAGGGGGCCACAGGGCCTGCGGTGGTTTCACCTCTGGTCGGGGCAGCTGCTTCGTCTCCTACCGCGGAGGGGCGCCTCGAGGAGGAGACGGTGGCGAGGACGCCAACACCGCCACGCCCTGTCACTCCACCGGGGCGGCAAGAGGAGATCGTCGCGGAGACAGCGAAGAGCGGCATGCCGTCGAGGTAAAGCGCTGACGTCGAGATGGAGGAGAACGTTCCCCCGCCGCCCCCCGCTAAGTGCGGAAACTGAGGGGTGGCAGCTTCTTCTGAGGCCGCAGCGGGCACGGCTGCGGCGAACTTGACGATGGCTGGGCAGTCTTGCCCAGCCCCTGAAAACCAGGGGGAGCGTCGCTGGAGGGCGAAGGCGCTGGTGCCCATGGTGCGAGTGGTGGAGAGGGCTCGCCCCGGAACCCCCAGGCCAGAGTTGACCCTGGCCCAAGCACGGAGTTCCCCGTCCTTGGATCTAGTGCAGATGTGGGAGCCTCCATGCCTAGTGGGAGCTCACGGGCTCTGGTCCTGGGCGGCAGGAACTGGAGCGGCGTTCGCCGCAGCTCCGCTTTCTGCCTGGCGAGGGATGCGCTGGACGGGCTGGAGGCCCAGCTCGTTCTCGAGGAGGCCGAGCTTGCCAGAGAGTATGACGCACTCGAGAAGGCCTGGACACGCCTCTTTGAGACCGTGGAGCACTGTCGCCATGGCAACGAGGCCACGCGGGCGCAGCGCGAGGAGGCGCTGCGCTTCGCCAAGGAAGTCCGTGAGAGCACGGTGCGCGAGGCTCAAGAGACCTTGGAGCCACTCCAGGCAGAGCGCTAGGCCGTTGCAGAAGATCGCGTGGCGGCCATGGCGGAACGCCAAGCTACAGCCTCAGATCGCGCGGCCCTCGAGACCACGCTGGCCGCTCAGCGCCAAGAGCTGGCTGACCGCGAGGAGAAGTTCGCCGCGGAGTCGGAGGCCACACGAAAATCCTTGGACCAACACCGCGCGTCCTTTGACGCCCGTGAGCAAGCATTGGCGGCGCGCGAGGCGGAGGCGCTCAAGCGCGAGGAACAACAGCTGCAGGCTGACAGGGAGCTCTCCACGCAGCGCGCAGATCTCGAGGCGCGGGAGGGCAATCTGGCCGAGTCCATAGGCAAGCATGGTGAGGAGGTGGCCAGGCACAAAAAGCTTGTAGAGAAATCCAACCAAAAGCTCGCCGAGAGGAAGGAAGAGGCTGAGAAGGAGGCCGTCACCAAGCAGAAAGAATATCACGCTGCCGTCGCCGAAGATTATGCCGGGAAATTAAAGAAGCAGGAGGACCGCTTCAAGAAGAAACGCGCGGAGGACAACGCCCGCATCATTTAGCTGGAGCGACTAAATGCCAGCCTGAACTCCCAGTTGAGGCGCGCCAGGGATGGTCGTCGCTGCGCGGAGGAGGCTCAAGAGCGTGCAGAGCAAGATCTTGCCTCCCTGGTGGCTGATATGAAGGAATTGACCGCGCAGGTGGGCCCTGCCGTGGAGCGTGCTGAGGAGGCTGAGCACCACGTGCATGCAGCACAGGTCCTGACGCAACAGCGGGAGCACATGTTTCAAGTCCTTGGTGGCTCGGGGGAACACCCTTGAGGCGAACCTGGGAGTGGACGCCCCTGCAGTTCCCGTCCATGGGAATGCCGATGCTGCCGCGTACCTCGCCTACTTCGACCAGCTCTTCACCACGCTCGAGGGCCCTGTGGCGGAGATGGGCGACGTTGTCGATGAAGAGTGCTGCAAGCTCTTGACGGTGGCGATCGATTGCGTCTTTGCCAACCTCCAGCGTCTTCACCCCAGCTTCGACTTCGAGTCCGTGACCGAGCCTGTCGAGGCGGACCAAGCCCAGGACCTCTCCAACTTGGTTCGGGAGGAGGTCAACAATTACGTCGACCGCTTCAAGAGGGTCGAGGCGGAGCAGGCCACCGAGGAGGAGGAAGGCGCCGAAGAAGAAGCTGAAGAGGAGGCTGAGGAGGATGGTGACGGCGATGTCCCTGCCTAGGCCGTTCCTGCAATAAGACGCGCTTGATGCGCAGCTATCTTTGTTTTAAGACTTGTTTTAATTCGTTCTGGTTTGTAAGACACTTTAATCGTGCGCTACTATGTGTATGTCCCTCGATGGGTCTTTTATCCCTGTTCCATGTCTTTTTTCGATCTACGTCGTCAGGACCCATCTCTTTGCGCTATAACTCCGCCGCTGCGGTATGCCGGAGCTTGAATCGGCAAGGCCGGGGGGTGTTTAAGGCTTGGAGAGGTAAGGGCTCTCGAGTCGCGGTGCTCGAGGGCCCCCCTTTGACGCACAAGTAGTACATGGAGTGTGAGGGAGAAAAAACCCGCTCGAGGGACGGCAGATGCTCGTGAGAGGGAGAAAAAACTCTTGAGGCGCGAGCGCTGGACTTAGCTTTGCGAGACTTTGGTCTCGTAGAGGCGTTGGTTTCCCTGATGGTGCGCTTCCCTCTTGAGGCCGGAGCGTGGCTTCACGAGCTTGGGGGGACTCTTGTTCCCTGTATTGGTTAGAGAGGCAAACCCAAAGCAAGTACATGGTAGTAAAAACTCATGCGCGCTTATAGGTTTCCTCATGTGTATCTCGCGAGGAGAGTAAGCACCAAGGTCCTTTGGTGAGGTGGCGTGTTTGGGAGCAAGCCCATAGGCCAGAGCTCTCTGAGGAGGTAACAGGCGTGAGAGCGTGCTCACGTGTTAGAGCTCGGATCCTTTGGATTTTGCGGTGCTGCTGGGGTGCTTTCGAGGCACAGTCACCGTACTCAGCCCCCGCTCGCGAGGTGTGCATGGAGAAAAATATGAGCGCTAAATGAACTAAGATGCTGAAAAGTAAAAATCACCACCAAAATATTACACAGCGGCGCCTCAGTGCAATGTTTCATTGAGAAACGAATTGGTTCATTACACTTGGTATCACCAAGATAAAGTTTTCCATGTCGAGGCATGGGGACCACATTCAATGGCTGAGACTCTTCACGGCCTGCGGCGGCACATTATCAGGAGAGCTCAGAGGGGCTGGCCCTCGGGAGGAGAAGCTTTTGTGAAGCTTGGAGGTGAAGTTGTATGCTTCCCTCTAGAGACAAAAAATGTCTGGCGTGACTATGATCACGGGTAGAACTTGCGTAGATGCGCGATGTTCCATGGATTCTTGACCGGGATGCCGTCCTCCGTTTCGAGGCGTACCACGCCGGGCCTGGCGATGTGGGCGACCCTGTAGGGCCTTCCCACATGGGCGAGAGCTTGTGGAGACCTTCCCTGGAGAGGATTCTCCTGAGGACGAGGTCGCCTGTCTCGAGAGTGCGTGGATGTATGTGGCGGTTGTGGTAGCGCCGCAGGTCTTGATGGTACTTTGCTGCCCTGAGGGCGGCACGGCGGCGCAACCCGTCAAGGAGCAGCAGGTCGTCGTTGTGGAGGTCTGCTTGATCGTCCTCGTTGAAGGCAAGGACCCGTGCAGATCCATGCTTGATCTCTGTGGGGAGGACTGCTTCAGCTCCATACACGAGGGCAAATGGCATCTTACCAGTGGGCTTCGTGGGGTTCGTGCGGATGGACCAGAGCACAGACGGGAGTTCGTCTATCCAGACCTTGCCGTAGCCCTTGAGGCGATTGAAGCTTCTTGTCTTGAGGCCCTTGAGGAACTCAGCATTTGCTCGCTTGGCTTGGCCGTTGCTCTGCGGGTGAGCCACCGAGGCGAAGCAGAGCTTGGTGCTGAGGCTCTCGCAGTAGGCCCTGAAGATGCCGCTGGTGAACTGTGAGCCATTGTCGGTGATGATGCGATTTGGCACACCAAAACGGCAGACTAGGCCTCTGATGAATTTTACTGCTGCTCTGGCCGGTATGCTGCGCACTGCTTCAACCTATGCCCATTTGGTGAACTTGTCGATGGCTGTCGGGGAATACCTAATTGAGTATGAGCCGACATACGAACTTATCAAGACGTAAGCTGGTGGAGACTTAACAGGCGCGGCTTAACAGGCGCGGCTTAACTGGTGCGGCTTAACAGGCGCGGCTTAACTGGTGCGGCTTAACAGGCGCGGCTTAACTGGCGCAGACTTATCTGGCAGGAGAAGACATAACTTGGAAGACATGAAATTACATTACTTAGTCTCCAAGTAGGACTCCGGCTCATACTTTCCTTGGGAGAGAAGTTTCCTTGTAACCTTGCGAGCCATCGTCTTTATAAGGTGGACTCCAAGGACCTAGAACCCCAAGCTAAAAAGCTCTCATACATCCAGAGATAGGCGACTCGACACATCGATCGCCAACCCCTTGTAACACCATATTCATATCAATATCAATCTAGGATAGGCAGGACGTAGGTCTTTACCTCGCATCGAGGGGCCGAACCTGGGTAAAAAAACATTGTCTTCTCGTGCCCTGCGATCTTTAGCTCGGAGACGCTTGACTCGCGTAATCCCACACCTACGAAGTCATCCATGACATCTGACATGACAAACCCACGACAGTTGGCGCCCACCGTGGGGCCTGCGGTCAAGAGCGTCATGTTCCGCGCTGGATCTGTGCCAGGACGGAGGATTTCGTCATCGATTCAAGCTCGGCGACTTTGACATCACGCCGGTCTAAACGATTTGGCGGCATCAACATCTACATCAAGATCTACCTCAAGCTCGAGTAGGAAGCATGGAGAAATTCGACCGCGCGATTCGGGGCTCAACTTCTACAACGCCCCTCACCCGCGGGTTACAGGACAGCAGCAATGCCTGCATGGCGGACGTCACCGGCGGCGGCTCGAAACTCATCTCGACGATCCATTTGGTGGAAAGATGCGAAATCGAGTTTCCTAGCAGCTGTTCTAAGGGCATCGGATTCCAACGGTTAGATCTCCGTGGGCGACTCAAACACTGAAGCCCAGTCGAAATCTGACGGAACTCCGCGCGACTTTGGGAAAATAATTATCGAGGTCGACTCGGACATCAATTCGAAGGTCCCTCCGGTAGAAACCTGTGGAACACAATCGCGAAGCCCTCCAAGAAATTTGAGACAATTCCAACGGTTAGATCTCCCTTAGAGGCTCACGCACTGCAGCAAGTTTTGCATCTAGGCGAGTTCGCGAATCCATCACTAGCGACTCATCCCGACTTTGAGTCGCGTACAAGAAGCTGTCCAAAATAAAGAAGGCCCCTGCCCGTCTCCCGTACGTCAATCCATCGGGAGTCCAAGCACTGCAAGCTGTGGGCAAACTTTCCCAGACATCAATGATCAGCCAAATTAGTTCAAGACCCGGCGCACATGCGTCCAACTCCTATGAGGGAAAAGCCTACTCAAGTTGCTAGCGTTCAACCACGTCGCGTCAAATAAGGAAAGAGGAGGCCACCAGCCCAACGGCCGGATCAAACCCAGAGGAGTAGAATCGTCTTCAACTAAAGGTGCTAATTCAGTTCAGCAAAGGAAAAAATCAGCTGCGGCAGCAGGCAAATTGATTGGTTACCAAGTGATATACGTATTGATGCTACCATGTAAAGACTTGCCAATTTTGACTCGCACACGCTCACATGGATTGAGGGAAAAATCGTCATGATCACCAAGTACTGCTTCAAGCTATGGATGGCGTACGTGAGCACAAAGGAAAAAAGACCAAATCAGTTAACCAGATGGCTGCTGTTACATGCATGGCACAATTTTGCCTGAAAGCAAAAGACGTGAACAACTAGAACTCTTAAGAGTTTGGATCACACATACGGATCAAAGAAAGTTGATCAGGAAAAAAGAAAAGAAGGAAGCACGTACGTGCACTAAAGTAGGCCGACAGCTGGGATAAGAGGACCAAGGCGAGTTCATCTCTGACGGCTCTAGCTCGGATGACAGAGACGGCTCACGTAGTATCATCGCCGCTAAACTCGCGCGCGACTATTGACGCACCGGCCAAAGCGACTCCTGTGCATGGAATCCTTCAGCAGCATCCATGCGTATGGGATCAAAGACAGTTCAAGTTGCTGGACATCAATACGAAGCATGGCGACTCAATAGTGGGGTGCGGCTTATCAATATTAACAACGGTGGCGATTCATTGGACAGCTCACCTGTGAAGATTCCTTCATCAATGCGGATGCGGTTTATCCCCACTAACAAGTCATGGTCAATTTCAAATGCCACCGTGGCCTATTTCATCCATCTACGTGCCGCGGATTATGACGCGACATCAACGCCAGGAGCACAAAATAAGATAAGTTGCTATTATGCTCAACTTTCGCAGACTTTTACTTTTATCAGTAAAATTAAGTTCTATTTGAGTTTATCTCGGGGGCTGCATTTTTAGGTTATTATGTCTTTTATTAAATGTCTTTGTGACTCATATTATATCATGTCGTAGACTTTAAATTCATATCAGCTTTTGTAGATTTAATTACATCTACTTCTCAATACATTCGTCAAATTAGAGTTCTTTATAACTCGCATTACAAAGTCTAGCTATTTACAGCTTGCATTGAATATCAAGATCACCACTACATGTTCAAGCATTGATATTTGGCGATTTATTTGTCATTCTATGACTTATTATTATATCAATTTATGATTGATCGTTATATAATTTCATGATTTATCATCATATTATTTTATTAATCACCATCGACTTATTGTCATATCAATTTATGAGTCGCATAGCGATTTACCCCCATATCATTTTATGAGTCGCAAACAGCTCATCATTACATCAGTATATGGGTCATTAACGAATCATTATCTTATCGATATTTGAGTTAAACAGGTGACTCGTTGTATCACATTTACAGCTAATCAGAGCTGGTTATCATCAAAGCTAATTAGAGCTCGTCACGGCTGTTGCAGCCGTTAAACGCAATAATCCTGGTTATTCTCGCCTTAAGTCAGAAGTATCTTTGCACTATGCGGCCAAAGTACTGGGGTGCGGTGTCAATCGAGTATGATCGCCTATCATGGCCGCCAGCGACCCTGAACACGTATTTTTTACCTGGGAAATTCTGAGCCGCGCGAAGACCTACTTAACGGTAATAGAGATAATTCAGAAGGACTAAAGTACCCGCGTGTGGCGTCAATCGAGTCTGATGCCTATCATGGCCGTTCTCGACCCTGAACACACATTAGATTTGGGAAATACTGAGTCAAGTACATGCTATCATGCATCATACAATATGCTATCATGCATCTTACCAGTTGCTATCATGCAGCTAATTGCTATTATGCAACCATTTGCTATCATGCAAAATATCATGCAACATATCATTTGCATCATGAGACATATCATTTGCTATCATGCAGATTATACTATGCTATCATGCAGGGTACCATATGCTATTATGCGGAGTACTAACTTTTTATCATAATTATTACCAGCCGCCAAGGCTAACATATTATTATCAATTTATTATCATTGTTTCCTTGGGGGCTTTGCCTTTTGATTTAACAGGAACCTATAACTCGGCCGTACGAATTTTGGCATGGCCAAATTTTTATGATTGAGATAATTATCTCCTTATATTGGCTGTTGAAGCCACCATTATTTATTTAACTACAGTCACATCAAGTGGAATTTTTTAAGGATGATTCCTTAATTTATATCTAGAGTCTTGACTGGGATTATCTTTTTTCCTAGCTGCTCGACTAATACTTCACAGTTCGGAGTTTATAAGCAATTTCGCTCTACTCCAAATATCATTATTATCTTGAAAGCAACATTTTTGCTCAAGTTATTGCAGGATATGACATCAAGCAGGATGACAAAAGCATGCCTGCTTAACGCCTGGGGGCTAGGACAATTAAGTTTTTATCTAAGTTGAGATATTTTTTGAGTCCCGAGCAGCATGATCAAACATGCAACCCGGCCCTCGGGGGCTACACATCCACCATGCATATCTGGCGGTCTTTATTATACTCATATACCATGATTATATGTAGATTTAATTTTTTGAAGCACATGAGAATATACATATCCATTTGCGAGTCAAACTAGTGACTCAGAAATCTTTTAATACAGGTTGTGGCTATATACCCTTGAGCCGCCATGATTCAACATGTGCTCAAATGGCTCGTCATGATAACATGACATATTATTATTCTAATGATTGCCCAGCTTATTTATGCCTATGGTCTTTTCTACTTCGATGTCTATGACTTAGCACCATATACATATTTGGCTAATATATCTTGATGCTAATAAGTTATTATTCTTATGATTTCAGCTCAGTCTTACATCCAACAGGAAAAGGTGGTTTTCACCAAAGGCTTCGCCGACACCTTATATAATTTTCGTGGAGTACTTATCGCGATTCTGCATCTTCAATGCGACTAAACAGAAGTGTTCAAATAGCAAGTGAGGAAGACTTGTGCATGGCCTCGAATGCCTGTGATAGTACATCAACAAACATATGCGAGTCAGCGCTTCTACATCAGCAGCTCAATAAGCCGCTACACTCGCGCCTCATCATCAGTAAGTCACCAAGCTCTACATATTCAAGTCGGCAAAATCATCAACATCAAGTCAAGATCTTCCGCCTGACTCTAAGAATCACCCGGAAGCTTGGGGGCTAATGTCGGGGGAATACCTAATTGAGTATGAGCCGACGTATGAACTTATCAAGACGTAAGCTGGTGGAGACTTAACAGGCGCGGCTTAACTGGTGCGGCTTAACAGGCGCGGCTTAACAGGCGCGGCTTAACTGGTGCGGCTTAACAGGCGCGGCTTAACTGGCGCAGACTTATCTGGCAGGAGAAGACATAACTTGGAAGACACGAAATTACATTACTTAGTCTCCAAGTAGGACTCCGGCTCATACTTTCCTTGGGAGAGAAGTTTCCTTGTAACCTTGCGAGCCATCGTCTTTATAAGGTGGACTCCAAGGACCTAGAACCCCAAGCTAAAAAGCTCTCATACATCCAGATATAGGCGACTCGACACATCGATCGCCAACCCCTTGTAACACCATATTCATATCAATATCAATCTAGGATAGGCAGGACGTAGGTCTTTACCTCGCATCGAGGGGCCGAACCTGGGTAAAAAACATTGTCTTCTCGTGCCCTGCGATCTTTAGCTCGGAGACGCTTGACTCGCGTAATCCCACACCTACGAGTCATCCATGACTTCTGACGTGACAAACCCACGACAATGGCCCCGAAGAGGAAACGGTAGCCCCCTTGCGATCTCGGAAGGGTCCCAAGATGTCTAGCCCCCAGACCGCGAAAGGCCACGAGAGCGGGATGGTTTGGAGTCCCAGTGCAGGCTGATGGACTTGCTTGGCGTGGAACTGGCACGCATCGCAAGACTGGACGATGGTGGTGCATCTTGAAGCACTTGGGGCCAGTAGAATCCGCTCCTGAAGACCTTGCCTGCCAGGGTGCGTGCAGAGGAATGGTGGCCACACTCTCCACTGTGAATGTCTCTGATCAGCATGCGGCCTTCCTCGGGGGGACGCACTTAGTGCAATTCCATTTGGGCGCTTGCGGTACAGGTCTCCCTCGAGGATGTAGTATGACTTGGCTTGTCGAGCCACTCGTTCCGCCTCCGCGTCTTCTCGGGGAGGACTCCCTTCAGCAAGTAGTCCTTGAGTTCGTCGACCCAGCCTGTCTCTTGATGCACCATAGCCAGCAGCAGACGCTCCCCTGAGGATGGACCGCAGTTGGGTGCCCCACCTACAGGAGGTGGTGGGAGTACTTCGTCTGTGCTTGTGGCTGCTGCTTCTTGTGGCTGCTTTATGGACGCCTTGGAGAGTCTCTCTTCAAAGACGCCGGCCGGCTGGGCCTGCCTTCGTGATGCTCGCTTGGCGATGTCATCTGCCTTGGTTCTCCTTTCGCGGGATGTGCATGAGCTCCATGCCTGAAGTGCTTCTCGAGCTTGCGGACCTCTTCAAGGTAGGCGGCCATGTGGTCGTCTTTAGGCGTGTAGCTCTTGTTGGAGAAGTTAACCAGGAGCTGGGAATCACCCTTTATGAGTAAGTGCTTGACGCCAAGGGCGATTGCGGCTCTGAGCCCGGCGAGGAGGCCTTCATACTCGGCGATGTTGTTGGAGATCTTGTCTATTGTGAAGCACAACTGGATGGCGTAGTAGAGCTTGTCACCTTTTGGTGAGGTCAGGACAACGCCAGCCCCACCATTGCGGCAGGCGAAAGCTCCATCGAAGTGCATGGTCCAGTGGCTTGGCATTGTATCTCCATGACGCGGTTTCTTCTTCGCGAGGCTCTTCAGGAGTTGGGTCTGTCCACTCGGCGACGAAATCCGCCAGCGCTCTCCCTTTTATGACTCTTGTGGTGTCGAAGCGCAAGTTGAATGGTTGCAGCTCGATGTTCCATCCTGCGACGCGTCAGTGGCGTTGGGGTTGCGCAGGATTTGCTCCAGGGGGAAGGACGTGACCACCGTGATGGGGTGGCCCTGGAAGTAGTGGCGCAGCTTCCTGGAGGCGATGAGGAGCGCGAGGAGGAGCTTCTGCTGCACTGGGTACCGCTCGCGAGCATCTCGCAGTACAGTACTGACGAAGTAGACTGGATGCTCGACGAGGGTCGTTGGGTGCGGCAGCGTCGGCTCCCTCGAGAGGCTCCTCAGGACCTTTGGCGAGGTTTGCCTGTGGAGGAGCCTCGGCAGGGTGCTTGTGTAGGTCGACTTGAGGCTGTGGGTCTGGCACTGGGCTGGAGAGACTGTTCCCTCGTCGGGAGGTTCTGGACTTGGTGTGGCAGTGCTTTTCTTGGGGAGAACTGGCTCTTCTCTTTCCACCACCAGGACGGCGCTTGCAGTTTGTGGAGTGGCTGCTAGGTACAGCTTCAGATGCTCGCCTGCCCTGGGGGCTACCATGACTGGTGAGCTAGCCAAGTATTTCTTCAAGTCCTCAAATGCTTTGTCGCCTCTGGAGTCCACTTGAAGGTGCCGGATTTCTTCATGATCTTGAAAAATGGCAAGGCTCTCTCGCCGAACTTGGAGATGAAGCGGCCTAAGCTGGCCATGCATCCTGCTAGGCGCTGCATGTCCTTGAGGCGGCGAGGTGGCTGCATGTCTTCTATAGCCTTGATCTTGTCAGGGTTTGCTTCTATGCCGCGGTGGGACACGAGGAACCCGAGGAGCTTGCCTGAAGGCACCCCGAAGACGCACTTGGCGGGGTTTAACTTGATGTTCACCTTGCGCAGGCTGGCAAAGGTTTCCTCGAGATCCTTCAAGAGAGTGTCTCCCTCGCGAGACTTGACCACGATGTCGTCGACATAAGCTTCTGCATTTCTTCCCATCTGAGCCCCCAAGGCGATCCTCATGAGCCTCTGGAAGGTGGCGCCGGCATTTTCAGGCCAAAGGGCATGCAAGTGTAGCAATACACACCACAAGGGGTGAGAAATGCTGTTTTCTCCTCGTCTTCCTTGGCCATTTTGATCTGGTGGTAGCCTGAGAAGGCATCCAGGAAACAGAGGAGATCACAGCCGGCGGTGGAGTCCACAATCTGGTCTATCCTTGGCATGGGGTATGGATCCTTGGGGCAGGCCTTGTTTACGTCTGTGTAGTCGATGCAGAGCCGGCCTCCTCCATTGGGTTTTGGGACAACCACACCGTTGGAGAGCCAAGTGGGGTGGGCAACTTCTCGAATGATGTCTGCTGCTTTCAGCTTCTCTACTTCTTTGATGATGAACGCTTGCTTCTCGGGGGCTTGTTTCCGCGCTTTCTGCTTTACAGGGCGTGCGTTGGACACACGGCTAAGTGGTGCTCGATCACCTCCCTTGGTACACCGGACATTTCTGACGGAGTCCATGCGAACATGTCAGAATTTGCCCGAAGGAAGGCGACGAGCGCGCTTTCCTATTTGGGAGGCAAGCCAGCGCCTATGGTGACGCTAGCCCCCGAGCCCTCAGCCCCCGAGCCACTGGTGCTCAGCGACACCTTCTTTGTAGATGCTTGCTCTTGAGTGAACAGCTGTTTCTTCTTCTTGGGCCTCTCGAGAGGCTCCATGTCCTCGTCAGCGGGGAATGCCATGGCAGCGGCCTTGTAGGCGATCTCGACAGCGCGCGTGGCGTCCTGTACGTGACCACGTATGGTGATGGTGCCACCGCTGCCAGGGATCTTGACCATGTTGTAGGCGTGGTGCGTGACGGCCATGAACTTCGCGAGGGCGGGGTAGCCGAGGATGGCGTTGTAGGGCAGGCCAATGTGCGCGACGTCGAAGTCAATTAGCTCGGTGCGGTAGTTCTCCTGCGTGCCAAAGGTGACCGCGAGCCTCACTTGCCCCAGAGGCGAGATTGAGCCGCTGGTGACCCCGGTGAAGGGCCTGGAGGGCATAAGCCACTCGTAGGGCACTTGAAGCGTCTCGAAGGTCTCGACAGAGATGACGTTCAGGCCTGCACCCCCATCAATGAGCGTCTTGCCGACGGCGATGTTGTTGATGGTGGGGGTGCACACCAACGGGAGGGTGCCCACAGTCTTGGTAGACTTGGGGTGATCTTTGGCGTCGAAGGCGATGGTGTACTGGGACCACTTGAGGGGGCGGGACGTCTCGACCCCGGGAAGCGCTGCATTGAGCTCGCGAGCGAACTGCTTGAACTGGTTGTTCGACTTGGGCGCTTGGGATCCGCCGAGGATGCATGCCATGGCACCCTTAGGGGCCTGGTAACCTCCAGGCTCTTCGTCGGGGATTGTTGTTTTTCTCGGCGGCATTCGCCTGAGTCCCTGGGCCTCTGGAAGTTGCCTTGCGTCCACCTTTGCGGTAACCACGGCCTCTGCCGCGGCCCGCTGCCTTCTTCTTGCTCACGCTTCTTGCTCAGCTGCTTGAGGTCATAGCAGTTCTCCGTCGCATGGCCGCGCCTGTTGTGGTAGATGCAGAACGGGCGGTTGTCCACCTTTTTCTCGCCAGCCTCAGGGAGTCCTCGCGAACATGCTTGGCGTCGGGTTCGGCTGCCAGGACAGCGGTAGGCTTGCGCTTTGTCTCGTCACGCCTCTTCTGGGTCTTGGATCCCTCGACAGGGTCGTCTGTCGAGCCCACCTTGACGAAGAGGAGCCCTTCTTCTGCCTTGGCGCACTTGTCTGCGATGTCGAAGAGCTTCACCACGGAGGAGAGGGTATCATGGATGCCGAGCTTCTCGAGCATCCTGTGGTTGGTGACGCCCTCTCTGAAGGCCGCAATGACGTGCGAGTCCGGGATGTTCGGGATTTTGTTGCGGACTTGGCTGAAGCGCTGGATGTACCTGCGGAGGGTCTCGCCAGGCTTCTGGCGCACAGCTCGCAGGTCGTTGTAGGTGAGGGCGCGCTCGTACGTGCCCTTGAAGTTTGCAACGAACTGCTGGCAGAGCTCCTCCCACGAGTCAATGGAATCCTCGGGAAGGTTCAGGAGCCACGACAAGGCAGAATCCTTGAGAGCGTGGGAGAACCAGTTGGCCATGACCTTGTCGTCTCCCCCCGCAGCTTGGATGGAGGTGGTGTAGAGCTGCAAGAACTCGATGGGGTTGTTCGTGCCGTCGTAGCCCTTGGGTAGGTCAGGCCTGAACTTCTGTGGCCAGACGACGCGACGCAGGCTGCGGGTGAAGGCCGCGCATCCTGTGGCGTACGAGGCGATGCCACCCTGAAGAGCTCGGCGGTTCTGTCGCCCCGCTTGGCCGATTTCCTCGACGATGCGCTTCTGGAGGTCCTTCTGGCGCTCCATTTCCACCCGCGCGTCTGGGGGTGTCCGCTGCACGATTTGGCAATCGCGCGGCGAAGACGCGTGGGAGGCGGCCTTGTGGCCGCAGCTGGAGGCGGACCTGGCGGAGGCGGCGGCGGAGGCGGCGGCGGAGGTGCGCCATGCGCGGCAGTCCTGCGCGTCCGGAGTTGTGGTGCACCAGAGAGCGCGACGTCGCCGGAGCTGCGCGCGCCGCCGCGATGTCGACGAGGTGCTGGAGGCGGCCGAGCCAGTTGTCGTGCGCCTCGGCGGTGGGGCGGTAGCGGAAGAGCTCCGCGGCCATGAGCAGCGCGGTGTTCGGACTGGGTGCTGGACGCCCAAGAGTGGAGGCGCTGTGGCGCTGGGACGGATGCGAGGACTCAGCGTCCTCGCCGTGCCCGTGGTCGACGTCTTCGTCGAAGCGGTCGTCGTGGTGGCCGTCATCGTCCTCGGGGTGCTCCACACGCGGTTCAGCGGTGTTGCGCCCCGTGGCGCTGGCTGGGGGACGGCCGCGGGGTTGGTGGTGTTGGCAGCGGGCTCGGTGGTAGCCCTGCCTGACGCCCGCCGGGTGGCGCGAGTGTCCGCCATGGTGCAGAGGTCGATGAAGGTTGAAGACGCGCCTCAGCCCCCTACCTGGCGCGCCAATTGTCGGAGAATGACTCCCACGAAACAGGGATGGTCAAGCTCACGAAGAGAGTTCGTGTAAGGGGCTGAACACGTTGGTCAAACAACCCTCAACCTGCACGGCGACGGTGCTCGTCGAGCATGAGGGACATCACGACAGAGATGAACACCAGCCCGTACCCAGGTTCACGGCCCTCGTGTGGAGGTAACACCGCTACTCCTGCTTGTCTGTATTGCACTGCTTGGAGGTTACAGTACAATGAGCTTGCCGAGGGCTCTCTTTTGGCAATGGTGTACACAAGGAAGGGAACTGTGGTCTTCTTCTTCCTTGCGCGTAGTGGCTAAGCTAGGAATGAGAATGCGATCCTTTGCTACGGTGGTGCACCTCCTCCTTTTATAGGCGCCCCGGCCTCTTCTCTGCGCTTGCGCCGCGGAAGGGCTACCACATGGCGACAGAAGGGGGAGCACGGTGCACCGCAGCCCAGCTGTCCATGGACGCGGTCCATGGGCGTAAAGCTGACGCCTGTGGCAGAGAAACCACCGTCCATGCAGGACGGCCAGCTGGGGCTGCAGAGGAACGTGGGGGTGCCCACGGTGACGTTGGCCGTGGAGCGTAGCGCCGGCCGGTCCCCTTATCACCAAAGAGGAAATCCTTGTAGTCCGGTGCGGATGGCGCAGCTTTGTTGACTCCTTTAATCACCAGAATGGCAACTGCGGCGTCGTCGTCACCGCGCGAGAGGCGCGCGTCACTCTGCGGCCGCTGCAGAGCCTATGTGCGCTCTGCAGAGATTGCTTTGCAGCGAAGCAATCCCCACGAGGGCCAGGGTGCCCTGTGGAGGATTTGGCGTTGACCTCTCTCCAGGGGAGATCACCTTGAAGAGGGGGCAGCAGTGAATAGGGAGTCCATAGGCCTCTGCTGCCTCTAAAGCCCTCGTGAGGCGATTTCCCTCGCGAGTCTCTCCAAGCCGTAGGCTTGGTCCTTAGCGAAATTTGGCCATCGAGTGTCGAGTGCCGTGAAGGACAGGCCCAACACACCCTGGTTCTCACTGGGCCGACAGAGTTTGTTGTTGGTGCAGATCTCAGAGTCGACGGTGTTGTCGTTATGATTTTCAGGTTAGTCGAAGTCGTCGAGGGAGATCCCGTAGTCGAGTGTGTCATCGAGTGGAAAATCGAGCTCGAGATCGTTTTTGCGGTACGCTGATTTAGCTTCCTCACCTTGGAGTTCTTTTGCCAAGTACTCGTTGATCTCTCGAGTCGACATGGTTGTTGCAGATGAGCAGGCTTCGAGAATCGACGATGGGACGGACGCAGTCGATGGAGCCTCGGGTGCGGCAGTCGCGAGTTGTCGTGGATCTATCAAGTCCTGCGTACCAAACTTGTTTACGAAAAAATTGAATGCTCCAACAGTTAAATCCAAACCTGACTCGAGACCAGCAAACGTCTCTCGGGCTTCTGGCGAGTGTGGATCAAATGTGCCTTTCGTTGGTGAAGTTGGCGGGCTGCCAATTTTCGAGCGAGTCGGCGAGTTGCCGTATGTCGACTGAGTCGACGAGTTGTGGTTTGTCGATGCAGTCAGCGAGTTGCCGTTCGTAGATGCGATCGGCGAGTCGCCATTTTCCGACGGAACCAGCGAAACCGAGAGTCCAGCACTATTCTTTCCCACAGACGGCGCCAATTGACGAGGGGTTAACTCATCAAATCCCATGGTTAAGAACCTAGGGTTGAGATTACGGGGGAGAGAACGTGGTAGAGCTGGTAGTTTCGTCGGCTGACAAGCAAAAGTAAGGATTTACCCAGGTTCAGGCCTCCGGAGAGTAACACCCTACTTCCTGCTTGTCTGGTATTGATTTGAGGGTATATGCGAGCATAGGCATGGACCTCCCAATGCCGTCGCTCGTCAATTCCACAGTTAAACAGCCCGAGTTAAGCCCTTATGCGGCGCCCGCATCTCTCGCTGCAGCGGCCTCCACTGCTTCGTGCGCGCCCAAGTGCATCGGCACGGGACATCCTCCGAGCTTCCTCCCGCGTCGTGGAATTCTGCCAGCCTGTTGCTGCAAGTACCATCTCGATGGCCAAAATCAGTCACTTTCAGAGGTGATGAAGACGAAGAATGCAATGGCTTAGGGATCTCCTCCTCGACCTCCAGTACTAGCGACCGAGGTCGTTGCCTCGGTCGTCACCGAATCTGGAGCCCACAACATGTTTCACGAATCGTCAGAGAGGTATATGCATGACACCCTTACTCTTCAAATATGTGTCAAATTGGTATAGATTCTTAGTTTTTTTGCATTATGTAGTTTGTATTTTGAATTCCGTGTCTTCTTCGTATATGAGAATGGTGGAGGAGCCCTAGGATCATGTGTTTGGTGAGGATTGGAAAGATGCCGAGAATGGTTTGATGCTTCGCAAACAAAATATAATGAAAGATCAAGGAGGATAGAATTACACCAAAGTTGAGAATATTGCATTGGTGAAGGCATAGGAGGGTGTGACATTTGAGGTAACAATCGACAATGATAAAAAAAATGAAAGAAATACTGGCAATGTATTATGGATAAGTTTTATCTGTTTATGTTGGAACTTGTTTATAATTTTAAAATATTAATGTCGTAGTTCAAAAAATATTGTCTAACGTTAAGTACCACAACTATTTTCTAACAACTACCTAGTGAAAGTAAGATCAATATACGCCAGAATCCGAGTCATATCGTTGATCTTCTAGAGATGCTCCTAGAGCTACTCTAGCCGATACAATCTCATATAGTAAAAATGCTTTTTGGGTATACTGTAAAATGGTTTTACTCTATGAGAAGATCTGGTAGAATAGATACTAAAAAATAGGGGCGATAAACAAAATCTTTGTGTGGGACTCACTAGTATAGAGCAGGAATATTCCCCATCAAAAACGGCAACGAGAAGGCCTATGGTTATTCGTATCTATGCGGGGCCGACGAGAACTGCCAGAAATGTGCGGCCTCTACAAAGTTCACATGAGTCACAATTATTAAAAATGTTTGTTACCAATATATACCTCTATTCTAACAGACAGTTGAAGTTCTCCGTTTACAATATGCACCTCTATTCTGACGGTGGTTGGTAATACCCCGTTGCCAGACGCTCGAGGTGACCTAGTCATCTCTCGCGTTCTATCCCAGCATCTGCCATGTCAAGTCACGACGACTTCTTGTTCTCTACTCTTCGGCCATATTAGGTTGCACCAGGTAGGAAAGTGGCCCAGGAGTAGAGAACGAAGAAGAAGCCCATCGGATGTGGCGGATCCGGCCGACCGACGTTAACCGCGTCCAGTTTCCTTTTCTGCCTGCTCATTCGTATGGAGGTATCCGCCATCCCATGGCGCGTAGACCGTGGGTGGCGCTACGAATGAACCGGCCAGACTTGAGGACGACAGCGACGAGGATGTCCCTCCAAATCGAATGTATGAATCTTTGTGGTGCCGCTAAACTAGGTTGTCTTCATAGTTAGGGTTACTGTTTCAATATGTTACATTTTGTTTTATGTTACTCTTATTGTTCTGATCAAATTATTGGCACTGCTCTGTTTAAATTACTATATTAAATGTTATGTTTAAAAATCTATGTTTACGTTATTCTGTTTTTAGGTTATTGTGATGGTGTTGTTTATGTTATTGTGAAAATGTTGTTTCTAGTATTGTGAACGTTCAGTTTAGAAACAATTTGGTATAGTCGTCATGATTACGTGGGTCATTGTGAATCTTTTTCTATTTTATGTTCTGTTTAGCTTCTTGTAAATTTTATGAATTATTATGTTCTGTTTAGATCACGTGACTAAGTCGGTACTCTATTGAAAATAAGAGTCTATTTCGGTGATAGTACATAAAAATAGCATACTAACAGAAAAAAAAGTAACAAACACTATTCAGGCGACGAGTCCATTGTTCGTTATTTTTTCTACATTGCACTTTGAACTCCATCTAAAATCTACATAGCCTTAGTTGAGTAAACAATATCTATAACTAGTTATTTCAAGCTTTGATTTGCTTTGAAATGGTAGCCAGTGTCACATCATGCTTCATCTAGCTCACACAACTTCTTCAAAAACGGAATGAAAAGAAAAAGTCTCGCTGCCTCGAGCCGACGAATTGCCGAGCATGCTCGACAGCTTTCTAGAACCATATCCTTTTCCTTCCATACTGAATCGAACGACGCCATCGCCTACTTCCGCTTCGAGCCTCCACCTCCCTCCGATCTGTACCCCGATTGACCGTTGCCACAAGCTTATTAGCGGCATCTCACCAAGCTGCAGCCCGCCCGCCGCCATGTTCGGCGTCGTCTTCCCGGATCACACCTTCCCCTCGACGCCACCGTCTTCGCGCAGGTCGCGCCCACCTCCTGGCTCCTCGACTTCTCCACGCTCTCGCTCCCCTCCACGCCCCGCTCCGCCGTCGTTTTCCTGCTTCCGCCCGGCGCGGCCGCGCTGCCGCCAGGCAAGGCCGTCGCCGTCTACTACCAGGCGGCCGCCAATCGCCCCTTTGCTTTCCTCGGCGCGCTGGGCCCCACGCGCCCGTCCGCCACCTTCCCGCTCCCTGAGGCCGGGGACGAGCCGGAGCCGCCGGCCGGGCCCGCGAAGCTGGGCGTCGCCGTAGAGGACGCCGCCGCGCTGCCCGCAGCCCCCGACGAGCAGCGCGCCCAGCGCGTCGCGCTCCGCGTCGGCGAGAACCTCTTCAATTTCATGCAGTCGTTCTGTGCCGCCGACGGCGGCAAGCTGATTGTGCCCACGGATATTCTGGACCGCTGGTTCCGCAAGTTCCAGGAGAGGGCCAAGAGGGACCCCTCCTATCTAAAAAGCTTTGACTTCTGAGAGCAAAGTTTAGGTATTTCCTTCTGTCACTGTATTGGTTTTATTCTGCAAAAAGCCTGATCCATTAGAAGGGACGCTTTCCTAGACAATGTCTTCTACACTGTATACACGTACCTAGAACTTGCCCAACAAGGTTTTTGGGACTGAGTGGAGCTACATTGAACCCCGATTATTAAAATGCCTTATTTCTTCATTTCTTGTATTTCTTAGTTCTTCAACATGTGGGAGAGATTAAAACTTGTCGCGCACTGATGTTTGTGTTGCAGTATCAACATTTTGGAGCCACCATTTGCTTAATTTTTTATTTACTGTTGCAAATGATCCTAATTTGAATTGGATGTCAGTATGAAGTGTATGACTGAGGAAATCGTTAAATTCGTGGTTGTGCATCTTTACTCGCATATGTATGTCAAGATGTTACAAAATGTTCAACTGATTAGTACAATTTATTTATTTATTTGTAGAAATGCACAAGATAAAGCTAGTAGAAGAGAATTTTCTTTTCCATTTTGTTGATTTGCGGAGTGACCTGCAAATCTGTGCTCCTGTCTAAATTCAGTCAAGCTGGTGTGGATTAAACATGTTTGTAGTTACTACACATCCAATTCAAACTTGTTGCGCACTGATGTTTCTAGTGCAGTATCAACAGTTTGGAGCCACCATTTGCTTAATTTTTTTATTTACTGTTGCAAATGATCCTAATTTTAATTGGATGTCAGTATGAAGTGTATGACTGAGGAAATCGTTATATTCGTGGTTGTGCATCTTTACTCACATATGTATGTCAAGATGTTACAAAATGGTTCAACCGATTAGTACAATTTATTTATTTATTTGTAGAAATGCACAAGATAAAGCTAGTAGAAGAGAATTTTCTTTTCCATTTTGTTGATTTGCGGAGTGACCTGCAAATCTGTGCTCCTGTCTAAATTCAGTCAAGCTGGTGTGGATTAGACATGTTTGTAGTTATTACACATCCAGCAGTACAACCTATAGCTCTTCCATCAGGTTGATCACTCGATTGGGTTATATAATGCGTACGAGCTTTTGTTCTTCGATTGTGGGGGACTAATTTACTTCCAAGGCCACATTGAATTTCTAGTGCTGCTGTGGGAAACTATAAGGATTTTATGTATGTGATAGCAGTCCACTGTGCGATAGCTATGGTTGCCTTTCAAGCGTGTGCATATTTCTTCAGTTATTTAGCTTAAGATGTATGTTTTATGACTTTTCTTGTTTCTATACTACTAGTGATTTAATTTTCAGATACATCATTCCTCTTCCATAACAT
Source organism: Poa pratensis (assembly GCA_947311845.1). Classification (NCBI taxonomy): domain Eukaryota; kingdom Viridiplantae; phylum Streptophyta; class Magnoliopsida; order Poales; family Poaceae; genus Poa; species Poa pratensis. Next base: position 22,505,981 of record CAMZMU010000073.1, read on the forward strand.
TTGGAATTACCTGCGCCTATCCCTACACTGGCTCGTTCTTAAGGGTCCTTTGCTACTTTACTGGATTTGTTGTTCCTATGTATGCTACAGAGTAGATTGGTAGACACTGAATGGTTTACACTTTGCCTCTATACCTTTTTTATTTTGCCCTGCCCTGAGGCTACGCATTCAATTAGTTGGTATATGGGTTTATTATATATTGGAAACAAGCATGCCTGAAACTTTTCTAACTGGAGTTGAGAACTGGTTTGGCTGCATTGCCGACATAGTGACATGTACTTATTAATTTATATAATCATGACTACTAGTCTACTAACTTTGATTCTTTAGTTTGATCAGGTATTAATTTTCCAATCTCGGTGGGAACCTAAATATTGCACTTTCTGCAAACTGAACATGTCTTATGCCCCTTACCTTCAATAAAGGAAGTTACAACGGGGTGCTTTTGTTTTGGTCATCTGTTTTCTAGTCTGAATAGGAAGATGTGAATTAAAATCTGACTAAAATATCGAACTTCCACTGCTGCGCAATAAATTTGTCTAAAGACAGTGCCCTCTCTGTCTGGTTGTCTCTTTCTGTTTTTCGTACATACAGGTTTATTAATCTCCTTTGTCCGCTTGTTTTGCAGGTTATATGTGATGGGTGGGAGGGTTTTTTACGCCTATCAGTTCTCCTATGTTTGTACACAAACTGGCATGCCTTGTAGGGACTAGGCTGAATCAAGGTTGCCAATCCAGCTTCTCTAGTGAGAGAAGCTACAATAGTTGCTACCAGATAGATTAGATGGTGAACTGCACCAAAACGACATATCTTGTTGGTAAACTGTACAAAAAATACTTTGTACAATCATGCTTAGAGCATGAATGGTCTTAGCTTGAATCTTTCAGATATTTGGTCAGAAGTTGATGATATCCATTATTCCTTGGAAATCCAAAAGTTGATGATAGCCATTTTTCCTTTGAAATCCTAGACTGGCGGCAGGTTTTTCTGGCGTTCTCTTCACAGTTCCATGTTTCTTTAATCATGACATCACAGATATCGAAGTTGTTTTAGCACATCACCGAGGTGTCTCAAGTTTTCAGGGACATGGATTCAGGTATTATGATTACCAACTTGGGATTCGGCCTAAACCCATGATGCACTTGCAGTAACATATCCAGCTGCTGGAAACATATGAATGCAATTTGGAAATTATACAAGTGCCCAGTAAGAAACATATCATGTTGGTAGCCTGACCGAACGATGCTGCTTAATTTCCCAAAGCAATAATACATCAGGTACAACCTGTAGGCTGAATACAGAATACAACACCCTTTGTGTGATACAAAAAGCCAAACCTCTTCTTTCACATCCAAACAATGATATACAACTAGATATAGAAATGGAAACAATTAGCACAAAACAAACACATCGACGTCTTTCTCATGTTCCCTAACCACACTGGTCAAACTCGCAGCTGCAATTACAACATCACCACAAGTGCTAGGTCATGTATCTACAAGCAGTCTTATCTAAATCCTGTCACAATCTCTCGTCACACATTAGCACTGTCAACAAGCTCACAATGGTCCAATCTTGAGTATAAACCTTCATCGTCACCCTTCCCCCAAGCAATTCTTTGTCCCTGAGCACAAATGTTGCATTCAGAAATCAAGATAAGCAGATGTTCCTGCTACAAAATGCTCGAAATTATTATCTTAAAAATAATCCTGTGGATCATTCAGAAGCAAAGTGGTCAGTGGTGGGTGGTATCATACTCAGTGCAACACCAATGGAGAATCAGGCTCTGAGCCGCTAATGGAGGCAAAGGATGACATGCTATCATCCTTGGAAGCTGTCGAGAAATTGAGTGGCGCCATCGTCATCCGCCTGTTCTCCTTGAAGTAATTGTTGTACCGGCCAGAGTGTGAGCGTGGTGTCAAAAGCTCGGGAGTGGCACCGCCTGCAGAGACCCTGCGGGGCATCGGCGTCATGAAACCGGCTCCGTTTCCACTTAGATGATGGCCGCTTGTTCTCCTGTTAAAGCTGCTTGTCTTCCTCGGGGTAGGCTTGGACCCAAATATCAACTCCTTCTCTTTGAGCAATAGACTCTGCAGCTTCCTCTGGTCCTGTAGTAAGAATTATGCAACAAGAGTGATGCCATTTGTCGTGATTGTAGTTGTACAGCCAGTAGGAGTACAGAGGATGTAGAGTTCATACCCGGTATCGCTTCTTATCTTCCTCTTTCTGTACTCTTCTGAGTTTTTGCTCTTCTAAAATGGCAACTAGACGAACCTTCACATGCAAATTCAACGTATCTGATATTATGGAACAGATCTACTGGGCCTGGTTCTGATAATTATGGGGAGCTAGCTCAGTGACTCACCCCGTCATAGAGAAATGGTGTATTGCTTTCATCCTCCCAGGCAAATGTCTTGTCTATCAAGTTGTCAATCATAGCTGCACAAAAGATGTATCTTATGATCATATTACGTGCCAAATGAGAGAGTGGCCCAAGGTGGATCTTTTTCAAAAGATGGAAGTAGATTGCGCGCATGAATCATAGTTGCATCAAAAACATTAAATGAAAGTAACTAAACTGAACTTAGCCATGCCATGTAAAATCTAGAGAAATGAAGACTCACTTGGAATCTTTTGAACGAGTAACCTTGCTTTCTCCGCACGCTTGAGATTCAGATGGGCACCCCTGCCAGCACTATACCTGTTATCATCCTGCATTTAAAGATGACATTAAACAAACGATAGCAGAGCTCTGAACTGTATAATGTCAGCCAAATTGTATCTGAATATTTAGCACTAACATGCCAAATAGAGGCAAAAGCTGGATATCATAGTCAACTGAACTACTGAAGGACCCTACAATAGCATATTTTCATGAATAAAAGCATACTTGGTTATATTCCTCAAGCCAAGTCTCTTCATCACAAGCTGATAGCCATTTGTCTACTCTCTCCATGACATCTTTCCTTGTTAGGGATTCCTCGTTTGCTTTTGCAATTTGTGCCTCAATACTGGAAAGAAGTTCGCAAGGATCCACTAGACCTGTAAGTGGGAAGTTCTTGGATCGTTCAAGATATTGAGCAGGTGCATATGTGCAAGAGAAACATAACAGCAGGATAAATACCAGAATCAATTAGAGCGATGATCTTCTCTGGTGCTGTGCTCGGATCAGGCTCCATGTGTGCCTTTCTGCAGATATTTTCTAGTTCTAACCTCCTCTTAAGAACAAGCTCCTTCATTCTACTCGCCTTTAGTTTAGTTAGTCTTTCGACTTCCTCTTCTGTCTAAAGAACCAAATGATAGTACTAATAAGTTTGAATTACGGCTTAGATAAAAGCGAACAACTCGGTAAAAAGTTGCCAAACCTCCTGAATTGTCTCCAATGACAGGATACTAGGAGAAGTGATCTCTTCCTCAGAAGATACAAGAATAGCGGCTACTTCGGCGAAGCGTCTCCTCTCTTGTTCTGTTGACTCCATCAGATTCCATAACTTGTGGAGTTTTCCCACAATTTCTTGCAACTGAATACATCAACTCAGCTGATAGGCAGTTAGAGGCTACAGAACAGAAAAAAAAAACAGATAACTGCCATAGTTTTATAAGAGGAATTATTACCTTCGAAACTCTGGTCCTTTTCTCTGCTTTGAGCTTTAGGATAGTCTGGGTAAGACCTTCAAGAGTACTATCACTGATATTTGTTGAATGTTCTGAGTTGGTTCCATGCAAACTTGGATGCACATCTTTTACCGTCTTTGCAAAATCCATCCCAAGCACAGCACATAGGCAGTGCACTTCATCCACATATACAAATACTTTCTGAAGGCGATCAGACTGGACAAAAAAGGAACAAAAAATGCTTTTACTAACATGCATGGTCAAGAAAGGGATTTAGCCAAAATAGGATGGGTTGTCCTTTCGACTGTATAATTATATAGCTAGTTGCTAGCAATGTTTCTGATTAAAGCAGTAGACAAATGTATAACAGTTACGACACACAAATGCTTATTGCCTACAAATAACTTTGTGTGAGAAGTTGTACGTCACATTTTGATAAGATATAAAGATACAACTGAACAAAAAAAGTTACATCAACTGAATGATGTTGATGGCTCAACTCATGTCAATCTGATTCTGATGACTCGATAGAAGCTATGCGTATAAGCAATTAAGTCAATGTCATTATTACCTTCTCTTTTTGTAAATTGCGTAGCTGCATTTGAAGATCAGCAAGTCTTCTGGTTGACAAGTCATGATCATTGTTAAGATGCTTGGATGAACCATCATCATGCTGACAATTGTAATCAGAAATTTGAGCATTTATCTTCTCGATATGCGATTGGAGGTTCGAGAATTGTTTGAGTCTTTCTTCTTTCAAGGTCCTAAGATCTTCCAAGAGAGGCGTCACTGCGGCAAGCTGTTCTTTCAACGATGTGTGTTTTTCATCCACCTACAAATGAGGATTCATATTATTACTAAACAACGGAATATAACACTTTATTTGTATGTCTATCTGATTCTGATTCGGTAAATATTCTATTCAATGGATGGTTAACCATTATACAGAATTACGGAATCTAGTCGGCAGATATTTGGATCCCTCGAGCTAATTTCTATACTGCCTTTTCTTTTCTTGTAATGTACCCATCTCCATCCTACATAACCACGAATCAATAGAATGACTTAGCTGTGCATGTCACAGTCCTGTCATCATTAACTGAAAAAAGACAGCCAAACCGCAGGACATGATAATATTCTGCACAAGGTGCAGCATGACATCAACAAGGATTTCATTACTCCTTGTACACCATGAACTACTTCTAAATCCGTAGAGAAATCAACACTTAGAATAACATATCCAAGGAGGTCCGTAGGTTCAAAGCCTTGAACAAAAGACAAAAGTAAAGATCATGACAGAATATATACCTTAAATTGCGGAGTATTTTCACCTATCGAAGCCACTAAAGCTTTAAGCTCTGCTTCTTTGGCCATCAATGACTGTCGGAGCTGGGCTCTATCGGCATTGGCACTGTCTACCTTACGACGATACACACGCATGCACTCCACCTCAAGTTCTTGGAACATACGATCCTTATCTTGTTCACGCTCCCCGATCTCTGTCCATATTTGCTAAAACAAAATTATGTGTCAGATAATCAAGCAAGAGAAACAGAAAACAGCATAAAAATATAACATAAGCTCTTAACATTTACAAGAAAATAAACATCGGTAAGTACCTAACAACGTTTACGATAATCAGATAACCTCAACATCTTTAAAGTCAAAATGAATTACTTTCGTTTATGTGACGTTGCACCTACTTATTAGTTCATAAAATGGAACACACAAGCAACAGAAAGATCCTACTGCAGGACTTTTATTGAACAAGCAAGCTGATTGCTTGCTCTCCAACCCTCCAGGCCCACAACAAACCAAATAAACATAATTTTACAAGGCACAATCAGATCACACGAAACATACATGTTCATAAGATGACTATCTAAATAGGCAATGATATTGGAAAATTAATTTGTTCTTTATTCTATTTCTTCACAACTTCTTACTAAAAAGTCGGGAACATGCCATTGTTTTTCTTTTCTTTTGAAACATCAGAGGGTTGCATAATCAGCACCCTTTAGTTTTTTTTTTTGAAAAGGAAGCGTTTTATCGATTCTTTGCAAAAGTACTCAAATCAAGAAACGTACAGTAATACAAATCAAAAGCATCCAAATTAAGCCCCTTTCACCTCCAACAGTTGAAGTAATAAGGCAAAGTAGATCTCTGTCTCCTTGACTTTTCAAGAAACATACAGTAATACAAATCAAGACAGAGGCTCTAAACCAAAAGTTGAAGCTAAGGGCGTTGCAGGCCGAAGCAAGAGATTCCTACTATTCTTCTGAAAATCTAACACATCTCAAAGAAAGTGTTATCTTTTTTGGAAGAGAATACTGGAAGCTTGGAACTGAAGAAAAGAACCACGGAACCTTGGGAAAATATTGCTCTCGTCTCAAAATGATTAAATGAATACAGGGAAATTTCAAAGACACTAAAATCTGCACTGCTCTCAGAAACTAGCAACGTAATTTCCACCGTTCCTACAAGAAAATCGTTCCTGACAGAAATTGCAACATGATTGGAGCGAACAAGCCTTTTTAAGAAATCTCGAATCCACGCTATTATTGCAAAGAAACAAGCAAATCAGGGGTGCCGCGAACAGAGTACCAGACTCCAGACAGGCAGACAGCACTTCCGTTCTCCCAATGAAACGCACCTCGAGCTCGCGCAGCAGCGAGCCGCACGGCGTGTCGAAGCTGACGCTGCAGCGTGCCGCCTTGTCCAGCCCACCCGGCCATGACCGTCGTCTCGCCCATCTCCTCTCTCCCACAGGAAGGAGAAAGAAGAAGCGGCTGCCTAGAAGCAAAGGAGGAACCTTCGCTGTGCCCTCGCACTGTACCGGCCGTCCTCTTGTCTCCCCTGGTCCTTGCTTCTTGGTCCTGTCGTAATGAAAGAACCAAGAATTCCAACTCCAATGCCGGCCTCTTGGTACGCAACCACCAACCCCTTCCCCTGCTTCTCTCCCCTCGCGGCAACCTTCTGTTCCAGAGAGAGGAAGAGGGATGGGCAGCGCTAGTTGATTGGTTATATACGGATCTCAGTCGAGTGCAGCAGTTGGTAGTAACAAAAGGGAAAGAAAGCGAGGTGAGATAAGGCGAGAGGTTGGAGAAGACGACGGCGGAGTTGCTCGTGAAATGCAAATGACACAGGGGTGTTGTTGCATGTGAGGAGTTGAGAACTGATAAGTACACTAACGGACAAAGGAACTACAGCTGTTTTCCTGATGCGGTTTTCTGAACAGGTTTTGCCCTTTTCTCTGTTTGTTTTCCAAAAGCGTTTTCTGCCTGTGAAATATGGCGACAAGATCTGAAATTTTAACCATGTGTAGTGAGGATTTTACTGCATTTGCTAGAACATTTTTTTTGTGCTTTTACTTTCATTTTCTGCTAACTTGCAGCTAGCTGATTTTCAATTCAGCGTCGTGTGGGTTTTCGTTCATCTGATCTCAATTTCGCATGCATTGCGATAATTTTTGTATCATTGCCTGAAGACAAAAGGTCTGACGGATACCGAACTAAAAAAATAGTAATATGATGATTAGACAATTTACTTTTGAGAGTAGTTTTTTCACATGCAAAGTTGAGTACATGCTTGGAACACGCTAGCAACAATTAGGATCAACACTTGGAACATATGTTTAACTGCACCATTCAGCAGTCAAGTCACATCTTATGTTTCTTCTAAACTGTTTTGAGCAATGTAATGGATTATGATAATCCCGTTTGTCCAACCCTTTTATGTCTACTTCTGTGTATAAAATTCTACATCAGAATATAAAATAAGCACATGTGAGTATGTGACATAGAAACTTTTTTTGGCTTCATGTGCATATGCTCCATAAAAAAAAAGATATTTTGGAATGTCGAAAAATTCCAGAAAATATTTCGAGCATACATCCCGTGTGCGCGCACGTAAAGTTTCTGAAGAAACCTATATTTTTTGTGGTTTGTGTAGGCCACAAAAAAGTCGTTTTTCGTGAAACAACTGTGAACATATAGAATGCGAAGATGTACATGTGAACATTTTTTTGATATTTCAAAATACATTTCAAATGTGTTTTAAATAAAGGGTGCATATGCATAACACAATTCAGCAACCATAAATTAATTGAGCCTTTGTATGGTTAGCTATTCATGTTCACGTAGAGTGTGATTAGTATGAAATAAAATGACTGTTTTTCTACATTCAACAAATTCAGAAAATTTCAGGTGCTTATTATGAACTTGGAATTTTACAAGAAGCGGGCCGTTTTCCACGGAGTTATGGGGAAATTGCCATGTTAACAACTCTGCTTACTTTGAAATCATTAAAACATGATGTATGTGATCATTAGTCTTAGATATTTGAGACAAATGTTGATTGGGAACTTGAGAGTTACATAGGTGTAAGGACGATACCATCAAATTCATGAAGTTGAGGCATCTACCATTTTCAGTACGTACACACCATATGCCGAAAAGGAAGCCGGCCACGCCAAACAGCACCATTTTATGGACCGCTTTCGCTGACACCGTAGATTGCAAGCCACACTCGGAGCCAACCGGTGGCCCAGATCACGTGCACCGCTGCCCGCGCACGATCTGGATTGAAGCGATCCGGTTTTACGCACATGGATCATCGTAAACTAACGAGAGATGGGATGAAGGGATCTACGATTCTAAATCTTGGCACCGATTTGACAGTTTGTGCCGACCGTTAACAAGTGTGCATGCAGGAAGAGCTGACTGAACATGCATTCCTGCAGGCTAGCAACGTCAGATATGAATCTTCACGCTAGAGCCTGCAAATTCCACATGCACAGTGTGGAGAGCTAGACACATGTGGCGATGAGGTCAACCAAATAGACAAGGAGGAAAACCATCAAGTTCAGATTTTTTATTCACTAAAGTTACCTTATTAAACAAATGCCATAACGTGCTAGATCTGGGCTTGCATGTGCCCTTCTTGTGAGGCTCATCACACCAAGTGAAGTACAAGTGTACACCCACAAACTCCAGGTGCTGCAGTGTTTTCCATTCCGGACTAAAACATGATGACACATTGATTGTTCCAATAGCTTCATTCTCAGTTGCAAACTTTGTTCCTTTGATGATGTAGTGTTCTCTTCATCGGAAAGTAAGTAAGCAATCAGGCGGAGCAGACAGGTTGGGAGTCTCGTCCTCATGGGACATGAGTTGGATGTCAGGTGTGAAGCAGAGGTTTCACATGGTCTCTTCTTCTGCTCTTCATTAACCACGTCACAGTACTCACAGTGACATGTACGCCAACAATGCAGTACGCGTGCAAGTGCACCGTCGCCTGCTCGTTTGGTCAAACAAACCAACCACGTAATAACTCGTCAGAAGAAAAATGTACTGTATTTCTGAATTCTGGGGAGTGAACAGACGCAGGGCACGTACTCCTGACCCTGAGGTGCTAGTACACTTGCACATGTTTATTTCGTGAGATTTTAGAGCATCTTCACCGGCACCCCTAGAAATATGTCCAATTTGGGGTGTCGGAATGTGTCCGGGCCAATGTGGGTGCTGCCCACAGCGGCACCCTCAAACCTCTGCAGTTATTCACATTTGATCTCATTTTTACAATTTGTAACAAAATAGTCTATGCCGATAACAAATCCGGTGAACACATTGTATAGAACATATTCCGGCCATTTAAACTAAAAAAATTTAAAAACGACATTTAAACTTTATCCAAAAAACCAAAACCAAGATCTAGCCCTAAATCTAGCGGCGCTTTCGGTTCTGGCATGGGAAACATGGATGCTACTGCTTCGTCGCCTACGTCGGGCTGCGTCGTCGAAAGTGTTGTCAGAGGTGGCGATGACAGTGGCCTTGAGGAACTTGCATGCCTCTGGTTAGCCGCTCTTGCCAGAGTGTGTTGGGGGCGGTGACGAAAGGACGCCCTGAAGGCTGCTTGCATGTCGTGCCACTGTGTCTCTTGCCATTCGTCATCGCCATCCTCATCCTGCTCCTCCGGTGCCGGGGCCGGTGCTTCGGTAGGCTCTTCGTCGTTGTCATCGGACAGCTCGTCATCCGACGTAAACCACGCCGCATGAGGTGACGACATGCCGGCAGAGAGGAAGAAGCTGCCAAGACGTGTGTTGTACTCCGCGTCCAACACGTCGGTCCCATACGTTGATGACATGGAGTAGAGGGGGTCGGTTCGCTGCTCCCACGACATGGTCCTCCACTCATTCCTGATGTAGTCAAGTCGCGCCTGCCCGCTGAGCCGTGGCGCCACTGGGACCTTGACGATGTTCGCCACCCACCCATCTAGTAGGTGACAACCGTCTGATACTGGGATGTTTTGGCGCAGGTGGTGTTGCGGCTCCTGGACCGTCATCAGAGGTGGAGGTGCGCGGGAGGAGCTGGCCTGCTGCGTGGGGTCGTCGGGCAAGTAGGACGGCATAGTATATGACAGAGGTGGTGGCGCTCGGTACGAGTAGGCCTGCTCGAGGCGGCACACGGGGAAGAGCTGCTCCTCGCGACGCATCTCGCGGCGCCACGCCTCGTTCAGCTACCGGTCCTTGTTCTGCAAACGAAGTTGCTCAAGTTGCTCGCGGCGGTGCTCGTTGCGGCGACGCGCATGGTACGCGGACAGTGCAGTGCGGCGAAGGTTGCGTTCTATCTACTCATCAGGGCTTACCTCGCCACTCACCTTGCGGCCAGGCATGCTGGGTGGTGAATCTGCTGGCGGCGGGACTTGGGAGAGGGAGAGCGGGCAATGGACTGTGTGGGGAGAGGAGAGGCGTGTCGTGTGCCGTTTTAAAGCCGGCCGAAGGAGCGGAGTTGGGTATCGCCCATTAACTTGAGCATCGGTTCCCCTGGTATGCATTGACGCCGACTACACGTGTTCAGTCACTGTCTGGGGGAGCCGCTATGACGTCAACACATGGAAGGCGCGGCTTGACGCGTCACGTCGTTCTGCATCTGCCAGGGGAACCGTTGCGCCATTAAACCATAAATATTGGTCGCAGTAACTTAACCGGCGTTGTGTCAATAACAAGGGGGTCCCGTCTAAGGGCTTGTCCGGGCGATGTAAGGCGCCCCGAGCAAGCCACCAAGTTTTAAGGGTGGGTCGGGGTGCCGGACAAAACGCCCAGACACCCTGAGGTTGCTGATGTGAGTGTTTTTTTTGCGTCCGGACCCATTAGACCTTTGGGGGGTGGGGGGTCATTTAGCAAGTGCCAGTGGATATGTTATTATCTGTCGAAAAGTGTCTTTGGCTCTCGATCTCCAGTGATACTGCTAGTTTAAAAAAATTGAAAAAAAATATTTACGAGTTTCAATAAAAAAATCCTCGATGTAGTCAATGCTACACAATAAATGAAAAAATCTGATAAATTTGGAGATTTGAAAAATGTATATTCAGATCCACACTTTTATCATTTTTGTGTAGACTAGTATACAAATTATTTGAAGGTGATTTTTGCACGTTCGTTGAATATACTATAGGCTACATTTAGATTTTTTTTCAAAATTGTTTGAAACTTGTAAATATTGTTTTCAGTTCAGCTTGAGAGCACGAATTCTCCTCTCTTTTATCTGTTTTCTTTGTTAGAGCATCTCTAGCAGATGCTGGATAATCTCCTCGGCCCGGTAAACTCCAGCCGAATTGGGGGGCGGGCTGGTTTTCTATCCAGAACAGATATTGGATAATGGGCCACCCAGAAAAATTTATCTAGGCCGCCGAATAAGCGGTGGCTCGGGCGCTATATATATAGCCGGGAGGGCTCGATACGGTACGAAATACGAAACCCTCCGCCGCACCGAGCCTCCAGCCGCCGCAACCCTAGCGGAGCTACGGCGAGCAATCCACCGAGCATCGCCACTCCTCTCCCCTTCCCACCTTCAGATCCATGGTCGGCAGCAGCCTGCCCAGCTCCAGCGGGCGCGGAGGAGGCGGCGAGCCACCAGAAGACGAAGAGGCGCGGAGGGCCATGTGTGTCCGCTCGGAGGCCGCGCTTCCTACAAGGCCCGCCGCTGGGAGCAGCTCGTCCCGGCGAGGACGCACGACGTGGAGGCGGGCAGCTCCTCCGGTGGCTGATACGTCTCAAATGTATCTATAATTTTTGATGTTCCATGCATGTTTTATAACAATTGCTACATGTTTTATATACACTTCATATCATTTTTATGTATTTTCTGGGACTAACCTATTAACAAGATGCCACAGTGACAGTTCCTGTTTTCTGCTGTCTTTTTTTTCTTCAGAAAAGCTAGTCGGGAAATATTCTCGGAATTGGACGAAAATCAACGGGGATGAGTTTTACACCGACACGAAGACGAAGTCCGAAGTGCGAACGAAGAAGCGACCCAGGGGGCCCAGACGCCACCTCGGCGCGACAGAAGGTGGGGCTGTGCCGGGGGGGTCGTCTGGCCGCCTCGGGTGGCCCCTCGCGCCGCCCTTTCGCCTATATATTCACCTCCTCCTGAAAACCCTAAATACCCGAGCATTATTCCATGCAAAGTTCCGTCGTCGCCGCCGTCGTCAACCCTAATTCGGGAGGGTTCTGAAACTCTTCCCGACAACCTGCCGGAGGAGAAGATCATCGCCGGAGGGCTCTACATCACCATGCCCGCCTCCGGACAGATGCCTGAGTAGTTCATCCTTGGACTACGGGTCCATAGCAGTAGCTAGATGGTTGTCTCTCCACTTTGTGCTATCATGTTTAGATCTTGTGAGATGCCTAACATGATCAAGATCATCTTATTGTAATGCTACATGTTGTGTTTGCTGGGATCCGATGAATTGTGAAGTTATTATCAAGTTGTTTATCTATTATTTTATTTATATTCTTGCATGCTCTCCGATGCTAATAGATGCTTTGGCCAAGTTGATGTTAGTGTCTTCAAGAGAGAGTATTTAGGCTAGATAGTGGGTTCATGCCTCCAGTAATCTAGGCTCGAGCGACAGAAACGACTAAGGTTGTGGATGTGTTGTTGCCACTAGGGAGAAAATAACTTTGCTTTGCTTATATGCGTTGCTTATATGTCTCATGCATTGTTTACATTACACACTATGCTTAATGTAATTATCCGTTGCTTGCAACTTAATACTCGCGAGAGACACGGATGTTATCTCGGGAGTGGATTATTAGTCATTGATGCAGCTGGTAAGCGGTCTATGTAAAATGTTGTAATGCCCAATAAATACTACATTAAATATCATGTCATAATATGCATTGTCATGATCTTGCCATTTGTCAATTGTCCAGCTGTAATTTGTTTACCCAAAATGCATGCTATCTTTTATGGAGAGATACCACTAGTGAACTGTGGACCCCGGTCCAGTCTTTTACACTGATAAAAACACCGTTTCCACCACGTTTTACAATCACTTGTTCGCTGTTCCTTTTTGCATTTATAATTATTCACACCATACGTTTAATTCTTTGTTTTCAGCAAGCCAGGGAGATTGACAACCTTCCTGTTTCGTTGGGGCAAAGTACTTTGATTGTGTTGTGTGTAGGTCCGCGTCAACGGCATTTCAACGGCGCTGTTGTTGACACCATGTTGAAACTCTTCCACCTCCTACTGGTTCGATAACCTTGGTAGATTTTAAGGGAAAATTGTTGTTGCACCACTTCACACCTTCCTCTTGGGGTCTCCCAACGAACGTTTGTCTTCACGTCATCAGTGGCCGGAGGAGGAAGGCGCCAGAGCCGGAGGAGGAGGAGTTCCCTGACGACTGCCGCCTCCTGCCGGTGCTACCAATTCTGGAGAACGGGTGCGCCGTCACCGTTGGTAAGCGCGGCTCCGGTGCCTGCCACTTGGACGTCCTCCCCGACGACATCCTGCCGGTGTGGAGGTGCACCAACAATGCCGACGCCGAGCTCACGGCCGCAATGGCGGCGTGGAGGCAGGTGCTCCCGGTGTCGCGGCTCGCCTGCAAGCGGCAATGGACGAGCACTAGCTCGCTTGGGCGGTGCGCCACCTCGTCGTGAAGGAGGATCTCGACATCGACCCGTAGCTCGCCGGCCGAAGGAGATCGCCACGGACGAGATCGCCGCCGCATCTACATCGACAAGTAGATCACCGCGGCTTTAGGGTTTCAATTGCTGTTCTAGTTAGTTTATTTTCAGTTCCAGTGTAGTTTAATTTCGGTTCTATTGTAGTTTCGATCTCCGTTCTAGCTATGTAAAATTTCTCGCGCGAACTTTTAACTTCCTTTCCGTTTGAATATCCGGTACGTTTTACTGTATCTGTTCTGCCTGAGCACATCTCATACCGGATAATCAGTTTCCTGCAAACCGAATATGATTTATCCGGTACGAGATTATCCAGCATATGTTAGACATGCTCTTAGGACATACTACTTGTTTGTTGGTATTATATCCTCCTGTGTCCTTGCAACCAAGGTACTCTTGGTCATCAGTCATCAATATGCACCGTTGATGCGCCAGTGATGCTTTCCGAGATTTTTTTTAAATAATATTATTTTTAGTAGTAATTTCGCCTAATAGCACGCGCGGTGCTGATATTTGAAAAATAGGGCGGCGTCGGCCCAGCGGGCCGAAAGTCAGCTTTCGGCCTGGAGGGGGCCAAAACTTGGATGTCGGTGCGCTAAGCGACGATAGTTGCATGCACCTCTGCGCGCGCGGCAGGCGCGGCCCGCGAGTTTCGGCGCGGAGCGAGCCGAAAGCTACTTTCGGCCTGGAGGGGGCCGAAAGCTAGCAGATCCGTCGACGCTCCTCCTTTCTTCTCTTCTTCCTTCCCTGGTTCCTCTTCCTCCTCTCCTCTTCCTGCTCTTCCTCCCTCCACCAAATCCAGTCCAAAAATTTGTGCTGCCACAGATTTGATCGGTAAAAAAGAGAGGAGGGACGGGGCATCCAGGATCTGTGGATGGGATAGCTTTTTGTGGAGTCGTTTTGAGGTGTGGAGGTGGAGGATTGGGAGCAATGGTGGTCAACAATGGTGCCTAGTGATGGTACAAGTTGTTGTTTGAGAAGGTGGTGTTGTGGTGGAGCAGTGGTGGCGGTAGATTGAAGCCGGAGAGCGGCGCTGACCGGATCGACACGCGTCAAGGGTAAACCCTTATTAGTCACTAGATAATTATTGTTTAGTGTAATAATACTCTGTTAGTGGAGGTGCATATTAAGTATTTTGTTGGTGGTTGCGTTAGTAGTAGTGTAGACAATTTTAGTCAGTGGATTCGTTAGTATTACTGTCGGAATAATTTATTTGGTGGATGCGTTAATATTATAGTACTATTATTTTGTTGATTAATGCAGTGTAGAAATTTTGCGATCGGTTAGAATAAATATTATTCATTGGGCGTCATATTTTTCAGTGATCGGCATCTGATGATGCTATAAATTTGTTTAGGTCATGGAAGTGGTTGATGTTGTTGTGCACTATGGCGCCGGTAATGTCGGTGTAACCGAGTCAGGTGTTGATTTGAGTGAATTTGGGAATATGTTGATTCAGCTTACAGACCCAGTGAATTTGAGAATAGCTGCCATTCAGCAGTATTTCACGATAAATTTCGGGTTTGATCCTAATATCTGGGCTGTTAAGATTCAGTCTGTATGGAGCAAATCCCGTACAAATATTTTTCGGGAGTTGTTGCCGCTTGATCGGACAAGTCAGTGGACATCTTGGCTAGCATCATGCAAACGCCGAGGTACACAACCTGAAATCCTGCTGGTATTTTATCTGAAGAGAACAATTTGGAACACGGTGGCGGGGGTCCTGAGCATGGAGAGAGTAGTCAGTGTACTGGCTCAGAGAATGTTGATTTGTTTGGCTCCATGGAAATATTTCTGATAATTATGAACCGGCACTTAGTAGTCAGTCGGCAGGACCTGCGCATGTAGGGGAGGCAGATGGGGATGAGTACGCAGGAACATTGCAGCAACAGATGTTGGACGAAGATGAGGATGGCCTTGCAGAAGATCTTGATTCTGATAATGAAAATGATGCTCATGATCAAGATGATGAAGAGGATGTTGACGATGTGCCTATTCCTGACTCTTGGAATGAGGACAAGTCGAACATGACAGTCGTGCAAGACGGAAACTCTTCGTCATGGGAGTATCACATGAATAATATTCAAGTCGGTGCTCAGTACAGCACAAAGCAGCAGCTTAGGGAAGCCGTGATTAAGTGGGCTTTGTCCACGCAAAGGGTTTTCCGCACTGAAGTCTCGAACAATAAATATTTGACTATGAGTTGTGTTGATATTAACTGTCCAGGAAGGGTGCATGGTCACTTACCGAAGTATGACGTGATGTGGGTGGTTTCAGGCTTCGAGCCGCACACTTGTGAAATATCGAGTACATTGAGTGACCATCCAAACCTGACTTCAACTCTCATTGCACGCCTCTTGTATGATGAGATAGTGCGGACAAAAGACATGGTGGCGAGAAACATCATCTCGACAGTTAAGGCTAGATGGAAAACAACCATTAAGTATGGGAAGGCATGGAGAGCAAAGCAGAAGGCTCTGGAGGAGAGGTTTGGGACATTTTATGATGCATATGATAATGTTGTCCATCAAATTACCACATTGAGCGAGAGGAATCCTGGCACCCATGTATCTTTGCAACTATTTAAGATTCCCGAGGAGCCAAACTATTCTGTATTTTGCAGGATGTTCTTCTCGTTCGCAATATGCATCGAATCTTTCAACATTGTCGTCCAGTGCTCTGCATCGATGGCACATTTCTCACAGGCAAGTACAAGGGACAGATACTGACCGCCATTGGTGTGGATGGTAACCAACAGATCGTTCCTATTGCCTTTGCCTTCGTAGAGGGTGAGAATTATGAGAGCTGGTTATTCTTTCTGAGGGAATTAAAAAAGGGGGTCGTGCAGGATCGGCCAAACGTGTGCATACTTCATGACAGACATCCAGGTATGTTGAAGGCAATCAAGGCACTACAGCAGCCTGCTGGGGACGAACCTGAACCATGGACTGACCTGCAGAGCCGATGGTGTATGCGTCATCTCGCTGCAAATTTTTACTCATGTTTTAAGAGTAAGCGGCTGATGAATCTGTTCAAAAGACTCTGCAATATGAATCAGGAAAGGAAGTACAATTTTCTGTGGGAAATACTCACTGAATTCACGAACAAACAAGTGAAGGAAAGAAGAGCTGCACAGGCAACAGCGATCGCTGCGCAGGTGAGAGCTGCACAGGCTTCGCAGGCGTCTGCATCACAAACAGACGAAGGGGATCCTGTTGGATTGTGTGACTTGCCTGGAATTGACCCACCGGGAACGAAGAGAAAGAAAGGAAACCGAATACGGAATTTTGTAGAGTGGATAGAAAAAGAGCCTCCGTGAAATGGTCTTTGTTGCACGATACAAATGGAGCACGATATGGCATCATGACAACCAACCTTGCTGAGGTATATAACTTCGTACTCAGAGGTAACAGGGGTTTGCCACTTACATCACTTGTGGAGGGGATTATGCACGGAACAATGACATAGACGTCAAGAAGCTGTCGAACATATTGAACGTTACCCCAACACACCATATTGCAGAAAGATCAGGCTGTACATGGAGAGAAAGACAAAGAAGGCACGTTTGCATGGCGTCATTAGGATTGGTAACGAAGAAGCCAGGTATGAGGTGCGCTTACCTACTGCGAGATTTGGTGCTGCTAATGAGATGAGAACCCACGAGGTTAAAATTACTGACGAAGCACCGCCATCTTGTGAGTGTACATGCAACAAGCCGAGGCTACTTCACCTCCCTTGCTCTCATGTGTTGGCAGTCTGTGGGCAGATGGGTTTGAACCCGTACTATTTCGTGTCACCGTATTACATGAAGGAGGCAGTGGTGCATACCTGGACCGGGGAGATGGCAGGATATAGAGTTGTCGGTAACTTCAACAAGGTTGATCCTGCAAAGCGAATGTACATTCCTCATCCGGCTCTCAAAAGGACAACTAGAGGGAGACGACAGTCACTGCGCATCCGGAATGATATGGACGAGTCTGAAGCAGGTGGAAGCACTCGACAATGCTTGATTTGCACTCAGTTCGGCCATAGGGAGAAGAATTGTCCTGATTAAGACCAAGGAGCCGGTCCTTCGAACCAACGAGGGAGAGCTGTTCCTGCACGCGGTCAAGGCAACAGAGGAAGACGAGGCGTGCACACGTGGCTAGCACGTGGTTTTTATTTGTAATATGTAATATGTCGTGAAGACTATGTTTTTATTTGTATGTGTCATCACTATGTTCGAATATGTAATAAATCGTGAAGACTATGTTTTTATTTGTACGTGTCATAACTATGTTCGAATATGTAATAAATCGTGAAGACTATGTTTTTATTTGTACGTGTCATAACTATGTTCGAATATATAATAAATCGTGAAGACTATGTTTTTATTTGTACGTGTCATAACTATTATGAACTAGTAATAAATCGTGAAGACTATCTTTTTTGTGTCTTGCCGTTAGTTTACTTTGCAATTTATTATGAACTACTTAATTAATCTATACTATGCAGATGGCTGGACGTGACTTGCTTGACGACACGATTGATGCCAAGCATCGGGCTAGGATTTGGGAGTCTGGTAAACAACCACCAGTGTTGCGTACTCGGACTCCAGGAGCTAATTGGGCGCTGCACCCCGCTTGGGTTGATCGGTACGTGAAACCTTATGTTCAATTATAAGCTTCACTAGTACGCTGAAAATTGCTGACAGACTCGGGTCTTCTGTATGCAGGCTGGCTTGGTCTGGTCTGTTACCACTTGCTCGTCTAGTTGAGATGAGTCCAGAGATGTCGGTTGAGATTTAGCCAGAGGCTAACGGACAGGAGGCCCAACGCCTCCGCCGTAGTGCTAGTAGTCGTGTCGGCGTGGACAAGTCATTGGTGAGCTGCTTAGTTGATCGGTGGAGGCCCGAGACCCACACGTTCCACTTTCCGTGGGGGGGGGAGGGAGATGGCACCTACTCTTCAGGATGTGTCATACTTGTTGGGACTTCCTTTATCGGGCGAGGTGATTGGACCGACAGATTCTCCAGTCGGTTGGCGTGATGCCATGCAGGCACGGTTCGCAGGCGTGCATCCGGAGAATCCAGAGTTGGTGTACAGTTCTCACGGTGTGAGACAGGCATGGCTAAACAATTTTCAGGTAAACCCAGCGTTATTTTTAATGTTTAGTCTTTATCGATCGGTATGTCAATACTAACTGAAATTCTCATTCATTGCAGATTAATAACTTAGGGTACCCTTAGATGGCTTTGAGTCAGCCGCAGATTACTAGAAGTCTGGAGGCCTATCTACTGTGGCTATTTGGCAAGGTGATGTTCACTGAGACTCACCAGAACACAATTACTACACGCTGGATACCTGTGGCGCACGAGATTGCAGAGGCGCAGAGGGAGGAGGACATTGTGCCCCAGAGTTTCGGGTCTGCACTCTTAGCCGCTACTTACAGAGCGATGTGCAATGCGTGCGTGAAGAGTAACGACACATCTTCGCTACTTGGATGTCCACTTTTTCTGCACCTTTGGTCTTGGGAGAGGTTCCCTGTTGGTAGACCTGACGTGAATGCGCACATCCCCTGGGACTACACATTCATGGAGCATAACCTAGTCGAAGCGCCTACGTTTGGCAGCACATGGGCACAGCGAGAGGTAAACATTTTACAGTCAACTAACTAGTTTGTTTATGTACAGAGAAGATTCAGGGGAGTCCAAGTCAAGAATTGTTATAGATCATTCACTGAGTGGTTCGATGTGCTTCAGGAACACCAGGTTATATGGGAGCCATACGGGGATGTCGCAAGTCAGAGTAGATTCCCCGGCGGGCTTTTTGACCTGTGCACGAGAGATCGGAGGTACTGGTTGACTACAACTCGTATTGTGTTCGACGTCTCGATGGAGCAGATGGCACAACATCGGATCATGAGACAGTTTGGAGGACGGCAGTTGCCGGTGCCTCCTACTCGACCTCAGCTCCCTTCCCACGTGCACAGGTAACTCTTCTAGATGAAGCTATTTTTTTCTTTTTTGTGTACGCATCCAGTTGTTTTTAATTGCTCTACACGTATATATGCTACATGTTAAGTCGTCAAGGAGACAGATCACTTGCAACTTGGCTACAGAAGCTCCAAACGTACATGGTAGAATGGGCGACTGCGACCGCAATTCAAAATCTATGGCTGGACAATGAGGCATTTGTGCGTGCTGATTTTGATCAGTACCTCCAGACATACAGACAATCCACTCGCATACGGTTACTTCCGACGCTACAGCCTGATCAGATGCAACCAGCTAGTGTGACCGACATGTACCCACTACACGGTATTGGGGGGCCGCGGTACTCTGCGGTACGTACTAAATTTATGTGCCTCCATTGCATAATCTATGCCTTCATACAAATTTCTAACATTTTTTCTTACTAAACAGGCTGAGCTGATAGCAGAGATTCAGCGTGATGTGAGTACGTACAACCCGCCACCTGAGTCCGTGCCATGGTTCAGACGACTAGAGGACAAGCTACGACGTGTGTACAATGTGCTTACCTGTTCCGGTGTTGCCGATGTTGTGCCACGCCAGCCAGCTCCGCGTCCTCCGCGCCACTCTACACCCACTCCGGATGCACAGGTATCACCTTCCGAACAGTACACACATCGACATGACCTGAGACCTCGTTTTACACCTCCTCAGCCTAGGAGCACACGACCTACGTTCGAGGTCGGTTCATCATCTCACCAGCCGGAGCATTTCGAGCCGGGTCCTTCTCAGCCAGTTCCTTCCCAGCCGGGTACTTCATCGTGGGTCATGCCCCCTCATATGATGATGCAGCAGCCTGGTATGCATCAGTGGGACATGCCACGTGATCAAGGTTTCGGGCAACACCCTAGTATGTACGGTCAACCGTCTTATGCAGAGATGATTTGGAGCGGGGTTGCACCGCCTATGACTCAGCCAATGCTCCATCTCGGTTAGTATGTTTTATTTTTTTCCACATATTACTCTTGTTCACCAACATCACATACTAACATACTATCATCTGCAGGTGGAGGTGGTTTGGCATACAACTCTCCACGATTTGACCAGGAGAATCCGATGTACTGTACGCCACCGCCCGTCACACAGCTTACGCAGGACGAGGACGAGGAGTTGCCGCTGCAAGGTCGTGGGACGCAGCCACCACAGGATGACGTGGACTTGACAGTGCCTCGTCAATTGAGGTTACCTCACAGGTACGGCAGGACAACGCCCGTCCAGCCCCCTCCTCGTCAGGCTCGGCCACGCAGGGGTCAGTGATATATTTGGGACATATTCGTACTTAGGTGTATGAGACATATCCGTATATCTATTTCTATGTGAGACACATTCATATTTATGTTCGTCTGTACGAGACATATTATTATCTATGTACGAGACATATTATTATCTATGTACGAGACATATTATAATTGATACGAAACATCCCACATTGAATCGATAAATTAATTTAACATACAACTAGAGATCTACGTTACAACTTCACTAGTTCTAAATACTGGATAGAACAAATTAAGGTACAACTTCAAATTACGATACAACACAAGTAAAACAAAGACTCTACCTATCTCCCATCGATGCAGCCTGCACCATCCGCCATGTTGCCACCCTTGCCCTTTGACGAAGATTCTGCCTTCGTGCCTTTGCCCTTGGACGAAGCTTCAGCCTTCTTGCCATTACCCTTGCTCGATGCTTCAGCCTTCTTCTCCTTGCCCTTGCTCAGTGTTTCAACCCTCCTTTCCTTTGACGATGGCATGAAATCATCGTCATCATCGCTGTCAACTACCCAGAGACAGGAACGACCGTACGAATCACGGCCAGCTTCAGTTCGGTAGAACGGACTATTCGTAACTTTTCTGTCAAACTTATCTGCAAGCCTGAGCATTTCTGTATGAATTTGGAGGGGGGTCCTATACGAAAACCCATCGCGGCATAGCTTTGCCCCAAGCAAAGCGAGATGACTCTCAGTGTGCAAAATTTCTTCAATTGGAACTACCCTACCATCTACCTTCAAATTACTCGAAAGCCTGGCGAGATGCTCGGATGCGGAAATGTGAAACCCGGACACACACTTCTCTCAAGGACCAATACACACCATGCTTGCGCTCAAGTGAGTATCATGCCTACCTTCGACTGGGTTTTATAGAACAACCGGTGGCGGGAAGAAATTGGACGGTGCCGGCATTTGGCGGGAAACGGTGGCGGTAACGATAGCGGGAAATAATTGGGCGGGAAACGGTGGCGCGAAGAAATTGTGCGGGAAAAGGTGGTGGGAAGAAATTTGGCATAAGACGGTGGCGGGAAAAAATTAGGCGGACAAAACTGCGACAAGGGGGGGTAGGGGACGATTTTTTTTTCTACTTTCGGCTCGGCCCAGGCCGAAAGTCCCCTGACACCGTTCCTGCGACCCATGCAGCTGTCGACCCTTCCTGGGCCGAAGGAGGCCTTTCGGCGCGCCAAATGTGGAAAGTCAGGTTTTGGCCCCCTCCAGGCCGAAAGCTGGAGGTTTCGACTCGCTCCGGACTGACGCCGCCCTATTTTTCAAATATCTGAACCGCGCGTGCTATTAGGCGAAATTACTATTAAAAATAATATTATTTAAAAAAATTCTCGATGCTTTCCACTGGACTGCTGCTTATTTGACTCTCAGAGAGAATGCACTGGTGATTCTTCAGTTAATCGAAGGATCAAACTCGTATTCAGTGAAGAACTAATGCACATTAGTTAGTACTGCTCGGTCAAACGTGGCCTTGTACCTACAACATTTTTTTTTTACGAAACACAGTACAAACGCAGACGCTCACATAAGCGTGCACACACTCAGCTCTATGAACACACACGCAAACCCTACCCCTATGAGCACCTCGAAATACTGAGTCGGCGGGTTCATTCTTGAGATTGACGAAGCTACCATAGGCGTCTCGCTGTCGATGGGAACATCGTCTCCCACTGAAGAATATTCCGCCTAAATGAGAAACACCAATGTCAAATCTGAGGTTTGAACTCTGGTGGGCTGGGGATACAACCACCCTCCTAACCATCTTGCCACAGCCAAGTTCTCGGCCTTGTACCTACTACATGTTCTACCAACAAAAGACCATTATCTCTGCACGAAATTGCCGTCACCATGTATACACTCTTTGGCGTTGCTTTGGTGCGTGTTGGGGCCGGATCGCCGTCAGCCGGTTGGTGGTGCAGCAAAAAATGGCGCGTATGGCTGTACATTGAGTGTAGGCAAAGGCAAGGTCGAGCTCCAGTGGATCCTATCCCCATCATTGGACTGGGAGGTTGGCCAGAAAATTTGGGCATCGGCCGATCACAGCTCTGCCCCGGGCTTCCAGCCTTCCAACTTCCAACCAGTCTTAAGTTCAGGGCAGGCTATCATTACGTGTGTAATTAGACCCGGGCCTATAGCAGCCTAGCAATCATCCCCATGCATGAGCCACAATGATTTGATTTGGTTTGCTTAACATACCATTATCTCCCTGGGGGGCCCTGCCATGCTCATAATTCAAACCTAATTAGCTCGAAAAGCTTCCCATCCCCTCTGGGAAAGAGACCTTAATAACTTGTTTCGGATTTTAGATGCAATTTATCATTGGACTGTAGATGTCATTTTTTTGGTAGACCCTTCGGTAGATCTAGTGTCACTCTCTGCTACTTTGCTACAACACGCTACTTGTATCTGCATGCAGTTTACACACCAGGTGGAGAAATACAGGTCAAACGAGAAAAGGAAACAAATGTGACCCTCTACCTGCTCCCGAAATTCAGATAAACCCCTCACATCGCCAGCTGCAGTTGGTTCACGGAATTATCGTCAAGCCAGTGAGAAGAAACGCACTCAACAGAAATCATGCATGTGTCTAGCTAAGTACTCCGTATATATTATGTGGTATCTGTCTGGCTATGCTTACCTCTGAGCAATGATTGGTACATAATCCAGAAAGTACAGATACATTTGTTGTATGCCGCAGCTCATGTAGAGAAGTTCTCCTCAAATAGTCAATCATTATACAATCATTTGTTGTGGATAGAAGATGGGTGATTGTTTTCCAGGAGTATATAACAGCTGTAGAAGCAGTGCAGTTTAGTCAGTACTAAGACCAGACGATACCTTTTATATATATAAGCATGAAATGAGTAGTTAGTTACAGGCTAGACATGTGAGATAAGTTGCTTTCATTTCAATACATGTAAGACCGGGGGCATCTCAACACCTTTGTACATGTAAGTTCTAAGCTCCAAAGGACTTTGCTTAAAACAATTAAAGGTTCCTTTCCTCCAAAATATTCTCTTTAATACTCTACCTTTTTGTGGTACATGTAGGAAACCACGCCTGTCTATACATGACAGAATTGTGCAACAACAATATGCCACCAGAGTTTAGTAGTGCCTTTTCAAGTCGGAAACCCCAAACGTAAGCCGAGCTATATGGCTCCCGCTTTTTAACTTTTTCGAAATCTGCACTTTTGAGCTTCCAAAAAATCGAAACAAAAATTCTGAGTGGAGATAATGTTGAGATCTATAGTTGTGCAAAATCTCAACAAAAAATTCGTAATATTTCGGCCTGGGCAAAAAAGACAAATCTGGCAAGTTTTCAAATTTTTGAATCTCGGCACTGTTCACTATTCAGAATTGCAGATTTGTCTTTTTTGTCCAGACCAAAATACTATGAATTCTTCACTGATATTTTACACAACTATAGATCTCAACATTATCTTCACACTGAATTTTTGTTTTGATTTTTTGAACAAAGAAAAGTGCAGATTTCAAAAAAAATAAAAAACGAGAGCCATATAGCTCGGCCTCCATATCGCTGCACTCCTTTTCAAGTATGGTTTTTTCTTTACCTGGAAGACCGTGGAGGGAGCCCCCATGGTATTCTAGAGGATGGCCGAAATAAATATGCATAATTGATGATAGTAAGAATAGTCCTTATTAGAACTACCTTTTTGTGGTACATATAGGATTCCATGCCTGTCTAGACATGACAGAATTATGCAACAACAATATGCCACCAAACAGAGTTTAGTAGTGCCTTTTCAAGTACGATTTTTTCTTTACCCGGAAGACCGTGGAGGGAGCCCCCATGTTATTCCAGAGGATAGCCGAAAGAAATAAGCATAATTGATGACAGTAAGAATAGTCCTTATTAGAACTAATACTTACCTCTACTATAGCTTCGTCCCATAATGTAAGATGTTACTACAACCAATATAGTCCTATAAAATATTACAGGGCCGAGCGAGTACATGACAAGAAAGTCACATGAAATACATGACAGTCGACAAAGATACCTATTTCACACACTAAGGATCAACTCACACGCGCCACCAGATGTTGGAAAAAATAAATGTTTTTTTACCTTAAAAATAAATTGTTTGGGTTGATCTACAAACATAACATGTTTGTGCTTGATATTTATAGTTGCATTAGTACTCACAAACAATTGTTTCTATAACACCATCGTTAATATGGCAGTTAGGAAAAAAAGAAATAAATAACCGAATAGTAAATAAAATAGAAAACACAAAAGGAAAAAATATTTGGTATCGTCCGGACTTGAACCGGAGATCTTCAGCGTGTTAAACTGACGTGCTAACCATCTATACCACGACACCTGTTTATTCGTACTAGTATCGTAGTATATTTAGCAGAATTTTTTTAGTTAGGCAAAAAAGAAAGAAAGAAAAGTAAATAAAATACGAAAAATATTTGGCATCGTCCGGATTTGAACCGGAGATCTTCAGCGTGTTAAACTGACGTGCTAACCAGCTACACCACGACACCAGTTTATTCATACATCGTAGTATATTTAGCAGAATGTTTTTAGTTAGGCAAAAAAGAAAGAAATAAAGAAAAGTAAATAAAATACGAAAAATATTTGGCATCGTCCGGATTTGAACCGGAGATCTTCAGCGTGTTAAACTGACGTGCTAACCAGCTACACCACGACACCAGTTTATTTTTAATGGTACCGTAATATATTTATAATTAAAACTTTTAGTTAGGGAAAAAGTGAACAAAGCACGAAAAAATAGTTGGCATCGTCCGGACTTGAACCGGAGATCTTCAGCGTGTGAAACTGACGTGCTAACCATCTACACCACGACACCTGTATATTTGTAATGTTACCGTAATATTTTTAATCGGTAAATTTTTTAGTTAGGTAAAAAAAAGTAAACAAAATACAAAAAAAGCAGGGGAAAAACATTGGCATCTTCAGCTGGAAGCCTGGAACTGACGTCATAACCAACTATAGCATGACAAGTCTATATTTTTCAATCGTACTGTAAAAATTTTATTAATAAAAAAATTTAGTCGGCTGATTATCATGTCATCCTGGATCTCTCTTTTTCTATATATTCATGCTATGAGAAGCGCACACACGCGACGGCGATGAGCATATATAGCTCGCGATGGAAAACAACATACCGTAAATCTTCCCTACTAAAAGTCACGGCTTAGAGATATTTTTTCTTATTTAATGGAGGAGTCAAAACAAGACTAGTCAATTCGTAGGCTTACTTTCGAGCTAGCACGAGCTGATTCTGTCTATGATTAGGCTAAAAACGTGTCAAAGTCCAAAGGCTAGGCCACTATAGCTCGATCATGATTGTTTACTCTCCTTCAAAAAAATGATGGGTTGTTCTGTCCGTAAACACAAAGCACCGCTATAATTTTCAGAAGGAAAACGCAGTCCATGAATGAAGCGGATGAGACAAACATTACACAAAACCAAATCCAGATATTTCGATTGTAGCAAGCCTAATCCGGCATGGAAATCCTCTGTCTGAAACTGCCCTAGGCACGTTTTCGGCAGCAGCATAAGAGAAGCAACAAAGAGAACAGAGAGCGACACGAGAGCCGCAGGATCATACACACGTGTGGCCCATCCTGCCGAACTGCCGGCCGCCGCCCGGTTACCATTGCTTGAGGTGATACATCGCACTCTGACGGCAAGAATCATCGGTTCGGAAGCTCCTTTTCCGTTCTGTTGGAGATCGGCCAAGTGCTCCGGTTGGTGATCTCATCCTGCACAACAATCTGACAGCACAAGCGGCAAAATGCAGTTTGGTTGATGTAATAGTTGTGAAGCAAAAGCCAACGACTTGATAATGTTTCAGAGGAGACATGAAACCTATGGACTCAATATCCAAAAACAAAACACATGCACTAATGTTGTTCTTACCCATTTTCAATTTCTTGGTTTCTGTTTTGTTCTTGGATACATGCGTGCAGTGCATGCATGGAGCATGCTGCAAATATTGGTGCCGACTAATTAAACAACTGCAGACAGCTGGATAGCAAGTTGCACGCTTGGACACTGACCACACACCAGTTGCTCAAAAAATACATGTGTTTATTTTGATACACTACGGAGAGACAAAAAAGATGATTGAAGTCGCTTGATGCCTGATATGAAGATCAATAAAACTCGAGGACGTCTGCTTCCTTTTTCTCTTCTTTTTAGCTTTGAGAATATTGACTCGCCATTCAATGGCTAGTAGCGAATGCGGTGGCAAATAGCAACACTCTGACCCGTACCGAATACCTACTCCTGGGACCCCATTGTATGTTCTTTCATTCTTCAATTCAGTAGCCTTTGGTTGTCGCGGCAACTGTATATTTCCTTTCAATTATGGAACAAGGAATATCTTCAATATGTGAATGTCCCATCAATTTCGTAGTGAGTTGATGGGTCCTGTGTATCTTTTAAAAAACAAAAACAAAAAGGGGTCCTGTGTATCATGATATGCTGAACAAAATCCACCAGTATATTACTTCAGCATATCGTCAGTATGCAACTCCGTTATCCTCATGTGATATTTTACAGTTGCAGAAACGAAAATAAGAGGAGCAGAAATCAAGATTTCGATGTTAAAGTAATCATCAGATGAAGGGAAAGTTAAGTGCCACATGGAAGCGAGGAGATTATCATTGCACTGGCAAACTCAAGAGAGAGAGATAACATCACTGCATCAGTCATCTAAGCTGAACTGTCATGTACAGATGTACTCATGTGGCAACAGTACTTCGGCAACTTTCTACAGAGTTAATAGTCGAGCATCACTCATCAACATGTTTCAGATATCTTAATCCTACCATTTTCGAATACAAATAAGCTATACTATCCTCTACAGAAGTACTTGGTTGCCCGGCGTCAGTACTTACCATTAGAAAATTTTGGACACTACCAGTTGTGCTCTACACATTATCAATGCACAATAAGCCTCATATACTGAAATCTCTCTTGTTCTTCTCTTCGATTTCATCCGGTTTGATCACGTGCATGAGAATTGTCATTACAATCTTCAGGATCTCTTCTTCAGCATATGAAGTGGTAAACTGGACTGGTAAGTGCAGATATTGTTAGAAAGTACATGAGAGTTGTCAGAACAACCTTATTGATTTAGCGAACCAGTGAACTAGAATGCTTAGACACGTCGCAATTCATACACATGTAAGCGATAGGCCTAGTCCTTATACAGACATGCTGTTCATAAATTAGTATTTGGCCTCGGGGAGCACTAGGTGTAAATTGAAGAAAGCGAAAACAACTAAATGCTCACCGTTCCACTTGAGATAAAAGTCACCAAACCAAAGCAACTATTAATGTAGTTCTTTTTTAGACCATACATAAATGAGGTGGAGTATGCTTCTAATGGCTTACCCCAAGGAAGAATTGGAAACTCCCATTTCTGCTTAGGAACTGAGATAACATACGCAGTAACCTTAAGAGAATAGAGACAGACAGTGTCAGGCGTAACTTTGTCACAGCTCTATCTAGTATCTCATCGATGTCAATGGAAATGCTGCATTCAGGGGACATACAAGAGTCGAGGCAGCAAGTGGACAGGCAAAGTTAAAGAGCCACGATGTATCTTCAGTCTCATACAGAATATCCAGAATTTCCATGCACACATCCATATTTAAAAGATCACCTAACTTTGATATTTCCCTGTCAGTCAAGAAGAAAATAAGCAGAACATCATTTGCAATTACGTAGTTACGTGTCACATAAGCCAAGAAGTCCAGAACAATAAAGATCACAGGAACAACACATATTCACACTGTAATACTTTCACAAATCAGCAGAATGATGATAGTACTAAAGCACTAACAGTTCATAGCTTTATAGGATCGATGAAACAGATGGTGTTGTCATTCTGTGCATGTGTGCACTAAGAGGTAAATACCTACAAAGAGCAAAGTGAACTGCTCGTGTGCTGTGAAGTGAGTAGTCAGTAGTGACCAATTAGTACACCTGTCGGCTGTGCAGTTTCTCATATAATGCATTGGCGAATATAATGGATATGGACCTTATAAGAATTCAGAGTTATGAGACGATACATGTTCATTATCAACTATTAATTCAGTAATAAGTATATAATTGGTCTAAAGGCTAAGACTTTCAAGTTATAGCACCTGCTCCTAATAACAGTGTTAACAATTGGAGCATTGGTCAGGGATTAGCAGAAGAATTAAACAACTCAAATAACCTGAACTGAATGAGAAGCTCTTCCAGGTGTATGAAAGCAATGTTCGTACATCCAATGTTATAATCCAGTACCTATAGACCCCACAACAAACAAGTAGAGTATATAGCATCAGGAGAAAATATGGCAACATCAGAAAACATTTCAGTTACACCACTGGAGCTTTACCTCCATGAACACCAGCTCCTGTGGCAATACAGCAAACACCTTCAGTCCCCATAAGAAGGAATCAAATAAAACAAGACAATGAAACATGAACTCACAGCATCAGAGAAATCACGGCATGTGAAATGCTGATCGGCGATGATGCGGTCGCTGAGCGCCTTGAGGCTCTTCACTGACAGTGGTCTCATCGCATGGATCTGAACAGAAAATAGCATGAAAGGGAAGGTACTGATGGTACCCATGACATGCATGCAAAGTCGCACACAGAGTCTGCTCAAATACTCCCAAAGTCACACTATCTCACCTTGCTGGCGATCCACACCGCGACAAGCGCGAAGAGCTGCAGGTTGCTGTCCCTGAGGGGCTCGATCAGCCACGACCGGACGGCTCGACCACTTCGTGCGCCGCAGAACCCCATCTTCCTGCCGTGAGCATGTCAAAAATCAATGCGGCGCCCCAGCTAAAAACCGAAATTGTGTCTCGGAGATCGACCGGGATCACCTCGGGAGAGCGGGGAGGAAGCGTGCATCGAAGAAATCGAGCGCGGAGTACTTGACGATGGGCCGGAGGTCGAGCCGCTACAAGAAAATCACAGAAAGGCAGCAGGTGAGATTTAGTTCGGTTGGGGTCTCGGAACGGAGGAGAAGGTGGATGCTTTACCTTGGAGGCGTGGAGGAGGAACTGGAGCAGGCGGCTCCGTCGGGAGGAACCAGGCCACGCGTTTGCCGCCGCTGCGGCCGCCACTTCCATCGCGCCCCCCTCGTCCACTGTTTCCATGGAGGCGCGCGGCGCGAGCGAAAGGCAAGGCGTTGGGGACGCCGCTGAGAAACACAGCAGGAGTCACGACGGAGGCGACAAGGTGGCTACAGAAATGGGTGGCCCATTACAAACTCGGTTGAGTGGCCCAACTAGCAGTGGCAATTTCATTTTATCTTACTGTAGTATTTTAATTTTTGTTTATGATGCGTTTGTGTCTTTGTGAACAAAGTTTTTTTTAAAGTATCCTAAGAATATTGTGGTTTTAGAGGAAAACGCTAGGCGTCCCCCAGGGGATCTATCCCGCCGATCCTCCGGGTCGCGCGCCGTCGGATTAGATCGCTAGGAACCGTCCGATCCCGCCTCACCCCTACCAACCCCGCGCGCTGCTGCAGACGCAGCAAATAACGGATGCGTGTAGCAAAATCTGTTATAACCGAAAATCGGGCACAATCCCGTGACTTGCGCGAGGTGGACGGCGACGGCGAGGCGGCGCGCCGTGTAGCTCCGCCGTTGCTGCCGCCATGGACCACCTACGCCGCCCCATCCTCTACCCACCCCCTGGACATCCTAATCACGTACCAGCGCCCTCCATAGTTGCTTCCAGCTCGAATCCGCCCGCACGGCAACGACGACGACCTACGAACGGATCTG
Source organism: Poa pratensis (assembly GCA_947311845.1). Lineage (NCBI taxonomy): Eukaryota > Viridiplantae > Streptophyta > Magnoliopsida > Poales > Poaceae > Poa > Poa pratensis. Next base: position 22,536,651 of record CAMZMU010000073.1, read on the forward strand.
CGAACGGCGGCGCAAATCCAACGTTCATGCAAGGATTTCTGCGTGATCTGATGAATCCAACGACTGTATTTGATGCGGATCCGGAGACTGAGCAGCCCGCAACTTCGGTAAGTTTGCAATTTCTGCTACTGAAAATTCAGATACTTGCGTGCAGCAACACCTCGTCGATTTGGTCGTTTTTCATGTTGTAGCAACTCCTATTCGAAAACTTGTGTTTTTGCCTGCTTGAATTTGTAAGTGGATTATTGTGTGTAGCAAAACCTAGAAAGGTAGCAGAAATTTAGTTTTAAGAATACGGTGCTACCTTATTTTTAAGAATGAAGTGGCTAATTGCTGCATGATTAACATTTGATGCTGCAAGTTTTAAAATAAATGGACTAATGCTACATTGAAATTGTGTTTTGATATGCAGGAGTTTGTTGCAGACAGTATACTAGGAGGTTTTGACCTAAACAGGTCTGTTCATTCAGAAGGTTTTGATGATTATGTGCAACCTGACAATGGACCAAATAACTTTGCTGATGGACCACACAGTGCAACAAGTGCTGCTGCTGAAGAAAATGAAGAGGTTTGCTCACAACCAGTTGTTCCATTTGTTGGAATGACCTTTGCCACCATAGAGCAGGCACAGATAGTCTACAATGACTATGCCTTTAAGATGGGGTTTGGGACACACATTGGAAACACCAAGTACAGCCAAGCTAGGAATGCTCCCAAAGACACAATTCTGAGCAGGCTGTTCGAGTGTGTGCATACTGGGAGAGTTGTTCCTGAAAAACCTGCTGCAGCTGAAGCAAAATCTGCTATGGTGGACGATGCAACAGTAGATATGAGCGCCTACACTGGACAGAAGTCTCGCAGCAAGCAAGCTGGTGTGCACAAGGTTGCTCCTGACGCAAGACAGCGCAGCAAGTTGCTCCGACATGATTGCAAAGCTAAGATGCTAGTAGGGAAGCGTGAAGGTGTTTGGACTGTGACTGCTTTTGTGGAGGAGCATACCCACCAATTGGTGCAGCAAATTGGACGCCGCCGGTACTACCGATCTCACAGAAAGGTTCCAGAGGAGGATTTTCAGTTTTTGCAGGCATTGCATGATCAAAACATAACAACAGCAAAAATAATGGGTTGCCTCGGAAGTGTGCATGGAGGTGACCCTAGATGTCTAGGTTACGTGAAGAGGGATGTTACCAACATCAGGAGGTTGCTGCGAGAAGACGTCACGCTCCGAGATATGAGCATGACCGTTGAGTATTTCAAGCAGCGGCAAGCCGTCAGCCCTGGTTTCTACTACGCTACGCAGGTCGACGGCAATGATGCTGTGAGAGCTCTGTTCTGGGTTGATGAGAGGACACGTGCATTGTACAGCAAGTACAGGGACTGCGTCTTCTTCGACACCACGTTCTGTACCAATCGCTATAACATGCCATTTGCTCCCATAGTTGGCATCAACAACCACACCCACACTATTGTCCTAGGGTGTGCCCTGCTACCGGATGAGAAGGTTGAAACATTTAAGTGGGTCTTTCAGAAATGGATGGAAGCAATGGGTGGGGTGCACCCACACCATATAATGACTGACCAATGCAGCAAAATTGCAGCAGCAATAAAAGAAGTTTTCAAAAATTCAGTACACCGGGCCTGCGTCTTCCATGTGCTACGCCTAGCAAAAACCAAACTGGGCCCGCTGCTGAGAGAAGGTAACCCATTTGCTGATGCTTTCTACGCATGCATATATGGAACAGACACGGTTGAGGAATTTGAGATATGCTGGCAGCAAATGCTTCAAAATTTTGCTCTTGCCGAGAACAAACACCTGCAAAATATGTGGAAAGCTAGAGCTACATGGGCTCCAGTGTATTTCAGGAAATGCTTCTTCCCATTCACAAGCACAACAGGGAGATCAGAAGGTCTGAATTCGTACTTCAAGTCCTTGATCACACCTAGTGACTCTGTTTGGACATTTGTGCAGCAATATGAGCTGTGCCAAAATTTGATGCTCGATCGCGAGGACAACTCAGGGTTCATAATGGAAGCTACAACAGCACCACTGTGGGGAAGGTAAGGATCTATTGTACATGTAGCATTAATTACTTCTGTAGCAAAAAACTGGTTATATTCAGTTGTAGCAACATAAGAAATTATTTAAGCAACTGTATTAGTGTGTTGTGGCAACAATATTTGTGTATTGTAGCAAAACAAAATTAGGATAAAAATGTTAATTCATATCATTGTAGCTTTGCATTCTATCTGATGTAGCACCTGCTAAACATGTTTTGTAACATTTTAAAAAATGCAGCTATCCAATTGAAAAGCAGGCAGTTACATTCTACACCAGGGAGGTGTTTGAAAGATTTCAGAAAATGATTACTGCGTCAACAAGGTTTTATCCGCTCCGAGCAGAGGAAGATGCCCTGTGTTACGATCTTGTTCCCAACCCAGGGATTGAAATGAAGACATATCGGGTTCGAGTGGTGGTTGACGATGGGCTTTATTCATGTGGTTGCAACATGTTTGAGATGTGTGGTCTGATATGCCCTCATATCATCCGGGTCATGGTGCACATGAATGTGCAGGAGATACCTGACAGATACTTGCTGCGTCGCTGGTCTATTGCTGCAACAACTCCATCCGGAGCCCCTGGTACAACACCATCAGGTTTGGTGTCCCTCCAGCCAACACACTCAAGTACACTTCTCTGTGCAGGAAGATGAATGCTCTTGCATCAGATGCATGCTTCGCTGAAGCTACATACGAAGTGGTGTCAGACATGGTTGAAGAAGCAGCTGTACGGGTTGCTGCGATTACTAGAGCATTAGTTGAAGCGGCTAAACAACCACAGCAAAATGCAGGAAACAACAATGCTCATGCAACTGAAGCAGAGGGGAAAGGGGCACAAGCAGAAGAGACACACAATGATGCAGCAGCTTGTAGCTTTCTGAGAAATCCTGCAAGAGTAAAGCCTGCTGGACGCCCAAAATTGAAGGAGCAGAGGCGGAAGCCGTTGATAGAGCTGCGCCATGATGCAGCAGCAAAAAGAAGAAAGAAGGCTGATGAAGCAAAAACAGAGAAGAAGAAGGTGCCAAAAGAGCCAAGGAAGAAAAGGGTGAAGAAATGTCCCTTTTGCACCGAGGAAGGGCATGTGGTGCAAAATTGCAAATATTACAAAGCAAAGGTGTCAAGAGATGCTGAGTTGGCAGCAGGAGCTGAGTTGAGGCTGTAGATGCTATGGAAAAAAATGCAACATACATTCTTATGTAACTAAAAATTGCACTTACTTTTCTCGAAAATGGACCACATGGTACCACTTGTATGTGTTATTTGGTTCTGCTGAGGATGCAGCAATTGAGACTAAAAAAGCACACATCATATAAAGTATCTGTTGTCTTTTGATTATGTTAGCAATTTCATGCATCAGATGAATAGAATTGCTGTCTGGAAAAAGCTTGTAGCAAGCACATATAATTGTTGAAGCAAAACAATTTATGTAAATGAGCAAAATTCTTGTACCAAAACAGAACCTGGTGTTTCTGGGTCCACGTAGCAAACATGTCGTTGCTTTGATGCAGATTATTTATTCTTATGTAGCAAAAAAATTAATCTGTTGTAGCAAAACACATATTTGAAAAGAAAGTGACAATCAAACTGACAATGTACTTCAGACTGGCCGCAGCAAACTGGTATTATTAATGTAGCATTCAGTTGATTCTATTTTAGCAAGATCTTTACACACAGGCAGCAAAAACACATATTTGAAAAGAAAGTGACAATCAAACTGACAATGTACTTCAGACTGGCCGCAGCAAACTGGTATTATTAATGTAGCATTCAGTTGATTCTATTTTAGCAAGATCTTTACACACAGGCAGCAAAACACATATTTGAAAAGAAAGTAACAATCAAACTGACAATGTACTTCAGACTGGACGCAGCAAACTGGTATCATTAATGTAGCATTCAGTTGATTCTATTTTAGCAAAGTCTTTACACACAGGCAGCAACAACACATGAAGTTTCATACAGGGGAGAAAAGACAATCTCTCTTACAAGTTTCATACAGGGGAGAAGTTCATACAGACGCAAAATGGGTTACATAAGTAGCAAACTACATGATAGTTTCCTAAAACTGGATTACATAAGTAGCAAAATGGTTTGCGTATTAAGCTCGCTATCTATTCCATCAAGTCCGCCTCCATTATCTTGTCAATGTTCCCCTTGTTCTCCCTGGAATCAATGAGTGTTGCTGCAGCAGTCATGCGAAATCTTGGCAATCCATCAGCATCGAAATCCAACATCACCTTCCCATTGAAGTGTTCCATGTAGAGCATTGTGAAGAATCCACAATCGTAGCTGCAGCAAGAAAAACAGACAAAAAAGTTAATGAAAAACCAGTAAAAACACAACACGAAACATGTAGATTTTTAATTTAGTAGCAAGTACAAAGCTACGATTGCCATTGAAAAAAGCTATAGTGCAGCAAAAAAAATAAACTTACAGAGTTTTTTGCTTCGGGTGGGGAAGGCTGACATGCGTGAAGCTTGACCATTCAATGTTTTTGGAGCATTTTGCTACAGAAACTAGCTTCACAAAGTTTGTAAACTACAGAAACAGAAAGTTAAGACATGTTAGATACACAGTTATTAAGAATAAGACAGTAGAAAGGTGTTCTGTAGCAACTCACCAAGTTACTTGCTGCTTCCTCCAATATGGTCGTGTCCTTGGATTTTGTGAGAGAATCAAAAGTATGATACTGCTTGTGCAGCAAGTTAACTGAACACAGAATCCAGTGGTTGTTCTTTACAACAGGAAAGTGAAGCTGCATTTGCAAAAAACATCCATGTAAAATCCAACAAAAATTCATAGGAGTTTATGGTTTGTTCTAGAAAAAAAAGAATAACTCACAAGGTCAGACTTCATAATCTTGAACTCCTTATTTTGGGCAGTGAACTCTCTCAAGCAACCTTCTGCATCAAATACTTCTGGATCAACAGTTAGCCTCATCTGTTGAGCAAACAAAAGAAACAAAGCATGATATCAGATCAGGTAGCAAAAAATAATAATTATGAAGCAGGTTAACAAAAAGCATTGTAAAGATCAGGTAGCAAAACTCACCGTTAGGTAACAAGAAAAAGCGTACTTCTTCAACTCTTTTGCACTATTCTTCGATGCTTCTTTTGATACCTTGTTTGAATTCTCGGTCCACAAACCCATGATCTGAGACTCTAGTGTTGCGCGAGGCCGCAGAGAGGAATAGAAGCTCTTGTATGAACAGTGAGTACGCCCAATCTCAATGAATGGGGTGCTGCATTGAACAAAAAGTTTTATGTCAAAAACATCAACAGCAAACATTACTAGTAGCAACGTAAGTGTAGATAGATAGCAAACCATATATACTATAACAGCATATGTACTACAGTAAGGCAGCAATGTGACAAAAGTAAAAGAGTTACGATGAAGCATTAAGTTATTAAACAAATGAAGCTACATAGTAGTATGCTAGTAATGTAGCAAGAAACTCACGGTATTGCGCTCTTCTTCTTCATACGGTCAGTCTTGAAAGCTCGAGTATGCGTCACATACTTTTCATATGTGGTAGCAACATCTGAAGAGGCCTTCTTGCTCTTAGCCTTCTTGTTAGGAAGCAAGTCCTCCTTCATAGCCCTCCTGTATCTTGTCTTCTTCTCCAGTGTTGCAACACCTACGCTGCCATCTTTCTCCATAGCCGCATCTTCAAAAATAAGAGACATTGCACACAAATAAGAAAAGGGGAAATTGAAGTGAATGCATCTCAAAAATAAAAAAATGCCAGTAAAATGAACCTTTCATGTTGTGCTCTGCTGGAGTCAAAGCCTCGGATTCCTCAACTGTTGCTACAACATTTTGTTGTGTAACAACATTGTCTGCGACATCAGAAATGGAGTTTGAAGCATCAGCAATGTGCTCCGGAGCATCAGCAATAATGTCGGTCAGCAAAACAGTGTCTGCGACATCAGAGATGGAGTTTGAAGCATCAGCAATGTGCTCCGGAGCATCAGCAATAATGTCGGTCAGCAAAACAGTTGTTTCGACAGCGTTTTGTTCAGCAGTTGCTTCCAATACATTTGCTTCAGCATCACCCTGTGCAGCATTTGCTTCACTGCTGCTTGGAGCATCCATTCCCTGCTGCCTTGCTTTGTGTTCTTCTGGAACAGTGCCATGGTTCTCTGCACATAAACCTGCATCAGGCTCCTGCAACAGTGCATTCTTCCGACGCGATTCCTGGCTCTGGCTGCATAGCTCAAATGATGGGCAGTCGTCCCAATACCCTGGAGGAATCACCCTCCTTGGACTTGGATCTGCCACTGGATCGACAGTAGCAGGTCTGACCGGGCTATTAATTTCTGCATGTTCAGCAGCTGCAGCTCCGGTGACAGATGCATCAGTTATAACAGCATGTGTGGCTCGTTTTCTTGCACTGAGATGTCTGCTGTCATAGTATCATTGACTTGCTGCTGTCCCTGTGCGACCCTCTCCCTCCTTTGGTCATCAGCTTGATCTGTATTCACCTCCGGAAGCCTAAGCTTCTTTCTCTGATTCCCCCATTTTGAATTCAATGCCATGTCCCTCGCCCTCTTCTGCTGGACATCACCTATTGTTGCACACTCGGGGAGCACGGCCTCTTTTGCTGCGCAGTCTTTTTCAGCAACATTTGTGACTGTAACATTTGATGATGAACCTTGTTTTGCTCCAACAACATCATCTGCTGCAGATCCCTCTTTTGTTGTTGCAGCCTCTCTTGCTCCAACAACAGCATCTTTACATGACGAATCTTTTGCTGTCACCTCTATAGATGAAGGTTGTTCTGCTACAACAGCAGCTTGTTTTGCTCCAACAGCAGCAGTTGCAGTAACAATGGTTCCACTTGCAACAGGCGCCGGCTTGTTCTTCTTCCTCAAAACTTTTTTTATAACAGTTGCAGGTTTGGTTGCCTTATCCATAACCTCCTTCCCATTTGGTTTACTCCTCTGTACCTCTCCCACTTTTGCTACACGCGCTTGCACCACCCTATCTTTCTTTGCACCATCATTTTGTCCAGCAGCGGTCTTGTTTGGTGCATCCTCCTCTGCGATGGAAAATCTTTCTGCACGTCTCTATGCTGGTGTGATGAAGTGTCCGTTGAAAACACAAAGCTTGGGCCATCACCTTCTCTCATAGCAGCATCAACATCGTTCAGCAAAGAAGCCATGCGTTTTGCATGCACAAGTTTCAGACCTTGGTTAAGTTGCTTGAGTGTATCATCAACATCAGTAGCAAAAAGGATCTTATGCTTCTCATACAAACACTTGAACCTAGGAGGAACCTGTAAGCAAAAAAGTAAAAATGTGATACTGTCAGCAAATATTGTATGTTAGCATATAATAATAACTAAGACAGCAAAACAAAACCACTATTGATGCAAACTATGCCAACTAAGACAACATTTTCATCTAAAAAACACAGCATTGTTAGAAAACATAAGGGAGCACAAAATGAAAAAAGTGGTAGCAACTTATGTGTACTAATGATTTACAAAAAAATAACTAAAGCAACAAAACAGAAAAATCTTCATGGATTTTTCTGAAAGTATACCTCTAAATCCTGCATACCAGGGAACTCAATCCACTCCTTCAGGGATGCTGACGGGTTGACTTCAAAATCTTCTACAGTAGCATTGCTAGGTCCTGGTACTGAACCATAGATTGTTTTCGAGGATTCCAGAAACTGCACAAAAAATACAATTGTTGCATAAGTAAAAAATAACACACAAAAAAAGAAAAGAATAGAAGGAAAAGGAATAAGGTGTGCAGTGCATTACAGGACGCTTCCCAAATATAGTCTTGTTTTTGGGGTCCTCCAGGTCGATTTCAGCTATGAAATTGAAGTCCTTGTTTTTCACAAAGCATGCTCTAGGGAGAGAATAGTTAATGCGGTGCGAGTTTGCTGGGATATCAAGATGGTCCATGTATATAATCTATGAACAAAAAAATAGTTTAGGTCAGGCAATGCTGCAAAAGACAATAAAAAAAGCTATGATCCAACCTACAAAAGAACAGTACGACCATATGCTACAATATAAGTCCATATAAGCTACATAAAAGATTCAACATATGCTACGATATATGTCGATCTATGCTACACCATAAGCAAAGCAAAAAACATAAAATAAGGGATCACTTACAGCAAGCACAGGCAGGGGTCCGCATATCCAGAAATCAAATTTCGCTGATTCCTTGTCCAAAACCAGAGGCCTTGCCTTCATAAGTTGAATTTTTTCTACATAATACATAGCCAACTCCAATATGTGCTCATCCCAGTCGAACTCATGCACCTTCTTTGGAACATCCATGCTACCCAGGTAGTCCAAAGACATCATATTACCAGAGCCAGGGTGCAACACGGTAGAACAACAGAGCAGGTCCCAGTGCCTGATTACCGCATCTTCATCAGTAGGGTCCTGCGCCTTCAGCAAGTCTGCTACATTCGATATGGGGAGGCGGGTGAGGTCGCCTTTGTACCAATTTTTCATTTCAGAGTTGACACTCTTCGTCAAAAGCTGAACTGGCTTGCTCCCGGAGCGTAAATTGAAAACTTTGCTCACCATGTCCTTCGTGAACACTATCCTTTTGCCACCATAGTTGAATTCACGAAGCTTAGCAGTTGTGTGGACAGCAATGAAATCAATAAGCTCATTCGGCACATGGAACGGAGAAACATCCAGCAACGAGGCGAAAGCACTATGCTTCTTGATTATGTCCCTCTTGTCCTGAGTAAGACCTTTTGCAATGCCGTGCAAACGCTTGGCAGCAAAACGATCCTTAGAAATCCACTGCTCAACATCACTCATCTTCTGAAGAAATGCAGCAATAAACAACAAAAAATCAGTAGCTGCAGATAAGCATTTGGGGGGACCTAATGAAGCATAACCTCTATACATAAAACAGCAAAACAGAAGCTTGCTAATCAGACCTACCACATACAGCAAAAACTTGTAGCAAGCAAAATACTTGTAGCAATCAAAAACTCATGGGATTTGGAAACTTTTGCAACATACAGCAATTTACTCATGGTGGATATCAACATAAAGCCAAAAACATTACAGCAAAACACTTGTAGCAAGTAAAAACAATTGTAGCAAACAAATACTTGTAGCAAGCAAAATCCTCATGGGATTTAGAAACTTCTGCAACATACATCAATTTACTCATGGTGGATAGCAAAACATACAGCAAAAATAATCATGAAAAATAGCAAAAAAAAATAACATAAACAGCAATTCATGATCAGTTCACGTAAATCTAACAACATAGAACATGGATTTGTCTCTGACATTGCACAACTACATAAGCATGGGCATGGATGAACTGAACCGCACTTTGGGGGCGAAAATTAGAAACATAACAGTAACAGATAGAATGCTATAGAGAATTGGGGGAGAGCACACACCGTAATTTGTTGGTTCACCGGTGGAAACCCTAATTAAACCGTCGAAGCGCTCGTCGGGTAAAGCTCCAGATCGCCTGAAACCCTAGAAAATCGAGATGATGAGATTCAGACGCAAAATTGACAAAAAATCAACAAACGATTCGCAAAAAACGAGGGTGCGGCGGAGGACGAGGAACTCACGGTGGAGCGAGGCGGAGCTGTCGAAGAAGCACGGGCTTCAGGGCGGCGCGCAGGTAGCTCCGGCGCCGTTGAGCGGCGGTTCGGACCAGGAGAACTCGCGGACTAACAGCGAAGGACGGGGGAGAAGCACGTAACGCGGGGGGAGGGTTGGACGGAGGCGCAGCGGAACGACGGCGGCGCGCGCGGTGAGCTCGCAACGACGCCGCTCCGTTCGCAGCGGCGCGTCCGAGAGAGACGATGCGGGGGACGGAAATGGAAACCGCTGTGTTGGAGCAAAAGTTGGTGTAGTAATTTGGACACGCGACGTGGTCGACGTGGACGCGCGACAGCCACGAGATGCAACGGATCGGACGGCGAGCGAGGGGGAGGATGGTTGCTAGAGATCCCCCGGGTGATCACAACCCTTTTCCTTTCTAAAATACCATTATTTAAAATACATTCAGGTGTCTGACTTTAACAAAAACTGTAGTTGTATATACTATTGACGAAACTGCCCGTATTTGTTGTCTGGTCATGGAATACTATAGTTTTTGAATAATTTGGTTTTACAAAACTTCACTGCCAAACATAGGTTTACATCACATTATTTGCATGTAAATGTTGCTTGAGGACTGACTAAACCACATGAAAACTCTCTTTGCGACTCTACGTGCCCCGTGGCCCTAGAGAGATCAATGTGCCCATTCGTGGTGGACTCTCCTACTCTTTGACGCCCTGCTGATTTTTGCACCGCTTTATTCCTCTCTCTCTTATATTTTTTCATAATAGACGATATAGAGCATCGGCGAATGAACATATCGAGGCAAATAAGACATGAAAGCAAAAAGAACATCGCGAGGGCACAAAAAGGTGAAGACAAGGTCTCTCGAGACATTGGAAAACGGCATGTCGCGGACCTCTCCAGGGGTTGTGCTCACCAAGCAATGTGTAGGTCAAACTTGGGGCGGGGGGGGGGGGGGGGGGGGGGGGGGGGGGGGGGGGGGGGCAGTTTCAGCAAATCCATGAGGAGTGTGATCAAGTACCACAAGTTGTAGAGATTATACCATGACTAGTGGGTACTTCTATTCTCACTCAACATTAGCAACCAAAAGCTACTGGCCCAGTTGTACTAAAGTATGAAGAGAAATATTTCTCAGACATGCATTTTGGCTCACGGGTGTATAGGTGCCCTTTATTTTAAGTACAATTTAATGTTCATTTTGAAACGTCACAAAATTTGTAAGAAAAAATTCTTGATAGATCTTAACATCCTATATGGTCGTTTCACGAAAAACTGACATTCTATGTGAAAATAACAAAATTTAGTGTTAAAACAAGTCTTTCCACTATGAGACATTTTTCTCTTTTTCAAGCCGGCAACAAAAAATGTCAGTTTTCTGCGAAACGACTTTATGAAATGTGAAAATGTATCCGTGATTTGTTTTTAGTTTTTTTGACATTTTAAAATGTGCTATTTAAATACTGTGTGCATATGCACCGAAAGCCAAAGTGGATTTCACATATTTCTCTCAAATCATGACTCTCAATAATGGAATTGAAGAAACTAGTGGTTCATCATTCTTCTTCGGCTCCAGGACGGATGTGGTCCTTTTTGACCCGTTCGATGACTTCCCGTCCGCAACCAGAAACGTCAGGCCAACTCAGGGAGGAGCGGCAGCGGCGGCGCGCCGTCGACGCGGTCTAAAGTTTGAAGACGAAGGGCATCTCAAGGATCTCGTCGTAATTTTCGTTTTTGTTGAAATGATTTGTACTGTTCGGTGTTTCTTTTAATGACAGGATCTTTTCGCAAAAAAAAAAGAACATGTGAAGCATTCTAGAACTACAAACCCGGACAGGTTCGAACAAGAAAACTGATTTGCGATCAGGTTGAGTGGCAAGTAACTAATACTGCCACTTAGTTACGCCCAGTCAAAATGAACTTGGAATTTCACGCAGAAATCAGCAAATCACCAACGTCGTCAAGCTTCTTAACGTAAATGAGAAAATATATAACTTCGGTCAACTAATCCTCGACTGCCGGAAGGAAAGATCGCTCGAACTCGGCATCCATGAGGACCCCCGCCATGACATGGACCACGGTTCCGATCCGATCTGAAGTCTCCGGCCGGCCATCCACTGATCACGTATGTGCGCAGGAATCAAGTGCTGGCGTGCTCCTGCATGAGTGAATCCTCACATGCATGCCGCTGGCTGCTTGCTACCCTCCGGCCGGCCGTCCATGGATCAAGTATGTGAGTCCAGCTCCAACGTCAGATCGGAAGGCCGGTGATGGAAGGTGGCGCCAGTTCACATGCATGTCGCTGGCTGCTTGCTGCCCTCCGGCCGGTCGTCCATGGATCACGTATGTAGTATACTCCGACGTCAGAGTGGAAGGCCGGTGATGGAAGGTGGAGCCAGATCATGAGGATGGCGAATAATGGCGACGGTCCTAGGGTTCCTCCTTACATTAAGATGAAGACTTGCCGGATGCTGTTTCCGTCGATCTGGCTACCGTGGCGTGTTCCGGAAGGCTCCGCCGGCGAACTCCACTGGTCGATTCATGCCTGGAGATTGCTGGATCGGGTGGGATTCGGTCGTGCGCACCCATGTTTTACTCTGGCCGTTTGGATTCAGAGGGAGCGCTTCGAATCTCTGTTGGCTGTTAATATCATGGGACATGTTCTCGTTCCATGGTGCTGGCGGAGAATGTCATATAAGTCAGGATCTGAGGACTAGCAATGGTGGTTCGAATCTTTCTGGCGATGAGGAATTGGCTTGGTGTTTCACGACTTGGAGCAGCGGCATGTAAGTGGGGGCGACAACATACGTGAAGCCCAAAATCCTACCTTTCAGGGTGAAAATCCAAGGTCTGGCCTTAATTGGTTGTGCCTGACAGTGATCTTGCTGAAGACATTGTTTTGAGAGCGAGGACTATCTTCGGGGTGAAAACCCAAGGTCTGGCCTTAATTGGTTGTGCCTGGCACCGCTCTTCTTGAAGGCGTTGCTTTTGAAGAATTGGACATCAGGTGTTGTCTTGGTGGTGGTTGTGCGGCTGCTGCAAGGACTGTAACTCTGTAGCGGGACTTTTCTTTTTATTTCTTCTTCTTATTGTTTTTCGGTTGTGTGCATCCGTAATACGTTTGGTTATTACGTTGTTGCAGAGGCTGGGTGTAATTTGTATCACCGCGATATTAATATACACTCTTTATATAAAAAAAATGACATGGACCATAGTCTCGTCCCTGACGATATCGACGCACTCCGACCGCACGCCGTTAACGACGAGAGCCCCATCCGCGTCCCTCCACGCATACATCTTCAACCCAGACACGGAGTCCAGGAGCTGCACCCGCTCGCGCAGTGGCACGTCCGCGGAGCGCAGTTGCCGAGGGACCGCGGAGAAGCCGAGTACACGAGAGACGACGGCGTAGGTGTCGTCGCTCGCCTTCCCCTCGGCGGTGCTGCTATTGGGCCGCAGCTTGAGGACGCGCTGGAACGACTCCGGCGAGGGCACGAACGCGGTGAAGGGCAGGTCTCTGGGGAGCATGGACAACATCATGTCGCCGAACTCACCGAGGCTCGTGCTCATGGCCGCGCAGTGAGCAGGGGGGTTACGCGAGGAGGATGATGTTGTGTGGATGCTGTGGCGGGGTGGTGGCGAGGAGGAAGGTAGGGAGAGGAGCAGGAGGAGGATGAAGAGTAGGGTGACGTGAAGGCGGCGGCGAGGCCGGCGAGGAGGTTCCGTTGTTGCGAGAGCGGCCGTGGCCTGAGCAGGAAGAGCATCTTCGTCCTTCTTGTCGCCATCACAACTCACTTGAGATTGTGATGACTGAAGGGTAGCGGAACTGGGTTCGGCTTCGGCAAGTTAGCTGCAGAAATCAGCCGCTGGTGCAAGGGGTGATCGAAGGCAGACGGGCTTCGAGATGCCGGCGCGAACGGACATGACGGATCTGGCTGGCTGCCGTACTCCGAACCTTTCGATGCATTGTTTTTGGACCCCGACGCTAAACCTGAAGTAAAGTAAACGTCAGTGTACTATGAACGTTTCACGAGGAGAAAAAAATCATGCCATACGCATACGCCGCTAGCGGCTAGCTGCGTCCCATGCGGTTTAACTTTTTGACAGGGTTAGGGCACATCGAAGCTATCGGAAGACGAGTCGACGGTCCTAAGAGTTCAACAAAAGTGAGGGTGCTTGACCTTGTGTTGTGTGTGGGTGACGAGGTTGATTTCGGTGTCGATCGTAGGCGAGCTGGTATAACATTTGGGGCATGGTCTCATGGAAGGCAGGGATCATCTTCACCCATGCGGGAGAACCTGTTCTACTCCTCACATAGCAGTTGCAGCTTTTATCTCACCGATGGTGGTGGGAGGCCTACTAGTGTGGCAGAGTGGGTCACGGCTGATTTGTGTTTGTGTGGCTCCGCGTGCCGTTGCCGGGTATGGACGTGGCCTTGCTGTTGGTTTCGATCGGTTTCCTGGCCGCTAATAAATTGGGCACATTCTTCTTGATTAATGGAAAAGATATTTTTTACCTTGGTTAAAAAAACAATGTCAAAATTCTACCCCAGTATCTATGCTCATAGGAGGAACTACCGCTCTCTGCAAAGTATTATTATTTATCGAGGCCCCGCCTTATCTATCTACTCTACTCCCTACCAGAATGTGCACACTTTACGTGGAAGCAAAATGCCGTAAAGGATCAAGAAGCTTTGCATGGATTTGAGGCCAATGTGACGCACACAGTGCATTATTGACGATATATAGGAGTAGGACCATGCCGATCGTTGAGAATGACGAACGAAGTCGAGGCTGCCACTGCCCAAAATGCCACTTGTACATACCATTTGCCTTCGTTCAAAGATACATATCGTTCTATCATGCCAAGGGCCACAAAACTGAGTTAATAGCACCAGCGGTCACACAACTCGTCGTCGATGTGCACTTAAATCACACTTCTCCAAAATGTGATTATTTGGTCACACAACTCGACAAGTGCGTGCACGCAGGTCACTGGCCCCACTTGTCAGACGGTAAATTTTCAGAAAACCCCTGGAGTAATATTAATTTTACAAAATGGTCCTTCTAATTTTACAAAATGGTCCTTCTAATTTTACAAAATGGTCCTCCAGGGGGCCATTTTGTAAAATTAATATTACTCCAGGGGGTTTTCTAAAAAATTACCATCTGACAAGTGGGGCCAGTAACCTGCGTGCACGCACTTGTCGAGTTGTGTGACCAAATAATCACATTCTGGAGAAGTGTGACTTAAGTGCACATTGGCGTTGAGTTGTGTGACCGCGGGTGCCATTAACTCCACAAAACTGGCCACGTAGCCAAATAGACGTGGTGATATATAGAAAACTAGAAGCATAGCACACTAAGCTTCGAACTATTTTTGTACCTTCTGCTTGGCACATATTGGGGTTGTTGAAGGTATTTCTCCATGAATGGCAAAGAAGAACACATATTTCTTTAGACCACTTCCTTTTTTGCCAAACGGCCCATTGTTTGCTCATCATTCTAACTGGTTGTGAGGCAGTTGACCTAAGAGCCACCATGGCTGGGGACCTACCAACATGCCATTCTAGAAATCGGAGCTGCTTGCATCATTGACAAGAGTATTATTTTCTGTAGATAAAATGATCTTGACCTTGCGTTGTGTCATTAGATGAAAGATAGCATTTGTCTTCTACATGCTCTGCCATGCGTACAGGTTATACCATGGGAAAAAAATGTAGCTTTCAGGAAAGAAACTACAAAAAAAAATGCAAATTGGTCATGAGCTACTCAGCTGATATGCCGATGTGCTTGTAGTTAGGGGAATGGCCGGGGTGCAATCCTAAATTCCTAATCAATGGAAAAAGTTGGTGTTCTACTGAATGTGCTATTTTCCTCTGAGCAAGCTTTATGCTATACCCCTTTCAAAAAAAAAAGCTTTATGCTATACGGAATGTACTCAAAAGCCTGATGATTAACGTATTTTGGAAACATTATCTTCCTGCTAATTCTTAAATAACCATCAGCGGCGCTCTGTACTTATGGGTCTAATGATTTCACGATCCCCCTCATGGACCACCATATGGTTTAGCAGGTGTTAGATGGTGATTTAAGATGATTGGTTATCATAAAGGACAAGGGTCTCATGTGGTTATCAAGTGAGACATCACCTAGCTATGGTCCAATGCCATCGTAATTTAGCTCTTTTATGAGGAAGCCATGATTGGTTTAATTATTTTGGGTCCCGGGAAGAATCTTCAGGGATGCCCTTGTTTAGGACTAATCGTACATTAATCAGACTGCAGTGACCAAACTTCTCGAGGACTACACGGCAACAGTTCTGGAGTACACGAGATAGTCCAGTGTTCACACATTCTGAACCTTCGAATTCGCACTTCCCACCCAGGGCTGTCACCCAGGAGACTGATAATTTAACTGCGACCATAAATACATTAATAACATCATATAGACTACAGAACATAAACAAATACAAGTGGCATTATTTGACATGTACGTGCAAGATCATGAAACGTTGTTGCCTAGCAGCTGTGCAAGATCGCAAGTTGCATGGCAAATTGGCGATAACAGCCTTGTCCTGGCATCACCTCGTCCGTTCTGTGCAATACTGACAAGGAGAAGGAACAAGCAGCAGAGAACAAAGAAGGGGGGCGATCCTAACAGAGCCCTTGAATTTAGGGACTTGGAATGCGACCACCGGTAGTGTGTACTGACCTATTGCTATGGCCCATGACAATGCCACGGGATCACTTTTTCTACTGGAGAAAAACTGTGCACACACACGCGGAGAGAGAGAAAGATAAATCCAAGTCTGCTATCTTCTGATTAGAGGTTGATAATGCGAGTAAGATCCCATCAGGAAATAAAAACTTGATCTTTTGGATCAACTGTCAATAGAAAACAGTCGTTAAGAGCCTATTTGCACTTGTTTATGGCCACCAAATCTCATCCTCGCCGGACTTACAGCGACAATTCGTCCGTGACAACTCAGATCATAGATCACTGGATCAAGATGAGTACAAATGTAGGTGCAGAAAGTCAGGAACAGGGTGGAAAAACACATGTTCCCTACACCTAGGTGTACTGTGGAAAGGTAAGTACCATTGATAGAGCAGCTGAAATAAGCTGCTCATGGCCACGAGTCATACAGCGACAACTCGTTTACTTGTCCGTCCAAACAAGCTCCGGGGACAACGATCACTGGACCAACAAGAGTGAGAATTAAAGGTAATAATGTACAGAAAGTCAGGAACAGGACGGGGGAAAAACTGCATCCGTATCCTAGCTTATATATGCTGCTACTGTAGAGACACGTATGAACAAAACTCTGAAGAACAGATCGATCGACCTCATCGAACAGTCTTATGTACCCTCTCTCGTGTGTTTGTGTACAGTTGGAGTCCTTGATTGCAGCCTGCACACGCATGTCTGTCTCGTCATACGACCTCGGCGAATCTGGCGCTGTTGGGCGTGTCGCCGTCGTCCTCCCGGCAGACGATATCGATCTTGGCCCTGTCGAACCTCTCGGACAGGAAGAAGCTCCGGAGGGAGTTGAGGTTGGAGGGCGCGTCCACCTCGACGGCGAAGACGGCGCGCACGGGGCGGTGGTCCGACAGCCGCGACTCGCACCGGTCGTACCGGGTCTGCTTCAGCCCCGCGCCGCGCCACAGGATGCGGTCGCACCACGCCGGCGCGCGGCGCTTGAGCTTCTGGTCGCCTTTCTTGGCCTGCAGCGCGCAGCCGTAGTAGGCGTCGGAGTTCCGGTGGTACTTGTACGTCGGCAAGAACGTGATCGCCCCCTCGTTCCACCCCTTGAACGCTCCACCTTCCGATGATACCTCGCCTCGCAGCTGTAGAAATCACAACAGATCGCCAACAAGTGTTAGTTTTTGAGACTTTCAGTTAGGGTTGTCAGGGATTTGGATTAGCATCTACAGTAGTTTAGACGTAGATGGTACCTGGTCGTTCTCTAGCAGCGACTTCCAGTCCTGCCTTTCCACCAGTAACCTCGTCTTGGCCTCAGGCAATGAGATCCTGTAGTTGAGGTCCCCAAGCAGGATCACCCGGCTGCGCAAGAGTACAAACAGTTAGAAAACGACTAAAACTCCAGCCGGATCAGTCAAAGTCTACCACATGTCCACATTCATGCATGATCACCACTTGATTTTCAGCCGTCTTTGTCAAGAGCGGCGCCGGCCGGTGGAACCAATGGATGCACGGTGCAGTGACCGTCGCCATTAGCAAATTATTCCATACTACGATCTCGCCCTAGATCTTCCCTACATCGCCGATCTCGATCGCACGGTATAGAAAACAGATACAACTTGCTACTTGCATGATCAATACGTGTGTGCCACTAGCTAAGCTAGTAATATAATTGTAATTCCCCTGCTGAACGGCAATACCTACTTTAGATTTACCGGTGCCGTGGACGGTGCAACAACCAGATAAGATATAAAGCTAGCGATCGCGATCGTTCGCTCGTTCATGGCTGTAACCAGTAAGGACGGCCGTTGATGTTTCCGGCCGTCTCTTACTGTGTGATTCGGTCCGTCAACGCCGACAGCCAGTACGATGTGAAGCATTCTATAGTACTATGCTGTTTCGCATTTCGTTCATTGACCTTGCGGCACTGATCGAGAACACACACAAAAAATGGCATGGGTACTTACTCGTGATCTAGAATCTTCTGTGGCGAGGCGACGGACGAGGAGGAGGAGGAGTGGCGGCGCGGGAAGCTGGTCCGCGACAGGATCTCCGCGGCGTCGGCGTTGCGGTGCGCCTCGTCGCCGTCCCTGCCGCCGGACGCCAGGTGGCAGCACACGAAGCAGAAGCTCGTGTCCCGCAGCCAGAACCTCACGGACACGCCGCCCTTGTTGCCGAGGCAGCCCATGACGCCGCATCCCACGCACGAGACGCTGGGGCGGCGGACGAAGCGGCGGAGGTCGCCGCGGACCCAGACGGTGAGCAGGATGCCCACCATCTGCTTGCTCACCACGCAACGGAAGTCACGCGCCCCCAGGTCGCCGGCGCCGTCCCGGACCGGGTGCACCTTCTGCTTCTCCCCTCCTCCGGTGGCGTGGGATCCCGGAGACGGCGACGGCGAGGACCGGTTCAGCGCCGCGCGCACGAGCTCGTTCCAGCGCATGCCGATGCGGTTCTTGTCCGCGCCCAGCACGTTCCGCGCTCTCAGCGGCACCACCTCCTGAAATCTGCACACGTACATGTCATCCATTTGTAAGTAATCATCAGCATGTACAAGTATGAATAGAGAATGAAACTTCGACGTCGATCAATTACGTACCCGAGGACATAGATGTCGTGAGTTCCGTTCCTGGTGTCGAGCCAGTCCGACAGGTCGAGGTCGTCCGGTGGCGCCACGCCGCCGACGTTCCACGTGCTCGCGAACAGCCTGGTCGATCCATAAACATTCAGTGGCCGGCGTCGTTAAAAATAACCGAATCAGCATGAACTACACGCCACGCCGCAAATTGAGATGATCAGATGCCTAGAGGGTAGAGGCTAAGCATGGTGGTTGGTTGGTTGGTTGGTGGTGGTCACTGATCGAGCAGACATACACATGCACATACCTGTACTTGAGTGTGTTGTTCCGCTGCTGCGGCCGCGGCCGCTTGACCCCGCGGTGCGCGTCCGCGCCGGCGTCGGGGCTGCATCCATCGAACTCCTCCGCGGAGCCCGCGACCGCCGGGAAGTCGGCGACGAAGGAATGGCTGCCGGAGGGTTTCCTGAAGAGCTTGTTGGCCACCAGCCTCGGCCAAAGAACCTACACAGATTAAACAGCGTTAGCAACAAGCTATCTACTAGAAAGATGATAGCCAGCCATCTAGCTGAGGTAGGTTAGGGAGTAGAGAGAAAGCTAAGCTAGAATGGTGGCGAAAATCTATCACGCGTGCGCCTACCTCGGCTTGGTTCTGGTTCTCCAGCATGGTGAGAGGTAGGGAGGGTGCGCCGGCCACCGTAGGTTAGCTAGTTAAGCTAGCTATAGCTCCTGGTCGTAAGTGGAATGGAGGAGAAGGCCGGAAACGTTTGACAGGGTAGGGAAAGCCGGCTTAAATAGGCCGCGATCCAGGCGCTAAGCGACGGGGAGCCAATAGACAAATGGAGGGCGACCATGGACCATGTACTTATAATATTTTTCATGCGCCACTACGCCATGGCTAGCTAGAGAAGAAGTAGAGATGGATGTGACAGGATGTCGATCGGAGTAACAAGAAAAGGGAACGATGGCCGTGACAGTCGGAATAAAAGCTAGCTTTGAGAGCTCGAGGTGGTCAAAGCTAAGAGTGGGATTACAGTGCGGATAAACAAGATTTTCCTTTTGGGGCCAGGGAAGAGGGCTGTTCAGCAACAGTTCACAGTAGGAGTCTGCAGCAAGAGGCGGCGATGCACAAGGACCGGACGAACAACCAAACCAGTCTGTTCCGCAAGAATATATTGCCATCCACACTAGGAGAAAAACAACCTTTGGTTCGGACCTTTAGTCTCGGTCATATTTGGAACCCGGACTAATGTTAGCATTAGTCCCGGTTCCAACGGCTAGGACGCCGCACGGGTCCAGTTCCGGTTCGAACGCCACCTTTAGTCCCGGTTCATGTTACGAACCGGGACTAAAGGGTTGCGGCAGACAGCCACAGAGGTGGGGCCAGCGCGAGCCCCTTTAGTCCCGGTTCGTATCACGAACCGGTACTGTTCGTGATACGAACCGGGACTAAAGTGTTCCCTATATCATCTTACACCCCGAGCTAGCCATCTCCATTTTCCTGTTCGAGTTGATCCCATTTTCTCCTCTGTTTCCTCTCCCGAGGTCGAGTTCATCCCCATTTTCTTCCACCATTTGTCAAGATTGGCGGCGCCCCATCTATCCAAGGGTTAGCAACTTCATCCTTTCTTCCGACGTTGCTCATTGCTAGTTTAGCTCATTTCATTTTTCTTGTGCTAGCTAGGTGTTTGATGAAATGACTAAGTTAGGGAGTTCATTTGTTTTATATGCAATTTGAGCTCAAATTAAAGTATGATTTGTGGGTTTTAGTGCCGTCCCGTCCCCGTCCTCACCGCCGTCGATCGCCCGCGCCGTCCCGTCACCGGCACCACCTGGTGAGCCTCTTGTTTTTATCTTTTAAAAAAAATCTTACTTGTATGATTTAGATGCATAGTTATTACTTGTATAATTTTCTTACTTGTATGATTGTTTTTTATATGTATAGTGCCATGGTTTTGATATCCGTCCCCGTCGGCCCTCGTCCGGTCTATGATTCGGATGTGGTATATTATTTTTATAACTATTTGTTTCATTTCATGTTTATGACAATTATGCCGACCAACTTGACATAGATTTTTTATCTAGGAGGTAGTTGAACCGGAAATTCCAACCGACCCTCTTGTCGAGATGCTAAATTTATTTGAAAAAGAAAAAATGATTTGAAAAAAAATTGAAAAGAAGTGAAGAAGAGAAGATGAAATTGGAGTTCGATCTTGCCGACGTCGTCGATGATCACAAGATCAAGATGGATGCAATGCGCTTGAAGATTAAAAGATTAGAAAATATGCCATTAATAAAGAGGCTTGGTATCATTATGTTGTTGTTCAATAATTACCTTAGTTGCGATTTTGATCGCATTTGTTGTTGGATTTAAATTCTTTAGATAGTTGTATGTTAGTTTCAATGTATGTTTTATGAGAACTATGTATTACATTTGGTCACTACTCTACTTTGTTTTAATGTGATGAACTTGTATTAATTAATTTGGTCACTTATCTATTCATGATGTAGTGTAATGGTTTTTGATATATTTATATAATGCAGATGAGCCGGCAATGGATGTACGGTGACCGACGCAGTCCCGAGTTCATTAATGGCATGCATAATTTTCTCCGTGTGGCTGAGACAAACAAGCCGAATGGTTTTATTTGTTGTCCATGTAGTGTCTGTAAGAATACGAAGGATTACTCTACCTCAAAAACCCTTCACGTCCACCTGTTGCAGTCCGGTTTCATGTCCGGCTATAATTGTTGGACCAAGCACGGAGAAAGAGGGTTATAATGGAAGACAATGAAGAAGAAGAGGATGATGACAACTATCCTATGTTCACTGAACACGGTGGTACTACAATGGGGGAAGACGAAGCTGAAGAAGAGCCATTGTTGATGAGCCCGATGATGATCTTCGTCGGGCCATTCTTGATGCACAGATAAACTGCGGAAGTGAAAACGAGAGGTTGAAGTTGGAGCGCATGTTAGAGGATCACAAAAAATTGTTGTACCCAAATTGCGAAGATGGCCAGAAAAAGCTGGGTACCACACTGGAATTGCTGCAATGGAAGGCAGAGAATGGTGTATCTGACAAGGGATTTGAAAAGTTGCTGAAAATATTAAAGAAGATGCTTCCAAGGGATAACGTATTGCCCCCAGTACGTACGAAGCAAAGAAGGTTGTCTGCCCTCTAGGATTAGAGGTGCAGAAGATACATGCATGCATCAATGACTGCATCCTCTACCGGTGAGGAGTACGAGAATTTGAATGCATGCCCGGTATGCGGTGCATTGCGGTATAAGATCAGGCGAGATGACCCTGGTGATGTTGAGGGCGAGCGCCCCAGGAAGAGGGTTCCTGCCAAGGTGATGTGGTATGCTCCTATAATACCACGGTTGAAACGTTTGTTCCAAAACAAAGAGCATGCCAAGTTGTTGCGATGGCACAAAGAAGACCGTAAGAAAGACGTGATGCTGAGACACCCCGCTGATGGGTCGCAGTGGAGAAAAATCGACAGAGAGTTCGACTTTGCAGTGACGCAAGGAACTTAAGGTTTGGTCTAAGTACAGATGGCTTTAATCCTTTTGGGGAGCAGAGCTGCAGTCATAGCACCTGGCCTGTGACTCTATGTATCTATAACCTTCCTCCTTGGTTGTGCATGAAGCGGAAGTTCATTATGATGCCAGTGCTATCCAAGGCCCGAAGCAACCCGGCAACGACATTGATGTGTACCTGAGGCCATTGGTTGAAGAACTTTTACAGTTGTGGCGTGAAGAAGGTGTACGTGTGTGGGATGAGCACAAACAGGAGGAATTTGACCTACGAGCGTTGTTGTTTGTAACCATCAATGATTGGCCTGCTCTTAGTAACATTTCAGGACAGTCAAACAAGGGATACAATGCATGCACGCACTGTTTAGGTGAGACTGAAAGTATATATTTGGAGGTAACAAGAATGTGTACCCGGGGCATCGTCGATTTCTTCCAAACAAGCATCCCTTAAGAAAGAAAGGCAAGCATTTCAAAGGTGAGGCAGATCACCGGACGAAGCCTACCCGCCCTACTGGTGATGATATATATGTATGGTCAAGGATTTAAAAGTAATCTTTGGAAAGGGTCCTGGCGGACAATCTGTTCCGAATGACGCTGACGGACACGTACCCATGTGGAAGAAGAAATCTATATTTTGGGAGCTACCCTATTGGAAAATCCTAGAGGTTCGCTCTGCAATCGACGTGATGCACGTGACGAAAAATCTTTGCGTGAACCTGCTAAACTTCTTGGGCGTGTATGGGAAGACGAAAGATACACCGGATCACGGCTGGACCAGCAACGTATGCACGAACGAGACGACCTGAATCCAGAGAAGTATCAAGGTCCTGCCAGCTACGCTCTTACCAAAGAAGAGAAGGAGATCTTTTTTGAAGTCCTGAGCAGTATCAAGGTCCCGTCTGGCTTCTCGTCGAATATAAAGGGAATAATAAATATGGCAGAGAAAAAGTTCCAAAACCTAAAGTCTCATGACTGCCACGTGATTATGACACAATTACTTCCGGTTGCATTGAGGGGGCTTCTACCGGAAAATGTTCGAGTACCCATTGTGAAGCTATGTGCATTCTCAATGCAATTTCTCAGAAGGTGATCAATCCAGAAACTCTACAAGTTTACAGAAGGATGTGGTCCAATGTCTTGTCAGCTTCGAGTTGGTGTTCCCACCATCCTTCTTCAATATTATGACGCACCTCATAGTTCACCTAGTCGAAGAGATTTCCATTCTCGGTCCTGTATTTCTACACATATGTTCCCCTTTGAGAGGTTCATGGAGTCTTAAAGAAATACGTTCATAACCGTGCTAGGCCAGAAGGAAGCATCTCCAAGGGCTATGGAACAGAGGAGGTCATTGAGTTTTGTGTTGACTTTATTCCTGACCTTAAGCCGATCGGTGTTCCTCAATCGCGGCATGAGGGGAGACTGCATGGAAAAGGCACGCTAGGAAAGAAAGCAATAATATGTATGGACGGGCATTCTTTCACACAAGCACACTACACAGTTCTACAAAATTCCACCTGGTGGCTCCGTATATCGAGGAACACATGAATATTGTACGCTCCGAAAACCCGGAGCAGCCTGACACCTAGATTATAGAAGAACACATGGAGACTTTCGGCGGTTGGTTGCAAACACATCTCATTAATAACACCACTGTTGGAGAACATCTATACTTGTTGGCCAAGTCACCATCTTCGACTATATTGACTTTCCAAGGGTACGAGATAAATGGAATACATTTTACACGGCCGCCCAAGATAAAAAGAGCACCAACCAAAACTGTGGTGTCCGCTTTGATGCAACAAACAACAATGGGCAAAAGGACACATATTATGGTTACATAGAGCAGATATGGGAACTTGACTATGGATCTTCTTTTAAGGTCCCTTTGTTTTGGTGCAAATGGGTCAACCTGACAGGCGGGGTACAGGTAGACCCGCAGTACGGAATGACTACAGTGGATCTCAAGAATCTTGGGTACCACACCGAACCATTCGTCCTAGCCAATGAAGTGGCTCAGGTTTTCTATGTGAAGGACATGTCTACCAAACAAAAAAAAGATAAGCAAGAATACATCATACGATGAGCCAAAGCGCCACATAGTTCTTTCAGGGAAAAAAACATCGTGGAGTGGAGGACAAGACAGACATGTCAGAAGATTACAATAAGTTTGATGAAATTCCGCCCTTCAAAGTGAACACTGACCCAAGCATCCTGTTAAGTAATGAAGATTGTCCATGGTTACGGCGCAATCAGAAGAAAGGGACACACACGAAGAAAAAGTTTATACCACAACACTAGATAGGGATGTTGTTGGTGATGTGTAATAATGTATTAAACCTTTTATGTAACTGTATTAAACAATAAGAATCACTCAAGAATAGATAAGGAGGAAGAGGCACAATGCTCACCTGCTAGTTACTGATCTTCACCCTCAGGGACAAGAACTAGGAAGTGTATACTACACTGAGACAATGCGTTGAAACACGTGGAGAACCTTTTATAGAGCAGACGAGGCACTGCAAGAAAGTAACACGTGTATGCTACACGTGCACGTGTGCCATGGCCAACGAGACATATAGATATGAGTTTTACAAATAAAGATATGATTTTTACAAATATAGACAATTAAACATGTAAATAAAATAGATATAAATAAAACAGAAAATAGAAAAAGGAACGAGCGCAAAAAAAAACTATTTCAATACATATAATGACTTAATGGAGTTCAAATTCCAAATTTTGGAATTAATTGAATTTACCTCACATTTCAAATAGGTAGATTACAATTTTCTGAACAATTCGATATATTACTTGCATTTTTCTGATAAGAAGATAAAAATATATTGATTTTATAAGTTTATTACATTCTTTAAAAAACAAATTAAAAGAAGAAGTAAAACTATGGCCTTCGCGCCCAAAATTTTATTTTCCAAAAGCCCATTTAGTTCCGGTTGTTAATACCAACCGGGACTAAAGGGCTGCCTCGCGCGCCTGCCGAAAAAACCTTTAGTCCCGGTTGGCTACTGCAACCGGTACTAAAGCCTGGCTTTAGTACCAGCCCGAGAGAGAGAACGACGAGTTGACACTCGCCCTCGGGAATCCTGAACACGTTGGACGATGTCGAGGCTATGGACCCGGTGTTTCATGGAAGAAAGGGCTTCCGGAGTACGCTGAAAGTTATAGAAGCCGTCAGAGAAAGAAGAAGAAGAAGAAGAAGAAGAAGAAGAAGAAGAAGGAGTTAGACCGGTTATCGGAATTGGAACGCAAGGTGCAGTGGCAGCAGGAGCAACTGGACTCAATGAACCAGCAAATGGCATCTCAGCAGTAGCTAGAGGATCATGCAGTCGATGTTGTCGCATCTCAGCGGAAAAACAGCGTGGGTTCCACGCAGCTAGAAAATTCCGTATTCAAACCGCTGGCGACTCACTACCCCATGGATGATGTCACAGAGAAGACAAGTTGTGAGCTACATATATCAATGAAGAACATATCCTTCAAGGTGGCGGTCGGCTATGCTTTACCAAATCAACTTGGAGCAAGCTACCATCTTGGTCAGAATCCAGCTGGATATGCTCGTGTCGGGGTGGATGAAATTATGCTGGGATTTGAGACACTGGAGCTTGACATTCCTGGAGGTGACGAGGAGAAGACACAGGGAGAAATCAAGCATGGTTTCGTTTTATGGAACAAGAAATACATCGTGTTTCCAGGCTCGGCGCCAAGGCCACCGACTCCTCCTTGTAGCAATCCACCTCAGCAAAGTCCTCCCCTCCCCAATAGGGACCCCAGCGCGAGTCCATCTCGATCTCCGGAGCGTCAGCCGTCTCCGCCCATTAAGCTGCTAAATAAGAGGAAGCCCATCGGCTCGCCTCCTAAGAGGACACAGAGAAAGAAGGCAAAAGACAAGACTCCTGAGAAGTTAGCTTACGAAAGGACTGACGAGGAAAACGACGCCATCTCGAAGGCCGAGGTGATAGCCCATTTTGCACCGAAAAAGCCCGAGCCAAGGCAGAAACTAGCTCCGGAGGTCGTTGAGCGCGTCTTCACTAGCTTATGGAACCCTCCACCAAAGCCACCATCAGACTATGAGCGCTCTATTGACAAGTCATATAGCTCACAGATGGAGCAGCGAAAAAGCGGGGAAAAAGTTCCCCAGCTCGGAGAACAGGATGTACAATCGGTCCCCCTGCTCAAGGCGTTTCCCGACAAGGACGTACAGAATGATAGTACGTGTCTCAGTGTTGCTCAACAACGCATAGGCGACACTGGTTTGCCCATAGCTAAGGTAGCATGGAAATATGTTGCGGGCAGTCTTTGGTCAGACCTGAGCAGGTCAAGTATCTAACAACAAAAATGCGTCAGTTGCATAAATGATACTTGAAAGCCACAAAGGAAGGGAAAATCGGTATCATGGCGGAAGTTAAGGAAGAGCACTACTTCCAGAAATACGGTGTGCATGTTGAGTTTACCGAACTTTTTCAGTTATACAATCAAGACGCCATCGACAAAGCTATCATCAGCTGCTATTGTCTGTAAGTGATTTATTTCTGTAATTTAAGTCTTTAGCTCAGCTCGTTCATTGTCTGTAATTATCATCACTATAATCTTTTGTACGCTATTATGCAGAATGAAGATTCTCGAATGCAAAAGGGAAGGAATCTTGGACATTGGGTTCATTGACCCGAATAAAATTCATGAAGTCACCGTAGAAATGTGTGCCAAGGACACAAAGGCCCTTTTGCTAAGGTTTTTGAAGCGACAACATACCAAAAAAGAAATACTTTTTCCTTACAACTTCAAGTGAGTGTTACTGTCTTGTACATATTCTATTTTGCTCACCCGATGTTAAGTGTAATTGATGAGTTATGCATGACTGCGTATATAAACGTGCGCAAGTTCCACTTTATTCTTCTAGTCATTAAAATTGACGCTGGAGAAGTTGAAGTCCTGGACTCATTAAGGAGAGATCCTAAAGAATTCAAGAGCGTGGTTCATATGCTCCAAGAGTAATTTCAATTCTTATCGCACTATATCGGCCTCTTTTGTTCATTTCCTGATATCAAGTAATTAATAACTCCTTTGTTCATTTTCTTTGTCGGGCAGCGTTTGGAAATCGTTCATCGAGGAAGGAGCCGGTGAATGGAAACCGAAGCTGAGTTTTTGTCTGAACCAAGTAAGTTGTACTACCTAGGTCCACGCATCTCTTTAATTCTAGTTTCAATACCATTATCATGCTTGATTATTATTTGATTGAATTCTATTCTCGTACAGTGGTGCCTGCAACAGCCACAAGGGACTAATTATGTGGATACTACGTTTGCGAGTACATTCACATGAGCACCAGTGAGAGATTCAATAATCAAAGAAATACAGATGTACGTAAACATTATTCACAATTTTATTTTGTTACCATCAATTGTGTTGAGTTTCATTCATAATTGTTTTATGATGATTTGATATATATACACACAACTCATGTATTCATTTTGATCTCCTTCTTTTAAAATTGGCAAGGAAGCGGAACGCGCTGCTACCAGAGGACCGCGTAAAAGCAATTGCGGAGGAATTGGCGGGATTTCTCCTTGCGGTGGTCATACCTGAAACCGGAGAGTACCACTATAGCGAAGAATAATATGCCTCCATGTACTAGTGATCTCCATGTAATTAAGTAGATATATACACCAAATTGTATGTGTTATATATATGCATCAACGTGATCTTCATGTAGTACTTTATATGTACAAAAACGAGTTTTTGGCGCATCGACGTGATCTCCGTACGATGGAAAACATCCGAAACCCTAAACCCCTCCTAAACCCTAAACCCTGCTAAACCCTGAAAAATAATCGAAAAGAAAACAAAAAATACACATACCGTTAGTCCCGGTTCGTGTTATGAACCGGGACTAAAGGTCTCAAGCCCCACGGGCTCCGCCGTGGCCACGTGGGAGGGCCTTTAGTCCCGGTTCGTAACAAACCGGGACTAAGGGGGGGGGGGGGCTTTAGTCCCGATTTGGCACTCCCGATTGGCAAACCGGGACTAGAGGCCCTTACCAACCAGGATTGTTGCCCATTTTTTCACTAGTGCCACCCTACATCATCTCGTGTCCATCCTCTTCGATTGTTTGGATGGTAGCCAACTTTCTGGCAAGCCAATCCTCCTTTGCCATTCCTAGTTCATTTTTGTTGCCCACTTTGGCTAAGTCATGGGCAAGCAAATCCTCCACCGGCATTTTTTTGGCTAAGACAACTTTTTGGTAGAGCAAGCTTGGGTAACCAAGCATGCCCATAGACTGCCATCGCCTCCTCCAGACCCTAAAATCTTGAATTCAGGCCTAAGGTAAACAAAGGATGGAAATTTCTATGAACTTTTCCCTATTGCACTGTTTGATTCGTAAGAAGCTTAACATCGATAAAGACCGTATCTTTTGATTCTTACATGTAGGATCGAGGCAAAGCACAACATGTGTCGGTAGAGAGACATATAAGTTAACTACATATATATCGGATCATCATTTGGTGAGTTCCTGTGTTTCTACCATTATTGCG
The DNA here is from genome assembly GCA_947311845.1 of Poa pratensis. NCBI lineage: Eukaryota > Viridiplantae > Streptophyta > Magnoliopsida > Poales > Poaceae > Poa > Poa pratensis. The sequence goes on from CAMZMU010000073.1 coordinate 22,565,656, forward strand.
ATTCAAATAACTCATGACAAGAATTTTTGTTTATTTTGCAATCCTTTTTTATTCATGCATCCAATTCTTATTTTTTTACAATCATGTGAAAACATCCTAAATTATCTCCGAACCTAAAAGTATAAATTTCCCTCTCACCATCCTCTACAAGACCTATCAACCTAATAGGCAAGGGCTTTAGAGGTTGATGCTAAAGACTAAAGTTATATCTGTTAATTTACCTATATATATTTTTTGGGATATGTTACCGTGCTATGTTTGGAACATCACGTCTGATCTCCCATTGTGGTCTCATCGTCTGCTATGCCAAAATTATCGATGTGTATTGGCGAGTTCCGCTCACCAACATCCATTCATTTCCTAAAGTTGGTGATATTTGCATGATTTTTTTACATTTGTTCACATGATTTAGGAGCAAAACCAGGAACTAGTATTTCCTTTGGTATTTTAAAGACATGCTATATAGGCTCCCAACCCTAAGTTCATTTGGCAGCGAGGAGGAAACAAACCTTATTCCACTACAGTGGAGGGGAGGATGAGCACCCGTCACGAGAGCATTGAGCCCCTGCAATTGCCTCAATTCTCCATGATTGGGACTGTCTTTCTCTACCGGTCAGAGGCATCACCCGTACGAGTCCTAAGGCGAGCGTACTTGTTCCTTCGGCTCATGGACAAGGTGGAATCACACCACGATCCCCATCTATGGAGGATTTAAGGGTGATTCCTCAGTAAGCCCTCAAGGCCCGTACATATCATTCCAAATCTCCCATAGTTCTCTTCCTCGAGGTTTGTACTTGTTGACAGTGGTGCAGATTTCCTTACTAGAGGGGCTTCGATTTGATCGGGAAGGAGCACAACATAGATCGAGTGAATGCTAGTTCACTGTGGTTAGCTGATCCAAGAGATCGAGCATATAAGTGGTGATGCGGTGATTCTAAAAGGCCCAAGCACCATAGGCGATTCAAATGCTGAGGCGCGGGCATGAGCCAAATCCGATGCGATAGGTGTAGATGGTGATGGTGCTTCCTGCTCCTTGTTCCCAATGTTGGCGGATCCTCTAAGATGATAGGTGTAGGTGGTCATGGTGCTTCTTGCTCCTTGTTCCCGGCGTCTGGCGGATCCCCGGGCATGGTCAACGTGTCCACGGAGGACCTACTACATTTTCAGCGTCAACTGCGACCCAGAGCAAGAGATGCCAATGGTTTGGTTCTGAGATGTGTTTTTTGTATCAATACCGGTGAAGATCAAGAGGAGCGTCAAGTATTTCATGAACGGGAAGAAGGAATATAGAGCGCAACAGCTGATGCGTGTTGACCTAGAGGGCGGGGACAGTGTTCTTTGGTGAATGCTTCCCATGCGTGTTTTGGGGGGGGGGGCTATTTTGGGCACTCATCAAGTTGGAATATGATGATGGTGAATGCACATCGAGTTCGGCAGAAGAGATGTTGAATCCAGCCATGTTGTCATTTGGTGATGCCCTTGTCTATGCAAGGGAGTTACGAGGTTTCAGTCAAGGAAGAAGGCCAAGTGAGCGAGATTTGGCGAGATTGAGGAGCGACTTTGAAAGGACAAAATCCGTTAATCTTGTTTTGATGCTTGATCACAACACTTGGAAGTATTTAACGCACCGCTAAGTGTCTACAGGAAATATGACCTTATATATCAAAAGATATTAGTGGATCTCTCTCTATGCAAAAAGGGAAGAAAGATAGTGTGTCGAAATGTTTGAAGTGAAGGGAGGGAGATCTCAGCGAGGAGGCCGACATTCCAGCCGATCCAGACTGGGCCAGAGGCCAGCCGTCTCGGCCACATGCCCGGACTCCAGGCCGGTTTTGGCCGGCCCAGAGGCCGGTTGCCTTGGGTGGGGGTCCGGTCCCCAGGCCGGTTCTTGCCGGCCCAGAGGCCGGTTGCCTCGGGTGAGGGTCCGGTCCCCAGGCCGGTTCTGGCCGGCCCAGAGGCCGGTTGTCTCGGGTGTGGGTCTGGCCCTCAGGCCGGTTTTGGCCGGCCTCATGACCGGATCTTCTCCTGCGCAGCATCGACTTACCTCTTCAACGGCCATTTTTCGAAGAGGAGTATAAATACCCCTTCACCTACCTCTGGACAACTAGCGTGACCACATTGAAGAACACCATTAATTGCAAGCTCAAGATTTGATAGATCTCCCAATCCCTCCACCCAAACTCGTTGATACTTGGAGAATTGAAGGAGAAGCCCCGGATCTACATCTTCACCAAGCCGTTCTTCATTTCCCCCCATTCACTTGAGGGACCCTTTGCTAGGATTTCCATTGGGAAAACCTAGCATCTTATTGTACTCACTTGTTGTCTTTGTGACAGATTTGTAGCTGTTCGGGACCCCAATCCTCTTGTGGGTTGTGCCCCAGATCGTTGTTGTAAGGGCTCCGGATTCCGCCTTGAAGGGTTCCGATAGTGGAAGGTGAACCAAACCTTTGTGGTGCGGTTCATCGGAGAAGAAGGTGCGTCCGCCTTTGTGGTGGTTGAGTTTTGACCTTCGTGGTAGCTCACACCTCTCCAACGAGACGTACTCCCCTAAAAAGGAGAAACTCGGGATTACATCCGTGTCTCCGCGTGCTTTCACTTTGGTTACTTCTATCCTTGTTTACCGTCTTTACTTAGTGTACCTTACTTAGCTGCTAGCTTGTCATATAGGTAAATTCACCATAGTTGCATATCTAGAGAATTTACCTTTTGTGTCAAGCCTAAATTTAAAAAGTACTAAAATTGAAGTAGCACCTATTCATTGTTGATGCTAGCCAAGGTCATGACCAAGATCAACCCTCTCCTTCCATTGTTGAAGATGTGCTTCAAGATGATCAAGGTCAACATTCCGGTCAAGACGGGGACTCAAATGATCAAGATGATCAAGTGATACCTCCAAGATGCAATAGAGATATCGAAGCCCGTCGTAAAGCAAGAGTTGTAAGAGACTTTGAATTAAAGAGTCACCATCTAGAAGACATCCTTGGTGACCACAAGAAGGGTGTTACCACAAGAAGGCAATTGGCAAGCTTTAGTGAACATCAAGCTCATATTTCCATGGTGGAACCAAAGAAAGTATTTGAAGCTCTTGAAGATCCGGATTGGTTAGAAGCTATGCATGATGAACTCAATAACTTCAAGCGCAACAAAGTGTGGAATCTAGTTGAGAAGCCAAAAGATTGCCGCAATGTTATAGGCACAAATTGGATATTCTTGAAGACGGATTTCTCAACAGTGGTATTCTTGCAGATGGAAGGTGTTCGGAAGCTCAAGCTCGTCAAAAATCTGAAGGGTGAAGAGGTCCGGAGTCATTCCTGCGCACAGGCTCTAGCCGACCTCCAAACCGGCCCAAACCGGCTCCACGGCCGGTTCCCTCGGGCCATAGGCCAGCCTCCCGCCCGGCTTGACCGGCCCCAGGTCCGGTTTCCTCGGGCCTCCGCCCAGTCGCCTGCCCGGCCGCAACCGGTCCCAGGTCCGGTTGTCTCGGGACCCCGCCCGGTTGCCAGACCGGTTGAAACCGGATCCACGGCTGGCCCGCCAAAGCATCTTCATCTCTCGCGCGTGAGCACAGGGCAACTTCTCCAACAGTTATCTCTCCACCCCGTGCTCCTCAACGCCATGGCCGCCCTCTCCCCACCTCGAGCTCCTCCACCTCCCCCTCACATTGAGCCACTCCCTACTCCTTTCTCTCCACGGATCCAAAGCAACTCCCCCGATCTTCCACCCCATCCATATAGTTTCTCCATTGGTGGTTGATTTGGGGAGATCTCCTCCATTGTTGGTGCTTTTCGGAGCTCCTCTCAAGCTTGAAGATGAAGGAGTGGGATGATGATTTTGAGGAGGTTCCTCAGTCCAGCAGGGCTAGCAAGAGCAAGAGCAAGACCTTTGATGGGCTGGACGACATTGTTGGTGATGATGATTTCCTAGCTGATTCCTCCTCCATGCCCAAGACCAAGAAACTCAAGAAGGTTGCTGCAGTCAAGAAGACCACGGCCAGGCATGCTCCCAAGGTTGTGCAGTCCAAGTCAAAGAAAGGTAAACAACCTCGTGAGAATCCCAATGAACCAGTTCGTGAAACTTGGATAGGTGTGAAACCTAGGGATTTCAAGAAAGATCGCTTGCAGTTCAATCCTTATGTGTTTGGTGAGTCCACTTGCCTAGATGATGATAGATTTTATTACAAGATGCATCAGCAAATCTTTCATGAACGCTTAGCAGTCCATAAGAATAGTCATGTTGCTGTGGATTATTTCAACCTTTCTCAAGCTAGAGAAGTTTGGCCGGTTGTGATGGATATTATGGATTTTCATCAGATTTCTAAGCTCATGACAGTTAGCACTCCATATTCTCCTGAGTTAATTCAGCAATTTTATGCTATTGTTGTCTTCACCAAAGAGCGTGGTAAGAGGTTTATGACCTGGATGAGTGCAAATACTCAGTGTTCCTCTTCCTTGGTTGATTTTGGAGCACTGTTTGGTCTTGAGGATCTGCCCTTCTGCCCATTGTATGTTCGTCTCCATCTTCAGAAGCTTATTCCAGCTGAGGTCGGGATCCGTCATTGCTACCCTCCCGGGACAGGGCTTCGTGAAAAAATTCCCAGTGTTATTCATATGTATCATTTTTGGCGAATTGTTTTCACCATTCTGAGGAACTGCCTTACCTGCAAGTTTGGAGAGAAGACTCTTGTTCGTGAACGGATGAGTAATTGCCTTCATCACATCTATGATCTTTATCTCAGGAAGAAGCGAATTGATGTGCTTGATTATCTTTGGGAAGAGATGCAGATTGTGGTTGCCAAGTGCAGGGTTCCCATTTATTGTCCACTCCTGCAGACTCTCATCAACACCAAGCTGCCTGAAGAAGTTGTCAATCAGTATGAGCTAGTTGAACCTCCACATGTTGCTTTCAGTGCTATACCTGAGGGTGCTCCTGTTTTTCCGCCTCCTAGTGATGCTCCTTCAGATGTGATGATTCTCAGCACAAGGGTGGTCTTGTTGAAGCACTCAAGAGGATGAATTGCTTCTTTGCTCACAAGAAAAATCTGAATACAAGTCTTACAAGAAGCAGAATGCATCCAGCCGCCATCAGCGTGCCATCATGGATAAACTTGGTGTTACCTATTCATCTAGCTCCGCTGAAGTTACTGAGAACACCTACATGGCCCAGAACAAGTACACTTACTGGTTTGGTGATGATGCCTCCTCTCTTGCTCCATATTGGCAGGGCGGCGACCCTGGTCAGTCTAGCTCCGGTCCCGCTGCTCATCATGCTGAGTTTGCTGCTGATGATGATGATGAGGAGGAGGACGATGAGTATGATGCGATGAGTGATCATGGGCGTTCACATCACTTTTTCCCTTTTTGGTGTCTTGATGCCAAAGGGGGAGAGAGATCTCCGGGATTTGCATTGCATCCATTTGCGCTTTCATATTTCCCGTGTTTCATTTGCATCGAACTTGTTTTAAGTTTTTAAGTGAACTCTATTTGTGGTGTCCTATGGAACTTATGTCATGGTTATTGTAAGGATATTATGGACCTCCTTTATGTTATTGTAAGGACTTCCCCGGTTTATCTTCTATTATTTTGGAGTCCGTTACAAGGTGATTGTATTCCAAGACTATATCTAGTTGAAGCCTATGGTGAGAAATTTTCTCTACTATATGATGTCTATGGTGAGAATTATCGCATATCCCTTGCTCACATAGTCTATATATTGTGCTTGCTTCATGTTTCTCGTTTGAGCATATATTCTTGTTTACCTTGTTGGCTTATAAGTTTAAGGGGGAGCTTCTCTCAAAAACTTTGACATGCTTAATTGAGATACCTTTTTGCAAATCCTTGTGTTGTCATCAAACATCAAAAAGGGGGAGATTGAAATGACAAAATCCGTTAATCTTGTTTTGATGCTTGATCACAACACTTGGAAGTATTTAACGCACCGCTAAGTGTCTACAGGAAATATGACCTTATATATCAAAAGATATTAGTGGATCTCTCTCTATGCAAAAAGGGAAGAAAGATGGTGTGTCGAAATGTTTGAAGTGAAGGGAGGAAGATCTCAGCGAGGAGGCCGGCATTCCAGCCGGTCCAGACCGGGCCAGAGGCCGGCCGTCTCGGCCACATGACCGGACTCCAGGCCGGTTTTGGCCGCCCAGAGGCCGGTTGCCTCGGGTGGGGGTCCGGTCCCCAGGCCGGTTCTTGCCGGCCCAGAGGCCGGTTGCCTCGGGTGAGAAGCCGGTCCCCAGGCCGGTTCTGGCCGGCCCAGAGGCCGGTTGTCTCGGGTGTGGGTCTAGCCCTCAGGCCGGTTTTGGCCGGCCTCACGACCGGATCTTCTCCTGCGCAGCATCGACTTACCTCTTCAACGGCCATTTTTCGAAGAGGAGCATAAATACCCCTTCACCTACCTCTGGACAAATAGCTTGACCACATTGAAGAACACCATTAATTGCAAGCTCAAGATTTGATAGATCTCCCAATCCCTCCACCCAAACTCGTTGATACTTGGAGGATTGAATGAGAAGCCCTGGATCTACATCTTCACCAAGCCGTTCTTCATTCCCCCTCATTCACTTGAGGGACCCTTTGCTAGGATTTCCATTGGGAAAACCTAGCCTCTTATTATACTCACTTGTTGTCTTTGTGACAGATTTGTAGCTGTTCGGGAGCCCCCAATCCTCTTGTGGGTTGTGCCCCAGATCGTTGTTGTAAGGGCTCCGGATTCCGCCTTGAAGGATTCCGATAGTGGAAGGTGAACCAAACCTTTGTGGTGCGGTTCATCGGAGAAGAAGGTGCGTCCGCCTTTGTGGCGGTTGAGTTTTGACCTTCGTGGTAGCTCACACCTCTCCAACGAGACGTACTCCCCTAAAAAGGAGGAACTCGGGATTACATCCGTGTCTCTGCGTGCTTTCACTTCGATTACTTCTATCCTTTTTTACCGTCTTTACTTAGTGTACCTTGCTTAGTTGCTAGCTTGTGATATAGGTAAATTCACCATAGTTGCATATCTAGAGAATTTACCTTTTGTGTCAAGCCTAAATTTAAAAAGTACTAAAATTGAAGTAGCACCTATTCACCCCCCCCCTCTAGGTGTCATACGATCCTTTCAGACTTGTCCACGAGAAACAAAGACCAACTGCACATATGACTAATTCTAGCTTCCCAAAATTTCTTCTTTTCAGTCACATCCAAACTGCTACATCTAGCCATGTTTCTGATAGTTCCATACCACCTTCGTCTCGAGAGGATTCTTATTCGAATATATGAGATGAAGAGGAACAGTTCACGATTGTTCATTGTAAAGCAGTGCGTTAGACTAGGGCATATATGCAGCAACTTGGGGTTTGGTCAATTAAAGGATGTCCCTGGTGGTGCTTCGGCGACCAGCAGGGTCCTCGTTTGACAAGGCTCTAGGTTGGCCATAGCAGAATTCAGGTGATGACATAAGGTGTTTTACATGAATTCAAATCTTCACTAAGACCTTGGGTTGAACCCCTCTCCGACAAGAAACCTATTTTTAAAAGGGTTTGTTAAGATTTTGGTGAGGGCACCGCGTGTGGAGGAGAATTCTCTCACACTAGGCACGAGGGACAAGTTTGGTGGTGGCCGGGGGCAATTACTATATGGCTACCGAGGCAACAATCAACAAAGGCCCATACACTAGAGCATATCAAAGTCAGCAAGAAAACACCGTGCTTGTTAGGAAAGGTGTGAGAGAGGGGACGTGGAGGCCAACATGAAAAAATGAGAGTTTTAAGGAGCGGCGTTGGTGCTTGGTGGGGCTCATGGATCACCGGGTCGCACTTGACCATATCCCGTGACAAACCCACCATAAAGGCCACGCATAATTCGTGGTGTAGTAATGTCTTCTTGTGCCCACCATCTGCGGCACTAAATAACACTGCTCTTGCGTGCTACAAACCACGACACACTTTCGTGCCAGTATGGAATCTAACATGGCGCATACCTATGTGTCGTCCTCACAATGCGCCATGACAAGTCGATTCACCAGGACAAGAAATTTTGATGGCACTTTTTGGATGCGCCGTCCTACATATCCGCCGCGATATGCTATAGACTCTTGTAGTGGTAACCGCATAGGATCTAGACGAGTGCAACAACTAGAGGATGCATGTTGCTGAGGGAGGCTAAGACCATCGCCAATTCATTAATAACCCCTTTAAAATTGAGTAAAGGAATGGCTACCTTGATGCTTGCATTTTATATTTGCTTTAGAGTTAACGGTATTATGTATTATAAAGGGGCATGTTACTATTAACAAACTTGGTTCATTGAAACTTCTCTAAAAATATTTTTTACGACATCGAACTTGTTTCTCTATTTTCTCCACACAATCATCTTTCACGGAATCACCGCACAAACTTTGTGTGAACCTTCAGGTCAGTGAGAAAGAGAGATGTCCAAGGAGGGATAACTGCGCCTTTGTGACTTTGGATTTCGTGCCCATTACTCTTCCAACGAGGATGTAGGATTGCCCCAAAAATCTGAATCTACCGAATACATCTATGTTTGTAATCTTCTAAAGTCAACTTCTTTACATTCATGCAATCTATATATGCGCAAGTTTACCTTTGTAGTATGCATACTTAGGGTGTTGTACGTAACGAGCACAAAACAATTTGCTAATAGAATCCAACTTTCACTAATTTTAGCTATCGTTTGTTCTACCCCCACCCCCTCTAGTCGATATAGGACAATCTTTCACACGCGGTCGTGTTTAGATTTGCTTGCTCTACTTTATGTATATGTACGTGCGAGAGCCTAGTCAAAATGATTTTGCTGGAAGACACTTGGTCATTAGGAGTTAGGACCCACTAGGTCTGCCATTGCTAAGACCTGCAGAAACGTGCTTCCTCGAGGTCAATTCATTTTTCAACAACATTTGCTCGAACAGATATCAATTTTGCATGTGTGCCAACACTGAAGGTGTTTTAGTATTCATTTAAATATGAAAGTCGTCCATTTTTTGCTTGTTAGATACTTTTAAATGTAGAAAGATGAATGTGTACTAACGCCAACGTGGAATTGTAACATGTACGTAGGGTAGTCAGTGCCGGTTGCAGATGCATATATATGTAGATGCAGCTAGTTGTATTATTGCACGTTTTAGAGAGAGAGAGAGAGAGAGAAAGAGAGAGAGAATAAATTTCCAAGCACTTGTTTTAAATATTGAACCTAGTACATATAGGCCCTGAGTATATAGAGTTTTCAAGCTCAACTTGAGCAACTTGTACCGAGTGGCACATCTTGTATGCGATATAGTTAAGTAAATCACATCGTGTCGATTTAAAATATTTTCTCTCTAAAAAACCCACCTTGAGAAAAACAAGCTTTTCTTACATAGAAAAACAAGCTTTCAATTGTCGTCTAACCAATTTGCTTATGCTCTTGTCTTTTTTTTTCTTCAGTAAAATTTTCAATTTTTGTCTGGTTCACGCAAATTTATAACTGCTTTTCCACTTGCGCCTTAACTTTCCTAGCTTTAAACTATCTCTAAATGTGTGTCTATCACATACTGAATGTCATTTTGTTAATTTGAAACCACGTATCATTTTTTTCTTTGTGGACATGAAACCACGTACAATTTTAAATCTGATTGTGTGTGTATGGTATTCCTATAGTATTTATAACGAAAGAAGACAATATGAAGCTATAAAGACTTACTCCCTCCGTTCCAATTTAATTGACTTGCTAGTACTTCATAAAAAATGAAGACAACAATGGATGAAAATCTGTGAGGCCTATTTAACAGGATGAACTCTTATTATTCTTTGGTAGACTTTAGGTTCTTTAATTGGATAATTGGACAGAGAGCTTACTCCGGTGTTATCTAGATCAGACTGACATTCGCAAAATAAAAAAAATCACACTGATGGCTGGTTGCGCTGAGCTATCTGACCTCTGGACTGGGAATTATGCTCTTTCCCCCCTTTGTATCAAAATACCATTCGGAAAATTTCCTTCAGGAAAGCTCTCAAAAAAACATCTCTGATATTTCTCTGGTGTTTTGATGTTCAGATGATGTTCTGAGAAAAGTTAGGCACTGCACATTTACACGCAAAGTTCAGATTTCAGATAATGCTCTTTTTTGTTGCGCAGAAGGTGGAAGGTTTATTACTCAGGAATTGGGTTACAATCAGAAACTACAAAGTCTGATAAAAAACGAGGGGCACAGTCAGACCAAACACGGTTGATCTGTCCCAGCCTCGCATAAGTAGCTAACAAATCTGCAGCCCTATTATGTTGTCGATGTACTTTCATGAGAACAAGCTCCCTACGACCCTTAATCAAAAGCTTCAGCTCCATCACTAGTTTAGAGTGTGGTGATCGGTCCAAACCTTCATCTCTCAGAGTCTTCAAGGCAGCAGCACTATCCGATTGAAGTAGCAGCGGTGCGTCACTAGTTTTGAGGGCGAGAGTTAAACCTTCCTTGATCACAGACAGCTCTGCTTCATATGCTTCAGAATAGTTCGTGAACGCCTTGCGCGCGCTAGTAGCACGGCTCTCATATGATCGCGTAAGACTATCCCGATTCCCGCCGTTCCGTCAGCTTGTAAGTAAGGATGCAGGGCGGCGCCCGGACCCGGCCGCTCCAGCGTTAAATAGCCTAGCTTAGCGTGTAATTTCCTTTCTCCGATTGAGCTCGTTTTGAACTAAACTTATGTTTCGTGATAGGTGTTCCCTCTGTAGCAACTGAGGAAAACATGGGACTAGCACTATAGAGGAGCACACCAGTTTTCAGCCAACAAATGACTTCTTTTTTTATTAGATTTTGCAGCAACGAATGCTACACTACATAGGCAATGAATGTCTACAAGCTTGGCAACCTATGCCTACTGAAACTTAACCACAACAACAAATGCTGGCAGACCTTAGCAACCTATGCTTGCCCTCAGCAAGCTATGCTTGACTCTCCTTTCTACTTACTTCCCTCCATATAGGGTATCTTCTTATATAGAGGGATATAGAGGGTTTAAGGTTGGTGCTACCGCATTATAGAGAATTCTACTACTACCCTATCTTACAGCCTAAGAATTACATATAAATAGTACTCTAGAACATACTAACACCTACTACTTAACTCATGTAAACATATTGTAGCATGCCTATCTACTCAGGACACAATCATGTGCCCTAACCAACACAAACCTATATGTGGGTTCACACTATAGCCTGCACACAACCTATTTGTGCATTTTACACTATGACAAGATTACATCAGGCCAATAATCACTCCCCCCCCCCCCCCCTAATCTTGTCATCTTCAATCATCATCACAGCAGTGTTGGATTTTCATCCGCCGACGCCAAGAGAGCTTCTTCTTTCTTCTGGTTGCGGCACTCGGACGAGTAGTGACCACGGACGCCACAGTTGTAGCACTTCCCTTTTTTCTTCCCAGCCTTGCTCCCACTACGCACATGGTGTCGGAGTCGCTGCTATCACCCTCGTCGTTACGGCCGCTAGCATGACCGCGGACTGCACCACGATCACCCTTCCGATATGACCTCCCCTGTTTCTTGGACAACAACAAATGTTGCCCACCAACAGGATCACCAAAGCGCATTCGTACTTGCTTGTCATGCGCCTGAAAACGCCCAAACAAATCCTCGATCGTCAACGTCTTGAGGTCGATGCACTGCTCCAGTGAGGTCACGAGATGCATGAACCTTGCGGGCACAACCTGGAGAATTTTCTGGACAACCGTGAGCTCCTTCAACTCATCGCCAAGCGCACGGATGGACGCAACCATCTTGTCACACGTGTTGCGAAGGTGTCCACAGACTCGGCATCTCTAGCGCCTCAAACGCCTTGCGCAATGTCTGTAGCTTTGTCTCGCGGACTCGATCATGGACGTTGTTCATAGCTTTGATGGCGTCCCATGCCATCTTTGTCGTATCCTTGCCGGCGAGCGACGCCAGCACATCCTCCGGCACGCCCTGGTAGATGGCTAGCAGCGCGTCGCGGTCTTCCTCAAAGCTCACAGTTTTAGAGCTCACTGCCGCCCACACGCCGGCTGATTGCAGCGCCACCCGCATCTGCATCGCCCACAGTGTGTTGGTGCGGGTCAGCTGGGGGTAGTTGATGGGTCCCCGGGGCCTCACCGGCAGCACTGTTGCCACCGGAACCAACTCATTGGATTTTGCTGCCTCATCTGCCTTCTTCCCCTTCAGCGCCTCCAGCTCTGCCCGTGATACCTCTGCTTCAGCCTGTGCCGCCTTCGCCTCAGCGAGAGCCTCCTCCAAAGCCCTCTGCAGCTCATGTGCCGTCCTGGCCATCTCCGGTGATCGCCTAACCTAGGTGCTCTGATACCAATTGATAGGTGTTCCCTCTCTTTGCTATCTTCTATCTGTTCTCTCTCTAGCAACCGAGGAAAACAGGGGACTAACACTACAGAGGAGCACACCAGTTTTTAGGCAACAAATGACTTTTTTTATTAGATTTTGCAGCAACGAATGTTACACCACATAGGCAACGAATGCCTACAAGCTTGGCAACCTTTGCCTACTAAACCTTCACCACATCAACAAATGTTGGCAGACCCTCAGCAACCTATGATTGGACTCTCCTTTCTACTTACTTCCCTCCATATAGGGTGCCTCTCCTTATATAGAGGGTTCAATGTCGGTGATACAACATTCTAGAGGCTTATACTGCTTTCTACTGCTACCCTATCTTATAGCCTAAGAATTATAAATAGTACTCTAGAACATACTAGCACCTACTACTTAACTATTGCAGTATGCCTATCTACTCAGCACACAACTCATGTGCCCCAACCAGCACACAACCTATGTGTGGGTTCACACTATAGCCTGCACACAACCTATGTGTGCATTTTACACTCTGACAAGATTACATCAGACCAACATTTCGCGGGACTATGCGGGATGCCACTTGACACTCTTACTTGTAAGAATGACCCGTCGACAAACACAGCTGCCCAGCGAGTAGCTGGCTTGGGCCAGGGTGAACCTGCCACCCGCGGGGTCGTGCTCTGCACCGGTTTCGGCATCCCCGGCACATGCTTCCCCTTCTCAATATCTTTGATGTCCCGTTGTCAGATAATGCTGATGATACATGATACTGAGTATTTTTCTCTCTCGAAATATTGGCAGGAGCACTGGCAATTTTCTATAAGAAGAGAGGAAAACCGAACACCAGTTGCGGTTACATATAGTACGCTTTGCCCTTCGAGAACCAAAAAAACACCCTCAATAGATTCTGATGATACATTGCATCATACCTGACGGGTGGCAATTTCTATAAGAGAGCAATGAGCTGCTACAACTACAAGTGTCCCTGGTCCTAATAGGTGAGCTGCTTATTGGTTTCACGGAAATGACATTAGGGGAGAAAATTGAATTAAAGGTGCTTTAGGGACAGTAGGGGAGATGAGCTATGACAATTTAGACATGATGCACCCTTCTGATTATTTGCTATACTCATTTGCCTCTTCTTTATCCTTATCATTTGTTTCAGTTTCATTGGTCGTGAACTCTTAATTACTAGCTGTGCCCGGGCCGGCCCATCATTTTTTGAAACTGAAAAGAGACAGGCAAATTTGGAAAGTTGGGCTGTATGCTTGACGTGCAGCCAAAAGATATGCAACAATCATGCAGAATCATATATAACTAACCTTGTTGATTAGTACAACAAAGTTGAGTCATTAGTGGCTATAATGATCCCATTGGTACGACCACTTCCTCGTTAATTCTCATTCTATATATTTTCGGCGAAAGCACAAACTGTTTTCTAGAAAAAAGGGATGGGCCTATCTAATACTGGTTACTTTGACACTTTCTGGATATGTTCATGTCAGGCTCTGAATTATCATTGCACCTAGCACCCCAAAATACTTTTTTTCTTTTGTGAGACCTTTCTGCAACTTTCAACACATGGTTATCAAAATATACTTTCATCAGTATTAGGTACCATAAAGCATTTTGTCACATAAACATATATATATTGCAGTCTCGTGCCACAAAAGAGAAATAGCTTAATTTTGTAGGCAGCGAAAAGTTATGTTTCAATTTTAGCAATTGAGTGTATGCACTAAATGAACGACAAAACGACAACCTTAACTTCAAGGACCTCAGCGATTAAGAGGAGGATATGGCTGTCCATTTCAGATATGTACATAGGCATCTTTAATTAAATTATGATTATGAATAGAGAAGCCATAGGCCATAGGTGATGAATAAAATTTGCAAGGAACTCCCAGGGCATCTTCAGTTTTGAAATAGACCATTTCATGCGCCCATTAACTGCAAAATTATCAGTTAGCTTGCGCTTAGTTACCGGCTTTGGACATCATACAGGAGACCGCGACATTATCTGCAGGAGCAAACTGCGGCCTGCCTCTCATGTCTGCAGGGACGACAGAGTGGAGCATACCTTGGTGCAATATGTCCATGCAAAACAAGTCTGGTATGGACGATAGCAAACGGTTGGAATTCGGCTTCAGGAGCCGCAGGTCATAAGCAACCTTGAGAACTGGTGGCTTCTTTTTTGGAAAAGGGGACCATGCCCCGGCTAAGCATCGAAACGATGCAGTGATGAGATCAATAAAGTTTATGTTGTCGAATGGATACTTACAATTTTTTATCTCCTAAAGGTATATTAGCTACTCCCTCTGATCCTGTAAAAGTGTCGGTAGGAAATAGCTAGTCACGTACAACCAGCTAGTACAACTCGCGACAGTTTATTAGGATCGGAGGGAGTAGAAAATATTTGAAGAATTCACATGATTGATTTTGGACAAGCAAGTTCTAAATTGTGCTAGCCATCTAGGCGCCACATCATCAGAACTTATAGAAACCTTCAAGGAACATACACGCATGTAAGGCTTTCAAGATGCCTTCGCTTACAATTTCTGTATTTTATTCGGAAAAAAGGATCCACCTGCATCCAATGAATGGGGCATGAAAGTCAGGTCAAGAAACAAATAGCATTTGTATAAGAAATTCATCAGAGAACGACCTAACGACGTCTCAAGATTCTGAAAATACATGGCTCCATCACAGAAAGTAACTGAACTCATGGAGCCAGGAATATCTCTCATATATGCTCTGAAATACTCTTACTCTAAAATGCTGCTACATACATATGTTCCTTTCGAGACGATTAGCTCATAAGGAAAACAAAGGCTCTTAAAGATTAGTGTTCCTAATTCAATGAAATACAATCAAAATGACTTCAGAAACTACGTTTTCGCTCACCGGTTCTGAAAAATTGGTTGGATGGATGAGGAAGAACAATGACATCCACGTCGAAAAAAACAAGTTATGGAGATATTTGTGAGAGGGACTCGTGGAAGTGTGTGAGCCAGACATTCATAGAACTAGATTAACAACCTGCAAGTTGCGAATAAACTTGTCAATGTGTACCTAAAACTGTCGCGCTGCGTGCTTCAGCAGCAGTCATTCGGACAGCGCAGACAGAGGCCGGACGGATTGGATTATGTATGCATCCAGTCAGAAGAGTGAACGGGCAACAGCAATATAGTAGCCGCCAAGTTGCCGCTGCTGATGTCTAACGTATCCGATTCGATCTTCGTAGAGAGAAAATTATCACAGCCTTCGTACGTACCAACAACTTCTACCTGTACATACATATACTAGCGACTAAATACATACTCCGTACTAGGGACTAGCTAAGAGATTTGGCGCCTAGCTCGTCCGAATTTTATTTCGTTGGTTCCACAGTAATCGGTCTGCGATCGACGAAGACTTCCAATCATGCTGCAACAAAACGGTGGGCGCTAAGATAACGGATTCGATCACGGTCACCGGAGCAACTTGTTACCACTACATCAGAATTTGATTAGGACGGCATTGTAATCTCTGAAATTGGTCACACTCGCAGGTACAGTGTAGTAATTGATGTTTAAACCTCATGGCAGAGCTCAACTGTGCTTTTCTTTAATCTTGATGCGGGAGCATTACCATCATTACTCATTCATTGGTGTAAGAGGTAAGCGAGCACCAAAATAAGCACCTCAGCCTGCACCCAAGGCTTTGCTGACAAAAGGAACTCTGAGAGTGACTGCAGTTACCATGGGAGGAGCAAAGTTCTCTTTTACAAAGAGTTCTTATTTGATTCAAACGTCACATGCATCAAGATGATACAACTGTAAAAAGTTCGCACACATCCTCTCAGGATGCACAAAAATCCTTGCAAAACCACTGGTAAATTCGTTCTAGTAGAGGGCGACGAGACCGTTTCATGCTTCATCCTTGCCTTTGCTTCCCGAACCTTCCAGGCTCCTACTCCTACCTACCGGCTCTGCCCGCTGATTCTGTCGTATGAATCCATCATAATATCTTTGTACAGTATATATGTTTCTTCCGACCGATCATCTAAACTTGTTTATGCTCGTCGTGGGACAGATTGCGAATACTCCATTGCTCAGGAGGTCAATGTCAATCGTCAAGTGGCATCAGCAGCTCAACATGTATTTTCCGCCATTGTTTTTGGAGCCACTTGTGTTCCGTCGTCAGATGCGTCTGCAATCGATCGGATGCTAGAATACACGCAACACATACAGTACTTACTAAACTGATCATCGCTAGCTTTCACATGATGTAGACAAATGTTAATTTACAGGGTGATGGTCAAGTTGCGTTGATCGTTTCATTCCCCTTTGGTCAGGGACGTCGACGCCGCCGGTGATCCTTGATAGGGCCCGTGGTAAAGACGACAAGTCCAGTTAGTTAGTTAATAACGGTCGGAAGAGAGATTATTGCCGGCTTGGAGAGAGCACCGAACGCCTGAGCTTGCAGTGGCTGTCGATCTGTGGTTTGCTCTGGAATGTTACGGACCGGTTGGACATGCGTGCAGTTTATTACTAGTAGAAGATTAGATCATAAAGTACTGCGCTTGAGCTATATAACTGCATATGTGGCGGGGGCTACCTTTGCAGAAGATCATTAGCTGGTGGTGATAGGAAGGCCAGATCGCCGGGTTTGATCAATCCCTCGCTAATCATGCTAGTAAATTATACCTTGGCGTTGTCGTTTTCACACAGAATACGCAACTAAAGAACTGCGAGAGGCAATCCGACATGCATGTTATTCCATATAGTTCGTATGTTAGATAACAACAACTGATCGACAGGTTTTGTTGGCGCAAGGGCATCTCTAGCTGATTCGATAAAATTTAATTCCTTATATGCCTCGTTATACTTAAATTCTTATAATTCGAGGAGCTAAAGGGTGATTGTTTTTACCTGATTCACTGCTTATAAATTTTTTTGTCAATCTTTTAGCCATTTTCACATACATTTCAAACAACTGCACGGTATTCATCAGTTATCCGAATAATTCAAATTCAAAATATGACACAAATAAATAACAGACATACATATAGTTCATTCATTAGAATAATTCAAATTAAAAATTCATAAAGTTTATCCAAAGCAACATAGTCGATCAAGTTTTATCAACAATCACCACAACATAGCAATCAAATCAACAACAAGTTAAGCACCACCACCACCCCCACGGACACCACCATAGCTTATAGCAACGGTGGAAAGTGAAGATTTTGTTCTCGTTGCATGGTAGACTTGCTCAACACAACTCGCCCATCGGTTGCATTGATGTTGGTGTAAGTGAAGTTTGAGTGCGGCTCGATGGGAGGACACGATGGTCAATAGTAGTTCATCACCCAACTCCAAAACGAATCCCTTGATTCATCCGTGCCAACCGAGATATCAAGCGACACCTTCCGAAAAGCATGGCACAACCCAATATCGTCCTCTTCGCAATAGGGTGGTCCCCTTGATCTCTTGTTGCTCACCACCACCTCCACGGGGTAATCTATCTTCTCCAAAGCTTGGCTCGTGGATTTGATCAACTCTACGGGATCATCCATCTACTCTACAATTTGTCTATTGGCCATCTCTTCCAATTCAAACATGAATCGACCCACATTCATCTCCTCCTTTTCCGCCATTTGTGTCACCAAGTTCTCTAATTTAGACATGATGCTAGCCACATCCAAACAACAAGTTCGTAACCCTACGGTCGCAATCAATCACTGAAACGAAAAGGAGAAATAATTACCTCATAGGCATTTCATCGAGCACATGGCCACCATGGTCCTCGGCGACGGCTGCGGCGGCAGATGAACGCGCCAAAAAAGGGGTATGAGCTGTCAGTGTCGAGGCCGCCCTCTTTGTTTTCGCCTCCTCCTCGGGGAGCGGCATCATGGACTCCGTCAGCTCTGGCCCCGGCCGGAGCTATGGTTGGGCGATCTGTCGTCACCGGGGACGCCACCTTCTTCTTTGCCTCCTCATCGACGAGCTCCGCCTCAGCGAGCGCCTTCCGCTTCCATTCTCGCCGGAATTAGGGGAGTCGGTGGAGGCGGCCGCGATATTGGGCACTCGTAGCGGGAAGTTGTGGTGGTTCAGATGGGAGAGGAGGGGGCCAAAAAATTCTCCAGAGACGGATTGTCAAGTATATCTGAGAGAGTTGTCTCTTTTTCTTTTTACTTCTCTAAATATTTTAAGAAATTGGCTAGATGATGTTTAGAGGAGTAAAACGAAATTTTTACTCATCTAACCGTTTTTTGGGGGTCGGCTAGATATACCCTAACTCATAGTATTTTTTTGTGAAGTGAATATATTAATATCCAGACATAACTAGACACAAAGGATGTACATAGCTAAAAAGAGAAAAACGAAAGAGAAAAAGACCCGCCACAATGATCAACGACTCACAGCAGTATCCAAACTACCACCAAGGACAACACCCAGACTGCATGACAAGTTCTCCAAAAGTGATGCCTTCAGGAAGAAAACAGCGCACAAGCGCCGTCGTCGAACGATCCAAACAGGTGATGGGTTTTCACCCCAGAGAGAGTGTGAGTTCACTAAACAATGTGTTCAACAAGAAAGCGGCAACAATCCGTAATTGCGAGGAACAACCCATAAAGGTTACACCTAAGTTTTTTTAAAACCGGGCAAGAGGCTTGACTTTTCATTAATATAGAAGAAGTGAATTGGCCAGTTTATAAGGAAAACTGGCCGAAAACCGGATACAACAACACAACGCACCACGCCGGCCCCGAGGCCACGCACCACACACAAGTCGGCGGCCTAAACCGCCCAATCGACCAAGGCCGACACCCCTCAATGCAACAGCGGAGGCCCTCAACGCAACAGCGGAGGCGATACCCAGAGCCGCCGCTCCGACATCCACGCTGGCCACGGGCCACGCTCCACAAAGGTCGACGACGAAACTGCCCAAGCAGGAAAGGCCGACACCCACACACCTCAACGCGACGCAGCGGAAGCGAGATCGGAGCCGCCGCTCCGACATCCACGCCGGCCCCAGGGCCACGCACCACCTAGCCGAAGACGATAAGATCGTCGCCGCCGACCACCAAATATCCACGAGTCCCTCTGGCCGGCGAAACATCCAAGACGAGGCCCCAAGGGGAATACGACGCCGAAGCGCCGCCCTCGCCCGATCCACGGAGGATCTAGGGTTTCCCCCGGAAGTTGCCGGGCGGAGGCCCTAAACATCGAGACTCGGTACTCTACGCGTATATATTACCTACCAATATACATGTAGTGACGCGTCTCTCGTATCGTCCATCGACTGTGAGAGGAAACACCGTCTCAACTCTCACGTCCTTACAGATTACAGTAGTGATTGCCTAAGTTCTGGTGTTTCAAACACTGGAGCGATTCACGAAAAAAATAAGGGCTAGCAGCGGCTGCACGGAAAGTACAGCCTAGCGCGGCGGCGTTTTCTGTCTTTTTTTTTTTAGCATCATCCCTACTTTATTCAACTAATGTCTGCATATTACAAACTCCATCTGGAGGATCTAGGAACCACACATGTCTACCTAAATCTAGGAAAGTGGAACTCCTAGCTAGATTATGTGCGTCAATATTTGAACATCTTCCTTCATGTATGAAATCCACCTCCTGGAAGCCTGTCGCTCTTGCTTTGAGTTCCTGAATGATATGGCCATATGGACCCATTCCTTCTCCCTTGATGCTTCTGATCACATTCAAGCAATCAGTCGCTACTTTGAATTTCTGCAGGAGTAGGTCAGCTGCCACTGCCATTCCCTCTCTGCATGCCAAGGATTCCAACATCTCAGGGTCATTCATGCCCTCCAAAACCACGGACGAAGCACCGAGAAACAAGCCATCGGCTCGCCGTACAACTGCCGCGACCGCTGCCTTCTGTGTGTTCTTCGAAATCGCAGCGTCCACATTGACCTTAACAAAGCCAGCCGGGGGCGGAATCCAGCGCGGCGTGGGCGCGGTCCAGTCTGGGGACGAACTTGAGCGGCCACTGTTTGCTGCAGGTCAGCAATGAAGTTTTCCACGAAAAGATGAGTAGATAGCGGATTCTGATAAAAATCTTCGTGGATGATCTTCCTCCGGGCATGCCAAAGAGCCCATAAAGTAGTAGCGACCCTAGCCATCCCGTCATGCGGCAGCGCAGCTACAGCTGACGCCAGCCAAGCTCTTGCATGAGGTTCTTGCTGGTTTAGAACAAAATCGTTGATCTCCTCAGGTGCTAGAGCCCAAACACTTCGTGCCATGTGATACTCAATCAGTGAATGTCGCCATGAGTCGGGTGCTCCACATACGATGCACTCACTGTGCTCCGCAATGTGTCGGTGATGCAGCACATCAGCCGTGGGTAGAGACTGTCGAGCAAGCCTCCACAAAAATACACGGACCTTCGATGGGACTGAAACTTTCCACAACGTTCTCCAACTCTTCTCCTCCCCTCTCGAATTTGACGTTGCTGTGTTGCCCTCCAACCATGTTGTTCGTGTTTCTTTTGTATGAACAAGCATGCGATAAGCCGATCGGACCGAAAATATGCCCTTCCGATCGTAGTGCCAAGCCCAAAAATCCTCTTGTCGACGAGTGCTTAGGGGAATGTTCATGATTATATCCGCATCCATTGGTAAGAAGGTGGTCTTTACCTTGTCAACATTCCACATCGCAGTCTGAGGTTCAATCAGCTCGCTCACCTGCATTGGCGGATCAGCCAAGATGCAGCACACCGGACATAGCGTCCCGTTCCTAGGTAGCCAATTCGTATTCCATATGTTTGTTCCTTCACCGGTACCAATACGTTTAATCAGCCCCTGCTTGAGCACTTCTCTCCCTCCATAATTGATCTCCATATGCGCGAGGGTGTCGTGCCCAATTCTGCCTCCAGGAAGTCTCCATTTGGAAAATACACGGCTTTGAGGAGCCGTGCACTCAACGAACATGGGTCCTGTAAAATCTGCCACGCCTGCCGAGCCAAGAGGGCTAGATTGAAGAGCTCAATGTCGCGAAACCCCATTCCTCCCTGATGTTTTGGTTTCGTCATTGCCTCCCACGACACCCAGCATGTGCGTCTTTTTCCTTCCTTGCTTCCCCACCAAAAGCTACGCGGCAGCGAATTTAGATGATGGCACAACCCTCTCGGTAGCTTGAAGCAAGACATAGAAAAGGTAGGTACTGCTTGCGCAACGGCTTTAATCAGCACCTCCTTACCCGCTGCTGAAAGTAGCATCTCCATCCATCCCTGGATTTTCTGCCACACACGATCCTTCAAATATTTGAAGGCACCGTTAACAGACATACCAACATCAGATGGCAGACCAAGATATTTCTCACTCAGAGAAATATTGTGTACCCCCAAAATATCCATATTAACCTGCTGACCGGACGCTCGGCAATACCGCTGCAAGATAGTTGTCACCTCCTGTGCACTCTCCCTATCCGCCCTGAAGAACAACAGGCTGTCATCCGCGAAGAGCAAGTGGCTTACCATCGGAGCTGATGGCGCCACCATTATCCCACTTAAATTCGATGACTGGATTCTTGATTTTATGAGGCACGAAAGGCCCTCTGCTGCCAGCAGGAAAAGATAGGAGGAGATAGGATCCCCTTGACGAATCCCCCTCGAAGGTTTAAAACTCTCAAGGTGTTCACCATTAAAAAGCACCGAGAATGAGACGGTCGTTACTAACCGCATCACCATCTCTACCCACAGCCGGTGAAAGCCCAGCCGTGTCATGATACCACGAAGATAAGCCCACTCGACCCTATCGTACGCTTTCTTCATGTCTAACTTCAGAGCACAACACCTCAAATTTCTTGCCCGCTTCTTCTTCATAAAGTGCAAACACTCAAAGGCAGAAATAATACTATCTGTGATCAGCCGTCCTGGAACAAAAGCTGATTGTTCCTCCGAAATAATATCTGGCAAAATTACCTTGAGTCTGTTAGCTACCACCTTGGATGCAATTTTATATAGCACGTTGCACAGACTTATGGGTCGAAATTGTCCCAGCTCTTCTGGGCTTGCTACCTTCGGAAAAAAATAAGGGCTAGCAGCGGCTGCACGGAAAGTACAGCCTAGCGCGGCGGCGTTTTCTGTCAGGCATCATGACATGGACGTATAGCCAGCCCAACTCACCGGTAGTTGAGCTCACCCAGTTGGCAAGAAAATTAACCAACGCTTGGGCGAGCTGCTGGCAGCGCCGTCCCGGTTGGGCCACGGCCACAGTTCCGCGGTGCAGATCATGGGCTCGCCGCGCAACGTAGGAGCCGCTGAGAGCCTGGTGACATATAAATTCGCAAATCCTAATTGCCGCCTGCTGCGGGGCGCGGGGAAATCCTATATGCCGCTATAAGCGGCGACATTTGGTTGTGCCGCACATCCCCTGGAAGTTTAGACCAGGCCCATCTATAGCGCTCGCCATCTTTTGTTTTGTCTGGACCGGTTTTCTGCTTTCTGTTTCTTTTCTCTCACTTATTTCCCTATTTATGTTTCTTTCATACTAAAAATTATTCATCTAGTTTGCAAAACTGTTCAAGAGGTTTAAAAAAATTGTGTATGGATGTAAAAATAGGTTAATGGTGTCAAAAAAATATTCACGAGGTTTAAAATATTTATTCATGGATTAATAAATTGCGTTAATATATTCTACAAAAATGTTCACACAGTTTAAAAGTTATTCAGGGATTTTAGAAATAGGTTAACCGAATAAAAAAAGTTCACGAGGTTTTAAAAAATGGTTCATGGATTCCAAAATTAGGTTAGTGGATTTTAAAAAAATGTACAAGAGGTTCAAAAAATAGGTTCACTCAAAATTGCTCATGGTGTTTTCAAAAAATGTTCAAGTGATTAATAATTATTCATGTGTTCCTTCTGAAAATGTCACGTGTTTCAAAAATAGTCATGGTTTTGAAATAAATAGTTCATCTATTCGAGAAAATATTTACATGTTCAAAAAATGTTCACGGTACAAAGTGAAGTATTTATTTTCATGTTCACGGTACAATAGTCATCCTTTTTTTATTTTCTTGTCTTTATTTTTTTTCATTTCCCCTTCTCTATTTTACAATGCACAGTTTAGGGAGAAAATTCATATTTTAAAAAATATTATTCATGGGCTAAAACAAATGTTCACGAGGTTTTGGAAAAATGCTAACGGAGTTAAAACATACATGTTAAAAATGTATTTTCATGAATTAAAAAATAGTTCACCCATTTCAAATCAATATTCACCGAGTTTAAAAATATTCATGGTTTGAAAAATAAATTACATTCATAGATTTAAAACATGTTGAAGGTTCAAAAAATATTCACGCTAGTTTATAAATTGTTCACGGGTTCAAAATGTGTTCTCAGGTTCAGTAAATGTTTACACTTTCAAAAAATATTCAAAGCTTGACATACGTGATATTTCTATGTAAACAAAATTGTCCGATGACATAAACGCGGAAGCTAATGAACCTGAGGTGTAGGTGCAGCATTTTCTTCCTTTCTTCCTTGTTCTTTTAGACCATTTACTCGCTAGATGGAAAACAAATCTTGATCAAAGCCTTGTAGGGCTTGTTTGAGTCATAGGATCTAAAAACACGGCAATAGAAAACCGTAGTACTAGAATGCATGCACATTGAATTCTACGAGAACTGAAAACACAGTAATGGTATTACATGTTTGGTAGGGTTGTAAGAAAATGCATAAATTTTTCTTAAAAATTGAATGTGTAATAAGGTTGCCACGGACGAAAAAAAACTCATGAATTTGCGCCAAAATGCACTTTTTTCTATAAACTACGTATAAAATAGACCATAGAAAATTTTCTAAGAAATAGATCACAAAAATTGTGTAGGGGATGAAAGCCACTATTCGCATGGGTACATACGCACACTTATGTTGACCGACTCATACACACAACGGAAAACAAAAATACTCAAGGGGACAGGGGATGCCAACATTACAGTTGATAGTATTATTCAAAAGTATTTTGAATTTTTTTCAAGTTTTATCCCTGCTGCTATGATTATTTTTAATAGTCAACGGAAAAGTTAACCCTAAAAATGATGACCATAAAACTCTTTTTTTAATTCTAAAACCGGTTTTGTACACCAAAAATCCGTTCTCTATTCGGAAAACAAGCTAAAATAGGTATGTTCGGCTTACATCCCCGTAGAATGACATAGTGTACCACCATGACTAGTAAATTGCTTCTCAATTATGTAGAGCTACATTGAGCCAAACAAACCCGTAGAATAATGGGTATGTGTGGTTCCCTCTAAGAAAAAGCTCGGGCTATCTGCTCGTTGCCGAACCGGTTGCCCACCTGTAGTCCTTTCAATCCAGAGTATGTACGACGTTTGCGCCATTAATTGACTTCTCGGAAAAAAATCTACGTCTTGTTTTGAGAAACGGAGATAGTACATGATATTGTCACATGTCACTGAAATGAGTCGATGTGATCCACGCAGGTGTTGTAAACGATAGCAAAGAAACGACGAAGAGCGGAATGATCAAACCAATGGGGACACGAGATTTTAACGTGGAAAACCCCTCCAACAATGGAGGAGAAAAAACCACGGGCGCCAGCCAGCAATACTTCACTATATCGGGTGAGGTTACAAACGCCGTGGGTTTACAATGTGTGGCTTACCCCAAAACGGCGGCTTACAAGAGGAATAAATAGAACATCAAACCCTAGGTCGGCTGCAGTCCAACCCGGAATCAATCCCACCTCGGCGGTACTACCGCTTACCCAGCGGTAGTACCGCTGGGTGGGCTGGTTCGCTCTTCCCACCTCAGCGGTACCGGCGGCGGTACCAGTCGGTACCGGACAAGCGTCAGACGGCCATTCTGGCGGTAGCGGCGGCGGTAGCGGTGGCGGTAGCTCTCAGCGGTAGTACCGCTTAACCCAGCGGTACTACCGCTGGAATTTGGAACACCAAAAATAACACTCCACCTTGAGACAAATTCCATCTTGTAGCATGAGAACCTTCACCCTGAAAACAACAAAGAAAACACCTTCGGCGCCAAATAGCCTCTTGGGCTAGACAGTGATACCAACTAAGCCCGAGCAAAGCTCGAACTTAGTAACAGGAACTGGCTTTGTCATCATATCAGCAGGATTATCATGAGTACTTATCTTGCATACCTTCAGTTTACCTTTTGCAACAACATCACGCACATAATGGTATTTGACGTCAATGTGCTTTGTTCTCTCATGGAACATCTGATCCTTGGTAAGGTAAATAGCACTCTGACTATCACAAAACAGGTTAATGCAAGTATCATCTCCACAAAGCTCAGCAAACAAACCTTTCAGCCAAACCGATTCTTTACATGCTTCAGCAATAGCCATGTACTCTGCTTCAGTGGTAGACTGGGCAACAACAGATTGTAACGTTGCCCTCCAACTCACGGCACAACCACCAAGCGTGAACACATAACCTGTGAGGGATCTCCTCTTATCCAAATCGGCAGCAAAATCTGAATCCACATAGCCTACGAGTCCCTCATCAGTCTTGCCGAACTTGAGGCAAGCATTGGATGTGCCACGAAGGTACCTGAAAATCCACTGAACAGCCTTCCAATGTTCTTTACCAGGATTAGCCATATATCTACTAACCAAACTCATAGCATATGATAAATCTGGACGTGAGCAAACCATGGCATACATTAAAGAACCAACAGCACTAGAATATGGAACTCTAGACATGTACTCAAAATCCTCATCCGTACTAGGACATTGTTCAGCTGACAATTTAAAGTGAGGAGCAATAGGAGTACTAACAGACTTTGCATCATGCATGTTAAAACGATGAAGAACTTTCTTAATGTAATTTTGCTGACTAAGAAACAACAAACCAGAATTTCTGTCACGGGTAATCTCCATACCTAGAATTTTCTTAGCAGCACCAAGATCCTTCATCTCAAACTCGCTACTCAACTGTGACTTGAGAGCAGCGATATCTTTCTTGCTCTTGGCAGCAATCAACATATCATCAACATATAATAACAGGTATATAGGTGATCCATTAACAAACTTAATGTACACACAGCTATCAAATTCAGACCTCTTAAAGCCATGTGACAACATAAAAGAATCAAACCTTTTATACCACTGACGAGGAGATTGTTTCAAACCGTATAAGGACCTTTTCAACTTACACACAAGATCCTCCTTACCAGGCACTATGAACCCTTCTGGCTGGTCCATGTATATCTCCTCCTCCAACTCTCCATGCAGAAACGCAGTCTTTACATCTAACTGCTCAAGCTCAAGATCACGCATAGCAACAATACCAAAGAATGTACGAATTGAACTATGCTTAACAACTGGAGAGAAAACATCATTATAATCAACACCTGGAATTTGACTGAAGCCTTTTGCAACTAACCTTGCCTTAAACCTCGGAGGCTCGCTAGGAGATAAACCCTCCTTTCTCTTGAAGATCCACTTACAGCGGACTGCCTTCTTTTTCTTAGGCAAGCGCACAACTTCCCATGTGCCATTCTTATCGAGTGACTGCATTTCTTCTTGCATAGCAGCAAGCCACTTCTCGCGGTCACCGGAACCAATAGCTTCAGTATAGGTGGACGGCTCATGTCCGTGCTCCACCTGTTCTGCACAACTCAGAGCATAATCAACAATGTTACACTCTTCAATTAAACGTGGTCGAGGACCACAATTCCTCCTGTTCCTACGAGCAGCAATAGACTGTTGTGGCTGCAAAACAGGGGGTGAGTTCTGAACATTATTATTATCAGAATCAGAAGAACAGAATCATCAGAACCAGCAGAATCAGGATCAGAATCATCTGAAGTAGCAGCACCATCATTGTCAACAGTGACATTTTTTTTCAACAGAGTGCTCCACCTCGACACGAACCTGCTCCTCAGAAAAATCTGGCAAAACATCTGAGGACAACTTATCAAAGTACATAACAGATTCATTGAAAACAACACTCCTGCTCATAAAAGCCTTTAGTTTCGGGATTCCACAACTTGTATCCTTTTACACCCGAACCATAACCAATGAACACACACTTAATAGCTCTCGGCTCTAACTTTCCATTATCAACATGAGCATAAGCAGTGCAGCCGAAAACTTTAAGTTGTGAATAATCAGCAGGAGTACTGACCATACCTCAATGGGAGTTTTCTTGTCGAGGGGAATAGATGGTGACCTGTTTATCAAGTAGCAGGCGGTGGCAGCCGCCTCAGCCCAAAAACGCTTACTCATGCGAGCGTTGGAGATCATGCAGCGAGCCTTGGAGATGATGGTCCTGTTCATCCGCTCCGCTACACCATTCTGCTGAGGCGTGTACGGGATGGTGAGGTGCCTGACAATGCCTTCTTTCCTGCAATAATCATTAAAGGCATTCGAACAAAATTCGCCACCATTGTCAGTACGAAGTAATTTCACCTTCCTTTCTGTTTGCCTTTCAATCATAGCTTTCCACTCTTTAAAAGCAGCAAACGTATCATCCTTATTTTTCATGAAATAAGGCCAAACTCTTCTAGAGTAATCATCAATAATGGTAAGCATATAACGAGCACCACCATAAGAGGGCTTACGAGATGGCCCCCAAACATCAGCATGTACATAATCAAGTGTACCTTTGGTGGTGTGAACAGAAGCATTAAACTTAACTCTTGTGTGCTTACCGAAAATGCAGTGTTCACAGAACTGCATCTTACCCAAACTGCATCCTTGCAGCAAGTCTCTCTTGATCAATTCTGCCATACCAAGTTCACTCATATGTCCAAGACGCTTATGCCAAAGGTTAGTTTTACTAGCGTCATCATGAGAAACAGCAGCAACAGTACCAGATAACGTGCTACCTCTAAGAACATATAACTTAGCAGAATTCATATCACCAACCATAACTATGAGAGAACCTTTTGATACCTTTAGGAGTTTATTTCCCCGTACTTGTACCCGTCACAGTCAAGGGTACTGAGCGAGATCAAATTTCTTGCCATGGTTGGTATGTGTTTCACTCCCGTCAACGTGCGTGTCATACCGTCATGTGTCTTGACCTGAACGGAACCAACACCAACAATGTTGCATTGCTGGTCGTTCCCCACACGCACGAAATCTCCAGTCTGCACTAACTCATAAGAACTGAACCAATCTTTGTTACAGCAAATA
Source organism: Poa pratensis (assembly GCA_947311845.1). Lineage (NCBI taxonomy): Eukaryota > Viridiplantae > Streptophyta > Magnoliopsida > Poales > Poaceae > Poa > Poa pratensis. The sequence goes on from CAMZMU010000073.1 coordinate 22,594,124, forward strand.
TGAAAAGAACATGCAGTATCTAGAATCCATTCATCCTGACGAGAAACACATGCAGCTAAAACAGCTAGGCATCGCCATCAGAACTACCATCAACAACAAGCCTCACCGGTATTATTACCTTCATTATTTTTCGGTTGGTAAGTACCTTTTCTTTTCTCCTTGTTCTGCAACTTCCAACAATCATCAATGACATGATTAGATTTCTTACAATACCTGCAGAACTTGTCTCGTCCTTTGGACTTTGAGCGACTTCTGTCACCCTTGCTCTTATCTCTGTTGTTGTTGTGGTAGTGGTTATCTCGCTGCTCAGGCCTCCCTCGGACCTGCAAAGCATCGCCCTTGGAGGACGACGACTCTCTTTCTGTACCATACCTTTCATCTTTTCCCTGGCAAGCAGGGCCTCATATACTTCGCAGTGGTTAGTTCATCACGGCTTAACAGTATGGTATCACGAAAATTTGCAAAGGAATTTGGCAGCGAGCATAGAAGTAAAAGTGCTAGATCTTCATCATCGTACTTTACCTCCATCGACACTAGGTCAGAAACGATCTCCTTAAAGATCGATAAGTGATTCATTACCGAACCACCTTCTTGCAACTTGTGCGTGAACAACTTCATCTTCACATGCATCTTGCTGGTGAGATCTTTGGACATGCAGATCGACTCCAGCTTAGCCCACAGTGCCGCTGCGGTTTTCTCCTGGAGTACTTCTTGCAGAATATCATTAGATAGATGAAGTTGAATAAGCGATAAAGCCTTACGGTCTTTCCGCTTCTCATCGGTCCATGCCGCCGCATCCTTGTCGCCGAATTTCTCCAGCGCCTCGTCAAGATCATTGGACTGTGCGAGGATCGCACGCATCTTGACCTGCCACAACGAAAATCTCGTCTTGTAGTCCAGCGCCGGTAGATCGAACTTCATCGATGCCATCCAAAACCCTAATCTGAAAACAGATCTGAAACAGGGCTCTGATACCACTTGTTGTAAACGATAGCAAAGAAACGACGAAGAGCGGAACGATCAAACCAATGGGGACACGAGATTTTAACGTGGAAAACCCTCCAACAATGGAGGAGAAAAAACCACGGGCGCCAGCCAGCAATACTTCACTATATCGGGTGAGGTTACAAACGCCGTGGGTTTACAATGTGTGGCTTACCCCAAAACGGCGGCTTACAAGAGGAATAAATAGAACATCAAACCCTAGGTCGGCTGCAGTCCAACCCGGAATCAATCCCACCTCGGCGGTACTACCGCTATACCCAGCGGTAGTACCGCTGGGGTGGGCTGGTTCGGCTCTTCCCACCTCAACGGTACCGCGGCGGTACCGCCAGCGGTACCAATCGGTACCGGACAAGCGCTTCAGATGTCAATTCTGGCGTAGCGATGGCGGTAGCTCTCTAGCGGTAGTATCGCTTAACCCAGCAGTACTACCGCTGGAATTTGGATCACCAGAAAATAACAGCAGCTATTCCGTTCGAAGGAAAAATGATTTCCACGAGCATGTAATCGAGACATCGCAGTAGCTGCGAAGTTGAAGAAATATCACGATTTTTGCCGGTCTAACCCATAATGGTTTTACTCCGTAGTATATAGCTTGTCAGTAGACATGGTACAAAAGAATATCCAAACGTATATGTGGAGCCCTCGGGACACACGTACCTCGAATATTCTTCGCACACCGCGGGCAACAGCAACAGCGCCATTAACGTCCACTGCTGGAGATGGTCTTAATTTACACGCAACGCAACGTGCATTGACGTATACGACGGAAACGGCTCTTCATATCGATCGATCGATCATATACACGAGAACGGGACTGCACTGCATGAAAATTACCTGTCTGAGCTGTGAACGAATTCGGAAAACCTTGCAACCTGTCTGAGCTGTTGACATCCAACCTGTCCAAGAAGATGCCGACGCGACGGACAATTCACGCGCCGGGCTTGATTACATGGATGTGGACAGTGGTGTCAATAATGCTCGACCGCACAGCTCGGACACATGGTGGGCCAAACGTGATTGGCGTACAAACATTGCACATTTGCACCCGAAGCTGATTGGCGCGTGCGTCACATAGTTTATGTTGGATTCTCAAACTTGAACCGTATTCATATCATATCAATGTCCCCTTACTCCACTCTTTTTTGCGAGGAAGAGGACGACTACAAAGATGCAGCGATCTTACAGAAAAGCCCAGAAACGAAAGAAATTACACAAAGCACCTTCTGGACTCCGACCTCGCCTGCATCCATGGCGAGAGAGAGACGCGCCGCTGCCACTGGCCGCATACACTCCAAGGATTGACGAACCAGCTCCCTGGCAACCGGAAGTCTCCACTCACCGCCCCCGAAGGGTAACGCCGTGGATCTTCAGCTCCGCCGCGCAGCATCCCGTCGTCGTCTTCCGAACCATCAACATCCAGATCCGCCACCGCACGGAATCTGGCCGGGAGAAGCCACGCAGCACGAATCCACCGATTCGCGAGCGTGGAGGATGCAGGTGCACCACCGCGGAGCTCCACCGAGCACCGCCATCGAGGGAGACGCACACCTGCAACAGAAAAACACGCCGGCGCCCAGAGCTCCTCCACACCGCCGCCAGCGCCAAACCCAGCAAACCCTACCATATATACACCCGTGAGACGTGGATCCCCCGCCCCCTCGCCGCCGAAGCGGCCGGCGGGGGGCGAGAGATCCGGCGAATCAACGAGGAAGAGGTGGATCGGACGGGTGGATCTAAAAATCACCTCTCCTGCTACAGTGGAGGGAGAGAGGAGATGTCCTTGGTCGTAACAGGGTTCCCCTTACTCTACTCGTCGATCGTGAATTCGTGATCCATGCGACAAACAAAAAAATGTATATCCATCCAGCTAGGCATGAGTGATTCAGTCATCAACGCCCACGAGGCAAGTTGCACGAACCACTCCACAACCTCCCCAATAATATGTCAAGGTGGCAACGGGGACGGGGATGGCCGGGGATAGCTCCACCGTCCCCGCCCCGATCCCCGCCAGTCCTCGTCCCCGTTAGTCCCCGCGGAGCTATCGGGGGCGAAACGACCCCCGTCCCCGTCATTGCCGGGTACCCGACACCCATCGGGTCTCCATGGGGACCTCGACGCCGGCGAGCTAGGCCATGGCGGCGACCAGAGCCGAGAAGAGGAAGGGCTGGAGGGGTGCAGAGGAGGTCGCCGGTGGCTCAGGCGGGAAAGAAGGAAGGAGGTGAGGAACAAGGAGGCGAAGCTGGTTGCTCGCCGGCGAGGTACACGGCGGCGCTCGAGGGACTGGGTTGCTGGGAGAGTGGGAGTTGACAGAGAGGGGGAGAGAGAGAGAGAGAGAGAGAGAGAGAGAGAGAGAGAGAGAGAGAGAGAGAGAGAGAGAGAGAGAGAGAGAGCAGCCCGTAGAGAAGGGAAGCGAGCGATAGTGCGAGACGAGAGGGAACAAGGGAGGCGGCGGCGGCGCATAAAGCGCTGGGTAGGCGTTGTGTTGGGGATCGTTCGAGTCCTGTAGGAGCGTGGCTGCGTGTTGCTAGGTTTAGATCGGGTGGGCCGGTGTGATGGGCCTTGAGTAGAGCGTATTCAGATTAAAATATATACTCATGTCCCACATGTCAGTATTTAGCGGGTATCCATGGAGCCTCCACGGGGCGATTTTGCCCCCATACCCGCCCCGTTAAGCTATTGGGTACCCGCCAGCCTATCCCCGTGGAGGCAATTTGCCCCCGTCCCCGGTTCTTAGCGGGTATATATCCGCGGGTACCCGCCCCACGGGGAAAACTGCCATCTTGAATAATATGCGCTTGCACGATCGTGTTATATTGCCTGCTGTAGATAACACGAAAACAAAAAAACGAAGATTATCTTGGCGTCCTCTCAAGCCATACAAGTAGCAATAAGAAGAAAAAAACCCAGAAAGCTTCCAAACAGAAGAAGGCAGGCCACGCGCCCATTGGGCAGAGGCAGCGACATCCTGTCGATTCGATCGCCATCATCTCTCCTTTCCTCTCCACGGCCACCTTTTTAGTTTCTGAAAATTATCTCCTTCCTTCCGAATATGCTTGCAAGGCACCTAATAACAAACGTAACCAGTAACTTGTCCCGGCGTCTCTCTAAGCGCCATTTGCGTACGTGCCACAATTATATACCTGGCACTGGCAGCACCGTCGGTCACTTTCCTCCCTGCGCCATAACCCCACTGCTGTGCGTGCTGCCGTCCCAGTCCGGCCATGGCGACGACGAGGAGCCGCGCTTCCATGGTCGCGGTGCTCGCGCTCCTGGCCGTGGCCACGCTCCGGTGCGCGCCGGCCGCCGCGGAGCTGGAACGGCTGGAGCACCCGGCCAAGAACGACGGCTCGCTCAGCCTGCTCGTCGTCGGGGACTGGGGCCGGAAGGGCGCCTACAACCAGACCATGGTCGCCGAGCAGGTACGTACACACCATCGATCATCATCCTTCGCCTCTCGATTCGCCGCTAGGGTCGTGATCTGAGCTCGAAACCGTGCATGGAATGGAGGGAGGATTCTGATTGGATGGGGAAGGGAATGAAACCGCTTGGTGGTTGGTTCCCATCGCCACTTGGCATACTCTTTCTGGTACCGTTTACTACAGTATATTAGAAAAGGCCGCCCTTGTTCTTGTTCCGCCGGGATGGCTTGATCCTCATCTCCCGTCCTCTTTGTGTGCGCCTCCACATGGATCAGAAGAGTAGAACCAGAACCTCCACAACTTATGACGATAAACTGGCGCTGAGCTATGGTGGGTTTCTTTTTAATGTAGATGGGGAAAGTTGGTGAGCAGCTGGACATCGACTTCGTGGTCTCCACGGGGGACAACTTCTACGACGACGGGCTCAAGGGCGTCCATGACCAGCAGTTCGAAGAATCCTTCACCCAGATCTACACCGCCAAGAGCTTGCAGAAGCCGTGGTATCTCGGTAAGTTTCTCTCGTGTTGTTCTTCTTATCATTGTTCTTTTGGCTGTCTATGAGTGTGTAGTAAGGCTTAATTGGACTTGATTTCTTTTCTCAGTCCTGGGAAATCACGACTACAGGGGTGATGCTGTAGCACAGCTTAGCCCAGTCTTGCAAAAGATCGACAGCCGGTTTATTTGCAAGAGATCATTCATCGTTAATGCAGGTACATAGTCCTATTTTGTTCGTAATGAGGCAGGAGTATACATTTTGTTTGTTCCATCGATCTATCCATCCATCCAGAAAGATGAAATACTAACCATCACGAATATCTCAGAAATTGTGGATTTCTTTTCATCGACACCACTCCATTTGAACTCAAGTACTGGACTAACCCTAAAGACGACCACTATGACTGGAGAGGAGTGGCGCCTCGAGCGAACTACTTAGATAATCTGCTCAAGGTGTGCATTTCGAGTGGAAAATTCTCATCCGTGTTAAACAAAAAGATGTCTTACATAGCAAAAGAAACCGATATTTCTTTTGTGTAAATGTTGTAATCTAGGATTTGGATGAGGCAATGAAGAAATCAACTGCAAAGTGGAAGATTGCTATTGGGCATCATACCATGAGGAGTGTCAGTGATCATGGGGAAACCAAGGAGCTCCTGCAATTGCTTCTTCCGATCCTCAAGGTTTATCCTTGGCCTCAATATTGGTTTTAGAAGTCCACGATTACGATTATTTTATGATATCTAAATGCCATTCCAGGTCAATGGCATCGACTTTTACATCAATGGGCACGACCATTGCCTGGAGCACATTAGCAGCAGAGACAGGTTAATATCGTTTGATACAAGTCGTTCATTTTAGAATAAAACATATAAGGCATCACATGAACACTTGTTGAAGTTATCTAACCTTAATCCACTCGCTTCTGTTGTTCCAGTCCACTCCAATACTTCACTAGTGGAGGCGGTTCGAAAGCATGGAGAGGAATCTTTCAGCCAACTGATGATAAGCTCCAGTTCTTTTACGATGGGCAAGGGTTCATGTCCCTCCAGCTAAACCAGGACCAGGCTGATTTCATCTTTTATGATGTCTCTGGTAACATCTTATACAAGTGGAGCTCAAGTAAAACAAATCACCTCCAGCCCTCCATCTATGTTACTGAAGAATGAGGGAGAGGCAAACCCCGGAAGAAAATTAGCTTGGTAGCACTATTTGTAAGAGAAATCGAATGTGCAATTCTAGTAATTGGCCAAGGAAATAGAGTGGCATTAAGTATGGTGTGTGGTTCACTGCTGGTGAAATATTAGACTGGTGTGATTTTCCACAGCAAGGGAGCAGACATATTCAGTATGGTACACATTGATTATAATACATACATCAGTCACAGGGGTCTACTAATGCAATATACATTTAGAGAAAAATGACATGAAGTTTACTGGTATCTAGGTTGTGACCTTTGCATATTGGTACCAGGATTCAGTAAGAGTGTGAAAATAAAGTGTCTATGTGTGAAAGAGAGAATTCATGGGGTATTCAGCTGACATTTCAAATTTTCGGAACAAGTTTAAATTAATCAACCGATATTTCAAGTGTTTCAATGCTCAATAAAACAAGAGGGGGATTTACTCATTTTCCACACAGTGCTTGGGGCTTTGATTATTTGCCCCATATTACTTAAGCTTTGATCATTTGTAATGCATTAGATTGATTCTTTGCTAATTTTCCATGTTTGAGAGCCAACAGACTAACAGAAATATGAATGATACTACAAAACAGAACAGATCAACATCTGTTTTAAGACCAGTTAATCATCTTGGAGAGATTATCCTAATGAGCTACATTCAAATCCGAAATTCCCCACAGCTTCGCTGGAACTAATGCTACATAACATCAGGTGAGTGTTTAGTTCCATTCACACATACCTGGGTGGTTTAGGAGGAATCAACAACAGAAATGGTTTCACTGGACAGCCAATATGGCAAAAATATTGACAACTTTCTCTTCAATTCTTCTGAATAGTTCTCCCACGTAGCAACTGCTAACATAAAATCATCCCATTCAAGAGAAAACTTCGGCTCCGTGTTGCTGTATGATCCAAATATGGTTTGTGCAAGGTCAAGATTGAATGGCAATGGAAGTTCCGTTCCACTTGATGGTTGTACTTGTATAGTAGGATAACAGACTGATTCTGAACCAACAGTAGTATGTTTTCTCCTTTTTGCCAGCTCACGTGCTTTCCAGTAGTAGAACTGCACCACCTAATTAAGAGACTTGTAATGAACGCAACTCAACTGAAAGGACATAGGATTTAACCAAGTTGAAAGATGCAAGTACAATTTGTGTTCTTTGTACTCCCAAAAACTTTTAAATGTTCTGATGCCTGTTGCCGTGTCATGAACATGGCAACATGCAACTAGGGTTGTCAAGCAAGCAAGTCCATGGACCAATAAATAACTGATATTTTCAATCAAGTTCTACAATTAGGTTGAAGTGATGGCATGTTAAACTTGCAGGAAACGAGTAGACAGAAAAAACATTCAACAGTCTTAAAAGGGAAAATAAAATTCACTTGATAAAATGTCTTCACAAATTCTTCGATAATTCTGATATCACTTGTATTAAATTTCTTTCGCATAGATAGTATGCTAACTAACTCCGCCTATGTCTTCTAGGCATAGCCGGTCCCAAGCCCGGGTAAAGGAGGAGGGTTGTGATAGGCTTGGCGAGCCAACGTAAAAACTAGCCAGTCCCATGGGTATGAAACCCATTTGGGCGAGAGTAGTACTAGGATGGATGACCTCCGGGGAAGTCCTCGTGAAAGGGTTTCATATCTAAGGGTTGTGATAGGCTTGGCGAGCCAACGTAAAAACTAGACAGTCCTATGGGTATGAAACCCATTTGGGCGAGAGTAGTACTAGGATGGGTGACCTCCTGGGAAGTCCTCGTGAAAGGGTTTCATATCTAGCCTACCCCAACTTGTTCGGGACAAAAGGCTTAGAAGAAGAAGATAGATAGTATGCTAACTCATTTCATTCTGGATTGGCAGAATATGTTCTCAAGAATTTGGATCTCTTCAAGCTGTCTGATCAGCCTTCTACAAATATGAGATGGGAAAACATATATTACAGGATTACTTATTGCTAAAGTCGTCTTTAGAGCAGGATTTTCTTCAATTTCATTGATTTAGAAACAGGGCATCAACTTTAGTCATGAAACTTTATAGAAGTATAATACTTCCTGGAAATTACTATCATACACTTTCTGAAGTAGCTTCCAGGCAGTTAGATGGACCATGAAACAACTTGACCAAGTTTAGTCCAATAATACAACAGGCTGAATTATTTACATGTAACTTCGGCAGGGACAGTTGGGCATTCGGTCAGCCGGACGGCGGGAAGACCAGGATGGTCGTATTGGATCAGGAGACGGCAAGAGTCCTTTAGGAAAGTATAGGACTAGGAAAAAGTCTAATAAGTTCAATCGTATTAGGAGAGGTCCAGGGTTTAAGCATCCACTATATAAGGATGTCATATATCTAGGGTTGAGACAAGCAAGAACAATCGATCTAATGTATCCCTACTTATTCTTCTCAACCTATGTCCACCCAATCCCTCGCAGCCACGCAATGTCGCTGTCTGGCTATCTTCTGTACAGTAGTTATTCGTTGTGGATCTAAGTCCACGACATTGGGTATCAGAGCCGACCACCATGGCTTTTGCTATCGAGAAGATGTCGCGACGGATACTCCGTGTCACGATTCAGCATGTTCTCTACCAAGTGCTTCATCAAGGCTTTAAATATGGTTTCACACCCTGATGCACCACGAGCTTTCAGGAGTTTACAAGGTCGCAACATATACGATGGCTGTTGTCAGATTGGTATCGAGTTGCTCCCTGTATCGCCTGGATCAGATGCAGCCAAGTTAACGGTGATGGCACCACAAGCTACAGCAATGGTAGAGGCACCACAGCAAGACGCAGAAGCGAAGGTGCAGCAGGAACCAGAGGCAGCACAGGCATGTGTGGGTACAGCGGCGGCAAGCGCAGTCAGAGGAACAACGGCCAGGCAACCAGGCACGGCAGAGCTGCTAGCGGCAGCAGTGGCTCAGCCAGGAATAAAAACACCAGAGTCGCAGGCCAGAACAGAGCAGGTACGTGCTGATGTAAAAACTGCAGCAGAATCCTCGGCAGTAGCGATGGTGATGCCAGATGGAAAAACATTATGTGCTGTGCATACGGCGAGTGTTGAAGGTGTCCACGAAATTGATCCGAGCTTTGCATGTTTGCTGGTCGACTCAAACATGAGTTTGGTTCTATGTCCATATGTGCAATAAGGAAAGGATCGTTTGGTGCATGCAAGACTATCTCTCATGTTGGAAATGGAAGTACAAGAATAGTTCTGCATGCATGAGAAGGCAATCAGATGGGACTTGTTCTGGTACAGCTATTCCTCTTTTCATACAGCAAAAAAAAACTTCCGTTAAACAGCAAATAGCTTCAGGTGGTTTGCATGGTGTCCCCCAGATGAACGAGTCTGCAGGAATATCAAGCGTCTAGGCATGGTTGATGCATTTTGTTTCCAGACCGAAGCCAACATGGAGATAAATGCGCACATGACTGGGCAACCATTCTGCTCAAACACCTAGCAGATCAGGAAGACCTAGAGATAGACAAGTGCTGCACGAGAGGATTGGGCAAGAGCGCTAAACTGGAATGACAGTATCACATCAATGTGGGAATAGAGGATTTCAACCGGCCGCCACCCTGACCTAGAAGTAGTTATCCATTGTCGATCTAAGTCCACAACAGCTGGCGTATCTGGTTTTAGTATGACCCTGATGAACTCAATCTGACTGCAGGATTTAAGTCCACTAAGAAATTAAAGGATACCTGAAGAGCATGTAAGCTATTGGCAAATATCTTCTCAAAGACATCATCTCCCTCCCAATTCGCAGTGGCTTCCCAAGCAACTCTATGGGGTCTTCAGCTGGTGCAACAGATGTACTGTTACTCTCTTCGCCATTGCTTGCACAGAAACTAAACCCAAGAGCGTGAACTCTAGCACAACGTATGTCGAAACCAGACTGGTCATAGGAAAACCAGTACATGTTATCTGAGGCTGGCAAAGGAATGTATGAGTTCTGATCAGCTGGCTCATAGCTGCATGACGTTTGGGAGAGAAAATTAAGGAGCTTTGGATCCTCATTAAAAGCACTATCTCTGGTGAACCAAAGAGTAAGGGTGAGCCTTTCACCTTCAGTTACCTGTAAAAGACTAATTAAGCGTCAAAAGACTGAAAATATCTTGAGAAAATAACAGATGGCTGTAAACGATGAGTTCTACAAAAGCCTATGCAAGGGAAAAGGAGAAATATTTGATAATGAAACAATTAGTTCACAATTACCTCTTGCTAGAGCTTACATTTAATACATTTTCCATTTGCTTTGTAAATGAAAGCATTAAATAATAGAGAGTTCTTATTGTAACTATTACGACATAAAATATGGTAAGCAGCACTAGGAAGGATAATATGCAATTATGCATGCATATAGACAAAATTCTGATCCATCAGAAAACGGATACATACCTCATCTACGCAATGGACATTACGATTATCAGCAGTGTAAATGACAACATCCTGAAAACAAGATTACTTCTCATAATTGAAGAAATTATTCAATAGTTTTTAGCTGGTAGAAGATTACATGCACATCAACAATGATTATTCTGAAACTAAATGCATGTACTGTGCAGGCTTACACAGCAACTGGAACAACAGAGGAGGGTTCACTGTCCTGAAACTGCAAAATTCCACCCTTGTAGTCCTTTCCATGACTGTTCAGGTAGCACACGGCCTTTTTATTGAAAGATGATAGTGGTCCGTTTCAAGCAATATTTGAATTCAGAAGAGGGAAATAAAGTCAGCATGAGAAAGATTACATATAGAGATGTGAAAATGGAAGTAGTCAATGTGGGCAAAAATTTACAAGTGGGGATCATAGAAGAACTACGAAAACATCACCACATTACGGATTGCTTAGGGTGTGTTTGGTTCAGTGGCTATCCACTGGATGGTGAGGGATAGCCACTTTTTCAGTGGTTACCGTGCGTTTGGTTTAGAGACTGAGGGGTGGCAGGGATAGCCAGATTCGGAGAATATTCCTTGAAAAACTGGTTGAGCTCGTCCGTCCAAATCTGCCGGATGAGGGCAACCACTTCTGGTTGGCGTTCCTAGCGTCACCGCCGAACCGTTTTCTTCGATGGCTCGCTCGTTCTTCTTCCTCTGTCCGTTCCTCTCGTTTTCCTCTCTCCCAAGACCGTGGCCAGATCGGAGTTTACAGGCGGCCGGATCTAGCACGACCAGGCGGCGTCCGTAGGAAACGGAGGCAGCAGCCATGGGTGCCCGGTGCCCTGCTCGCGACGGTGGCTGAACTGCAGCGCCTCTCTCCTCCTGTACTTCCCGCTGCTCTTTGCCCTCCCGATCTATCTCTAATTTTTTTTGTACGAAGCAAGCTCAGATCTACAGAAAAGGATGAGTTCAGGAAGCTCAGATTTGGTACGACTAGGACTCTAGGAGCAGCAATCAGGATCTTCTTTTTGACGGGGAGTACTGGAGTAGCACCAAGACTAATACGGCACAATTTCGTGGTTTGTCTTCACAAGGCAGTGATCAGATAATGTGACAGGGCTAATCTCACCACCTCGGCAAAAGAGGTTACAGCAGCAACCAGTCCATTATTGAAAACTTTGAACCAAACATAAAAATGGCTATCCCTAACCATCTAACGTTTTTCCGAACCAAACAGAAAAATTGGCTATCCCTAACCAGGTGGTTGGGGATGCCCTCAACCCCTAAATTATATCCACTGAACCAAACACACCTTAATTATCTAATCAACAACGAAAATACACAAAACAATCCAACTTTCAGTGCATGTTGTTTCTTGAGAAACACATAGTTTCATGGCGATCATTTCTTACAGTATGCGTGAAACGATGCAAGTACGTCTGTACGCGCACAGTCTAGTAATTTCAAGCAGCATGCCAGCATATATGATGGCATGTTGTTTATTAAGAAACACATAGTTTCATGGCGACCATTTTTTACAGTGTGCGTAAAACTATGCAAGTATTGGCATCAGTCTAGTAATTTCAAGCAGCATATATGATGGCATACTACTTATGTTTGTGTATAGTACCCGACAAGTACGCAAAATTGGAACTAAATCCCCTAAACAAAATGACAGTTAAGCATTATGTGATATCACTGTCTCGGCGAATAAATAATCGACATACAAAGGGGAAGATAAACCATGCTAACTGGCTGAATTCCCGTAAACAGGATGGTCCTCACCGTGAAGGCTCTTTGCCTAAGATAAGGTTTATTGTCATCACTGTGCCATCCAATAGAAGCACCCTTGCACCAGCTGCATAGCCAATAGATAGGTTTTGAATAAGGGAGGATTATAGCGTGAAGTTCTGTCAGGTCTCCTACAGGAAATACCTGCAACGTTTAGGCATACTATTGATAAAGGAGACAGTTTTTTTTTTTATAAAATGAAAACATAAAGTGCATCAGTATGCAGTTGCTGGAGTTAACTCATAAGTGGTATGTGGGTGATTAAACAGATAGAATATAGCTACCTCACTAAGCATTTATGCAAATTTGATCTACTCCAACGAAAGCTTCTCTTTGTAGTTGTAGGTGCTTTGGTGATTGAGTACAGACTAAATTGGTAACGCATAACCATCTGCTAATAATTACTGCCTAATCAAGGACCCATGATACAGAATAAGCAAATTGCTATCCTACGAGGCAAGTAAGTTGCTCGGTGTTCAAAGTTTGCACAAACAGTCTTACAAGAAATATAATACAAACTACTGAAATTCATTGGGTAAATTTTAATTGCATGATTCCTTGAAACAGTTATTGAAGTGTGGTCTTGCGATACTTTGAAAGATTTGAAAGATCTACTCTAACTAAAACGCCTAAGGAAACATGCCGCTGCCGATGTGAAACCACAGCAGACAGAATGGCGTGAGAGAGGTGATGCGATTGTTTCAGCACCTGACGAGTCCGGTGAACTCGACGAAGAGCTCGAAGTGGCAGGAGAAGAAGGACTCGACGGCGTCGCGGAGCCGCTCGCGGATGGGAACGAAGGGGAGTAGCAGGTGGCCGCAGCCGGTGGCAGCCAGGTGCGGCAGCGAAGTGGACACCACCGACGGGCGGTACCCCGCCGTCCCGCAGCTCCGGTGCACGAACTCCAGCTCCTGGCAACGGCACCGTGTCAGAGGATCGATTCGGATCGCACGAGGCTAGAGTTAGGGTTTTGAGAAGAGAAGGCTAGGAGAGTTTAGGGCGAGAGTATGATGTACCTTGCAGGTCTCTGGGGAGAGGAATCCGGGGATGAGGAGGCGGACGGGTTCCTCGGCGGCGTTCGTCGGCGGCGAAGTGGCGGTGGTGGCCATGGTTAAGAAGAGACTTCAGACTTGGTGGTGTGGAGCCGGGAGATTGATGGGGCCCTGCGGAAGAGGGACTTTCAATTCGCTTTGACTTTTGACTATGCTGACTACTCTACGCTGTGGACGAAATTTCCGTGCCAGCTGCCACTAAGCTCAGGTTGTTCGTGTTTTTTTTTTTGCGAATTAGAAACTTTCATTAATCAAACTGTGGGGTTACAATCCTTCAACAAGACCTGCTCTAAGAAAGGTGGTTTATAATTGACCCACAAGTATCTCCTCCTGAGCAACTACTCACTCCGTCCATAAAAGATGTCTCAACCAACTCCATCTATGTCTAGATACATCTAAATTTGGAGTTGGTTGAGACATCTTTTTGTGAACGGAGGGAGTAGCTTTTTTAGCACAAGCATGGGTAGCCTCGTTAGCAAGCCTACCTACATGAATAAAATTTATGCTAGTAATGAACCCACTAAGCTCCTTGATCTCCTGGCATAAACGGCGATTTCTGATCTACCGCCCCTAGGATCCTCCATGAACTTGATCACCTCTTTGGCATCAGTTTCGATGTCCACTTGCTGAAATTGGCGATCCACCGCCAACTGAACGCCATCTCTCACCGCTTGAGCCTCCATGATCAGCGGGTTGGCTGCACCTTCATACCATAAGGCCTGAGCTAGCTGCAAGTCTCCTGGTAGTTCCGATTTTATATGAGATTTTATATGAGAGCTGATGCTGATTGCAATCTGCAAATGCTTCCGCGAAGAATAAAGGCCATTTTGGACAAAGAGAAAACAAACTAAAACCTCAAATGGATATATGGAGAATAGGATTCCTATGTGAAACATCCTAACTGCTTGGGGAAAACAATAGTAGAAATCTTCCTTTGAGACTTCTACATAATGAGTTACTCTATAAATTTTTTGGAGGAGGGAGGAGGTGGTGGCGGCTGGGGCAGGCTAGGGTTCCGCCCCAGCCGCCTCAGAGGAGACGACTCGGGGGCCGCCGACCGGATGAAGCTAGCCGGGCACAACCCTGGGCGGCGAACGGCGGCGGCGGGGTGCTGCCCTCCTGGCGGTCGTTTTGCAGGAAGGTCGTCGGAGTTGCGTGCCGCATGGCGGCGCGGCTCGGCGGGCGAGGATGCAGCGCTGCGGGGCGCGGAGGCGCGGCGACACCTACGGCGAGGCTGATGGCGGCGGCCCGGGCCCGATCTGGGTCAAGGCGGACCGAGCAGGCCATGGGGCGCGGCGGGGCTCCAGAGGGCATGGAGGCCGGCGCAGAGGCGGAAGCCCCGGCGCGAAGGCAGGAGTTGGTCGCTCCTGCGAATGTGTTCCGACGCCCGGGCGGCGCGAAAGCCGGGGCGGCGGCACCGGAACGAAGATTGTTGCAGGGTTCGGCATGGATGTCGCGGCCATGGGCGCCGCGGCCGTCATGGACGGTGGTCGGACTTGGTGGTAGGCGGCAGAGAAGCTCCACGGTGTTGCCGCTCCTCTCTCTTTGTGGTCGGGTCGAGCTTCGGGCGAAATCCTTGCACCGACTTGGTCGGGGCCAGCGACGACGACTCTTCCGGGCGTCGTTTTCCTTCTTGTTGGCGTCGTTGTGGAGTCCTCGATCCGACCGACGTGGGTGGTCCTAAGCTCTCTCGGTGAAAACCTAAGCTCCATCGGGAGCGGGCGGCGACGACGGACGCGTCGTCACTTAGCCCTCGCGGTGCGATGGGTTCGTGGCGCTCGGGGAGGGTGATCTGCTGTCAAGGAAAGCGGAAGACCGGGGCGGCGGCCCCGGACGGTGGTGGTACATCGAGGCGGCGGCCTCGGTCTCCCACGCTACGACGTTTCTATGAGGTAGAGTCGTTTTTTAGCGTGGGTCTGGGTGGCGACCTGGATGAAGACTGCGCGGGCAGAGGGTTCGTCGAACTCGACTGGATCGTTTTCGGGCAATGCGAAGGTCGACCTGTTTGCTACGCCGGGGTGGCGGCCCCGGAACAGGATGACTTTGGTGGCGACCTGGATAGAGACTGCGCGGGCAGAGGGTTCGCCGACCATGACTGGTTCGGCTTCGGACAATGCGGAGTTTGTCCTGGTTGCTACGTCGGGGCGGCAGCCTCGAAGCAGGTGGTGTGTGTTTGTGACGTTTGGTCGACTTGCGTCGTGTGGACGGCGGGTCACCACGTTTGTGCGGTTTTTTGCCCTGTTTATAAAACAGGACATTGTACAGCTTGTATGGTTTTTGAACCCGGTTTCCCTTATAAACTGAGTCATTTTCTTTCTATCTATTCGGACGATGGATACGACCACCTTTTACCTCAAAAATAAAAATTGGAGGAAACCAAACTAAAACCTCATGTGTGTCATTCTCTTCGTGCCTAAAATCCCTGTGTGTTTTATGCAACATCCAAACTACAAATTGGAGTTATTCAGGATATGTGACATCTCAATTGCATCGTTATTTCGATGCTTTGAGTTTCTCATTTCAGAGTGACACTAAACTTTTAGCGGAGTTTTTTTTGTCATATTTGCTTTTTATACAAATCGGGCATTGGACTTTTGCAATCGTCCACATATCATTTTTTTTATTTCTTTGTGGAACCAATCTAGTCGAATTCAAACCAAACCATCTTGAACCTCTGGAAAACCGGACTCCCACCCAACCGGAGTGAACCTAGCCTCGTTAACCCCTCCCTCCTTAGAGAAAACTCTCAAAATTATCTATACTACTGTTAAAAGAGCAAACATGATCAGATACATTAAATCTTACGCGTTCAATATCCTATGAACGACTCAGATCGTCCCACCGGTGTTGAGCAGCTCAACACGTCAATATTTTACCGTTTTGCCCTCCCACCAATTCGCATACTATGAGTAAATTGACATCGGTACCGTTTCGTTTCTTCTATTCTTTTCTCGCCCGACAGTACAGCACACGCCGCCCTCCGGCAGTCCACTGCGCTCCGCCGGGAGGACCATGGAAGCCGAACGGATCCTTCCGGCCGCTCCCCGACTCTATCTCTTACTTCCTCGCCGCCCACGGCGTCGCAATGAGCGAGGCGTCGGCGCTGCAGATCATGCTGGCGACCCACGGCCAGCGCGCGGAGCGGTGTCCCGTCCTCCCGAAGGCGGCGAGCCACGGCCAGCGCAGAGCTGAGGCCCGTTCTCCCGACGACGGCGGTGATCTACGGCCAGCGCATGAAGCGGCGGTCGGGTGTCCGCATCTGCTGGTGTGCTCACGGTCGTGCCTCTCGCCGCGGCGTCTCACTTATCTCGCGGCGCTACGAGTGCGCAGCTGCTCGCCCTTGAGGCTGTGCGAGATGCACAGCTGCCGACGGGCTGGCCCTCCAGTACTTCGCAATCTGCGGCGTCTCCGCTTGTTAGACGGCTGGTAACTGGTATGGTCTCAGTCCTATGAAATAAGAACGAGAAGCCTAGATAGGGAGCTCGCGATGCAGGCGATCTTCAGTCAGCTCGCAAGGATTGATGCTGCATTCTTCAATTTTCAAGACACTGCATTTCAGCGACTTGCACGACGGCAGGTGCACTAGCTCATGGGACAGAGGAGCCTCGACGTCGAGGTTTACGATCAGGCAGGCAGCGCGATGTGCATGAAGCCAGCATTGTTGTTGCGAGGCAAGCGACGAACCAGAGAAGCGACTTCAGTTGTCTCCACATTTCTAGCTCTGCCACGGCCACGGACAGGCTGAATCGCAGTAGTGACAGCAGAAACAACAGCGACAGAAGAGGAGGGCAGTGCGCCATCAGCAAGTTCAGTACTGGCGCCCAGGTTCAAGTTGCCCATTGACATCTCATCGGCAGATTCAGTGAAACCCAGTTCATCAAGCTCTTCAAGGACCACATAATTGGTGACGGTGAGTGGCTCGCTTGCTGGGAATAATTCTCCAGAAATAGTGGGTAACTGCATGAAATCGGAGTTCAGCTGATAAACTCCTTCAGTCCACTTGTCAGGAGTTATCACCACTAATATAAAAAGGCACAGACAGGGGTGATCCAACTAATCCTGACCACGCACGAATTAATCAAACGGCCATACGGTAATCCGTAATTATAGGGACGGAGTACGGAGCGAGCGCGGAGCGACAATCCAATAGATCAGCAGAAAGAAAAAAACTCCATCGACATCCACCACGCGTAATAACCACTCGGCCACCTCTGCCATCCTTGGCCGCTGCCTACCACACCCGACCGCCCGGCGACCACGCCCGACGCGCCGCCGGCCCACGCGCTTGGCGCGCTCAACACGCCCGGCGACCACGCACGGCGCGCTGCCGGCCCACACGCTCCACGCCCCGTGCGCCCGCCTGCCGGACCTCCTGCCAGAGTTTCCATCCGGAAGACTGCCGACACCCCTGCCGTCCAGCTCAGCCACAACGCACGCGCTGCCGAGCGCCGACGATCCTGAACGACGGCCGGGGCCGACGACACCGCTGGCCGCGCCGCTGCCTGCCGACGACCCTTAACGATGACCGGGTCCGACGACACCAGTGGCCGCGCCACCGGCCAGCCTCCGGAAACACACGGCCGCCCCCGCACGGTATGATTTGCACTCTGTACACCATCCGTCAAACTGCATCAGCACAAAGTTCTGAATAGTTACCCTGTCACCAATTTGAGTGCAAAACTTGATTTTTTTCATTTGCATTTCATCCTTAATTGGACTGAATATTATCCTCCTGTCACCAATTGCATGCAAAACTTGATTTATTATTTTCCATATCATCCTAAATTATTAGTTGTTCATCATCCTACTATATATAAAAGGTCGTGGAATCCGCCCCTCCTCGTTCGTCCACGTCGCCGGATTCTACCAGAAGTCCGATCGACGCGACTGACGGCCCAGAATTTCTACCAATGAGGGCATGCCACGTCACCGGTCGCGCCCCGGTCGCAACCGGTCGTCCGCGCGCACGATTATTGGCGCGGACTTTTTTTAAAACCCCCCTCCCGTGAAGGACCAAATTGCAATTTCCCTGAAAACGAAGGGCCTACGTGCAAAAAAGCCACCGCAGCTCTCCCTCTCCTCCTCTCTCTCCCTGCGCGCCCGTGGTCGCCGCCGCCACGGCCTTCCCCGTCCAAATCGCCGGCTACAGGACGCTCCGCCGCCTCTTCCTCCACCTCCTCGCCGTGGATCGAGTCCCGGGGTGCCGCAGCCGCGCGGGAAACGACGCCGCCGCGCTCTCCATCCGCCGCCGCGTCGGGCGCTCGCCGGCGCCGCTCTGGCGACCAAACGCTGGCGGCGCCGCCGAGTCCGGGCGCCCCGCGACCGCGCGCGTCCACGACGCCTACTCGCGCGTCGCGGAACGCAGCGATGCGCCGGCGGCCGTGGTCGTCGCCGCCGACGGAGCTCCCCTGCTGACGTCACGCCTACGCCGGCTTGGTGCCACCTGTCAGATTTTTTTTTTAAAAAAGAAACAGAAAATAGAAGCATTTTTACAAATAACCACCGTACAAATATGCAAAAAAAACAGTCTAGAAAAATATATATAATAACAACAATAACAAAAGCATGTTCGAACTTCTCCGTATTTGTCGATATTTGGACAAATTTGTCGGGAAAAAAATGAATGTATTAGAGCATTTAAATCTGAATTTCAAATTTGATTTCCCTAAATTTATAGCATTCTTTCCAACCTCATCATTTTACAAACATGAAAACAATTCAATTCATGATAATTTTCCCAACTCCAACAATTTTTAAATATGAACATTTGTAAAAAACACTGACTTCCTAAAATTCCAACGGTTTCCAAATTTGAACGAGTTTCCGAGTGGACGTTCTCAGAATTGAATTACGACCATATTTAAACATTCTAATTCAAATTCCTTATTTATACGTTGTGAATGAATATCACCTACCAAAATGCAAAAAAAATAAATATCACTTTATAATTCCTACAGATTTATACATAACGAGCCCACGGGCGCGGCGAAGTCCGCGCCTATTCCCCTAGTCAATTACTATACTGCAAGAATGCTTCATATTGATATAGTTTCTGCAAGCAAGTATTCATAGTTTATGCCTTCATATTTGTAGAGGGCAGGGGATGCATTACTGCAAGATTAAGCCCAGCTAGATATCAATCCTAACGTATCCATCATCTTAACTTCGTTTTTTCAGACAATTATTGTTAGCAAGCAATTACTGTCAAAGGGGATGCATTACATTTTTGGCGCTCAGTGTAGTATATGCCCAGGAAGCAACTATTGTCAGCAAGGACCGCAGCTACAATATTTAAACATAAACATGTTTAAGTGTGTCAAATTATTTCTATTACATCGCATGTTTCTGCAAGCTGGGAGTAGGCTTAAACTTCTGTCTGAATTGTGAGTTCAGTACGGGGGAAAACGTCCAGTATATGACCCTCTGTCATAGGTTCCTCCTGGGCTGCACCCTGTACGAGATATGATTGTTTTCCATTTAACCATAATTTTCTGTCCTGTGTGCAGTTTTCTCTGATGTGTTCAAGAACAAACATGGCTCAACTACTGTATGCTTGTATGATTTATTTTATATTTTGAATAAATACTTTCAAATGTACATTTTATATTGTATCTTATTTTATATTGTAATAACTGTAGATATCGCTGGTGTGGTCATGTATGTTGGCCCGGTTGATCACGACACATATTTCCGAATAAGGAAAGTAGCAGTCATGAATGTTGGTATGGAGGTCGTTTTTCTCCACATTCTTCAAGAATTAGCCGAACGACATAGAGATGATCTGCTTTCCGTGCCCAAGAAAATAAGGACAGAATCTTCATCGTCTGTGGATTACATTTTCAAGTATTTTTTTGGCTGGCGATTGTTATCATTCACCTCCAACATCCGTTTATTGCGAGCATAAAGACACCACTACCAACAAGATGGATGATGAACTACACTAGGTCGTAGGTTCTAATAAATAATTAGCCAAGTGCTTTGAAACTTTAAGATTTCACCTCATTGGACGTATTTACATTATTTGCATTAAAAAAAATCAAAAGACCGAGGTGACAAAGGGCGACAAATAAATTCATAAAACTACACGTGCGTGGCACGTGCACGATTACTAGTATTTAAAAAGCTTGAACTTTGCGCTTAAGGAGGATGAGAGAAACATAGTCCTTTTTGCAGGGTAAGTCAATCCTCTGTTATAGTCTACAAACACATGAGTTTTGTGTAATATATTATTAACCGATGTCTATAAATTGGTTGATGAGGAAATAACACATGCGCGGTGGTGGATGGAGTCAGTGGTGCTTGACAAGGCCATGGCGATACTGGAAGTGGCACGGGAGAGAATGGTTCAGTACATTTTTCTCGATTGTGGCCTCACTTGTAACCAAAAAAATCTAAATTACAATTTATAGAAAAACGAAGCGCGATGCAGACTCGACGGTGTAAGACTCTACTGAGCGGTAAGTTAATTCAAAGTTAGTTGAGAATTAACAATTCCGATAAAGTAAACATTCGGCTGCATTGCTTGTGCGTCGTGCCTGATCTTGTTGTCCTAGCTCCTAGTCATGCATGTATTCTCTGAATGATGACACTTGTGTATAACTTCGTTTTGATTGGCAATTTCAGGAGCAGCTTCGTTTTGGTCGATAATGTAGTGTTGTTGCCGGTTTCCAAATTTCATCACTTCCGGCAAAGTCTGCAGGTGCTGGGTATATAATTGATGCACAACCATTTGTCACAAAAGTCTGAACTTATGTAAAGCGCTATGCAATATATTTATATCTCAGCACTATCCCTTACGTTTGGCTATTTTAGTTCTTAGCGTGAGTTTGGTGCAATCCGCGTGAATTTTTTTTATGTTGCGTGAGCAGGGTTCGATAGAGAACCCGGCTGGCAAAAAATGTACTTCCTCCGGTCCGAAAAAAGATTCGGGAGTTAAGCTAGGAAGTTGTACATCGTAAGTTGTTTGCTAGCGACGATTATAACGGATAGGAGGGAGTAGTATGTTCAGTATTCACTTGTCCTCCACACCATTCAGTTCGCTGTTCCATTCTGAATTGCTGATTGTAGTCGGTAGACACAGGGAGTGATATATTGTTCAACTCAACGGATTTAAATCAATATATCATAGTATCTAGCAACCAAAGCGCCGCTGATCTATAGTCGCCTCCTATAAGCAATGTCCAAGTAACATAAAACATGTGATGAATAATGTGCTAAATGATAGTAGGAAATTGCCACCCATTGCTGATCTATGGATCAAACAAAGCTGTTAACGGCAAAAAAGATTATTCATGATTACCCCCGATACAGGAGAGAACACAGCTAGCAGCAATTTTGACGAAATTGATCCTTTTTTGAATTCATTTCACAAAATGAAACTAATTTCAAATCATTTCACGATCTAACCTTTTTTCATGGCGCCCGGCCTGGGACGCCATACTCTACTCAGCAGAGCTAGAGCAGAGGAAGCCAAGAAAACCCTGAAGCACTCGACCCTATTTCTGGAACCCTCTCCTCTTTCTACAGTGCTCAGAGGCGAATCGGAGGCGACTCGGATTTTCCCGGCGGCTGCCGGCGTATCTGCGGGATTCCTCACTCCCCGCCGGCCGCTCCGGTGGCGGGAGGGTGGGGAATCCCCGAATCTGCGTTCCAGCGTGCAGATATGGGGTGTGTGGGCGGCGCTGGCGTGGTGGGGTCGTCGGCGTTGGCCTTTTAGTGCTCCGCGGTTCCCCTTTTCGGCGTCGTCTTCGACGGCGTTACCGGGCTACAGGTGAGTCTCCTCTCTGCCGTTGCTATCTCCGGCGGCGGCGGCAGGTTGGTGGCGAGTGTACAGGAGGCCGGCGGAGGGGTTTCAAGGCGGCGGCTGTGCGGGATCGTGGTCAGCAGGTGGAAGATCTGGCCATCTCCGGTGAGGTGGTGTGGCGCTGGCCCCAGATCTGGGGCAGTTCGAGCTTGGGGTGTGCCCCCGGTCGTTGCTTCTTCATCGTCTTCAGATCCAGCTCCTCGGAGTTGGTGGCTACTACGGCTCTTCATCGCCTCCGGGCTAGGAGCTCTTCTGCTCCCGTGGTGGGTGTTCCTAGCGGTTGGTTCCTTCGGCGTCTCCGACGGTGGAGGGCTTGCGCGCCCGGTGACCTTGAGGTTGAAGTTGGAGTGTGCCAAGTTTGCTGTTCATTGTTTCCTATCTGTTTTTTCTTTGCTTGTACTTGGATCTGTATTGTGTTTCTTTCCGTTTGAATACAAGTATCTATATTATCAAAAAAAAATAGCTAGAGCAGAGGATTGACGTCCTGTCCTGCAAAAAACACTATACCGCTCCGGTCCTCCCTGACGAGGAACAGAAATGGGGTGATCTGCCACGAAGTCGATAACTTGAGGCTCATCCCCTTCGATGGAGCAGCCCGCCATCACGTCAGCTTCGGTGGCCGCAGCGGCCATGGTTCCATCCTCGTTGACCTCGACAACACACTGATGAAGCACGCTGCCCACCGCAAGACTCTCCGGGCAGTCAACCATCTCCGCGAAGTCATATGAAGAGTAGAACGGCCGTTTCAGCCCCAGTTCCTTCAGAAGGCTCGACGCCTCTATCTTGAACGACGCCTTGAACTTCGGGATCCTCAAGTCCCACACCTCGACCGCTCGTTGTGCAGGGGCGCAGCGGTCCAGGAACGCCGCCGTGTCAAACTGGTGGTTGCCGCTGCACTGGTAGGGCAGTTGCAGGACTTTGAAACCGGGATGGCAGCTGATGCGCTGGCTGTTTTTGCTCGCCATGAACGGCACGCGCACACAGCTGGCGTCGGCAAGGAAGAAGTCGCCGTCCTCGGTGTCTTGGGGATCGAAGGGGTCCAGCCAAGAGCCGCTCAGGTAGAGTGCATTGCCGACGACAAGGGGTCGCTGTTGAGGTGGCCGTCCGGCATGAGGTCTCGGATGAGGCCGCCCGTCTTGTCCTCGAACCACCGGTTGATCTCGACTCTCGCGTCGTCAGCCTTTCATATTGAACATGTACATCAAAGAATGCAGTGTCTAGTAGAAATTCAGTAGAAACAGTAGAAAGAAAGGTTAGGAATGATCATTAGTAGTTACCTTTTCTTGGAAGAAAGGCATGGCTCGAGCCGTGGCCTTGTACCGGGAGGCGACCTTGTCCGCAAAGGCTGTCATAAGCCGGAACGACGAGTCCACCCAAACGCCGACGGCGCACCGGACGTCGGGCTCCTCGCCCTTTTCCGCAGCCAAAATACCAGAGGCAACATGGGAGGCGAGGGATGCATGCGCCGTGCCGCCGGAGGGGCCGAGGAAGGAGACGATCTGGTCGAGGGTCTCGCCCGTGGCACCGGCAGCCAGAAGGACCAGGACGGAGTGGAAGGAAAGCGGTGAGAGGGCTAGGTTGGCTTTGTCGCTGCCGAGGTGGAGCAGGAGCCGCATGGAAAGGGCGGCCAGGTCCCTGATGGCGCCCTCCGTGTTCATCACAGATTCACAATGGTGATCGTGCGGCAGCGCGGTGTACTGATCTGCGGCGACAAGTCGGGAGTCAGGACTCGGGAGGCCACCTCTAAGGTACACTACGTCACTACGCTGTGAGTTAAGTACTGTACGTAGTTAACTCCTTCCTCAAGAGCACGGTGGCTCTTATAACCTAAGGCGAGGTGTTTTTTTTTTTACGGGAACGCAAGCATTCCATTAGGACACGACTAGATCGTCGGTCACCAAACAAGCTATTTTCTCCGTTTCAAATTAATTGACTTCCATTTATCTACATGTGGATGTTTCTAGACATGTTACGTTCGGACTATTGACAACCACAAGGTGTTAATTTGTCTTCACTCGGTGAATGATATTCCTCGAGAATTTGCCTGCACATTAATTATTTGAATCAAAAGGGCAGCTAGCAATATTTTCCTTCCTAAAAACGTCCCCATCGTGCGTGCACACGCACGTGCTCTTGAACGAACGCCGCCCGTATTAAAAACGTTGAACGGACTGTCAACTGGCGTTACTGGATCAGTAAAAACCTGTACCAAGATTTTTAACAAAGACCATTGCCAGCACCTGGTCAGTTGCCGATCTTCGCACCACGCACGCAGTCACACTCTTGACCACTTGGGTCACCATCACCTCCCATTCGACACGCACGGGCTGAAGAACCATTCCTTCCTCGCATCTTCCTGAACAAGAAACATGCCAGATTTTTTGAACAGGGATAGGCCCAGAAGGGACTGGATACTACATTAAAATTCCAGCGGCACGGTACAATTTACCAGAAGGACCTCTAAGAAAAAGACAATTTGGACAAGGTCCTTGACATTAACACAACAAACCCTAAAAGAAAGACATGAAACGCAATCAGGTTGTCGCTGCCGCCGATGAGCGTTGACCTCAAGCCACGGCCTTCGCCACCAGCACCGGGGACAAGACCACTTGATGCAGCTGGGAAGATGGACGCCGTCGCGAGATCAGAATAGGGCCTCCGATGGAGGTTGATAGCCGCCTGACACACCGCCGGCGTCAGGGAATGGAGTTGCTGCCCGCCAGCACCTTGGGTCGGCAGCCAGTTAAGGGCCACCGAGGATGAACTCCAAGCACGCGCAGTATCACGAACATCCCGGCCTCCTGCACAACTGGTGAACGCCGAGTCGATCCGGTCCTTCTCCTCGCTGCCACGGCCGATCAGAAGGGGGATCAACACCAAAGAGCTCCAGATGCAGAGAAAGCAGAAGCGGCGCTTATTGAACCAAGCCGCCGTTGAGCGCCTCCCAGCCTTCTTCCTCCTCAGAAGCAGGAGAGACGCGTCCAACAGACGTTGCCCAGCCCCACGCCGTGGAGCCAGAGCAGACGAGCTTGAGGGAACAGAAAAGACAGCTTTATTGACGGAGATGCCAGAGGCCAGCTTCCCCGCTTGCCACAGCTCCTGCCATCGGAGGAGGACAGCGAAGAACACCAGAACCTGGGCGCACCAGATCCAGCAACCTACTCCAAGACGCCATATAGGACACAAACGGCACACAGGCGAGACACAAACTAACCCTACTATCTACAGGGGAGCTCCGCGCACCTCTCCCTCGTCTACTCCAGCCGGCAACGCCGTCGGAGAAGATTGGGGATCGGGCGGGATCGGGGCGGCGGCGACGGTCGACTCTCAAGGAGGTTTCTGAGATGGTGGCTTTCACAAACCGCAAAAAAGATGCAAAGAAATCCATATCTGCGACGAACCAAACGCCAAAGCGACCTACTCGTCTGTTCTATCTCCTCCTCTGTTCCCATCCCGACCCACCTGCGCTAGCTTGTCCCCTTCCGAGCCGGACGACCGAGACAGCAGCAGCAGCGCAAACCCTTGCTCCCCGCTCCGATTCGCCGACTAGGTCGGAGGAGGGAGGGGCGGCGGGCGCTGGCCATGTGGCCCGGCTGCGGCGGCCGCTTCTACTGGCCGCCGTCGGGGGCCGCGAGGGGCGTCATCGTCGTCTTCGCCTGGGTGTGGAGCGACGAGGCGAAGGATGATCGATCTAGCTAGCGGCGAACATGTCGCAGTGCGGCAATTGGCAGACAAAAAAAGCGTAGAAAATCTCCAGACAAGAAAAGAAAATCAAACCATCTTTACCGGAAAAAAAACGCACGGCGCGGCGTCGAGCGCACCCGTCCGTCGTCTGTGCTGCCACCGCCTGCCTAGGATCGCCCGCTCACCAAACCCAAACGGCTCCGCGCCCCGACGCGCCATTAAACGTTGGCTAATTTGGGGCGCGTTTGGTAGCCTGCAGCCAGCCGGGCCAGGTCCGCTGGCTGCAGAACCACCCTGCTTGTTTGCTTGCCTGCAGCCCGTTGTTTGGCTGGCACGCTACTTAAAACACTCCCGGGTCAGGCCCGATAGGAACTGCCGAATCGGCAGTTTCCATGGAGCCAGGCCACGGGGCTGCAAAAAGTGGAGACGAGCGTGCGCGCGGGAATGGCGGGAAACGGCGAAATCCTTCCCCTGTTTCGCGCCATACCTAGCTCCTTTCCCCTCTCTTTCCCGGTCACCTCCGCACTTTCCCCAAACCACACCGGCGGCTGCTTCCAGGCGACCAGATCGGCGACCGGACCGGCGACCACACCGGCGGCTCCTTCACCTGCACTTACGGCGGCTGGCCCGTGGTTGTGGCACCGGAGCGGCTGCAGCCAAGGATCTGCGCCGTCGTCTCCACGGGCGGCAAGCCCTGCACTTCTTCATCGCCGACCTCTCCATCATCTCCAATGGCGGGAGCCAAGGTAAAACTCTTCCCTACTAGTGTTAGAACAGAACGGTACAGTAGATCTAGAACGTACTCATGTCAGATCCATTCTATTAGGACGACGCAATGGCGTTGACCAAGCAGACGGCATCACTGGTTGCCGTCATTCAAGCCTGGATGATGATGATTCACAAGATCTTAGTTAAGCGGTATGCTTTTGCTAGACTCCCGTATGGTCCTATGTTAGCTCGAGATCGGGAGAGGATGGCAAATCTGAACTTCATCTACAACACTTGTGAGATAGAGTCTATTCAAATGCTTACGATGGGTAGAGGGCCCTTCTATGAACTTGTCAAGAGGTTTAGGGAGGGGGGGTCTGCTCAAGGATAGCATCCACACGTCTGTGGAAGAGCAAGTTTGCATCTTCCTTCATGTCGTAGGCCATAACCAGAGGTTCAGAGTCATCCATAGCACCTTCAGAAGATCAACTGAGACAATCTCCCGGTATTTCAAGCAAGTACTGTACGCTATCGGTGAGCTAAGGCATGAGATGATCAAGCCACCCACAGGCCAAACGCCGGCGAAGATTAGAGATAGCTTCAGATGGTACCCGTACTTCAAGGTAAGCATTGCTCTGTTTATGCAATCAGTGTTGCGAAATGTTAGGACAGAGTATTCACTAACAGTTCTTGCCATTTGCAGGACTGTATTGGCGTCATCGATGGTACTCACATCACAACTAGAGTGTCCAAAGAACAATCCAAAGCTTTCATAGGAAGGAAGCACTACACTAGCTAGAATTTGCTTGCAGCTGTGGATTTTGATCTGAAGTTCACCTATGTGCTGGCAGGTGATAACCCCCAAGAGCAAGGATCACTGTAGCACCTCTCAATGTGAAAGTAAGGTATCGATCCGCAGGAGCAAGAAGGAAAAGTTATCTATTCCCTACAACTAAAGTGTCACAAGTTTTAGTTGATTATGCACTAAACAAGTTTAAAGAACAAGGTGGTTGATTTTAATGGATGGAAGTTTTAATGTATCCAAACAAGAATGCAGAAGTGTCCCAATCCTCTTCAATGCAAGAGGACAAGACAAAGGTTTTCTCTTCTAGGATCAATGGACATGGATTCATGGTTCACTTAATCATCTCTCTCTCTCATCTATGGTGATTATCATGTTACAGATAAAGTACACACAATTGTCATGTTTTAATGGTAGCTTTTATGACGGCTATATGTCCTAAAACACATAGTTGAAAGAAATACTCATTTGTGTTGCTAGGTCACCCTCGTACGGCTAGCGTGGTTGCTCTCACTCCCACATCATACTCTTTCTTTTTACCCCCAGATAAAGGATGTTGGGCGGTACTGTGTCACTCAATACCTATGCCGTGTCACATCGGCCATCCCGTACCCACATACATCATACTTCAAAGTAAGACAAATCACAAAAGGTCCAACACAACGGTAAATGCATAACAAATCATCTCACACCACAATATTCACCACAAAGGTATTACATAGATGACCGTAATCATGTTTGGCAGCTCATACGGTACTAATTAGTGAAGCTCAAGAGAGAGGAGAGATACAAAAGTTATCACCACAAACCCTAGTCCAGGGGGTGGACTACTCCCCCTTCATCATGGTGATGATGGTGGAGAAGTTCTTGCTGTAGATGTTGATGATGAACACGCCGGAGGGGGGTGGAGCCCTCTGGAGGTGACTCCGGTGGCGTTTCCCCCTCCGATCTTCTCCGGCGGCAGCCTTCTGACTCTCTGTTTCGTGGTTCTGTGTTTCTCCGCCGCCTCTTTCCAGAGAACGTCGGGGGACCTTTTTTATAGGCGTTTTTAGGTCAAGACGGAGTCGGTGGAGCAAAGATCAACGGCAACGGAGCCACGAGGGCCAAAAGAGTGGGCCCCACGTGGCCAGGTACTGTGGCCGCGTGGGCCACCCCCTTTTGGGCCTCAGGCCTCCGTTTGCTTGCTTCCTTCGCCCACAGGTCTTCTTCCTTCCAAAAAATGATGCCCCTAAATTTGCAGGTGATTTGGACGACGTCTGGGTCCCTGAAACATTAAAATACAAAACTAGGGTTTTCTGCCTGTGCAGGATTAATTCCATAAAAATAGGAAATCATTAAGATATTTCCAAAATCATGACAAAACATTGATATAACCCTTATATGATGCAAATATGATTGGAATATGAGTAAATAAAGTGCAAAGTTCATGTATGCATTTTACATGCATCAACATCCCCAAACTTAACCCATGCTCGTCCTCGAGTATGAAGGTGATAAAACTAACATGGACTTTGCAATGTACTACTAACAATGGATATCAAAGATGATTACAATTGCTACATAAAGTCAAATGATTCATTCTTCAAAGGAGTAGCAATATGCAAGATAGTTCATGAAGTGATATCAAGTATTCAAGACAAGGATGTTCATTGATAGTTCACAAAGTATAACATAGAAGCAAGTAATATGGACCACATGTATGCATAATGATAAGTAAGAACATCATACATTGGTCATAGAGTGTAGATGAAAATCTGAATATAAAAGGTGGACACTTTGGAAAGATGTATATGTGAGTAGAGGTAAAGCATGCATAAGTTTCATCCAACTTCCAAACTCTTCTACTTAAGTTAATGATTGCAATATGGTATTCATTGGTGTCAAGCTCTCATTGCCCCTATCATAGCATCTTGAATGATTAAAGTTTAATGTGAAAGCAAATATGAGTAGTGTGCTTGACAAACTAAAGGTTGAATGTCTCATGCCCCGTGAATACAAGTACTTACACCATGTGTTACTCAACTTGGGAAACCAAGCAAGTTCAAGTTAAATATCATTGTAAGTAATAATAGTGTCATCAAGAGCGTCAACTGGGGGTACCTCTTGTCCCAAGATATAGAACAAGCCCATATCAAAATGACAAGACAAACAAACAAAATGAACAATCTCAACACCCTTTTTATTTACCATTGGAATGACTTTTTATTGTAAGGTGTATCACAGAAGGTTCACCATAGTATGTAAGTAAATTTCCACCATGAATGATGCATGGCTTAGATTAGCGGCCCAGGCGTCTCTCTAACCATTTATATAAACTCATTTAAACTTGCTTAATATCCACATTTATTTCACCCATGATAAGCATCCATAAACAAAAGTACATGATATCAACTAAATGAAATGAAGAGCATGTTGAAAGCTTGCCATGTGACAGCACATACGAGCTAACTCCCAACCCAAGACATTTATCAAGCAACTAACATCATAATCTTAATCACAATGGGTCATGTTTTATTAATGCAATAAAAGCAAATTGTGCATCAAGTTCGTGAGAGCTATATAACCAACTTTTTCCATCACAATCAATAACATAAACATTTTCATTCAGAGGTAAGATAACACAAACAACATGTTAAACATACTCAGAATAGCATAAAGCTAATAGGTAGATATGGTGGACTCACAGGAATAACTTTGGTTGAAGGTGTTGGAAACAAGTTTTTACTTGTTGGAATTTTTGGGCTAGCAAGAGGAAGAAAGTTGACCATCTAGATGCATGCATGAGTGTCCATAGAACTAACTAATCCATGTTAAACAATGTAAGATAACAATCAGCATCAAAACATGAATAAGTGATAGCTCTTGATAAAGAATTTGCAAACTATTACTCATTAACAAGCTCATGAATCATGCAACTATATGTATCATTAAAAATCAACTCAAACATCCCTTTTCCCAATCTTATAAAACCATCCAACATAATTCAACCCATATTTCCAGTAGCTCTCTCATATAAATGATAGTGTGGTGGTCTCTCAAAACAAAAATCAAACCAAAAACAAACAAAAAGACGCTCCAAATTTATGCGATAAAGTGTTTCGATCGAAAAACAGAAGTTGGACGTGTGCAAACCGAGAGTGTGTAGGTCCAGCGGGGTTGTCTTCACATCCCCAAGCTTATGGTCTTCACCATCCTTGGATAGCTCTTGGTGCATCTCTTCCAATCCCTGTGAAAAAACTTCAAAACACTGTTTCTCTCATTTCCTTTTCTGTAGGTGATGCATGTAAAATGCATACATGAACTTTGCACTTTAATTGCTTATATTCCAATCATATTTGCATCATATATGGGTTATATTCATGTTTTATAATGATTTTGGGATAATTCACAGTTTCCCCATTTATTTGGAATTAACTCTGTTTTCCAGAAAACGTCTTTTTTAGTGTTTCAGACTTTCCGGGAGCTTCGGGACTCCAAAAAGGGCAAGGTCAGAGAGCACGGTTCAGAATTTTCGAGACGAACGCGATGGGCTTAAACTGAAGACCATAAGAGCAACAGGCTAGGAATTAGAGGGTCCCACGTGGCCTCTATACTTGGCCGCGTGGGCCTATCTCATTTCCCCCTCGTGGCTCCGATGCCGTCCATTTTTGTCTCCGTGGCTTCATCTTGACCTAAAACCGACTATAAAAATAGCCCCTGAGGAGTTTCGCGAGGAGGCGGCGGAGAAACACAAAACCACGAAACAGAGAGTCAGAAGGCTGCCGCCGGAGAAGATCGGAGGGGGGAAACGCCGCCGGAATCACCTCCGGAGGGCTCCACCCCCCTCCGGCGTGTTCATCATCAACATCTACAGCA
The DNA here is from genome assembly GCA_947311845.1 of Poa pratensis. Lineage (NCBI taxonomy): Eukaryota > Viridiplantae > Streptophyta > Magnoliopsida > Poales > Poaceae > Poa > Poa pratensis. Next base: position 22,625,306 of record CAMZMU010000073.1, read on the forward strand.
AGATCATCTCCATCTCCCCACTGTAAACTCTTGGCAAACATGATGTGTGATGCAATATACTATTCCCTTGATCTATTGTGTCTCCCATCTGTGTTTGAGAAGTGATTTGTTCATGGCAATGTGAAATAGTTCGTTGATTGGTTGCATACAAGTGTTGTTATCTTTTATGATTGTCTTTATGTACAATATATGAGTGCACGCATATGTTGGGGAATGCATGTAAGGTGATCACCGTAGCGTAATGGATTGAGTAGGACATGTCGGAGTAGAGAGAAACCGGTGTCTGAGACTTGAAGTTACTTTATGGGGGATATTATGGGGGACCCTAGAACTTAAGGCTATGGTGGGACAATTATGTCTTAATAATTCTTGTGCACATTTATTTGGCCATGAGATCCATCATAAGAGTTGTGTATTGCTCATTTACTTGGCTACACCTATTTATGGCTCCCACCTAAAAGAAACAACTAAGACTGAAACATGTGCTTCACTAATTGTGACAACCACACGAATGAAATAACAATTGCTAGAACATTTGCTCCCTTGAGATATTTGCTACTTGAGATATTTGATACTTGCTGCTTGAGAAACTTGCTTGAGAAACTTGCTGAGAAAACTGCTGAGAGAAACTTGCTCTAAGAAACTTGCTACTAGATAAACCCATTCCACGTCACTTGCTTCCATTAGTTAGATCCTTTCATATTTATTGCTTTGCATAAAAGGCCATATAAGAGGGTTATAGGGCTTTAGAGAATAGATAGTTTACCTTCAGCTCCTCGTGGGTTCGACACTCAAATACTTATCGAATTGTGCTACAGTGATTCCTTGCTCTTGGGGATTATCAAGTACTTTTCTGGCGCCGTTGCCGGGGAGCGTTGTGCTAAACTTTTATTCTTGTTTGCATTGCATACTAACATATAAATCTAAAACACAAAAAAATTAGAAAATGGAAAAGAACCAAAAAAATTAGAGTTGTATAATATCTATCTTGAGTTAGGACATGAAGTGTTTGAGGAGAAAATTAAATTTTATTTGCATAACACTCATGTTTGTGGTACTAACTCTTTGAACACCTTTATTGCTAATGCTCTGGAAAAGTTTAAGCTTGGGGAAGCCGTTGAGGATGAAAGTGATTTAATTGAGTTTGATGATCCATTATGCTCATTAGATGATAAGTCTTTATGTGGTGATTCTATTCAAAACTATGTGGGTATGTTTAACTTTAATGCTTGCAACTATTATGAGAGAGGAAGAGATAAGAATCCTCTTTATGTTTCTATGTTATTTAAAATGCAAGCTACTGATCACTACATGCATTGGTTATCACAAAATTGCTGCTATTTATTCATATATAAAATGCCAATGCATAGGAAAAGAGTTAGACTTAAAAGTTGATGGTTTATATTCTGTGGTGTGTTCTTTATGCTTTAACTTCCTATTCGGTTTGAGCACACCTTTATATCCTCACAACATGTAAAATATCTTTACCTACTGATTTGTGACAATTAGTTTAGGATTTTTTTTTTTATAAAATTTGGGAAAGTTAATGAGAAGGATGAGTAATGGAGAAGTTGGGGTCGACCTTGAACATGTGTTGTTCATGCCAATGGAACCATTGCAAATCTCTATCATTTAAACTTTTCCCAAAGCTAAAACCAAATAAAAAGAGTGATAATAGTAATTCGCTGTCCAGTTTTTGACATATCCTGTCTTTATTCTGCATTACTCTCATTACTTGTGTTTTGTGCGGTTCTTTTGATCAAGGAGCATTACATAACCATAGTAACAGTAGCTAATGTTTAAAATCAATTCATGATATGTCTTTGCTGTGCCTATGTGGATTTAATTTATGAAGGCACTAACCCCTCTAATCAAGTTTGTGACGAGTGTTGTGTAAAGAGAATTTTAAGGTGGAAGAATTGAGGGTGATGAACAAGATCAAGAGGGACAAAAACTCAAGCTTGGGGATGTACCCCTAGGCTCACCCTACATACAAGAATTTAAGCTTGGGGATGCCAAGCCACCTCACTTCAACCATCTTGATACCAAGTAAGTAAGCCTAGCTATATGGCTATAAAGAAAGCGCTTTGCGGGAGGCAACCCGGTTATTTTTGTGTGTGATTTTTCTTTGTGTCCTCTTGCTGTAACAAGAGATTTGTGTCTAGTTTAGTTTCTGGAGTTTTTAATAAAGTGCCAAGTTTTACCCATGTTGGTCTTGAAAAGTTGCTATTTGAGTTCGGAGATTTTATTCCTGCACGAATCAGTGCACGGTATGATTTTTAATTCTTATTCTGTAACTCCGAATGAGCTCATATTTGAACTGTAGTTGCAACTTTTCATCCTCTGTATGCATGAATTTTTTCGGAATTTTTCGAGAAAGTTTGGTAGGGTAGAAAAATACGTTTTGCTGCTGCTGTTTTTCTGGACAGATTCTGTCCCATTTTGTTTGATGCATGCTTTGAGCTTTTAAGTTGAATCTTTTTGATCCAATTGAGTTTATGAGTAGGCATACAACATTATACACTTTCTGGACATTCATATGAATTTTTGTTCAAGGATTATATGCAGCAAGAAACCTATTTGTTTATCACTATTAATGCACCCCACAGAAAAGAGATGGGAGAAACGGTGTTTTGAAGTTTTTTCACAGGGATTGGAGGAGATGCACCAAGAGCTATCCAAGGATGGTGAAGACCATAAGCTTGGGGATGTGAAGACAACCCCGCTGGACCTACACACTCTCGGTTTGCACACGTCCAACTTCTGTTTTTCGATCAAAACACTTTATCGCATAAACTTGGAGCGTCGTTTTTGTTTGTTTTGTTTTGAGAGACCACCACACTATCAATTATATATGGAGAGCTACTGGAAATATGGGTTGAAATATGTTGGATGCTTTTATAAGATTGGGAAAAGGGATGTTTGAGTTGATTTTTAATGATACATATAGTTGCATGATTCATGAGCTTGTTTATGAGTAATAGTTTGCAAATCTTTTTGAAGAGCTATCACTTATTCATGTTTTGATGATTGTTATTTTACTTGTTTAACATGGATTAGTTAGTTCTATGGACACTCATGCATGCATCTAGATGGTCAACTTTCTCCCTTTTGCTAGCCCAAACTCCAACAAGCAAAACTTGTTTCCAACACCTTCAACCAAAGTTATTCCAGTGAGTCCACCATATCTACCTACTAGCTATATGCTATTCCGAGTATGTTCATCATGATATTTGTGTTATCTATACCTCTGAATGAAAATGATTATGTTATTGATTGCCATGGGAAAAGTTGGTTATATAGCTCTCACGAACTTGATGCACATTTTACTATCATTGCAATAAATAAAACATGACCCATTGTGATTAAGATTATGATGCTAGTGGCTTGATAAATGTTCGAGGTTGGGAGTTAGCCCATATGTGCTGTCACATGCAAAGCTTTCAACATGCTCCTTCATCTCATTTAGTTGATATCATGTACTTTTGTTTATGGATGCCTATCATGGTGAAATGAGGTGGAAATGAAGTAGTTCAAATGAGTTTGTATAAATGGTTAGAGAGACGCCTGGGCCGCTAATCTAAGTGTAATACCCCGCAGTTATAGGACTTGAGAGGGTAGAAATAGGAACTGCATTTGTGCATTCATGCATCTTGTGGTGAAATCTGGAAAAATTTCGCGCTTTTGTGTTAAAATGAGTCGAGGGTTGATTCCAGACAAGTGTCGATGTTCCGGGAGTCAGATATTGACAGATAGTCTAGAGGTGTCGATACACCCCACTACTTATTTTCAAAACCTCTCTAAGTGGGTTATGTCAAAATTTTGACATGATTCATTTATAAGTTCTTAGTTGAACACATTTCAACATCTTATCCAATCTTTATCCACACACATTATAATTCAATAACACAAGTTATAATTACAATAAAAAGGAATGAGTCATTCCATAGGATTCAACATAAGACATGCACATACATTATCACAACAAATTCAATGATTCAAATAAGAATCATAATTTAATTCACAAGTTCAAATATAAATCAAACACATGTTTGAATCCATTTCATTACAAGAATTCATCCATCCAAATGCAAGAAAATAAGATTATTACAATCTGTCCAACATAAACAGATTTACAACTTAATAATTACATCAATTTGGAGCTTACAAAAGGAATGAAATAAAATCCTAAAAACTACATCATGACTTCTAAAATCTCAGGAGATCTTCAACCTGCAAAATAAACACCAAAACGAAAGAAATTGTTAGTGTTAAAATGTCGCCAACACCATTTGGTGCTGGCATATTATTATTTGAAACCTGGTTTTATGCCTAACCAAAACAATAGTTTGGTTAGACAAGTGTGGAGTATAAAAACTTAATCCTGAGGCAACTTTGGGTCTGATCAACATAGATCATGCTCATTAATCCGAAGGCAACAAGAGGGGCAAAGGCATAAGCTTAGCACTTTATCTTTAGGCAACATTTAACAAAGGCATCATGTGCTAGCTGAGCATATTGAGCACTTAAACAAGGCAGCATATAAATCCACTACTCCACAAAATCAAACCAGGAAACAACTCAAAGCAAAGGCAACAAAAATTGGTATCACATTTGCCATTAATTGACAAATGAACCCATAATCCCACTTATCAAGCTAATTACTAGCTTAATTGTCCACACACTTGAGTTAAGCATTTCCAAACCGACATGCCTTAATCAAAAACTTCACAGCCAAGTAAACCAACAAAATATCTGGATCAGATAGGATCAATGAGTCAAGTATGACTCATAGCTATCACCAGGGGGAGATGAACTGCGCAGCAGCAGAGCTGAGCTGATCTCCTAGGTGAAAAGGAGTGCAGGAATGAGTCAAATAGAGCAGCTCGAGGCATAGAGGGCCACTGCAAGCAGGTTAGTCACCACATCCCAATTATCCTGGTGTCACAAGCACAGGAGTGCCCAAAATTGTATAAATATAGACCCAAGCCGCAGCCACCAGCACACACAACTTCACAACAACCACAATACACACAGTGCACAACCATCATCACATCCAGATCACAAATCTATCTGTTCTTCACCAAGAACACACACCAGCCACTAGCCAAGCATGGAGATTACCTAAAACCATCCACCACAAGCCACTAAGCCCTAGAAGGAGGCCAGTAGCAAGAAGAACCACAAGAAGCAGGCCTGGAGGTTGAACCTTGGAGCAAGATTCAGATTCTACCATAGCCTAATCTGCTCTACACCCAAGGTTGTTAAACTTTCAAGCTAGAGAGTGATTAGCAGGTTCTGTAAATGACAGAACCATGCTTGAGTGATTAAATAAGCATCTGTTCTTAACAGAGCCTTGCTCAGCAAGGTATGGTGCTTTAGAATAATGGAATTGCAAGCAGAGTAGATCTGTGTGTGCAAAGTATAGGACTGAGTGGGACAGGGAGTGAAGTTGTGTGCAAAAGCATATTGATTGAGCATTCACAGAAGCACAGGGAGGATTTAGTGTAGCATCTGTTCTTATCTTAATGCACAACACATCACCACATGACAGTGAACCAGCAGAGCTGGATTAACTGATCATATCCAAGATATATACTTGGAAGAAGCACAGGAAAACATAAAAAAAAGCATTTTCAATCAAGCAAGTTGTTGTGTAACTCAACATGGAGGCATCACAGCAAGCAAACTTGACTAAATCAAGCTCTAAATCATCACTGCTAGTACTACAGCTAGCTCAGAATTATTTTCCGACATACTTATCATCTCAGTGAGCAAGAAATGCTCTTCATTTTAATCCAGAGGTATAGGGGTGATCCATACATGCATGAATCATCCCAATTATCTCTACAGCAAGCACCAGAAGGAAGCAATCCACTGAATCGAGCTAGAAGCTCACATACATCATCTGTACATCATACACCGAGTCATGGTTCGAGCATTAGTTCGAGTCAAGGCTGGGAGAGTAGTAGCAGAGCATCATCTGCTCATCGATTCCTAAGCCAAGGAGGGGCATGAGTAGGAGTAGCATCTACTGAAGCTAGGGGAAGAGAAGCAAGAGGATGAAATCGACGTTTACCTGGCGTCCATGGCCGTAGCTCCACGGCGGCGAGGCAGAGCTCGCGCTACCGGTGGAGGGGGCGCAAGGAGGTAGAGGTACACACCATCACCACCCCATGGAGGCACAGGGGGCAAGCCCTGCACCCAGCCATGGCGAACACGACGGAGAAGACGAGCACACAGCCAGGGCGAACCCTAACCCTAGGGCACAGGGGATGCGCGCGGCCACGAGAGGAAGCAACGCCCAAATCGCTCTGGTGAGGAGGAAGAGAGGAGCGAGGGGAGTGTTTTGCCCCACACCACGGCGGCGGAGACGGCCGGAGTTGGCCGGGGCAAGGCGGCAACGACGCTGGCGACATGAACGCCTGGGTGAGGTCGGGCTCGGGCACGAGCGAGAAGAGAGAGAGAGAGAGAGTGGCTCGGGTCGGTTGACCGACCGAGCCAGGCTCGAGGTTGACCTGGCTCAACCAAGTGGAGCCAGGGGCATTTTGGTAACTTCACTCAAGAAAAATTCAAAACTTCCATAAGCTTTTAAAAATTCAAATAAAATCCTAAAAATACAAATAAAATATGTAAACATATCAGCAGAAAATAATCTATCCAAATAAAATGTTACTTTGAATTTTTGAAAAAGATTTCTAGAAGCAAAAATTCAAAGGATCCTTAAGTGGAAATGACTTTGAAATATCTCAAAATATTTTCAAAAGAAAATAATATGGGAAAATTATGTATCAAGTTCAAAACATAATTTGAACTACGCTAAGACTGTCATGTCACTCATCCTACCTAAAGTACATATCAAATCATCAAAATAAATCCTTAACAAAACTCTGGGGAATTTTTGGAAAAGAATAAAAATCATCTCATTATATGCATATTGGCATGTATTTGGTTTTTCAACATTGTCTCATACAGACAATGATATTGATTTTCAGAACACGAAGGTCCCAATTCGTCGGAAGCTTTAGACTGCATTACCTATCAGTCTCAAGGCAAGTTCCAACTTGCATGTCCTTGATTGATTATTTTTATCAAAGTAATTACAAAGTACTATGGATTATCATTGCATGAAAAAGAAAAACCTATTTTCGAATGATGTGAAATGCTATACATATATGGTTGGCTGGCAGTGGAACCACGGATTGATGTTGTGGTGGAGGTTCCACTGTATGGAAAAGTATGTACCTAGGATTAATAACCCATGGCCCAGTGATCCTTGCGCCGTATTGAAGCATCAGCCAACAGATTCACTATGGATGGGCTCGTCAGAGGTTTCTTCCTCTGTTCGCATATCCTCGGCAGGCTATTACCTGGTTGCGTCCGTTGCGGCGGCCAACTGCGTGGAAGCGCGTGACCTTCCCACCTGACGGGGTAACTGGAATAGAAGCTCGGGAGGGGTGGCGGGCCAGTGGTCTTAGTTACCAGCCGCGTCACAAATGGGCGGATATGCGTTGTGCGGGGAGGCGACTCCACATGACTTGTTGCCCTGAGTTCTGGCTATAGCACACATGGTGTGCGAAGAGAGCAAAAGGAGCCAGGCTGCTGTTGGGTAAAGTGGTGCAGCTCTGCAGAGTTAAACAAAGAAATTGTGACTGTCACATCCTTGTTCCAGGAGGGGACTACAGACCGCAGCGGGAAAGGCATCCCAAGTGATGACTATAAACCCGTGGAGGCTGGGGGCATAGTTTTCTAAAATTAAAATGGACCTTTTCCTAAAAATGTTTTACAAAACTTGCATAATCATCCATGACTTTTTGGTCAGGATGGTAGATAGTGCATCATACACTTTATCATCTATTATTTGAACTTGCTGGGTAACGCTAGTGTTGCTCACCCTTTTCCTCCGTTGATCTCTGCTTAGACTCTGATGAGATCGCTGAAGACGACTTTGGAGCATATCATGCCAACGAGGTGTATTTTGAAGCACCTTATCTGTCTGGAGGAATAGAAGGCGTCGACTACATCATCGCCTACGGAGCCGACGACGCCGAAGAGGAGGAGGTGGAGACTTAAAGTTATCTTAGTAGGAACCTGGCCGAGTCAGACTATATTAGTACTACTTAGCGGCTGAGCCAAGTTGGTTCTTAGTTTGCTGTTTTCTATCGCCTGTAGGTTGACTCCTGTCAACATCGCAATAATAGACATTCCCCCCATGTCAGAGGAAGACGTCGATGTTTTTATGCATTTCTGGCTTGTAATCTTTAGATGTGTGTAATAAAGTGGACCCGCAATGTTTCTGTTGTACTACTCTGAGTGATGTAATATTTACGGATTAGTCCTTCCGTGAGTGTTATGTCAACGACTTGTACACTACAATATGCAGTGGTGTGCGGGTCGCCGCACTAAGCCATGCATTATTCATGGTGGAAATTTACTTACATGCTATGGTGAATTATCTATGACACACCTTACAATAAAAAGCTATTCCAATGGTAAATAAAAAGGGTGTTGAGGTTTTTCATCTTGTTTGTTTGTCTTGTCATTTTGATATGGGTTTGTTCCATATCCTGGGACAAGAGGTACCCCAGTTGACGCTCTTGATGATACTATTATTACTTACAATGATATATAACTTGAACTTGCTTTGTTTCTTAAGTTGAGTAATCATGGTGTAGGTACTTGTATTCAAGGGGCATGAGACATCCAACCTTTACTTTGTCAAGCACACTACTCATATTTGCTCTCACATTAAACTATAATCATTCAAGATGCTATGATAGGGGAATGAGAGCTTGACACCAAATATTACCACATTGCAATCATTAACTTAAGTAGGAGAGTTTGGAGGTTAGATGAAACTTATGCATGCTTTACCTCTACTCACTTATTCATCTTTCCAAAGTGTACACCTTTCATATTCAGATTTTTATCTACACTCTATGACCATTGTAGGATGTTCTACTTATCATCATGCATACATGTGTTCCATATTACTTGCTAGCATGTTACACTTTGTGAACTATCAATGAACATCCTTGTCTTGAATACTTGATATCACTTCATAAACTATTTGCATATTGCTACTCCTTTGAAGAATGAATCACTTGACTATGTGTAGCAATTGTAATCATCTTTGATATTCATTGTTAAGAATTAAATTGCAAAGTCCATGTTAGTTTTATCATCTTCATACTCGAGGACGAGCATGGATTAAGCTTGGGGATGTTGATGCATGTAAAATGCATACATGAACTTTGCACTTTAATTGCTTATATTCCAATCACATTTGCATCATATATGGGTTATATTCATGTTTTATAATGATTTTGGGGATAATTCACAGTTTACCCATTTATTTGGAATTAACTCTGTTTTCCAGAAAACGTCTTTTTTAGTGTTTCAGACTTTCCGGGAGCTTCGGGACTCCAAAAAGGGCAAGGTCAGAGAGCACGGTTCAGAATTTTCGAGACAAACGCGATGGGCTTAAACTGAAGACCAGAAGCCCAACAGTCTGGGAATTAGAGGGTCCCACGCGGCCTCTGTACCTGGCCACGTGGGCCTATCTCATTTCCCCCTCGTGGCTCCGATGCCGTCCGTTTTCGTCTCTGTGGCTTCATCTTGACCTAAAACCGACTATAAAAATAGCCCCCCGAGGAGTTTCGCGAGGACGCGGTGGAGAAACACAAAACCACGAAACAGAGAGACAGAAGGCTGTCGCCGGAGAAGATCGGAGGGGGGAAACGCCGCCGGAATCACGTCCGGAGGGCTCCACCCCCCTCCGGCGTGTTCATCATCAACATCTACAGCAAGATCATCTCCATCTCCCCACTGTAAACTCTTGGCAAACATGATGTGTGATGCAATATACTATTCTCTTGATCTATTGTGTCTCCCCATCTGTGTTTGAGAAGTGATTTGTTCATGGCAATAGTGAAATAGTTCGTTGTTTGGTTGCATACAAGTGTTGTTATCTTTTATGATTGTCTTTATGTATAATATATGAGTGCACGCATATGTTGGGGAATGCATGTAAGGTGATCACCGTAGTGTAATGGATTGAGTAGGACATGTCGGAGTAGAGAGAAACCGGTGTCTGAGACTTGAAGTTACTTTATGGGGAGATATTTGGGGGACCCTAGAACTTAAGGCTATGGTGGGACTTTTATGTCTTAATAACTCTTGTGCAGTCATTTACTTGGCCATGAGATCCATCATAAGAGTTGTGTAATTGCTTATTTATTTGGCTACACCTATTTATGGCTCCCACCTAAAAGAAACAACTAAGACTAAAACATGTGCTTCACTAATTGTGACAACCACACGAATGAAATAACAATTGCTAGAATACTTGCTCCCTTGAGATATTTGCTACTTGAGATCTTTGCTACTTGCTGCTTGAGAAACTTGCTTGAGAAAACTGCTGAGAGAAACTTGCTCTAAGAAACTTGCTACTAGATAAACCCATTCCACGGCACTTGCTCCCATTAGTTAGATCCTTTCATATTTATTGCTTTCAATAAAAGGCCATATAAGAGGGTTATAGGGCTTTAGAGAATAGATAGTTTACCTTCAGCTCCTCGTGGGTTCGACACTCAAATACTTATCGAATTGTGCTACAATGATTCCTTGCTCTTGGGATTATCAGTGGGGTGCATTAGTAGTGATAAACAAATAGGTTCCTTGCTGCATATAATCTTTGAACAAAAATTCATATGAGATGTCCAGAAAGTGTATAATGTTGTATGCCTACTCATAAACTCAATTGGATCAAAAAGATTCAAACTAAAAGCTCAAAGCATGCATCAAACAAAATGGGACAGAATCTGTCCAAAAAAACAGCAGCAGCAAAACGTATTTTTCTACCCTACCAAACTTTGTCGAAAAATTCCGAAAACATTCATGCACACAGAGGATGAAAAGTTGCAACTACAGTTAAAATATGAGCTCATTCGGAGTTACAGAATAAGAATTAAAAATCATACCGTGCATTAACTCGTGCAGGAATAAAATCTCCGACGCTATAAGCAACTTTTTCAAACCAAAAAGGGTAAAACTTGGCACTTTATTGAAAATTCCAGAACCTAAACTATAAACAATGTCTCTTGGTACAGCAAGAGGACACAAAGAAAATCACACAAAAAATAACCGAGTTGCCTCCCGCAAAGCGCTTTCTTTATAGCCATATAGCTTGGCTTGATAGTTTTAATGATGCTCACATAGGAATAAGAATTGAAATGCAAAAGAGAGCATCAAGAAAAAATATGAAACACATTTAAGTCTAACCCACTTCCTATGCATTGGGATCTTGTAAGAAAATAAATCAATAAATCACAAAGTGACTAGCATAGGAAGGCAAAGCAAGTGCAGCTTCAAAATTTTCAACAAAAAGAGAGAAGACTTAATATTTTTGAGATATATGAAATCATGTCTCCCTCTCTCATAAAAACTTTCAGTAGCATCATTGATAAACTCAACAATATAGCTATCACATGAAACATTCTTATCATGATCCATATGCATAAAAGTATCATTACTCTCCACATAAGCATAAACAGTTTCATTAGGAATAGTGGGAGTAAAACATTCATAATAATCATTGTAATCATCATATATAGGAGGCATATCATAATCACAATAAACTTTATACTCAATAGTGGGTGGACTGAAAATATCATATTCATCATCATAAATAGGAGACATAGTATCATCAAACAAGTCAAAGAACCTCCCCAAGCTTAGATGATTACAAGATAAAAAAACCTCCCCAAGCTTAGTCTAGTGCACACAAGAATAGAAACTTAAGCGCTACGCTCCCCGCAACGGCGCCAGAAAAGTACTTGATAACCCCCAAGAGCAAGGGATCAATGTAGCACCTCTCAATGTGAAAGTAAGGTATCTATCCGCAGGAGCAAGAAGGAAAAGTTATCTGTTCCCTACAACTAAAGTGTCACAAGTTTTAGTTGATTATGCACTAAACAAGTTTAAAGAACAAGGTGGTTGATTTTAATGGATGGAAGTTTTAATGTATCCAAACAAGAATGCAGAAGTGTCCCAATCCTCTTCAATGCAAGAGGACTAGACAAAGATTTTCTCTTCTAGAAACAATGGACATGGATTCATGGTTCACTTAATCCTCTCTCTCTCATCTATGGTGATTATCATGTTACAGATAAATTACACACAATTGTCATGTTTTAATGGTAGATTTTATGACGGCTATATGTCCTAAAACACATAGTTGAAAGAAATACTCATTTGTGTTGCTAGGTCACCCTTGTAAGGCTAGCGTGGTTGCTCTCACTCCCACATCATACTCTTTCTTTTTACCCCCAGATAAAGGATGTTGGGCGGTACTGTGTTACTCAATACCTATGCCGTGTCACATCGGCCATCCCGTACCCACATACATCATACTTCAAAGTAAGACAAATCACAAAAGGTCCAACACAACGGTAAATGCATAACAAATCATCTCACACCACAATATTCACCACAAAGGTATTACATAGATGACCGTAATCATGTTTGGCAGCTCATACGGTACTAATTAGTGAAGCTCAAGAGAGAGGAGAGATACAAAAGTTACCACCACAAACCCTAGTCCAGGGGTGGACTACTCCCCCTTCATCATGGTGATGATGGTGGAGAAGTTCTTGCTGTAGATGTTGATGATGAACACGCCGGAGGGGGTGGAGCCCTCCGGAGGTGACTCCGGCGGCGTTTCCCTCCTCCGATCTTCTCCGGCGGCAGCCTTCTGACTCTCAGTTTCGTGGTTCTGTGTTTCTCCGCCGCCTCTTTCCAGAGAACGTCGGGGGACCTTTTTTATAGGCGTTTTTAGGTCAAGACGGAGTCGGTGGAGCAAAGATCAACGGCAACGGAGCCACGAGGGCCAAAAGAGTGGGCCCCACGTGGCCAGGTACTGTGGCCGCGTGGGCCACCCCCTTTTGGGCCACAGGCCTCCGTTTGCTTGCTTCCTTCGCCCACAGGTCTTCTTCCTTCCAAAAAATGACGCCCCTAAATTTGCAGGTGATTTGGACGACGTTTGGGTCCCTGAAACATTAAAATACAAAACTAGGGTTTTCTGCCTGTGCAGGGTTAATTCCATAAAAATAGGAAATCATTAAGATATTTCCAAAATCATGATAAAACATTGATATAACCCTTATATGATGCAAATATGATTGGAATATGAGTAAATAAAGTGCAAAGTTCATGTATGCATTTTACATGCATCAGCAGGCTGGAAGGATCAGCACATGATGCAACCATTCTTGCTGACAACATGTCTAGACCTGACGGGATCAGTATACCTGATGGTAAGTTTTACCTTGGTGATGCTGGTTATGCTTGTCGCCCTGGAGTTCTACCCCCTTTCGAAGCACCAGGTACCATCTGAACGAGTTCAGTTCAAGATTCGCTCCTGCGGCAGCCAAGCACTCGAGTCTTAGAGTGACAGTCGAGAGAGCGTTTGCTGCACTGAAGAATCGATTCAAGATTCTGGACCAGAAGCCATTTCACACCTTCGAGACCCAGGTGAAGCTTGTCCTTGCATGCTGCATCCTATACAACTGGATCCTGGGGTGGGGTTTTGATGAGCATGTCCCAGATGAGGAGGATGTGACACCTGATGACATTGATCAAGGCCATGGCGTCGCCGCTGATGACAATGAAGCTTGGAAGAGCAAGCGGATGGAGTGGGCTGAATCAATATGGGCAGACAGAGGCAACAACAGGTTCTAAAGATGAAGCATCAACGTGAAGAAGAAGATGATGAACTGTGAACTATCGCACCCCTCCCCCACAAACTATCTACCGGTCTGTAATATCAGTACTGCTAATTGATTCGTACTAGTTAGGGCTGTGGTATGGATGAGTTGGAACTGCCATTCCTAGTAGTTAGGGCTGAATTATGGATGAACTGCATTTGGCTATGTCCTACCGTTGTTTTGCTTGCAACCAAACAAACCGCCCTGTAGCGAGCAAGCCGTTTGGCCGTAGCTGCAGGCTACCAAACGAAGAACACCAAACTTGCTCACTGCTGCGATGCGGGATACCAAACAAGATGGACAACACGTATTTATGGGTGACTACACTCAGCACTGCCCCCTGGAGCCTGCCCCAAGGCAACGAGATATGGCTGCATGCTACCAAACAGGCCCTTGTCTCCGCGCGCCGTGCCGTGCCGGTTACGGACACCCCAACAGAACTGAACAAGGACGGAGGCAACGTACGAACGCTCCGAAGCGAAACCGAGGGAGTTGCCCGAGTCAAGCACGAGAACAAACAGCTCTTTTGTGGAATGTTAGCAGGAGAGCTGCTAAATTTATTGATTAGAGGAAGAAGTTGTTACAAAAAAGTGGGTGAAAAAAATCGAAAGGGAAAGCTCTCGGTCACCCACGTAAAAGAAGGGGCACAAAACGCACTCAACCCGGATCAAAGGGGATAGACGCCCCTGCTGCGTTCCAAAGGATTGCCTCCTCCCGGATTCGAATGACAAGGCTCGTGACCGGCATTTCCTTCTTCTCAAAAATTCTTCTATTGCGTTCAAGCCAGATTTCCCATGCCGCAAGAAGCAAGAGGGAGTGCTCTCCTTTCCTGGTGTCTTGTGGGCAGCCATGCTTGCAGTGGTGAAGCCAGCTGGTGATAGAGGTCAAGCCATCCCAGTCATTGGGCATTAGAGCCTGAAGCGAAGATGCATTGGCAATGGCCGTCCAAACTTGCCGGGTCCAAGGGCACTCCACAAGCAGGTGCAAGGGGGTTTCAAGGCTACGACGGCAAAGGGGACAGAAGTAGTCGTTTTCCCAGCGGCGTCGTTGTAGGGCATCAGCTGTGAGAATGCGATCAAGAGCAGCCGTCCACATAAAGAATTTGCATTTCCCCGGTGCCCAACCTTTCCAGATCAAAGTATGGAAGTCCGAAAAAACTGCTCCCCCAAATTGGATATGGTATGCTGATCTCGCAGTATATTCCCCTGAGGCTTCAAAACGCCAACGGATGGTGTCGCTGATTTGCACGTTTAGCTGGACATCATCAAGCAGCCGAGCCAGGTTTAGCAGCTCAGGCAGCATCTCCGGCGAAAGGCCGTGGCGAAGGTCAAGTAGCCACTTGTTGTCGCTAAGAGCTTGTTTGACTGTCCGGTTCTTGCGTGTGGCGATGGCAAACAGCTTAGGTGCAATCTCCTTTGGCATGAAACCTTGCAGCCAGCGATCCTGCCAAAAATTAGCGATTGCTCCGTTTCCAACGGTGATCTCAGTCGCCATGTCAAAGAGTTGTTTGTCAGTCTCGTCACAAGGCAGGGCAGAGCCGACCCAAGGGCGAGTTGGTGTTTTCCAGGCTGCCCACAACCACCGCAGCCTCAAGGCCCTGCCAAACTTCGTTAAATCGTGGACACCCAGCCCGCCCAGCTGTTTAGGACGGCAAACAGTTGCCCAGCTGACACGTCAGTGACCACCGTTGCAGGATCCTTCTCCTCTCCAGAACCAAGCCCGACATTTTTTCTCAATCTTGATCAAGACCGCAGCAGGGATCCTGTGTGTTGTCAGCATGTAGATCACCACAGATGAGAGAACGCTCTTAAGCAGAACAAGACGTCCCTCTCTAGAAATCATGGACCCTTTCCAAGCAGCTAGAAGGGCGTCGATCTTGTCAAGAAGCTCTTGGTAATCTGCTTTTCTCAGTTGATGTAGTGAAAGGGGCATTCCGAGGTATTTGCACGGAAAGTTCCTCGTCGCGATGTTCAAAGGCCCCAAGATTTCATCTAAGTTCAGGCCCTCACAACGGATAGGCAAGGCTGAGCTCTTGGACAGGTTCGTAACCAGCCCGGTGACATCTGCAAATGCGCTAAGCACGAGCTTGATCATCGAAGCGTCACGAATGGTGGGGTTGATGAAGAGTGCGACGTCGTCGGCATAAAACGATGCCCTAATCATGGCAGATCTGCCCGGAAGCTTTGAGAGTACCCCTTGGCTAGTAGCCAGCTCCAAAATACGGTGGAGAGGGTCGATGGCAAGGATGAAAAGGAACGGAGACAATGGGTCTCCCTGGCGCAGGCCGCGGCGGTGGAGAATGAAGTCAGTCATCATGCCATTCAAAAGGACCTGCGAGGACGAGGAGGCAAGAAGCAAGGCAATCCATTCCCTCCAGCGGACAGAGAAGCCCCTAGCGCGAAGCATATCTAGCAGGTATGGCCAGGAAACCGAGTCAAAAGCCTTTGCTATATCTAGTTTCAGCAGCACAGTCGGCTTCTTTGTTCTGTGGAAAAATCTTGCGGTGTTCTGGACATAAAGATAGTTCTCTTGGATGCAACGCTTTCGAACAAACGCGCTCTGGCAGGTGCCGACCATCTCCTCTAATTTGGGCGCAAGACGGGAGGCAAGAATCTTAGTGAAAATCTTAACTACGCTGTGAAGGAGCGATATCGGTCTGAAATCCCCAAGAGCATCAGCGCCTTGCCTCTTTGGGATTAGAACTATCAGAGATGTGTTGATGCGCCTTAGGCCACGCCGGTCCATGTTGAAGAGCTGCCGAAGCGCAGCATGCAGATCATGCTTGATCGTATCCCAGCAGACCCTAAAAAAAGTCCAGAAAAGCCGTCCGGCCCAGGAGCCTTGTCCACAGGCATGTCGTCAATTGCTTTCTTAAGCTCATCCATGGTGAAAGGAGCGTCTAGTGTTGAGAGGTCGGCAGTGGGTAAGTCCAAGGCATCCCAATTGAACCGCGATGTGACAGAGCTATTAGCACCAAGTATTTGCTCAAAGTGATCTTGGGTCAACTGCAGCATGGCATTCTGGTCGGTGATCATGCCATTAGTAGAGTGCAGTGCATGGATTATGCTCTTCTTGTGGCGGGCGTTGGCTTTGCGATGAAAGTAGCGCGTATTAGCATCCCCAGCTCTTAGCCAAGTGATTCTGCTCCGCTGCCTTTGTTTGATTCTTAACAGCACAGCTAGGCCCAGCGATCTGGATTTTAGAACACGCCGGAGGGTGGCTTCCTCGTCAGAAAGCTGACGGTGATCCTGTGCTGTTTCCAACTGAAGGATAATTTCTTCCGCAACGTACAGCTGTTTCTGAATGTCACCAATTTGGAGTCTGCTCCAGGACTGCAGGGCTTTCCTAGTCTGTCTCAGCTTAAGATCCAGCGCCGCAACAGGGCAGCGGTTCCCCGTATCCGTGGACCAAGCGTGGGATACAACATCCTTGAACCCAGAAACAAATTGCCAGAAGGATTCGAAACGGAAACGCCTGTTTGTTTTTACAAGGCCGTCATTAACAAGAAGCAAAGGGCAGTGGTCAGAATACCCAGAAGATTGTGGCAGCAGCTTGGCAGATTGAAATCTGAGTTCCCACTCGACATTGCAAAAAGCCCTATCAAGGCGCACCAAGGTGGGCGGGGTCTGTTCATTTGACCAAGTGTATTTCCTACCAATGAGGGGGATCTCATGCAGGTTAGAGGAGTTCAGAGCCGAGCGGAATCTGGACATCCATCTTCTATCTAGATTGCTATTATTTTTGTCTTTGGCGTCCTTGATTAGGTTGAAGTCACCTATGATAAGCCATGGCCCAACCATGGAGTTGTGCAGGTCAGTTAGTTCCGCAAGGAACGCCTGCTTTCTTGGCACGTCATGAGGTCCGTAGACCGTGGTCACAGTCCAAGGCGGCAGGCCGTCAACAGGTGCAATGCGCGCAGAGACGGAGAAAGCACGGACGTCGATGTTGTCCACGGTGAATTTGTCCTTGCGCCAAAGCAGTAGCACGCCGCCACGAGTACCGTCAGCGTTGAGAGCTGCATGACCATCAAAACTAGGACCAGCGATTTCACGACAATCAGCATCCGAAACCTGAGCAAGTTTGGTTTCTTGTAAACACACCAGAGAGCAGCCCAGTTTCTGGATCAGGGCATTGACAGCAGAACGCCGAGCCCGGTCATTCAGGCCTCTCACATTGGAGTTAAGCAGGGATAGATTTTCAGCCATTTAAAAACAAGCAGACTACGTTACAGAGCATCACAAGGTTTCTAGAGTGCCTCAGCAAATAGTACAACATACAAGTAGCAGAAATCGCCGACAGACAAGCTGATGTGAAGGACAGCCAGGGGCCAAACCACAACAGCAGATGCCTAGCAGCGGCACAGAACAGACAGAAGTACAGGTGTAACATTGAGGAAACAAGTAAACTTCATGGAGATGCAGCGATGCATCTAAGAGCCCCTCACGGTGAGCTCGTCCAGCACAGCTTGCAGTTCGGCGTCCGGGAGGCACAGCTGAGACGGGGAGGAGACGCCAGCGATCGCGGCCAGCTTGGTCATGTGTCCAGACGTCATGGGGTCCTTGAAGAGCTTGATGTAGTCCATGAGAGTGTCGTCGGTGAAGTCATCTTCGCTGTCAATGAGGCCTAGTTGCTTGCAGATGGCCGCCTGCGATCTGCGCGAAGAGCTGAAGGTGCTGCGCAGCCGGCGAATGCGGGCACTCTTTCTGATGCCCCTAGAGGATCCAAACAGCTTCTTCCTGATGGGCGCAACTCTCGAGCATTGCTTGATCTGGCCAGACCCGAGTAGAGAGGGGGAGAGCAGGGCGACGATCTTGGTGACAAAGGTGCGTTGTTCATCAATCTGAAGGCCCGAGAGTTGTGCTGTGATAGCATCGATCAGACGCGGACCTGTGAGAGCAGCAGCAGACAGAGCAGCCCGAGCTCTTTTTTCTTCAGGTGACATTGCCCAGAATTCAGATTGAGGCTGAGGAGTGGAGGTCTGTGCTCCCGGCCCAAAAGCAATGTCCGATCCAGGTGCGGGAGAGGGCTCCAAATGAGGCCCAAACTGGCTGAAAGATGGTGTGCACATGAACTGGGTCTGTAGGTTTGTGGCCTGCTGGTCGTAAGGTGGGCTGAGAATGCTTGTAGGCCCCAGCTCGCTTGGGTTGCCGCTCCATCCAAACAGGGAGGCCATGGCTTTAGCTGTCAAAGCAGCGGCGCCGTCAGCAGTATCGCCGCCCACCTGCAAGAGATCTCCGGTGACGTTGGCACACCGTGGTGGAGAGTAGAGGAGCATCGTCCGCTGCGCTTGGTGCTGCATGCTGCACACTGGGCTGTTCTTTGGGCGTGATTCAGACGCAAGGGACGACAGCATCTCTGAATTCTGGTTCTCGACAGGCTGGGACAGGGGCATCTCCGGAGACATAGAGATGGTCGAACCCAAAATGCGCTCGGCAGCAGGGTGGGGGGCAGGGATGCCCAGGCGAGGACTTTCCTCTTCTGGTTCGGCATCTTGGACGACGGTCTCAAAGTTTGACTGCTCCGCTGACGTTGACTGTGGGGTCGCTGCAGCTCTCAGGACAGTGAGATCAGGCCTGACGAAAACAGTCTTGCACGGCGCGGAAGTGCGCGACGGCAGCGGCAACCTCGGTGGCGCGCTCGAACCGCGGCGGGGGCTGGCTTCCTTCCTGCGCTGGTGGCTGGTCACAGGTCTGCGATGGAGTTTTGAAAGCAGCTGTCTGAAGGTGTGTGCAGCATCAACTGTGGCCTCAGCAGGCTGACTGATCTGGCTAGACGGCGGCACGGCAGCCGGCTCGGTCGCCGGGGGTGCAGCAGCGCGCTGGCGATAGCGGCGAGACTCCGGCTCGCGGGCCGCAGTGTCACGGCACTGCGTCTGTTCACGCAGCCCATTCCAGAACCTCTTACGTCCGCCCTCATCGCGGCCACGGTGCCGCCGCCCGAAGTGGTCGTCCCTGTCATCATCATCATCATTGTTGCGGCGGCGATCAGACGGGCTGCTCCGCGGAGGCCAGCGAGAGCTCAGAGAGCCATCCTTAACACCCAGCTTCCAGTCCTTGAGCTCGAACACCATTGGCCAAGGCACCGAAGCGGAGGCGGCCGGTGTGTAGTCCTTCACCACATCCACATGAATCAGCACAGGGAACGTTTGCCCTTCTTTCCCTTCCTCCTCCGGCGAGCCCTCTGGCAGGGAGAAGCGCTGACGCGGTATATCCGGGCGGTTGATGATGGTGAAATCAGACTGCCGCGGGATCTTGTGCGGGTCAGAGGACCAAACCCAGGCAAAGAGCGCCTTGCGGTTGCGCTTCGAGATGGATTGCTGCTCGATAAGGTCCAGCTCGCAGCCGCCCTTGCGGACGATATCCCTCACCGACTCCCACTCCCACGCTTCATCCGGCAAGCCATCGAGCGCGATACGGCAGTAGCACCTCCAAATCTTCTGGCTGGTTGGAGCAGCAGGTAGCCATGGCCGCAGCTTGAGAGACGCGCCACGCACGGGTAGGAAGCGCGACTCCAGAGCAATGTCCCGCTGCAACGGCTCCCTGAAAGTGATCAAGAAATCTTCTGGGAAGTATTCTGCAACCTCGATGTCGTCCGCAGAGAGCCGAAACAGAAGCTGGGCAGACTTGGCCACCTGCGCCGCAGTGACGCGCACCCGCTGGTCCGGCACGGTGACCGTGAGCGCCCTGGAGCGGAGGCGATGGCTCTCGGCCTCCATCGACGGCGTGCGGACCACAGTGCAGCACGAGGTGTCCGGCCTCAGCGAGGCCGCGCCGGGAGTGAAGGCCATAGGTGCGGTGGCAGGCAGCGACGGCCACTCCGCAGCGGCGGAAGGTGGCGGCGGCGGCTGCGGAGGCGGTGTAGAAGCTGATGCAGGGCGGCGAGAGGCGCCGCTGGCCTCCGGGCAGAACCTTGAGATGTGGCCGGAGAGCTTGCAACGAAAGCAGAGGAAAGGGTCGCGGCACTGGTAGAACTTGTGCTTACGGGAGAGGCAGCGGAAGCACTTGCCGTCGAGCTTGATCTTGAAGGCGTTGGCAGCCTGTGCGACCCGATCTTGGCGTTGAAGGCTCGTATCTTTTGGCAGAGGGGCGGAGAGGCTGCTTTGGCTTGCTAGTTTGCGCATACGACTGTGCCAGCGACGGGAGCCAGCAGTCTTCCAGCCTCCTTCTCGGTCTTGGTCATCGGCAACCGCAGTAATGGAGTCTGTGGCTAGCGTGCCCTCTCCCCGCACCACATCCAGAGAGGTCGTAGCAGGGGATGCAGAGGGTGCAGGGGGAGGGGCAATGATCATGGAGCTCAGCCGCGGTCTGGGTGCCGCAGTCGGTGCCGAAATTGGATCTGGGTGCCCGACGCACTCTGGCTGCACGGAGTGAAGAGGAGCTGGAAGGGGGGAGGGATGGGCGGAGCTTACCAGGGCTTGGGAGTAATGGTGGCTGCCATTGGTGGGCGAGCCGGCCAGATCCATCAATGCAACACATGGGAGGACGCGGCCGGTTATAGGGTCGACGAAGCCCGGTGGAGCGTCCTCTGCAGCATCCCGCAGCGCCACGCAGGGGAGCACCCTCCCGGAGACCGCGTCGGTGAAGCTGGCGGCGGCGGTGGCGGTAGGTGCGGTAGGAGCACGGGCGCGCTCAGAGCCGCACATATTCAGAGTAGTGCGAGGCAACGAGCCGTGCTGAGCGAAGAGCTGACGTGCGGGGGCTGAGACGGGGGCGGTTTGTCGTCGTGGATGACGGGTGGGCTGTGTGACTGTGTCCCATGTGTGGAACGGAACGGAACGGAACGGTGGCGTAAAGAGGAGAGAGGGAGAGATGAGCCATCCCGTTCCCGCCCGTCAACAACCTGCCCAACTGACACCCACCCATGGGCATCCTGGCAGGTGCGGCCCACATGCAGAGGGGACGGCGAAAGCTGGTAGCGCCGTTACATACCTACATTTCACCCGTCCGTGGTGTAGCTGGGTAGCTAGCCGTCCACCTCTCCGCCTCGCATTTCGGAATCCCCAGCCAGATCCGCCTCCTCTTCACATATCGCTTCTCCCCTCCAGTCCTCCTCCACACTCTAGCAGACGACAGCCCACTCCTGCCGCCGTCTCTCTTCTCCGTCCGTCGCTACACCGCCACCCAGCAGCCCGTCCCCAAAACACGCCAAAACCCTAGATCTCTCTCCCCCGCCCGCACGCATTGCCCTCCGCCTCCTATGACCGCCGGCCCCCACTGAGAGGCAGCATGGCCATGGCCTCCGCCGCCGCCATCCCCTTCATCCCCTCCTCCTCCTCCTCCTCCTCCGCCGCCATGCTCATGGCGCCCGGGCCCGTGGACCAGCAGCAGCAGCAGCCGGGCTGGCTCATGGACGAGCGCGACGGCTTCATCTCCTGGGTGCGGGGCGAGTTCGCCGCCGCCAACGCCATCATCGACCTCCTCGTCCTCCACCTCCGCGCCGGCGGCGACCCCGGCGAGTACGACCACGTCTTCGCCGCCGTGCAGCAGCGACGACACCACTGGGCGCCCATCATCCACATGCAGCAGTTCTTCCCCGTCGCCGACGTCGCCTACGCGCTCCAGCAGTCGGACTGGCGACGCCGGGCACAGCCGCCCCAGGCGATGCAGCAGCACGGGCCTGCTGTGGTCACGCCGAACCCGCCGCCGCCGCCACCGCGCAGGCCCAACTTCGCGTCGTCCAACCAGCGCCACCATCGCCCCGATCCGCCGCGACCTGCCGCCGCTGCTGCTGGATCCGATAAAGATGGTAATAAGATGCGCTCTCTTCTCTTGTTTGGTACAACTGACTGCTGGTGTTGTTCCTTTTTTACAAAGGGCAACGCTCTTTTCTTCTATAAGGTCCTAATTAAAATGGTCCGATGAATGAAACGCGTTTCTGGTGCAGGAACACACGTTTCCTAGTAATTGAATACTAGTCATATCTCTTCTAGAGCATGGATATGGAGTATTTTTTTATTCTCTGTCGAAATTCTGTTTCGATTACTAGTATAATTTTTGTGCTAAAGTACGTGATAGTTTGATCCTTCGGGTTGCTGAAGTGCAGTTAATGTTTCTCTTATTTTTCGGCTTTACTCACTATTGATGTCTTAAAAGGGTAAGCTTTTCCCGATTTGTCTTGTGTAGTTCTATACTGATTTCTTATTGCGGAGGTCATAATGCATAAAGTTGTCCAAAAATAGCATTCCCGTGTTAAGACGTGTGTAGGCACTTGCAAGCTACCATTTTGAGTTGCTCTAGGTGGAAACATTTTTCGTTCTGTGCATTCTGCGGTTCTTTCTTCAATAGCTGAATGAGTCAATGAGATGGTTATTTCTTGTACGACAAAAAAAAAGTCGCTAAACCGTCCCAGGTAGCTGAATGAGTCTATGAGATGGTTATTTCTTACAACAACAAAAATATGGCCGTCCCAGATAGCTGAATGAGTCAATGAGATGGCTATTACCTGCGACACATGATATGGCGCACCTTCCTACTGTGTGACACATGCACGTGCTGTCCGGTTGCGCTATGCAGCAGCGCGCTCCCGCTACGTGATAAAATTCCGGCCAACGTGGTTAGGTTTACGGGCGTCGCGCCGTAGTCCAAGTTTTGATGCATTATTATAAAATGAATAATGTTCAGTGACCCGTGTTTTGCAAATGCTAGGAAAAATATGGCAATATTCTATCATCAGCTCTGTTTGCCAAAAAGTCAAGTCTGACATCCATGAAAGAATAGTATTATATTATACTGTTTCGTCATTTAAGCGAGAGATAATTGGAAGAATCTAAGCCACTTTTGGGGGCTAGGATTCAAGGGTATTGATTGATCAGATATATATATAGACGGATATTACAACTGTTACATCGTATATTTGTCTAAGATGCTGCAATTGAATTTTCAATTACAAGTACTAGGGTTTTATAACGAATTGTCTGCTTTCGTGTATAATGTATGTTTTTCTGTATCTATCCACGCAATTGTGTGCTGAGATCGGCTAGTTTTGGTAAACATCATTCATTTTTCTATGCATTCCACTCAACCATTAAATTAGATGCAAAATGTTCGTATTCTCTGCTTGCACGTATAATCGTTTATTGAGATTATTCCATGATTGGAATCTGTATTTTAAGTTTGCAGCTAGGGTACTTTATTTTCCCTCTTTAATTTTCCTTTTTAATGCATTTCCAATTTAGCATTTTTATTAGTATCATTAATGGCGAGTAAGGTGAAAAACTAGGACCCATTAGTTTCAAAACAGTTTCTCATGTACTGCTGATGCTTGTAGGACGTGAGCTTCTTAACAAAGAAGGGAAGGGACATAAGGAAGGGGAGAACGTCGTTGATGCTAAAGGTCTACAGTTGGATTCTCCTATTACTGATGGTACAGAAACGCAAACACACACATATGTACATACGTATATGCTTAAACATCTTGCAATCTGATCTGTTTAATCCTAGCCTGTTCCATCATGTCATCTTCAGTGATTTGGTGGATAATTTTGCACACTGTATAACTTAATTTGTGAATTTTGTTGAGAAGTTATTTAAAACATCAGATAGGACTTGAACCTCCTTTACTAAGTATAGTATTGTCATCATGCTCCATATTTAAGGCTTGTTTCTTCACTCAACTCAACGGGGAGCTTCATTTTCAGTTTTTGGTTAGCTGTCAATATTTATTCTGCAGTTTCTTTTCTCTTGTCTCCCCGAACCTATGGTGCTGCTATGTAAGCTCCAAAGTTCCTTGTAGAACTATGGTCAATCCTGACCTTTGGGTTCTTGTTTGTTTGTAATGAAATGTCCTCAGGATAGACATCTAAAACTTATGACACATAGTATGTTAATGTGTACGTCACATTTTAGGACGAGCTAGACAGATTAGTGACGCACAAGATCTGACCCCTTCTCTCTTTTCTTGATAATGATAAGTACCTGTTGCTAGCTGTGTCACTCTTTGTTTTTTGTTTCTGAAACCTGATTGTGTTGTCAAACCCACGTGAATGTAATTGAATGTTTTCTCTGAATTCTGAACTATGTCCTTATATTATGTGTTCTGTAGAAGGTGAGAAAAATCCTAAGCCGCAAACTAATGGTGAAGGAAGCAGCAAAGTGGTTCCAGCTCCTTCAGAGTATACAACCAGTGAAATCATTGATGGCAAGACGGTATGTTAGACCTGCAATTTAGAATTTCTTCTGCACTCGAATCTCCCGTTTCATGCAGTTCCCTTGAAATCTCAAAGTTGAGTCAAAATCGGTTATCTTATTATAATATTATTACAAAACATGCCATGATAAAATATGCTCTATGCTTTTTTAGGTTAATACTGTTGAAGGCCTCAAGGTCTATGAAGGGTTGGTAAATGCGATTGAGATAAACAAGATTGTTTCTTTAGCTAATGAAACAAAAGCTTCTTCTCGTCGAGGAGGGTTGGAAGGTAATAATGTGGCCTCTTATAGCTATTTGTTTATGTGCTTTGACTCTTTTAATGTGCGTGCCAATATAACTGTTGCTACATTGATTTTTTGAATTTATTTTTAATGTGCGTGCCAATATAACTGTTGCTACATTGATTTTTTGAATTTATACCTAAAATGAAAACTGGGTATTTAGTAGCTGAACACCTAGGAAAATGTTTCAACTTAGCAGATACATCTGGTTTCTCTAAAGATAAGTCTATTGCCCTGAATGTTGCATTACAAGGGTTAGTTGTCAATTTGCCTCTAGTTGACGTTCTTCATTTTGTAAACAGATAATGTCTTCGTCTGTCTTTATCTAATTCTCTGGGATACCGTGATTTAACAATTATATTTACTTGGTGCAAGAAGCGGGGCAGACTGTTATTGTTGGTAGAAGACCACTGAGGGGTCATGGAAGCGCAGTTATTCAGCTGGGAGTTCCTATCATTGAAGGCCCTCTTGAAGATGATAATGAAAGAGGTATGCCAAGCTTTTGCCACAAAGCCTCGTGTTATTATTCTCATATTTTGACGACTTCTTTTTGTGGTTTTAAATGTGAGTTCAGAGACAAGGGTGGAGCCTGTTCCTGGGTTGCTGCAAGACCTGTTTGATCGCTTCTTTCAGCAGGGAATTGTACCTTCTAAGCCAGACTATTGTGTTATCGACTTCTACCATGAGGTAACTTGTTTTTAGGATGTAGATTGTGCTGGCTGAAGTTTCTCTTGAGCAAAGGGATAATCACTTGCTGAATGTGGAATCTAATAATGGCCAAATTATTTTATCCAGGGGGAATATTCCCATCCTCAGCAACCTCCTCCTTGGTATGGTAGACCTCTTTGTACTCTCTGCCTGACAGAGTGTGACATGGTGTTTGGCCGAGTTATCTTTGGAGAACGAGGCGATAACAGAGGTCCTTTAAAGCTCTCTCTTTCTACAGGGTAGGTTTTCCACAGTAATGATTCCTGTTACATTCATAGTACTCTTAAGAGAGTTGAACTGTTGGCTTGCCTTGTAGTTGACCATTCACTCTCCGACAAATTTCAGTTTAGGTCTTCAGTACCAGACATCTTACTGTAACACCAGAAGCTGGTGATTTTAATATGTAATTTTACTATTTTAGTGGGTATATAAACACACATCAAAGATGTGCCTACACACTATCTCTGTCTTGAATTTCTGAAGTAGGAACAATAAACATAGTGTAGATCAAAATCGAAATAAAAGCTTGTGTGTAATAAGATAGTATGTTAATTATTAATGGGTTAGTGCCTGTTATCTTCAGTTGTGCGCCTGTGGTTTCACTGGGATAGCTTGCTCTATTTATTACTCGCAGCAAGTAATATTGAGCATGTAGTAAGTTTAATGGGTAAGCCATGTTGACTACACTTTCTAAACATTTTTCTCTCAATTCCAGGTCTCTTGTAGTGTTGCAAGGGAGAAGTGCTGATGTAGCCAAACGCTCTATTCCGGCTACACGTAAGCAACGAATCCTACTAACTTTTGGAAAGTCTGTGGCAAGAAAACTTATATCACCAGAAAGTGCTGCACGATCTACTCCCTCATTGACACCTTCTCCTATGCCCTGGGGTCCACCATCAAGGCCAGCTAACATGAGGCCACAGTCCCCAAGTCCTAAGCACTTTGGATATGCCCCCACCAGCAGTGTACTTCCAGCACCAACAGCTGGGCCTCATCACATCCCTCCATCTGATGGAATGCAGCCACTCTTTGTAGCACCTGCTCCTGTTGCCGCCGCAGCCATACCTTTCCCAGCAGCTATTCCATTGCCAAACACGGGACCAGCTTGGATGCCAGAAGCTGCCCCAAGGCCTGCCCCACCTCGTTTGCCTGTTCCAGGTACAGGGGTCTTCCTTCCTCCCGGATCAGGTCACCAACTGCTGCCGCCTCATCAGATGATCCAAGCTTCACATGCTCATGTGGAACCTAACTCTCCACGAGGTTCGCCAGCTTATGCGCACAACAAGGCTATTGGCATGGACATGGCTAATGGTAATGCTTCTCCAAGGAGCTCAGCAACAGCTAAAAGGCCTGATACAATCGAGGCAAAACCAGAGTGCAACGGGAGCTCTAATGGTGGCTGCAGCTTTGCTGATGAGAAGTCAGCTGTACGCAAGGAGCAGCAGAACGGTGGTATGAAGAAGGCTGGGAACAGCATGGCTGAGCCAAGTGCCGCCAAATAGAAGGGAGGTATAGTACATAGAGGAAGCAGAAACATGAGATGAGGAAACTTCAATTTTTCGAGAGCGTGATTGAATTGGAAGAGAAGAAACATTCACTGGAGTACATTGAGTTCGACCAAGGTCTTCGCTGGCAACTCTCATCCTTGACAAGTGCCCTGACGTCAAGTTGTCTAAGACTGAACGCCGTCTTAAATTTTGTAGCCGCTCTGTAGCCAAACGGGATATATCGTGCTGCATTAACTTATCACCTGCTATGATTATGGGAATGGTCATTTCTGTGGTGTTATGTTAATCTTATCATGGTAATGGTGCCCGTTCGCTGCATATGCAAATTCTCTCGAGTTCTGTTGTCTATTAGCTGATCTGCTGATGGCTTGTTGTTGGGCGTATGCACGCGATGTATATGAGCTGTTGCTAACTCTTGACTTTGTCAAGTGATGGCACGCCATTTTGAACTCCTGTCAGGTCGGAGTCCATCACCTGGTATGAGTACTTGTCTTAGGTCTCTGTCTCTTCAGTCTTGGTCTATACTTGGTCCTGACTCCTTTTGCGAAACTCAGACGTGTGTGTGGTGTGCCGTCTTGTTTAGGCCCAGTTCTTTTGGCGACTTGTTCTTTTGGCGACTTCTTTGAGAAGTCGCCCCTCCCCCTGCTTCCTAGGGAAGCCGCCCCAAAATTTGAGAGGGCTTCCAAATTCAATGTTAGGTTTCTATTTTGAAAGCCTAGCTAAATTTTGGAAGCGACTTTCAGAGAAGGCGCTAAAAGAACTGGGTCTTAGCCTCTGATTTTAAGCGAAGCTAGGATTATTTGCCGATGGGGTCAGTTTAGTCGTGTGAGCTGTCACTGGGTTTAGCTCAGTCATATTATGGTTATAATTCATTGATTAGTGCTTAATAGGCGAAATTCGCATAGGATTCTCACATTCCATTCGGTTCACCTGAATGCAACCATAGACAGCTTCGCCCCACATGTTTACTGCTCCAGTTGTTGATCTGATTCAGTCGCTCCCTTCTAGGGGTGCGAAGTGAAGGTTTGGCCGGTTTTGTTCAGAATTCATTGGTCATCTCCACGCTGCCAACAACCTGGTTGACGAAACGTTCTAGCCTTCAGGCCGATGAGTAGGTCCTGTTCTAGGTAGCATCTAAGTACAAGTACAAAACGACGAGTGGATGAACATGAACGCCTGTCACTTTGTACTCTCTTAATTCTGGTCCACGGCGTGGGTCGAGGCACCACACTACGGATCCATGCGCAATGCTGAACTCTAATCACCCAACTGCTAGCTCAGTTGCTACCGATGATGAAGCTACAATCAAGAGAGTGCACGAGAGATCGGTAACCTGATCATACATAAATCACGTCGCAAATGTCAGGGCTACACCCGATCAGTCAGTCAGACTCAGTAGCGATCATCAGAGGACGGAGTCCCCGCCGACACGCCGGTGGCGCTTGCCGTGCCTGCGCCGGTCCGACGACCGCGCCTCGCCCGACGGGAGGTACAGCGCCGCCTCCGCGCCCACCCTGCACTCCGGCAGCGGCGCCGGGTACCTGTCGCGGTCGTAGCAGTACCCGTAAGTCATGTACCTCGCGCGGACCTTCTCCATCGCCGCCCGCTGCGCCGACGACATCGTCGTCTCGCCGGCGCTGGCGCTGTGGTCCGGCTGGAGCAGGAGGTCGGTGAACTGGGCGACGTAGGGCGCGTACTTGTAGTCCACCTTGTAGCGGCCGCCGGAGGTGGCCCAGCTGGAGCCGTCCCAGATGGTAGCGTACAGCGACATGGGCTTGGACGGGAACTGCAACCCCATCTGCTCGCTCCGCGCCACCATTGGCTACGGCTTCGATGTAGAACCTGAAAAAACAGAAGAAGTTCAGCTTTGAACATGAGAACTGTGAACCTGAGCCGGTTAGCTCATGTGAAACGCATGGTGAAAAGTGGCTGTGGTGGTGGTGACTTTCTTCTTCCACCATCTCCATTAAAAGCTGACTCGCGAACGATCGATCACACAACTCCTGCAGGCTGCAGGCAAGGGGGTAGCGTAGAAAGCAGGCGCGCGGCGCAATTATGGGAGGAAAGGCGGCACGGGGATCTTGGTGGAAGGATCAGGTGCAGAGTGGTGTGAGAGTCGATGCACATGGTGTGATGGTTCAGGTTTAGTGGATGGAAACTGTAAAAGGGGACGACCCATTTCTCATGCCAGCTTTACTCATTCACGGGGGGGGGGGGGGGATGCTATATGCTAATCGGTTAATGGACGCGTAATCTGAGACATGGTTTATCGGCAACTTTGATCTTGGAACGTTTCTTGGTCGAAGCCAGCAAACTAGAAGCATATTACCACCAAAGCATTGTCATTTCCATACCCGTTGTGGCAATGCCTATCTACTTCAATTTGGGCCCTCGGTACTTGAAATTATTAAAGCGGCAACGGCATAAGGAATCTATAAGCTGTAAAGACTAAAGAAGAAGAGCCAATATCGATCAATCATGTCATGAGAGTGAAAAAAAAGGAAAGGGGAAAAAAGAAAGTGAAAGAGGAACCTGAAGCTAATGATAGTGAGGATTAAACTGCATTGTTCTAGCACACATGCAACATTGTTGCTAAGTAGTGTTACCAGGAAGAAGCACTGACACTATATCATCAATGGGCACATGCAAAGATCATATTATGTTCTACAAGCATAGATAGTGCTACTGCATACCAAAATCACTAATTTTCTATACATGTGTAATTCGAACCTATATGTACGAAGTACACATCAACACTTTGAATAGCGTACAGGTAATAATAAATCGTTCACATTCGAATACGACATGCAAAGTCCTCTAGAACAATGATCCTGCATAGTTGGAGCAAGCAAAGCTAATGGAATTCAAGTAACTGGCTATAGTTGTTTCAACTAAAGTAGTAAACTCTTCTACATAAATGTGGGAAGCCTCACTTCAGTGTGAAATGTGAAGTTCTGAACTCACTTACTCAAAGTTTTTTCAGGTCGTCTAATTAACCTTGCAGTGAAGGCAACAGCTCAATGTTGCAACGCAATGCAGTGGGTCGATCATAGTATCACGAGCGAATTAAATTCGGAGAGAGAGAGAGAGAGTTCTTACAGGATGGTGCGATTGGTCCATCGGATGGCGTAGCGGTGGAAGTCGAGCGTGGGGTCGAACCAGAGGCCGTACCTCTCCTCCCGGCCGACCGCCGTGCTGCCGTGGCCGTACACGTTGGTCTGCACCCTCCACTCCCTGCCCCTGACGTTCCCCAGGAACTCGAAGTCCAGCTCGTCGTGCGTCTTCTCGTACACGTCCCCGTTCGACATCTAGGTGCCCCAAAAAACATGTAGAGCATTGCAACTCTGAATTCTTCTGCCGTTTTCGTTTCATTCGCAATGAAAACTGAATGGGTTCTGTAATACTCACGTAGAAGGCGACGACAACACCGGCGGCGTGGTCGGACGGCAGCTTGATGCTGGCGCTGAAGAAACCGTGGAGGTGCGCGTCCTGCGACGCGAACCCGGAACCTGAAACGAATCAAAGGCAGGCGCAATGCCAGTGAGGAACGGAACACAAGAATGGGATTGGTGCAGAATGCAGATGAAGCACAAGGTAGGTGTAATGTAAGGAGAGCAGGCACCTGTTCTGTGGTCGAGGGAGATGTGCAGTCGCTTCCCGTCGCCGTGGAGCCTGAGGTTGGAGTCCCCGAACAGCTGGGTGTACCCCTCCCCGAAGGTGAGCGGCCGGGGGATCAGGGCCTCGTCGGCCGCGGATACCCAAGAGGACGACGCCAGGATGAGGAGGAGCAAGGCGGAGTAGAGCGAGCTACGCGCCATTGCTCTTCTCCTCTGCTGCGCCTCTGTTCCAGCTGCCTTTCCTCCGCTCTGCTATATCGCACTACTAGCTCTCTGTTTCGCTTGTCTAGCCTAGGCCGATGGTTGGATTTGAAAGGAAGCTAGCTTTCCATGAGCTGAGCTGGGCTGGGCTGGGGGCGTCTGCGAAGGGAGGCTTTATCGGGAGTTGCACTCGCAACGAGGAGTGTGTTAAGTGAGCAGCTAGCTTGTGCCGAGCTGGCAGATTAATTGTAAATGTTACGGACGTGTTCTGAATTTCTGATACGTAGTAGTACTCCCTCCGTATCAAAATATAAGTCGCACTAGTCACTTACCACACATATGTATGTAGATATGTTTTAGTGCAAGATTTATGTAAGTGACTAGTGAATCTTGCACTAAAACATGTCTACATACATGTGTGTAATAAGTGACTAGTGCGAGTTATATTTTGACACGGAGGGAGTACATCTTTGTGATAGTGTACTTGCTCCGTATCTCATTCATCAACTCTTGCATCTACCCTCCGTTAGTTCACTATATAATCCATCGTATTCACAGCATTTTTTCCTCTGTATTGTACGTATATATATCGAATGAATGTACCTGCGCACGAGGTTCCCGTTTCTTGGTTGGTCCACACTACTCCATACATACTGCTGTCACTCTGCCGGTACATACCAAACAGCATGAAGAAGAAACAGTTCACACGACGCGCGGCTAGCGACAGGCTGGTCGATCCACAGACATTCTCAATCGTATTCGTGGGCGTCGAATGAGGGCTGAGGGAGATGGATGCACACAAACTGGTCCAAGCCCTGTACATGTGTTTGTGCGCGCCAGGTGATCGACCGGACGCATTTGGATCCGACGGGCCATAACCGGGAAATGTCGAGCTTGGACCGGGGAGTAAGAGCATCTCCAGTCGGGGCGTCCAAACGGCCGCCTAAAACCGTTTGGGGCGTACTGGATACAAAATCGCCCCCACTCGCGGCGCCCAAACGCAAATTCGGTCCGGCACGGTCCAGTTTTGTGTCCGGCACGACCAGCCCACGTCCTCAACTTGGGAGGCTTGGGGCGGCCCCGGACGGAAGGAAACACGAGGCCACGTCGGCTCCCGACGTGCGGGCCACGCCTGGCAGCGAGACAAGTGGCTGCATTAATGTCGGGCGGCGTCTCGGTTTCCCAGCCGGGCGCAGCGACGCGTCGCTTCGCTCTGCGGCGAGGAAGCGTCTGCGCCACGGCGGCGTCAATGCAGGCGAGCCGTTAATGGTGTGGCAGGCGAGCCGTTGGACGGCCGGAGTTAAGGCGACCTTATCCGTTCGACTCCCCGGCCGCTATATAGAGCGGGTACCTCGCCGTCTCCACCATCTCACACAGCCATCTCCATCCCACACCTAGCCATGGCCTCTCCCCGGCGCGCCGCGGAGGAAGAGAGACGAGCGCAGAGGGAGGCCCGTCGTCGCCGCCGTGACAGCCAGGTTTGGCGGAGCGCCATGACTCGCCGCGGCTGGCCATCGCAGGAGGCAGGCTCATCGGCCGTCAACGCTCCGCCACCTCCTCCACCGCCTCCTCCGGCACCGGCGAACCAACTCACGGAAGCCGAGGCGCGCGAGCTCGTCCGCACTTACACGCCGGTGCCGGCGAACTGCGTCCTCCCCGAGGGATGGGCCATGAACCCACTGCACGTCCCCGTTGCACCCATGCTGCCGGCCAGGCGCGGCTCGACTACGTCGGCTCGTACATGGGGACGATGGCGCCGGAGCTGCACGACGACCCCAGGTTCGAGCCGAACTCGGCGTACTAGGACAAGCAGGTCGAGCTCGAGCACGCCTACCGCCTCCACTCCTTCTTCGCCCCCAAGCCGCCTGCGGACTGGCTCGAATACTCCGACGACGACTCCGACGACGACGGCCTCACCAACACCACCGACGAGGACTTCGCAGCGGGCATGGAACGGGAGAGGGTTCGCTACGAGGCGGAGGAGCAGGCTCGTCGCGCAAGATCGGAAGGAGGTCGCGTGCAACCTCCTCCACCGCAATCTCAACAAGAGGCGGAGGAGGTTGACGGTGATGATGACGGCTTGGAGGACTGGCCGCCGACGCCGGAGTGGGATCCCGGCCACATGCAGCTCGCCATCGAGGCCGACATAGCCTCTGCCGCCGCCGCCTCCGCCGCCACCACCTCCAGCTCCGCCGCCACCACCTCCACCACCGGCTACCTCTACTGCCTCTGCTCGAGCTGCCGCCAGGGTCCTGTGCTCGCCGCCGCAAGGGCCGGCGCCTGCCCCAACTGCCGGTGCCCGGCGTGCCACCCTACTTACTAGGTCTAATCTAGGTCTAGATTTAAATTTGAATGAATTATGTTAGTTTGAATGAAATTTCAATGAAATATATGCATTTTCGTATAAAAATTTCATATTTGAATAATATTTGGGCGCCGCGAGTGGGGAGCGACGGCGCCCAAATTGGCAAGGTAGTCCGGACGGCGCCCAAAGGGCCTGTTCGGACGGCCTTTGGGCGCCCATTTGGGCGCCGCGAGTGGAGATGCTCTAAGTAGGGCGCCGGTATCATAATAGTGGTCGTAGGATCTATATCTCGTCAGGATGGGACGCACAGTCGCCGGAAATTTAGGGGGCAACGGACACGGGGTCCCCGACGCCGAACAACTTTTTCTGACGCCGTCGTGTACGTACATGTACATACGGATATGGTAGCAGTACCCTGAAACGGAAACACGACAGAAGGTAACCACATTTGCTGAGAGAATATCTAGTGATATAACACCTTAGCTGATAGGAGTACAATGCATACAGCAAACCTGGGCCGTTTGATCTAAGAAACACGGACTGGATTAGCCCACTTAGAGCATCTCTAGCAGAACCCGCATAACGCGAACCCGCAAAACAGTTTTGCAGGTCGCGCAACTCGCGTTTTTTTTGCTCGAAACGCGGCGCGGCGGAGCAGAAACCGCAAAGCAGAACCGCAAAACAACTAAGAAACACGGACTGGATTAGCCCACTTAGAGCATCTCTAGCAGAACCCGCATAACGCGAACCCGTAAAACAGTTTTGCAGGTCGCGCAACTCGCGTTTTTTTTGCTCGAAACGCGGCGCGGCGGAGCAGAAACCGCAAAGCAGAACCGCAAAACAACTAAGAAACACGGACTGGATTAGCCCACTTAGAGCATCTCTAGCAGAACCCGCATAACACGAACCCGCAAAACAGTTTTGCAGGTCGCGCAACTCGCGTTTTTTTTGCTCGAAATTGTTTTGCGGTTCTGCTTTGCGGTTTCTGCTCCGCCGCGCCGCGTTTCGAAACTGCATATGCAAAACATGAAGTACACATGAATGTCATAAAAATGGAATGATAAATAAATTAGACCTAAATTATAAAGATTCATATTACAATAGTAGGATATTATGAATCCTCATAAATAGTTTATTACAACAAAAGTTTGAATCACACGAATTAAACAATAATTCAATACAAGATGTTGTAGAATAACAATATTGTTTGAATCAACCATGGCTCAAATGAACTAAAAAAATAGCTACTGCCCATGCAGCTGCCAAATGTGTTCAACCAGGTCTAACTGCAGCTGGTTGTGTGCCTCCTTGTCCTCTATCTCACGGTAAGTCTGCAGAAAAGTTTCGACGCGATCAGGGTTTCTAGCTGGCTTCACACGTCTACCAACATTGTCATAGGACAACTCCAAGCCCAAGCCCCTTTCATCCTCTATGATCATGTTGTGAAGAATCACACAACAAGTCATGATGTTTTTGAGAGTTTTCTTGTCCCAAAAACGAGCTGGTCCTCGAACTATGGCAAACCTAGATTGCAAGACACCAAATGCCCTCTCTATATCCTTTCGGCATGCCTCTTGAGCCTTTGCAAATTCAGTTTGCTTCTTGCCTTTTAAATTTGAGATGGTCTTCACGAATGTAGTCCAAATTGGGTAAATACCATCGGCAAGATAGTAACCCTTTGTGTACTCATGCCCATTAACCGTGAAGTTACAAGCCGGAGCATCACCACTTGCTAGCCTACGGAGGAGATGAGACCTTTGTAACACGTTGATATCATTACATGTGCCCGGCAAACCAAAGAAGCAGTGCCAAATCCATAGATTCGGACGCAACGGCCTCAAGCACAATTGTTGCATCGCCTCCCCTGCCACAGTACTGTCCATGCCATGCATTTGGACAGTTCTTCCAAGTCCAATACATACAGTCAATACTACCTAGCATGCCCGGCCAACCTCGCAGCTCATTCATCGCCATGAGCCTCACGGTATCTTCTTCGTTTGGTGCCCGAAGATAAATATTTCCATAGAGTTTTATAATGGTTTTAGCAAACATACGAATGGACTCGATCGTAGTATCTTCGCCAATACGAAGATACTCATCGGCATAGTCAGCCGGGACGCTATAGGCAATGACTCTCATTGCGGCGGAGATCTTCTGGTACGCGCTGAATCCCATCAAACTCGCGGCATTCCTTCGACGGGTAAAGTACCGACACTTTGCCTCGCAAGCTTCTACTATCTTCATGAAAAGAGAGCGGCGCA
Source organism: Poa pratensis (assembly GCA_947311845.1). Lineage (NCBI taxonomy): Eukaryota > Viridiplantae > Streptophyta > Magnoliopsida > Poales > Poaceae > Poa > Poa pratensis. The sequence goes on from CAMZMU010000073.1 coordinate 22,661,101, forward strand.
TACGGTACCTTCTTCGGAAGATGTGAGCCGGGTACGTCGGGATGTCGGCAAAGTAATCGCGCATGAGAAGCTCGTTGCCGTAGAAGCGGTTTCGCGGTATGCAAAGGCGGCCAACCTTGGATCCTTACCGCCGCTTTGCATACCGGTCTTCGAACTCCTTGACGGCGAGGACGGCGACCACCATTTGCCGCAGCCGGCTTTCGAACAGCGTCTCCACATCGGAGTCGTCGGAGGAGGACGAATCGGAGAGGACGAACTCTTCCTCCGGGCTCAACTCCATCTGAAACGGGCAAGGCATATTCACTACATACTACTCCGGCCGAAATCAAAGCGAAATCGAGCGGAAAAGGACTCACCGGCAGATCGGCGGCGGCGGCGCAGGTTTGGGTTCTCCACGGACACTGCTAGCCGAAACCGGGGGCAGGGTACCTCCGCGGCTACCGCAACTCGCGTGCGGCGGGGCGCCTTCAGATGCGGCCGGAAAAGGAGGGAATCGCAGCGGCGGCGCTGGCGGCGGCGAGATGGGGAAGAAGAGAGAAACAACGCGTGGTGAAAACTCCCACCCGCGAACCGTTTTGACCAAATGCAGGGCCCCCTCAGTTCGGCGTCGAAATCCGCGAAAAAGCCGTTCCGAGGCGCGATTCACGGGCCCCGCAAAATCTTTTACGGGCCGGTGAGTTTTGCGGGTTCTGTTCTCCGCGTTTTTGCGGTTTTAAATTCGCATCGGGCGGTTATTATGCGGGTTTGCCCCTTTTGCGGTTTCTGCTAGAGATGCTCTTACTTACGTATCCCACGCTGGTCAGTTTGCATTTGGCCCCTTCAATGAACATGTTAATTCAGAAAAAATCACGTCCACTGTGCCCGCGTTTTTTCCGTGAAACAGATCCTCTTTGGTCTGTCCGTTTGAGTTCCAGTGTTTGCTCTAAAAAAAAAACTAGCGTACCAGGATTTGCTAAAAGCTGCTTGAGATCCCTGTTCGAGTTGGTTCTTAATGTATCGAAATCCGAGAACTAAAATCTGCTTGAAATCCCCTGTTCGACTTGGTTCTTAACAAAAGACCAAAAAAAAATATTTATGTATTGTGTACTTTTTTTAAACAAGCAGAATATCATGGAACACTAACATTTATTAATCTCGTCGAGTACAGTAGAACATCAACCACAGACTGTTCGCAAGCACATCAAAATTGCTTGCAAGATCTAATCTCGTGGAGGAGGTACAGGAACATGTACAGGAAAAGGACGGGATTCTTTGCTCAGTATAGAATAAATCAGGGTGTCTTTTGCATATCGGGCATCCAGGAACGAGCCTCACTGGTGTATGGTTCCTGTCCCTACGTACAAGATCTAACGGCCCATATTCTTTGAATGCATTGTATCAGCTAAGGTGTTGTATCACTAGATATTCTCTCCACATTTGCTAGCTTCGCTCATATCATATGTCCTGCGTTTCACAACATTTTCAGTTTTTCACCCTTCACATTAAACAAACTCGCATCGCATGGCTTTTTTTCAGCGCAGTAGAATAGTAGAAGCGTTGTTTTTGTTGCGCACATGGTAGAGGTTACACTGTGAATCTCACATAGATGGATATGATAATTCCGCACCGAATCCACCGCCAAATCCGTTTTAAAGAGTGCATGTCTAGTTTTAAGAAATTTGACGGATAAGGATCAATGTAGTTCATATGATCACGTTATATTTATTCACTTTATCGTGTTATCATAACTTATTCTATGAGTGTTTTGTTGATTTCATTTTATCAACTATTTTTTTTTGGATGATTTGATGATCTACATATGGTTTTACCTATCCGATTGATATTTTTTATGCCTCGAATCCGCTATATCTCCGTTATAGATCCACGGACCGATATATCCATATTCGAATCCGCAACCGACCAGTATCCGCAACAAATTCGATGAAAAAATAATACAGTATATGGTAAGAGAAAAATCCAATCCGATTAGATCCGTACCCCTAGCTAAGTGTGAGAGAGGCTACGGTCGCACGGTGGAAACTCCAGAAAAGTTAGTAACTGTACTACGATGAACTGGATGGATGGTCACATGTCGCTGGGCGGGCGGACCCTCGCTCCGGCTGGCCAACGTCGATCGCTCCGGATGGCCATGGCCTTGCCGGATTAGAGCGCTTTTGTTTGCGTGGGCGACGATGAGTGAGTTGGAGCTTTGGCCCCGAGCGTATCTTTTCCTGGTGGCGTGTTTTGTTTCCTAGCTGGTGCCGTTATCCTTTTTTTTTGCGAATAACACCTCAGATCTAACAAGCAGAGGCAAACACCCCAAAGAAAACTGAAATTACAATCAGGTCCTTGGGACCCCTAATCCCTACCCACTCCGACGCGGAGCGAGGACGCGCCGCCGCGCCGCTGCCGCCTCTCCCTCCTGGAGCCGGCGTCGCCTTGTAGCCTGCAGTCGGTTTCGTCGCGGTCGGGAAGTCGTCGCTCTCGGCCTCTGCGTGCCCGCACGACGGAGGGGAGGAAGAAGGGAGCATCGCCGCTGCTCCAGATCGAGGCGGCCGGCCCCGGGCCAGCACCTGCAAGAACACGAGGCCTCCGACGTACCTCGGGCTCGGGGAAGTCACGCGCGCCGCGGGAGAGCTCCAAGGAGCGCCACCGCAGGAGGGGGAGCACGCCGACGCCAAAACACCCACCACCGGCACCACCGCCTCCATAGCGCCGCAGGCCGGGTCCCCTACCGAGTCCTACACTATATACACACCGAGAGGAGGGGTTCCCCCACCATCCCGCCGCCGGAGCGGCCGACGGAGGTGGAGGAGCCCGGGGATCTGCGGCGGCGAGGTGGATCGACGGGGAGGTTCCAAAAATCGCCCTCTGGGCACTGTTGACGGAGAGAAGGGATAGATGATGGCTGGTGCCGTTATCCATCCATTCCAGATTTCCATCAATGGCGTTACTACTGTTCTCTCGCTGTCTCTCCCTTTCTTGTTTTCTCCATGTCGAAGAGCACAAGCTGTTCAAAAGAGATAATTACACCGGGTCCAACTATCTGCCTGGTACGAGCAAACTAGTCCAACAATTTGCAAAAAAGATGGTCAACCGATCTATCAGATTGTTAGAGCATCTCCAGCCGCGCTCTCCAAATTTGTTGAAATGATTAGATCATCTTCAGCGGCGCCCTGCAAATTCGTGTCCAACACTCCGTAATTGAGACCCAATTGGGTGCCGGACATGTGTCCGGCACATTTGGGGTGTTGTCCACAGCGCCGCAACGCAAACCAACATCCCAACTTTTTTTTTTGATCATTTTTATCAATAACTTGTAAACTTCATTGCAAAGTTTAATAAGAATCCAAATGGGGCTCTCTTTTCCCCTTCCTCTCTCTCTCCTCCCCTACTTTGAGAGTCTCTGGTGAGAGCCTGCCCCTGCCCCTCTGCTCCACCGGCGGCGAGGCCGTCTAGGGTGGGCATGGGTGGTTGGTGCGGCATGTACAGAGTAGCCCTAGGTGTAGAGTTTGGGTTGTTTGCCCCTTTGCTTGGAGTGGGTTTCCAGATCTTGGCAACCAGATCTGCGACGTTCTAGGATTCCTCTTATGCTTGTTCTTGCTCCTCTGGTTGGAGCTGAGCGGGCTAGAGAGGACCACCACTTCCTCAAATATATCTACTGCTCGCCGCCATAGTCTGCTGGTGTTGAGCCGATGTGCGGCTGAACTTCCTCCGGCCGGCCATGGTGGCGAGGGGAGGGAGTTGCTCTGCGCACCGACTTCTGCATCGAGTTTGTGTGGTGGTAGTCTTGATGCGCTCGAAGGTGATGGGCTTCTGCTTTCGGCCGGCCTCATTGGCGAGGGGAAGAAGAAGACTGACGCTTCGTCTGGGCTGTTGTTCTCTACTGCTGCTTCGATTCAGGCTGCCCTGGAGGTGATTGCTCCTATTCGTTGTCGTCGTGGCGACGTGGATGAAGGTTGAATTGCCTCTGCGCCGGCAGGAGTCGATGTGCGGCGGGATGGAGGAGCGCGTGCGCATCTGCGTGCTCCTGAGGCTGCAACGACTATTGGCGGAGCTCCAAGAGGTGGCATCTATCTGCCACGGCTATCTCAGGCCATGGTGGCCACTCCGCACTCGGCTGCGAGCCAGAGCATATTCTTCCTCCAAATCGGAGATTTCCTGCCGGCGTTGCCCCAAGTGGCATGTTCCCCGGCGGTAGCGCAGGTGCCCGCGTCTGGAGGTCGAGTCAACTCGGTGCAGAAGACAAGGAACCTGATTGCGTTCTTATTTTTTGTCTCAGGGTCTTTTCTATAATTTGTAAGAGCCCCCATGCAATTTCCATGATTTGCAGGGGCCTCCTTGTAAGAATGTACCCACCGACGATATGAATGTAGCTTCCAGGTCCTTCGGGGCCTTACTGAAAGGATCGTATGACACCTAGAGGGGGGTGAATAGGTGCTACTTCAATTTTTGTACCTTTTCAAATTAGGCTTGACACAAAAGGTAAATTCTCTAGATATGCAACTACGATGAATTTACCTATATGACAAGTTAGCAACTAAGCAAGATACACGAAGTAAAGACGGTAAACAAGGATAGAGGTAACCGAAGTCAAAGCACGCGGAGACACGGATGCAATCCCGAGTTTCTCCTTTTTAGGGGAGTACGTCTCGTTGGAGAGGTGTGAACCAACACAATGGTTCAACAGCCACAAAGGTTTCACCTTGTTCTCCGATGAACCGCACCACAAAGGTTTGGTTCACCTTGAACTATCGGAAACCTTCAAGGCGGAGTCCGGAGCCTTTGCAACAACAATCCGGGGCACAACCCACAACTGGATTGGGGGCTCCCGAACGGCTCTAATCTGTCACAAAGACAATAAGTGAGATCAACAAGAAGCTAGGTTTTCCCAATGGAAACCCTAGCAAAGGGGCCCTCAAGTGAATGAGGGGGAAATGAAAAACTGCTTGGTGAAGATGTAGATCCGGGCCTTCTCCTTCAATCCTCCAAAGATCAACGAGTTTGGGTGGAGGGATTGGGAGATCTTGTAGTTTTGAGCTTGCAACAATGGAGGTGCAGATATTTTGGGCGAGCTACAGTCCAAAGGTAGGTGGAGGGGATTAAATACCCCTCCAGATAAGTGGCCGTTGGCAGCAGAAAACTTCCCACGCCGGTAGTACCGGGCCTCACCCGGTAGTACCGACGGGGGTTGACCGAGGCAGTAAAGACGACCAGTCAACACGACTTCTCAGGCGCGCAACGGTAGTACCGGACCACCTGGTCCGGTAGTGCTCCCTTCCCGGTAGTACCGCGCCACTACCGGGGCTACTACCGGGTAAAAACTTCGTGAGGCAGAGAGCCATCCGGAGATGCGGTACTGGGCCCGGTACTGGCCGCGGTAGTTCCGCATGGCAAAAAGTTGGGGTCACCCGGTAGTACCGGGACGGACCCGGTAGTACCGGCTGAAGCAGAAAAAGTAGCTTCTCTTCCTTTTTGAGACAAAACCTGTGAAACTATAAGAGATATAAACTTGCACAATTTTAGCACACACATTAGACATCTAATTGTGTTGTCAACAAACATCAAAACACCTTGGGGTAAGGATATGCTCTTTCAATCTCCCCCTTTTTGGTGTTTGATGACAACACACTTAGGAGAAACAAAATGATTTGCAAAAGCAAGACGGGCTCTCCAAATTGTGTGTTTATTAGAAATTTGCTTTTGAATGCAAAACACAACATTTAAAATGGGCGGAGCTCCCCCTATATTTTACAAACCAAGCAAGTTCATCAGGATAAACAATTAAAACAACTTGCACATAATAAGCAAATAGTGGATACCACACTAGATAGGTCTTATTACAATATCACAAAGTCTTGGCATGTCTTACACCATGCGAAGAGTTCAAAGCAAATATCCGAATAAAGATGAAAACACAAGCATAGAAGATCAAATGAAGTGCAAGCTTGTGTTTTCTCCCATGCAAATCCCACGGCAAACCCTAAATAGAACACATTCTCCCCCTTTGTCATCGAAATGCCAAAAAGGAAGAAGCGCGATGCTAACAAGTCCCAAGGAGCGTCAAGCTCCACCCGCGCCGTGGTGGGTCGAAGAAGAGGGGGCCTTGAAGCGATCACCACCCAGAGGAGCATCTTCATCACTCCAGAAACCCTACTTGGACACCCATAGATGCTTGGGGGTGATTTCTTCTTCAGAACCATCGGAGACTGGAATATTCATGTGCTTCATCATAGCTTTTGTCGCTGTCCTGCCTTCTTGTGGAACACATGAGCCTCATACATGCGGTCTTCCAAGTCAAGCTTGAAGCAAAAGGCCCTCTTGGCCTTAATCTGTAGCTGCTTGAACCAAGAAGGTTCCTCAAGGGGTGGTGCACTCCCACTAGCTCTCTCAGCTGCAGCCGCAGCCTCAGGATCAAGGGTCTTCTTTTTTGGAGGAAGATAAGCCTTGACACGGGTTCCTTCACCGGATGTGACACAATGGGGCTGCCATCCTTCATGATGTCTTCTCCATTATTCTCGAGAGCCCACTTGCGGCGAATAAGCTTCATAAGGAATGGGCCATAAATGGGTGCCCTCCTATCAATGATTGTAGACCAAAGTCATTCCACATCCAATCCATCACATCAAGTCTCTTGCCAGTTCCTTGATTTTCCTTAGAGAGCTTGAGAAGATCAAACACAAAACCATGAACCTCATCCAGTTCCCCACACGAGGAGCAATAGTTTCCGGTAGATGCGATGAAGAATCTCAAAGGGACGAACAAGATGAGCAGTTTTACCAGTTGTGCCATTTTCCATAGTGATTGGTTCTAGAACATCCTTGGAGCTGGATCGATCTTGTTCATGGCACCTCCAGCCGCTGGGAGAGAGTTCACCATTTTCTTCATAGCCTAGAACCTCACCAAACTCCTTCATGGTAGCAGAAAGCTGTGTGTCCTTGGTCATCCACCTTATGGTCCTGGCATCATCATGTTCAAAGTAGACTGTTGCAAAGAACTGCACAATATAGTACTCAATGTAGGGTGATTCTCCTTCATGATGTCAATCAGGCCAAACTCTTCACACATTGCCAGTGTCTCATCAAAATAGCCCTTGTGTTTCAGGTTTCTCATGAAAGGAATATCAATGGTGTGTTGGACAACCACCGAGTACTTCTTGTGAACATAGATCTCTTTGTAGATAGCCTCTTGGTCATTGGTGTGAAAGTGAGGATTCCGCACAAGAGGTGACCTCTCCTCAGCATAGGGATTTTCTTCTGTGAGTTTCTGATAGTCATCATTCTTCCATAAATGCAGTGCTTTGCGGGCTTTCGTGGGAGGAGCAGTGGTGGTACGAGCAGCAGCTGGAGTTTTTCCTCTAGCTCGAGATCTGGCTGTGGTGGGAGCAGGCAAGACTTCCTTTCTTCTTCTTCCTCAAGATCATCAGCCAGAGACGCTGCTTCTTACACCACAGCGGCTACCTGTGAAACAGCATATAGGTAGGGTAGGGAACAGATGAGTGCACAAGTTCACGGAAGAGAGAATCAAACTAGTCAATAGATGTAATTTGGAGGTTGAGTCACGCAATTTTGTACATGCGGTAGTACCGGGCCTCAGCCGGTAGTACCGGTGACCGAGACAAGCGGAAAAGGCCACAAATTGATGATTCAACCACAAACTACATGAAAACTAGCAAAGAGGCCTAGAGATCTTCCATCCATTTTAACCGTGAACTACGGAGCTACCAGATTTCCTCAAATGCATCTAGGTTTCAAGGAGAAACAAAGAGAGCAAGAAATGGGGAAATACCGGAGGCCATGGAGGAGATCGACGAGGGGATCGCTCCCACGGAGCAGATCTGGCTGAAGATGGCGGAAACCGGCGGCCTAGGGCGGCGGCCGGAGCAGGGAGCAGAGGAGGCGACGGGGTGGAGTCGTGCGGGTGGGGAAGAATGGGGAATAACCCCCACCCCGCCCGCACAGGAAAGATATCTGATACCCGTGATTCCGGTAGTACCGGGGCGGAGCAGCCGGTACTACCGGGGCCTGAATCTTTGCGAGCAGTAATAAACTGCTTAGATTCAGAGCCCGGTACTACCGGGTACCACCCGGCGGTACTACCGGAGCCTCCTAAGAAACCCCAGATTTCTCTTTTTGTGGAAGGATTGAACTTGTGCTAGAGAGAAATTGTTTTATGGGATAAGATAGGCATAGGATAGAGAAACTCAAACTGAAGATGGTACTTCACACTCAATTTGCAAGAAGCAAACACACATAAAGAAAATTGAGCATGTTTTCCATAGAGCACTAGGTAAGCAATAAAATCCAAATAAAACCAACTCTTCAACAAGAAGAGGGCGGTGGCCTAGGCCACCATATATGAGTGTGTGGTGTGACACCGCGAAGATATATCTTGGGTTCACGGCCACAACTCGTCATTTAAGCTCACAATTCATAGCACGAATATAGAGAGACAAATGAATTCTTAATGTCGGCATAATGGGGGGAGGGATAGTCCAATGTATTAGGACCGCACTCCCCCTATGTCCATGCCTACACCTAAACCAAATAGATAGTCAAGAAATAGGTGTGTATGCAAGATAGTCAAGCCACGCTCCTTGAATCCACGATATTTAGCTCATGCCTCAAAAAAGTGAATCTTGCTTCATCAAGTGGCTTCGTGAACATATCGGCAAGTTGGTTCTTGGTTGGAATATAGCCAAGCTCAATGTCACCCGGGTAATGTGATCACGAATAAAGTGATAACGAATCTCAATATGCTTCGTTCTTGAGTGTTCCACCGGGTTGTGACCAATCTTGATAGCACTTTCATTGTCACATAAAAGAGGCACTTTGTCACAATGGACACCGTATTCCTTTAAAGTTTGCCTCATCCATAGCAATTGAGTGCAAGCACTAGCGGCGCCACATACTCGGCTTCGGTGGTGGAGAGAGATATAATTTTGCTTCTTAGAAGACCAACTCACCAAGGACCTACCAAGGAATTGGCATGCCCCGGAAGTTGATTTCCTATCATCCTTACAACCAGCCCAATCCGAATCCGTGTACCCGGCAAGAGAGAAATTGGAGCCCTTAGGATACCACAAACCAAACCTTGGGGTATGAACCAAATATCGAAGGATTCTATTGACCGCTTGCAAGTGGCTTTCTTTAGGAGCGCTTGATACCTTGCACACACCCCTACACTCAACACAATATCGGGTCTAGATGCACAAAGATAAAGCAAAGAACCAATCATAGAGCGATAAAGTTTTTGATCAACATCATACCCTTTGGATTAAGTTCAAGATGACATTTGGTGTCCATAGGAAACCTCTTCTCTTTAGCATCTTGCATATTGAACCTCTTGAGCATGTCTTGGGTGTATTTGGCTTGAGAATGAAAGTCCCTCCACTCAATTGCTTGATCTCAAAACCAAGGAAGAACTTCAACTCTCCCATCATGGACATCTCAAACCTATCGGTCATAAGCTTTGAAAATTCATCATTAAAAGCTTTGTTAGATGAGCCAAAGATAATATCATCAACATAAAGTTGGCATATGAAAAGCTCCCCTTTAACCCTCTTGGTAAAGAGGGTGGGATCGATTTGCCCCACTTCAAATCCACGGTCTAGCAATAGCTCTCTTAGGTGCTCATACCAAGCACGAGGTGCTTGTTTGAGACCATAGAGCGCCTTATCAAGCTTGTAGACATGGTTAGGGAATTTGGGTCCTCGAAACCCGGTGGTTGCTTAACATATACCAACTCCTTTAAAGGACCATTAAGAAAAGCACTTTTCACATCCATTTGTTGCAATTTAAAGTTATGATGTGATGCATATGCAAGAAGGATACGGATGGACTCAAGGCGAGCCACGGGTGCATAAGTCTCTCCAAAATCAATGCCTTCAACTTGAGAGTACCCTTGTGCAACCAATCTTGCCTTGTTCCTCACAACCATTCCATGCTCATCTTGCTTGTTCTTGAAATCCACTTAGTGCCTATAACATTGCGGCAATCTTTGGCTTCTCAACTAAATTCCACACTTTGTTGCGCTTGAAGTTGTTTAGTCTTCATGCATAGCTTCCAACCAATCCGGATCTTCAAGAGCTTCAAACACTTTCTTTGGTTCCACCATGGAGATATGTGCTTGATGCTCACTAAAGCTTGCCAATTGACCCTTGTGGTCACCTTGCTCTTCAAATCACCAAGATCTTCTAGCTTATGGCTTTAATTCAAGTCCTTGCAACTCTTGCTTTACGACGGGCTTCGATATCTCTATTGCATCTTGGAGGTATCTCTTGATCATCTTGATCATTTGAGTCCCCGTCTTGACCGGAATGTTGACCTTGATCATCTTGATGCACATCTTCAACAATAGAAGGAGAGGGTTGATCTTGGTCTTGACCTTGGCTAGCATCAACAATAGGAGAACTTGGTTCTTGCATAGCAACTTGGTCAACTGAGGAGGGTCTTGAACTTGTTCTTGGGTTGGTGCATCATTTGCTTCCATGGTAGGCGCCGGTTCAACTTGTGATGATGAGTCTCCACTTGAGTGGAGCTGGACTTGCTTGACTTGCTTGAGGAGGCTCATGATGATCTCATGGGGCGATAGAAACCAATGCCCATTCTTCTTATTGCATCTTGAGGTTCCTCATATCTACATCACAAACATGAAATTGCGCCACTTGGGAGCCGTCATTCTCATCGAACTCACACTACAAGATTCCACAACTCTCCCTAAGGATTTGTCGTAGACTCTATAAGTGTGGATTCGGCACCGTAACCAACAAAAATACCCTCTAAAGCTTTAGATTCAAATTTAGATAAACGAACACTTTGATCTTATAGAAACACTTACAACCAAACACTCGGTAGTAGGAGATTGGGCTTGTTGCCGGTAAGCATTCATAGGAGTCTCCTTTCTTCCAACACGAAAGAATAACCGGTTAGATGAGTGACACGCCGTGGAGATGGCCTCGGCCCATAAGTAAAGTGGAGACTTAAACTCCGCCAACATGGACCTTGCCATATCCATGAGAGTCCGGTTCTTCCTTCGGCTACACCATTTTGTTGAGGGGTATATGCAGCGGAATATTGATGACGAATCCCTCTTCACTAAGAAACTCATTTAGGGTGTAGTTCTTGAACTCGGAGCCATTGTCACTCTAATGGCCAATATGGGAACATTGTGTTGACGTTGAACTTCATTGGAGAAGTCGATGACGGCTTGTTGAGTCTCATCCTTCGACTTGAAGAAATAAACCCAAGTAAATCTTGAATAGTCATCAACAATCACCAAACAATACTTCTTCCCACCAAGACTGGTTGAGGAACGGCACCAAAGAGATCAACATGAAGAAGTTCCAATATCCTCTTTGATGAAATGATGGTCTTGCTTGATGGGGAGAATCATGCATCTTTCCTTCAACACAAGCCCTACAAAGACGATCTCTAGAAAAAGAAACATTCTCTTTTAGTCCAAGAATGTGGCCACCCTTGTGAAGACTTTGCAAAGTTCTCATGTTGACATGGGACAAGCGGCGATGCCACAACCATCCCACGTCGGCCTTTCCGAATAGGCATATTGCTTGAGTGTTGGTTGACCCCGAAAAGTCCACCACAAACAACTCATTTTCAACATACCCAACGAACATGACCTTTAGAGTCTTGCTCCTCAAGAGTACCACCATATCAATAGTAAAATGGACATCAAAGTTCATCTTATTAAGTGCACGAACGGACATAAGATTGTAACCGAGACTCGACAAGCATGACATTTACAAGGGTGATATCCTTTGCAACTACCACCTTGCCGAGACCTTTACCTCAGCTTTTGACTTATCACCATAGAGACGGTTGAGTGATTTAATTTGGTCCAACTCCGTCATAATCTCCTTGCTTCCGGTCATATGACTAGTGCATCCACTATCAACCACCCATTTAGACCCACCGGAAGCATAGTCCTACAAGAAATCATTGCTTGGTTTTAGGTACCCATTTCTCAATGGGTCCTCTTTTGTTAGCAACAAGGGTCTTAGGAACCCAAATAGAATAAGCAATGTAACCATCATAAGGACCAACATATTTTGCATAAACATCCCCATAATAATCAACATAAAGAATGTAGTTGGGATTGTTATGCCCCGCAAAGTCACTACGAGTGGTCTTGCCCCTAGTGGCATTACCACCCGCAATGGAAGTCTTGGCTTGTGCGGGCTTGGCATTGTTCTCCTTGTTGTTGCTCTTCTTGTTCTTTGCCTTGGCTACATAACCAAGACCCTCCTTCCCTTTGTGTGGCTTTTGCTCAAAACATGAGCAACAACCTTTTCTTTACCTTTGGAATAGAGGTCTTGGCACTAGTGGCCTTGGCAAGATCCACCTTCAACCTAGCATTTTCCTCAATAACATTTGCATGATCACAAGAGGGAGTAGAGGTACTAGGTGAAGTAGATTTAGAAAGTTGAGTTTGAAGTTGCTCATGAGACTTGACAAGGTTGGAGTGTTCACTTTCCAAGGCCTTGTGAGCCTTGTCAAGCTTCTCCAATCCTCAAGAAGTCTAGCATTAGCAACCACAAATTCGACTTTCTCCTTTTTAATCACTTTATATTTAGCAAAGACATGGTCTCTATCCTTAATGATTTTAGCAATTATTTCATCATTTTTATCATCAAGGACTCAAGTCTTTCCTCAAGAGAAGTTCTATATTCACTTCTTCTTCTAGAAGCATTCAAGGATTCTATGGAAGCATTCAAGGATGCTATGGTGAGAGAGTCCTCTCTCTCAATTTTTCCCTTGTCTTCAAGGAGTTCTTCGGCCGCACCAAGTTGTCTCATGAGAGACTCAACATGTTTCTTAGCATCACCTTGCAAGTTAGTCACAAAAGTATCGAAAGAAACAAGTTCTTTCTTAATCACAAGACTAGCTTTATCATCCATTTCATGCATGGACTTGGGTGTAGAAGATGATACCTCGGTAACATGAGCCATGAGGCAACGAGCGTTGTTGATGGAGAGATTTTCATTGGGGGATTCAAAGAGAGAAGTGATGAAGTTGAGACAATAGCCAATGCGGCCACCTCGTTAGTGGGTTCATCTTCTCCTTCGGAATCTTCAGAAGGATACTCTTCTTGAGCCACCAACACAATTCTCGGTGCCTTCTTGAAGAATGGCTTCCTCTTGACAAAAGGCTTCTTTTGAATCAACTTTGAGTGATCCTTTGGGACAAGCTTTCCACCATGTTGTTCTCGGTTCTCATACGGGCAATCTTTGATGAAGTGATGCTTGTCATGACAATTGTAGCAAGTCTTCGTCCTTATAGCAAACTCCTTCTTCCCACTTGGATTGTTCTTTAGATCAACTTGAGCCTTTGCCTTGGCCGGGTCACGCCAAAAAGCTCTTGTGGCAAGAGCCACGTGATCATGGTAGGCTTGTTCAAGATCATCGGGGAGAATGTTGCTTGGGCATGCTTCAATTTCCACACTATCATCAAGACTCACCTTGGCCTTCAAAGCAAGTGAGGGACCTTGTTTCATTCCCATGGCCCTAGCACGGTTGTCTAGAGCATTCTTGGTGGCAACCTTGGAGGCTTGCACTTCTTGCATAACTTCATTAGATGACATTAGAAGATAGTTGTGTCTTCCTTGTATGGCCTTCAATTCAATGGGCTCGAAGGGCATGAGAGCATTCACATACTTCCTCTTGATCCAAGCATCATCCACATAGGTTGCCCCAACATTATAAAAGGCTTTGGCAAGAATCTTGAGTCTTCCATACATCTCTCATGAGTTTCATTATCAAGCATGTAGAAGCCTTCGGCCTCATTGCTCAAGGCATCAAATCTATTCCTCTTCATGCTTTCATTTCCAAGAAATACCACCTCAAGGCAATCCCAAGCTTCTTTGGCGGTGGAGACATGTTGAATGTGATGCATACCATTTTCTCCAACGGCAAGTTCAAGCATGTGAAGAGCGGAGGCATTGAGTTGAGCATCAACCACCTCTCTTCTTGTCAAGTTGTTTGGATCCACGGCCTTGAATCCCACTCGTATGATCCTCCAAAGCTCGATAGAGGCACTGTTGACATGAGATTTCATTGAGTGTTGCCAACTAGTAAAAGCCAATGCATTAAGCTTAGGTGGAGGACCTAAGGTATTTATGCGAGGATGAGGGATAAGTGGGTCGGGAGAGTAGACACCAAGAGGGAGACCTCATGGTACTCGGGCTTCCCACTTTCCGGCTTGGTTGTGGATGGAGAGGAGTTCTTAATTTCGGTGTCGGTTTCTTCATCCCCTTCCTTCTTCTTACTTCCATCCCCGGAATCACCCGAGTTGGAATGAAGAGGGTCCTCTATTAATGGGAGAGTGTCCGAGGGGGCTTAGTACTAGTGAGTCTTGCGAGCATGTCGCGTATCTCACTAAATTGGGTATCCATGGACGATCTCAAAGATGTTTCCATCGATTTGACATCGGCCATGGATGCCGGTGTACTTTGCCCTTCTGGGGGCACCTCACCATTAGTCATACTTCTCTTAGGCGGTTAAGCCCAACAAGAGAGCCGAGGCTCTGATACCAATTGAAAGGATCGTATGACACCTAGAGGGGGGGGGGTGAATAGGTGCTACTTCAATTTTAGTACTTTTCAAATTAGGCTTGACACAAAAGGTAAATTCTCTAGATATGCAACTACGATGAATTTACCTATATGACAAGCTAGCAACTAAGCAAGATACACGAAGTAAAGACGGTAAACAAGGATAGAGGTAACCGAAGTCAAAGCACGCGGAGACACGGATGTAATCCCGAGTTCCTCCTTTTTAGGGGAGTACGTCTCGTTGGAGAGGTGTGAACCAACACAATGGTTCAACAGCCACAAAGGCTTCACCTTCTTCTCCGATGAACTTCAACTATCGGAAACCTTCAAGGCGGAGTCCGGAGCCTTTACAACAACAATCCGGGGCACAACCCACAACTGGATTGGGGCTCCCGAACGGCTCTAATTTGTCACAAAGACAATAAGTGAGATCAACAAGAAGCTAGGTTTTCCCAATGGAAACCCTAGCAAAGGGGCCCTCAAGTGAATGAGGGGGAAATGAAAAATGCTTGGTGAAGATGTAGATCCGGGCCTTCTCCTTCAATCCTCCAAAGATCAACGAGTTTGGGTGGAGGGATTGAGATCTTGTAGTTTTGAGCTTGCAACAATGGAGGTGCAGATATTTTGGGCGAGCTGCAGTCCAAAGGTAGGTGGAGGGGATTAAATACCCCCTCCAGACAAGTGGCCGTTGGTAGCAGAAAACTTCCCACGTCGGTAGTACCGGGCCTCACCCGGTAGTACCGACGGGGGTTGACCCGAGGCAGTAAAGACGACCAGTCAACATGACTTCTCAGGCGCGCAACGGTAGTACCTGACCACCTGGTCCGGTAGTGCTCCCTTCCCGGTAGTACCGCGCCACTACCGGGGCTACTACCGGGTAAAAACTTCGCGAGGCAGAGGGGCATCCAGAGATGCGGTACTGGGCCCGGTACTGGCCGCGGTAGTTCCGCATGGCAAAAAGCTGGGGTCACCCGGTAGTACCGGGACGGACCCGGTAGTACCGGCTGAAGCAGAAAAAGCAGCTTCTCTTCCTTTTTGAGACAAAACCTGTGAAACTATAAGAGATATAAACCTGCACACTTTTAGCACACACATTAGACATCTAATTGTGTTGTTAACAAACATCAAAACACCTTGGGGGTAAGGATATGCTCTTTCACTTACCCGTTTCAAAAAAATATGAATCCAAATATAGAAAATATATTTATAACAAAAATTCAAATTCAAATTATTCAAGATTTCGAAAATGACACATGGAAATCTCAAACCGGCACCGGCTGAGGTACGTTGTTAGCTTTGATTGCGCACAAGTGCATCACGAGGTCATCGTGCAGCTGCGCGTGCCTTGTTCCCTCACGGATTTGCCGATGGGTGGCAAGAAATTCTGAAAACTGCGACGGCACGCCCCGTTGTGGCTGGCCATAGGCCCCTGGAAATCAAACACCTCATTGACCAATTACCTCCTCATATCTCGCTCACTCTCGATGATCATGTGTTGCATGATAACGAAGGCATTCATGATCTCACACATTTGATCTAGCAACCAAGAAAGACAAGGGTAGCGCACGACGACAAACCTGACATGGAGCACACCAAATGCCCGCTTCACATCTTTGTGGACAACCTCTTGCCTTTTTGCAAAATGGCAATTTGCCTCGCCAACTGGGTTGCAGATACTTGATACGTCTCAAACGTATCTATAATTTCTGATGTTCCATGTTGATATTATACCAATTGTTACATGTTTTACATACACTTCATATCATTTTTATGCATTTTCTAGGACTAACCTATTAACAAGATGCCACAGTGCCAGTTCCTGTTTTCTGCTGTTTTTGTATTCCAGAAAAGCTGTTCTGGAAATATTCTCGGAATTGGACGAAACTTGGACAGAACCTTCTATTTTCCCGACACGTACACGGAGTCCAAAGGAGAGACGGAGGCGACCGAGGAGGCAGCTACGCCAGGGGCCGGCGCAGCCCCACCTCCTGCCGCGCCAGGGGGTGGCGTGACCCCCTCGGGTGCCTCCAGACGCCGCCCTTTCGCCTATATAATGCCTTCGTCCAGAAAACACTAAATACCCGAACCTCCATCCACGAAAAGTTCCGTAGCCGCCGTCGTCGTCAACCCTAGTTCGGGAGGGTTCTGAAGCTCTTCCCGGCACCCTGCCGGAGAGAGGAATCATCACCGGAGGGCTCTACATCACCATGCCTGCCTCCGGAGTGATGCGTGAGTAGTTAATCCTTGGACTACGGGTCCATAGCAGTAGCTAGATGGTTGTCTCTCCTCCTTGTGCTATCATGTTTAGATCTTGTGAGCTGCCTATCATGACCAAGGTCATCTTATTGTAATGCTACATGTTGTGTTTGCTGGGATCCGATGAATATGGATACTATGATCAAGTTGATTATCAATCTATCATATATGTTATTTATGATCTTGCATGCTTTCCGTTACTAGTAGATGTTTTGGTCAAGTAGATGCTTGTAACTCCAAGAGGGAGTATTTATGCTAGATAGTGGGTTCATGCCTCCGGTAATCTGGGCGAGTGACAGCAACGTCTAAGGTTGTGGATGTGCTGTTGCCACTATGGGTAAAACAGCAATGCTTTGTCTAAGGATAAATGTATTGTTTACATTATGCACATTACTTAATGCAATAATCTGTTGCTTGCAACTTAATACCAACGGGGAACACGGATGTCAACCTGAAGGTGGATTATTAGTCATAGATGTTGTTGGATAACGGTCTATGTATCTTGTTGTAATGCCCAATTGAATATTATAGTAGTCATCTTGTCATATATATGCATTGTCATGCGCTCTCTATTCGTCAATTGCTCAGCTATAATTTCTTTACCCAGCATGTTAGTTATCTTTTATGGAGAGACACCACTAGTGAACTGTGGATCCCGGTCCATTCCTTTGCACTGATAATACAACCAACTGCAATCATTGTTCCTTTTCTTTCTCTGCAATTAAACATTATTTTTCACACCATATGTTTAATCCTTTGTTTACAGCAAGCCAGTGAGATTCACAATCTCACTGTTTCGTTGGGGCAAAGTAGTTTGATTGTGTTGTGTGCAGGTTCCACGTTGGTGACATATTAAACGGCGCCACCACCAACCTTCAGAGGTGCCTTTTACTCCTACTGGATTGATAACCTTGGTATCTTACTGAGGGAAAACTTGCAGCTGCACTGCTTCATACCTTCCTCTTGGGGTCTCCCAACGAGCGCGTGTTTTCACGTCATCAAGCAATACTCTTCACAAATCTTATATTTACTAATTGGAGGCACCAATGAAAGCACCACGTTAATCCTCAACAACTAAGAAAATTAACCATCCGATTTTCCGCATTACCTATGTAGAGTCGTCGGATGAAATTGACAAAGAGTCCTCACGTTCTATCCCACGTGCACGCCTCGAGAAAAAAAATAAAGTTATGCAAAACAAACGTCGTCCTCGCATAATCCTCCGATCTCTTCAATCTAGACATGTACGTGTGTCTGGGCATCTCTAACCCTAGACGGTACCCTGGTGTTGGGGGAGGCCCGGCAGGCGAGCTGCCGCGCGGCGGAGGCAGGTTGATCCCCGGTAGCTGCGTCGTCGTTCCTGTTAACTCACGTGTTGCAGAGTCAATCCTACTCCTACCCTTCAGATCAAGTACAGCCAAAATTTACCACGCAGCGTGTTCCTGCCATTTGTTTTTCCTTGCAGGCTCTGAAGGACACAACAATATCAAAGGCAATCTTGCTCCGCCTCCGTTCCTCATCAACCGTTTCGCTGCGTCTCCTTTCCTTGGCATCACGCATCACCAGCTTCATTAAACAGGTAGGATCCGATCAAGCATCTTTGTGTCTCCCCAGGTTCTATGTTCTGACCACGTTGCAGTTCAGTTGTGTAATTACTTAAACTCAGGTTTAGTGGTTGCTCATATCCTATATCTGCATCTAACTGAACTGAAGTAGCCATCTCAGATTGCAGTGAGCAGTGTATAGATGGTAACGATGGTACGCTTTCTTCTAGAATTGGTATTAAAATTACTGGAGAATTGTGCATTTGTTAACACGTTAATTCTGTATTATTTTTGTTATTTTTCTAGAGCTCTCTGTAAACAGAACTGGGGTTCATTGGTCGTCAATACAGTGTACAAAAAGGTAATATATCTGAATTCATGATAAGCGTCAATTTACAGCTTCACATTTATGTCATTATTTTTAATTGCAGCTTTGTCATCCATAAACTATCATATAGGCCGACCACCCTATCTCTTTGTTTGAAAAAATAACTAATACGTATAAGCGCCATGGAAGAATGTTTAGAGGTTCAGGTCACACAAGAATACTGGACAGTCAAAGGGATGGGCTTAAAGTGTCATTGTTGATAAAAGATACTTAGATGCATGTTACACTATTATTCTCGAGAGTTTAGAGGCTGTCATTGCAAGTGCTAATGATTCAGTTTATCTTTGATTTACTTAAATATTATTCTCAGCTTTCCTACTTTACTTATCACAAGAAAGAACTGCAATAGTGGACTGCAAGAAAGCATATACAAGATAAATAACTGTAAGTAATGGTTGTTTTCTTGCTGCGCAGTCAGTTAGCTAATATAGTCTAATCAAATTCCTAATAATTGAATCTTCATACATTTAATTTAAGTAGCAGTATAAAAGTGTTCATTTTTTCGCTTTTCTGAATATTTTGATTTCTAAATGCATATAGAAAATAATATATACCATTTTATCCTTCACAGCACATGTCACTCTCTTTATTTGTGGTAGGATTATACGATAGGCAAATATGTTTCCTTCAGATATTTTCTTGATGATTAAGAATCATCTTGGTTGAGAGTTTTTTTTACTTGATCTTGGTTGAGAGTTAAGACTTAAGATTGCTGGATAATTATCCATGTAGCCAAAGACTAAAGAACTTGCATCAGTCGCAACTACTCCCTCCGTTCCACAATATAAGATGTTTTAGTTTTTTTCATATGCACATGCATACAAATGTATCTAGACATGTTTAAGTGCATGTGTCCATTCTTTTTTAGTATGAATCTAGAGTTGCATGTGTAACACCTAAAACATCTTACATTGTGGAACGGAGGGAGTATTATAGACCATTAATCCATCGTTCTTTAATGTGTAAACTCCTTGCCATGATTAACACAATTCTAAGTTCTTTGCTGGACCAATCAAAGTAGAGTTGAAATTTAATGTCTCTTGCCATGCATTACCTTCTTTTGCACCAACACATGTCTAATATAAGCCAATGTTGATTAATTTACATGTACCATATCCATGCAACACAGAGGCAATGGAATCAGTAGAAGTTGGAAAAATCATTAAGTGATGTCCTCCGATCCTTTCAGGTAACGTCACATGATATTTGATCTATGGTCTCATTTGCATCTTCTTCGATAACCGTGCTCGGTTTTTCTCTAATATGAAGCGGTACTTTTTCAAAAAAACAACCCTATTTGACACTACAACTTGATGTACTATTTACTAAACATTATTTTGACTCCTTAATTTAACAGTTAATAGCATATGGAAGTCATTGTTAATTGTAGAACATATGCACTGGCAGGAAATAACATTCTTATTTTAAAAGCACTAAAAATTGACACTTGCATGCATAATTTAAAAACAAACATAATTAAGGCTGCTAAAAATGCCACTTTCACTTGCGCACATATAAAGTGTGCAACTGCTTTTGAAAAAAAATACATTTCTAACTGTTCTTTTCGGTAAAGTGGGCATATGCACCTCGAGCCAAAGTGAATTTCAACTATCACTATTTACTTACTGCTTTACAAATTGTCCAGCTTTAATCAAGTGTGCTGCCAACATAACTTCAATATAAGCTTCTAATGAAAATCAACTATCAGTTCAAATTCATGCTCTATAATAAGTATTATTTAATAGGCTCTTTCCAAACCTGCAGGTCACAATACCATTAAGAACAACAATAACTAATACTCCGTCAATCAATTTAAACTAATTATGTATGAACAGTTCAAGGACGTATCTGTCCATAGCCTACTATCCCAATAATGTGTTGTTCCTAAAGAATTTCTTTTGTTCTGCTCGATGGGTAAATTGTGGTATGATAAAGTCCCGTCGTGAGCCGAAGCTTAAACTGTGGTTGAGGCTGCTGATGCTCTCAAATTAGCGAAAATAGAAAGGAGATAAAATGAGAAATCTTTGTCATCCAATCTTATTGAATATCATGAAAGCATAAGTGGCAGAATTTCCTTGGAAAACTATTACTTTGGTTTTGTAGTAGGTATTGAAAAATCGTTATACATATGTTTTTGGTGTTTATAATCCATATGTACTAAGATACTTCTACAGTTCTACTATGTATGTGTCATTTCATCATTTGAAATTGCTAGCCCGTGCAGATGCACGGGTTAACGACTAGTGTTGACCAATTAGGATAGATATCGTCGGCAAGGGAGTACCCTTTGTCATACTCATGGCCATTGATCACATAGTTACACTGCGGAGTTAGGTCTTGACAAAGTTTGAGAAACACCGGGGAGCGTTGGAGGACATTGATGTCATTGTGAGCACCGGCCGTGCCAAAAAATGCATGCCAAATCCAAATATCATAATCTGCCATGGTCTCAAGTATGACACTGCACTTTTCATGATGTCCAGACTTATACATCCACTGCCAAGTGAATGGGCAATTCTTTCATTTCCAATGCATGCAATCGATGCTTCCAATCATTCACAGAAATCCTCTTGCTTCGTCTTGTGCCAAGAGACAAGTTGTGTCTGTCACATTTGGTGATCTCAGATATTCCTCTTCAAACACTTTCACCACTGCCCTACGAAACCGGTAGGTGGCTTCGACGGCGGTGACTGAGACATACAGAGATAGTCATCCAATGAATCTGCGGGAACTCCATAAGCAAGTCACTGTATGACAACCGTGCATTATTGAA
Organism: Poa pratensis; assembly: GCA_947311845.1. Lineage (NCBI taxonomy): Eukaryota > Viridiplantae > Streptophyta > Magnoliopsida > Poales > Poaceae > Poa > Poa pratensis. The sequence goes on from CAMZMU010000073.1 coordinate 22,682,609, forward strand.
GAGATGAAAATCCAAGAAGGCCGGTGCACTCTCTCTCTTGATCTCAAAGTAGTCATTGTATTACCGAACTCCATACACGAGTCTCCTGAACACTTCTCCGGCCATCCGAAAGCGTTGGCGAAATTCATAAGGGAAGTTCGCCGGCTTCTGGGCAAAGTATTTGTTGAACAAGAGCGCGTGCCCGTTGCACCATAACGATTCTTTTTGGCCATCTGCCCTTTCGTTGATCCTCCATGCTTCGTCACGGCCTCTACCTCGCCTTGCGCATGTAGAGGAGCGGCCATGACCATCTCATTCTCGTCGTCATCGGCCGCAAAGGTATCAGCCTCCCCCATCATTTGGAAAAAAAAACTTGTCATCGCTATCCATAGCCTATTGGACAAAATGAAGCAATGAAACTAGGCCACAAATCAACAATCAATCAAATGAGCCTATTGACGAATGGTCGAACACCTTGCCGTGCAGGGCGGCAGGGAGGAAGAGGCGTACCCGACTGAATTAGCTACGCCGGCGCAAAACGAGGTCGGAACCGGCGGCAAGCAGGCATGCGTGGTCGCTGCAGCTTGACCCCCGCAGTGCGAATCAAGTGGGCGACGATAAGGGTGGCGGCGACAGTGCGATTCACCGGTGATAGGAAACAGAATGACGGGGTGTGGGAAAATGAATCAGGTTGCGCCTGCCTTGTGTGTATGACTGCGGGTCATGCCTGTCGGAGTGCGTGTCCGACCAGTGTCTTGGCACCTCCGAGAGGGCCTGCAAACTTGGGGGCCCTTTTGGGGGTGTCGGCGGGCCGGACACTTGCGTCCGGATCCCCATTAGGCTTTTGGGGGTCATTTGGAGGGTGCCGCTGGAGATGCTCTTAGCACATGGTAATCAATCCATTTTAATCCGAAATCGACACGTGGAAGACACAGCACCTCTGGTCGATGGGGACATCTATCTATCTTCTCTCTAATCTACTCTATTATGAATACAAAATACAAGGAGTTGATTTAGAGGCATCACATCGATCCACATCATCTGAATTATTTTGATGGTTGGATCTAAATTATGGCTAGGATTCAATGAGACTTTTTTTCATATAACCGTACGCTCCCACTTTACACACTTTATATTGAGCATAGTAGTTGATCGGACGTGGAAAGTGATTAGCGTTAAAAATATATCTCCATAAAAGTAGCTGAGTCCGTTCAAATATTAGCTACCAAACCTTACAGTCGTGCGATTGAAATTCAATATCTGTTTGTACATCTCCATGAACATAATTTGGCACTTTGTGTTTAAAAGCCCATGAAATCACCAACGCCTAAACAACATTGTTGTTATTTGCATGAATATGTGACATGATTGCACTACATTATTTACTTGTAAGGTATAAGGTATATGAATATCATGGTGTGATCTCTTCTCTTGTTAAAGTGTAAAATAAAATGATATTTCGTGAAAAAACCGGTAAATTATTAAAATATATGGTGGAAACTACCTAGAAATTTTTTACCCTCCTAGTGGCGTGTCGCTGCCACACCACTAATAACATTTATCAATGGCGGCATACTAGTGGCGTGTCCAGTGACATGTCCAATATAGGCACCCGTAGCAAAAATGGCACGAGACTAGTAGGCTATTTCCTACGAGTGTATCGTTCAAGAAGTGAGTATAGGTGAGCTAAAGGATGTTGATTTGTGCCAGCTCCTTCCTCAGAAGCTCAAGAGGGCCATTATCAACGGAGAACAACGTTGGTACTGATTGGAGAGCAATTCTGGGATGTGGTATTGCCCCTCGCCTAATGTATCTGGATTGTATCGACCTTCACAAGCTGAACCCCACGGATAAGCGGACTCCCCGTGTTCTATACATGGAAACTGTGAAATTTAGGAATCTTGCTAAGCTGAACTTGGTGAAACCAGGAACATAGGATCCTAGATCATGGATATTTGGGGGTGTTACTGGTGAGAATATTTGGCTTATCTTTTTGTTTCTATTATCTTTTGAAGTTAATTAGTTTTCCATGTTTAATCTAGCAATTTAATATTTATGCACTCATTGCATCTGCGTGTCTTTTGATTGTGTTTCTCGAGTGCAAATTCCCCAATGGAATTATTTACTCTTCCATAAGAGCTCAGACCAACAGGTGGCACTTATCGTGTGTCTACGTTGAAGACTTGTCCGCTGAAGCGAAGTGTCGGCCCTTCCGGTTTTAGTCCTTCCATCAAGCATTTGTATAACACCTTGCATTTTATTAGTGGGCTTGTGTAGCGCCTCGATCGTGGAACTATACAAAGATGTTGTGTGTCACCGGTCATGCGATACAACCGGAGGTTACTGGGTTACCACTCCCAGGCCAAAACCTTTGGCAGGCGTGTTCGGCATGGATCATCGGCAACGCAACACCCCGATTGATGTCATGACGCAGGCACAACTATCAATGGATAATAGAGAGATCAAGACTTGTGGAACAACTGGCACATTACAGACTCTACGACTCAAAGCATTATTGTTCAACTCTTATAATAGAGACAGATAGCAAATATTACAACCAGAGGTCACAGACCCAACAGTACATCATGCGGAAGCGAGTTAAGTTGTTCTAAACAACAAGATCCAAATTATGGCCTAAGAGGCCTATAGATAAACATTCCCAGCGCCAGCTGTTCCGAGACGTCCCAAGCTACCACCTGGGAACCCCAGACTACTCGTCGACGTCCACGTAGAACCCACCTTCAAGGTCGGTGAAGTCCTCCTCTGAAAGAATCAACAAAGCAACGTTGAGTTCGACGAACTCTGCAAGATTACTAGAGCTACTAGCTCGATGATTGGCTTACAAAGGTTTTGTGGCTGTTTTGCATAAAGCTGGGTTTTCTTTAGAAAAGACATAACTCCATGGCATCGACTAATCAGAATATTCCAGCGCATGTGCTGGCAAAACTGGGTACGACTGAGGTCTTTGGTAACCATGCTGTGTGGTTTACCGACCTCCCGATTGATGTAGCCCGTGCAGTGGCCGACGACGTTGTCGAGTCCACAGTTTAAATGGAATGCCAGGTGTTCCCGTAAAAAAAAAAGACTAATCAGAATATTTTAAAAGGGTAAGAAGTAAACTCTTTTCTTGTGATCATCTTCATCAACAACCACCATCAACCACTGCATCTTTCTACAAAGGCACCTCCCCGAATCACCCTCGAGGAAGTCAACCTTGCATTCTTGAAGTCATGTTTTAATCATTCGGTTCATGTTCTCTATGGTCTTATCGTCCGTTCCCAAGTCGTCCATAACCGCGGACACGGCTTTTCGAAAAGATTTAACCCTGCAGGGTTGTACCATTTTTAACCATCAGTACCGTCCGGCTCATTGCCTATGCAATTAGCTCTCTTCCGGGAAAGCCGGCTGAGTGGGAGCGGTTACAACCTTTACTTCGCATGAGACTAACCCAGGATCATCAGTGGCGGTAGGACAGGTTCAGTGCCTCCAACACCCTGCCCCACGGCCACACATTTTCCTAGACACCACCATCCTCATCCCAGTCCTGGCCACCATCTTCACGCACGCGCAAATGGAAGCTCAAACTAGAGGACCCTCGGCTAGCCCCTCACAAGTTAGTTGGTCGATAGGGATCCCATACACCCACTGATGGAAGCACGCTCAGTCTTGGTTCAAGAGGTAAAGAACTCGCACCTAGGCGGCGAGAACGAGACAAGGCACCACCAAACCACAGTGGCCTCTCATCCCCGCCTTTAAGCAGTTTATTATATGTCACCACAAATCTCCACCATCATCCGAACATCTCATCAATTGTTTCAACCATGAAATACCCACCGGACAACTAAGCATTTAACTAAGCATGTCTAAGCATAAACATAACATAGTTAAGTAACTCAGGCCAACAATACAATCCTATGGATATTAGGAGGGGAACAGGTAATGGCATCGGAAACATAATGCAACTAATAGGATACTCTAATCCAACCAAATTGACATTTGGAAACGCATGCAATATTATAGTGGAGAAAATATTTGCGGAAAACATAGGAGGATACATGCTCAGAGGGGGGATTACGCTTGCCTTGCTCAGAGGGCTGGTAATACTTGTCGTCAGGTTATTGCGGTGGAACCCCGACTACTTGATCTATTGATGCATAAAAACACCGGAAAGGAACAATCAATAACCACACATGCAAAACAAGTGTAATGCACAAACACATGATGGCATGACATTTTAAATGCACCGGAATTACTATAACACAATCTAGCAATTTAAATGGGGTACAAATATAATTATTTCAACAAGGGAAAAAATATCACCCCACATTTACTTAATGTTTTTCCTAACTTCTAAAAATTGCAGTACTGTAATTGTGATCAAATATGCATGATGGTGATGCTACTGGATAGTTCACATTTTTCTGAGCATTTTGATATAAAGAACACATTTTTCAGATACAGAAATAAAAAGTTATTGCATTTATAAAATCCTTTTTAAATCTGCCCTTTTGTCAAATTCTTTTAAACAACATTAAAACTAATTATCCATGTATGGAAAAAATGGTGAAACATGAAGTATATTAATTGCTGAACATTTTGATAGGTCAAACTTAATTTTTGGATCATTATTTATAAAGTTATGAATTTTCCAAAAGCATTTCTTTTCTGCCATTTTCAAAAGTTCAAAAAACAGGTAATTATATTATTTAGTTGAACATGGAAATGATGTTAACAGGTAAAGTTATTTCTCCTGATCATTTTGATATATTATTTGCAATTTTTGGACAAATAGTTTAGGAGATATGGATTTTTCAAGTTTAAACATTTTTCTGCCTTTTCTTTTATTTTCCAGAAAATCCAACCTAATCGTCTTTCACCCACGGCTAGGCTAGCCGGTGCCACTGACCTGTGGGCCCAAGGCCACGCGGGCATCCACATAGACGCGCGGGTCCACGGTGACCTCGGCATGACACTGTTCGCCGGAGGGACGGCACAGGCGCGCACGGCAGCGACGCTCCGGCACGCGGGCGAGCTAACGAGCAGGTCCTAACTACTCTCCACGACGTGCTCTACCTAACGGTGGCAGCGCCGCCATTTATTCGTCACCGGAGCCGCTTCGGCGACAACCATCCGCGGCGGACGGCGGCGAACTACACCGAACTAACCACCTAAAACGTGAACGACTGAACGGAGGCTACTGGGAGGGTCGTGTTCTCACCCTCGACGCGTGCGTGAGATCGTAGGGGATGGAGGAGGTCGGAGAAGGCGGATATCGTGCTCCACGTGCGGCGGCCGGCGTTGGAGAAGATGACGGCGATCTCGAAAACGGAGGCACCCCAGCTCGATTCCTTGGACGAGGAGGGAGAGGACGGCGCGGCGGAGCTTCCGGTGGTCTTCGATCTGCTCCAGGCGGTCTCAGGCGACGGCGACGAGCTCGGCCATGGCGGCTAGGTTTCGGTTCCATGGGGGAAAGAAAACAGGGGGGAGAGAGAGAAGATGCGCAGGTGAGGCGTAGGTGGTGCGGGAGAGCAGAGGAGCGGCATGGTGCTCTCCTTATCCACCTCGAGCGGTCGGAGAGCTGCACGGCGGTGCTCGAGCTGGTGCGGTTGCACAGCTCGGGTCGCTACAGGAAGGAGATGAACATTTTGCAGAAACCCCCCTGCCTTTTCCTCTTTTCTGTTTCCCTTTTAAAACCTTTTAAAACCAGTAGCACTTTAGGAATTTAATTGAGGCACTAAAACATTTAACAAAAATCTGAGAATATTCATGTAGCCTCCCCATAACATGTAGAAGCTCCACAAAAATTGGTGTTGCAAAATAAAATGTTCTGAACCACATTTGTTCATAAGGTTGGATTATGGTATTTTTGTTTAATTACAAATTGATATTCCTTTAGTAATTTTAAAGCAAGTGCAAAAATATTATATTTGGAGTCTTGGAACTTCCTTGACAAATATAGGATGTCAAGGTATTTTTGTTTTGCAAGTTTGAACACTTTCATTGGTTTGAATTTGGAAAGGAACAATTCACATTTGAGGTTTTCCAATATTATAATTTCTTGAGCAATTTTAATAGGGATGCCATGATGCACAGGAAAGGAAAAGCGAAAATTTTAATCACAATTTTAGGTTCACAAATTTTGGGCTGTTACAGCTTGTAAACATGTTGATCAAATAACCTTTTATGCTAAACTTTTATACTTATTTGTTATACATTTAGATGGAAAGTACTAAATATTTATAATGATTAATAATATAATTTTTGCTAAATATTTGGTATTATTTTATATTTTTAATTATGCCCTTTGCATTTGTTCGTAAATTTAGACCGTATTTTGTAATGAAAGTTGCATTAATTTTTTCAATTTTAAATTTATATTAAATGAATATGTACAACAAATTTCCCTAATACGACTGAAAATAAGAAGTAAACTTATATGCTACGACGAATTAAATCTGAATATTCCAGCAATGTAGTATATATGTTTAATTATATATATGTCCAGGTATATTTAATATCCTATAGTTTAGGTAGAGATTTCTAAAGTGTATGGTCTAGACAATATCTTGGTAGTGATTTTCTAGATATATAATTGCCCGTGAGCACATTTGAACAATGAACGTTACACACACATACATATATAAGATTTGTCTAAACCTAAATTGTTTCATAAAATCAAGATGAATAGCGATAAAAACACATTTGCACACATCACAAATAGAATAGATCCATGCAAATACCCTAATCACCATTTGCATGTACGAGTCCGCATGATTTTTTTGGGACCACCTAAACACCATTTGCATGTACGGATCAATTTAGTCTCAGACGGGGGGTGGCGGGTCCCTAGAGTTAGGGTTTAGTTTGGTCTCTCTGACCTCTTCCTACCTCGTCAATGTTTCCAACATCGACGAAGGGCCAGGTGAGGGTAGGTGTTGCAAGATCTGTTGGATTCCTATGGATTTTGACAGTTGTTGTGTCAATAGAATTTTCTATTTTTATTTTTTACTGGTCGTATTGCGTCGAGTTGTATCTTCTTCATACCAGTTGTCTTTCTCGATAAATATGAGATACTTTTAATATCTTTTGCCAAAAGAAAAAAATCAAATCTGTGGAGGAGACAAAGTGGAAGAGCGTGAGAGAGACGCGCCAGATCATGACCTGGTCTGCTAATTTTATCTATGTAGGGCCGGCCTATCTGACCGTTAAGTTTGGCCCGACTTGAACAACCTAGCAGGGCCGGCCTCGCTGGCAGATGATGGACTTTATTCCAAGGCTTTCTTGCCCAAATCGGCCCACTCATGATATTGCAACAGGAGGAGCCATTTGGTCCGTTTGTATCCGTTTCTGTCCGATTTGAGAAATAGGGCGGCCCAACGCGCCAACGCATTTGACCTGGCCTCCGTTTTTCTGTCCGCGCGGACCCATTTCTGGCCCAAATTTGAGCCGGTTTTGCGTCGGCGCGGACACGCGTGGATACGACTGTGTCCGCCCTGTGTCCGCCCCAGCGCTCCCCTGGCTCGCCAGTCTGCCTCATCGAACGGTGCATTTGGCCATGGCGACGTGCAGATGCAGGAGGCCATGGAAGCCTCCTACAAATCCCTCCACGTCGACTGTGGCCGGCGAGCCAGGAACGCCCGCGAGCTCAAGGCGAAGGAGGCCAGTCAGTTGGCGCAGGCGCTGGGCGCCTCAGCCGCCGCGGCTCGTGCCCTCCGCCGCAAGCGTACGCGCGAGAACGAGGCGGCTGTGAACGGGGCCCGTCGCTCCCATGAAGGCATGTAGCCGCCGGCAGCGCCGCCAACTACGCGCGGGCAATTTTATTAAAATAGCCGGCGCCACTACCTAAACCGTACCGCTAAACATGGGGTGCCGGAGGAGCCAGCTAGTCCGCCCCCGCAGACGGTCCTCGAAGAGCCAACAAGTCCGTTCCCGCACCATGGGAGCGAGTCCGCCGCCGCCCACACGCGGCAAATTTTGTTAAAATTGCCGGCATCTCCATCACATCTACTATTTAACCTAGAATTAGTTAAAATCTATGTTTAGGATAGAATCTTTCTATGAATTATGTAATCCTCATATGTAATATTAGATGTGATGAAATGCAATGGATATTTGGAGAAGAAGACGGACATGTGGACCAAATAAGTCCAGTGCGTTGGGTATACTGGCCAGAAAATGCCGGTAAAGGACCGGACGCTGTCCGTTCGGCGACACAAACGACCAAAAAAAGACATAAAATATGTCCGAAATGCGTCGTTAGAGTTGCCTGAACTTTACAGAAAAAGGGAGTGGAGTAAAGTGCGGAGATAGCAAGAACCGAATTGCCGACTCGAGAGGGACATCCATCCACATACTGCCACAGAAAAGCACAGATTGGGATTCCGTTTCTTTCAGAGAGTTCCATCCATGCCTTGTGGTGTACTCCCTCCGTCCTTGAAATAGTGTACTTCCAACTTTCTTGAAAAGTCAAACTTTTATATGTTTGACCGTATTTATACAAAAACCCACCAACATTTATGTTATCAAATTGATAGCATTAGATTCATGATAAAATATATTTTCATCACATGCCAATTTGGTTTCACAAATTTTAATATATTTTTGTACAAACTCGGTCAAACTTTGAAATGATTTGACCCTCCAAGAAAGTTAGAAGTACACTCTTCCAAGGATGGAGGGAGTACTACGTACTTGTACCATCGGCCCAAACGAGTAAACAAAGAAAACAAAGCAAGCAAGCAATGTTTGCAAATGGACATCACAACAGAGAGATCAAACTGAGACCGTTGCTCCACCGTGTGGAATGCTTCTGAACGTCGATAGTACTGTATGCTTAATTAGCAACTGGCAAGACTTAACATGGAGACGACGACTGAGACTGACTGCTTCAGACGCAATGTCGATTAGATTTCCGGCGGGTCAACGGATCGCACAATTGGCAAAGACTTAAGGATGACTCCAACAGGCGACGCATCGAGTCCACGCGCCTCCGTTTTTGTCCGCGCGAGCCAAAAACATGGCCCAACGGGCGACGCAAACGGACCGTGGTCTGTTTTTCTGTCCGCCACGACCCATTCTTGGCCCAAATTTGGGCCACCGATGCGTCGGGCGCCGACGCGAGCGGAGCGCTATTGTGTCCTGCCCTAGTCCGCCCCTGGCCCGCACGTCATACCATTCTCCACGCCAATCTCCTCCGCCTCTCTCGCCCCTCCCGCCGCCACCCCGCCGTCGCACCCTAGATTTGGCACTGCAGGCCATTCCGGGGATGCCATCTCCTGCTCCTCTTCCCCGCCGTCACCGGAGCTGCTTCCTCCCCGCCACGACCGGTGAATCTTGCGGCCATATCTCTCGGAGCGCCCGTGACACCAACGCCGCCCACAAGGTGTTCGGCCGTCAGCTCCGGCACCAACTCAGGTACGAACTCGGCCATGGATAGCTCCAATGAATGGTACTACAAGAACTACATCCTGTGCGTGTCATCATCGGATGATTCCTCGGACGATGAGAGTGACGGCCTGGTTGCCACCCTCATCGTCAATGAGTACATTGAGAGGATGCGGCCGGTGTTCCGAGGCTCGTTTCCGGGCCGTTCTCCTGCATTGGACCGGAACCGGAGAGCTGGGCAACTCCAGCTCTGGGGGACTACTTTCGTCCCCACAGACCCACGTATCCTCCCAAGATTTTTCGGCGCCGTTTCCGGATGAGAAGATCTTTGTTCAACCGTATCCGGTTGGGGGTGATGCATTTTGATGACTATTTCATATGCAAGCCAGATGCATGTGGTGCCCTCGGTTTCTCATCATACCAGAAGTGCACCGCCGCCGTTCGCATGCTTGCATATGGAATTGTCGGTGATCTTGTGGATGAGTACGTGCGGATGAGCGAGTCCACGTGCCTAGATGCAATGTACAAGTTTTGCAAGGCCGTGGTGCAAGTGTTCGGCCCCGAGTACTTGAGAGAGCCCAATGCTGCCGACATGACCCGGCTCTTGGCCATCAACGAGGCCAGAGGGTTCCCTGGGATGCTTGGCAGTTTTGTATGGATTGATAAAAATGATCAAAAACCCTGGCCGGGCGGACTCGATGCGTCGGCCCGTTGGGCGCACTGCCCAGAAAGGGGCGGACCAAGGGCGGACGCGCGTCCGTTCCCCGACCCAAACGGACAAAACATGGACCAAACGCGCGTCCGTTTGGGTCGCCCTGTTGGAGTCATCCTAATTAGCAGCCCACTTGTTGGGTGGCTTGAATGCATGGTGTTATGTTACATACCCCCAACGGACCTTGGACCGCACCTCCCCCATCTACAGTTGCCAGGGAGGCGATTTGTGAGCGACCGAAGCTTTCCATCTCGCCGGCGCCGAATCGGTGGCTTCCTCGCCCTCCGCCGGCCGCTCCGGCGGCGGGAGGACGGGGGAACGCCGATTCGGGCCGTGTACATAGTGTAGGCAAGCCTAGGGTTTCCAGCTGGCGGCGTCGGGGCGGTGGAGGCGTAGTCGGTTTGGTTTTGCAGGTGGTGGATCTCCCCCGCGATGGCGGCGCTCCGAGGAGCTCCGGCGTCGATCTGCTGCCGTCGTCGAGCTGGCTGTTCTGTGGAGCTGCCCGTCTTGACTTCCCCTCGCCGGATTCTGTGGCTCGGTGGCGGATCTGGCACCAGTTGAAGATGTAGAAGATGCTGTGGCAATTCGGTTCGACTATGACGGCGTCCTCCGGTGTAGGTCCTTCGGGGCCGGCGATCGGCGACTTCCCGTGCGCTCAGGGACTACTCTCGATCCAAGGCGTCAAGGAGAGTAGGAGCGACGGCGCGCCACCGACGGGGCCATGGATGGCGGCGTGGTCGAGTTGCAGGAAGGCTTGGTCTGTAATTTGCTTTTCTCTGAGGTACTTTCTGTAATTGTGCCGAGTTGTTGTCAGCTACTTTTACTAGCAAAAAAAAGAATGCATGGTGACACTGAGACCAAGCAGTGGGTCCACTTGCAGCATACACCCTGTCTCATTTCATCGTGCAAGTTATCACTACAACATACAATCTGCCTAGAATTGCTGGTCTGTGGTTAATCCAGGTTTTGGGTCCACATATCAATGACTTAGTTTGTTGGGTTGTTTCCCGTTGCTATGTGCGATTCATTCGCTGCGTGTGGGGTGGGTTGTTTGGGCCCGCCTGTCTGTGTCGCTACGTTTGTGCGTGTAGATGCGTTTTTTGTGCCATCTGTTTGCGCGCTTGCCCGGGTCGGTTCGGCCTTTGGGAAAACGCGTGTGGGTCATGTTGTGGGTCCCACAGTCAGCGGCAGATGATTTTTTTTTTGAGATTTCCAAGAGTTAGTACATCTGTAGTATCTGAACTCACGCACAACGCACTCCACACACACACAACACCACACACACGCCACCCGTGCGCAAGCTAGACCTAACCAGACTATACTAAGACTATGAGCATTCCGCGAGACTAGATCTTCCGGGAAACCCCTGCGGTGGTGGGCACACCACAATACCAGTGTCGAACCGCGGTGAAATTGGCTCAGCGCAACACTGTTCACAGTGAACACTGTTCACGTGAACAGTGCCACACGGGTGAGACGCCGGAAATTCGCTCCCGTGGGGAGTCGAACTCGGGCGGGCGGTGAGGCCACTGCCTCAGCCAACCAACGCGCCACGGGCGCGTCCTCCGGCAGATGAATTTCGTGTCTTCTCGTGCGTCCGCCTGCTACTCGTGTCGCTGCTCGCTGCGCCGGACATACCCCTTTTTAACTCAAGCGATGCGTCTTCATCCTCATCCAATCCCCTCTCTCGCCGCCATGACCCAATCCAACAACGCCCGTAGTCTCCTTACGCTTCCGTATGCCTCACCGGCTAATCTCCCACCATCGCCCCCCCGCTCCGTTGGGGTCGAAGAACTTGTTGTGCTAGGGTTTCTAGCCCATAGCGGCGGCGGCGACCGTTCTTCGGGAGACACCATCGAGTGGCCACGACGACTGGAATTTGCTCCACCTTCTATCCCCAGCCCATGTTCTTCCACACCGCCGCGCAACGCGAAGCAGCTTCAACGCTGCCGCCGCCGCGCGGTACCTGCGCGAGAGATTGCCCTCCGCCGCCACACGACATCCGCGCCTCCCCACCGCCACGCCTCGCCGCCCTTTACCCAGCGAAGCCGCCGTTCCCCTGTCCGCCGTGGGACATCCCGATGACGCCGCTCCCTGCTACCCCCTGCCGCCGCGTCTCCAATTTTTGCGGCCATAGCACCTAGCGGCCACCGTTGCCGTTCCGCTGTCCGGCGCCACGGCCAAGACGTTGCCGCTGTCGGATGTCTCTTCCGACTGTCTCTTTTGGTTGCCGCCGCCCGATCTGCGGCCACGTCCCGGTACTCTGCCACCCCACACCTCCTTCGTCGAGCAGAGGCCCTAACCCAGCCCCGAATCGCACCTTCTGAGGTCGGCCGAGCCATGGCCAGCGAGTCGAGTTCTGGGCCGACGAAGAGGAGCCGCATGGTCCTGGGACCGGAGCGACAGTGCCGATTCGCTACTTTCACGGCCGGTGGAAAGAGCGCAGGCGTAAGGAGCTCGCCATGGTCAGCGACGGCTCCTCTTCGACTAGGCTGGCGAGCCACAACCAGTGAGGTGAGTTCAGGATGCAGGGAGGAGGCGAAGCTCCCGCGTGGTCCTTGGACCGGCGCGACGGTGCCGCTCCGCTACTGTCGCGGCCGGCGGAAGGAGCTCGCGATGGTGCAGCTCCTCTTCCTCTAGCGAAGATAACTTCGGCTAGCGACACCTTCGTATTCGGGAAACAAATTATGTCACGTAATTGAAAGGATGTGATAAGTAGTCCATCTTCTAAGTTGTTTAGTCGCAGTCCTGGTCGTTTCAATCTACCTAGAACGTTCCTGATTGAATTCCCTTGTGTAGCTCCTAGACACGGTAGTGAATTTCAGTTTCATTGTTTAAATTGTATAGTGCATATGTGCCATTCTATAAGCCGTGTAATACGGACCATTGCATAAGCCGTGTATTATAGTCAGTTCTCTAGCTAAAAAACTGTGTTATACATGCCTGCAGCAGTATACTTATGTTCTGTTCTATCAATTCGTTGTTAAACTGTGATGTTATAGAAAGTTTGATTTTGCCGTGGTTTGCAGCTTGTGGTGAATACAGAAGCGTGGCTAATCGAAGAAATATTAAGTGGATGGCGGCAGGTAGGGCGGAGGAAGAACTCATGGTCGCCTGCTCCAGGTTTTGTTGCTGGCGTACCCAGAGTAGTTACCAGCAACTTCCCCAACCACCTCCCTGCGCATCTCTTGCCCGTTGATTGATTAAGGATTGTAAGTTTTTAATTACATAATTTACAATGTTCAGGAAGGTTTTGAAAAACAATGCAGCAATTGGAAACTAATTCATAGTTCTATAGTTGTGTACTTTAAAATTACCGATTGAATCAGATTTTAGTATGCTATGGTTCGGGGACCAATTTGTGTCTACAGCTCTTCAGTAACAAAAAACTTGAGAAACTTGGCTGTGTCCTAATTGCAGGAAGCAGGCTCTTTTTGAGTCATGTAAATTTAGTTTCCCTTTTACTAGAAGCAATTGGGCTGTATCTACAGTTAGTTTATTTTTTTCAATGGTCTATAGTTAGCTGAATGTCGCTTTCCTTCCACATAGACATGTGGATATGGAACTGTGGGAATTTAATTGGTACAAATGTATATTTTATTTTCAAGCTAACTTTTGTATCGTAATCTCATTGCTCAGTGCTTACTCATATATGCGACTACGGTTTGGTTTAAAAGATTACTTGGACGTTAAACACATCCTTCATATTGTTATTTTAAAAGCCGATGAATAATTGCTTATTTAAAAGTGCTATTGGAGAAACCGTAACAAGATAAATACAAGCTCCAGGATATGCTGCCATGAACCCCGTGATTTTAATAACTCTGCATTCTATCAGTACACTATTGACCAACAGAACATGGTGTCTACATACTTTAGTCTCTGTCAATCTTCCATCAGATTATTTAGATTATAGTTATCATTATTCTCTGTTAATCTTCTATCAGATTATGTAGATTTTAGTTATCTTCTGAACTTCCTGAGAGATGCAAGGTAACAACGCTAAAGCTAAGTGGTTCTATTTAACTCTATATATTGCACATTCAACATCATGTTCTCTGTAGCAATATGATATCTCTCCTTTTGCATAGACCAGCTATGCTATATCACTGCGCTTAATATTCTGTCAGCATCCTATGCATGTGTTGATTCAGTGATTATGGCAGGAACAATATAGGCTGGAAGGTAAGAGTGATATGTATATTGCAATCGACATTTTGAATTCTTATGACAATTATACCCTTTGTTTATGAACTTTTCACCATGTCTGAGATTTCATTTTCTTAAGTCAAACTATCTCAAATCTTTCGTAACTCTAAATAACAACAAGAAGATGATCCGTCTTTGCTTAAGTAGGATTTTAATGTCTAATGGGATGTGTTCATGTGTGCAAGTGTTAAAAAAATCTAGCACAAATATCTTAGAAAAAGGAAGTATGTCTGAAATTCGACCATAGGCATCCACGTGTCGATGTATGAATTGTTGTTAATTTTTTTTTAAAACATGAACTAAGAAATTATTTTAGTATTGAAGGTAACGTTGTGCCACGTTCGGTTTGTGCATGATTTCACATGTTTCAGAGGTTATTTCGTCGACAATGAAACACTAGAAGGGCCTTTGTTTTCTATCACAGATCAATGGCGACGGCACACAACTCCAGTTTTTATCGCAAATACAGAGATGCCGTATCGCCCACCTTCTGAAAGTTCTGTACTATGTCCAGTTTGGACTGTAATAAGTTCGTGTACAGATCATATTTTCAATCTATTGCCTTGCTCTGTTGTAGCACTGCCATACTTAACTGCAGAGATACGAAGTATATGTTTATTTCCCTTTTAGCCAGGTATCCTAGTATCCTGTAATACTTTGATGTGGGCAGCATATGCAAATAGGTACATCCTGTCTCTTATGTTTTTATTCCCTTTATTCTTGAACAATTCTCTATCATTTTTGTGTTTCAGGTGTTAAATGATGATGGTACAACAAGATTTAAGGATATATCAGGCTTTCCCAAACATTCTACATGCGAAGTAGCTTATCCTTTCGTCCAATTAATTCGCTAGAAAGGTTGAAACTATTTCCTTCATATTGTCCCACGGCTTCCTAAAGATCAACCTATGTTCTTATACGATTAAACCATGTTTTCCTTTGCAGTTTATTAGAGTTTCCATGTGGCCATCTCCTTTTGGTTCGTTCTAAGCATTATCCACAGTGAGCTTAACTGGACAGGAGGAGATTTATAGCTGGATCAGCACTGTCTCAACCTATTTGATGCATCCTTTTGATCCGAGAACATGTGCTAGATTAGCTACTGAGTCTCAGTTTTCACTATATTGATCAGAACTAAGTGCTCTACAATAGATTGCTGAAATCGGCAAATCTCTCTCTGTTTGCGATATGATTTTACGGCCACTTAAAACTGTATTATAGGCTACCTACTTTTTTTTGAATGGTGGCTACCTACTTCTTACTATTGTGTTCCTTTTGAACTTAAAAACCGGAGTGTACTGTTGGTGTAGTACTACAATTTTATGTTTTTCAAGGGATTAAATATCTCTTTGAGACATCTTTTGTTATGCCGTTCTCCACTTGCTGGTTAACAAAGAGACAATGATAGTGATGATGTTAGGTTAGTAAGTACCATTGATTTGGTTTATTTACATGGCTTGCCTAGCTCTGGTCGACAACATCTCATGTGAGCGGTCACCCCTTGAAATTTATAAACAAGGGAATGATGCTTTGAAAATAGCTTCTGGATGAAAACACTTTAAAAACGGTTATTTGGCTTTACGAACTACTAGCAAAATGCCCGTGCGTTGCTATGGGCTAGGATTTATTCTTCGCGTGTAGCTTGTGCCACAAACTTCCTGGTTCAACCGTGCCCTATACGACTTCAGGATGTTACTTGGTAAAAGGATTGGAGTTGGTTTAATATATTTCTCGAAATAGTTCAATCCTTGTTTGCTAAGACCCGCATAAAAATATTTTGCTCACGTGATTTTTTTTCCAAACCTACATGGTGATGGAATATCTAATGCTCACCGCCCTCTTTAGCAAACATTGCCCGTGCGTTGCTACGGCTCACACGTCCCTCTCAACCCATCTATGTTGCCACTTCCCTTGTTGCCAGCATTGTTGATGGTGATCGCATTGAAACGATGGGTTTAGTCATATATAATCTGAAACACTTCACATACTCACAACTGCTATGTACTGCCAAGACCTGAAAGGAATGAAGTTTCCGATCAGTTTTTGGGACACAACCAATGTGCACTTCCCCTAATATGAAGAGTCCACTTCTCTTTTATATCACTGGCATGACTGAAGCTGGGGCGGTTAAAAAAGTGTACTGTCGTGGTGACAATCCAAAGTGGCTCAAACTATATAAGGTACAAATCTGCTCTTCAAACTATTGTCAGCAAATCTGCTCCCGAATCAACCAAAGATTGATTAGCTCTGGCCTAAACATGATGCTGGATTGCGACGTGGTCCGATTTTTGTAAGCTGTTGAGAGATTCAATGGTTGGAGAGGCGGTTGCAGTACTGTACGCTAGCTCTGGCCTAAACATGATTCAGGATTTCAGGTTCGAGCACTACCGCACTCGCGATGACCGGCTGGACGTCCATGAGTCTCATCCAGAATAGAAGAGTAGCATGAGCGTACTCGCCGGCGCTTCTCGGAAAGCAAAAGCGATTAATGTCCATATGGCAACATATATAACAGGGGAACGACCAACCGCCGGTCCTCATCGCTGACCAAAACCGTGCAAAACGGAAAGGCTAGGCTGCAGTCCTACTGGTCCATCACCTGGGGTCGTTGAGCTTCCATGTTCTTCGGCCACTGGCCAATAGCACCTGGGGTGGTATGTCGGGGCGGAGCTGGCGCTGATCGCCACCTCGTCGTCGATGAAACGACCTGGCTATCTCTGATCAAGTCGTTCTCGCTCGGCGATTAGGAAGCAGCGGGCGAGTATCCAGAGCTGGCGTGGCCGATGAAGGGCGTGTGGGTCATGAACTCATGATGCCCTCGTCCCGCGCCCATCAGACGTTCGGCTCCAGCGCGTGGAACTTGATCATGGCGGCGTATGCTTCCTGGGTATTTGTACTTTCAGGGTAATCAAATCTAATATTGATCGCTGCTTCTTGTGATTGGATTATAAAGCAATCATCTGTTTTGGGAAGTCTCTCGGACATGGATCCCCGGGATTCCTGCACCTATACGTTGCTTGCAAAATTTCCGTAATCGAGCGGGACACTGGTTTTTTAGTTACGGAAACCAAGCCGAAACGTTTTTGACGTACGAAACCACACGACGGAAACGACATACCAAAAAACGTACGAAAATTGGGAGGAAGAAACGTTCCTCGTATTATATAGTAGAGATTTTTATAGATTGACCGGTTATTTGGCTTACACATAGTTTTTACAAATCGGTTTTCTTCAAAATAGACATTTTTATGTATTTGGTCAACGTGCCAAATAATTTTTACAAATCGGTTTTCTTCAAAATAGATTTTTTTATGCATTTCGTCAACGTGCAATATTACTAGAGCATCAAGATTGAGTATACAAGAATAAAACTCTAAGTTGTCAAATGTGATATTGTGATTGATTGACTTGATTTTGGTACAAAATATGGTTCACACGATAAAACTTACCGTATTTGAGACGGTTTTAGGCATATACATCAACATTTTTTTAGTGTACAAACGGGCGCGACAAAGCGCGCTTATCCTTCTAGTTGGATCAAACGCAGGGTGGGTCGCCATTGATGCTCAAGTTGGCGCTGCGTCGCTGCCGCACTTAGCAATGGATAAACGGCTCGGCTGTCACCGGAGACGCGAGATAAGCTAAGAAATCCATCCCCAGCTTTCTCCGCCTAGTGCTGCCGCGTCGGCAGTCCACCGAGGCCAAACTGATTGCTTTGCTGCCCGCTCTTCCTTTCTGCCTGCTCGCACCGAGTATGTGTTTCACGGGACTATGTTCATCGTCTTTATGAAGCACGAGATCGTTCGTCGTCACTGTCGAAAATCACATGCAGTTTCACTTTTCATTTTTTTTAGTAAAATCCATCGGACATCAAGGAACTTGAGTCGATTACCCGTCTTGATCCACGTAAGAGCATCTCTAGTCACACCGCCCAAACGGCCGCCCAAACGGTCTCCGGACGAGTGCTTTGGGGCGTGTCCGGACGGACACAAGAGTTTAGGGCCTATGCTTCCCCAGTCGCACCGTCCAATTCTTCATTTTTTTTGCTTTAGGCATTATCACAAACAGTTCATGGGCGTGGCTGGTGCGGCGTTGTGGCCGCGCTCGTCCGGCTTGGACGGCCAGCTCCAGCTCCAGGTCGACGTCGGCGCCGGCACGCACGACCGGGAGGAGCAGGAGCTGCTCCTCTTCCTCGAACTCAAGCACGGCAAGGCACCTTGCGCGGCAGGGCGTCGGGTGCACGACGAGGATGGCGTGGAGCACGGCCGCAAGCTGCGACCGGCGCGTGCACGACCGGCCGCAGCAGCAAGGACGTCCTCCCTCCACCTTCCGCGCCCGCCGGTCACCTCCGTCCAACTCCAGCTTGGCCCAGCGCACGACACGGCGTCGGGCGTCACGGCACGGCGCACGGCAGGACGGCCACGACCAGCGCAAGCCAGCACGAGGTCGACGTCGGCGCCGGCGTGCACGCGTGGAGTTCAGCACGAGGTCGACGCCGGCGCCGGCGTGCACGTGTGGAGTTCAGCTCGGTGACGCCGCCGTCGGCTGGTCCAGCGCCCGTCCTGCGGGACGCCGCCGTGACGGTTCCCGCCCACCGTCTGCTCGCCCGTGTCTGTGTCGTCCACGGCGCCGACCTCGCCGTCCACCCGCGCAGCCTCGTTTCCTCCGCCGCCGCAGACGCCGTGGGAGAGCGGCCACGCCGCGCGAGATCAAGGCGACCGGCGACCTGTTACATCCTGAGCTCGCCGGGAAGAGGAGGCGCGGCGCGAGCTCGCAGGGGCAGAGGAGATCGGAGACGGCAGCCGGGCAGAGCGCCCGTGCGGATGGGATTGAGGAAAGAGGAGAAAGAAGAAAGGGATAGAGGAGAGAGAAGAAAGAGGAGGCACGTGGAGTTTGCTGAGTGGGTCGCGCGGAGGAGAGTTTGTGTCCGGGGCCGCCCAAGGCCTCCCCATTCCAAGGGCTTCATGTGGCGCTGCCGGACAGAAAAGTGGGCGCTTCCGGACGAAATTTGCTTTTGAGCGCCGCGAGTGGAAGCAAAAATCTGTCCGGCACGCCCCAAAGGCGTTTGGACGGCTATTTGGGCGCCCCGAGTGGAGATGCTCTAACCACGGTCTCTAGAAACGACTCAGGCCTCGATTGGATGGTCGTTTTTTACCCAAAACGATCGTAAAATTTCCCGGACCTGTTGACTTCCTCCTAAAAATACGGAGCTGGCTGAAGAAATGTTACGGAGCCGGAAAGTTGTCCGACATTCCAAGCGCGGCCTCAGTGTTTCATCTACGGTCACCGGAGTCTGGATAGCGCCGTATTTGACGAGGCGGCAAACGAGTGACCCTGTTTGTCAACCCTTCTACGGTTCACAATGACTATTTCTGAATAAAAAAAAAGAATCGAACAGAAAAATGACAAAGAGAGGTCACCGTCCACATGGAGCACCAGTCCGCGGTGGCCACGACGCCGAGGCCGCCACCCCTCCTATTCCAGTCCCACATGCGACGTCGACAGGGGAGGAGCAAAGCTGAGCCGTGTTGAGGCCCCGCCTAAACGTCTCCTCATCGAAGCGATTGGATCGGGAGGCCTGGAATCGGCCGCACAAGTACGTGGACCAATGCGGGTAATCGACTCAAGTTCCGTGATGTCCGATGAGTTTTACTCTATTCTTTCCTCTCCCGAGTACCAAGCGAGTTCGTGCGAAATAGTAGGAGGTTATATAGTGCTAACATCCATTATATGCTACCATGCCGCCATTTCAAAAAATCAATGTTAAATGTTTCAGAAAAATCTAGAAATAATTGTGAATGTTTACAACAAATGTGACTACAACCTTCAAAAATTTCAGGTGCAAAATTGAGGCATAGAAAAGAAAAATCCATATGTGAATAATCAAAATTTTGCTTTTGTCTTTTTATTGACACTATTCATTATTGATTTGTCTTTTTATTTCTCAATGTGTGTCTCGAATCAGGATCTAGTTTTTTTAGGGTTTGTAAACACATAACTTTTTCAAGAACACGCAAAAGGCTTGCACGTCTTCTTTATTAAGACAGAGAGGAACACAATTTACAAGATTTGCCGAGGGCGATCACATGCGATACCCACAGCGAGAGACCTCCACACGCGATTACTCGCTAACTCTCGACTCCACTCCACAAAGCTTGGCCTTTCGCCAAAGCTCGAACTCCTCTTTAATCCCTTTACAAACAACCCACCGCATGGATGCTGTCTTATCAAAGACTCTACTGTTGCGCTCTAACCATAGACAACGGGACACCAACACGATAAGAGAGTTCACCTCCTTCCTGTGTTGCTTAGGGGTCGCATTGGAGACCGCTGGCCACCAATCCGTCAAGGAGGTCTGCGGTGTTGGCGTGAAGCGGTGTAAACGCATGGGCAAAAGCATAGTATACCACACCTCCCTTGCGAATGGGCATTGCAGGGTTAGGTGCTCCGCCGTCTCTTGCTCCTGGCAGCAAAGTGGGCACACCCGGGGGTGCTGCATGCTCCAGCGAGCTAACCTGTCTGCCGTCCACAATCTGCCCCGGAGGGTGAACCACATGTGGAGCTTGTGCTTGAGGGGTGCACATGACGACCACAGCTCCTCTGCACCAGGGAACCCCACCCTACCGAAGAAAAATGCCTCATAAGCCGAATTCGAGGAGTATTTCCCGCTTGCCGTCAGGATCCAACTGAACTTGTCCTCCTCCTCACTCAGATGCCACTCCGCCAGGACCTCCCAGATGTTCATGAATTCCACAATTGCCGGGATGGATGGAGCCCCTCGAATATCCACCACCCAACCGTTATTTGGAAGGGAGTCAGCTACTGTTTTCTTCAGCGCAGCCGGGCTGAGAAAGTTCATCAGGTTAGGCGCCATCTGGGCAATGCTCTGGCCCTCAATCCACCTGTCAGTCCAAAATCTCAATCTGATCCCGTTCCCCAGCTCACATTTGATGCTAGACCGAGCGATGTCCTCGGCTTCTGGCGCTAGGGAAAACTCCAGACCTTGCCACGGTTTTTCAGTGTCTGTCATCTGTAGCCATCTCCAGCGGGCACGCAGCGCATAATTCATGAGCCTCAAATTCTTGATGCCAAGTCCGCCCAGCTCCTTCGGCTGGCATACTGTCCGCCACGCAACTTGTGAACATTCACACAAAAAATTATTTTTTGAAAGTACTTAAATTTGTTTTCTTAAGTTCGTAGCATGGTACCATTGGAAGATGTGGGAGCACCAGATAGTAGCACGAGGCCAGTAGAACAAAAGTACCGTGCGACCTGTTCTCGCACTACCGCCCCGAGTGTCAGAAAATTTCAAAAACAATGATGGGTGTTCACGTGTTTACATTTTCTACAACTTTCTGAACCAAATTCGACATACACCAAGAGAAATAAAAAATACAAATTATGACGTGAATAGTGTCATTTTTCGTTTTGTCTTCCGTGACACTATTCATGTTGGACGTGTCATTTTTGGTTCTATGTGTATATTTTGAATTTGGTTCTGCAAATTCTACAAATCGTAATTGTACAACTTGTGAACACTCACATTTTTGTTTTAGAATTTTTTGAAACTTCAAATTTAAATTTTTAGAGCATCTCCAGTGGGGCGTCCAAACGGCCGCCCAAAGCCGTTTGGGGCGTGCCGGACACAAAATCGCGCCCACTCGCGGCGCCTAAACGCGAATTCGGTCCGGCGCGACCCAGTTTTGTGTCCGGCACGCCCAGCCCATGCCCTCAACTTGGGGAGGTTTGGGGCGGCCCCGGACGGAAGGAAACGCGACGCCACGCCGGCTCCCGACGCGCGGGCCACGCCTGGCAGTGAGACAAGAGGCTGCATTAATGTCGGGTGGCGTCTCGGTTTCCCAGCCGGGCGCAGCGATGCGTCGCTTCGCTCTGCGGCGAGGAAGCGTCTGCGCCACGGGGGCGTCAATGCAGGCGAGCCTCGTGCATGGGGACGATGGCGCCGGAGCTGCACGACGACCCCAGGTTCGAGCCGAACTCGGCGTACTGGGACAAGCAGGTCGAGCTCGAGCACGCCTACCGCTTCCACTCCTTCTTCGCCCCCAGCCGCCTGCGGATTGGCTCGAAGACTCCGACGACGACGGCCTCACCAACACCACCGACGAGGACTTCGCAGCGGGCATGGAACGGGAGAGGGTTCACTACGAGGCGGTGGAGCAGGCTCGTCGCGCAAGATCGGAACGAGGCCGCGTGCAACCTCCTCCGCCGCAACCTCAACAAGAGGCGGAGGAGGTCGATGGTGATGATGACGGCTTAGGGGACTGGCCGCCAACGTCGGAGTGGGATCCCGACCACATGCAGCTCGCCATCGAGGCCAACATGGCCTCTGTCGCCGCCGCCTCCGCCGCCACCACCTCCAGCTCCGCCGCCACCACCGGCTACCTCTACTGCCTCTGCTCGGACTGCCGCCGGGTCCTGTGCTCGCCGCCGCAAGGGCCGGGGCTGCGGGTGCCCGGCGTGCCACCCTACTTACTAGATCTAGTATAGGTCTAGATTTAAATTTGAATGAATTATGTTAGTTCGAATGAAATTTCAATGAAATATACATTTTTGTATCAAAATTTCATATATGAATAATGTTTGGGCGTCGCGAGTGGGGAGCGAGGGCGTCCAAATGGGCAAGTCAGTCCGGACGGCGTCCAAAGGGCCTATCCGGACGGCCTTTGGGCGCCATTTGGGCGCCGCGAGTGGAGATGCTCTTAGGTGTGGTACGATGATACCATATGTATCACTAGATATTTCTCCTACCGTTCATCCGTTTCTGCATGGGCAAACGGCCAAAATCTTGACTGCAGAATCGGCAGCAGGCCGTAGCGCCGTTTTGAACGTCACGGGCGCCAGCCAGCGGAGCGGAGAGGAAAGTAAACTCTGCCCCGCCGAGACATTCCCCGCTCCTGCTGGAAAAGAAAACAAATCCCCGCGCCAGCCAGTTTCCTCCCAACCTCCGCCGCCCGGCCCATTTCCGCGTCTTGGCGTGCGGAAGTCAACCCCATCCCACCCCGCATCCATCCTCAATCCGGCGGCCATGTACGGCGACTCCAACGGATCCAAGGACCCCGGCGCCGCGCCGCCGCCCTCCGACCAGCCCTTCCCCAACCGCGAGCTCACCCTCAGCAGCTACCTCTGCGACAAGCCCACCCTCGCATCCGCCGCAGCATCAGCAGCCGCAGCCGCAGCCGGCCCTTCCTCCCCTCCCAAACCCGCCGCCGACGCTGCCGCCGCCTTGGACGCCAAGCTCTGCGTCGAGCGCGACTTCCTCCACCTCTCCGCGCCCAAGCGCGGGGGCGATCCTCCCGGTCCCGGCGACGACTCCTCCGTCGCCGGCGGAAGAAGCCCCGCCTCGACTCCCTCCAGCTCTCGCTCTCCCTCGCCTCCGACGATCCCGGCCAGCCATCCTCCCAGCCGCAGACGCACCTCCCGTCCATGCTCCCGTCGGCCGACGCAGATCCCCGCGCCGCGTCGGCCGGCGCGCCGCCGCAGCCGAGGCGGACGTACAGCGCCAACACGGGCCGCACCCGGAGCATCAACTCCGACGACATGTCCTACTCCTACTCCATGTTCTCGCACAACCCCAGCTGCTCCCTCACGCACAACTCCAACACCGACATCTACGCCGCCGGGGAGGGCACCAACGGCTCCGTCCACAGCCGCTTCAACTTCCGCCCCATGGGGGACGGCAGCGTCGCCTTCGCCACGGCGCCGCCCATCAAGGACGGCACCTCCTCCTTCTTCCCCTCCGAACTCCCCGCCAAGATGGCTGCCGCCGCCGCCGCAGCAGCGGCGGCCAGTAGCTTCGACGGTGGCCGCGCCGGGCAGACCTCGCGGCCCGATAGGATCCTGCGGGAGATCGTGTCGGACTCCGTGTCCACCATGGCGAACGTGCTGCAGGATTTCCCCAGCGAATCCCTCGAGGTGCTGCGGGAAGCGGTGCGCACCATGGTCGACTCTCCGGAGAAGAGGGACGAGCTCGCTAGCCTGCAGCGGAGGCTGGAGCGCCGGTCCGACCTGACGGCCGAGGCACTCGCCCGGGCGAACAGGACTCAGCTGGAGATCCTGGTGGCCATCAGGACCGGCACGGCCGCGTTCGTCACCGGCAAGGGCCGCGTACCGAGCAGCGAGCTCGTGGAGATGTTCCTCATGACGCGGTGCCGCAACCTCAACTGCAAGAGCGTCCTGCCCGTCGATGACTGCGTGTGTAAGATTTGCTCCGCCAAGAAAGGGTTCTGCAGCGCGTGTATGTGCCCGGTGTGCCACAAGTTTGACTGTGCTGCAAACACCTGCAGCTGGGTTGGCTGCGATGTTTGCGGCCACTGGTGCCATGCTGCGTGCGGGCTCGAGAGGAACCTGATCAGACCTGGCCCGACGCTTAAGGGGCCGATGGGGACGACTGAGATGCAGTTCCAGTGCCTTGGTTGCAACCATGCCTCTGAGATGTTTGGATTTGTTAAGGAGGTGTTCAATTGCTGTGCAGAGAACTGGAATGCCGAGACTCTGATGAAAGAGCTGGATTTTGTTAGGAAGATCTTTGCTGCAAGTGATGATTTTGAGGGGAAGGGGCTTCATGCCAAGGCGGAAGAGGTCCTCAGCATGCTCGCAAAGAAAGTTATTACCCTCTTGGATGCTACAAACATCATGCTACAATTCTTCAAATGTAAGATCTCTTTACTTCACATTCTAATGTACGATATTGCAAACTTGAGTTCTCTAATAACCCTTACCTGCTTTATATAAGCATGATCTTGTAGCAGCTGCATACATTTCCTGTGTCGTTCGACCATTTATCTGCCTAAAAATATGATCATCGTGTATATTTTGTGCTACACACCTTCTCTGTCAATCCATGTTTAGGTATCCAGAATTTCTTCTATTTGTCCCATATGTGGGAAATACACTTGTGTGGCACTACAACTCATGGGATTGCTTAGTCATGTTTAGGTGCTTCATAGATCGTTGGGCTTTGATCGCCGAGGTATTCACAGTTATTTCTATTAGTCCCATGTATGGGGTAAATCCATTTGTGTGGAACTACAACTTACGTCATTGCGATAAGGATGTATGTTTGGCCACATTAATGATGCAGGACATGCGAACATCCGTCATTTAGCATGCATACTATGATATAGACAGCGTCTTTCTGAGTGGCTTGAATTGAGTTTGACGATTAACTGAATATATAGCATTACGCCAAGAACAAAGTAACCTTTGGTTCTTTTGGTGAACACTATCTTTGTTGAATTTATTGAAAACCCGTATTGCTCCTACTGAACCATGAACTATTAAGGGGCTTGTGATCCTTGAATCTACTTACATTCCGTCATCAGGTTATGAATTACAAGAATAATGTTGGGCATGATATAAGAAGCAAACTGTTTATTCTGTCGACATAGTACTGTACTCCTAATCTCTCCAAATGTCACCAAAAATCTGATGTCACCATATATGCTCTACTCAGTATGAAACAGAGGTGTCATTATATATGCTGCGATATAAAATACTTTGGACATTGGTTTATATAACTTATCAGGTACCATAGCTCTAATTAACTTTTATGTTTTCGCAGATGGTGTTACGGACTGCTCTGTTACTGGCAGCAAATCCAAAGGTATATTGGCGGCAGCTCAGGCGAGCCAATCTACGATTCCCCTTCTAAGTCCAACCATGACTCCAGGAAAATCCTTCAATTTCAATGCCAGCACATCCATTCTTGACACACAAATTGATGCGCTGAAGGCCAGCCCAAAGCCACTCTCGATTGAACCCCGTTACGGCGCCAGCCCAAAGTCACTCTCTATTGAGCCCCGTTACGGCACCAGCTCAAAGCCGCTCTCTATTGAGCCCCATTACGGCTCAAGCCCAAAGCCACTCTCTGTTGAACCACCCCATTTCGGCAGCAGCTCAAAGGCACTCTCTATTGAAACCCATTTCGGTAGCAGCCCAAAGCCACTCTCTGTTGAACCCCATTTCAGCAGCACCTCAAAGGAGGATGATGCGTCCACCCTTGAGACCATCGTGAAGTGCAAGGAAGCTGAAGCAAAACTGTTCCAGAAGTTGGCTGATGAGGCCCGAAAGGAAGTAGATAATTACCGCCAGATCGTCCGCTCCAGGACACAGAAGCTGGAGGAGGATTATGCGCGAAGCTGGCGAAACTATGTTTCCAAGAGACGGAGGAGAAGAGGAGGAAGAAGATGGAGGAGCTCAAGACGCTCGAGAACTCGCACTATGACTACCACAAGATGAAGTTGCGGATGCAGACCGAGATCCAGGGCCTGCTTGAGCGAATGGAGGCCACAAAGAAGATGTGGGTATAGACCACCACCCGTAAAAAAATATACCGCTGCTGCTCCTGAACGTCTGAAAAATGCATCGTTCTCCATTAGAATGGTTTCTGAGCAGTTGTATTAATTCCATCTGTAATTTGTTTTCTTACCATTTAACTGTTATAAGAGGAGGAGGTCTAACCTCTCGCTGGCAGGATACAACTTGACAGACAACATTCAGTTAATTGCTTGCAAAAAGTGTGTCATGTCATTGCAAATTTTATTTCTGGTGTGCAGAGTGCAGTTGTTGGGTCACGACCTGTGCATTTTGCCCCATGCTATAATTGGCATCGCCATGAGAATATTTCAACGTTTCGACCTGTCATGCTCTCTCTTTTTGAATGATGTTTTGGGGTTGGGGCACACAGTGTTGGGTGCGTGCGTTGGAATCCCGCGTAAGATTTGCCTGCTCGGCTGTTTCAGTTCAGTCTTGATCCAATCAACGGTTGCAATTGCCAACTCCTGTTGGGACATCATGGTCTAGCAACAGAAGCGGTGGCCTCGACCTCTCGCTCACCGTTGTACTCCGGCGCCGCCGCTGAGAGCGACGGCGGTGGAAGCATGTCGACACCACACCGGGACAGGAGATTTCACACAGCCATCACATGAAACTTGATACCACGGCAAGAAGTTATAGGGTACACGTTACTACCAATACCACAGGAGCGCACCAAAACTGTACAAAAATACTTCTACGTACCGACGTAGTATGCGTGCATGAAAACAATACCAATCGTCTACCACCATGATGATCTGATTTGCTCTGATCGATATCGAGCCGGAGCAGAGCTAGCAAATCCTCAAGAACCTGACGATCGAGTTACACCAACCTATATAGGAGATCGACGGCGTCGTACGGACTGGCTAGAGTCTAAGCGTGAGGTCGGGCTCCTCGTCGGCTTGCACCACGGCGCTGCCGCTGCTGCTGCCAAAGTAGGAGCTCGGGTGGAGAGCGGGGAGCACTCCGCCGCTTGGCGGTGGCCTGAAACTTCCTGGCCACCCGAGGCCGGCCTCCTCGTCGGCGCCCACGAGGAACGGCATCGGGCCCAGCAGCGCCCGCGCCCGCGCCTGGTCCTGCTGCTGCTGATGCCGCTCCGACGGCGCCGGCACGGCCACGCCCGGGTGGTGCGCCGACGCGTGCGCCTGGATGCCGATGGGGTACAGGCCGCCGTGGGAGCCGTAGAACGGCAGGGAGGACACGTCGGCGTAGCCGTAGGGGTACGCGTCCAGCCGGTGCACCGCGCGCCGGGCCAGCGTGCGCTCCCGCCGGTGCGCGTTCTGGTGCCCGCCCAGCGCCTGCGAGCTGAAGAACTTCCTCTGGCAGTAGTTGCACGTGAACACACGCGCCGGTTCACGGGCAACCGCTGCGGCCTGCGTGCCGCCGTTGCTGTCGGTGGTGCTCGACTCGGTGGTGGTTGCTGCGGCGGCGACGACGGTGAGCGACAGGTCGAGGGTGACCGGCGGGCAGGAGGAGGAGTTGGACGCCTCGTTGTTGGATGCCGCCTGGCTGCTGATGTCGGACAGCTGATCCTCACACGGTTCTTGGCGCAGGACGCTGTTGCTCTTCATCTCTGAACTGAACAATCTTTCTCTGAACCCTCTTCTTTCTTGGCGCAGGACACTTTGTTTCCTTATCTCTCACCTACATCCAGAGGACAAAACAAACTCATGTAAGCAAGTGCTTGTGTGTGTACTTGGTGAAATGATTTGATGCATACACTGACAAGGAAAGATCTGTGTGTTTCTAGTCTCAGCTGCACTCATTGTCTTGCTCTCCGGAATGCAGCAGATAAGCCATGAGTGTACAGGGATAAAATAGCATGTGTTGCTCTTGTCAGTGCGTTGTGGTGATCATGACGAACTGAATGCTTAGAGATGGGCATGCTTATGTTAGATACAGCCGTGTGGATAGGCACCATGGTGTCTGAATTGACACATTTTTGTCTGAGTTGACTTGCTTCTGGTTTACGTGATTCGCAGTTGCTTATGCTGTCAATATAGGAATCTAAGCAAATAATTCACATCTTATCCAGATGACTAGAGAAGCACAACGGAATTTCTCCAAGCTAATAATCTTGGCAGACACCAAGCTTATCTCTCAACTGAATGTGGAGTGCAGAGATGGGAAGTGTGACAAATCAAGAGAAGTATCTGATTCATTGTTAAGCCTGGACATACTATGTTTGATGCCAAGTCTGAGGGCAAACAGATGCAAAGCATGGCTTCTTTTCTGGTCTGGGAATCTCTAAAAACGAACCTTATCTGATAGAAAAAGGCCAAGAATAGCACATTCAGTTGTTGTCATGAAAAGATGTAAGCTTCGGTGTTCCCATCTAAACCCCTTTCAGTTAAATCATGGTGTTCTAGAGATCTAAACCACTAGATGAGAGCACAAAACGTAAATGCTGGCTAACTAGGCAAATTCACCAACAAGCAAGTCTTCTCTATAGTGGCCAACAAACAAGATTACTCTGTTGTTTTTCACGTGCAACAAGTTATCTGATAGTGATGCCTAAAGATCACTAGATTGGACTTGTTTTTGTCCATGCCATTGCAAATATCATTACTTCATTAGGTTACTACCAGGAGGGTTACAAATAAGCATCAGGAACTCTGATGTGTCGAATTATGATGCATGGTCCTACTCCATGACAATTGATGCAAGTAATTTGTGAAAAGTAGTTTTGTTAATACAGCTTAGTGATATTAGTAGTACCTTATTTAGGACACATAAACTAACCAAAGCACTTGGGCCAGGAGATTCGCCAATTTTGGCAAAACATAGGAAGCAAGAAAACATAATTATCCAGAGACAAGATCGGCGAAGCCTATCAACTGCATCTGGTGTTATAAAGAACAAAAACCTGGTAGAGCGACGTGCTACCAACCGGCAAAACATCACTGAGCATGGACTGACCGGAGTACGCACGGCACGAACTAGATTCAGAAGAGAAATTCTACCCCCAAAAAGTTCATGCTTGAGTCAGTGGATCATCACTTGAAAGGATCTTAACTACTACTACGTACTAGTCCACAATGAAAATGAATCACGCAGCGTACTCATCGATCTGAACCCAAATTCTGCCGAAGTTCCTCCTTAATTTACCCATAGAACCAAGAACACAGCAGAACTAAGGACGACCAGCATAATTCTTGAAGAAAAAGAAAACCACTCAAGATGCAAGGAAAACGGCAGAGAATCCACCTGAAACACTCAGGAAGCAGAACCCTGCGCCGCGCCTCCTAGCTTCACCAAGAAACCCTGCAAGGTCAGGCCATGGCTCCTGGCAAGATCGTCCCTCGCAAGCGCTCTCTCACCGAAGGAGGTGGTGAGGGAGGGAGGAGAGAAACAACCAAAGTGACGAACGAGGAGGCAGGAGGTGGTGTGTTTCAGTTAAAGTGGTGGCACCCCCACTGTGGGTGTTTAATTATGGAATGCAGAGGTTTGGTAAATTGCTGGTAGGGACTGCGAAATAGACAGAGCGCGCTCAGAAGTGGTACTGGAGAAGGATGTATCTGCGCTAAAGATACAGCAGCAGCACATCTCACTTCGCTGCTATACGCTTCCTCTTCTTCGTCTTTCCTCTCTCTCTGTATGTACCATGACCATCACTAGCACCACCACCACCATCCGAGAAAAGCAGCGGGAAAGTAATTAGTAGACAATTGAGCTGCGGTTCCTGGTCTAGCTGGTTGTTTATTCCTAGGATTATGTGTGTTCCATCTACCCATCCATCCATCCATCCAGTGCATGATTAATTACTCTATGATACTACTGATAATTATATATACATATATGTATATAATATATCACCATATCATACAAGAAGAAACAGAACAAGAGATGCAAAGGATGATGGCGTGTGTGCAAGCAGCGTGGAGGGAGTTCGTACGTAGGGGACCAGAGAGAGGGCGGCATGATACTTTAGTCAGAGGGGTGAGTCAGGGTCGTGCCCTTTTGGGCATGCATTGCGGTGAAGCTGTTGCTGCGTAACATGCGAGCTCATCGTCCTTGCTCCTCATCTCGCGTGTGCTGCTGTACTTGCGGTATTTATTTTGTGCGGCAATGGCGCTCATGGTCATGACCAGTGCGTGAGTTATTTTTCTCGTCAGAAAGCAGTTTGAGTGTAGCTCCTTTTTCCCTCTGCGTCCTGCACAACATGCCTGCCTGCAAGTTAACTCCACTGCGCCTGTGTCCTTTCTCTGATGGATGTATCCCATGCAATACCTCTGTGCCCCTGTGCTGTGCTTGTGTGTGTGCCCCTGCCAATCTGCCATTGCCATCCCCTCTGGATGGTTGGAAGGGAGACAGCTCGGCCTGCCATCAACAAAATAAAGTTCTATGCTGTTTGCAACTTCGATGTGAGTGAGATCTGGATTATCTTTTTTCAATCTTGGCAACAAGATCATCACGCCAAGTCAATTGCGAAAATGGCAACTTTATCTCTTCTTTTTGGAAAAATTCCTGTGATTAAAGACAAGCACATTCAGAAGTAATGAGTTGAACGAAGAACAGGACCACATGTTCTCTTTGAGCTAGCTAGCCCTCAGGAATTCAGGATAAACTGTGCTCCATATTTTGGTGTTTGCCACGATCATTCCATTCGTTCCCACGACATCGAAATGCTCCACCAGCTCACAGGCAGGATGAAAAGAGAAAAGGGAGGCCACATTCCACGTGATTGACGAAAGCGCCGGATTGGTGACGAAAGGGATCAAAAGGCAACTACTCCGCCTTTTCGATCGAGTTTGAACATGAGCACAACAGGCAGGGCGTCCTTTGGGTCCAGATAGACTCTCAAGAATGAATGGATGGGTGAAAGGAGAGTAGCTCACAGTTTGGAGACCAAAAAGAGACCAAGGAATAAAAGGATCGGATAAAGTGATTGGACTAGAGCTACGGATGGTGTACAAAAAATGAGCCGTATTCTCGCTTTTATTTCCAAAGGTTTTCTACAAGATTTTATTTCCAAAGGTGATACTTAGTGTGGTGGGAATTTTGTATGGAACACCAACATTTGTCGCAAGAACACAACGATCACAGCGCATGATATTATCGGTCAGAACAATACAAGTTTCAGAACTTTTAGCAAACAATGACAAGAGAAAATGCATTCACGATCGCAGAATTCCTGTAACAGCACCACACAAATTTGTACCTCGGAATGGACAAAAATCATAAATTGTAACTATAACACGCATCCGTTCAGCTCTACACAAGCATGTTATAAGCTAATCCCCCAAAGTTTCAAACATCACCTGGGGATCTTTACACACCGCTAAGGTAGCATCTCACACAAGAATAGAGAAGAAAAAACACAGCAGCTGTGGCAACTGGAAGAAGAATATGTAGCCATCGACTTGAATCCTATGATACAGGAGTCCTACCATCTCAGCCAAAAATCTAATAGCGTACATGAATACCTCCTAAATATCGGACCTATCATGTCACCTCCAATTTATCTGAAAAGTGCAAGAAATATACAACATAAATATCAGGTTTCGTATTTTTTCTGCAATAGTAATGGCAGCTGCCAAATAATTGTGCCTTACATCAGCAGTCAGAAAGTGAAGCCACGCACTGTTTACAATTTCCATTTGATTTCTCACCATCAAGCTCTTTAAGCTTTTCCTGCAATCATTAGGAACGGCTCACATATATAAGGGTGCAACATTAAATCGAAAGTAAGGTCGACAACAATGAGATGATGTGCTGGGAGCACAAGTGTGTGAGGCTCCAATAAAAGACCTCTGTTGTTAATGTGCACGTCAAAATAAACAACTTTGAGAGACTAGGGTACAAACACAAGGCAGAGCTTACATGTAAACTTGTATTTTCTGAGGTCAAGCTATCACACTTCTCCTGGAGTTGTTTCAATTCTTGTTTAAGTGAACTATTCTCCTCCTTCAGCAAATCAGCCCGATTGGCTACTTCCTCCCATTCAGCCTGTAGTATAACACCATTTATTCGGCAACATATACTTTTTGAAAGAAAACTTTACGGGAGGCCCATACAGTAAAATTCATCGGTAATTAAAACATATTTACAAGATAGGGCAGGAAATATACAGGGACTAGGCAAGCTGATCTAGCCAGGCCATAAGGGGAGCCGCATCTCCTCCTTCATTCTAAAAGAAAGAAGAAAATGGCATCTCGAAGAGAAAAGACCAAGAAGCTATGGTAGGATTAACACTGACAAAGGTAAATAGCAAATTTCCATTAAGACCCCCCCCCTGGAACAAAAACAAAAAAATATAAGGATTGGATTCCTTCCGAAAAAATCCCATGGTGACATTTCGAGCACGAGAAAATCACATCAGGATTCCTTCGAGGATGGCCTATTCCATAGGAAATTTGGAGGAAAACAAACATGAGGTCTTACATCATGTTTCTTCTATCCTGTGTCAACAGTTCCTATTTTTCTGTGACATCCAAGGGACATGTTTGACGTTTCCTGTGTTTTGGGTTCCTATACAAATATTAATTTTGTGACGTTTTTTAAGTTTTCCTATGTTAATCAAAGTTGGTCATATATATTCTCGCATGTTTTCTTCTCTTTTATGTTAACAAATATTTGCCCAGATATTTGTTCTGCAAAAAAAAACTGGTTATGGCATCCATAGAAGATAATTCTCTGGTACACAAAACACCAGCACTATCCTAGACTCCTAGCTAAGTTTGCAGTCACACATGCATGCCAAAGATGGCCATGCCTACTTAAGAATCAATCCCATGAAGTCCATCCAAATAGGTTCGATCGCATCTCAACTCACTGCTGTTTAGGCTAGATTTAGGAAGCTGAAAACTTGATAGTGGCCAGGTATGGTACACCAAATCCTTTGTAATGGAGAATGGTTTAATCAGTTATATCTGAAGTCAACCATCAGTTATCCCCACTCCCCCACTCGTATCGTACTGCAGCTTTCAACTAGAGAACCACCATCAATGGATTATTTTCTCAAACAAGTTGGTCTTTTCTAGATAAGCAGTCAAATACCCAGTAGATACACATGCTAACATTGAACGGTTCATGCAATCATGCAAAATTAAGACCTGTTTGCGCAATCTTGAGCGTCGAGCTGATTCCCTGTTTGATTGCTTCCGTTTTTGTCTCTTCACTTCTCGCTCGTCCTACATCAACGAATAGTAAACCTAAGAAAAAAGTGAAAGGCAGGGTCCTTGAACAAAATAACAAGGAGAACACAGTCTGAATAGTAACAAACCTGTATGGCTGGATCACTGTGAACGATATCATGGGAATTTGACGAAGGAGCTGATGTTGGTGCTGCAACAGCTTTACCATGCACGGCTACAGAAGTAGGAGCACCCCAGTAATCCATTCCCATGTTTACACCAGTTGCTGGGCCAGCCATGGGAGGAGGGACAGGCCAATATGGCATCATAGGGTTAACCACAACTGGCCCAGAAGACACTTGTGTGGGATCAACTGCAGCGCCCTGAGCAGTGACTCCTTTGTTGCTAGCATCTAGCAAAAAAGAAGCAATCAAATCATAGCTGTTTCCTAACACATGAGAAAAAACATGTCAACTAATACATGTACTTTTTAGAACAAAAATATACTCCAATCCTTTTGCTTCCACTTCCCAATGAGGCATTGATTACCAATTTTTAAATATTGCACTATAGATTTGTAGTCCTACCATTAGCCTGGCCATGCTCAGAACCATCCTTTGTCCGTGAACCCTGCATTTAAATGATTCGTTTATGTAGGTCTTAGGTTAGCATGACAACTGTTATAACCAGCCTACAAAACAAGAAATAGAGGGTAACATGCATCCATCTAGTTTGTCCATCGGCTAGCAGGATAATCATATGTTTCAAACGACATGCAGAACACTGATCATGATAAATCTTACAAATAAGATACAACTACCAAGGATGCATGCAACATAAGCCTAGATTCACAAATTATGAAGCATCTCACACAGGAAAAGCTACTGAGGACGTAAGGAGAATGACCAACAGTTGATCTTAACAGAGAGTCAAATATAGTAGATGATGTAAGAAACTACTAATAATCAGCACAGTTGTTAAGAGGTGCTGGGCATGGGCGAATAGTCAAGAATTCCACAGAAGGGCTACCATTAGACTTTTCAGGATTGCCACAAAAAATGGAGCTGGATAACCAGCTGTTGGTATCCTCTTAACCATGATTCACATTCCTGGAATTTGCAAAAGATCTGGACCCTGGCAGGAAGAACAGGTCTGCAATCCTACCAAGTAGCACCTTTAAGTACTGGATCAGCACAGTGCAGGCAATAGTTGAAAACCGGAAAGTTTGGTGGTTACTCATGTCAAACAAGACCTCCTATAACGGGAAGAACGGTGAAACAAAAGCAGACTTTCTTGGAATCTGTCGCAGGTAGCTTTAATGGTGATAAACATAAAAGGCAAATATGATAAAGTGACATACACTTTTAGAATTTGTACTGCTTCCTTCAGAATAACTTCCGCTTCCACTCTCACTGCATATCAGATGGTTGAGGATTCATCACTCATCCATTAGCAACACATGAAAGGAATGGAAGGAATTACCTTTGTGAAGAACCTTCATTAGAGGATGACACTAAAGGTTTTTCAGGTGGCGTTTTACTTTTCACTGGGACTATATCAAGACTACCTAAGCTTCCTTTCGATCTCTTCAGCGGAGTCTTCCGCTTATTTTTGTTTGACTTATCTGCCTCTGACCCGCCAACACCAGATGTCTAATAATGATGAAACAGAAGGGGAAAATTAAACAAATGAATTCATATGCAGTACAATAATTAAATAATAAATAATAATTAACAAGTTACACCAATGTCACCAGAACAGAAATATAAGGACACATCAGAAAGACTCGAAGAATAAACTTTTGAAAAGTACCGAGAAATAGAGCAGCTAAAAGATACCAATAACTTACAGGAGTTTGAACTGTCCCATTTGGTGCTTGAACAGGATATGGGCTGTATGGGTGTGAACCCTGATGTGGAAACAGTTTACATAAGCATGATAAAATTATACAGAAAAGTTAAATGTAAGAAGTGAACTACCGGTGGCATAGGTGCCTGCTGATATGGTGTGCCTTGGGCATACATCGCTGCGTACGGTGGTGGTGTCCCATAAGGAGGCATCATCTGCCAACAGATGAATTTAAATCACATGTTAAAATACTGATTTTTCAGACTTTCAGAGGTCATACTAGCTAATAACATCCTTGTATAAAAGTACACTTGCAAATCCTATGAACAAAGGTCAAAGGATCTAAATAACTCGCACATTCATGGAAAAGTTCATGCTACTTTATACTCACCAACACTCATCACTAGTTAATCGACATAACTCTTGCAGAACAGACTAAGCGATTGCAGCCACTAGCCAGCCAGCCACGGTTAGAACTTAGAACATTATGTCGATATCACAGTAATTATACACTACAATTCAGATAATGTACCTGTGGACCCCACATATACGGATGCCCCTGAGGATTTGGAGCCATGGTTGAATGAAAATAAGCCGGTGGCGTCATTGGAGCCGTACCAGGGACATTATAATATGCCTAAAGATGTATACTAACTGTTACAATAATAAAGACATATAGATCAATTAGAAAGGAATGCAGGATCGTCTCATTTTATGAACCTGAAACTGAGACCAGTCAGGATATGCTGTAGGAGGATTAGTAGGTGTACTCTGTTCGTTCTGAAACAAGTGAAATAAGGTAAGTGGGTGACAATAATTACTCTTGCGGTTTCAGATTGTTCATACAGACCTGTGTTGCCGACGATTTCTGAGGTTTGGCTCTAGTGGCCACATCTCCCTTTCCCATTATAATAGCCTCTCCTCTAGTCCTCTGTTCCTTTTACTTCCTAAGTTAACAAGTAAGGCAGTGTCCTGTTTAAAAAAAAAAAGAAGTAAGGCACTGTATACACCTTAAAGCATGAGAAAACAGATTGGGGTGATGGCTATAAGCAACATAGAATAATTAGAAATCAACAATTATCAAAATCAATTACTAGGTTAACATTAACATCATCTCCCAGATAAGCATACTGGAAATATCTAGGTCTGATCAACAAAATGTAGAAGCACCGTCAAGTGGAAAGTCCTACACCTACATACCAACCAAGCTCAAATCTGGATAGTACTTGTGTTGTTGTGTGAATGGAAATGTATAATTTTACAAGAAAAGCATGTTGAGTGCAGCGTTTTGGAGGACGGGCTTCATGGAGCCCGAATTTTGAAAAATTCAAAAACCATATTTCTAAGTTTCGAAAAATTGTGAATAAAAATCCTAGATGTAGAAAATGATTATTTCTACCGGAGTACTAAAATGCGAAATATTCTATATTTTGGGCTGTGTAAAAATGACAAATTTCTGGATTTGAGTTGATGAACAGGTGCAAAATTCCAAAAATTTCAGATTCGTCAGAAATTGTCGTCTTGTGTAGGCCGGAATACAAACTATTTCGTGTTGAAATTTTGCAGAGCCGTACTTCATTGTCAACATCTAGGATTTTTTCAGATTTTTTTGAAACTTTAAATGTCGATTTCAAAAAAGGCCTCCAAAGCGACTTTTCGTAACATGCCAGGTTGGCTTCAAAACATAGGGGCCACCATAGCTTTTCAATAAACTAAGGAAAAAATTGTTTTAAGAGGCGGCTATAAAGAAGAAAAATAAGCAATCTACAGAAATATGTGTTTATAATTATAAACTCATTTGATTCTCTCCAATGTGGCTTAGCATTAAAATACAGTATATTTCATCACCCCACGTTCAGCTTGTGGGATTTGGAAGACCAAAAAAGTTATTTCTTGTTTCAAACTATTAAACTCAACAAATCAACGCAAAAAACAGCAGAACCGCAAGACCGCATTGATTCATCAACCCACCAAATCAGACATACATGTAAGAAATCCATAAGTAAAACAGCGAGCATATAAAGAAAAAGGTAGCAGCTTCCTACCCACAGGCACCTTTGTTCTTTTATATGTCCTTTCTAAATGGAGCGGCGGAGTCTCTGACCAGCCCTGAATGCCAGAGGGGAAAAGTTCTTTATTAGCACTGGAACAAATTACAAGGAATGCATAGAATGTATCAGTAATAACTTTTGCTAAAAACAAAGCAAAACAAACACTGATTACACCCCGCTAAAACTAAAAAGTAACTTAATGGTCCACACTAGCAATGTGTATGAAACATATGTATTCATTGCATGATCAAATGTATACCTCGAGTATCCAATCAGATAGCAGCAGCATAATACGCATACCAGCATTAACGCTCACCACGGACTAGTTTCACAGGGTTCATCGTCAGAATCTAGCTTGATGTATTTTAACCTTTTAAATTCATATACTTGGGGTACAATATTGTACTAGGCCCATCATGCTGGTGAACTTTGAGAGCAAAATTATTAGGCGTTTCAGTAATTGGCTAAATTGGACTCCTGTTTACTGTTAAGTTGTACACTCATGGCAATGAGATGTATGTATAATTGGTAGATGCAGATAGTAGTTATTTAAGGTAAAAACTTATGGTGCCATCATCATCCAGCATACCCAGCCAGCATTTAGCATTTATCAGGTCTATCATCATTCATCAGCTATTATTACTCTATTTATTTGCGGAGCTGTCATGTCACCACAAAGATTGCAGTGATTCTTTTCCCGCGGACTGAACTCCTATAGCAACAAACGTGGCCGCTGAAAACAAATATACCAAGCTAGACAAGAGGAAGCCCTTGGGCATTGGCATACATATGTAACACTTTGTACTGCAGTGATACAATACCCTAACACACAACAATTTGGCCAGGGTATCTAGCTAAGGAATTCACATAGTGTTAGAGTATAAAGCTTTCAGTCGTTTACTTGCTTATCAAATGACTTTGTTGGTATCCAACTGGATTGAGTTTCTTAATAGTGAGAACGCAGGAGCGTGATGATCATGACCTGGGTACGATTCCTGGCAGGAGGGTTCTGTCTACTTCAAAGGTGCTCCAGCTAACTTGCAAATAAGTGCAATTTCACATATTGAGATGTCTTCCGATTTACGTACTTGACTATTAATGTCAATACTAACATGTTAGTAAAAATAACTGAGTGATCCAAGATAATTAGTGCTACGAGAAAACCTGGTTCTGTAGCATCTAAATATCACGACTTTTAAAATAATACTGAATCGTTTCAGTTCATTTTTAAATACAACCAAAACTTACATCTATTCCTTTATGTGCCAATACGTTGGTTTCTAATTTTCTGTTCATAATTCTCGCCTCTCATATTTTTCGTGTAAATCAAGGGGAATTGAAATGTCAAGATAGCACGCGAACAAAACAATTTGCACAGGGTGCATGAAGGGCTGCCTCGCGCAGCCAGTATAGTCAACGGCAAGGGGGCCTCGACAGCGTCATGGTGACACGTAGCAGATCAAGACGATAGTGGGGCTGTCAACCAACTAGAAGTGGAACTTCGGATTCGTTACATGGGATGAATCAATCTTGCTCTTGTTTGGATCCTCCATCAAGGGTTGAGGCAGACGATGGTGATGCTGAACTGAGGCAAAATTGGATGCTATTAAAAATGGATCACAATGGTTTGGTGGTACTTTGCCTAAGTGGTAATGTTCCAGCTGAACAGAGTGATTTTTGTTTCAACCTAAAACCCTCAGAACAGTACTTGTCAACGTTTAATTTTTTTGAATAGCTGCATCTAATGACAGGCAATTGTTCGAACAGGGTGTGTACTAAGTAGTTTATGAAGTTCCTCGGGCAAAGTAGCTATCTTGACTCCAGAAGCAAACTAACTGGTACAAATAAAGACACAAGTCCGTTGTGACTAAGACTTCGCACTTAAAACTTCCGGGGTTCACATGATTAAGTACTCTAATGGCGACGTCGCGTTGAAGTGATACCACTAGACAACACTAGGCAATACGCATCAGAACAAAAATTAACCTACGGCACAACAAACAAACAAAAACAAGTTGACGGAGTACCATCAGACTGGCAAATCCACGGATCCTCGGCAGCAATCCCACACGACAATCCAGGAAATTGCTCGCGAACACCACGCAGATCTAAGTAGCGCCCTAGCTGGCTCCGAATTCAGGGGCGGATTCGGATTCAATTGCCCGTGGCCGAGAAGACTAGAGAGCAAATCCGAACAAGCTAGGGCTTACCAGCAGAAGGAGTCGGCAGGGGTGGATCTCCAGTCCGCGCCAGTCCGGTGGAAGGGGAGAGGGCAGATGAACACGTAGAGGCGGCGAGCTTCGCTCCGGTGGGAGGAGGCCGTGGAATTGGGAAATTGGGGCGGAGGCGTGGCGAACGTATGGAGACCGGAGAGAAAATGGTCCGAAGGAACGAACGCACTCCCAATCGCAACGTCAGACAAACAGACAGGGCAAAGAGGAGGGCGCACATCATAAAAAGAGGAATTGAGTGGCGAAGCGTGGTGTTTTACTACTTGCCCAATTTCCTTCCTTTTTTTTCGCAAAAAAAAAAAAAAAAAAAAAAAAAAAAAAAAAAAAAAAAAAAAAAAAAATTTCCTTCCTTTTTTTTTCTTATCCTGGGACAGCAAACAAATCGAACAAAAAAACCTAGTACTGATGGCTGACCTTTTCAAGACTTTATTTTTATTTTTTCAAGAACTTTTTTATGTTTGAAAAGGTAGATGAGTGGTTAGCTTGTAAATTTGAATATACTTGTGCATAAAATTAGTGTTATTATTGGACGCCAGTATAGCGTGGAGTTTGGGTTGTATGCTTATCTTGTCTCTCATTTGCTACTTCAACATTTTGCTCATGATTTGTATTGTTTTTCCACCGAAATATGGCAATAACGTTATGATCGTAACCCGACCACACTTATCTCTCAACCCCGACATGGTGCACATTACTGGTCATGCGCGTTGTTCGAGCTTTGGTGTTGCCGTCAATGTCGTCGTTCGGTCATTAACACCGTCTCGACTC
The DNA here is from genome assembly GCA_947311845.1 of Poa pratensis. NCBI lineage: Eukaryota > Viridiplantae > Streptophyta > Magnoliopsida > Poales > Poaceae > Poa > Poa pratensis. Next base: position 22,723,200 of record CAMZMU010000073.1, read on the forward strand.
CCTCTCCCTACTTTTATTCTTCTTCTTCTTCTTCTTCTTCTTCTTCTTCTTCTTGAATCTCGTTAACTCAAAGAAAATCGTAGCTTGTATCAGTCTGTCGTATTGGAATGTGAAGACACGACTAGAGATTTTATTCTTTGTATGCACACGTCCAGATTTACCTTGAGTTTGCACATTGGAGTTTGCATAATTTGTGTCTTTGCAATATGCACCCTCAGTTTCGTAAAGTATCTATCTATACATCCTATACTAGTAAACTTCCATATAGGCTATATAATGCACTATAGTAAAATCTAAATCGTTGATCACCTCGTTGTGTGATTTTACGCATGGACATTACAGATCTAGCTCTATTGATATACAGAATATGAGCACAGTGAATGTTAAATCACGAATTCATATGTGTCATGGATACTCAACAAGATGGCCACATATTTCCGATGTATTAAATTGTGTAAGTGAAATTTCTATACCATGTGAGAATCACATAGGGTGGTGGAGTCGTATATGAGACTCTACACACATGTTCAAATCACGAACTCTTATACCCAAATTATAACTTTAGTAGGATTCGCGGATTTATGCCATATATTTACATTGTAAGTGCTATTAAGGAATGAGTGATTATGTGAACATGTCTTTTAAAAAAAGCTGTAGCATGATTTGTAAGTACATATTGTAATAATTTATCATAGGCAATTAGTTAGGGGGTGGTCTGGGTAGTCTTATGACCACCCAACCCACTTATAGAGCATTTAACAACACCAATAAGATTCAACAATTTTATCAAACACAAAGCATAACCACGTAAGAGAAAATATTGCATCCTTATTGTCATGTAGTAAGAATTGTATGAAATGGCGAGAATCTTCCACTGTAAAATCTATTCGTCGAAAAGATTGTACAATAATCTTGTAGCGGGTTTTCAGGTAACTACAAATGATTTGGGAAGAGAGTGGCGGGGAAGGGAGCGGGAAGGCAACGATGGAGAAGGGAAGGAGGAACAAGGAAGATAGATTGGCTGATCGACTATGGTAAGTGACGTGGGCCTACCCTTCGGATGCCCCACCATGAAGATACCTGGTGCACGTACAAGCTAAGGCCTATGGGCATGCCTGCTAGCAATCCACGATCAAATCTCGCAAGGAGGGCCTAAGAAGGCGGCGTACGCCCCAATACAAGTAAAGCCCGAGTCGGTAGAGACCTACCTTACCTGTAAACCTAATCGGTAGTGAATCCCCGAGACCTAGCCTCCTATATAAAGGCTGGGAGGGCCGCCGATCTAGGTCACGCAATACCCAAAACACCAAAGCCCTAGCGAGATCGCATCTCGTCGGGACGCCATTGTAGCTCCTTTGTAAACTTCATACATTAATAACCAGACAAGCAGGAAGTAGGGTGTTACCCTCCGGCGGCCTGAACCTGGTAAAACCTCGCTTGTTAGCCGACGATACTACCAGCGCTACCACGTCTCTCCCCCTTAATCTCAACCCTAGGTACCGAACCATGGGATTTGATGTGTTAACACCACGTCAATTGGCGCCGTCTGTGGGAATACCTAGCGTTGGATCCGCGGTGTCGGCGGCTCCATCGGCAAACGACAACTCGCTGGCTTCATCGACAAACGGCAACTCGCCGACTTAATCGCCAAACGGCAACTCGCCGGCTTCATCGATCATCAAGCCGATGTACTTCGGCTCCTTCGGATTCGGCCTGCACTCGCCGGTCACCCGCTCGGTGTTCGCGGATCTCCACTCAGGTGCGGATCTGACCTTTGCTACCTTTGATTTCCATGTTAGTCGTTGGGGAACACATAACTTGACGGACCCGCGTCAACTCGCGGCGATCACACCCGCATCTCCATCGACTGCATCTGCACCGACCGTGGCTGCGTCGGCGACACCCCCATCGATTACATCTCCATCGATCGCGTCGTCTTCGCCGGCGCCTTCATCACCCTTGACCACATCGACCGCAAATTTCACGCCGTTTTCGGTCGCGGGAGCCGCGTCTTCGTCGACTGCTTCGCCAATCTCTGCATCGGCATCCCTCGACTCTTCCGGCGGGGTCGTAGAGGACGTCGAGTCTGCTTACCAGTACGACAACAACGAACCTCGCATACTGTTCGACGACTACGTCGACTCCGACACCTCCACCGACAACTGCAGCAATGGCAACCGAGGCAAAATCTCGCACGCCATCCCCTTCCAGGTCTGCATGGCTCTGGGCAACAACGGGACAGATCCCGAAACATCTGAGGCTGCATGGAGATTCAGTAGCAAATTTGAACTTACATAAGCTGCGGGATGCTCAGTCTCTGGATCAGCATCGAAGACAGTCGATGGATTCATCAGATCATGGAGGAACCCTTGCATAAACGTTGGATTCGGGCCGCCGTTCGCAGAACTGTAAGTTGGTCGCCGCCGTTGCCGTGGGGGAGGATTCGAGCTAGAAGCAACGATCGACGGCGGTGGAACGTGATGAGGATGCCCAGGTGGTGGATAGAGGATGGGGCGGCGGAGGTGGTCCATATCTGCAGCAACGGCGGAGCAACACGGCGCGCCGCCTCGCCGTCGCCGTCCGCCTCGCGTGTCGCATCCGCAAGTCACGGGATTGTGCCTGGATTTGCTTTTCCAAACGATTTGCTACAAGCGGGTTTTTTTTGCTGCGCTCGGAGCAACGCGCGTGTTGGTGGGACTGGCGCGCGATCGCATCGGACGGCTGGCGACCCAGGGATCGGACGAAAAGATATGTGGCAATGATGGAGCAATGCGGGGACAGGAGGAAAGAAGGGGAGTTGAAAATGGCCGTTCGCTCGTTACGCGTGTGGCGCGACCGTCACGCCTAACGACAGTTGTTCGCAGGACCGGAACACCGCCCAAAGCCTCCAAACCCCCTCTTCCGGGCCGTCCGGCCCCCGCCCCGCGCCGCCGCCTAGCCTAGCCTCCCTCCATGGACCTCTCCGACGACTGGCGCTTCCTCTTCCCCATCTCCGCCGTCTTCAACCCTCCGTCCCTCGCCCCGCCGGACGCCTCCCGCGGGCCCCTCCTCTTCGCCCCTCTCCCGCCGCCCACCCCGCTCCTCTCCCTCCCCTTCCCCTCCCCACCGCCCCTGCACGCCTCCGCCACCGCCGACCTCCGCCACGCCCTCCGCTACTTCGTCGCATCCACCTCCTTCCTCCCATACTCCCACCTTCGCTCCCTCTCCGCCCCCCTCCTCGCCGCGCCCTCCCCGCCGTTCCCGCCGCCTTCCAATCTGCTCGCCGTCCTCCCATCCCGCTCCTCGCGCTCCCACCTCCTCTTCTTCCCGTACGGCGAGAACGCGGACAAGGTTGCCTTCTCCACTCTCGACTCCTCCCTCGCGACCTCCGCGCCCCTCGTGCAGAGCGACGGGCTCAAGCACCCTGGGCACCGCATACTGCAGCTTGCCGCCGCCCCCGCCCAGCCGTCCTGGTCATTGCAGCCGGATGACGGCCGTGTCGAGGGCTTCCTGCTTGCCGCGACGTTGTACTCGGTGAGCTGGTTTAGAGTCGAGTGGGGGATTCGGGTTCCCTGGCACTCGTGCCGGTGGCCAAGCAGGGATTTGATGCTACTGTCGTGCACGCCTGCTGGAGCAAGCATTTTCCGTCGCAATGCGTGGTTCTGCTGGAGACTGGGGAGTTGTGCTGGTTTGATCTGGATACGCGGCTCGGAGGCAAGACGAAGGTTGGTTCTGGAAGCGATGATGATGTCGACTGGGGGGACTGGTTGAGCTGTGTGTATGGAGGGCAGCCGTGGATGGTGATCGTCGCGATCACAAAGGCTGTCCTCTTGGTTGATTTGAGATTTGCGGATCGTGGCGAATACAAGGTTTTAGCAAAAGCTGCAGTGCCAGGGTTGTTTGAGACCGAGCCTTTTGACATGATCGAGCATTATCTTGCCTTCTGCAGGGCTGGGTTTGATGATTTCCACATGTCAGCAGTGACGGAGCGTCACTTGATTCTCCTTGATGTGAGACAGCCGTTGACACCTGTGTTGGTTTGGCAACACGGCCTTGACACCCCGAATCATGTTGCTATGTTTCGCCTCTCCGAATTGAGACCTTCCAAGGAACACAAGTGGGCTTCAGGTTCAGGTTTTGCCATTTTGGTTGGTTCATTCTGGAACGGGGAGTTCAGCTTGTTCTGTTACGGGCCTAAGGAGCAAGGCTGTCCAGATAATTCACATTTATACGCGTGGGATACTCCTTCACGGCTTTCTCTGACAGGTCAGCATTGTGGCTGCAGCAATGGAATCATGAGAGAGGTATTCTCAACGCCTGTCTCAGGGCATGGCGGGTATGCCTCCCAACACGGTGTGAACTCCATTGTTGGCTACTATGTGCTTCCAGACGATCCCTCGATATTGGAGCCTACATTTGCCAGCTTTGCTTTGATCCGGCTGACAGCACTGGGGAAGTTAGAAATGCAACAGTATCGTGCATCTAGAGATTTGCAGGATGACTTTGTCACCCCATGTGATGAATCAGAACATGCATCCAGGGATATTAGTTCACCCATTTTTGTCGATACTGAGGAAGAAAATTTCTCAACCAAACATCGATTCTTGAAGTTGCATTTCCTATCTGAATATCTGAAGGGCACTCTATGCAGTGCATTGGCGAAGCATGATACTAGTGTTAACGAAGACGGGGAGCACATTACTATCAGTGAAGATGTGTCAGCATTTGCAGAGGAGAACTCCAGATCCAGTTCGCTATCAGTTTCAGATTTTCTATGTAATGCTAGCGTCCCCCTGAACGTTTTCGAAATTGCATGTCAGAGCATATTGAGTGGTCTATCTTCAGATATTCTTCGTGTCTCTTTTTCTAAATACAAGGACATGCTAAAATCCGGGACAAAAGAAGGCTTAATAGAATTTTTAGAAGTTCCTAGGGATTTGATGCATAATGAACCTCAGTCTTTACTTTTACCGAAACCATCAAGCACATGCGAGAACCTGACTAGCAAAGTGATATCTCAAAATGCTATTGTTGGACCAGTGCTCCCTGTACCTGTTCTACTTGCAATGGAAGAGAGGAACAATTGCATAGACAGCCCTTACGACACAGAAACTGCTGAAACCGACTTTGTACGCGATCGATGTAGTGAAGTTCTCGAAGCCTTTGTTCCCGACATATCCATTCCTGAGGCAGACTGGTTCTCACAAAAAAAGAATGACAATAAGGCCTATTCTATTTACAAGCCTCGGATTGAGAATATATTTACTCTTCATGACAATGCTCCAAAGAAGAAAGCAGAAGAGCAAAATGTTGGTGATGGTGCATGTTTTCGAACATCTGCAGCACCATACAAGGATGAGAACTTCATGGAATTTGTTTGTGGAAAAGCCGGGAGTTCTGATTCTGGGCCTGAACAAACAACATCTGATTTGTTTGATTTCAGCCCAGTGGGAATGGATTTTGATTCCACGGACCTAGACATTGAGCCTGCTGAAGAAAAAGAATACAAATGCTTGAGGAAACAATTTTTAACCTGGCAAAACAAGTTCAAGCCATACCAAGATTTTTGTAGCTCACATGGAGTACAAAAGCTGTCATAATGGCCTGCCGTGCTCCAGTCAGTTCTAACAACTATTGTATATTCCAATATAATTGCATTCATATTTGTTGAGAGAAAGACAGACTATTGTCGATCTCAGGCACTTTGCAAAATATAGACATACGGTCCTGTTTGCATATGCATATTCCTTACTAAGGTCACAATGCTACAATATTAGAGTGAGATGTGGTGGATAGCATTGGAAAGTAATAAGTGGTAGGATTTGACGCCCGACTTAAAATATTGTTGAACTTTATATCATGTCTCGTTTTTACAATCTCTTGTTAATACGACACAACATATGACAGTAGCAAAATTTGTTGCAGTGTCTTTGAAGGTATACTGATATGTAGTTTAGCATTAACCAGGGTCTTGGTAAACATATACTTATATTTAGCACTCATCCTTTTATTCAGTTTAGCATTTTGAGTAGGAATTTCACTCGGTGTGATGTTTCTGTTAAGAAGCAGTGGTGCACCATTTATGGACGGTGTTCTAAGATCAGATTTGTTCCTTGGTAATGAACCACCTTTTATAGCATGTTCTAAGCTTCTGGATGTGTAATATTCATTATTTGCCCTTTTTAGTAACGATGCCCCACATGGTAACTGAAATGGAAGGAACTAGTAGTATCATGCCAAAGGATATTTTGGTTTATTTTTATTGGGGTTAATTTACTTCTAATTTTCTGTGAAGGAACTAGTAGTGCCATTCTAAAGTGAATTTTATCCTCTATGTAACTAATGGCTAGACAATCTACAAGCTTATGAATTTTCAATTGGGGTTCATTTACTTCTAATTTTCTGTGTTTGCGCTTTCTAATGGTGAACCAAGAAGAAACTGGATTAGGGAGAATATGAGTGCTGAACTCTGAAAGTTTCTCAAGCATATGAGCTAAACACTAATTTTGCAACTGTTCCCTTTTATCTTTTTTGCGTTGCTAAGCTACAACTGCAGTCTATCGTGCAACTGTTGTTTCTTTATCTTTTTTTTCCCAAGAATCATACAACAGTTCTAAGTTCTAACCCAGTCTCTGCATGTCCTTAGAATTATCCGTCTCGACATCGCAAATGTTTTGTTCACTTCAATGAGCGCTTAAGCAAGTTTTTCGGCTGCAAATCCTTTGTTTGCTATGATCTACAAGAGCAGGCAGTCGCTGGAGGCTGGACAAGCCAAATAACCAACCTCTTCCGTAACTTTACAGTGAAGTGTACATATTTTTTGATTTGAGCGTTTACAACTGTATGTTAGGATTCTTATGCATGAAAGTAATCCAATCAAGTTGAGGCCCTCATGATTAATGGTACAGTATTTCTGCTGTTCTTGGCATTGAGAATGCCTGCTAGCCCGCCATATACATACCATGCGGAATTCGGTGTAGGGACACGCACCCTTTTCACCTTGCATTGCATGGCCCATGTACTACCAGTTAAGTTCAAAATCTTCTCCCGGTGCTATGCCAGCGACTGCCAATTACCATGATCTCGAGCGACTGCCAATTACCATGATCTCGAATATAGCTGTAGTCTGTAGAACTAATGTACTCCCTCCGTTCCAATTTAATTGATTTGTTATGCACCACATGTGGATGTATCTAGACATGTAATACGTCTAGATACATCCACATATGGTGTATAGCAAGTCAATTAAAATGGAACGGAGGGAGTATATGGCACAGCGTGACGGAGCACGTTCTCCTATTTTGTTGTTCCACTTAAATATGTATTGTTTGCCTTTTTTTGTTCTAGTATTTCTCAGGCACTCTTATTTCTAGGTTGACGACCCGAACATTCATTGTTTATTCAATGAAAATCGAGTATCGCTACACTTTGGAAGTAGTGTTGCAACTTAATTCAGTTAGAAATAACTTGTTCGTTGGCAACTTACTAGTAGTATCCGACCGAAATTCAGTAGTCAAAAACAATTTAGAAATTGTGCAGAACTTGGTTGTTTGGGACAACATTTCTCAGACGATTTTAAATACGTGCAAATAGAAAGTCTAAGAACATACACAAAATCCACCAGATATGGCAATCAAATAACTAAGATCAATAACATCTGCAAAATTGGGAGAGCATAATTAAATGGGTACATACACTTGGCAACTAAATTACTAGCAACTTTATTCAAGTTGTCCCAGAACTCTATAAAGCCCCCAAAATAGACCGCTGGAATTAGGAGTCTGAAAAGAACAACAGCGCCAAGAGTTGAACAGACCACGATGCAAAGACTGGCATGCGCTCTCATCGGCCAGCTCATGCCTTGGGGTTCCGGGATGAAGAAGCTCTCTGGTCTACCGGGTTACCGCTGCCAACCAAGTCTCTATAACGCTGCTCCCAGTCATCCAGCTTCCCGTTTGCAATGTCAGAATGAATTGCCCTTCGGATACCTTTTATGATGAAAAAGTACTGGAGAACAGCATGCAGGATATCAGTGAAGTGTTCTGTTCATAATTATGCTGGGATTTTACAATTATTATCATATGAAGAGCTAACCTGCACCGCAAGGATGAGAGGTATGTACTTCTTCCAGCGATTGTTGGGATTTGGACCATCGATTAACTTCTGATCAACATGAATGGGCTTGCTCCCATTTGAGACGACAATAGTAATTTCTTTCATCAAGTTAGGAATCCAGGGAGTTCCATCAGGAAGAATCTGGACACAGTTGTATGACATCCTCAATTAAAAATCAATAAGCTTAGGCACAACCAAATGCAATTCAAATACATAATGAAACAGACAAACCTTGGCACCATTCTCGTTGGTCTTGCACCTTCCACTGTTCTCTACCAAAGCTAATGGCAAGGGATAATCCTAAGAATCACAACAGTGTGCTTCCATTAGAAATTAGTACCCATATTTCATACACAGAAAACAAAGATCCATAGGATGACTTTTTGTGTACAGAGCCTGTCATACACTGACAAATTTGATTGAGGTGTTGTGCAATAGTTCGTAATTAGAATGTATGTCACAAAGTAAAGCAGAAAACATAGAATCCAAAAGATGACTATTTGTGTACAGAATCTGGAAAATATGTCGAAAACTGAAGAACGTGGGAACCAAGCATATCTGAGAGAGTTAATGCAAACTCCCAGAAAACATACAGCTGATAAAATACTACCAGAACGTAAATGATAGCACGCAAAATGCAAACTGAAGAATTGAAAAAATATGAATTTTATTTTGTAAACTCAGTGTTGATAATCAAAGCACGCAAGTATGGCCAAGCTAACACTCTTAAACTCTGAAACAGTTAAAGACTTTGCAGAGCACAGTAGTCAATTCTCTTTTCTTTCCGGCTGAGAGTATCAAAACACTATAGATCACAGAAAAATCCCATTACAGACCAGATACAGTTCCATAATGTAAATATCAAACACATGTTAGCACTTCTACAGCAAAACACAATAGAGCAAAGTTGGTCATGGAGAAAAAACCAAGATTAGTCCCAAAGAGGATGAAAAATACACTTTTCATGTAATATCTATTTTTGAAGTCTCCAGGGCAGAGAGCACCAAATAATAACAACAAAAGCGAAAGAAAATAAATTGGAAGTATTTCTAGAGGAGTATTTCAAATAAAAACAGCAGCAAACATGTAATTCAGGCAGACCAGGCTCCACACAAATTGCAAATAATTGATGGGAATTGATCGCGTACTGATATTGCATAAAGTATGATGGAAATTATTGTATAGCAAGTAAAGATGTAAATTACCGCAGATTCTCGTTTGCCTATTCCTGCACCAGAACGGATGTACCGCAACAGCGAATCCGATCTTCTTGTAAGGAAATCATTATAGTCAAGTCCATCAGGTGGAGAGAGTTGGGCATGGGTTAGTACAACCAATGTTCTTCGCCAAATGGCCTTTCCAAATGAAATAGTGATGGCTCTTATAACTTGTTCATCCAATGTATCCATTCTATATGTATCCAAGCGATCCACGTACAGAAGGACATCAATGGTCTTCTCCAGAAGAAACCTGCAATACCATTCATAACATGTAAGATGCAAGCAGAGGAATTCGATATTATGATATACAGATTGTATAACAAGTTAACAACACTACTGAACAGGGACCATGAACTTTTCTACAGATGCCAACGTAATGAACTACATTCTCAACAATCGTTGCTGTGATTGCAATTGTCAATAGAAAAATAGTTCTAGAGAAAGGGAAAATCAATACAAGGCAGAATGAGTATTTTACATCCTTAGGAAAATGAAGAGGAACAAGATAAACAAGCACACATGTATTAGCGGTTTAGCCTGGTCAGAAATTGGGGAATTAAAGTATGAAAGGAACGCTTATAAATATAATATCCAAATCGGCAAGACATGGTACAGATGCACCCACTGCATCGTCCTGGTAGCACACAAAATTATCTATCATATCAAGCACTTAAGGTGGGGTGTCCACCAGCTGGCAACTATACACTATTTAGAACAAAGATGACATTCTATGACAGAGCGAAATTAATATATCTGCATAGACTATATGAGGTTAAACACTTTCAGAGAAAATTAGGGAGTTTCACCTATAAATTATGATTCCTACATGCTAGATCAGAGACAGCATTAGCACAAAAACAGACCAATAATGATCTAAGAAGAGCAACAGATGAAAAAAACAGGTACGTCCACGAACACAAGGTTTCAATCTGAACAGGAATGCAAATCTCTTGTCTTTTTTATTTAGTTTCATTTATGTTGTTAAATCTACATCTCTACCCATGTAGACCATTGGAAAAACTGATATGTTAATGCAGACCCAAGCATTCACCATTCTTTAAGGACGTATCAGCAATATGATATTCCTGACTAGTGTGATTTTTATGCACAGTAAAATCTTTTACCTAAATCTAGGACCTGTATTAACAAAAAGGAACAGCTGAACTTACTCATAAAGTCATTTATTACATATGACCCAAGGATCAGCAATTCAGCTGTGTGGTAATTCAAACTGGAGCACGGTTCGAGCAATGCAACAAAACAATCTTACCAGTTTCAAAAAACAAATAGAACATAAAAATCAGAGCAACCTGATACAATGAAATAACCCACTCTTGTCCCTAAGTTGAACATGGCAACACATGTTCACCTAGAGTGCTACCCAAAGCCTTAATTTTTACAGTATCTACAATCATATGCTCACTTGCCCTAGGCTACCACCCAAAGACCTAACTTTTCAAGTTGAAAATAGCAACCCTTGGTCCCCAGCAAAGCCCTATATTACAAGTTATAGTATCTACAATCAATTGCAAACAAGCACGGTTGGCACCCAACATGTACATACCTCTTAATGATCTCAACAGCCTGCTCATTGATGTACCCACCTTCAATGAGCCCAGGGGTGTCAATGATGTTCAAGGTGAACCCTGCCCTGGTGCGGGAGCACATCATCGGCCTCAGACCCTCAGACTGCATAGAAGCATCATACAATGATGCACTCCCACATAAGTAACCCAGAACAGAGGCACAGCCGCACAAAGAGAAACAGGGCCAGGAAGAAGTGAAACCTGGAAGGCGCTGACGTTAGCGACCCTCTCCCCGACTATGGAGTTGACAGTGGACGACTTCCCCACACCGCCCTTCCCCATCACCAGAATCGTCAATGTGCTCACGTTCTTATAACATGACAACATAAGCAAACATGCAATTGCCATCAATTTTCGCCAAACATCACAACACAGACACAATTAGAGCCTAGTCATGGTCAATTAATTAGCTGGTACAGGTAAAGAGCGACGGATAGACGCGCAGTACCTCCTCCTTGAGCTTGCCAAGCAGTTCGTGCAGACTGGTCTGGGTGGCCGCCGGGAACTGCTGGAGCCCAACCCACTCGCGGGGTATCGGCGCCGCCATCACCGCCCGCTGCTTCCTTTCCCCTGACACAAGGACGCGACCGGACAAATCAAAAACATTAACCCAATTCGGTCAAGGCGCACAGTGGCGGCGGGGGCGCCGGCGATAGTGCGCAGACGGACCGAGGTGGTAGGTGCAGGAGGTGCTTACCGGAAGATACGGAGGCCGACGAGGCGGGCGGTAAAACCCTAGAAGCGGCGGAGGTGGACGGAGACGGGGAGGAGAGTACACCGGGGAGGTTTATGAGAAGGGAAGAAGAGATAAGGAGAGAGATGGGGACTCTCTCTTTTTGTTTTCCGTTTGTTCCTCTTTTCTTTTCGTTTTTCTTTTTGTCTTTTTCCTTTTCCCTGTGGGCTAACGGGCTGGGCCTGATGCCGCTTGTTCTTTTACGGCAAAAAGGCCCTTTTCCTTGGGTTGGAATATCTGGGTCTCCAACCAATTTCCATCTATATCTATATCTATACCTAATAATAAAATCGTTAAGTTTTCTTCTCGTACGTCGTTGAAAATACCCCTAAAATTCGCAAAAATTACCCACCACTGCCACCCATAAGGCACTAAGGGCCACTTCTTTTTAGCTTATGGGTGGCTTCTAGGTGGCAGACAGCAGTAGCAGAAAAGAGGTGTCCGGCTGGTGGATTGCTTCTCCGAACCGCGAAGCTGCCATCGTGTGCAATCTGAGAAGCGAGCGCGACCCAGTTTCCCGAGCTTCTGCGGCTAGAAGCGAACCGGTATACTGCTCTGCCCCTGCGTTTGCTTGTTTATTACAAAGGTAATGCCACTCCACCGAAGCTCTGGTCCGACGACAGCAGCAGCAGCTGGTCCACCACGCCACGGCTGGTCCACCACTCCTTAAGCATATACGTCATGGATTTGTGCAGCCTGGCTGCCTGCTTGCGGTTCAGCTGAAACGATCGATAATCGATAGGAGCTATGTGTGTTTGCTTACCTCTCAGCTCATGTACGTGTATGTGTGGCGTCCATCCATTCACCTTATGAAGTACACATTTTATTTTTATTCTTGCTCATTTTTAGACTCAACATAACAAATAAACCGAAATATAGCTTTTTTAAGTACACATATCAAATCTAGGGTCATTCTAGACAAATCACAACTAAACACAACAAATAAGCCAAACCTTCAGAAGTCGAAAAGAAGGCTCCAGACAGTTTATAGTAGCTTCTACCCACCACAGTTTATTCCCACCAAAATCCATAAGCAGGCTTCTGCATAAGCAGAAGCTTAAAAGAAGTGGCCCTAAGGCTTCCTTGGTTAGTTTCGTACGTCGCGTGATTTCGTTTCCTTTGTACGTCGCTACGTATTCCCCGAGTCGTTTGTATCATTAGCTCACCGAGTCCTAAGAGGAAAGGAAAACATAGAGTCCTGATTTGAGCTAATTTGCCTACCGTAGTCTGGTCCATAATAAAGACCCACTGGATCCCATGACGTCATAATCGAGATCCACGCGCTGGAGCTGAACGATTTCTGGGCGCGGAAGATGATTCGATGCGGCTGAGAGGTTCACAACGGGATGGAGAGGGATGTGGCCTAGAGCGGTGCAACAGGACACGCCGACGGCGTGGGTGAGCACCTGGACGCGACTCACACGAGGCACCGCTGAGGATTCCATCGGAGCAGACTTCAGTGCCGTGGTGGTGCCCGCTACTGATACGACCTACGAAGCCTCAGCATCGTGCTTTTCCTTCGGAGCCAGCCTCCACGTCCATAGCGCAGAAGGCGGTCGCGTCGGCAACGCCGTGGTTAAGCGACATGGCGGCAAACACGCGATCAACAAGCTCTGTGACCTGCACGGCAAGGACTGGGCTGGTGGCGTTCTCTCCGAGCCGAGTAGCCAGTCTGGCGGAAAAATGACCAGGCAGGCAGACAACCCACGTGAAGTGACGTGGCCTCTTCACCGGGAGTCGGCAACGCCATGGTTAATCGACGTGGCGGCAATGTCCGTGACGCCGGCCACAACGGCCTTGACGAACTTGCCGCCTCCCGGTCCCGGTGCAACGGAGCAAAACGGTTGCGAGGCTGCTCTTGCTCCCTGACAAGGGTATACATCTCGGGTACCCTACCGTGAGGGTACCTGGTGCACGTAACGACTAAAGGCCCAATAGCGAAGAGCCCACTCGAAGCCCAAGACAAGAGGCCCAAGAAGATGGAGTACCTTCCAAGATTAGACATAAGCATAGTCGGTTTAGAACTTTCCATATGTGTAAACTAGGTCGGTTAAGAACTCCCGAGACCCAGCCTATTTAAAGGCTGGGAGGGGCGCCGATCTAGAGGGAAGCCATACTCGAACCACCAAAGCTCTAGCGAGATCGTCATCTCGCCGGAGCCACCTTGTAACCTCATAATCTCTCACGATCAATAACAGACAAGCAGGAAGTAGGGTCTTTACATCCACCCGAGGGGCCTAAACCTGGGTAAATCTTTGCCTCTGCTTGTCAGCCGACGAAACTACCAACACTACCACGTTCTCTCCCCATAATCTCAACCCTAGGTCCTTAACCATGGGATTTGGTGAGGATACCCCTCGTCAATTGGCGCCGTCTGTGGGAAAGAATAGTGCTGGACTCACGGTTTATTCGGTTCCATCGGAAATCGGCGACTCGCCGACCGGATCTACAAACGGCAACTCGCCGGCTGCATCAACAAACCAGAACTCGCCGACTCAGGCGGCACACGGCAACTCGCCGACTCACTCGGCAAACGGCACGCCAGCTTCACCCACAAAAAGCGCATCAGATCTTCTGATGGATTTCGAGCCACACTCGCCAGAATTCCAGGAGGCCTTCTCCGATCTCGAGTCAGGTTTGGGTTTAACCGTTGGTTCGTTCAATTTTTTCGTCAACAAGCTTGGTGTGCAGGACTTGACGGATCCACGCCAACTCGCGACTTCCGCACCCGAGGCTCCATCGGCTGCGACCCCTTCGACTGCGGATCCATCAACTGCGTCCATACCATCGTCAACCTCCAAGCTTGTTCGTCTGCAACAACCATGTCGACTTGAGAGATGAATGAGCTCATCGACGAACTCAATGAGAGGAGGCTGAATCAGCACCCCATAAACGATCCCGAGCTCGATCTCCCACTCGAGGATACTTTCGACTGCGGGATCTCCTTCAGCGACTTCGACGAGCCTAAAACTCATATCGACAACTACGTCGACTCCAGATCTGCACCAACAACAACCTCGACTTCGAGATTCATAACAATTTCGCTGACATCGAGATGAGCATAGGCGATGAGGGCATCGACAGCAAGATCCGTCCAGACGGACCACTCGATGGCATATCGACTCCGACATGATCCTTGATGACGACGTCAGGTCCATGGTGGGACTCGAAAACACATACACATACCCTCGGGTGATACCCCAGCAGGTCTACGTCGCCTTCGCTGCAGAATCATCTGATGCGGCGGCCAGCCGCAGGCCTACAGAATTCCCGTGCACGGTTACCATGCCAGACGGAGTTACAACTCTCATAATCACTGCTGAGATGGCAGCAAAAGCAGATAAAGTCATCAAGGAGTGCACAATGATGCCCATGGACGCAACACGGGAGGAGATGTTGACCTTCCAGTACTTCACCTGGCAGGAAACGCTTCGACTGCAGCAGATCAGAGCAACACTCGAAGAACGCAAAAAGCAAGCTAGCTTGTCGAGTGCGCGAAGAAGACAGCTCTCCCTGAGCTCCACCGGGCAAGCAGACACAAGACCCAGATCAAGGTTGTCACACCTCTCGCCGGACAAAGGGCGGCACTCACCCGCAACTTAGGCAACTCTTTCATGACATACGACGAAGAGGGTGCCAGTACCCAAAACAGCTGCGGGTGCCTCTTTACCGCCGCAGCATACCTCGAGGCAATCAAGCCTCCAGCTGATGACCCCAATGCAAAATTGCATCGCCAACAGATCAAATCACTCGCCTTAGCAGAAAGGCTATACGCCAAATTCCAACAGCTCCAGGAGGGAGTCGAGATCGTGCCATCGTTGACACACGTCGTGAAGAGCATAATCGCAGTGGTCGCCGCCACCACTCGAAGAAAGAAGCAGCTCCGTAGGCGCAGGTCCAGGAGCAGATCACGCAGATCTTATAGCAGCGACTCATACTCTGATCAGGAGCCTCAGTCACATGGAGCTCTGTGCTTCACTCGACGCGTCCGCGAGACACGGATGCCCAAAGGGTTCAAACTCACATCTGAACAGCCCAAGTACACGGGTCGACAGGAACCTTCCGGGTGGCTGGAAGATTACAGGCTGGCTGTCGCGTGCCAGCGAGGCACAAACACCACAGCCATGCAATACATACGACTCATGCTCGAAGGCACAGCCCGCGACTGGCTCAAGGCCCTACCTCCATCAAAGTACGACTCGTGGGATCACTTCCGCGATGACTTCATCAAAAACTTCGAGCCTCTATGTGAGCGCCCAAAAACATTTGAGGAGCTTCGAGCTTGTGTTCAACGATCAGACGAAACGTTGAGGTCATACATCAGACGATGGACTGAGATACGCAACTCAGTCGGAGTAATTTCAGAAGATATGGCCATGGACGCTTTCATAATGGGACTCGCCAGGCGAGACCTCAAAGAAGCACTTGGTCGCAAAAAGCCAACCTCTGTGGCTAACCTCTTGATGACCGCGACTGAGTGGGCAGACGGAGAAGACATGGCGCGCACCACACGTGGATCCTCACCCCGTGATAATCATGAAAGCGGCAGTCGAAGCCGCAGAGACTCGTACAGAGATGACCGAAGGCGCAAACGTTCAAAACGTCACTACGACGACGACAGACCCGAGTTCATGGCGGCTGGGTTCTCCACACCCCGCAACGACCAAGACAGAAGCGACCGACGGTCAGAAGATCGACGGGACACGAGACGATCGATGAGACAGTCGAGATCGCGGCCAACGCAATGACGGTACAGGAGGAAAGACTGGCGCAAGTCACGATCTGGAGCACAATCCGAGCGATCATTCGAAGAAAAGATGGATGCTGATTGCAGATTACACCTGTACAAAGGAGAGACGGAAAACTACGCTCCAATCACTCGATGAGAAACTGCAGGGAGTTCGAACAAATGGCGTCTGATTACATAAATCTCAGAAAGGCAACAGCCGCACACGCAACCGCACCCGCGCCCGTGCCTCAGCCAAACAATGTGCCCGTTCTGATGGCACCACCTCCACCACCACACCTCACGCAGGCGGAAACATGCGGGTGCCATACAACCTGTACCTCGGGTGGACGAACCTCAGTACCCTCCACCCCAAGGGCAGATGTACATGATACAAAAGGTCGCCCTTCCAACAGGGAGCAAAAACTTCGCACTCGACAAGTAAACATGGCAGTCATGTCGCCTCCCGCTGTAACTGAATTCTTGAAGGGTTCTGAAACCGCAATAAGTTTCAGCAGAGAGGACCACCCTCCGTCGGTTGTTCGCCCGGGCACTCTGCTCTGGTACTCGATGCGCAAATTGGAGGCTACGCCATGTCCAAGGTATTCATGGACGGGGCAGCGGCATAAACATCATCTTCGCAGATACGCTCCGCAAAATGAACAGGTCAGTCGAAAACCTGCCAAGGTCATCAAATACCTTTCACGGTATCGTCCCAGGCAAAGCAATAAGCCCAGAAGGCACCATACAACTCGACGTAACGTTCGGGGACAAGAACCACTTCAGGACAGAGTCGATCGAGTTCGAGGTCGTCGACTGGAAGTCACAATATCACGCCATACTTGGACGCCCGACGTTCTCGGTTCATGGCGGTCCACACTATGCATACCTCCAGCTGAAAATGCCTGGACCAAAAGGAGTAATCACAGTCAAGGGAACTTCCAAAAGTCTGACTCTTGCGACCGAGAATTCAGCAAAATCTCTGAGATGTTTGGCATGGAAGCAACGTTCGCTGATCTAGCGGTCTCCAACGACGAACACTTATGGAGCACAAAAAGATGGCAGTCGACAGAGCATTTAACGCCACCAATGACACAAGGTCGCATCAGGTGCACCCGACTGACCCGACCAAGACAGTCAATGTCTCGTCGAGTCTGCCTATCGCATAGGAAAGCGCGCTCGTCGAATTCCTCCGTGAGAACTGGGATATATTTGCGTGGTGTCCAGCCGACATGCCAGGTATTCCCAGGGAATTCGCCGAGCACTCTCTACAATTATTTCCAGATGCTAAACCAGTCAAGCAAACAATGCGCCGCATATCCGGCCCCAAAAGAACCGCAGTCGAAGCCGAAGTCGACAGACTACTCGCAGCAGGTTTCATCAGAGAAATCAAGAAGTCACAATGGGTGGCCAACCCCGTACTCGTGGAGAAGAAGAACACAGATATCCTTCGGATGTGCGTAGATTTCACGCACTCAATAAGTGTTGTCCAAAGGATCACTTTCCACTACCTCGAATCGACCAGATCGTCGACTCCACCGCCGGGTGCGCTCGCTGTCCTTCCTGGATGCTTACTCGGGTTACCATCAGATAAGGATGAAGGAAGAGGACGAAGAGAAAACGGCGTTCATAACCCCACTCGGGGTCTACTGCTACACCACAATGCCTTTCGGGCTCAAGAACGCAGGCGCAACCTACCAGCGCATGATGCAAGATTGCCTCAAAAGCAAATTGGGCGAAACGTCCAGGTCTATGTAGATGACATCGTCATTACAACAAGGGAGGAAAAACACTACTCGATGACTTGCGAGAGACGTTCGCAAACCTCAAACGCTTCCACATCAAGCTCAACCCGAAGAAGTGCACGTTCGGCGTGCCAGCCGGGCAACTCCTCGGGTATCTAGTCTCAGCTCGAGGAATCGAGGCGACCCGGAGAAAATACAGGCCATCTTGACAATGCAAAGGCCTTCAAGCTCCATGACGTGCAAAAGTTAGCGGTCGAGTCGCAGCGCTCAGTCGATTCATCAGCAAGCTAGGTGAAAAAGCACTCCCGTTCTATCGACTGATGAAGAAAGCAGACAAATTCGAGTGGACGCCAGAAGCCGAAGCAGCCTTCACGGACCTCAAGCGAGTCCTCACAAGCCCTCCAATCCTCGTCGCACCAAGGGAACGCGAGCCACTGTACCTATATGTCTCTGCAACTAACAGGGTGGTGAGCACCGTACTGGTAGTCGAACGCAGGGAGGAGGGACACGCCCAAAGCATACAACGTCCAGTCTATTACTTGAGTGAAGTGCTCTCTATATCAAAGCAGCGGTACCCGCACTATCAAAAGCTGGCCTACGCCGTGTTCATGTCCTCAAGGAAGCTGACGCATTACTTCTCCGAGCACCCGATCACTGTAATCAGCACCTCAGGGATCGGGGACATCCTCACAAACCCCAACGCAACTGGGCGAGTAGCAAAATGGCTCATCGAGCTAGCACCAAGAGATCAAGTATGATTACCCGAAGGCCATCAAAGCACAAGTCTTACCTGACTTCCACACCGAGTGGATCGAAGCTCAGCTGCCAGGAGCGCCAGATGTGTCCAACTCATGGACTATGTACTTTGACGGCTCGAAAAAAACGAAGGCGCAGGCGCAGGTGTCATCCTCATATCACCAAAAGGCGACAAGCTCCGCTACATCCTGCAAATGGGGTTCGAGTTCCCATCAAACAACGAAGCGGAGTATGAGGCCCTGATCCACGGCATGAGGATGGCCAAAGCCCTCGGGTGCACTCGACTGATGATCTATGGTGACTCGAATCTTGTGGTGCAGCAAACAATGAAGGCCTGCGATGCAATCGCAGACAACATGATCGCCTACCGTGACCTGTACAACCTCATGGAGGGCAGCTTCGAAGGCTGCGAGTTGCGACACATAGGACGTGAGAGCAATGAAGAAGCAGATAAGCTAGCCAATATTGGAGCGACCAAAGCACCAGTACCACCTGGTGTCTTCTTCGAGCGCATCGAACACAGATCCATCAAGAAAAAGCGAGCATCTCCTACATCAGCCGCACCAGCCAAAAGCAAAGCACCTAGCACAGAGGACCGCCAGTCGAGGTGCTCCTCATCGAGCCAACATGGACTCAACCTTTCCTCGCATACATACTCCGCGGCGAGGTACCTGAAGACATAACAGAGTCACGCGTGTGACTCGAAGATCTAAAGCATACACTGTCATCAACGCGAACTATACAAGCGCAGCGTATCAGGTATGTTCCAACGTTGCATAGCATTTGAAGATGGCCAAGCCATCCTTCGTGATATTCATGCAGGTACCTGCGGGCATCACGCCAGCAGTCGATCACTCGTAGCCAAAGCCTTTCGCGCAGGCTTTACTGGCCCACAACACTCAAAGACGCGGAGGACATAGTCAAAAGGTGCATCGGCTGTCCAAAAGTTCGCCACAAAGCCGCACGCACCCGCATCGGCGTTGAAGACAATACCATTGGCCTGGCCCTTTGCCCAATGGGGTCTCGATATGGTCGGGCCACTCAAAAAATCCTCCCATGGAGGGCATACTCACCTTCTGGTGGCAGTCGACAAGTTCACCAAGTGGATTGAAGCAGTCCCTATCACAAGTTCAACTGCCACTACAGCAGTCAATTTCATAAAGTCCATCATATACCGCTTTGGTGTGCCAAGTAGCATCATCACTGATAACGGTACAAACTTCACGGCTGAAGAATTCCGAACTTTCTGCAAAGAGCAAGATATCACGCTCAACTATGCATCCGTGGCACACCCGCAGTCAAATGGCCAAGTCGAAAAGGCCAATGGGCTTGTGACGAGTGGAATCAAGAAACGCCTCCTGGTCCCACTCAAAAGAGCAGCGGGTGCTTGGGTCGAAGAACTTCCATCTGTGCTATGGAGCTTACGCACAACTCCCAATGCTTCAACACAATTTACCCATTCTTCATGGTCTACGGCGCAGAGGCAATCCTGCCATCAGACGTAAGGTTCAATGCACCAAGAGTCGAAGCATACAACGAAGAAGATGCAGATGAAGCACTCGAAGATGCAGTCGACTTGCTCGAAGAAGCACGCAACACGGCGCTCGCACGCACAGCCGTTTATCAGCAGGACCTCCGCAACTATCACAGCCGTCGACTGCGTACCAGATCCTTTGAGGTTGGCGACCTGGTACTTCGACTGAAGCAAAAGAAGGTGCACAAACTTGCTTCTCCATGGGAAGGACCCTTCATCATCACCGAGGTCATTGGTGGTGGAGCATACAGACTGAAGCACGCGAAGACAGGCGAACTCTCGCATAATCCTTGGAACGTTGCGCAGCTGCGCCGTTTCTATGCTTAGATTGCTCAGTCGCATAATGTAAAAGGCATATATGTCGGATGGCTGCAGGTTTCAGACGCGCTCTTTTCCTTACCAGGGTACCTAAGGGGACTGGAAGGTTTTTAATGAGGCGGCCTGCAGCTTAACATTCATAAATGGAATATAATCAATGATTCCTCATATTTCTCTCTGTTTACTACTCGCATAACTTATTCGCACAACTCTAGCTTCAATCGAGCACTCGAAGGCTGTGCTACCTCAAAACATGAGCTTTCGCTCCTTCTTCAAACATAATACCCTAGCCGCACTCGAATACTCGGGGGCTGGGTCATAAAAATCATACAAACAAGTTGCTCAAAAATATGTGCCAAGCCCCAAACATCGCAAAAATTCACAGCCTCACGAACACTCGGGGGCTGTAAGAGTCATATTACATATTAAGTGTTTGTCATAAACCCCGTTCGATACACTCGGGGGCTGCACACATACAATTACACAAATGTACATCATGTACAAGTGGCAATATTACACTCGGGGGCTGACCCCTACACATATAACCTTAATCTACAGGTTCTTCCTTTGGCTGGGTCCACTTCTCCTCCTCCTTGAGCACATTATGGATTAAGACCAATGCGTCCACCGTGTCTCTTGGTAGTGCTCTTCCATTGGCACAGGACCACCACCTGGTATGGGTGCGGGTCCCATCGCAATCCTTTTAAAATCAAGATGAGGAAGGTGTGATCGCACAAAGGCAAGAGCAACATTAGCCCCGCTAATCAGTTGCTCGCGCACAAACTTCTTGATCGCCTTGCCTTTTCGAAATTTCTTCAGCAATGCAAAAAGGCTTGTGGTTGCTCATTCAAAGGAAACAAAGCTTCGTGGACTCGAAATAAAGCCAACCTGCAAGTCTCCAGTCGAATTGCAGTTCGCCATGCTCGGTCCAGAAGCCTTACCAAAGTGGCGCTCTTCGCCCTGTCTGACCAAAAGGGTGGGGGAATACTCAGTACTACTCGCATGAACGTCGAGTCGATCCTGTATCCGTGCCTCCTCCTTTATCGGGTCGGAGCAACACCTGCGCAAAAACAAAGGGCTCATCATCGCCCAGTCGAGTCATCTCGTGAAGAACAGATCTCGATGATCCAAAAATAGCTTACATTCGAGTTGCAGGATTACTCTCTCCAACTCTTCAAGCAAAAAGGCCTCCCGTTCCGAGTTGGGGATGGCCTCGACTGCAACTCAGCATACGCGTCTTGTGCCTCCTTTAGTTCGTCGCTCACCTTCGAAAGCTTTTGCTGAAGGTAGTCCATAATTTTCTGGTCATTCACACTTCGCGACTTCGAAGAACCACCCACAACAGGGCCAGTCGATGCTTTAGAGGCTGGTTCTACAGTCAGAGCAATTAAGGGCATAAGGAAGCATTAAGAGATCAAGCAAAAGGCTCGGGGCTGCGCCTCCCGATCACTGAAGTTCATATTTCATAAAGGACAGATGCGATGTCTGATGATTTACATATAGCAAAAGCAAAATGACGAAATCCCTAAACCTAGTCAACAAATGGATCACTCGCTAAGTGGTCGACTTCTTGGAGGAAGTTTTCTTCGCCTGGACCTTGGCTTCCCTATCTTCAACAGTTATTACAAGATGTTGGGCATATTTTTTGGCAGCTTCCATCCAAGTGTTGAACCCGACGGTTCTGCCGTCAGAACCCCGTGGGAACTTCGTCGTCGCCTTATCAAAATCTGCCTCGATTCCGTGCACGAGCAACATGAGAAAAGTAGTCTGAGCACCACTTACCATTTGTTCGCGACAGAAATCGGTGACGGCAGTCCCTTCAGGCTTGAACAGCTCCACTAGTTCTGCGAAGGAAGATGGAAGCTCTTCACCAGGGAAGAAGCTGCCATGAAGGGCGCCCAGGGCACTCGCCGCCTGCGTCAGCATCTCCCCTGCTCTGCTGCTGGTAACCTCTGAGACAGCCACACTTTCATCGAGTAAGGTGCCAAGGCTTTGCTTGCCAGGAGCAGTAGCAAAGCTGTTCATGGACCTGAAGAATAATGACAAAGTATCAGTCGACAAAAATATCGACTCCGTTCATATACGAAATCGTACTCGAAACATTCCCGAGTTGCGTCCGTCGCACATACCTCGGATGCTGCACGCATAGTGCAAAGGTAAGACCCGCCGAACTTTCGAGCTGGGCTAAGGACCGTTCCAGCAACGTCAATCCTTATATTTTCCGTGTCAGCAGACATGATGAAAAATCCCGACGGACGCGTTGGGTAAAATTCAAAGTTATACTGCAGATCGACTGAGTAAGACCTCAAGCGGCCTAGTCGAATCTGACCAGTTTGTTCCAGATTCGAGTCCGTGGACTTGAGTTTGATTGAAAGCTAGTAAGGTTTTGCCCGAATGTGTAGTTAACCAGTCCCGATCCGTCGAGTGTACTGGGCCTACTAAGCTATTATCCCTTGATTTTCATAAGCAAAAACCACAGTCGATGAAATACTCGACATAGCCAACATGTGCTATTCATACAGGAATTCCAATTATGATGTACATAATACAAATCATATGAAGTGCACTTACGAATGAGTCCATGCCCGATTCTTCGAGTCAGACAAGTACTCGGGGGCTACTGACAAGGGTATACATCTCGGGTACCCTACCGTGAGGGTATCTGGTGCACGTAACGACTAAAGGCCCAATAGCGAAGAGCCCACTCGAAGCCCAAGACAAGAGGCCCAAGAAGATGGAGTACCTTCCAAGATTAGACATAGGCATAGTCGGTTTAGAACTTTCCATATGTGTAAACTAGGTCGGTTAAGAACTCTCGAGACCCAGCCTATTTAAAGGCTGGGAGGGGCGCCGATCTAGAGGGAAGCCAGATTCGAACCACCAAAGCCCTAGCGAGATCGTCATCTCGCCGGAGCCACCTTGTAACCTCATAATCTCCCACAATCAATAACAGACAAGCAGGAAGTAGGGTCTTTACCTCCACCCGAGGGGCCTGGGTAAATCTTTGCCTCTGCTTGTCAGCCGACGAAACTACCAACACTACCACGTTCTCTCTCCATAATCTCAACCCTAGGTCCTTAACCATGAGATTTGGTGAGGATACCCCTCGTCACTCCCCATCAAGGATCCCCTTGCGCGGCGGCGATGAAGAGTTGGTCGACGTGAGGGTAGAACCTTAGAAGTGTCCCAGCTGAACACGTGCGAAGGACGACGTGGGGCTTTCGGCAAGTTGATGTCCTCCGGTGCCAGTGCAGGGACTTCACCGTCATCGTTATGAGGTCCCACAGTGTATGGTTGATTGTCTCCGGTGGCATTCCGGCTGAGCGTAGGGAGATGATTCGAACATTGTCTAACTCGCCAGTCTTTGGATGCCGGCCAGAACGGTAGTTAGCTAAGCTGTGAACGACGCTGGCCAGAGCAGATGATTGCAGCAGGCTGTGCTCCAACGATGCATGTGGCCTCCCTTAACTCCAACAATCAACTTGAGAGTTCAGTTAAACATACACGAATATTGAAGGTTTTCCTGAGGGAAGTGGTGCAGTGCAGCGTTTACAGCGGATTAACACATGCAGTGGGCTGGGAAGACTTACTCATCTTTCAACGATATCGATCTGGCGGCGGGGACGCACCAGGTGCCCATGTAATTTTGTTCTAGCGTAGCGTCGCGGACGCCTCTTGCGAGTTACATGGTGGTGATGGCGTCGACAATAGCCTAGCGTCGCGAATGCGGCTTGCGAGGTACACGGCCATTTGGCCAAGTACAGACGGTTAGTCAGAAAAAATAATTATTCTAGGTGGGTCGATGGACTTTGGAGCAAAATTATTTTACTATATGCCTAGGAAGGTACACTTTTCTGATCAAAGTTGATTCCATTTCCGTTGCAACGCACGGACATGTTTCCTATTACCTATCATCTATACCTAACAATAAATGTATTAAGGTTTCTTGTGGTACGTCGTTCAAAATACCCATAAAGTTTGCAAAAATTACCCACCACTGTCACCCATAAGTCATGTACCGTTTCGTTTTTTTCCCTCCGTCGTCCATTACCATACTCGATCTCTGTCCGGCCCAACCCATCAACATTGCTCAACAAAAGCCCACCTGCACCTCTGTCGGTCAACTACTCCCGCACGATCCCCTACGTCCCATCGCTCGTACATCACCCGTCTGCGGAAGATATGACTATCAGGAGACCGATCCAGACATGAGTATCCCAACCGGACCCAAGTCCGCCTCTTTTTGCCTTTAAATATGGGAGAGATCGATTGTCCTGCTTCAAAACGATCCAATCTTAGATCGAAATCGAGTGTTCGAGCTATCAGGCGAGCTAGCGATTAGAACCATGGCGGCGACCACGGCTCCGGCGGTTTCAAGATCAAGCGGAGGTGGCGGCGCTCGCGCATCAACCACACGTTCGAGGACGATTGCGTCGAAAACGCCGTTCCCGATCTCCAATGTCAAATCCCCATCCTCACCAAGGTCATCGATCACAGCAACTGCACGCCATCGCCGGAGGAACCAGCTCCGCCGATGAGCAGGACCTAAAGAGCTTTGACGATAGCTTATCAAAGCGGATCAGGAATCGTAACCCATCTTTTGTTTTAAAGCGGATCAGGAAACGATAGCTTTGACGAGCAGCTCCGCCAACATCCTCGCTGCCAATTATCTGGAACTGTTCGTGCGGCGCGGGTATATCTCGCTGCTGATAAGGGAGAACGAATCTCGTGCTCCGCTGCAGAGGACGATGAGCATGACAAGCAGCTCGAACCGTACAGAAGTTGACGCCATCAGGTGTGCCTGCTGCGCTTGGCCTCCGTGGTGTCTGGGGCGAAGTCGCCCTTTACATGCTGGCCACCGGCATCGCTTTCATGATCTGTAGCTTAGCACGTACTCATCTGCTAAGTCGCAGAGCAGCAGCAGCAGGAGCTTCCTCCATGGCGCCATGGCGTGATTGCGTAGGACCCTTAAGCCATCTACTCTACTTTCGAGCTCCAGGGCAGCTGATGTCCATGCTGTGCTCCTACTGAAGGCTGCTCTGTTCCTGAAACAGTTTAGCCGACGATGGTTCGGTTTTAACATTCAGACTTAGTTTTTGGTGAGCTGACAAACTCAATGGCAAGCATGGCGTCAAAATCTTCCCATGGCGGCAGTGTATCCCTTCTATGTGCACGAAAGGATTAATTCAGAGGTACCATTAGTTTCAACATGTATGGATATTAAACATGCCGACATGCTGAACAATGTTTGACAATCCAACTACATGAATAACACTTCCATGTGCAGAACTGAAATCCGAATTCAGACATTACCACATTGGGGGACTTCCAACAGAATTGGAATGATACAGAAAACTCAACGCCAAAATATTGTTTCACGTAGCAACGCACGGGCTTTGTGCTAGTAATAATAAAAGCAGGAAAGTTTCTTCCTCCCTTTTTTTTTACGTTTTGGTCTGCCCTTCGTTTATGTTTTCGTCCGTCATATGTTTACGTTTTAGAGACAGACGCATCGTTGGCGGGGGCACGCGCAGCAGCAACATGGCCATCGGCAAACCAGCACCTCGCCGCCCTCCTAGAGAACGCGCCGATTGCGGAGAGCTGTATAGGAGCAGGAGTCCGGATGGGTTTCCAATCGAAGGAAGCTCGAAGTTGATTGCCTACCGCCAACGGTGACACGCGTGCTGACGGGATGACAATCACAAAGAATGCCGTGGACGTTCTACTCATTGTCGAAGTGGACGTCAGCTACGCCAATGACGAAGCGACCAGCTATCGTCTTCTAGGCGCGTACTCGATCTGGGTGGAGGACTGTAGTGGAGGTGGACGTCGAGCCGAAGCTGCAGCCTGCAGGTCGACAAGCTCATCGAGCTGCTGGAGTGTTCGGCAGAGGTGGGCATCGTGCTTGCCATGACCAAGTGGTAGTTTCTGCTTAGTGGCTTTCAGCTGAAGGCAGAGGCGGATCTTTCCAGTTCCGAGTCCGCCAGTTTGGCTTCAAGGGTATCTCTTCTTGCTCCATGTCTGCTGAATAGTGTACTGATGATACAACCTCTACCAACATCACTCAATGTGAATCCCCTGACTTGGAAAGGATGAACCCAGTCGGAAATTTGATCAAGCAGTTTTAGGTGAGCAATCTGCACCTGTGGCTTAAGGTTAATGTTTTGGCTGCGGGTGTGAAGGTTTTCTTGGGTGGTCAAAGGGCAGCAACATATTCCACATAAGTGACCTTTCTGGGTGTGCATTCTTCACCGTTGTCAAGAACTTAGGAGGTGATTTTGTTTAACATATTGTCAGGTTATTTTGTTGTTTCATGTTGCTTAATTTATCCTAAACCTCCGGTAGCCTGCTTTTTTTTTCGAAAAGGGGTAGCCTGCTTTAGCACTTCAATACATGCAGTACTTCCTGCTGGACAGTCACAATTAAGAATTAACAAAACATTATTGCAAACTGTTACATATGTTACTAGGATTCTTAGAGGACTGAAGCTAGAGATAATTGTGGTCCTGTATAAAATAAAATAAGACTCCTATCGAAGCAGTACAAAAATTATTAGCAGGCAAAATTATTAGAAACAGCCAAATTCAATCCATAAGAATTAATAATTAACCAAGATTCGTGATAATACTAATGTGAAAATGTGTGAGTTTGTTATTAGCAAGCTCTAATATAGCACAAATTCATCATTTGCAGCAAGCATCATCTAACCCAGAATCTCCACGGTGCAGATTTTTCAATCCCGTTGCAACGCACGGGCATGATTGCTAGTTATTATACATATCATAAAAATATCGCAAAATGTGGCCGGCATTCAACCTTTTTTTTTGCGAAACACAGTACAACGCAGACGCTCACATACACGTGCACACACTCACCCCTATGAACGCACGCACGCATACCCTACCCCTATGAGCACCTCCGAAAGACTGAGCCGGCGATTGGGTCTTGAGATTGACGAAGTCACCACAGGCGCATCGCTGTCGACGGGAACGTCGCGTCCCACTGAAGAATATTCCGTCTAAATGAGAAACACCAATGTCAAATCTAGGATTTGAACTCTGGTGGGCTGGGGGTACAACCACCCTCCTAACCATCTTGCCAGACGCAAGTTCTCGCCGGCATTCAACCTCAGTCTCCATTCATTCATATCTAACGATCTACGTGTTTCCAGTGACTTCGCAAAACATACCATCTTTTTCGGTTGCTAACTAGAGCACCAATTTCTATGGCATACTCCCTCCATTTCTAAATTTCTAAATGTAAGATGTTTTAAATGTTGCACATATTGTTTATATGTATATTAAATGAGTGAACATACATATGAAATATGTCTAGATACATTTGTGTACAAGTGAATGTGGACAAAACTTAAAACATCTTATATTTGGGAACGGAGAGAGTAGTTTCTAATGCATTATTTTGAGATTACAACCATATTTAAGGCTAACCTCACATCTAATGGCTCCTCATTTGAAGTTTCGAACCTTCTCTATCACAATCGAAACAGAATCCTCGAGGCTCGAGGACGCGCGAGGCACCCAACTCTGCCCGAGCCGGTGCTTGGGAGATGTGATCCTCGTGTCAGAGGAAGAGGCAATGCAAGACGTTGGACTCTTGTTCCTCTTTTTGGCCCTGAGGGCACTTGTTCTTTGGGTTGGCTTGATTTACTCCTCTAAGTAAATTCCCCTAAAATCGTCTAAACAACTAATATCCCCAAAAAGGTAATTTCTACCGCCACAAAGAAAAAATGGGTGTTCGGTCTCTACAAAGCTGGAAGGACCAGATCGACACTTAGCTTGTAGTCTAGATTCTTTAGGTTAAACACGTGTGTCCTAAGCAATATTGTCGGCAGGGGCGATTTTACCATACCTCCGCCTAGGGCACATGCCCAGGCTCTATGCCACTGCATCCATGAAGTCCGGTGACCTCCTGGGACGAATATGGTCGCTGGAACATCGAGATCTTACTAAAGACGATGCCCAACTGCTTTTTGTCTAAAAAATGCGTCTCTCCCGTCGCTGGGCCTTAGCAGGTTACGTTTGCTTCTTTTTGCGGCTGGACTTCGGCTTTAAAGGACATACCACGGCCCTCTAACTAGTCTGCAATATTTAGCCAGCATGAACGAGCCTTGGTTGGGTCAAGAAAAAAAATCCTAAGCTTAACTATCATCGATACTTCGGTTCCTGAGTTCGTGCCCAGTTTTGTCGGAGTGCTAGCTCCGCCACTGATTGTCGGCGTCATATGAATAAGAGTCCCCCAGCTCTCTTTTTTTTTTGGCTTGGCATGGTTGTAGTTGTCGAAACCGAGGATCAAGGCGATCTTTATGTCTTCTTGATCGACGACCAATGGTGTTTAGTTTTCCGGTTTCATCTCTTTACACTCTTGGTTCTCTTATTCACTGACTTGGTAATGAAGCAACGATTAAACAACCTGCTCGACGAGGGGTCTGTCACCATCCACAACACATTCAGTGATTTCATTCTCGCCTCTTTTGGATGGGCGTCATATGACTCTTTCAAACCTTCGAGGTTACTCAAAATGTAAAGACAGCAACTTCAGAGGTATGACAATCATGCCAAGTTAAGCGGCCGTGGGTGGCATCATCCGGATCTAGCCAGTGAACAACGCTAACAATGCTAAACATGGCGAACGTTCTTGCTCTCAAAGGCTCAAACAAAAGGGTTGTTCAAGATTCCGGATGGCAATGGGTACCCGATACCCGCAAACCCGACGGGTACCCGCCTCAAATGGGGAGGGTTTGGGGTAGAAAAAAACCCATGGGTCTGCTTAGCAGGAAAATTCCATACCCATCGGGTATGGCGGGGGCGGGTATGGGGGTGCCAAACCCATACCCTTTAACCCGCATACCCAGGAGACCCCACATGTCAGTGTGTTTTAGCACCCAGCCCCACCTGTCATTTGCTCATTCCAGAGAAGAAACCCTAACCGCACCAGCCCGCAGGCCCGCACGCTCTCTTTTCCTCCCTAGCGCCGCACGCACCTCCTCTCCTCCTCATTCGCATCGCTTCTTTTCCTCCTCCCCTCCTCCCAGTCCCCAACGCCGCCGCCGCCTCGCACCCTTGCCTCGCGCCGCTGCTCCCCGGATGGATCTGGATGGGAGCGGTGAGGCGAGCCCCGGCGATGACTACTTCGGTGAGAAGAGCCCGGTCGAGGAGCAGTGTGAGGCGAGCCCCACACCGATGCCGCCTCCGTCGGCTGTGGATGTGACAGCCTAGGTTCCGCTGGCGGGAAGCGGAGGGCGGCTCGGCTTCTATCTGGGCGTGAAGCCGGCGCCGTCGAGCTCCAACGTAGGGGGCGCGCGTGGGGGATTGCCGCCGAAGGGGAGCGGCCGGAAGAGGGCCCATACGCCCGTGGCTTCGTCCTCCGACGGCGACGGCCAGGGCCTGAAGAAGGCGAAGAATAAGGCCGCCGGTGACAAGCAGCAACCGAAGGCCAAATCTCCAGTGTATGTCAGTACGTGTAGCTGTTATTTAGATGCAGAGATGATACATTTATAGATTTAGCTGATGTTATAGATGATGCAGAGAATTGTTAGCTGCTGTTATAGATAGATTTAGCTGCTGTTATAGATTTTAGCTGCTGTTATAGATTTTAGTTGCTGTTATAGATGATGCAAAGAATTGTTAGCTGCTGTTATAGATAGATTTAGCTCCTGTTATAGATTTTAGCTGTTGTTATAGATTTTAGTTGATGTTATAGATGATGCAGAGAATTGTTAGCTGCTGTTATAGATAGATTTAGCTGCTGTTATAGATTTTAGTTACATGTTTGCTTGAGAATTGTTAGTGTTAGCTGCTGTTAGTGTTAGTGTTAGCTGCTATTTGAGAATAGTTAGTGTTAGCTGCTATTTGAGAATAGTTAGTTACTAGTACAAAGGTGAGTAAAACGATGCATTTTCTATCATTGATTTCTTATGTCTATTCTTACTTATGCTTGTGAGTAAATGATGCAAATTTGTTTCTTGTAGATGCTCATATGGGTGAAGGCAGCTTCTGGACTTGTCTTCAAGACACACAAGAAGAGAATGAGGTTTATTTCTAGCCATCCATTGTGTTCACTACTTCGTTTATACCATATTTATTAACTTGCATGCTTGTCAATTTCATTGCAACTAGGACTCATGCATGACCGCCATATGAGAGCAACGGATCTTCAAGCTTGATGGAGGTGGAGCAACGGAGCTTCTTTGTCTTCAATGGATTTCTTGTCATAATTCATGAGTGTTTGTTGCTGGACATGTATAACTTGTATGATTCGGTGTACTGTTTGTTGCGTGGTTGCTGAACTTGTTTGATTCGGTGAACTATTTGTGGTGATTCGAACTTGTAGTTGAACTTGTTGCTGAATATTTGGCTGTGAATTTGTTGCTGAATATTGCTGTCAATTTGTTGCTTAAAATTGCTGTCAGTTTGTTGCTGAAAATTTCTGTTATGTGTTGTTGAAAGTGTGCAAAACCTGTCATTTTGCTATTCAGCACGAATTTGGCGGGTACCCGGCGGGTGGCGGGTATGGGGAAATTCTATACCCGCCGGCAGGTGACGGTGGCGGGTAGAAGGTGCGGGTGCGGGTATGGGGGTGCCAAACCCGCACCCGGCGGGTGCCATCCGGATTCAAGATGAGTGGAGCCACGCCAACGGACAGCAATAAGAACCAACCCTTTATCCATGAATACCGGCGGGAACAAAAACTCGAAAAATACTCGCCGATAGAGGAGTAAAGACCGAGGTCTTTTATTCGAGACAACATGGCCATCACCTGTGAGCATGCTACGGCAGCATGAAAACAAAACATGAGACCGAATCTTGTCCCATCTGCCCCATGACACCGGAGTAATGGGTACTGTTTTATTTGGTTGGCTCTGTAACTGTAATATCATTGCGTTCGCCCCTAGATCTTTAGAGCTAGCCTTGTGGCCGGCTTAAGTCATCACGATTTGCCTTCTTATGGTAAATCATCACAACTTTTGAGTTTTCACTCAGCTAAAATTGCAAGCGCGCATCACACACAGTTAGAATGATGCTGGTCGTTACGTTACTGGCACATAGCTACGATCGATCCTCCGCCGAAATAATTGCATGTCTGGCGATTTACCGAGCTCGATATCAACAATTTACGACATGCATGGTGGTTTCAATCTCAGCGTACTAAGTGGATACTCCAAGACGTACAGCTCAAGTTAATCAGCTCCTAGCTAGTGCTCGATCGTGCCGCGGCCGGCAGGATCTCCTCCTCCTGGACGTAACGCGGCAAATGCGGGAGACCGATCCACTCATCCGCATCACCGCCGCCGCCAGTGCATGTTTTACGCCAACAAATTTCGGCTGTCCGGCGCACGTTCCTCGATCGTGGTCCAGCTAGACGAGGCCGTGTGTAATTCCCTGCACTTCTTTTGCATCCGAGGACGATGGGCGCTCGATCCGTGGTTTAAAATTAGCCGCGGCTGGAGTTCCCATCCATTGGATCATCAACTCGATGGTGCACACGCCGCGCGCACGCAGTACGTACGTACGCATGAGCCTGCGACGAGAAACAAAGATGTAACCACTCCATCTACGTACGTACGCATGGACAGGAAGGAGTCAAACTTCCGAATGGAACGTAGACATTGGTCCGAGTCCGGCTACGTACGTTACGTCGTCGGTGCAGTGCATGCATGCCTCCGTGGCGGTGGGAGGTCCACTCGATCGACGTTTCAAAGTCCAGAACTGGTACACCTCATCAGCAGCCGTGTCTAGCTACGTGGACTGGACTCACCCGGCCGGAGTCCACCACAGCGTACGTGCTGCAGAATATTCCAAGTTCATGAGTTTGTCGAACCACGCCCGCATGAAAACGCCACACACGCACGGGCGACGAGATGGAACCGGATTTGCTTGATGTGGAGGAATGGATCACGGCCGCAATCCGGACGGTAGGATCAATCGAGTACCTTCTAGCAGAATCTACTTCGAGATTCGAAATACATCGACATTTTCAGAACATGTAAAGTCAAATAACACTTCTTTTTCCATTACACTATAGAAACCCAATGACCTGATTGTATGGGTATGAATAATACAGGATTCCGATCCTAGCGGGAAAAGAAGGTCATGGGATTCTCATGCTTCTAGGGCTGAAGACTCATACAACTCTCTAACTGCAGATCAATTGGAAAGATGGAACTTATCTACCTGTCAGGGTAGATGGAAGGTGGATGTTTCGGTGCGGTCGCCCCCATTCCTATTTAGGTTTACTTGATGCCTATTATGAGAATAGGTCTCCGTTCAAGCGGCCTCTTGATGGTGAGTATATGCTTCGATCAATTCTCGTGCTCTCCCTATGCGCGTGTTCTTGTGTTCTTGATCACCCAACATGTTACAAAATAAGTTTATGTTCTTTAACCAAAGAGGCCCAAGGATGCACCATCAGCTCATAGCATTCAGTTTGTGTTCAAATGGATCCCACCCATGCGTCTTTATTCATCTGAATTACATTCTGCGTATCCAACCGCCATATGACATCGGGCCTCCGCTTCATCAAGAATCGACTGTGATTTCTAGAATTATCAAGAGAGTGAGAAAGAACTCATTGTGCACTCTTCTTAGGTTTTCCATTTGATTACAGTTGCTTTGAACCTAAGCTTGTTGCTGAATTAGCGTTTAAGTGCGTCCAAAATAGTGTTTGTATCTAACACCTAGCTAAGGAAGGGGATTTTACATCTAACTATCCTACAAATACAAATCTGCTTACACATCCATCTTTACACCAGTTTTGATTCTAAGACAGCCTATTGAGCCCTCTGAAGTCCATAGCGTCGACGCATTCCCCTGCGCCTTTGTGCCTGTTGAGCATCCTGAGCAGCTCGGTGGTCTTCTCCTTGGTCGCGTCCCTGCAGCCAACCTGCAAGAGCAGCAGCAGCTTCTGGAACGCGCCGACCCGTAGCGCCTCAACAAGGGACCGCTTCACCGCACCCTCGTCGCCGAGGCTGCTCTTGCCGAGTCGCCACATCGCCGAGACGGCGAGCTCGGTGCCCAAGTCGGACACGCGGAACATCTTCTTGACGAGCACGGGCACCGTGAGCGCATGCCCCCGCGCGCTAGCGCGGCCTTCCTCCGACGCAAGCACGGCGTCGAGCAGAGCCAGCGCCTTCTCTGCCACGCTCTTGTCTGCGTCGACGAGGGCCTCGACTAGCAACGGCACGAGCCCGGCCGTCGCCACGCGCGCCGCGACGCGCTCGTCGGAGCGCGCCAGGTGGTAGGCGGCGACCATTGCGGCCTTGGTGGCCTGCGGGCAGATGGGGGCCTTGATGATCTTGACCAGCGCGTCCACGATCTCGTCGGCCTTCAAGCCCAAACCCGTGCACGCTCCGTCGCGCGAGGACACGACCTCCTTGATCGCCAGCACCGCGTTGAGCCTCCCAGCTAAGCTCCCGTTCTCGGCGACGGCGACCAATGAGCCCAGCGATCTCCGCGAGGACAGAATCTTGGCGGCCTCCTCGTCCAACGGTGCCATGCGGATCAATGCTGCGAGAACGTCCTCGACAAGAGCGCCTCCCGCCGGCTCGCGGCCGCTTGCGGCAAGCGACTCGAGCGCGGCAGCGAGCACGCGGCCCGTGCCGATGGACACGAAGCACCTACGGTTCCGCTCACTGTCTCTGGCGAGGGCCCTGACCCTGGATACCGCGGCGGAGCACCGTGCAGCCGCGCCGCCGTCCCCAGCGCGCGCGGACTCGGCGACTTCGAAGAGCAGCTCGGAGGCCTGGACGGGGGTGACGGGGATCTTGGGCGTGGGGATCCGCTCGACGCCGCGTGACCGGTTGGCGACGCACCAGTCCTGGATGACGCGGCGGATGGCGTGGTTGGGGACGAGGTCATCGCGGCGGAGCGGGGCGTGGGTGACGGGGCACACGGCGGCGCGGCCCGTGTCCAGCCACGCCTCGATGCTCTCCCGGTCGTACGTGATCCCGGTGGGGGCCGTGACCGGGTCGCGCATCAGGTCCAGCGAGATCGGGCACCGGAAGTGCGCCGGGATCGCCAGCTCCACAGTCACCGGCGCTGCCGTCGCCGTCTTGGCCGTCGCTAGCGATCTTCTCGCCCTCCGCGCCAGCAGCGCCATGTGGATCGATGCCGAAGAAAGGATTGATTGATCTGGGAAGTGCTAGGAGGTAGGTACGAGCTAGGTGGTGGTTCGATCGGATGCTGTTCGAGACGATGGATCGACCGGGCACGCGCGTTTGGCGCGTGTGGGAGCTGGGTGTCAAGGGAGTTGAATATGATCGAGGACTGAATGGAGTGGTGGGAAGAAGGGTTCAAATAGGGAGGGAAGGAACGGAAGGGTAAAGGCTTTGAATCGGAAGGTTGACCTTGAATTGAACGTTTGTACGTAAGTTTGAACGAGAAAAGCCGGTGTTGGGAGGAAACGGTCGGGTTGGTCATGCCTTAGCGCTGTGCTTTAGTTAGGTGCCACCATGGCCGTCCTTTTCATTCGCTACACTCCTAGTACGTGTTCCTCTTTTTGCGAGAGTACATGGTGCCGCATACAATCCACACATAACACAATCACACTCACAAACATGGCATTCTTTTTTGGGCAAGATGTCTCGTTTAGCCGTGAACCGATTGCTCCCACGTCTTACTAACATAAACTTATCACAAGAGCGAGAAGATTTCCGATGAAACTTAAACTACGATAGGCGGTTTTCGTTGAGCTCTAAGCACTCTGCTCTCATGTGTAGTGTTGTTCCAGTCACCAAGAAGAAATTTATGACACTACGAGTTCCTTTAAAGGCGAAGATATTTACGTTTTTTGTCATAGTGATGGCGCCATATCTCCTTCTCAAATTACAATTGCTCGCTTCGAATGGGTGGTCGATCATTCAAGTGGCATCTAATTTGTATCCCCCTTGCAATGTTTTTGTGCGAATACCTCTTTGAGATCCTAAATCTTGGTCAGGACCATGGCTATTTGTTGGTCGTTATGTTCTTGCATAAATTATGATATTTTCTAGGGTCGGGAGAGACGTAAAGGGAACCCATGCGCAACTAGATCAAATGAGCAAGGAGGTGTTTGCTAACCATGGATGACACTCTAGGCTACAAATTGACACTCGTGCATCTTAGTATCTTTTATACATTAGCTTAGTACATGTTTCTCTTTCACGTATGGACAAATATTTTACTCTGAAAATATGTGGCATGATTGTGTGCATTGCACCGGTACCAAGTACCTCATGGTACTACCCGGCTACGTATGCACGACAGCACCACAAAGCATTTGCATAAGGGCCTTTTTGATTCGCAAGATTCTAAAAACGTAGGAATAGTAAAAACAAAGGATTGAAATGCCATGTCCATTGGTTATGCGGGGTTTTGATTACATCACAGGAAAACCGAAAGATTATTTTCAAGATGTTTGAGTGGATGTTTAATTTACTATGAGTGTATATTCCTTAGGAAATAAATCATGTATGATTCAGTCCTACAATCGAATGCCCTACATATGTAAAGACTAAGGAGTATAATCCTGCAAAATTCCTACTGAAATCCTTACCGAGAGATTTGATTTTTTTATGTACATTGCAGCCAGATGTTTCTGTCATGTTGTAAAATTTCTGGTGTTTTACCTACACACTGAAATTTTAAAAGGAAAGATGATGAATAGTAGCCTAAGGAGAGACAATTTTGAAGATGACGCACGCATATTTTCTACATTTTGTTTCTTTGACTTGTGAGTTGTGTATTAATTAAGTTTCTATGGCATGTTAATTATGTTTCTAGCGTCTCTACCATGTGTTGGTAGAACTTCTATTCCATCTCAGCATGCAGAGTCCGGAGGTACGAACTCTTGTGTAGTTGTATTAGCCTGGTATGAGTTTCAAATGAAATGTAACATTAAAAAAATGGGGTACACACCGTCCCACTTTGCACGTTATCCAAATAAAGATATCACATGGTGGCAATTTGAGGACCTAGGGGTTTAATTCGGGTGGGGGAAAATGAAACCTTGGTCTCACCCCGACCCACATTCCCATATGTTCTAGATCATTTATGTTATTCATGATGTGGTGTTTTGTCCTATGTAAGAGCATCTCCAACTCACTCTCTATATATACGAATCCCCTCCATGATATTTCCTCTATGTATCGCTTTACACACCAACGACTCTTTCCACTCCCTGCTCCACCTTTCTATATAATTTTATTTTCCGCCATACAATATGTATGGAGAGTTGGATTGGGAGACGTCGGGAGTATTTTTCGATGCTTTTGTGAAACAATTGTTACCAAAAATACGATAATTGTTCTCCAGTGATAAAGCAAGGAGAGAACGCTGAAAGAAGAATGGATCAATAGAAGACAATGAGTTAGTCACATGATTACATCGAGTAGGCCATGCTTAAAGAACTGTAAAAAATTGAGCCCATTATGCTCATCCACTGTTTGGTCTAGTTCTCATGTTTCAGACATACCATATAAATTGTATTGGCTACTCCGTTTCAGTTGTCTAACGTAATGGGATCCTATATATGAGGGGAAAATGTTAGATTTTTGTGTGGAAAAGTGTACTTCGCTCCCGAGCACGAGTGATCCTAGTGTTTTCAAAAAATTAAAAAAAATACAAGTTTAAAAAATCTGAAAAATTCTGGACATAGTCAATGATGTATCCCACAAACGTGCCAAATATCAACTTCAAATATTTTGTATTATGTGCTACACAAAAATGACAAAACCTGATAAATTTCGAGATTCAAAAATATACATATTCAGATCCACACTTTTGCCTTTTTTGTGTAGCCTAAAATACAATGTATTTGAAGTTTATGTTTTGCACGTTTGTGGAATATATCATTGGCTACATCTGGGAATTGTTTCAGATTTTTTTCAAAACTTGTATTTATTTTTTTTTCGATTTTTTTAAAACAGCAGGATCACTGGTGCTCGGAAGCACAAAATCTACTCTGATTTTTTGTCTTACAATTTCTCTACCAAGAGATTAAAATATCAGCTTTATTTGTATCTAACTTCAAACTATTGACTAGGCACAGTTGATCATGAAACTAGGGGCATTAGTTCCTTCTGGAAAGGGGAATACGACCAAACTACCGTACTAGTTGTTTCCGATCTTAGATAAGCAGTAACTGAGCTGTAACGGTAAACATAAAGTTATTTGTCTGAAAGTTTTCATCCTGTCTACTCTTTTGCTCTGAATAAGTCAGCGTCTGTAGCTACTTCTCTCTATTGTTACCTTTGAATTGCAAGATACGAGTTCTGCAAAGTCTATTCGTTTCGTCACATATCTCTAAAGACTGGTGAATGAGAACATGTCAGTTACTTGTAAACATTTCCAGTTTGTTTTGTTCTCTCTCGCATCGATGTGTACAAATTTTGTTACAGCAGGTCGTCAAGGTATACTGGCCAGCAAGAATAACTCAAACCGAGCGAGCTATACTCTAGAAACTCGTACTAGTAGTAGGTCAAAGCAATGGTGCTACTAAACGTCCCCGCCAGAGAGACCCTACCAAATAATAGCAGTACTACTTTTCCAGCCGACATGGATCGCATGAAAGCAACCTGTTTAAAACTACTGCTGCTCGATGCTGTATTCTGTAAAACCAAATGGGTGCAAAACGACAGCACTGAGTTCTTTCCGTTCTAGACGCATGCATATCAAGTGAAGACTACGAATTCCCGCTGCTTATTCTGGAAGGCGTATAGAAGCCAGAGAAACAAGATCAAATGAAACAGAAGTTACCTCGATTAAATAAACCCCAAGGGCCAAGGGCATGAGTATACAGTTCATAATGTCGCTTACACATACGCATGCATGTAGGTAAATTGACATCTTCACTTTCTTGTGGTGTCTTTGGGAATCGAGGAAGCGATCAGTTGTTTTGCAGGAAGCAGGGAAGCCGTATCAAGTGCATCTCAATGCCAAGGCTCTTCTCTCTGATCTAGAGATTCAACCTGAGCCGGACTTTGATGCTGTGCTGGCGCGTCGCTCAGCTCAACAGCCTTCGTCAAATCAGAGATTGCCAATCCCGCAGGGTTCTTCTATTGCGACAGATCTTCACTTCCCAGGACCTAAACTTTATGTTGATGCAGCATGGAAAAAGAAAAGGAACGAGCAGTCTCCTCCATCGGGCATTGGAATTTACTGTCATTTTCAGGATCAAGGAAAAGATACGGATGTTTTTGTTCAGGCATGGATGCGGCATGTGTACTCCCCTCTACAAGCCGAAGCTTTTGCTCTTCTTATTGCAGGAAAATTGGCGGCCAATCTTCAGCTGGGTCAACTCAGTTTCTTCACGGACAGCATTGGCTCGTGCAGCAGCTTCTCGCTCTCCATCGGAAGGCACGGTGCTTTGGGAAATTCATGATAAAGTGCTTCAGTTTCAGATCGATGCAAAACCTCTCCATCCCAATATTTTTCATATCCCTAGGGATGTCAATGGAGTAGCTCTCAATTGTGCTCATCAGACTGTCAGGTCTAGAAGATCTAAGCCTAACTGTTCTTGTAGGAACGTAGCTCACGGCACCTCTTCTTGCCCAGTTCTTCAGGCTATTTCTCAAATCCAGTATGTGGGCATTGTAATCAACTATGTATTGTGCTTCTGAGCTGCAATGAATTTGGGCACTTCGGTGCCCTTCCCCGTTCAAAAAAAAAAAAGAAAAGAGAAAAGAACAACTGTTTTGTTTGAACTGCCTAATCAACGGACGATCGGTCAATTCCTGGTCTTCCATGGAAGTAGGTCTAGACCGGACGGGCGTTGGGTTCTTTAACTAAGAGTACTAACGACGCGCTCCTTTGCGTCATTGCGTGTACCCACTTGCTCATCTGCGAGAGACATCCGTGCACACGTAGCATTGTGACCGGCGTTTGCTTGGAAGAACAAAATAAAATTATATTCAAGGTGACACACTCTACTTGTACTACTAGTACTCCTTCCGTTCCAATTTAATTGACTTGCTTTTCACCACATGTGGATGTATCTATACATGTAACATGTCTATATACATCCACATTTGGTGGATACCAAGTCAATTAAATTGGAACGGAGGGAGTATATGAATGAACACTTTATAATGCTGCTTCGATTTGAGTATCTTTTGGTTTCTTAACCAGGAAACACGGTACCAGCCGGTCGGCGCCGGTACGTGTGTGTGCTGGACGTGTATTTCTTGGGCGACTCTGATGAGCTGCGACGCGTGTTCGGCCATTCTACGTCCGCATGGCCGGGTTGATCATGCCTTAGCGCTGTGCTTTACTTAGGTGCCAGCATGGCCGTCCTTTTCATTTGCTACTCCTAGTACGTTCTTCTTTCTGCCAGAGTACATTGTGCCGCATACAATCCACACATAACACACCCACACATACAAACATGACACATTTTAGGAAGCAACAATGGGCAAAAATTAAAAAGGCGACCGGAAGGCGATTTCCTTTCATGCCGGCGATTCCGCCGCCCTCCTTCTTCCCGTCGGTCTGGTGCCGTCGGAAGGGGGTGGGGGGTAGAATCGCCGGTGGGATCTGTGTGCTGCTAGTTAGGTTTAGCTAGGGTAGCTTAGGTTTCGTGCTGCTCGTTGCTCTGCCGTCGGTGATGGTGGAGGCGGCGGCGGCGAATAAAAGGTGCGTCAGATCCGCAACCGGTGGCCTGCTTGGCGGCGGCCGGCGGTGGATCTGTGAGCCTTGTGTCCTAGCAGGGCGGTCGGTCCGGCGAAGACCTCCTTGTGGTGGATTTTGTGCTTGGTCCTCGCCGGCACGGCGATGCGAGCTCCGGCGTCGTCGCGAGGACATGGAGCTTCGATCTGGAGCAGGTGCTGCGGGCGTGTGCCTCGGGCTCCCCTGGCCAGCCGTGGTGGCGTGGGGGGGAGTTGCGGGGGCGGCGTGCTTGCTTCTGGTTCCTCTGGCGGTTCGTTTTCTTCGTGGCTTCTCTGGCCGGCCGTGGAGGCGAGGAGAGGAGTCACCGGGAGGTGGTGCGCCGGAGTGGAGGGGCTTGGTGCTCGGCTATGGTGCTGGGAAG
The DNA here is from genome assembly GCA_947311845.1 of Poa pratensis. Classification (NCBI taxonomy): domain Eukaryota; kingdom Viridiplantae; phylum Streptophyta; class Magnoliopsida; order Poales; family Poaceae; genus Poa; species Poa pratensis. Next base: position 22,763,931 of record CAMZMU010000073.1, read on the forward strand.
GCTGGCGCGATGGTGGTTCTTCTGGCACGGCTTCGCCGCCCCGGCGGAAGGTGGTGTTGGAGCTGGTCGTGGGGGCGGCTTGGCCGTGCATGTTCAGCGTCAAGATCTCGCTGCTTGCAGCGAGTGGATCATGCGGTCTTCTTCAACGTTGGAGGTTCTCCCTCTTCCAGGCGGCAGGTGGTTCGGCTTCTTCTTCTCTGGCGTTCGCCGGCGTCGACGAGCTTCGGTGGTTCAGAAGCTTCGTCGCTGATGTAGTGCTTCAGCTGTGCGCTGTCTGTACGGGTTTGCGTCTGTTCTTCTTTCTGTTTCTTTGTTTGTAACGCAAATCTGTACTCCCCTCTTTCAAAAAAAAAAAACAATGGGCAATTATTTTTTTGGCATAGTGATGGGTCATATCTCTTTTTCGATTTACAATTGCTCGCTTTGAATGGGTGGTCGATCATTCAAGTGACATCTAATTTGGATCCACCTCGCGATGTTCCCAATAGCTGTACGTGAATATTGGTTTGAGAACCTAAATCTTGGGTCAGGGCCATGGCTATTTGTTGGTCGTTATGCTCATGTAGAAATTATGTTTTTTTCTTTTCAAAATGGGTAGGGTCGGGAGAGACGTAGAGGGAACCCATGCACAACTGGATCAAATGAGTAAGGAGGTGTTTGCTAACCATGGATGGCAGTCTAGGCTACAAACACTCCTACATCTTAATGTCTTTTTTTTACATTACCTTAGTACATGTTTCTCTTTCGTGGTTTGGACAAATATTTTACTTTTAAAATATGTGCCATGATGACGTGCATTGCACCGGTACCAAGTACCTCGTGGTACTACCGTGTTACCTATGCAGGATAGTACTACAAACATTTGTATAAGGGTCGTTTTGATTCGCAAGATTCTAAAAACGCGGGAATAGTAAATACATAGCATTGACATGCCATGTTCATTCACTCTGCAATATTTTGAAGTGTTTAATTACATCACAGGAAGATCAAACGATTATTTTCAAGATGTTTGAGTTGATGTTTAGTTTACTATGCCTGTAGTACAAATAATTCCTTAGAAAATAAATCCTATATGATTCAGTACTATAATCAAATGCGGAAAAAGTTAAGGAGTCTAACCCTCCGAAATTCCTATTGAAATCCTTGTAATCTAAGAGGCCGGAAGATCTTTTTTTGGTACTTTTTTTAAGGAATACGGCAAGGGAAGCCCCTAAATCGGATTTTGTTTTTTAAATAATAATAACGATATACGTCCGTGAGGATTTGAACCTGAGTGGCTAGGTTGTACATCCACTTCCCTAACCAAGTGAGCCCTCACTTCTTGGTTTTTTTGGTACTTTGCAGCATGATGTTTCTGTCATGTTGTAAAATTCCAGGTACATTGTGATTTAAAAAGGAAAAACTGTGAATAGTAGCCTCAGGAGAGACAGATGTGAAGATGCTATTGCACACATATTTTCTACCTTTGTTTATTTGACATGGGAGTTGTGTATTAATTAAGTTTCTATGGCATACTAATTATGTTGCACACAATTCCTTTTCAAATTTTACTATTTAGTGGGTATACCATGTGTTGGTAGAACTTCTATTCCCCCTCTCATGTAGAGGCGGGAGGTATGAACTCTTGTGCAGTTGTATTAGCCTAATGTGATGAAAAGTTTAGATGGAACTTATAACATTAAAAAACACGAACACATCCCACTTTGCATGTTATCTAAATAAAGATGTCACGTGGTGGAAATCTTATGATCTAGGGGTTTAACTCGGGTGGGTGAAAACGAGGAACCTTGCTCTCACCCCAGTCCACATGCCCATCTGTTCTAGATCATTTATGTTGTTCGTGATGCAGGTCTGTAAGAGCATCTCCAACTCACTTTCCATATATACAAAGCCTCTCCAATATATTTTCTCTTTGTATCTCTTTACGCACCAACAACTCTTCCCACTCTAATTACCTATATTCTTGATGCGGAGTTTTTCCTAAGAGCACCTTCCTATATAATTTTTATTTCCGCCATATAACATCTATGGAGAGTTGGACTAGGAGACGTCAGGAGTATTTTTTTTGGTGTTTTTGTGAAACACTAGTTACCGAAAGTCCAATAATGGTTCTTCGGTGATAAAGCAAGGAGAGAACGGTGAAATACGAATTGGTCAAGAGAAGACAAGGAGTTAGTGGCAGATATCTATCCAGCTGGCTGGGGTGCTTAAAGACAAGGGTTTCCTTTTTTGACTTATGCTATGCTACCCTATCATTTTGAGGGGAGCCTGGAGAACTCAAAACTATGTAGCTTGTGCTCTGATCGTGGGTTTCTTTAATGGAACCGGGAGAGATCTCATGTTATTCGAAAAATTATGCTCATCTACTCTAGTTTTCATTATTTAGACAGAGTACCGTATACATTGGTGTATTATTACTATTGAAGTATAAATGCATTGTCTATTCCATTTCAGTTGTCTAGATTAAATGATCCTACATGTTCCCCACAAAAAAATATGATCCTACATGTGACGGAAAATGTTGGATTTCTTTTTGCCTCGCAGTTTCTATGCCGGGACATAAGAATATCACCCTTATTTGTATCTAACTTCAAACTATTGGCTAGGGCAAGTTGATCGTCGTGACTTGTATTGAAACAAGGTGCATTAGTTCCTTCTGGAAAGGGGAATACAACCGGACTAGCAGACTAGTTCTTCCCGATCTTAGATAAGCCGTAACTTAACTACAATGGTAAACGGAAAGTTATTTGTACGAAATTTTTCATCTTGTGTACTATTTTGCTTTGAATAAGCCAACATTTTCAGTCTTGCAAGATGCAACTACTTACATTGTTTTTAAGATATGAGTTCTGCAAACTCTATTTGTTTCGTCACTCGCTGATATCTCTGAAGAATCGCGTACGAGAGTATATTTTTTTTTTAAATGAGGATGGATGAGAGTGTATCAGTTACTTGTAAACATTTTCGGTTCTTTTTGTTCTCTCCTTGTTTTGGAAGAAGGAACAATCGCCCGACTATAAGCACCAAGCAGTAACGTGTGGTGATATCACATCGTTGTGTTCAAATTTTGTGACAGGAGATCATCACGGCGTACTAGCCGGCAAGAATTACTCGGACCGAGCGAGCTACACGTCAGTCCACTTTGCATGTTCTCCAAATAAATATGTCACCTGGTGGTAATCCTAGAGGTTTAACTCAAGTGGGTGAAAACGAGCAACCTTGCCCTCACCCCGGTCCATATGCCCATCTATTCTAGATCATTGATGTTGTTTGTGATGCAGAGTTTTTTCCTAAGAGCATCTCCAACCCACTCTCCATATGTGAAGCCCCTCCAAAATATTTCCTCTATGTATCTCTTTACACACGAACGACTCTTCCCACTCTCCAAGCTCCACCTTTCTATATAAATTTTATTTTCCGCCATATAATATCTATGGGAGACTTGGACTGGGAGACATCGGGAGTATTTTTTGGTGATTTTGTGAAACAATAGTTACAGGATGTTTGATCAAGACTCCCCGGTGATAAAGCTAAGATGGGACAGTGAAAGAAGAATGGGTGAAGAGAAGACACGGCGTTAGCTGAAAAAAGAAGATTCGGTAATTTTGCTGAACTATAGAGAGTTTGGACATTGAGTTGTCTAGGGTGCTCTAAAGTCTTCCAAAAAATTACAGCCGCTATGCTCATCCACGGTCCCGTTTGGTCTAGTTTTCATGTTTCAGACATATTAGAATATAAATTGTTGTACTATCACTATTGAAGTATAAATGTATTGCCTATTCCGTTTCAGTTGTCTAGCCTAAGGGGATCATATATGTGACGGGAAAATGTTGGATTTTTTGCCTTGCAATTTCTCTACCAGGACATTAAAATATCAGCTTTATTTGTATCTAACTTTAAACTATTGACTAGGGCAAGTTGATCATGATTTGTATTGAAACAAGGGGCGTTAGTTCCTTCTGGAAAGGGGAATATGACCGAACTAGCAGAGGTGTTTGTTAACCATGGATGAATGTCTAGGCTACGAAGTGACGCTCATGCATATTAGGGTCACTTTTCTTTTACATTACCTTAGTGCCTTTTTCTCTTCAGTCTTTTGACAAATATTTTACTTTTTTTTTTAAATGTGCCATGATTGTGTGCATTGCACCGCAGAGCTATAGTGGTACCGTACCTCGTGGTAATAATACCATGCTACCTATGCGTGATAGCAAAACATTTGTATAAGGGTCTCTTTGATTCACATGATTCTGAAAATGCAAGAACAATAAAAACATAAGATTGCAGTATCATGTCCATTCCATTCTACATGATTTTGATGTCTTTGATTATATCACAAGAAAACAAAGGGTTATTTTCAAGAGGTTTGAGTGGGGGTGTTGAATATTCAAGTGGCATCTAATTTGTATCCACCTCGCAATTTTCTGAATAACTGGATGCGGATATTGGTTTCGGATCCTAAATCTTGGCGGGACAATGGCTATTTGTTGGTCTTATGTCCATGCCGAAATGATATTATTTGCATGGGTTCGGGAGAGACAGAGGGAGCACGTGCACAATTGGATGGGATGATCAAGAAGGTGTTTTCTCCCCATGGATGACAGTCTAGGGAAATTGTGCTCCTGCATCTTTGTGCCGTTTTTTCCGTCACTTTAGTGATTTTTCTCTTCCGTCTTTGGATGCTGGATTATAGCATGCCGGGTTATGTTGCAGTCTACATCAACGAAAAAAATAGCACGCTATTTCCCGGTTAATAGCACGATATAGCGTATTTGGAGAGGCCACGCTATATTTAGCCTAAAGTTGACGCTACGGCGCTATTTGTATTTTATACGCGCCAAAACACACTAAATGTGCTAATGTTATAGCTACGCTAACAAAAAACTTGGAAATAACGTTAGGTGATGATGACGGCGGGCAATCTAGTGGTTCTTCTAGTTATTCTGAAGATGATGTCAATGATTTTGATTAAAGTTTAAAACAGTTATCTTTTAGTTTATTACTTTATCATGGTTTTAAGACTCATATTTGTATTTGTGCCATGGATTTGGCCTTGACATTTGAATATGGTTACCTGGTTATGCATGTATATTGCTTCTGGACAAATTTTTAGTGCTGAAATTCTTAATATTTGGGCTATTTCTTGCATTTTTTTATCACGCTATTTTACATGTAACTTCGCTATATCACGCTATATCTTGTATAGCTTCTAGAGGAGGGACATGCTATTTTTGATAGCACGCTATTTTTTTCCTTGGTCTACATACACAATTCTTGTTCATTTTTTTTCTATTTAGTGGCTTACGATGTGTTGGTAGAGCTTCTATTTCATCTCACATGTAGAGGCAGGAGCCATGACATATTTTGTAGTCATATTAGCCTGATGTGATGATAAGTTTAAATGAAGCTACATTATAAAAAAAACAGCTTACATGTCGCCCCACGTTCTCCAAATAAATACGTCATCTGGTGGCAGTCCTAGGGGTTTAACTCAGGTGGGTGAAAATGAACAACCTTGCTCTCACCCCGGCCCACATGCCCATCTGTTCTAGATCATTTATGTTGTTCGTGATGCGGGGTTTTTCCTATGTAAGAGCATCGCCAACCCACTCTCCATATATATGAAGCCTCTGCAAAATATTTCCTCTATGTGCATCGGCTCTTCCCACTCTCCATGTTCCACCTTTCTATATAAATTTTATTTTCCGCCATATAGTATCTATGGAGAGTTGGACTAGGAGACGTCGGGAGTATTTTTTGGTGCTTTTGTGAAATAATAGTTACATGAAGATCGACTGGTTCTCCGGTGATAAAGCTAGGAGAGAACAGTAAAACAAGAATGGGTCAAGAGAAGACAAGGATTTAGTCGCAGAAATACATCGACTCGAGTGTGCTTGAAGAACTGTAAAAAATTGAACCCATGCATTATGCTCATGCAGTGTCCGTTTACTCTAGTTTTCATGTTTTAGACAGAGTACCATATAAATTGGCGTATCATCACTATTGAATTATAAATGCATTATCTATTCCGTTTCAACTGTCTAGATTAAAGGGATCTGTTATGTGATGGAAAATGTTGGATTTCTTTTTGTCTTGCAGTTTCTCTGTCTTTCCTTCTTTTCATTATTCGATACTGCTGTGAGATACTACGAGGACATAAAAATATCACCCTTATTTGTATCTAACTTCAAACAATTGACTAGGGCAAGTTGATCATGACTTGTATTGAAACAAGGGGCATTAGTTCCTTCTGGAAAGGGGAATAAGACCGGAGTACCGGACTAGTTCTTTCTAGTCTTAGATAAGCCGTAATTGAACTACAATGGTAGGAAGTTTTCATGTCTGCAAATTATCAGCCCTGTGTACTCTTTTGCTCTAAATAATTCAAAAGTTCGCAGTCTTGAAGGATGGAGCTACTTTCCATCGCTACCTTTGAATAGCAAGATAAGAGTTCTACAAAGTCTGATTCGTCTCGTCAAATATCTCTGAAGAATCGTGGATGAGAATATGTGTAAACATTTCCAGTTTGTTTTGTTCTCTCCTTGTCTTTGGAGAAGGAATGATCGCCAATTGTAAGCAGTAACTTGTGGTGATCTCACGTCGATGTTTACAAATTTTGTTACAGCGGGTCGTCAAGGTATACTAGCCAGCAAGAATAACTCAAATCGAGCGAGCTATACTCTAGAAACTCGTACTAGTAGTAGGTCAAAGCAGCACCGGTGCTACGTACTAAACGTCCCCGCCAGAGAGACCCTACCAAATTATAGCTGCACGTACTACTTTTCCGGCCGATATGGATCGCATGAAAGCTACTCGTTCAAAACTACTGTTGCTCGAGGTGCTATCTCTTCTAGGCAACTGCTACATGTGTGAAAAACGACAGCACTGAGTTCATTTTGTTCTAGACGCATATCAAGGGAAGACTAGGAATTCCCGCGCTGCTCATTCTGGAAGCCAGACCAAAGAAACAAAATCAAATGAAACAGAAGTTAACTCGATTGAATAAACTCCAAGGCCATCAGTATACAGTTCATAATGGTCCATTTCCGCCGTTTGGAAATCAGATGTAGGTAGATTGACGAACAACTGTTGGTCGAGACCCCAATAGTAGTAGTAGATGAACACTTTATAATGCTGCTTCGATAGATCACCTTTTGGCTTCTCAACCACGGAACACGGTACCGGCCGGTCGGCGCCGGTACGTGTGCTGGACGTGTATTTTCTGCGTGACTGACGAGCGGCGACACGGTTTTCGACGCGTGTTTGTGGGGAGGAAGACAACGGCGTCGTCTTCTTCTTTCCGTCTATTCTACGTCCGCCGCCTAATGACGCTCCGAGGCAGTTCACGATCACAGAGGAAAGCCAAACCGCCATCATTCTCTCCCGCCCGGACTTTGCCAGTCGACGCTCCGGCAGTGGCTAAACCTAGATCGCCAAGGCGGAGGTGACTGTTTAGCTCAGTATGTCGATTAAGTGGGTTTCGATTTGACCAAGTCTAATACTTGAACGCTGGTTCCACAACAAGGAACCTAGCCATCAGACTTAGGCTCAGTTCGTAGCAAGGAGCTGTTTGCTCACCATGGATGACACTCTAGACTTCAAATTGACGTTCTTGCATCTTAGTGTCATTTTTTCATATAACCTTAGTGGTTTTTTCTGTTCCGTCTTTGGACAAATATTTTACCCTTTGCCATGGTTGCGTGCATTACACCGCAGAGTGGTACTGCCATGCTACCTATGCATGATAGCACTACAAAACATTTGTCTAATATCTGAATTTTTTTGTAGCATTGCAGCAAGATGTTTCTGCCATGTTGGAAAATTTCATATATTTTACCTAATACCGAGATTTTTTTTGTAAAACGACAATTTCCCCTTGCGTCACCTCCTCTCTGGGCGACGGGAGGGGCGAACCCTAGCTCCCACCGCCACCCCCCTCCTCCCTCGCTTCCGTCCCTCGCCGTCCCCGGAGGCAGCCGCCGGACAAGGTCCGCTCGACACCGGTGAAGGGGGCGGTGGGGCCCTACCGCTCGCGGTCCTGCTGCAGCCCGAGGAGGCGGCTGCACCAGGCCCGATGCTTCCCTTCCGCCCCCTCGTGTCCCCGCCCTGGCGGGCTTCCCCCGCGAGCCTCCTGCCCATGCTCCTCCCGTGAGGAGGTGGGTTTCCCCTCGGTGGTGCTTGCGCCGGCGGCGGCCCGCGCTGCTTCTCTGGCCTCGGTCGGTTGAGGGCGCGGCCTAGTGGCTGCGGCGGCCCATGCAGCGCGGCTACGACATCAAGGCGGACGCGGGCGCGGTGTTGTGCGCCCGGCGCGGCTACCGGCGGCGGAGGGCTCCCCGGGCCCGATATGGGCCTTGGATGGGCTGGGCGAGCCGCACCGTTGTCGTCTGCCCCTGGTCTGCTCCCGTGCGCGCCATCCCCCTGGCTGCGCTGGTGGATCCTTCGGTGCCCCCTCCGTGATGTTGTTGTCGGCCTGACGCTCCCCTTCCGCCGAGGTTGGGCCCTCTGCTCACTTTGTTCGACGTAGAGGTGGTGACGTCGCCTCGTCCCGAAGAGTCATGGGAGGCACTGCTGAGGCGAAAGCCATTGGACAGCGGCGCCTTCGGGTGTCATGCTCCTCCCTAGAGGTGTCCTCTTTGCGTTCAGTGCTCTCCCGCCGGTGCTCCGGGAGAAATCCCCGATCTTTGCCTTCCCGGATCAGGTGATGGCGTCGCTTCGGCGTCGTTCTTCCTCCTTGGAGGCATCGCCTTGCCTTCCCACTGGACCTTGGCTCGCAACCTCACGGGAGTGGGCAGTGGTCTCGGTGGCCTCGGCGGAGCTGCCTGGATATTTTGGGGTTGGCCTCGGCATGCGTTGCTCTTTGACCACGGGGTCGGCACACTGGTGTTGTCGCCCCAGTCTCGGCTATCTGACGCCCTTCGATTGTGCTTGGTCTCGGCGGCGCAGCGTCCTTTGGCTACGCCGGCGGCACACCGGTGTCGTCGCACAGACTCGGCTATCCGACGTCCTTCGTCTGTGCCAGTGACGTCCCTCAGTGTGCTCCTGTTGTGGTGCCCACGTCTCTGCTTGTGTTGCCCTGGGGTGACCTCGGCTTGTGTTGCCCTTCTACCACGGGATCGGCACACTGGTGTCGTCGCTCCAGTATCGGCTATTCGACGCCCTTCGACTGTGCTTGGTCTCGGTAGCGCACCGACCTATGGCTACGTCGACGCCACACCGGTGTCGTCGCACGGACTCGGCTATCCGACGCCTTTCGTTTGTGCCAGTGATGTCCTTTTCGGCTACTTGCTTTCGGTGCTGAGATTCTCACTGGAGATCCTCCTCTAACGGCTGGCTCGAATTCTCGAAGTGTCGGCCTCACAGGGGTTTCGGTGGGCTTCATTGCTAACCTCCCCATCCCTTAGTGTTTTCCCCCTTGTTTCTAGTTTTATTTTTTCTGTATTTTAGTGTCTTCTCTTCCCTTGTATCACCTGTAAAATTTCTATCTGTTGTAAGAACATGGCCCGCCAGGCTACTTTCGATGAATATAACAACCGGTGGGGAGTAATCCCCCCCGCGTCTTCCTAAAAAAAAAAGTATTCACTGTTTTGACTATTTAGTAGCTCTACCATGTGTTGGTAGAGCTTTTGTTCCATCTTGCATGTAGAGGCAGGAGGTATGAAATATTGTGTGGTTGTATTAGCATAATGCGACGGTAAGTTTAGATAAAAAAATGCATTATAAAAAATCTCTCCTACACGTCGTCCCACTTTGCATGGTATCCAAATAGATATGTCACTCGGTGCCAATCTTACGGTTTAACTCGGGTGGGTGAAAACGAACAACCTTGCTCTTACCCCGGTCAACATGCTCCTCTGCTCTAGGTCATTTATGTTGTTCGTGATGCGGAGTTTTTTTTTATGAAAGAGCATCTCCAACCCACCCTCCATATATACGAAGCCCCTCAAAAATATTTTCTCTATGTATCTCTTTACGCATCAACAACTCCTCCCACTCTCCATGCTCCACCTTTCTCTATAATTTTTATTTTCCGCCATGTATGGAGAGTTGGACCGGGAGACGTCGGGAGTGTTTTTTGGTACTTTTGTGAAATAGTAGTTACAGTAAACTTCGACAAGGGTTCTTCGGTGACAAAGCAAGGAGAGACGGTGAAAGAAGAATGCGTCAAGAAAAAATATGTAGTTAGTTGCAGAAATACATTGAGTTGGCTGGGGTGCTTAGAGACTTGCAAAAAATTGAATCAAGTGAAGACTACGAATTCTATGGCATATAGAGGCCAAAGAAACAAGATCAAATGAAACAGAAGATAACACGATTAAATAAACTCTAAGGCCATCAGTATATAGAGCTCATAATGTCGCTTACACATACTCATGTTCCCATCCTCGATGGGTCCATTCGGCCGTGTGGAAATCAAATGCAGCTCGCCCGAGACTGGCCTTCCACTAAACCGAATGATCCGTGATTATATGTTTTTGTTTCCTGTTTGTCCCTAGAACAGAACAACTGCTTTGTTTTAACTGCCTGCCGAATCAACCGATGATGGGCCAATTCCCCGGTCTTCCATGGAAGTAGGTTCAAGACAGGACGGGGAGTTCGGTTCTTTAACTAAGACTAACGACGCGCTCCTTTGCGTGTACCCACTTGCTCATCGGCGAGAGGCTGTCGAATTGTGACCGGCGTTTGCTTGGAAGAACAGACCTAAAATTATATTCAGGGTGACACTCTGTACTTGTACCAGTATATGAATGAACACTTTATAATGCTGCTTCGAATTGAGTATCTTTTGGTTTCTCAACCACGGTACTGGCCGGTCGGCGCCGGTACGTGTGTGTGCTGGACGTGTATTTTTTGGGCGACTCTGACGAGCTGCTACACGGTTTGCAGACGCGTGTTCGTGGGGAGGAAAACATCGTCGTCTTCTTGGGAGGAAACGGTCAGGTTGATCATGCCTTAGCGCTGTGCTTTAGTTAGGTGCCACCATGGCCGTCCTAATTTTCCTTTGCTACTCCTAGACTCCTTTTTGCGAGAGTACATGGTGTCACATACAATCCACGCACAACACACTCACATACACAAATATGACACATTTCAAGAGGCAATGGGCATTCTTGTTAGGCAAGAAGTCAGGTTCAGTCGTGAACAGATTGTGCTGAAGTTATTGCAGTAAATGATTTGCTCCCATATCTTACTAACATCAACTTATCACAAGAGCGAGATGAGCTCCGATGTCTCCTGCCGGTTTCCGTCCATGGTTTCCCGGGACACCAACGAGGATGAGGTTTCCGCCCTAAGAAACGGTACCTCCTCCGATTCCACCGAGGTATGATTTAGGGTTTGCTCGAATTTTGAGTTTCATTTCAAAAAATTGCAATAGGATTTGATTAGAGTTGCAACATTTTTTAGGATTCATCAACATGTAATTGCAATGTCCGACATGTGATATACGAGTTGAACAATCGATGGACAAAAGAAGACCGAAGATAAGTTGAGCTAGCTCAGGAGACGGACCGAAGATGGAGGGTTCCATGAAGAAGAGAAAATTAGGATAGAAAAAGACAAGAAGAGGTTAAAGGAAGAGAAGAAGAGACTTCAAAAAAGTAAGATGAAAATGCACTTGCATCTTGCCGATATCGTCGATGAGTACAGGATCAAGAAGAATTCACTTTCGGTTGAAAATGAAGAAATATGCCATCGAGAAGGAGATGCGACTCCACTTTACATTGGGAGCAATAGTTATCCTAGTCATGATTGTAATCGTCATGTATGGATTATCTATATGCACTAGGTAGAATCTATATGCTATATGTGCACCAAACCAATATGCATGTAGTTGCATGGATTTAAGGATTAAAAGTAGGGGTTGTGATTCGAACGGGCAATATTTGGGGTTTATCCGGTACATAACCGCGGACAGATAGGGGGTCATATTTGCTAGTCCAGGTGGAGATGCTATTAGTCACAAAATTATATTGAGTTAAACTTATCCTGATCGACCCTAAGTTTAAATGAAACTTACATTAGGAAAAAAAAGCTAGTATACACATTGTCCCACCTTGTATGCTCTCCAAATAAATATGTCACATGGTGGCAATCCTATGGTTTAACTCGGATGACCCTTTCCCACGTGCCCATCTATTCTAGATCATTTATCTTGTTCGTGTTGCGGAGGTTTTTCCTATGTAAGAGCATCTCCAGGACTCCAACCCACTCTCCATATATACGAAGCTGCTCCAGCTTATTTCCGCTATGTGTCTCCTTACGCACCAACGACTTTTCCCACTTTTCATGCTCCACCTTTCTATTCCCTCCGTATCAAAATATAAGACTCTCTAGTCACTTACCACACACATGTATCTAGACATGTTTTAGTGCAAGATTCATGTTTATATTTTGATTAGGGGGGAGTATATAATATTTTCCCGCCATATAATATCTATGGAGAGTTGGACTGGGAGACGTCGGGAGTATATTTTGGTGCCTCTGTCAAATAATAGTTACATGAAGTTCGCTTGTAGCTCTCCGGTGGTAAAGCAAGGAGAGAACCATGAAAGAAGAATGGGTCAAGAGAAGACAAGGAATTACTTGGGGAAATACATTGACTTGGCTAGGGTGCTTAAAGAGTTGCAAAAAGTTGAACCAAGTTGCACAATTACATTGAGTTGCCTAGGGTGCTTAAAGAGTTTTAAAGAAATGAACCCATTATGCTCATCCATTGTCCATTTACTCTAGTTTTCATGTTTTAGACAGAGTACCATATAAATTTGGTGTACTATCACTACTTAAGTATAAATGCATTGTCTATTTCATTTGAGTTGTCTAGCTTAATGGGATCCTATATGTGACAGAAAATGTTTGATTTCTGTTTGCCTTGCAGTTTCTCTATCAGGACATAAAATCGCCCTTATTTGTATGTAACTTCAAACTATTGACTAGGGCAAGTTTTTTTTTACTATGACTACGGCGGGCTCTTAGAGCCAGCCTGAACTTCATTACTCAAAAATGTTGCCTATGAGGCTTTGCAGCATCTACAAGATAGGTTCAAATGAACCAGAGTTTACAGGGGGATACAAGAGAGGAGAAATAAAAGAAAGAATGCACACCGACAACACACAAGAGAGGGTCACTCCGAGAGAAAACTCGGAGATAGTTGATTGATGAGAAGCTCATCACGACCCAAGCACTGCGATCACAAAGGAGGATCCACAGGACATGACAGCGGAGACCCAGCCACGACACTGCACCATCGACGTAATCGAACACCAACGTGCATCTGAGGCCACAAAGTGCGCCGACACCACCTGTGTCGGGGGCATGGCCGAAAGGTCGCGCGCGGCAAGACGACGCCACGACGCATGTGCGTCGCCGGCTGAAGTTGAAGGGCATCGGAGATACCCTCACCGCACGTGGGGGTCGCCACCGTAGTCGCAGGGCGTAACACCACCGAGTGCAACCCCAACCCCATCTGGGTTCGATTACCCGAAGGGTGGGCTAGCCTAGAGCACGCACGAAGACCACCCACGCCAGACACGCCACAGGACTTCGACAAGGAACCGACGCGAGGGCCTAGCAACCGACAAGGAAAAGCTACCACCACTGCCACGGTTCACCTCGCATCGGAGAGAAGACCGCATCCATGGCCGCCATCTGCAGAACCATGGAGCACACCAGCATGACACTGATGGCAAGACAGAGGTGACTCAACACCCAGCCACGACGGCCCCCCACGTAGGGAGCACGTCGCCGCCATGGCCGCCATCTGCGAAGCCACGGCACCAGCCCTGCCCAACGGCGCCCCGCTGCAGGAAGATAGCCGAGTTTAGAGGTTGCTACCCTTGCAACCACCTGAGGGCACGGCCGAGCGCCGTCAAAGCCGACGGCGCCCCCGGGGCCGGGATCAACGGCCGGACGCCAGGGAAGCACGGAAGCCCAGCACCGCGCCGCACCGGCCAGCAGCGGCCTCACCTCCGACGCGCGGCGGAGCTGCCCGCCAGGCCCATCCGGGGCCAGATTGGGCCCGGAGAAGCCCGAGTCGGCGCAGAGGCTGCACCCGCAGCCGCGGCGCACGGGACACGCAGGAAGGAGGCGAGGGGAGGGGCGGCGGACGAGGAGACAAGGGTGGGTGGCGGCGGCGGTCTTCCAAGGCGGCCTCTCTCCAGGTCCGCCGAGCAGAGGCCGAGGAACGAATCCCCGCCGCCCCCTTCACCGGCGCCGCGCGGCGTTTGTCCGCCGGCAGCCTCTGGGGGCGACGAGGGGAGGGGTGGGGTGGGAGGAGGTGACGGCGGCGTGACTAGGGTTTCGCCCCCGGTCACCTGGAGGAGGCGACGCGAGGAGCGGGGTGGTCGCTGCTCAAAAACCAAAAACAAGTCGACTAGGGCAAGTTGATCACGACTTGTATTGAAACACGGGGCATTAGTTCCTTCTGGAAAAGGGAATACGGCCGGACTAGCGGACCAGTTCTTTCCGATCTTAGATAAGCCGTAACTGAACTACAATGGTAAACAGAAAGTGTCTGTTTCGTTTGAATTGCAAGATACAATCCCTGTGTACTCTTTTGCTCTGAATAAGTCAGCGTCTGCAGCCTCGCAGGATGCAGCTACTTCCATTGTTACCTTTGAATTGCAAGATACGATCGAGTTCTACTATGTCTGTTTTCGTTTCGTCACACATATCTCTGAAAGAATCTTGAACGAGAACATGTCAGTTACTTGTAAACATTTCCAGTTTGTTTTGTTCTCTCTTTGTCTTTGGGAGAAGGAACAATTGCCAATTGTAAGCAGTACGTAACTTGTGGTGATATCACGTCGATGTGTTCAAATTTTGTTACAGTAGGTCATCACGGCATACTAGCCAGCAAGAACAACTCAAACCGAGCGAGCTATAATTTAGAAACTCGTAATGTACCAGTAGTAGGTCAAAGCAAAGCAAAGCAATGGTTGTACTAAACGTCCCCGACGGAGAGACCCTACCAAATAGTAGCTTACTACTTTTCCAGCCGATATGGATCCGCATGAAAGCTACCTCTTCCATGCGACTGATATATACAGTGGCGGATCTAGGATTTGATCAATGGGGGTGCCAAGCTTTAAATTTTTTTTTTACAGAAGTACCATAAATCTAGCACATAAGTTTAGAATTTGCAAAATTAAACTATAAGAGAAATAACTTAATTTGGTATTAATATACAACAATAATACCAACACTAGGCGATGCTACACACCTGTCAACAACAGGGGCCATGGCCATGGGTGTGAATTTTTTCTGTCAATATGTTAGTGAAAAGCTTAATTTGGCCTAGCACATAGCCTAATTATAAGGCTAAATTCAAATTTGGGCTTGGTTTGACTCGTTCTTGGCTCTTCATATCTCAGAGTCTAAAATCAGCACCAATTGTTGAATCAGTACAACAGGATTCCAGGAAGCGAGACTATGGGACAATGTTTCATTTTTTTTTCAGTCACAATTTCACAAAGATGAAAATTCAGTGTGTATACTACATTACGAAGATGAAGAAGCTGCCTGTAAGTGGACATAATCGAGTATGCGCCGCTTGCCGCCTTGCCTAGAACCCTGGCCGTGGATGGATTGCCGGTCACTGGCTCGCCGTGTAATCGTTTGTGAGGAAAATGATGTGTTGGGCTTGTTGGGCTTGGAGAAATAGATGGGCTTCCGTGTGTGCTTGAGTTCTAACCACGAATCTTTAATAATTTCGCAATTTTCAGCAAGTATATACATATAGAAAGTATAAGTACTAGTAGTTCGAAAAAATTCTGTATTTTGGTGGGGGTGCCATGGCATCCATGGCACCCCCACTGGATCCGCCCCTGGATATATACTCCTTCCGTCCTAAAATAATTGTCTTAAGTTTGTTAAAAATTGGATGTATCTAGACATGAAACATGTATAGATACATTCATTTTTTGTGCAAATCTGAGACACTAATTTTAGGACGGAGAGAGTACACCTTTCCAAGACTCGTATTCTATAAAACCAAATGTGTGCAAAACGACAGTACTGAGTTCTTTCCGTTCTAGACGCATGCATTTCAAGTGAAGACTACGAATTCCCGCTGCTCATTCTGGAAGCCATATAGAGTCCAAAGAAAAAAAATCAAACCAAACTGAAGTTATAACTTGAGTAAATAAACCCCAAGCCCATATCCGTATACAGTTCATAACGTGGCTTACACATACGCATGTTCCCAATCCCAAGCCATCCTCGACCGCTCCATTCCGCCGTGTGGAAATCAAATGTAGGTAGATTGACCTAACTCCCAGCTCGCCGAGACTGGCCTTCCACTAGGCTGAATGATTTTCGATTGTTTATATTATTTTTGTTTGCCCCACCTAGAAAAGAACAACTGTTTTGTTTGAACTGCCGAATCAATCAATCGACGATCGGTCAATTCCTGGTCTTCCATGGAAGTAGGTCCAGACCGGAGGGGCGTGTATATTTTTGGGCGACTCTGACGAGCTGCGACACGGTTTTCTGGACGCGTGTTCTGGGGGAGGAAGACGTAAGGCATTCTTTCCGGCCATTCTACGTCCGCCGCGCGCGTTCTGACGCTGGTAGGTATTCTTGATTTCTTTCCGGCCATTCTACATCCGTGTCATCCGTGTTGTACGAGGCAGTTCACAATCACATCGAACTGAATCGGTCCAAACGATGGGAATCCATGTTTCTCCACAGATCTCCGTGATTCCCCGTGACGTAGCCATTGCCCCGCCTACTGTGATGGCTGTGCTCCAAGTCCAAACTCCAAACTATGGTTGGTTTGTGCAATAATGCTAGAGTTACGGATGAATTCTTACTATCAGATTTCTTTGAAACTTAAAAATGCCCTTTTAAAGTTTTTGAAATTACACGTAGATAATGTCGAGATCTATCAGCGTGCAAAGTTTCAATCCAAAATTCGTATTATGCTCAGCTACACAAAAAAGATAAAGCTGGCAAAATTTCAAATTTTTGAAACTGTGTACGATTGCCACCTAGATCCACCCATTTGTCATTTTTATCCAGACTAAAATACAAGAAGTTCCTGTTAAAATTTGTACACTTGTAGATCATATTACTATCTACATCTATGATTTTTTTTCAGATTTCTTTGAAACTTAAAATGCCCTTTTAAAGTTTTTGAAAAAACGAGCTACATGTAGCTCGGGCTACAAACATCAACGTCCCTCTAGATTTATGACTGGGTCTATATTTCAACTGCTATGAAATTCGACATCGGGCAAACTAGAAGATCTAAGCAGTACACAATTCTAATCAAATATACCAGGCTATTTCAGCATGGAAGACATCAGAAAGGCCAGCTGATGCAACATTCTAGCAGTCGTTCAAACTTCAAGTATGACACACAAGGCAAATATTTAGATGTCTTCGTAGTCATCATCAGAAGTTACACAGAGAGAAGCCTTCTTAGAAAAAGAGGGTGTGAATTGTCGAACAAGATGACATGCTATTTGCCAAAGGAGATACAATATACACTGGATATCCTAAAGTTCAAATACATCCGCCGAGGCCACAGCACCACAAAATCCATCTGCATTAATAGAAGACAAATTAAAGATGAACTCAAATTTCTTTCTGGTCAGAAAAATATTAACTCAGCAACGCAATACAGGTAGAATGAACACACATCCATCTTAGAGGTATGTACGCATCAACATTTGATTATTTTTACAGCATAATCAATATTTGATTTTCTGTCAAAGTTATACAATATCGAAATATCCATCTAGTCTAGCAATCAAATTGTTTGTTTGTGATGCTAAATGGGAGCTGAGTTCTTAAAATACAGAAACGGGAAGTGAAATCTTCTTCTAGCATTGCGATCAATATCAAGCTAACAAATAAAGGACCATTCTGGATGACAGATGACTTCACATGGGAACTCGTTAGCTTGCCAGATAAAAGCACAAGTATAGCTCAGGCATGCTATCACTAACTGGAAAAGGCATGTATTAATATGATAGGTTAGCATTCATATCATGTATGCGCTGAACAAGCTTTACTTTAAGAAATCTTTGAGCAAAACTGTACCAGTAAAATCAAGAATGTTGATTGTATAGTGGCATGTTTGGGCAGGTAATAGCAGACTCTTGTCCAAAATTTCATAACCTCTTAGCAAAATCAATCAGATCCACGGGCACAATCATACTGCAACCCTATCAGAATTGGCCTAGTTATCTTAACTTCATACAGTTGCAATACATGAATGTGCTGAACATTATCTAAATCCCAACGTAGCCATTCAGCAATATCGACTCCTTTAGTACATTAATGCAAACTACTACGAACAATCTTCTAACTCTAGTTTCAGCAACTATTCAAGTTTATAAGGAAATATTTTCCCACAAAATCTATTCTTGGAGAAATGTACTAACTAATCACACGTCCTCCAAAAGACAAATTCAACCACTCACCACAAACTATAATGAGTCTACTCATCCTTGATGCGCTTCTCAACCTCCTCCAGTGACTTAATATCCTTGTTGATCTTGCAAATACGATATATGCACCTATCCCAAAATAAAAAATAAAACAAAAGTTAAGATACAAAAATCTTCATAGAAATTCTATTGATCAGACTCTGAGGATGTGTTTCTTTACCAGTAAAGGAGGAATACTGAAACACAAAGGATGACATTCCGCTGGGCTTTGAAAATCTGTACAATGAACAATTAAAATTAAAACAGAGAGAAATTAAGCAACCATAGAGTACAAATTTCCTTTCTGTACAGGGCTGAAAGAAGGCATATAGTGGCTCACACATCAGCTTAATTATCCTCACTGAGGATGGAACGGAAATATCCAATAAAGAAAAGCATTAGATGGTTTTAACTCTTAAATACGATGAGAAACCCACACCCTCAAAACAGAAATCATTACCTATGCAGACAATTGATTCTGTACATACTGGGCAGAAAAAGTATTTAAGCTAATACTAGTCATATAATAAGTTCTAAGACATTTCATGGTTTAGGACTATATATGTCCAAAGAGATATGAAAGGGAATCCAATTGAACATATTGTAGCGAGATCAAGCCTTAGACCAGCCCAAACTGGCTAGCCTTATTTGATACTGCTTGAGCCTAGCCCAAGTGGAACACATGCCAGATCAAGCCTGAGCTCAGGCTAAGCCCAAGCTCA
Source organism: Poa pratensis (assembly GCA_947311845.1). Lineage (NCBI taxonomy): Eukaryota > Viridiplantae > Streptophyta > Magnoliopsida > Poales > Poaceae > Poa > Poa pratensis. The sequence goes on from CAMZMU010000073.1 coordinate 22,783,084, forward strand.
ACCTACGAACAATCCCATGCCCAACCTCGAGCTCAACGCAGCTTGAGAATTTGTTCACGATGCTGTATTGTCTATCTGAGCAGATAGATGGGTAGCATCTTGCAAATCAAATGGTTGTCATTTATTGGATGGCATGGCACGGTAGATGTTAGATGAGAGATAAACTGATAGATTTTAGCTAGAATAGGATGGGTAAAAATGCTCCTCAGAGGCAGGAGCATCTTGGTATGCCAGCGCAAACTAGGGAACTCGAATGCAGCAGTCGTACTCAACAGGACCTTTTCTTTTCCCCATCATTTTTACTGGGAACAGACCATCATCGACAATTTCAACTATAAAAAAGCACAGCAAGTTTTTCCAGTACCAACTTCAATGGGTGTAGTGTATTCGGACTCAAGAGATGTATCTCTAAGAAAATAGCCTCACCAACATTAAATGATGTAATGAAAATGACACTGAAGTCTAAGACCTGCATATCTAATCTAACCAACTGGCAAATGAAGGGCCGATGATATACAGTTCTATTAGCATGGGAGATCGGTGTTCGTCCAACGTCAAGACAACGGAATTGTGGAAGTATGATCAATTTCAGGGTGCACAGAAAAATAAGGGTGCCAATCTTTACTGATTTGGCACAATCTAGCTGCAAACATATATCTTCAGTTCTCCTAGAAAGATGGTCGGAACAATAGACAGAAACAACACCTTCTTCGCTGAAACTTCACTAATCTATCATCCTCTCCTTCGCATATTAAACCACTAAACTTGGAAAAAGTGCGATCTGGCTTTCAGAAAACATCATGGCCTCACATTTAGCTACACCTTCTAATCCAGCTACAATTCAAGGCGTATGGCAACTGGCGTTTTGTCACTTCCAAACCGAACACAGCTACCACAGTAACACTCTTCGAGCTTAATAAGCATTTCCACATACGAATCTGTACCGGACCAAATGGCTGAAAACCCTAGAAGAGATACACCGACAAATTCGAACAGGGGAAAGCCATATAAAGTCTCAATTCACTCACGGTTTTCTCGTAGCGGACACGTTCCTCCGTGGTGCAAACATCTGATGTGCACATCAGCCTGTGCTCGTTCTTCCAGTAGATATCTGCAGATCAGAGAAACACGCAAACCCATCATCATCAGAGCCTGAAATCGAGGCGAGCTTTTGCAGGCGCCGCAAGGCCACGCACCGAGCAGCTGGAAACCGGCGAAGGGGAGCACGCCGGCGAAGGGCTGCAGGAACAACGACGTGAGCGCCACGATCTGGGCCCGCACGGCCCGCGGCGCCGGGACGTAAGCAGCGCGGCCACCGCCGCCTCCGCCGCACCACGCACGCCAGGATCATCCACTGCAGCGCCATCGGATTCCGCCCTCTCTCTCGAGTCCCGAACCTTCTGGAAGCTTCGTCGCGCGGCTGGAAGGGGACTTCGGTTTCGGACTTCGGTTTCTCCGATCTGTGTGCAGAATGAGTGCGCGTCTAGTCTAGTCTCTGCGAGGTGGATGGACAGGTGGTGGATAAAAGTCGCGTCGGCCTCGGCGATTTTGCTTCGTCGGCAAGTGATTCGACCCGGTCGCTTTCTGGGCTTTTAGAGATTCTTTAAGTTGGGCCGAGTGCCTTTTGGTAATTGGGCCAGGTTTTAGTAAACCGACATATAATGCGCTAATTAACGAAAATTGGGCTCGCGAACCGCCTTGTACTTCTTTTTTTTCTCCACACCGTGCATCGTCATCGTGCCGAGCCGTCTGCCGTGTGAGCTGGGGTTTTAGCGGCCGGCGAGAGAGGCAGGAGAGAGCGGAGGGAGGGGGGACGATGAGCCGGAGCCTGGGGATCCCGGTGAAGCTGCTGCACGAGGCAGCGGGGCACGTGGTGACGGTGGAGCTCAAGACCGGCGAGGTGTACCGCGGATCCCTGCTCGACTGCGAGGACAACTGGAACTGCCAGCTCCAGAACCCCACCTTCACCGCCAAGGTACGCGCGCCTTCCCTGCCTCCAGATCCGAGCCGTAGCCCCCTCTAATTTCGTTGCCGGAGATTTCTGCCTGTGGTCTGTTGTTGGGTAATTCGTCACCTGTTTGTTTGTTGATTTCCAGGATGGGAGGGTGTCTCAGCTCGAGCATGTCTTCATCAGAGGAGTCAGAGTCAGGTAATTCAGGAAACCTGTAGGCTTGGGTGCTGGTTGGTATTGCAGTCGCCGGCGGCCTCATAGATCGTTTGTTATGTTTGTGTGGTTTGGTATTGTTTCAGGTTCATAATTATACCAGATATGCTCAAGAAAGCACGGATGTTCGAGCGCTTGGAACCAAAGAGCAAGGTTGGTGCTTTCTCCAGTTGTTTGGCATTTTGCATCAGGAATAAGAAGTGGCATTATGCTGATATTTGTTTGGGTCTTATCTAGGGCAAAGGATCGGCTTTTGGAGTTGGCCAAGGGCGTGGCGTTGCAGTGTGTGCTCGGGTAATGACTGCTTTCTATGAACATCTTGTTTCGTTCACTAATACTCCCTTCGTTCCAAATTAGATGACTTTCCTTTCTCCGCATGTGGATATATCTAGACATCTTACATGTATAGATACATATACATGTGGACAAATGAAAGTCATCTAATTTGAACAGAGGGAGTATAACTCTGCATTCTTACATACGCGATGATTGCATACTAAGGACCCGTTGGTGCTAAAAAATGTAAAAATAACATATGTGCTCTTTAACATATGGAAAGTAGATATGTGCACAGTGAATCCTCTCTTCGACATTGCCATTATTAAAAGAAATTGATGCATTGCTTACAGTTTTTCATTGTCGTAAGTGTGAATCTCGACTGCTTGTTTTCTGTTGATGCACTGTTGAACATGTCAAAGGAAAATGAAATGATGCACAACAAATCTGTCTTGCTAATGGACATCGTGAGTGTCAATACTATTTTGATTGGTTACATCCATGTAATGTTTCTGGAATTTCGTTCTGATGACAACTTCGAGCATAACTAGATTTAAAAAAGTTTTATGGATTGAAGTATTGCTCGCTATCTTCAACTGTTCACTAAAAAAGTTTCAATATTATTTGGGAAGAGTAAGGTACTAAGAGAGAGAGAGAGCTCTACAGAGTAGTGAGAACGTACCGATGGTTGTGTCCCAAAACAGCTTGTCGGTCATTAGGCTGGTTCATAGAGTTTGCGATGAGGTTGAAATGTAACTTGCTGGTTAGGGATATGATTCTAGGAAACTAGGAGTTAGCTATCTTATGATGAACTCCTTCCATCAACTAGTGTCATATGGAAACCAGAGTATTGGCCAAGTTTTCTCTTTTCCATTATTGTGTTCCGCAATTGAGGACTACAAGAGAACTCTCGCTCACTCTATATATACAAGGCCACTTCGTATTTCATGTCAAACTTTGACTAATAATTTGACCAACAAATTATGAGTTATATGTAACCAAATATTTCATAAAAAACTAGTTTCAAATTTGAATCCAATGACGTACTTTTTGTGGCATATAAATCTGAATTTTGTTGACAAAATTAAAGGTCAAAGATGGACCAAAATATGATGTGGTGTTGTATTTAAAAACATAGAGAGTATGATAAAATGTACAAAAGGGACATGCTCAAAAGACACTTCTTGTCCTTACCTAAATTAGAGACATAGGTCTTTTTTTTTTTTTGCAAGGGGTTAGAGTGAATATGTCCACGCTAGCTTTGTCCTCTCTTTGTTATGCGACTGCGTTAATTTAAAGCTTGAGATTTGGATTTACTTCTAGGTTATTTATTCATAATTAACATCTTAGTGCCAATAGGCTCTAAGGTTCTTCTTAAAACATAGATAAATCATATTGAACCCATTATGTCTAGCTTCACGCTTCTCCTTGTTCTATTTCTAGAGAAAATCTTTACCTGGATCTGTGGATTTAAAGACCATTTGTTCATAATGATAAACATAGATGTGTTACATGCATGGAGGGACGGGTGTTTATTCATAAGCATACATATCATCATCATAAATTCAGATAACCCTCATTAGCAAGTTATTCCTGGTGTCGGACTTCCACGAAAGAAGCAATAAGCATACATATTCATATTCTGATCTCTACAATGTTACTTATTGTTTTAGTTGTACTTCAGTACTAATATATCATCTACAATTACTAAATGTTACCTACCAATTCATGTAGGCTGCTGGTGGCCGAGGTGGTGGTCCTGGAAGGGGCAGTGCTCCTCCTTGAGGACGTAGATTTGTTCTAGAAATTCTGTGCACTGTTATCTGGCCAAAATAGTTCAATCTATTCAATATAAACATGTGTTCGCTAGTGAAATGTACTAGTTGCCTCCTGTTTTTCATTAGTCTACATAAGGAATGAACGTGTAGGCCTGCTGATATCGATATGATGTGTTGATGTTATGGTATCTTGACTGAGATCTGAAAGGTGGAACGTGGTGTTCATGAACCTTTTTTGAATCACTCGAAGTACAAAAGCAGAGGGCTTATTTTCTTGTCACAGATATTTCCTTGATACGCTTGAAGTGTTACTTTAAGATCTAAATTATTATAATTAGTGTGGACACTTAAACTTAATCTCAAGCAAAGTGTCTCCCAACTTAATCTCAAGCAAAGTGTCTGCCAACAATATTATTTTCTATGCAGTTTATAAAAGAATTCTTACTTGGCTGGAGAGCCGTTTGTACACATGTGCTGAGAGAGCCCATGTAAGAATTGGGCAATATGCATAAGCTTGCTGGAGGGAATAAGAACCAGGAAACAGAGAAGATATCAACCAAATACACTTAATTAAGATCTAAACCATCGCAAGAACAAGAGAAAAAATAGGGATCAGAAACTTGATCAAGCTACCAGGTTGCTTCTCGTTTAGTTGAAATATCACCGCTCAATTCCATCTACTGCTAGTCAGGCTACTATCATCCAATTATAAATGGTTTGCTTCCCTTTTGCTTTATGTATTTTAATTTTTGCTTTCACTATGACAAGCGCAAAGTCGGTATTTTCTTCTTGTGGAGATCTCATTACCATATGAATCCAAAAAATATTTATCAGTTCCCACAAAGGGAATTCATTCATGGTCGACTCATCTCTGCAGACTGCAGGCATGAAAATGTCCATTATGTGCATTGCCCATTGACACATTGATATATGTCCGCAAACCTTTAAATTGACAATTTATCTTTTGACATGTTTGCTTTCCATAGTGCCCTTTATCTGCACCTGAAGTTCAGTTAAATTCTGAATATATGATAACTCTGCCTGTTGATCGTACAGAATATTTATTCAGATCCCCGCTAATTCAAGCTGTATTGAAAGTCTGGTATTTTCTAAGTGTTAATTCAGAGGTGAGTGTCTTCTAAACCATAGCATGCCCTACTTTTTTCAAATTGTTGTTAACTTCATGGATGCTGAGGAGCAAAGGATCAGGGCGAAGTTTAGACAACCTAGTCAGCCAACCAGGACCGTTTCTATTCAAGCTGATGCATTCTTCCCTGGGCTTCACAGTGATGGGAATCGTATACAAAAGGAGCAGTTGCAGTAGCAGATCTTGCAACACTCGCACAGGGACAAGTTGGACAAAAATATACAGAGCAACAGCTCATTTTACCTTCATCGAGGTGTGGCTAGTTCAGAGCTGCGTCGGCCAAGTCGCAGGTTATCGAGACGGCCGGAGCTTCGGGGTCGGGTCGGCGGCAGTGGAAGGATTGAGGTGTCATGCCCCTGCTCTTCTGAAGCTACTGACAAGAGGTCTCGCAAGCTCGACAACAAGCAACGGTCCAGATCATCCGCTATCGTTGCATCTCCATCGGACGTCTGAGATTGAAGCAGTTCAAGTTTTTGAATTAGTTCTTAATTCGCGCCCTAATGCGCTGTCTGTAATCGTACTTTAGCTAAACCAACTTTATTAGCGTGGTCCTGCTCTTTCGATATAAAGGAGCAGGAGTGGGTGGATGGGAGGCACGCTATGAAACCCTAGTTTTATTTCCCACATGTTCTTCTTCTTCAAGTTTTACTTTATCTAGCTAGATCTGGGCACCGGCCCTCCTTCTTCCTCCTCTGCTCCGGCAAATCGCCCTCAGTGATCGCCGGGTTCTCACAAAAGTGGTATCAGAGCAGTTCGGTCACGAGCACCGCTGCCCCTCCCTTCCCAAACCCCCACTACCCCTCCTACCACCCAATTGGCGGCGCCACTACGAGGTTACTGGATCACCTCCAATCTAGCCGTAAAATCCCTCCCCGGCGCTCGTTGTTCGCCCCGATGGCTACCCGACATAGATTGAGATCGGCGTCCCACGAGCGCACCGCTGAGGCGGGCAAGAGCATCGACAACACGGTGGTGCCAGCAGAAAAGCTGGATGCTTTCGCAGTACCGGAGGAGGAAGGGCTCGAAGGCAAACAGGAGATCGACGACACCGAGCTGGAGGAGCGCATCCGCGCTAACGTTCCGCGCACGGTCATGAACATCGGACGGCGCCTCGATCAGCACCAATCGGAGACGGCGGTGACTCTCTACTCCTTACAAGGTGATATGGCCAAACTCACCTCACTTGTGGCAAACCTGTCGTCTAACCTAGCTCGTCAGCGGCCTGATCCACTACCTGATCCGCCGCGGGTGAATCGTTTTGGTACACCGCCACCTCTCCCAAGCCACTCCCTTTCGCCCATACCCGAGCAAATTACACCAAATTCAGCCTCACACACACCACCATTCCCGCCACAGTTTGGCAAGCTGCGTCCTCACCAACTCCCAATCTCACCCACCCAAAGGCAGGCCGCCACCATGTGTTCCCAGCCCATGCCTAATCCAACTGTTACTACCACACCGCCCATAGTTTCCACCCACCCACATACAACATCCATCACACACTACACCCAACAAACCAATCCACAAACACAACCACAATATTACCAATCACAGCCACAAACCCAAAGCTACACCCTTCCCCAACAGCCTGAACACATACCACAACCACCTACACCTCACAACCACTCATATGAGCCACACATTCGTGTCCCACATGTGGAAATACCACTGTTTCATGGTGAAAATTCTAGAGCTTGGTTGCTGGAGTGTGAGGATATATTTTCCTTGGTCAATATACCCATGGAGAACAGAGTAAAATGGGGTATAGCTCATATCAGAGGACATGCAAAGACTTGGCTTAACAACACTGGCATCAACCTGCAAACCATTACTTGGTCTCAGTTGGGTACAATCTTGGTGGACCGATTTCCTGATAATATCACAATGGATCCTATGGAACAGCTGCAGTTATTGAAGCATGTCACCACAGTAAACAGCTACATTGATACATATCAGAACTGGATGACAGTAATGAAAAGGGAAAAACCATATCTGTTACAGAACTTCTTTGTGGACAGGTTCATTAGTGGACTAAAGGAAGGCATTAGACACACTGTCTTTTGTCAGAAACCTAGCTCCTTGATGTCTGCTTACTGGTATGCCAGGCATTATGAAAAAGCACACCTAGCTAATACAAGGAGACCAGCAAATCCAATACCCAACCAGAGGCCCAATATTCCTGTGGTGCATAGGCCAGCCATACCAAGGGAAAACAGACCCAGAAACAAGGAGCCGAGAAAATGTTGGTATTGTCCTGACAATTGGACACAAATGTCAGCAGATGCAACAAGCCCTGAATGTAATTGAAATGCAGGGGCATTTTCTTGAGGAAGTACAAGAGGAAGTGCAACAACAACCACCCCCAATTCCTGCTCCTGCTCCACAAGTGGCACCACAAGTGGCAGCACAACCAGAACCAGCCCCTGCTCCACAAGACCAAGAAGTTGATGATGATCTGTATAACATTTCTGCAGCTGCATACACTGGATGTCCTTCTAATTCTACATTATCACTCATCCTGAATTTTTCAAAAGCAAAAGCTCTGGCTCTAGCTGATACTGGCAATACTAACACATTTATGAACTACCAGTTTGCTGTCAAGCATAATATCCCATTATCAGATGCTCCAAAAAGAGCTGTCAGAGTAGCAGGTGGTGGTTTACTATCTTCTTCAACAATTGCACACAATTGCTCTTTCACCATACAAGGCCACAAATTTACTGGTGATTTCCGAATCCTAGAACTGCAAGGATCAGATATTATATTGGGAGTAAATTGGTTCAAGCTCCATAACCCTGTCACCTTTGATTTCATTGCTAGAACAATTACATTGTCAGTACAGGGCCCCTTGCAGACCTTCCAGGATCATTTATTTCCCAAGAAAAACTTCATTATATCTTCTGATGATTGCAACCAGCTTATTGCTCAAGGAGCACAAGGCTATCTGTTGTTAGCTGCTGATGATAGTTCTGATGACAGCTCTCTTGATGCTGACACTGAAATACCAGAAGATATTACAGAACTGTTACACCAATTTCAGATATATTTCAGGCTCCTTCTGGATTACCTCCACAGAGAACTTCTGATCATCATATTCCTCTTATTCCTGGTGCTAAGCCTCCAAACATAAGACCTTACAGGATGTCTCACAGTCAGAAAAATACAGTGGAGCTAATTATCAAGGAAATGCTGAAAAATGAGGAAATCAGACCTAGCCACAGCCCCTTTTCTTCTCCCACCATTCTAGTGAGAAAAAAGGATAAATCATGAAGATTGTGTGTTGATTTCAGAGGCTTGAATGAGTTGACAGTGAAGAACAAGTTTCCCATTCCTGTAATTGAGGATTTACTGGATGAGTTACATGGAGTTACTGTCTTTTCCAAATTCGACCTCAGGTCTGGGTATCACCAGATAAGGATGAAAGAGAAGGACATCCCAAAAACTGCATTTTCCACTCATCTTGGCCATTATTAATACGTGGTTATGCCCTTTGGGTTGTGCAATGCCCCAGCTACCTTTCAGAAGCTCATGAACAAGTTGTTTGCTCCTTTCTTAAGGAAATTTGTGCTGGTATTCTTTGATGATATTTTAGTTTACAGCAAGTCACTAGAAGAAACCACCTACTACAAGTGATGACAGTGCTCAGAAAGAATTCACTAAAAGTCAAGCTCTCTAAGTGCACCTTTGTTCAACCACAGGTGGAATACTTGGGCCACATTATATCTGGTCAGGGAGTGCAAACAGACCCTGCCAAGATAGCAGCAATAGTCCAGTGGGAAACACCTGTGTCTCTGAAACAGTTAAGAATAATTCTGGGAATGACTGGCTATTACAGACGTTTTATCAAGAATTATGCTGCAATTTGCTATCCATCACGTACTAGTTCAGAACCTCCAGAACTATACGTGCAAGCTAGATCACCTACTAGTACATATGCAGATCACTGGCTTAGAGATGCAGCAGTATAATCTTTTTACCAGATTAGTCAAGCAACAAGTGCAAGCCTGATACTGGACAGTGAGGAACAAGTCGTGTGGTGCAGCAACTAGGGATTAAGTTGGGCGATGCATAAGATAAATAGCTGGATCCAACACTCCAGTACTAATCGATGGATATTCGAACAGAAAATACGTGTGCGCTGATTACTGATTCATACTCCCTCCGTTCCAAATTAGATGACTTTCATTTGTCTACATGCGGATGTATCTAGACATGTTACAAGTATAGATACATTCACATGTGGGAAAATAAAAGTCATCTAATTTGGAACGGAGGGAGTAGATGCCAGTGAAAAGAAGATCCAAGAGGAGAGAAACAGAGTAGTGAAACTGACCTTCCCAGCGACCTGTTTCCGCTTCTCTAGTACTACTTCTCCCGGGTGTGCCTTAGGGTGTGTGTGTGGTGCAGTCTAGGGTACCCAGGGACAAGGTATTTATACAGCCAGATGTGTGTGGAAGCCTCCCAGATAAACATGATCTATTCTCATTTTATTTTTATTACTCCCTCCGTCAGACATACTTTTGTGGACGGAGGGAGTACCAGAGATCCTTATCTACTAAGACTAATTGCCGGTTCATAGGCAAATATCTGCTGTGTGAGACTGGGTGCGCTCCAAGTAAGACAAGAAGTCCAGCAACTTAGTTTGCAAGACGTCGAGGAAATATTCTACTCAACCCTCCTAGTTCTCTAGTTTGCTAAAATTATTTCCTAAGGACTTAGTTCTATACCGGGTTATTATAGTAAACACTAGCCATATGATCTTTCTTTAAAAGCTTCGATACATTGCAACTATTAATTTTCAAAAATTGATGGAAACACAACACATATAGAGAATGGATAGAATCATGTCCACGTAAATTTTGGTAGGATAATAGAGTAAATTCCAATTTTGGTCCCTTGTAATATTTTACACCGTTGTGTCAGACGGGGGTGGGGGATGGACCGAGTTGTCTTGACTAGTCCATGTTGGTGTTGCTCATGAAGGCAAGAATGATGCAAACAATGCACGTTCATTTCCTGATGTTGTTGGCTACCTCGGTGTTATCTTGCGAGAGAATTCTCTGGAAGAACACCACCACGAAAAATGTTGAGTGTTTGTTTTTGCCGATATTAGGGCGACAAGAAAACAATGATGTTGTTTGTTTATTTTATATTGCGGTGTTGAATAGATCGGACTAGAGACCATCGATAGCAACAAAGCGATAAGAACTAAGAATGTCGAGCTAGGTAATGAGGAGTAACAATCGTTATAACCATTGACGGGAACATGTGGCATGCCTGTAGAGTTGAGGATGTGTGAGCAGTTACTATCATTTAATTCTGCGGCGCATGGGCATCGAACCTTGGTGTGCGACATGTGTTCGCGCTGCGACACTCCGGCCAAATGTCACTACTTCAATTTTTGATTATCAATAGTACATATATGGTTTCCCCCCACAACATATAAAATTCCTCTTGAAGCAACTTTTAGAAAGTTTGAGCTTTGGATATTCCTTTGAAGAAAGAAGGGCATAAGTGTGTTTTCCCCTCCTTTGTCCCAAAAAGCCAACAATAGGAATACTACACCACAACAAAATTCGTGGTTTGGCAAAGAGACGGACGGACCGACCGGCCCAGCGTGTACTACCAGGCGTGACGTCGTAGGCTGTTCGGGCAGTGCACCTGGGAGAAATATTAGCCGTCCGTTCGAAAAGAGGGGACAGGTGGCGGCAGATCCCTCTTTCACCGATTGCATTCATCTTTCATTTGCTTAATTTTTCCCCAATTCCTCCAAATCCCTAACTCCCCAATCTCAAAATTTCCTTCAAACTGTAGATTTTTCCCCTTCTAAATCGAAATCCGCCGACGGGTCTCTCCGATCGCCACCACACGGTTAGTCTTCACACCTCTCTTAGTCTGTGCAATTCTTCGATCTGTTCTTCTGGTTCCTTAATATTCGATTTTTTTCTCGCGTGAAATCTAAGCAGAGAAACTACGAGATATTTGCGCCGCGAATGTCATGGAGAAGGAGGTTTCTGAAGAGATGAGTCCGCCCCCTCAACCTGTTGATTCGCCAGAAGACACTCCGCCCACGGATTCCGATCCCAATCAGAAGCCTGGTTCGTTTTCCCCCAAAACATTTCGCTTCTCCGTTGCTAGGGCTGGATTTTCCTCATCCATGTTCATTCTGATAGCGAAAAAGCCGACGCGAAAATGGGCCGCTTGGACGCGCCAAGAGGAAGATAGTTTCTTCAATGCTCTGCGCCAAGTAGGAAAAGTAAGATGCATGCCTTCCGGATGCAATGTTAAGATGCGATTTACAAACTGCTGATTGGGCGTGCTATTTGGCAGATGGCTAACATCTTGTCTTTGCTTCTTTTTCTTGTAGAATTTTGAGAAGATAACTCTGCGTGTCCAGAGCAAAAACAAGGATCAGGTACCTCATCTTCCACCAATATGTTTGTGTGATTTTGAACAGGCTGTATAGACCTAATTAGAAATTTGGACGGCAAACAACATATATGTGGAATTGTAAGTTTTGGTTACATACAAACTGCCCTAATGGATTCTCATTTTGATGAGAAATAAAACTGTTTAGATACAATTTATGGTGAGAATCTGGTAGCAACTGGCATAGTGGAAACCGTAGTTATTACCAAGGCCTTTGTTGTCCATTGAAATAGCATCGTTATCCCTTTAATATAAAGATCAGAAGCCTTTATTGCTTAGGTTGCCCTTGCAGTAGCTGGGGAAGGTGTTTCAGGGAGGGAGAATCACAAGTTTCATCTCAACAAACCAATGAGGATGAGCTCCTTTCACTTGCCGACAATCTGCCCTCTTTACTTACACCCATTCACCCTCCTCACCTGCAGCTGATTTCACTTTGTAATTTTACTACCTTTTAAGTTTGGGTTTTGTGGTGATGGACAACTCCAACCTCAGATCATGAGATTTAGAAACACCCCACCATGTCACTAGCTTTTATTCTGGTGTAGCATCTTTTGCCCTAGTTTTCCCTTTCCTAATTATGTTTGGCTGCAAGGCACACACATTTGTGTCTTATTATGTTGTGCGGTGAGCAGAAAAGACACATGCCTCATCTAAGATGCTGCACCTGGAGCAGCTTGAGGCATTTTGCGATACTGCAGATTTCCCTAGCACCCTAGACGGACTAAACTGGCAATTCCCAAGATGGCAAATTGGGTTTTCTAATTTTCTATGACGATAGATGCTTAATTGTCGCTTATTCTCTTGGAGCAGCACATGTCTGGCATAATTTCGAAAATGCATGAACTAGACAGTACGTTGTACTTTGCCATTAGCCTCAAGGTTCAGTATTTCTATTGCAAATACAGGTCAGACATTACTACTATCGTCTTGTTAGACGCTTGAAGAAGCTTCTGGGTCCTGACTTCTCACTTGATGCACGTAACTCCAAGGACACGATCGCTGCTATGCTCCGCTGGTAATTGAACGAGCCTTGATGATGTACAGTTAATGTGATGAGATGTAGTACTATTTTTTATTTAAGTAGCATAATAAAAAATAGTAATAGTTGATCTCACAATGGTTTTGTGCTATATCTTTCCGCCATAATAGTTTTCCTGGAGGCTTGGACTTTGGATAATCTTCTTAACTTAATTTATGTGGTATATGTTACCTCAATACAGATTACATCTCTGGCTACAGTGTTTATAGCTAGAACTAGGCCTTTAAAGAGCAATTGTGTAAACACCTTGTCACATTTACTGTTTTCTTGTTCTCTATTCCATTGTACTCCCTCCGTACGGAAAAGGATGTCACCAAAATTGATGTATCTAGACATATTTTAGTGCTAGTTACATCCATTTTCATGACATCTTTTTCCGAACGGAGGGAGTATGTCTTTCTGTTCTGACTAATCAATCGAAATGAATTTATGACTGTTTTAGAAGTTTCTCTTATTACTGCATTACATAATAAAAATGCTAGAACAAAGGAAAACCTCTTTGTCTGGGACTAGAAGGTGGGGGCTGGATATTTGTACATTGACACACAAAATGCTCGTTTTTTCTATGTGTAAGAGGGAGAGGACATTGTATGTTGCTAATAAACGTTGCCTTTTTATTTGATCCGGTGTCCATTTTTTTTAATTGCATGGAGTGCTTCGAAGCTACTTGACAAATTTAACCGAGTTTTATGCAGGTGGTCTCTACTTGACAAATTTAGCTGCAGTGCTTCGAAGCTACATCTGAAGCCTCGAAGATTCAAAACATTTGTAGATGCATTGGTCCGTTAGACCTCTTTTTGCTTGTTCTCTTAAAAAAATGCCCCAGTATAAAGGTCATTTATTTTGACTGGTTCTGTTTCTCATGCAACATATCATATTTATAGGGAAATCAGCTGCTAAAGGACAGAAAGAGAATCAGAAGAAAGTTTCCACAAGCGGAGGCGTACCTAGCTTCATCTCCAACTATCAAGACTCCGGGAAATCAATCTTTCATAGTAGAACCCTTGCTCATGGATGTTCAAAACGGTAGCAAAGTAGCCTCATCTAAAGGAGCGGTTTTCAAACGAGTTGCAGAGCCAAATTCTAACAAGTCCGGAGTAATCAAAGGAGACCTCTCTGCCACAAGAACTGTGAGACAAAAAAGAAGAGCAGGTGATCAGTTATTTTCATCTGTTTTGATATGGTGTAGCCTTTCTCATCTTTGGTTATATGAAATTTGCATGTTTTGCATCTTCTGGAAAATCTGCATGTCTTGACAAGTCGTGTTTCTGTAGTGTTGAACATCTTACATTAGTGCTGATAGCAGATGACTTGTGTTGTAGGTGGTGTCGGTGCATCTGCTGCATATAAAAAATGGGAGAGAGCTGCCATCGCTGGTGTTTCTTTAGTTGCTGATGCAGCCGAGGAGCTTGAACGCAAATTGAGGACCCAGAACTTGTCTAATGTTGATGCAACAATGCGAGCTTCATCACCAAACAACTTATCTACTGTTGATGGTATTGTTTCTAGTGCTCGTGTTGTAGTTCATTTGTTGACTGGACTATTGTTTCTAGTGTTTGTTTTGTAGTTCATGTAATTACTGGGCCTAGATTAACTCATGCGAACTACTGATATTATCCTACATTGGCAGATGTGGGCACAAATCATATGAAAGAAGCAGATCCGCAAGCACCTTCAAAGCTGAAGCTGCAATTATTTCCAATAAATGAAGCTACACGGAAGGCATTGGAGAAGGTAATGTCTCCTTTTGCTAGCAAACTAATAAATCATCCACATATCTCCAGCTATAGCTGCACTTGATACAGCATTTGTTACTGGTTATTTGGCTAACTCTCATCCGGAACTCGTAGATCCCTGTAGTCGATAAAATGTTCATGATATATGAAGCATGAAGCATAATAACTTTATTTGCATTATTTACATTGTGAATAAGCTATTTTCTGCAGTGCGTGTCAATCTAAGCGTTACCTAATTCTATAGCTGTGCACACACTGAGATATGCGGTTCTTTTCTGAAATTTTCAAACAGCTGAGCATGGTATGACATCTCTATCTGCTCTTTTAACAGGATGATCATAATCCACATCTGGAGCTCACATTAAGTGCTAGGAAAAAAATGTCTTCTGTTTTAGAACATATGAATCGCAAGTGGGGCAACTCAAATATTGGATGTGGAGAGCTTGTTCTTTTCCCATATTGTGCTCATCAAGAGGATTTAGCTACATATCAGAGGTGGACAATTCGAGATACTGTTGCAGTCGCTGACGTTTTTCGTTCAGTGAATAGCCCCTCTGTTTTCCGATTAAGGTATGGAGTTTCTGGTGTTATATAAAATGGTAATCCTATAGGCCATTAGTGGCCAGCCGTATGATTGCTGACTGCTGTATATATTTTTCGGCGATTAGGTATGGCTGGTGTTCCCTTCCTGAGCTTGAAGCAGGAGTAAGTCAAATATCATTGACCCACTTTGAGAATTGTATGATACCAGAAGACATCCAGGTCAAATCTTCTTCAGAGGCTTGTGTGCAAAAGGATGGCACGTTGCTCAGTAACTTCGCTTCTGAGCAAGCATCTTGTAACCCAAAAGATCAGTCAGCATTATTGCTTGGTACACCATCTATCACAGGCAAGAATGCTGGGGAAGAGCAGTGCATTAATGCCTCCCCCTCACACTCTGGCAGTCAGCATCAAGAACAAGTTCCTGCAAACCAAGCTTTTGAGGTCCTAGTCCTGTTTCGCGCATACTTTTTTAAGTCTATTCTATGGTTGATCTTTTATCTCTAATCTGTTATATTGTACTTTAGGTTGATCCGCAAGTGGATTGTGTTGCATTACGGGAAGTAGGCTGGGCAGCTACCCTTTCTGATATAAGTGTTGGATACTTGCTGACAGAAGCATCCAAGGCTGCTAATTTGGATTGTGAAGCGACCTCTGTTGTCAAAAATGCTTTTTTCCACGAGAATCCTTGCAGCTATGACTCTTTTGATGCTGCTGTTGCCCTTCATTCTTCTCGCTATCAAGCCGCAGAGCAGCCAGCTCATGCATCTCACTCCACCATCTGGGGTGCAGAAGAAACGTGTGATCAGTTCAGTTTTAAGTTGGCCACAGCTAGGAAGCAAGAAGGTTCAAACACTTCAGCTAACAGCCCTCCTGATAGCGAGAATGAAGTTCGCTCTTCAAATTCAGAAGGGTTTCAAAGTTTCCTTCAGGTTGGTTGCCATTTTGGGGGGTCTGAGCAAGTTTTTACCTGTTTGACATTGTTGATTTACAATTTATTTCATGCTTTAGGACTTGGCTGGAGAAGAGACTCCTGGTAATCCCTGTGCTGATGATATCAGAGATATAGATGAACTTGGTGCCAAATCTCCACCTCAAAATGACAATGATTGTGGATTGAAGGATCAGTCTCTAGCTGACATATTCTGGGTACTGTACAAATGTCCTAGCAGTACCTTTTCTCTTTTCTGCAAGCTAACTGAATTAGCAAATACCAAAACTCATATTTTTTTTCAATCATGTTTTTTTACAGCCTGATTCACTCGAGCCATTGGAGTTTGATACACCACCAGTGAGATACCAAGCTGATGACTTCATCTTAGGAGACTCTGAGAATAGTTGAGTCGGATGATGGAAAATAGCATGGATGCATTTCGAAACTTGTCGTTCTTTGCGTTAGATAACAATGACTCAGTTCTACCCATCATGTAGTTGTGGATGCTGGGTGTTATCTTGCTACGTTGGCTAGGAAGGATACTGCCAATGACGCACCATCCCACCTAGGAGAGGCTTTATATTCTCTAAGCGAGCTGCTTGTTGCCAATCCAACATATGCGGACTCGCTGTGCCTTTGCAGTCAGGAGGGACGCATGTTGTTGTAAGGTTATGACATAAAATCGTGTACTGTGTAAATCGTCATGTTGTTCATGTACAAAAGGCATATACAAGCGCTTGGTTACAATAAAGCTTCTTCTTCCGTGTACAAGTTATCAGATCAATTTACCGGTTAATGAGATCGATGTTTGGTTATATGCTTAGGTTCCCCGTCTCGACCTCGTTTTTTTCTAGGACACCCTGTCGTGGCATGGGTATAGTCCATCTGGAAAAGTACCGTTGCAGATGAAAATAGCGGTCTCCTATTCAGAAAACAAATTGCCTGGGAAACTATTGCTGCTTCCCAAGTTATAGAATACCTCGTTTCTGTGAGGCCGGGGCACCGGCAGGACAAAAGTGTTAAGCTTACGGCTATTGATGCGCATATGATTCGTTGTCACGCTGCTGAAAAACTCGAAATTGCGATGTTTCCAGCATACCTCCTTGATCCTGCTCTGTTGCTTTCCTCCGCGGAGGCAACAACAACTGGATTTCAGCAATATATACGGTCAAGAGTAGCCAAAAAAGGTTCACCAACTGGATTTCAGCAATTTATACGATCAATGTCACAGAGTAGCCAAATAGGTCACCGATGTCCGGAGGCATCAGTCCGGTGATGTCCCTGCTATTGTGGGAGGTGGTGGAGGGCAACACCATTATGTTAGACAACGACAAAGAAGGAAACACCCTCTAGTAGTTGTGTTAAGGATTTGGTAGCCGTAGCGACCGAAGGTTGATGAGGACCTGAGGATCATATGTGTTATGATGGTACGATAAATTTGATGCGCCTGAGGAAGATAGAGGAGATATGATTGAAATGGGCGACAATAGAGGATATAGGGATTTAGTAAGAGGAAAAGGTTGACTTATCTACAGAAATGATGAAGAGTTCTGCCAGTCTCACTCACTTACTCTCCCTAACCTCCTAGGAGCTTTGTAAACCGAGCACTCTCCTTTTCAATGAAAGAAATGCAAAGGCTTTTTGCGTTTTCTCAACAAAAAAAAAAATCTTGGTGCAATACTTTGAACTCACATTGCTAATCCTCATGAAGTGCAATTGAAAATATAGGAGGTAAAGGTGGAAATGACGATGCCGGAGGACAAAGATTTAGTGGCATACTGTCTTATAAAATTAAAATATTGACGATCTTCCGTTCTAGATAGGGTAAAAAATCTTGCAGGAGAAGATACTTCTCAAGCGATTCCCATTGTTCTCAATTCAAGTAACGCTACTTTATCGGATATAGCTAAATTAGTAGGAGTAGACTTGGGTACCTCTCTAGACATGATTGAATCTAATTAGATCCGATTAGAACCCAAGAACAAGCCAGAGTAATTAAATATCTTTCTGGAAAGTAGAAAACGAAACAAAATTTGTTTCTAAGCAAACTAAATAAAACCATATAGATTCTATTCTTCGGGACATGCTTTCTTAACATAGAGAAGAACCTGAAGATGTTGAGGCAACCATTGAACCAGTTCAATTGTTGGTCCAGAAGGAATCACTCGAGAAAAGTATGTAAGGAATATTCTCCCAGTTAAATGAACTATGTTTACTATGAGGAAAAGTAAAAGAAGAATTAATGACTAATATTATGTTAAATGAGATTTTTTGAATAGTAGGAGCCTTGGATAATTGGAAAAGGGAAGATTTATTAGAGACTGTATAAATCATAAGCATCTTGACTTCATAGGGATCCAGGAAACAATTAAACATCCATCTCTCCAAATATTTAATTAGAATGCTGGTCTAAATTGGACTTGAAATCATTCTAGAGGCATATCAAGAGGGATTCTTGCATGGATAAATCAAAACACCTTTCATGTTTTAGAAAAAGAGGAGACAAAATCTTTTATTACATGTCGCCTTAGTAAATTTGGCACTTGTTTACGGTGTTGCCCAACCCATTCGAAAACCAAAAATTCTTGTGAGTTGATGCACATCATCGATCAATAAGTCACAGTTACCACGTATGATGGCTGGATTTCAATTTACTTAGAGAGTCAGTGATAAAAACAGACACGTGGTTTTCACAAGTGGAGCACTTTATTTGATTCTATAACTGCACAAAGAGTATTAATGGAACTTCTTCTGAATGGAAATACACCTAGTCCAGTAATTCTGAGGATCCTAGTAATGAATTATTGGACATGTTCTTCACTTCAGTTTCTCTTAAAGATAAGTATCCAATGATAAGTGTTAATGCTCTTAATAGAGATCTATATGACCATACCCCACTTATACTTTCATTTGAAAAATTCCTCACAAGCCTACAATGTGCATGTACGAAAACTGTCGGTGACCTAAATCGTCACACTGTAAAGGGGTGTCCAGATTGGGTTGTGACGCTCTCCAGGTGACATCTTGGATACATGTGAGGATTTGTCGGGGGGCTACCCCTGGGTAGGGTCATGGTGTGGTAAAAGCTATGCTCAGGTGTGGGCCAAGTTACAGTAAAACCGGCATACCTGGGCTTCAGAGTGTGGTGCAGGTGCAAACCGACATAGGCATACCGAGATAACCCGGGCCTGAAGGGACCGAGGTACCATGCTGGTGACAACCGGCATATGTCGACCGAGACAAGGGATCCGAGATAATGCTCCGAGACAGCATAACCGACATATGTATGTCGGTAACTTGTATATTTTCTTATGTGCAGGGAAGGTTATTTGAGGAATAAGAATCCGGCATATCCATGCCGGGTTATCCTTATGTCGGACGGAAGTCAATGCTCCTGTCCCATCCCGTCTGGCACGGGAGCGCAGCATGCGGTACGGCACACGTCTGAGGTGACTGGGCTTACTCTGCTGACCAAGGAGCAGGGGAAGTACACGCTGACCTCGGGCGTACTTTGGAGCAGAGACATGGGACAGGACATGGGCAAGCCACGTCCTGTCCACTGTGCAGAGACAATCATGACGTGCAGGCGTGCGCGTCTGCAGTGCCGGTACGGAGAAGTGACCGTTGCAAGTGGAGGGGTATGCCGGTAACTCGGTTTAGCCTATATATATGTCCTCACCCCCTCCTGCGTGAGGGACGATGCCCTGAGACAACTTTCCACCCGTAGCTTCATCTTCTTCCTTGTGTTTATCCCCATTGCTGGGATCATACAGCTCGAGGAGCAGCTCTGTACGTGTGAGACCGAGATATTCAGAGAGAGATAGGCAGGAGTAGGGGTGTTACCTCCTCACGAGGGCCCCGAACCTGGGTAGATCCTGTGTGTGCTTGTGCTTGTGTGTTCTTCGTGTGTGCTTCTTAGCGCGCTAGCCCTCTCCTGGATTCCACCAGCGTCCATCGGCCCCATTCTTTAGCCATCCTATGGCATCTGCCGTGATGCCACCACGACAGGATTCCTTTACTTCTTCTTTTCTTGATCGTCCAAGAATCTCGACTCTTGTAGGTGACGGAATCCGCTAGAGGGGATGGCGTAGGAAGCGGCGTGCGTCGTAGGGAAAAGTGGGCGCAAACCATGGTGGAGCAACGACATAGAAGCCTAGATGACGACTGTTGACCCCAGCGCAAAGCGTGCCGTGGCTGTCTGGTGCCCCTAGGCCTAGGAGAGTCCAACGAGGCTCCAGTCGAACATTGGTGGTCCGGTGAGCCTTCGGCGGCTTGGTAGGTCTCCGGCGAGCTCCGAACGGTGCTCCGAAGAGGTTCCGGGCGAGCGAGTGAGGGTCCGACAATGGTCTGACTAGTCTTCGGCAAGGTTCCGACGAAAATCCGGTGATGCTTACGCGGAACTACGGCGAGGTGATCGAAACTAGTGTGACAACAAATCGGAAAGTGGAGGTGGCGTGACCGTCCACTCTCTCCTCTACTCTCTTTTCACTCAAAGAAGGGAAATAGGAGTGGGTGTGTGTGGGATGAAGCCACCTCTTTCCTCCTTATGAGGGGTGGTACTCTATTTATAGTTGGCGGGGGTGAGACACGCGTTATTAGGGGAGTTCTCTTCTCCATATGAGGTGGACTGAAAATATCTAATGGATTCTTCTAGTTAGCCTCTTATGGTTATGGGGCTGTCTATTCCCACTCCAATAAAACACATATTTACATACCCCTAACATATTGTCTATGTTACTATTTGTACATATTGAAAGTGCATGGTGTCCCCATGTCTATGTTACTCAAACTCTCCTCTTGTGTTCTCCTCCTCACATAATGGACTATGATGTGTATATGCATGATCTTGTAGAGCTTGTGATTATCTTCGAAACAAGCCCAAGATCATAGAAAACAGAGTCCGGATGAAAAACTTGTTGAGTTTTCGTGTTGGAAATATTATCGGTTTATCCTTGAGGAAAGTTTCACACCTTCCCATGGGTGGTGACTTTACTCTCTTGTCGCTATTTTTCCAACAAAATTGGTTTCATCCCATTTGGAGTTTTCTTGCAAAAGTTGAAGGTTAAAGAAGTTCTGTTTCTGGTTGGCCAGCCTAGGTCGGGCCCAAGGTCGGGCCCCTCGGGTGGTCAGCCGGCCTCCAGCCTCTTCAGGCCGGCCAGGTGATACCCAATGATTACCTGCGTGAAAAGTAAATGGGTTAGGTTGAGACTCCAAGTGCAGAGTGTATGTAGTAGTGGAAGACAATTTTCCCCACGAGGGGTGACTCGAGGGTTTAATATCGAACTCTCGGGGAACCAGTATTTCAGGTGTTATCTCCTTATCCTTCTCTTGAGAATTTGCAACAAAATAAATTGTTTTGTGCCCTCAACCTCACCAAGTGGTTGTCAATCACAAGGTGTGAGAATGATAATAAAATAATATGCAATGCAAACAATAAGTAAATATGCAATGATGGTAAAATAAATATGCAAGGATGATGGTAGTAATGATAAATGATATTTTTTAGTTTTTTTATGATGAATGCAAGATGTAAAAGTGTTTTTGTATTTTCGGATTTAATAATGGCAGCAAACAAAAGTGGTGATAAAAGTGTTGGAAAGGTGTTTCTTATGATAAAAAATGGACCGGGGTTCATGGTTTCACAAATGCACTCTCTCTTGATAACGTGGTAGACAATGGAACACTAAAATTAACATGAAAGATGGCAAGACATGGTTTGACAAGTTATTAATAATATGGGCATCACGTCCTAACATAGAGATCTCAAGTATAAGTTGTTCTCTCTCTTATGCTCCACCAAGATGCGAACTAAATCATAACACCTTAATAATTAAGATAAATCAGAGCATAGCAATAAGTTCAATGACATGAAGTTAAAATAAGAACATGCTAGATCTAGTCATGGAGATAGTGGCCAAGGTCACATCCACTCTCCGGTAGCATGGTATTTTTGTTTATCCCTAGTGAGGCAACAAAGTAAGGTAGAAAACCCAAGTGGATCGCAGAACTTTCTCTCACGTTCACTGCACTAGCCACCCCCCGTTACTCCAACTAATGCACACGTTCCCCCTCACATGCTCTCATAAACATGCTTGATCATGACAAGTAAATAAGAACGGGGTACATAATATGCATCTACTTTCATAACTAAAACAAAACCATTGCAATCTCAAAACATGTATTAACTCATAATAAAGATCCACCACAAAGGAATTACATAGATGACCGTAATCATGTTCAGCAGCTCATACGGTACTAATTAGTGAAGCTCATAGAGAGGAGAGATACATAAGTTACTTCCACAAACCCATAGTCCAGGGGTGTACTACTCCCTCTTCGTCATGGTGTCGGTGGAGATGTTGTTGGAGGGGAAGGAGACCACGCCGGCAGCACCCCGCCGGAGTTTTTCCCCTCCAATCTTCAGCTCCAGGTCTCTGTTTCGTGGTTTCAGTCTTTCGGCGGCGCTCTCTTTCGCGAAAGCCCTGGGGGGTCTATATATAGTCGTTTTTAGTCAAGACGAAGCTTCGGGAAGAAAGATCGACGGCAGCGGAGGCCCGAGGGCCAGGATGGGGGACCCCACGCGGTCAGGGAATCTGGCCGCGTGGGCCCACCCCTTTTGGCCTTCTGGTCTCCGTTTCTTCGATTCCTTTGCGCCTACGTTTCGTTCCTTCCAAAAAAAATGATCCCCGTAAAGTTTCAGGTAATTTGGACGTCGTTTGGGTCCCTGAAACATCAAAATATAGAAAAAAGGGTTTTCTGACAGCGCAGGGTTAATTCCAGAAAAATGGGGAAGTTGTTAATTATCCCCAAAACTCAATATAAATCATGAATATGACCCTTATATGATGCAAATAACATGGAATAACATGTAATAAAATGTAAAGTTCATGTATGCATTTTACATGCATCACCAGGCCGGCTCCGAGGCCGGGCCCCTCGGGTGGTCAGCCGGCCTCCAGCCTCTTCAGGCCGGCCAGGCCGGCTCCGAGGCCGGGCCCAAGGTTGGCCTCCTGGCTATTTAGGCCGGCCTCGCGAAAACTGCCTAACGGGCAGATTTTTAAGGGGACCTATTTAAGGGGCTTTCTTCCCCCAATGGTTCCCTAACTTCTTGAGCTTGTTTTTCCCCTCTCTCTCCTCCATTGTTGACCTTTGGAAAAGCTTGCCTACCTCTCAATCTCTCCCATGATTCTTGCATATCTTTGAGGGAAAGTGAGAGGAGATCTAGATCTACAATCCAACCAATCAATCTCTCCTCTAAGTGAGGGGAACCTAGTAGATCTTGATCTTGGAGTTCTTGTGTGGTTCTCTTTTTTGTTCTTCCTCACTTCTCCCCCATAAGCATTAGTTGCGTTTGGTGGGATTTGAGAGTGAAGGATTTGAGCACTTGTACTCTTGCCATTGCTTTGTGCATCGGTTTGTGCTCTCCACGAGGATTCGTGGAAGTTGAAAGTTTGTGAGCTTGTTACTCTTGGGTCTTTGGACCCTAGACGCCATTGTGGTGGTTGAGACCTTTTGTGGTCACTTGTAGCCACCCGGAGGCCCCCAATCCAGTTGTGGGTTGTGCCCTGGGTTGTTGTAAAGGCTCCGGATTCCGCCTCGAAGGATTCTGATAGTGGAAGGTGAACCAAACCTTTTGTGGTGCGGTTCATCGGAGAAGAAGGTGAAGCCTTTGTGGCATTGAGACCAACCTGTTGTGGTGACTCACACCTCTACAACAAGACGCACTCCCCTAAAAAGGAGGAACTCGGGAATACATCCTCGTCTCCGCGTGCCTCGGTTATTTCTATACCCGAGCTTTTTACTTATGCACTGTACATTGTGATAGCCTTCGTGCTTGAAGTATTCTATATTATCACTTTGTTACTTGCCTTGCTTAGCATAAGTTGTTGGTGCACATAGATGAACCTAGTATATTTAGGTTGTTGACTTGTTAATTTAAACACCTAGTTTTATTCCGCAATTATCAAGCCTAAACCGGAAAAAGTTTTAAATCGCCTATTCACCCCCCCCCCTCTAGGCGACATCCTTGTCCTTTCACATATTACATTGATGCTCCTAGGATATGTCTTTCATGCTTTTGGGCTTCTCTCTCCTTCTCCATATTCCAGATTGAGATGTCTTGTCTTCTCCAGTGGGTTAGGGGCACCGTGTATCCTCGTGGGATAGCCTTGCAGCGGGTACATGATGATGCCATTATACCCTTGACCTTGTAAGGGGTCCTCATACATGTGGGTCAATTAGGAGCCTCATGTTTGATTGGTAGTGGGGAAGTGCACTAGATTGTTGTAGTTGTTTTCAGGATAATAGTATCGAACCACGAGTATTTGAGGAATGATCTTTACTTTGTGTTTAATTGTTTATCAAGATGTACCTGCAAGTTATATAAATACCAAGAAAGTAAGAGTATGTTAAAAATATTTATGGGTGTTTGTTTTTTAGAGCAAAAAAATATTAAAAAGATACTAATTACAATAGAGCATAGGGTAAACGATGATGGTGATTGGAAGCTGGACTAGGGCTAAACACGTTTGCATAGATTGGATTCACCACTAGAATATGGTAGAATTGTACAACTATGTATTGTTTCATTCTCGAAGGAATCGAGGCTGGTGCCGTTCTCCTTGACTACGACTGGGTCAGTGGCGGAGCTGGCATACAAGATGGGTGCACATGAACCCAATGCATTTTGCCAAATTTTTCATTAAATTGTTCTTGCTTTTGATTTTATTGGAAAACTATACGACGAATGAGATGAACCCAATAATATGTTGTTGTAGCTTCGCGACTGGGTGATGACGGCTTGGTCAACTGATTCGCCCGCGAGTTGTCTCTTCATCGCAATGTGCTCCGCCTCCGCGGGTGAGTCTGCTTGTATTATGTGACTTTACGACAAGACATGGTGGCGGAGTGGACGGGGAGCGGAGGTGAGGAAGTGGGGGCTAGGGTTTGGACCACCATATTTAATAGCCAGAGAGGTGCTCCTCCGACGGAGCGCCAGGTCGATCCGCCATGAATGTGGGAAGCCGAACACCGACGCCGCTTGATTTCTGTGTGAGTTCCCCCTATCAGTCCGACGTGGTGGACGCGTCGGGACGACACCAAATCCGTCCCGCATATGGGCTGGATATGTGAGCTGCTGGACAATCCGCACATCTAGGTTAGGTATGGGCGGCTGATTGTTTGGCACTTTGCTGCCCGAAATATGTCGAGACTATCCGTGTGGACGTATAAGGAAAAAATAAGGTCCAAAGTTGGAAATTTTGTTCCAACTTTGTAAGTCCACACGTACCCAGAAAAAAATCAAACGAAATATCAGCCAGGATGGTAGCGCCACTGGCGGATCCACTTGGTGCTAGGGGGATGCACAGGACACCGGTTAAAAAGTAATTTCTTGGTAAAATAGCAATTTTTCACCATAGATGCACCCCTAAAAGATGAAATTTCTCTCTTGGTGCACCGGTAGGCACCCTGGTGCCATATGCTCTAGCTCCGCCACTGGGTAGCGCGACAAAAGGGATCCACGCAGACACGCACGGTCGTTGCCCACTTTGACGGCCCTTGGGAGCCAAGGAAAAAGAGAGGGACAAAAATACACGAAAGGGGAAAGGAAGAATCACGAAGACAATCCCAGCCGTCGAACCCACCACCCAACGGGCTATATGAGGAGCACCACAGGCCCGCGATAAACCCTAGCTCCATTCACCCGCCCCCCGAAAACCCTAGCGCCAAGCCTCCCTGCCGCGGCGGCCGCCTCCTCCTCGCCTCCGTCCTTACACACCGAGAGAAAATGGTATCGATCCCCCTCCTCCTTCCCTCGATTCCCTCATCTTCTCCGGTCGGTCCGCCGCTGCGGATCGATTCAAGCCCCCTCGCGGGCGAGCTAACCGCCGGTTGCTTACTCTGTTTTCATTGGTTGGTTTGCAGAGTCAGGAGGCGGTTAACCCCAAGGCTTACCCGCTGGCGGACTCGCAGCTGTCGATGTCGATCCTCGACATCGTCCAGCAAGCTGCCAACTACAAGCAGCTGAAGAAGGGAGCCAACGAAGGTAACCAATCCCTAACAGGGCACCACTTCTTTGATTATTTCTTTTGATTTTGCCTATTCTGATTAGAATTCGCTTGTTTCTGTGTGTGCTCAGCAACCAAGACCCTCAACAGGGGAATTTCGGAGTTCGTGGTGATGGCAGCTGACACGGAGCCGCTCGAGATCCTCCTCCACCTCCCGTTGCTCGCCGAGGACAAGGTATGAATCTGCCCATGTATGCTTTCATCTTACTAGTAGAAATTTGTACGGTGTAGTTTGCGTGATATAAGCACCGTATTTCTGTAAATTTGTACGCTGTAGCTTGCGTTACATGGTTATAGTGAGGATGATAAATTTTAATTATAATCAAAGGGTCTTACTACTAAAAAAACCTTTGAACACGTAATACTGTATGGTATGTTAAAAAACTAACAGAATTTGAGATAGGTCATGTGGGATGACCACAGTTCGGCAAGTATTGGAAGTAGGAGTTTGCTAACTCTGGCAGTAGTTGGGAACGCTTAGAGATGTTTTTTTTTAAGCGAGTACGCAATTGCGTACCATAGATTTATAGGGGAAAAGAGTTTGTGTTACAAGAGATTGACAGTGCGGTACAACCACCCACTGTCAAAACACCACACCACCCACACACCTAAGCTTAATTGACTACTCTCGCAAAGTCGCTGCTCCCTCCTAGCTGTGCAAGCTTCCACTGTTTCCAGTCCTCTACAATCTGCAAGCTCAATCCCTCCACGTTGAATTGTCCGTTAGGGTTATTGAAAGCTCTTGCATTCCTTTGTTTCCACAGCCTCCAACTCACCAGAATCACCAAAGTGTCAAAAGCTCTTTTCTCCTTTTTCTTGAATTTTCTTCTCTCCCTGTTCCACCAATCTTGCCAAGCGTCAGTTTGCTGCGGTGTGTTCGCCATCATTCCTAGCCTTTGGAAAGAACTCAACCAAACTTGCCTCGCAAACACACACTCAGCCAGGATGTGTCTCACTGAATCAGTTTCTTGCAAGCAGGTGTAACACGCCGATTCCTCATCTTGCAGCCCATGCCTCAATCTTCTGTCAGAAGTCCATAGCCTGTGCTGAATAGCTAACCATGCAATTTTTTTGCATTTTAGTGGTGCCCAGCTACGCCATATGTTGCCTGCTCCTTCCATTCTGGGTGTCTCCTGACATAGAGCTTGGTAAGTTGATTTGGCAGTGTACTGACCTGTGGCTGAGCAAGTCCACCTGAAGCTATCTTGCCTTGTTGCGTCCATGTTCATGCTGCATATCGCCGCCAGAAGGATACAGCATTGCAAAGCTCCCTCAACTGAGAGCTCTCCTCGTATGTCCTTGACCCAGCTATGGTCAAGCAACGCTTGTTGCACTGTGCGTTTGTTTGCACACGTCTCACTGACAGTTTAGAGATGTTTTGAGTGTGGATGAATATGTGGTGCTCTGTTCTTAAGCTGCTGGCAAGAACTTTTACTAATGATGGTTTTTATTTTAAAAGGTTGCGTCTTCACATGTAAATCCCTGCAATTTTGTTTCTTCAGGGGTTGATTGCGTCCTGTTCTGTTGGTAGTTTAATCATTGTTCGTTGTTCAGTGTGCCTGTTGGCAGTTGAATACTCAGCCTTGCAATCACACACTAGCGGTGGGTCTAGTAAGCTCTTGTGAGGAATTGAGTTGGCATTTATCAGTTGTACTTGTTTTGTTCTGCTCCAGCAGCTTCCACTCAAGCTCTGGCATCTTTCTTAGTTGTTGCTCATGCATCAGTACATTTGCTCATGCTCTTGTGAGGAATTGAGTTGGCATTTATCAGTTGTACTTGTTTTGTTTTGCTACAGCAACTTCCACTCAAGCTCCCTTCATTAAATCGGCATCTTTCTTAGTTCTTGCTCATGCATCAGTACATTTGTATTTGCTTTCATTACATGGACAGAAGGTAACTTACTGAGCTCAATTTTTGTATGATGCAGAACGTCCCATATGTCTTCGTCCCTTCAAAGCAGGCCCTTGGGCGTGCTTGTGGTGTGACTAGGCCTGTCATTGCTTGCTCAGTGACTAGCAATGAGGGTAGCCAGCTGAAGGTGTCGATTCAGAATCTCAAGGTAGTCCCTAATTGCCACATTTTGTGATATCTACTGAACTGCAATGTACCTGTTTGTTACTTGATGTTTACATGTCTAGTTAAACTAACCCGTTTACAATTTAACGAATTGCAGGATGCCATCGAGAAGCTTCTCATATGATTTATCAAGACCTTTCAGTGTGATGGGCCTCAGTGCGACACAGTTTTCAGAGGCCTGGACTGGTGATGGTGTCTTGTCTACTACTCCCTCCGTGTCAAAATATAAGTCACACTAGTCACTTACCACACACATGTATGTAGACATATTTTAGTGCAAGATTCATTAGTCACTTACATGAATCTTACATTAAAACATGTCTACATACATATGTGTGATAAGTGACTTGTGCGACTTATATTTTGATACGGAGGGAGTAGGTCTTTGTGCTTTTTCAGTTATGTTTTACAAGACTCTTTACTGCCATTGTGTCGGCAGCCTATATTGGTGACTTGTGTAATTCATAAGACACGTGTCATGGCAGTTAAATGTTCTCCCTAGACTCAACAGATGTTGTAATGGCTGATTATTTATGGTTTGAGAATTGGGAGCTATCTCTGATTTCATGCCTTGGATTATCTTTTCGTTTGTTCTTTCAGTCTATTTCCTATCTCACGTATTCAACATCTCTACTGTAATCCTTGGTCAAATTCGACTACAGTTTGGATAGTGGCATTTGGTAGTAAGCTAATTGGCTGCCCTTGAATTTTTATTAGCTTTCATTTTTCTCTAAAAGACTATCAAAGGCTTTAGTCAGTGAAATTATTTCGGCTTAATCTTTGCAATGTCTATAATCCATTCTAGTGGTGTGTGTTTGGTTTACCTACATGGATTTTGGCCTAGTCGCATTTGTGTTAGTATAATTCTGTTAGTGCATGCGTGGAGTAGTTAGTTAGCTATGTACTCCCTCCGTTCCAATTTAATTGACTTCTTATCCATCAAATGTGGATGTATATAGACATGTTACATGTATAGATACATCCACATGTGGTGAATATGAAGTCAATTAAAATAGAACGGAAGGAGTACGTGCGCATGCGTTTGGCCTAGTCAACAGTTAGTGGCCGGTGTGGTGTGTGCGTTAGTGCATGGTGGAGTTAGTGGGTGAGTGTGGCTCACGGCTGTGCGTGTGTGAGCCTATATAAGGCGTAATCACTATGTTTAGTTGAGCCAAGTGAATACAGAGAGAGGAAAAGGCCCCGACGTTCGTCGCCGGGGCGGGCAGCTGTCGCCGCGGGTGTTTGTCGCCCAGCAAAATTTGTCTCCTCGTGTTCTTGTGATTGTTCGTCGATCCTTGGTTCCAACAATTTGTTGCTCACCAGAGTAAGGATTGACAAAACGAAAACGGGATTTTGGCCTAGTCGCATTTGTTGCTCACCAGAGTATGGATTAACTAAACGCCTGAGCCATGTTTTGCACTATGTTTAGTCTAGAATTTGTGTCGGTAAAAAGCACGCGTTGGTGACGACTAGGATGGTGGTGGCGCGGCCGTGGAGGTTAAGAACATATCTACACAATGAACAGACTAATAGCTAATGCAATGACGGTGTACACGAACACCAAGCTATACAAACGTATATGACTGAAAAGCAAAACTTACAACACAAAAAGTTGTGTGAAAGGGTGAGACAAATCTACCCATAGTTGTATGAAAGGGTGAGACAAATCTACCTGTTAAATGGATTTCAAAGGGTGACCGCGTGCGACGATTTTGACAAATTTGACAAAAAAAAAGGATGAAACACATAATCGAAGGGAGTTACTGTACAAGAAACGTCGGCGTGCATTTTTCTGTGTACAAATTATCTTGAATCAAATATGGTTATATTGATTAGAGAGGATTAAATGCAACTGTTTAATGAAGACTAGCGGGACCACAAAGTTACATACCTATCACCTATGACACAACACACCTTCTTACTCGCGTCACAGGAGTGGCTTTGCCCCCCCCCTCTCTCATTCCTCCTCTCGCTCCTGGTTGCCTCGACTCCTCTCCTTCCTCCCCCCAGTGGCTCCGCCCGCCGGTGGGATGGGGAGGGGAAGTCGGCCCTCTGTAGATATGTTTAGGGCTAAGTCTAGGTTTCGATTTTGGTCCTATATGGCGTTTGGAGCAGGTTGCTTGATCCGTCCGGCGGATCTAGCGCTCCCTGGTTCAGGTGTTCTTCGTTGCCTGACCTTGATGGCGGGAGTCGTGGCAAGTAGGGGAGCAAGTACCAAGCATCTGCGAAAATAAAAGCCAAATCCTTGAGCTCTTCCGTCTCGATGCTTTCACGCAGTGTTAGGCGGTGGTTGCTAGATGTCTTCGATCTGCTTCCGGGAAGGAAGGACGCCGGGAGTTGCTCCAGCGCGAGCTCTTTTCATCAGCGCGCCAGCTCCAGGATAGATTCCTCGGCACTCTCCTCACTCTCTCGGTTGGCCGCAGTGGCAAGGGAGAGGAGAGCATGATGGCCGATGTTGGAGGGTGGGAGGGATGGCGTTGGTGTGGGTCCTACATGTTCTTAGGCGATCTCCAATGACTGCTCTTCCTCGCAGTTGCTACTCATGGCCAAGCAGGTGGTCGATGTGCTCCACCATTTCCATGGTGTGAGATTCTTCCTCATTTAGTGGAGGATCTACTCCAGCCTCGGTACGACCATGACAGCTCCTTTCTGCTCGAAGTGGTGGCGTCTCGGACGGTGACAAGGCCTATCCTGGAGGCCGGACATTGGCGGCGTTTTGCAAGGACGTGATCCCGTTGCCACGATCTTTTCTAGGGTGCATTTTGTAAAAATCAAGGATCTAATTGTATTTCTACTTTCTGTAAGGATCTTATTGTTATTGTGTGCCATCTGCCTTTTCAGGAGTTCTTCCCGTTAAAAAAAAACCAACATACCTTGCTTTCCTTTATGCATATCAGTCTGGTACTCGAGAAACCGCTGATTCGGCTGTTCGGAGCGGTCAATCTTTATGATGTTTTAGTTTCGTGCGGTGTAAAGATTCAGTGCAACCCACTTAACTAAACACACTAGTTTTGCCTTGAGTGAGTCTCCATGGAGGCTCCCCGACCAACCAAACACGCCCATGATATCCCTGTTTAACCATGACAAATGCCGGTGTGAAGAATACCATCCCTATTGGGGCACTTTGTAATGTCAAAGCATCTTTTTAATATGGAACCTGATGTTTCATCATGCTCGATTCAATGCTGTGAAACCAGTATGTTTGATTTGGTTGCCGCAACATCGAATCGATCTGGTTCAAACAGGTAAAACCCACAATGAAGTAGTAAAGCGTTCTGGTTCAATCCGGTAAACCCATGTTCCGTAAAAAGATAAAGAATCCAATCATGTTGCACAAACAAATCACAGTTTTCTGTGGGCATCCAAAATTTCGAAATTTTCGGGGCAAGATCTACAGGAGCGGAATCCGCGCCGCCGCGCGCTGTGTGGTTTTGGCTAGGCACCGCAGAAGCAAACGCGCCTCGCTTCCCACCATACAGCCTCATGCTGGGCTGGCAGCCATGCCAACTCCACGTCCCATGTGCCGGCGCGGTATTGCCGCCTTCTAGGTCGGTTCCCGGAGACGCGGGCCCCACCGCGAACACGTTTCGTGTACCAGGCGAACACTCCACCCACGTCTCCCCGCCATGTGGGCCACAACCCACCGCAGCCAATCAGAGAGCGCCGCCTGCCGTGCCCAACACTGAACCCGTTCCTCTCACTGACGTCTCTACCCCGGTTACCGGACCCCACCCTGTCAGCGACTCCGCGTAGGATACGAATCGGTAATCGAGGAGGTTCGCCCTAGTTCCCCACACGACTCGGGCTCCTCCTCCTCCGGCTATAAATACCGCCCAACCCCCTGACCCTCGAAGAGGCTACCCTTTCTCTCCTCTCCTCGCGTAGCCAAGTTTGTTTTCCCCACTTTTCCTTCCTCCCGTGAAACCCTAGCCGCCAGCCAGCCACACCCAAATCCAAATCCCGCCGCGCCCAATTCATCCTCTCGCGGCCGGATTTCGATTTCGCCCGCGAATCGAAATTCTCTCTTCGATTCGCGGTCGATTCTCTTCTCGCGGGCCTCGCCGTCCGTCCCTCTCTTGATTCCTTCCTACAGAGAGGGCCATGTCGAGGTGCTTCCCCTACCCGCCGCCGGGCTACGTGCGAAACCCAGCGGCCGTGGCTGTGCAGCCCGTGGTGGAGACGACCGATAAGGTTTGTTGAGCCATCGGATTTACACACGCGCGTGCCGGATCAATTTGTTTCTTGCCTCTTGGTTGGATCCGATCGGATCTTTGGTTGTGCGTGTGTGAATAGGAGGGTGTCGCATGTCCGGGGAAGCTAACATCTCGACGGAAATCGAATCTTGTGGTTGGGTTGCTAGCCCGTGTCGGTTTGATCGGTTGGAAATTTACGCTTACTGAGATTATGAAATTGCGGATCTACGGATTGCTGACATCGGTTGCGAGCTTAAATTGAAATTATTAACAAGAGTGCAATTAAATCGTAAATATGGCTGATTCGCCTTGCAGTATTTTTCAATTGACTCCATTATTTAGATTGATTGATTCAGAATTGCTATTCTGAATTGGTCAATCTAGATTGTTATGTCTTGTTGTTGGTACTACAATGTACAGCAAGTAGCCAGATATGCTGTTAATAAGGTTGTTTGAGCCGCAAGCTAGACCAATTTCAATAGGGAATCTGCTAACTATCTAGTGTGACTTAACTTACAGTTGTATTAGCCGCTTGTTGAGATTCTTGGCGTCATTGTAGTACCAGATTCGCACCTTAAAAAAATTAAAAGTTGTTTTTTGGCCTGAACAAAGTAGCATGCTTGCTATTCTCTTTTCTCTTTGATGATCTTTTACACATTGTACAGTTCTGTTTCATTAGAACCTGTGTAGTGGAAAAGTATTTCTTAGAAATCAAATTGGTTTTCTTGTGTTCTGTCTTCATTTTGCTCATGATCTTACCATTAATTTTTGATATTGCAGTTTGTTCTTGTTATGTCTCATGTTACTTGATTTTACTATTCGTGTCATGATATCCACTTGCCTCCTCTTTGCAGCAACATTGCTTCTTTTCTTTCTATTGGTGTAGTTATTTGCATAAACTTTTTTCTGCCTGTTAATGTCTTGTGTATTGACATCAGCAATTTGTATCTTTATTTGATGTGCCCTTATTCTATGATGTACAAATATGTGGTCATAGCTTTGTACTGACAATGTATAGTGATGGCAACTAACTTTGTAATAAAACATATATATTGAATGATATTGAGGTTGTCTGTGAAAAATTCATGTATGTTAACTGTAAGATGTAGCACTACTGTGCTAATGGATCATTAATGTCTTGTTTGCTTGCGTAAGTTTGAAACTTTATTGCTATATTGCAAAATGCTGCATTCCATTCCCATCGTCTGTTCTAAATCAGAACTGACGATTAATCTGGTGGCTGAAGCTCCAGAAAGAAAGGGAAAAGGCTGAAAGGAAGAAAGAGAAAAGGAATGAGAAGAAAGCACTCCTTCAGAGTGGTGGTGAGGTGTCTAAACATTCAAAACGATCCCATAAGAAGCGAAAGCACGAAGAGGTTAGCATAGCTGGCCAGGATTCCAGGAACGCTTCCAAAGAATCAGTTGAACATTTGGAGAAGAGTGGGCTGTCAGAAGAGCATGGAGCTCCTTGTTTCATTCAGACAGTTCATGGCTCACCGGAAAGCTCTCAGGATAGCAGTAAGAGAAGAAAGGTTGTACTCCCAAGTCCGAGTCAAAATAAGATAGGTGAGGCTCCATTTTTTTTCTTCAATATTTTGTTTTAGCTTACATTTTGTGCAAGATATCTGACCAAGAATGGTTGTATTGCAGGGACCGTCGTTCGTATCAAGATTAAGAGAGATCATGATTCTCCATCAGCCATGTTGGACAGTTCAAGGGTTATTCAGCACCACCTGTCCAGCAAACAGCACCAGGTTCATCCTGATGAGTAAACAGGACACAATGAAGCCTCAGAGGCAAGTTATTGCAAAATCGGCAGCTGCTCTCAAGCAAAGCATGGACATCGATTCTC
This sequence comes from Poa pratensis, assembly GCA_947311845.1. Lineage (NCBI taxonomy): Eukaryota > Viridiplantae > Streptophyta > Magnoliopsida > Poales > Poaceae > Poa > Poa pratensis. Next base: position 22,817,314 of record CAMZMU010000073.1, read on the forward strand.
AGGCGGTGCTAAAACAAAATGATGTACAACAACGTGCAAAGATCTTTCCGAGAGTTGGTCTATCTACAGCACCAAATGCTGTTCAAAAGGTAGAGCCTCCGACCTCTGTAAAGATCATGCAGAAAATGGATCCCCGACATGATGCTTCATCTGCCAAGGTGATGAGAAGTGCTGATCATTTGCCTTTGAAGCTGACTCAACAAGCGGTTCCTCCACCTGCAAAAGTGTCACAGAGAGTTGTTCCTCCACCTGCAAAGTTGTCACAGAGAGTTGATCTTCCTCCTGCCAAGGCGATGCAGAGAGTTGATCCTCTTGTGTCCTCCAAGTTGCTTCAGAGAGATGCCCTCCATCTAGTGTGAAGTTGCTGCAGAAGGAAATTGGCGCTACTGCTCTTCACCAGCCAGACAGGCAGCAGTCTGCTCTGCTGCAAAAATCAACGGTGGCTGTAGAGACCCTGTCATTACGCAGCAGCAGGCAAACTCCTTGCAGAAAGAAGAGCCTTGTTCCTCGGGTCGGAACAGCGAAAAAGCCACAGTGCCAGAGGTGAAACAGTCAAAGTCAGATCGGAAGAAGAGCCGCAAGGATGACAAGAAAGAAAGGAAGTTCGGGGATCTATTTGTTACCTGGAATCCACCTTCGTTTGAGATGGAAGATACCGTGGGTCTTGGTGACCAGGACTGGCTTCTTGGCGGCAGTAGGAAACCTGATGCTGGCATCCGCAGCTGTGCAGCAGGTGATGGTTCATTGCCGGTTCAATCAATGGAGCAGCAGTTCTCATGGCAGCCCAGGGCTATTCATTTGCCTGACCTTAATGTTTACCAGTTGCCATACGTGGTTCCATTCTAGTTGTGTGTAGGGTGACTTGAGTTAGATGAGGAGTAGATGAGATGTTGGGAGAGAGCTGTGTCGGTTTGGGAGATGCTGTTTCCCTGCCGCAGTTTTCCAGCTTTGTTCCAGAGTTTTTATTTTTTTTCAGACGATGAGTCTGGCATGCTCCCTGTGTTGTTAATGTATTTTGCCTGTTTATTCATGATAATGAACTACAGATGACCTGGTTGTATTGTTGTATCGCTTTGCTTGTTCCCTGTTATAATTCTCATGATTCAGATGGTACTTTGTAAATAGTCTGAGAATGTGATTGTGCAGTCAAATCCTTGAACACCGATATATAAAGTCGTGGCCGCGGTACATCATAAGGCAGTCTATTTTACCTGGAGCTTTTGTAATAATATGTCTATGAGCTATTGTATTGAGGAGAAATGGGAAGCTTCACTGTGGTGGAAGCTTCTTGGTGCCGGAATGTGGCACCGGTGTGTTGCTTTGTTTATGTACATGTCATGAGTTTGTATGTAACCAAACAAATGACAACCCAACTCATCCCAAAAAGAAGAAGAAAAAGAGAGAACAAAAGAAATCAATCGAAACTGGAAGATCGGCTGCAGCGTTCTCGCAGATACTCCTCGAGCGGGCTGAGATTACTGTGCTCGGTGCTGGAGATGGACTCGGCGTCCTCCACGTCCAGCAGCGCCAGGCCTAGGTGCGACCTCACGTTCCCCGCCGGGTAGGTCTCGTCGTCCACCACGCAGTCCGGCTCCACGGCCGTCAAGCTCGCCGCCGTGTCCTCCTCCCCTCGTAGTATGCTCAGTATCTGCCACGACAGACAGAAAACGGCACGCGGATGTTAACACTAGGATCGCAGAAACGGCACTGATGAGTTCTTTTCAGAGTCGGTCGATCACGGACCTGCGATATCGGTGGCCTGAGGCGCGCCGATCTCCCGAGGCAGAGCGACGCCGCGAGCGCCATCCGCCTCACCTCCGCCTCGTCGTGCTTCACGTCCAGGCTCGGGTCCAGCAGGTCGGAGATGTCGCCGCCGTTCAGGATCGGGGTCGCCTGTCACGTCAAGGAGACGTCAATTGACTGATGCCAGGAAAAAAACTGGATTGCTGCTGCACAATCTGACCGGTTTCCAAAATTCTCCAATCATCATGAGGTTGGGGAAGGATTGAGAGGGCTTACCCACATGACGAGACTTTCCTGTCCCTTTGGTGAGCCGTCGCCGCCGATGGGCCTCCTGCCGGTGAGGAGCTCGAGGAGCACGACGCCGAACGCGTACACGTCCACCTTGTCCGTCACCTTCCCGTACATGAAGTACTCCGGCGCCAGGTACCTGCGGTGTACGCACAAGCTCAACTCGAAAGACACGGCGGCTGGTAACGATACGGTGAAATTTGAGAGCTTGGCCATGCCGTGCCGTGGCACAAGAACATACCCGAACGTGCCGACGACGTCGCTGTGCGTTAGCGAGGACGGACTGGACGGCGCCCAGATCGCGAGCCCGAAATCGGACAGCTGCCACCATCAAATACAGAGTTCAGAGTTCATACTCCTCAGTACTCTAGATACTACTCCAAACAAAAGAAACAAACTTGCACGAAACAAAATACTTATGCAAATTAAGACGGCGCATCAGGATATGGTAGTATATCTAAATTTAGACGGCAAATTAGAAAACATTTGGTATGCCGTGCCTGAGGCTCCAACTCGTCTGTGAGTAGGATGTTGGAGGACTTGACGTCTCTGTGGATCACCGGCCGCGGGCAGCCGGAGTGGACGTAGCTGAGCGCCTCGGCGACCCCGACCGCCGCCCTGTACCTCTTCTCCCACGGCAGCGTCGGCTTCGACCTTTTCCCTGCCAAATCGAAGAAAACATAAGAGTCAATTCACTCACACGCGCAGATGATCTGCAGAGTGTAGTGATGTAGAAATAAACTATACCGTGCAGGTTGTCATCGAGGCTGCCTCTTGGGAGATATCTGTAGACGGACACCAGGTTGCGGCCTTCGACGCAGACGCCCATGAGCGGGACGATCCTGTCGTGCTGCAGCTTGGTGATGATGTCCACCTCCCGGAGGAAGTCCTTGGACGCCTCCGCCGACGCCTTGCACAGCTTGATCGCCACCTGCTGCCCGCTCGCAGGCTGCCCTGTACACTCTGCTGTGCGCACCCTTCCCCACCAGATTCTCTGCAACAAAGTCCACGGCCGGAGATCATTTTAATTTGATGTTTTCGTCGATCGGCGCGCGTGTGATTCTGAAGATAAGTTTTGTTTATGCATTTACCTGGGGAGAAGTGGTTGGTGGAGTCGTAGAGCTCCTCGTAGCGGAACCACCGGCACCGGGAGGGACGCCGGCGAGCAACCGCTTCAGGTCCGCGGCGAGCCCCTCTCGGCGGCTCGGGGGACGCCGACGGAGAGACCGCCGCGGCAGGCTCATCACCCAGTGCACCACCGACTGCTTGCGCGTCTCCTGGCGCCGGAGCAGCGGCCACCCGAGCCTGTGCTCGACGACGGGCCTTGTCGGCGTCGTCGTAGGACTTGGCCGGCGGCGCGGCGCACTGGCCGCAGCCCAGGGCGTCCAAGTCCATGGACCGTGCGCTCCGGTTCGGGTTCGGGATGATCACCTTGGGCTCCATGCCGACGCTCGGGTGAAGCAGCGTGCGGAGCACCGGCTTCGGCTCTGCTCCTGCAGGACGACCACCGAGCCACCCAACACTTTAATCACTCACCAACCGATGCTAATAGCTGCTCGATTAGGACATGGCTATACTCTACTGACCAAGTGGCGGCTTGGGGGCCTCCCTGACGAAGATGGCCTTGCCGCCCTGGATGGCGACGACGCTGGTCGTCGGCGGGAGCTTCTTGGCGCAGTACTTGGCGAGGCAAGTCGAGCCTCTGTGCGCACGCAGAAAAAGTAAATCGATTATTTTTGGGAAGCAGGTGTTAACGAACGATTTAATAAGTAAGTAAACAGCAGTTGGATCATGCCAAGATTGCTGCAGCTGGGTGTGACTAGTACTGACCCGAAGGAGTACTTCTTGTTGGTGCCGATCACCACCACCATGGCCGCGCACTGCTTGGCCTCCTTCACCAGCACCTTCTGGATCGAGCTCCCCGGCGTCACCCGGCCGACGAGGACGATCTGGCAAGACAAAATACCATCAATACCAGCACGTGAACACAACCGTCAACAACCACCATGGCCGGCGCATAGCAAGCAAAAATCACTGCGCGACGCCAGAAATGCTTACGTCTTTCTTGCTGCAGATGGCCTCGTACTCCGCCAGGTACTCGTCCATCGTCCTGATCAGCGTCAGCGCATTCGTCTTGCACAGGTCTCCTTGAAAGAAGATGCAAAGGGAAGGTAAACAACACTTGGCCGGATTGAAATGGGGGTGAATCCATGAATGAATCCAGCTGCCACCGCCGGGTTCTTGGTGGATGGAAAGGATCACAGGCTAGAGGTACCTACCGGATTTGCGGTAAATGTGGACGGCGACGACGCGGTCGCCGCTCCTGGCTGCCTGGCTGAGCGCCCACTGGAGGATGTCCTTGCCGGCGGCGTCCATGTGCAGCCCCACCAGGATGCACCGCCCGACGCCCTCCTCGGCCATGCTTAGCTTCCTCCCACCGGCAGCTCGCAGACTCGCGAAAATCAATCGCACCTCTCCACCATGGCGATCGATTCGATACTCATCCCAGCAGGCGCCGACGCAGTTAGCTCAACCACTAACCGCCGTGGACCTCTCCTGTATAGGCCGATACGATACGAATCCCGCTTACCGCAGCCAATGTAGTGCGACCCGGAACTTGCTGCTCGAATAGAAAATGGCGAGGTTGTCTGTCGTCGCGCGCAGGGGCGGCGTCCCGGAAAGCGAGTTCCGTTATCGCGCGGAAGCAAGCCCCCGCTTTACAGCCGATGATCTAACTCTAACCAAAAGGGGCCGGGGTTGGGATGAGCCGGGGAAGATACAGTACAAGCGCAAGAAACCAGAGCGGCAAATATATCCAGCAATTAAGCGGAAGATATGGCGGGGGGAGCAGCAAGCGACAGAGGTAACTACCTAAAATCTGGTTGGGTTGTCAGGCTTCAGTCGCAGCACGGGAGTATAAGAAATGTTTTTTCATGGCGCCACGCGACGCCGCCGGTCGTCACCATCGCCGGGGCGGGCTCCGGCTCAACCACTCCAACCACAAATGCCGCGGAAAAAGGAACGACGCCCCGCGAGGCGGGGTAAACGGACCGAGACGGTCGTCGATCGTCGCGGTCCACGGCGGCAAGCTAGCAGGCTGCTGTAATTCTGTGACACCGGTAAGCCGACTAGCCGAGGCTACCGAACGAACATGGACGGTGGCTGAGAGGTGAAAAAACGAAGAAGATGGAATGGAAGTGGAAGTAATGCCACGCAGGCTATGTGATATGGTCTATGGGAGAAAAGTATTGTGGGCAACAGGATCTGTGATGATAGGATGGAGAGATGATAGGATGGAGAAAGGTTAGCAGGGGACAAGAACTTTTTTTTTTTGATTTTTCATACTTGTATTCATACTAGAGGAAATCAGTACAAGGCCAGATTACAAGCAAAGAAAAAAGCAGGAGAATACAGAGAGCAGCACCGCTGCACCACGCCATCCTCAACCTCGACGAACTCCAGCCGGAGCCCGCATCCATGGAGCAGAAGAGCTCCTAGCCCAAAGGCGTTGAAGAGCCGCATCAACCACCAGCTCCGACGAGCTGGATCTGAAGACGGTGGTCGTCCATCGGCCGGGGGCACGCCCCAAGCACCTTCTGCCCTGGATCTGGGCCTGCGCCGCACCACCTCAACGGAGGTGGCCAGATCCACCACCCGCACGCCGCACCACCACGCAGCAGCCGCCTCGCATCTCCACCTCCAGCCTCCTGCCCACTCGTCACCGGACTGCCGCCGAAGCCGAAGAAAAGAGCGACAGAACGGAGACGCACCTGCAGCTCGAGAGCACCGTCGACGACGACGCCAAGGAGGGGGAGCCGCAGAACCGCAAAACGACGACGCCGGCCTCCCCGCCTCAGCCGCGCCGCCCAAAAGCTCCCTATCTACACGCCGGAGCGCAGATCTGGGGATTCCCCATCCTCCCGCCGCCGGAGCGGCCGGCGGAGGGTGAGAAATCCCCAGATACGCCGGCGGCCGCCGGGGATCGCCGAGTCGCCTCCGCGTTCGCCTCTGAGCACAGTAGCGGAAGAGGGGTTTCTAGAAATAACGAGTGAGCTATGGGGACAAGAACTTGGTGGAGGAGATTGAAGGGGTGAAGAGAAAAAAGTGAGAAGTAGGAGAGGGGATTGACCGAAGTTCCGTTCTTAACCGGTGGAATCCCTGAAAAAAAAGGAGAGTACATAATAATCTGGAAAAAAGGGAGAAAAGGAGACTGATAATTGTCTTCCATCCCACATGGCTCGAAGATAAAGGAGCAAAAAGGAAATTGGAGCTCTCTTTCGGAAAGAAAAAGGCATCTAACTAATTCTTGGGATTATAGACTACACATATAGGAAGATCAAGATTGGATGTGGCACATGCTGCAACCAGGATATGCATGTCCCTTTTTATTCACACTATGCGTGTCCAAAGTTGCAAGGGGGAACGGTGTTTTGTAGCCCGGGCCACACATGTAGCACTTAATTTTGAAATTTTTAAAAACGATATTCTAAAATTTAGAAAAAAATATATGAAAAAATTCTATATGTAGGTAATGATTTATACTATCAATTTGCCAAATTCCAACTCCAAATACATCATTTTCTATGCTCTGTAAAATGACAAAAATAAAATCTTAAATAGTGAACACCACAAAAAAAATTGACACTCCAAATTTTGTCAGATTTGTCTTTTTTGTGTCGCTCAAAATAAATGGTTTTTTGATTTGAAAATTTTCATGTTTGTAGAATACACCATTACCAACATATAGATTGCTTTCAGAATTGTTTGAAACATTAATTATCGTTTCCAAGTTTTTCGAAAAACTGTCTACATGTAGCTCGGGTTACCCTTTTCGATCTATCGGAGGGAAAGACTATACTACTTCAGTGTGACTGTATGAGTACTATTTGTAGGTGCTATCGTACCAGACACTGCATTGCAAATTCAACCATGCATGCCGTGGCGAAAGCATCCCTTCTTCATATGGGTCGTTGTCATTTTGTAAATTAAGTTCTTCCGTTCCGACCTGTTTAAGACTTGAACTTTAAGTAATTTTCTTCTGATCTATGGCCGATGTGGACCGATGGTGGTTTGATATTTTGACGATTTACAACGACGAGGCCCCATCCGTTGTTGTTACGTCAATCTGTATTTGCCACCGTGCCATGTCATGGTATCTGCTTATATAAATCGGGCATGTTTCAGAGCGCTCTAGCTAGTCTTTTTCTTCACACGATAATATTTTTATATCAATTCAATATCATGAGCAAATCAGAACGTCGAGATTGCACACAACCAAATTATTAAAACAAAGATTAAAAAACATATAGTAACCAGCAACGACATCAACCACTACCATGACAACACACATGCAACGATTAGGTTTCTAAAAGCTAACACCTCTAGGAAGGTACGACAAACAACTGTCACCGTCGATGATTCAGTCAAAATAAGACCAGGATTTTCGCCCTCAAGAGCGTGCCCCAGCAAAATCCATGCAATGTCTTTAGCAAGGTAATGTTATCGGAAAAACTGCCATTGCCTAGTATGACCGACTGAAGTGAGACCAAGGGTTTTCACCCCGAGTTCTAGTCCTTATACTGAAATAACATCCTTCAAAACTCAACCATGACGTGTTGTCGCATCCATCTGAACCGCCCACAATAGTTGAAGCTTTAAATTGCTGAACAAAGCTAAACAGTGATACTTATATACGTGCCATGTCTCATGCCACTCGGCAACAAATATGCATAAGTATTGTGCACGATATTCATGGAACATGACATCCAAGGACGTCTTTAGGCTAAATATTGAGCAATTCAATTAATGGTCACACACACGGTTCTAACCTGATCGACACCACATGATCAAGAATTGTATTTGTATGAGCTTGTTGAGGGGCGACACCACGAGCGAGAGACAACGCTCAAACCCACATAAAAGGCCCCTTCGACAGACTCATGTCTTGTCATTAGCACGTGATATACTTCATAAAAGGGGACCACCTTACAAAATCATTCCGTTATCCAGCTGCAACCTTGACCACACAAACACCCCGATGGACTAGCATCTTCGCAATCCATGCTACCCTCACAGCCGCCGCAACCATGCCACCACCAAACATTTGCCTGGACACCTCCCTGATTTCTATCTTTTTTGAGTATGACGGCGTCTAAAGCTCAATGTTGCGCTAGACAAAAGGACCCCTCGTAGAGCGGTAAAAAGATCCCACCACACGTTTCTCGAGCAGGCTTTACTCGTCGGCTTCCTCCAATGAAGGAATGGTTCACATAGGACAGCGGAGGCGGGGAGGTGACGGATACGATTTCACCTGTGCCGCCCCCTTTTTTTGGGAAAGGCAGATAACCCATTTACTCTATATCATTTGATGCACATAACAATGTAATATTAACTTTTTTAAATCTAGCAACAAATCAAAATCCTTGGCTGTACGTATCGCAAAGTAAATCCACCATGCAACAGCTAACCCTACGGTAAAGACTTAACCAACCAACTAATACTTTCTCGCGTAATGTTAACAGGGCACCCACGTAGTTTAAGAAAAAATTGGCCATTAAATTAGGTCAAGAAAATATAAAATTATTTGTCACAAAAATTATATAACATTGTTTATATTCAAAAGAAGTTTTTAATGATATAATATTTGTTACACATAATTTATATTTTATTCACCAAATTAATGATCGAATTGTTTCCTTAAATTACATGTTTACCCTTTAAACTCTACCAAAGGGACTATACAATCTTTTAGGCGCTTGACGACGAGGAGTAGAACCATAGATCAATGTCGGGATGTTCCTCTGAAAATCGAATTTCAAGTCACCATATTTAGCTTGGACACGGCGTAGGTGCATGTCGACGTAACATGATCAGGGATCATGTGTTTCTACCAGGCTAGGTGTACTCGATGTTGCGGTAGCGAATAATTGATATGGTGCACGGGCTCCACGATGCCCGTTTTGAATATTTTGAAAACATGTAAAAAAAAGTCGAAAGAAAATACCTGCATGTAGCCAACCTTATACACTTTAAGCATGCAAATTTTCATTGTCAAATACGTCTTATGTTTTCCTGCAAAAAAAAAAAGTCTTATGTTAGGCTCAACAAAAAAGAAAAATCGAACAATTTCTCAGTAACACAAAAGTCGTACTGTTCACGTCCGAGGTCTGCGAATTTGTTATTTTTGCTGAGTCTAGAATATAAAGTATTTTGCAGCAAAAATTTACACACTTGCAGTACATGGTATTGACTACATCATGATATATTTTTAATTTTGTTGTAACTTCAAAATTGAAATTTTCAAAAGAAAAAAAGGGCTACCTAGAGCCCGGGAGCCAAACCACCTTGCTCGTTGCAGGATCCTCTACCATGATCACTTGTCCAGCTGCCTACACCTGGTTAGTCAGATCCGCTTTAGGGCAAAACCGAAAGACCGCCTCTTGCCGCCTTCCACACTACGTACGGACGGGACTATGGTATCATAGGAAGGCGGCTAGAGAGGTTGGGAGATTTCAGATCCTTCCGTTCAACTTCCACAACAGTCAGCAGCCGCCGCCGCGCGTACGACCAAGCCGGCCGGCCGGCCGGTGACCGCCGAGACTGGCTGCACTCACATACGTGCGACTAGAACGACGAGGAGCGGTGAGGCGAGCGGCAAGTCGCGATCACGGCATCCGTGGGCCGCAAAGACTGTTTTCCCTCTTTTTTAAGGACAACTACGCGAAGACTTGGCGCGAGAGGGATACTTTGTCTTCCCAGGCACAAGTTGACTGGGAGAGAGAGAGGTGGCGAGTAAAACCGATGTGGCCGGGCGCCGAACAGAACCCGAGGCGCAGTAAATGCAGTAGCCACCACCGATGCCTACTCGCCGTACTCGGGAAGCGCGCAGGGAACCTGCGCCATTATTACCCTACTCTTCCTCTGGATGGGCACGACGACCTGATCACTTTCAGAAAGCCAGGTCTTGATTTGGAGCTAGAGGAGCTTCCACATATGGGTTGGTCTTTTTCGATGTGGATTCGTTTGCGTACTGAAGATAGTACGGCGCCAGTTGCAGGGATCAAATTCGGGAGAGACATATAGCTACTCATTTTTTATTTTTACGCGGGGCTGGAAGGACTCGCTGTTTGGAGGTTTTATGATAAAATCGGATCCTCAAGAGATGGGTTGCTTAATTTCCTGTACTTGTTCTCACGAGGAGCGAAATCGCAGCCATCTCCTGCAATGCATCGCCCCCAGTATCTAAAACAGAGCACTTGCTGGCGTTCCACTATGCGTCAGTAATGGGGTACGTACAGGGAAGTGGCATTTTCCATGTGCAGGGTTTCGAAGTACAAGGAAGGAAGCAGTGGATCTCCTAGCTGCTGGCTGTCATTCTCTGGTCCCTAGACCTAGAACCCATGAAGATTCTCAGCTCCCGGCCAGCTCCTGACCGAGCACGTGAAATGAAACCCTCTCTCCTCCGGCCACCGACGCTATCCCCTACCGGCCGTCGACCCATCATGCATGCATGCACAAGCGGGGGACGCCCGACTATGGATCAAGCACTCCACGACGAAGCGGAAGAACCCCACAGTAGTGTGCCCATTGACAACACTCAGCTGTGGGAGAACATTTCTCTCGGATCAGGTCCCATGCCAATATGCGTGCTGTGGTAGGATCGATGGCTCGCCACCGGGCGAGGTCATGCCACTCGATCGCTCGGCGTACGTGGCGTGCATGCGTGCCAATCATGGGGGTTAGCCATCCCTCGCCTTCCTCCCCGGTCGCCATCGCCGCAGTTAAGCCACTCGCCCATGGAGTCGGTGGCAGATACGTACACCGGCATGCCTGCGCTGCTGCGCGGACGAGTACGGCGCGGCAGGCCGCGCGTCGCCGTCGTGCGGCCGCGGATGTCTGTGCTTGCGTCGCGTTGCAGGGTATGCGAGGACGAGGAAAACTGTGGCTGCGCTCAGTTGGTGGCGCGCGTGCAGAAGTGCCCGCCGGTCGCCGTGTGGTGCCAGACGCGCAACCCGGCCGCCGGAGGCGCAACCGACGACGCCAAGTCAGAAATTACATGCACCATCAAGCCCTCGATCATCAGCGGCATGGATCGACGGATCGTCGGTTGCAGAAGCAGTGCCCGCACATAAATGCATGGCCTTTTGGTGGTGAGCCGACATTTATTGTTTCTATATGGCGCATATTCTTCCAAATCGTCATCGATCGTCAGCATGATCGATGATTCGTGGAGCAACATCTACGAGTAAGTTTGTTTCTTTTCACTTCTGCGTACGAGCTTAAGATAAACTGAACGAAAGCCGCAGTATTCCCTGACCTTTTCGGTGATGAATCAAATAAGAAAAAGGGCAGAGCTCTGTACCGGGAACAAGCTAGGAGATCGATGAATGATACGTAGTGGTTCAGTGTATTTTTCAAATCGCCATGATAAAGCACGTTGCCAAAAACAATACTGGGCCATGCCGTACAATTATTTCGCCCTTCGGTGCGTCTTCCGTGTGCTAACCTCTCTCTCTTCTCTCCAACATAATTGCACTCTGTCGGTTAGAAGATATCAAAGGGCATATATTCGATCACTCACTCCTCTGAGCTTACAAAGTGAACTAGAGTGGCCTTAGACTACCCATAGTGGGAGTAACTTCACTAGTAATATAGATGCCACATAAGCAAAAAATCATATGTGGCATGCAATTAATGAGGAGAGATACAAATAGAGTAACTTAGCTAGTTACTTGTAACACTAGTAACATCACACTTTTCAAGAAAAATGAGTCTATAGAGTAATAAATGAGACCATATATGACACCACCTCTATGTTACTTTGCACTATGAGGGTAATAACATAGTCTAGTAATATGTGTATGTTACTAGTTGAAGTTACTCTCCAATATGGCTAGTCTTAGGGATGCGAATTATTGGTTATCAGTAGTACATTTTTATTTATTTTAAAAACTAGTATCAGTACAGTTTTTATTTTCTTCAAGAAAGAAACATTATCCAAAGGAGACAGGACGCACGCACGAATGGTCGCCATTTTGCAGCTTAATTATAGCTAGCTAGTTGCACCACAAAGTTATTATCAACATGATAATTAAGCTGAACCATATAAAATGAAGGGATCGGAGTATCTGCGTCCTTCATGCGTGCTCCCTTGCGCCAAAATAAGGATCATGGCACACTGCCCTGAGTCAAAATCTCCAATTTAGCATCAGCAACTGTAGTGACTTTTAATCACGCACGTACTCGTGTGCCAAGAAGCAAGGAATCATTCACATGAGAGGATGCAACAACGGTAGCGAGAATCCGTCCGGACGAAAGCTAGTACAGTTCTTTTTTAAACATCAATACAGTTTTTATTTTCTTCAAGGAACAAACATTATCCAAAGGAGATAGGAGGCACGCACGTATGGTCGTCAATTTGCAGCTTAATTATCTACAAAGTTATTCTCAACATGATAATTAAGCTGAACCATATAAAATGAAGGGGAGTATCTGCATCCTTCATGCGTGCTTCCTTGCACCCAAATAAGGATCATGGCACACTGCCCTGAATCAAAATCTCCATTTCAGCATCAGCAACTGTAGTGACTTTTGATCACGCACGTACTCAGGTGCCAAGAAGCAAGGAATCATTCACAGGAGTAAGCTACGACTAGAGGATGCAACAACAGTAGCGAGATTCCATCTGGACAGGCTAGGTAGGTCCAACTAAGTAAAGCGATGTCAGGTAGTATAGAGTGAACACTGAACAGCATCTCTCACAGGGAAGCAAACTCTACGTAACTCCATATACAACGACGTGACTGACTTATCAGGTTTAACGTAACTGTCGGCTAGCTAATTGATCCCCTCGAACCTAAGCAATCTCACTGGTCGCCCGATGGAACGCCACGTACAGCAGAGTCTGAGTATACTCACCAACACAAAACACGATTTAGAGTTTCACTAGACACGAGGGGCCGGGAAATGGTATTGTTCTTTCTACTCTACAACAAAAGGACACACGAGCACGCCACAATATGTTTCGACGTTTCGCTCTCAAAGCCTTGCTTAGTGGCAACGGCATGCAACGTAAACAGTACACGCACGAACAAAATCAACCTCATTTCAGCATGAGCGGGAGCTAAAAACATAAACTCTTCCGCTGAAGGACGGTTTTTATTTTTAGGCTAGTTGAGTAGTTTTAATTGAAGTTTTATTAGTTTATTACTCGTATCTAAATCATATAGATTATCTAGATTGATCCACTTTAAATAGAAAATAAAGTGAAAAATTATAAAAGCATGTCCATCCGGAATTTCCTGTTTTGACCCACTATATGCCCGCGGACAGGAGTCGGCTAACCCTCAAATTACGGATTATGTAGTCGTCCCTCAAATCCCACCCCTCAAATTATACTGCTTATACAACGTAGATCATCCAAAACATATATGCAACACAATTTGAGACAACATACTAGATTAAAACAAAAGGACATGTTCGTCATAGATAGGACAAGTTCAACAAAATATAGACAATATTTAACACATGATCAGACCGGAGCGGATCCCACTGCAGAGCCTTACCCTTCCCCTTTGCATCTCCGGCGAGGTGGTACTACTTCTCGAACACGGGGTAGGGGTCGGGAGAGGAGACACCAATGTCATTGAGGAGCTGACGATGTTGCTGAAGGGGCGCCCAACAAGGATCATGACAGAGAGGGCCACGTCATTTTGTAGGCGGAGGGCATTGGATTCGGCTGCTTTCTTGTTCATCGCCCACTGGCGAAGGACGGCCCATAATTTAGGTATGGCGGGGGGGGGGGGGGGGGGGGGGCAATTGCCCCCATCCCCATCCCTCAAGGTAAGATGTAAAATCTATTTAACACATTGTTTTGAACATGAATATGCAAGTTTCCGTTGTTCAAAATAATTAAGTTATAAATATCGTCAAAATTTACTCCAAGTGGCTTCAATCATAAATTAATTAAATGCCATTAAGTTAGTCTAAACTCATCTTCCGAATTCCTGGATAACTGATATTCATGGTCAATGAGTTGGATTGCTTTCATTTCCGTTGCGCCGACGACCCCTGTGGGGACTTGCCCCCCGGTGGCGTTCAACTCTTGACACCCCTCTTTTCTTCCCTATTCCGGCCTCTCCCCACCTCGTCGCCGACGACCAAGGTGCAGGCGGAGGCGAGTGGGAGAGAGGTCTGGTTGTGTATAGCTAGGTTTTTAGATCGGTGGCATATGTCATATCTTCTTCCCCTTCTGTGCCTGACCATGGTGGTTGGGTTGGAGGCCATGGGAGAGTGGCTGGCCTCAGATTTGACGCATGGGCCGATCTACTTTCGCTGACAGAGTTTGTTGGTGGAGAGCGAGTCGGTGCACTCTCATGGTGAGATTCTCGCCAGCTCGTAGACTGCTCTTCTTGCGGTGGACCTCGGCAAGCTCCACTGGATCCTGATTTGTTGTGCCCATGGCCACAACTCAATTGCTCCAAAATGAATCTTCAAGTGGGAGAGCTCCATGTCCTGCTTATGGTTGGCCTCAAAGCCAAGCTCCAGCGGGTACCTACAACCTCCTCCATGATGTCCTCTAAGATGCCCAGTTTCTCTATCATCAGCCATGCATGGGCAGCCCAAGGTAAAGATGCAACACTTGTGCTGCCCCTTACTCACTTTTTCGCTCAGGCTATTGTTGCAAGTTTTGTGCATCTGTGATTATGCCCATTTGTTGGAGGTCTTCTTTGTGTGATGTTGGTTGTTACATTTAGATGTTGGCAGGCGGAGATGTGGAATTACCGATCTGTTCCCATTTTGTGTCGACGTCGGTGCACTTGCAAATCTATGGTCGATGGCGTCCTCATGCTCTTCGGCGGTGAGTTTGATGCTTTCAATGATTATGCCTAGCCGCTGCACAACACACCTATTGCAAGCTGGTGTTCATGCTGAATATGCTATCTTCTTGCCGCTCAGGTTGATTGGCCGAAGACGCGTGAGAGTGTCTTCGATGTCGTTCCTCAGATTCAGCGGACAAGACCCTATGTATTGAGCTCGGTATTGCGCCACTTGGATCTACAGCTCAATCAGCAACCTCAAATGCATCTACAGCGTGATTGCCAGTTGAGCCGTTGGCTCTACGGTTGGCGAGATTGCAAGAGGCCCTTCAAGAGTGCAACCGCAGGTTATTTGAGTCCGGTTTGTCGACGGACCCCTGACAGGCTCCAGTTGTGTTCTTCGCTTAGACAGTTTGGATTTCCAGCAGCTTGTTTTCTATGTGTGCGTCTAGGAAATAGCCGTTTAAACTCTGTTTCTGAGAGCATGAGACTTTGTATGAGCTGGGTTGTAACTTTGCTTGTTAATGATAGCTCGGGGTCCCTCGGGACCCTTCATGTGTAAAAAAAGTACTTTGCTTTGATTCAATGATATAATAGAGTCACCGGTTCGACATCTCGTTCTGATTTCGGCTGCAACAAAGGAAACATTGGCATTTTTTCAAAAAAAGATATTCGTTTGACAAGTTTGGTTAAATGCACGACAAGTTCCAAAGGAAAAAAGATCCTACAGAAATAACCAAGACAAGATAATTTCAGAAATAATTCTGAAAATACCTCATTTAAGCCACGGTCCAAATCGGTGGTAATATAGTTTATTGCAACATATAAGGTGTCCACACCGTAAAATAATCAGCAATGAACTGATGTCTTCCCTTTTTCCTTATTTGCCTCATTTTGTTACCATCTATTATATACTAAAAGTAAGATATAGGTCTTTAAATAGAGATACCACGTTAATCCACATCATCCAAATTATTTTTAACAGTTAGATCTAAAATCAATGGTTACGATTTAATTAGATATTATTAATTGCGTAAACATATGCGGGGTACCAAAAAAGTAACTTTGGCACGTATACAAACAAGAGTAAGCCAAAGGTCACGTACAAAGAGTCATGCACGATCACGTTTGACCTTCATGAAAAAAAAATTGCTCGCCGCTGCAACACCCTGCGTATGAACAAAATATAGACAATTGGTTGTTGTTTCGTTCACAGTCCGCATGAAATCAGGTGGAGGGATCCATACATATACCTGGTAATCTGATTTTATTGAGCTCCCATCTAATAACGTAAATCATTGATGTTTTCTATTGATTCTCCATGCGTCTAAAAACGTAAATCATTGATGTTTTCTATTGATTCTCCAAGCGTCAATGTTTACTTCTGCATACTCTCACTACCTGTGTACTGCGCTGCCGTTGTGGCCAAAATCTTTGCCAACATCCGCTAGGTCTATCTGAGCAGCATCAGGCGCAGGCCAACGTCCCGTCCAAGCGAGCGCAACCAGGCGGATGGCTGCACCGGAAGCACGCGTATATAATTTTTTCCCCCGCCTCTGCATCGATTGATGTATGCGGCCTTTATTAATTTATTAAGGTTTAGGTATTACAAAGGATTACATCATGGGTCACACAGGGTCAATACATGGATCAACCATCTAAAAAGCAAAGACAACATGGTATGATACTGCATCAACACGTTATCCTAAGAGCCAATTTAAATCGATCTGGTTCATAGTGATCGTGGCTTCTTAAATATAGCACTCTTGATGCAGTGAACTCCTCTGTATTAATTAACTAAGAGAGTAAAGTTTTTTTATTCTCTAAAAAAGGGAGCGTAAGATTTTATTTCAAGTGCAAGTTGTTTGATGCTATTTTTACGTGCTCCATCCCTAACAATTTATATTCAGATAAGAATTACTCTCATTAGGTAGAACCTCCATGAAAAACGATGTTGCAGATCTACATGAAGTCAACTTAGCTATTTAGATTGTAGATATATATTAAGAAATAGATCGGAAATAATTAAAAATATATACCATAGTTGTCCAATTTTTTTTTTTGAAATATCCTTTTCTAGGCACCACCAATATCTAAAACGACAATAATGTCACAATAAAGTAGGTTGAATGATTTTTGCCGCCATAACTTCTATCTAATATAAAGTGAAAAATTAAGACTTCTAGACAGAGTATATGCTTAAAAAAAATATAACCACTGGAGTTGTATGTCTTACAAAAAAAATGATGCAGATCTATTTGAGAGACCACGGTAATCCACATAGATTGTAGATATATATATATATATATATATTTAGAAATAGATCGGAAAGAACTTAATAACTTAGTTGTCCAAGACATTGTATCTCTAATAGCCTCTTCTAGGCACCACCAATATGTTGGATGTATGCCCAAAAGGCAATAAAGTTTAACATCTGATTCATAATTATGCTTCATGATTCTATGCTATAACTGCGGTGACTCCAGAATATGTGATTCAGAAGAAAACTCACTCGCACGTGTAGAGACATGAACAGAATAAAGTATACCCTAGTCTTGCCTTTTAGACTAATTCGTTGATTGCTAGAGACCACATTTTCCTGGTCTAGGACATTGTTTATATCAGCATCAATGAGTGGCATATTGTTGGTGAAAACAATATGGCTGGGTAGACCCAAATCGTTGATATGCTAAGTAAGATTCCAAAGTGTTTTTTGTCCTTAGTGCAATATCGCAGATGGTTATTATATGACATGTCCATTAACCATGAGGTTATTAGGGTTGTGTATACTGGAAGAGTTACTTTGGCTCTGTCAACGGCACGGCCGTAACTGGGTGTCAAAACGGCAGTCACTGGGTAACTCCAAGGTATGCATAATACCTAATGTTTCAAGATGGGAAATTACTCCTCTGTCAAAAGAGAGATACTTCCAGGGGCCACTCGGTATGTATGATATCCAATATGTTCTGCAGACAATGCGTGATGAAGTTACATCATGTGGGATATCGGATTACGGGAATGAGAAAAGGAAATTTACGGTAACGAGATAGACGGAGATATAGTGAATCAGGGATTGATTCATGGAAATATCAGGAATACTTTATCTCGGGTAATTTCAGTATCGCGAGTAATGGGAATGACGAATTAATAATCAACAGGTTCAACAGAGTGTCCTTCGTATAACGGTAGCAGTTATTCAGGTAGCCCATGTACCTGACCCTGGCCGGTGATTAGATGGAAACATCTAATTATAGCTATACGTTATCGAATCTGTAGGGTAACACGCTTAAGTCTCTAGTTTGTTGTGTATGTGGTTGGTCTGGATACCGAGAGAGTATCACCGGAATGGTTTCTGCGTGGTAGATAATATCTTTATCAGAGAGATTGGATTATGCAGACACTAGGTTTCTAGGAGTAATAGAAATAGTTTCTATCACTAGTCGGATTTATTCCGAGGGTTTATATAAGAGGAAAATATTTATCCGGAGTATTTTGTCTGCGGACACTGGGTGTCCCGGATCATGTAAAAGTGTTTTATATGATAAGTAATTAATTTGGGGAATATTCTGTAAAAGTAAATATTCAAATAAGAATTAATTAGACAAAATATTATTTAATTAAATATTAACTAAATATTGATTTATTTATTTAATTAATAATTATTGGAAAAAATATTAAATAAATTGGAGCCCACCGAAGGGGGCTGCCAAGTGGGCCCATGGCCCCACTAGGCAGCCGCACCCCACATGGGGCGGGTGGGCCAAGGCGCCATGGGGGAGGCTCCCCCCAGCCGAAACCCTAATGGGCCTTTCGGACCATGGGGGGGAGGCGGCGATGGCGGCAAGCCTAGGTGGGCCCCACTCCCTAGGTCGGTGCGGCCTAGGGTGGGCCCCACCCAAGGCGGCGGCGGTTGAGGCGGTGGGGGAGGAGAGTTGGAGTCCAACTCCAACTCCTCCCAAACCGAATTGGGCAAGGGGAAAACTTTCCCCTTCCCCAAGTTGACTTGGACTAGGAGAAAGCTTTCCCCTTCCCCAAGTCCCTCCACCCCTTGGCCTCCTATATAAACCCCCACCCCCTCCCATTTGGAGACACACAAGTTTAGATCTCTTCTAGTTAGATTAGAGGGAACCTCTAAATATTTAGAGGGATCCTCCCAATTAGATCTAGTTCTAGATCTCTAATCTCTCTCTCCCTCC
Organism: Poa pratensis; assembly: GCA_947311845.1. NCBI lineage: Eukaryota > Viridiplantae > Streptophyta > Magnoliopsida > Poales > Poaceae > Poa > Poa pratensis. The sequence goes on from CAMZMU010000073.1 coordinate 22,836,359, forward strand.
TTCTCATGTGTTGAGATCTCCACCTTCATATACACCAGCGGTGAGTGCTTCAATTGTGGACGGCGAAGCCCTGCTGGACTAGATCAGATGTATGCGTGCGAAACTCAGAGGGGTGATCCGTTGAGAAACGGTTGACCCTATCTCACTCTGTTGGATCAAGGCGGGACGCGAGGAGTCTACGATATTCTCTCGGCTAGGCTTAGCCGAGGGAGTTCTTCCACAAGCTTCATCGACGTTGTCATCGACATCGGCGACGACTACGTCGGCTACGTCGACTACATCAACCACGTCAACCACGTCGACCACGTCGACTACGTCAGCTTCGTCATCGACATCTCTTCCGCTTCAACGGTGTCGGTAACGATTTACAGTTGGATCAAATATGCATGTCTTGCACTTGTATCTTCATAGTAGATCTTGGTCGTTGCGTAGTTTGCGAAATTTTTGTTTTCCATGCACGCAACCCAACACAATATCTAAAACGTCAATAGTGCTACAATAAATTAGGTTGCAGAATGATTTTTTTTTGGCATAACTTATATCTAATATATATAAAGTGAATATTTCAGACCACTCGATAGAGTATATGCTTCAAAGAAAAATTAAAACTACTGGAGTTGTATGTCTTACAAAAAAAATCGATGCAGGTCTATATGAGGGATCACGGTAATCCACATAATCTGAATTAATTTGAAAGTTAAATCTGTATTTTATGGTAATGATTTAAATATGCAGGGTTTTAAAGACTTTAACGGTTATGATTAAAATATAGTGTTTTAAAAGCACCATGTTCGCACAGATAGATCTATCATTTAGGCCACGGTTTTAGGAGAAGAATACTTGTACGGCATGACACATCAGTCCAAAATGTTTAATTAAATAAATTTCCTCTCGCTTACGAATTCCTTTATCACAACACAATCCCAAAGCCAACAGCGTGTGCTTCCTCATCTTGCACGTATAGAGTAATTGTGCTTGATGTTGGAATAGTAACCTAATGTCATACTTTTGGTGTCAATGCATTGTATAAGAGGTGACTTTATTTGGATCTAACATTACACTGAAAGGAGATACCTAATGCTTATACAATGGGTTGAAATGTGAAGAATCCACTAAACACAAATTTTATCACAGTAAAATAGAAAATGTAACTTTCCTTGGATATAAATTTTTAGATACTAAGTATCTTTGCTGGTGACTTCATGAGTTCACATATAGTTTCCATAGTATAATCAAATAAACTTTTTGTGCCATCATGCTTTTTAAATATTGTAGTGTATGTTTAATTGCAATCAAAGTATTTTTTTACTATGTTTTATCTTTAAACTACCAACTTATCTAAAGTATTGCGCACTGTAGGAAATGATTATAACCGATTGCGGATAATTTTATGGTGCAGTGGTATTATGAAGACTACTGGTGAGAGGACATGCAGTAAATTGATTATTGATTAAGAGGTTAAAATTGTGTGCCAGCCAAGTATCTGTGTTCATTTTGACATGGTACAATAATCACTTGCAGAACACCTTTATTGAACCGCCGGTTAGAAGGAAGAAATTAATCAATATATCATCACTTACATTTAAAGACGTAATATGTGGCATGCTATGTTTGAAAGTTTCATAAATCTGCAAACTAAAGTGATTCAAAATAGCCCCCACAAAAAAGTGATTCAAAATAAATGTCAAGTCTTATCTAACAATATATTTACACTAGCTAAAGAATTGTAGATTAAAAATTCCATGTTTTTTAATATTTGAACCCATCAATTTTTTCTGAACATATTCAACATGCTAAAGACTAATGCCCTCGCATTTGCGCGGGCCACCTTGCTAGTTTCACTAAAGGTTAGGAATGCGATGTCATTCTACAAATTGATATCTTCCAAGAGAGGTCTCAACCATCATATTTCCAACTGGACAGACATGTCCTCAAATTTTTAACCAAAAACGTTGATTGAACTAATACCGGTAAAATTGTAGATCAGTAAAATATACAGATCCTCCATCAAATATCTAAAGTTGGTTTTGGCCACCTCATAAACTGCCCAAAATACTCTCAAGTCCTACTTAAATACCACAAGTAGAACATTGTTTAGAGTCGGGTTTTGTTAAGAGAAAGAGTTAGTTTCATATTAGACTAGATCTTAGTCCCTCCTTTTGGTTTGGAATTGGTTTTGTGCAGTGTTGACTAAAAAACAGGCATAAATTTCTCATATGGAGTCCGTTTTTTACGTGCGACCACTCAAAATGTTCAGAAAAACATTGCACATGTTGTTTTCGTCAAACATAAAGGTAGTGCGGCCGCCCTACCTTGCCCTACTGGGGGAGCTCCGCCCCGCTTGCCGCTCCGACAAGGCCTTGCCGTTCTTGGGGCTCCATCGACGGGCATACGTCTCCGTGGGGTTAATTAATGGACTTGTACACGACCTCTAGGGGGATCGGTTCGCCACCACCCTAAGAGCATCACTAGCAGTGCCCTCATTCTGGTCAAACCCTCAAATTAACTGCTTTTTTGAGGGTTGACGCCGAAAGTTGGCGCGGAACAGAGCCCTCAAACCCGTAAACCCGCAAAAAAATTTGAAGGCCCAGCCCTCAAACTCCATCCCAACCTGCACAAACACGGGTTGAGAGGAAAAAACGCAGGGCCCTGCATTCTGGTCAACGACGCGTCGCGGGAGGGAAAAATCCCTCAACCGCTCGAGCCCTCCTCCTTCCCTACGCCGCCGCCGGCCCTCGTCCGCCCCGCCGCCGGCCATGGAGGCCCCACTGGCCCTTCCCGCGAGCGCCCCCGCCCCGCCGCCGGCCATGGAGGCCCCGCTGGCCCCTCCCGCGAGCGCCCCCGCCCCGTCGCCGAACCCCGCGCCCGGCCGCGCCTCGAGCGCCCCCGCGCAGCCACCTCCCGCCGCCCCCGCGCCGAGCGCCGCCGTGGTGGCCTCCACGCACGTCGGCGTGAAGAGGAGGAGGGCGCACGTCCTCACAGGCTCCACACCCGCCGCCGTCGCCCCCGCCCCCGCACCCGCCCCGAAGAGGAAGCCGGTTCTCTCCTCGCGGCCAAACCGCGCCCGATCGAAGAGGCCGCCAACCGCCACTGAGAAGAAGCCGGCCACTGAGAAGAAGCAGAATATTCTGTTTTGAGGGTTGATTTGAGGGCACTGATCTGCGCTGGCCGTTTTGGGCATTCAAATTCGCGTTTTCTCGGCCCTCAAACTGGCTTTGAGGGTTACCAGTTTGAGGGCACTGCTAGTGATGCTCTAACAAACGCGGCGGACTCCTCTTCGGGACCCATCTCCTTGGCAAGCTGATATGCCCACGCCTCGGATTCGGGCATCCATCTTGGCGACGCAGCAGCCTCCAGCTGGGCGGAGTTCGTATGGCCGGCAGGCCACGGGGTCATGTGCATGATTTGAAGTACACCGATCGAGCCAGTTGATGCATCTCCTTGCTGTCATCCTCCTCTGGTCATAAAACCTGAAGATTCTATCACCTGCGGCTCCCACCACACACACACCTGGCGGAGCAGAGCACGTAGAGATCGATCCACGGCGGCTTCCAATCATTCACGGCCGGGGGTCGATGGATCGATCAAGCACTCCACTCCACAGAGTCTTGAATCTTGATATCTCCTCAAGCAGAAGCACGAACAGGGTACCGGCCATTGGCAGCAGCCGTGCAGTTAATAACAACACGCACTGAAACGTACGATCGCTGGTATGCGTGGGAGCTACTCCCTCCGTTTTTTAATATAAGATATTTTAGCATTTATGTGGATAAATGTATGTAGACATGTTTTAATATGTGTGTTCACTTACTTTAGTATGTATCTACACAACATGTGCAACCCCTAAAACATCTTATATTAAAAAACAGAGGGAGTACTAAAACATTTCGATCTGTTGAGGTCCCATGCATGATGCATGCCCATATGCGTGTAGGAAGGAATCGGTCGATGCTTGATCGGCCGGACGTACGTGTCGTGCGTGCATGCCAATCATGGAGTGAGCGCGTCGCGATCGCGAGGATGGGAGTTGCCATCCGCTCGCTCCGGTCGCTGTCGCCGCAGTTAAGCCGCGCCGCCCTGCCCAGCTCCCAAGCGCGCATATACGCATATACAGTTCGATCGTACGTGCGTATGTACGGCGCTGTGGGCAGCGCATCGCCATTGTGGCAGGCATCGTGTCAGAACTCAGAACCAGAGCGATCAGAGAGGGGAGGTTGTGCAACACTGCTTGTATTGATCGAGTGAGTACACGGTATTTATAGAGTACATGGGTGCTGAACTAACTCACACTGGATAAGCATGAAGACTAAGTCCTAACCCACTAACCACTAACAGCACTACTATACATGAGACACACACGTTCACTAACACCCTGCCGCAGTCACAGCGTCGTTGTCAGGCAACACGCAAAGACTGGATCTGAACTTCTGAAAAGCTGGTGCAGGCAAACCTTTGGTCATGATATCAGCTAGCTGTTGTGTAGTAGGAACATGTACAACACGAAATTCTCCGAGCGCCACCTTTTCGTGGACGAAGTGTATGTCCAGTTCAATGTGCTTTGTCCGCCAATGGTGTACTGGGTTGGTGGACAGACACACAGCCGAGACGTTGTCGCAAAAAACGACTGTAGCCTTGGGAAGATCGCAGCCGAGTTCGCCAAGGAGTTGGGCCAGTTGGCGCAGCCAAACACAATCGGTAACGGCGTTTGCCACTGCACGATATTCCGCCTCGGCGCTGAAACGCGAGATGGTCGCCTGCCGCTTAGAGGACCAACTGACGAGAGCGCCTCCGAGGTACACACAGTACCCAGAGGTTGAGCGACGCGTTTCGGGGCACCCGGCCCAATCAGCGTCAGAGTACGCCATGATCTCCGGTGTCGAGGAAGACAGAAGAAGTAGACCGGACGAAGTGGAGCCTCGCACGTACCGCATGATCCGCTTGATGAGAGCAAGATGAGAGGCCCGGGGATCATGCATGTGTAGACAGGCTTGTTGAACTGCATATGCCAAGTCGGGACGTGTCATCGTCAGATATTGCAGACCACCAGCGAGACTCCGATATTCCGACGGATCAGACACAGGAGGACCATCATCAGTGGCAAGCTTGGGGTTGGTGTCGACGGGAGTAGCGGCAGGCTGGCAATTTGACATGTCAGCGCGCTGCAGAACGTCCTCGGCGTACTGGGCTTGGCTGAGGAAGAAGCCTCGCGGTGTGCGGCGCACGCTGATGCCGAGGAAATAGTGGAGGGCTCCCATGTCCTTCATTGCGAACTCCTGCTGTAGCTTGACGACGATGGAGTGAAGGAGAGCCGGAGTGGACGTCGTGAGCACGATATCGTCGACGTACAGGAGTAGGTAGGCAGTATCACGGCCCTGCCGTAGTATGAACAGCGATGCGTCGGAGCGGGATGCAGTGAACCCGATGGTGGTGGCGAAGCTTGCAAAGCGTTGGAACCAGGCTCGAGGCGACTGCTTGAGGCCGTACAAGGACTTGGCGAGGCGACAGACGTGATCACGGCGTGCATTATCGATGAAGCCGGACGGTTGGTAGCAGTGAACTTGTTCCTCGAGAACGCCGTGGAGGAAAGCGTTCTTGACGTCCAACTGGTGTACAGGCCATCCACGAGAGCTCGCCAGCGTGAGAACAGTCCTGATCGCCGCCAGTTTGAACACCGGAGAGAAGGTCTCGCCGAAATCAATGCCGGGGCGTTGGGCGAAGCCTTGAACGACCCAGCGTGCCTTGTAGCGCTCCAAAGTGCTGTCAGCGTTCATCTTATGCCTGAAAACCCACTTTCCAGTGACCACATTAGTTCGAGGGGGCCGGGGAACAAGGGTCCAGGTGGAGTTGGACATGAGAGCGTCGTATTTAGAGTGCATCGCAACGCGCCAATTGGGATCGCGAACCGAAGTAGGAAGAGGAGAGATGACAGGAGCAGCGAGGGTGGCGTAGCGAGGGTTGGGCTTGACGATGCCGTGGCGGCTGCGGCGTCTGCATCGGATGTGCAGGCGGCGGCGCATGGTGTTGAGACTCGGGTGAGGCAGCAGAGGATGCAGACGATGCTCCGGGAGAGGGCCCAGCAGACGGCCCAGGAGAAGGCCCAGCATGCGGTGAGGTGGGCTGCGCGGTCGTGGGCGACTCCTGACGTGGCCATGCAGTTGGATCGACGTAGTCGTGAGGCGGTGGATCGGCGCACGGCTCGGGAGCAGATGAGACCGGATGAGGTATCTGTTTGAACGGAAAAACGGATTCCACGAAGGAAATGTGCCGAGAAAATAGGATTCGCCGAGAGATGGGATCGTAGCAACGGTAGCCTTTGCGCTCATCCGGATAGCCGAGAAAAATGCAGGCAACGGAGCGTGGTGCGAGCTTGTGTGGGGAGGTGGCTAGAGTATTGGGATAGCAAAGGCATCCAAACACGCGGAGGTGACAAAACTCTGGCTGCCGTCCATGGAGAAGCTCGAAGGGAGTGGTGAGAAGGTTGGGTTTACACAGACGTCGGTTTAGGAGGTACGTGGAGGTGGCTAGTGCCTCGGCCCACCATCTAGGTTGCATGGAGGCATGGAGAAGAAGGGTGCGGACACCGTCATTTAGTGTACGAAGAATGCGTTCGGCTTTCCCGTTTTGTTGTGAGGTGTATGGGCATGTGAGGCGAAGAAGAGTGCCGTGGGAGGAGAGGAGAGAGCGATTTGTTAAGTTATCAAATTCACGGCCATTGTCGGTTTGAAAAGCGAGAATTGGACGAGAGAATTGAGTTTTAACATACGAATAGAAAGTAGAGAGGAGGCCATGAACTTCAGATTTGTGACGTAGCGGAAATGTCCACACATAATGCGTATAGTCATCAAGAATAACCAAGTAATATTGAAAACCGGATACACTGAGTACAGGACTAGTCCACATATCACAATGACAAAGTTCAAACGGAAAAGTAGTGGTGGTGGATGAAGAAAATGGCAGCCGCGTGTGTTTGCCTAAACGACATGCCTCGCAATGGTGCGAGGGGTCTTTATTGAACTTGAACTCGTAGTAGGATGAGGCTCGAGCGAGGACGGCAGCGCCTGGATGGCCGAGACGTTGATGCCACAAGTCGACGGTGACGGCGGCGTGGAGGCAGGGACGAACGGGTAGAGGTCACCGGCGGAATCACATCGGAGAAGAACCGTCTTGGAAGCCAAATCGTTAAAAGAAAAGCCATACGGGTCAAATTCAACAGAAACAGAATTGTCGCGAGTAAAAGCATGGACAGAAACTAAATTCTTGATGAGAGATGGAGAAATAAGAATTTCGAGAAGAGAGAGAGGACGAGAGGTGGAGGGAAGGACGGCAGAACCGACGCCGGTAATGGGTAGTGTGGAGCCATTGCCGACGACGATCTAAGTGGAAGAGGGTGTATGGGAGGGGATAGGAGTTATACCGGAGCCGGAGCCGCCAGGAGTCGATGAAGGTTGCACGGACATCTGGTTCAGAGCGGCGATCAGCGCGGCCTGATCCCACTGCGGTGGCGGCTGAGCAGCAGGGCTGGAGGTGGCCTGGAGCGCGCGAGGAGGGGCGCGAGCAGGAGCCGGTGGCGCGCCAAGGAGGCCTGACCAAGCCTAGAACGTGCCCGCCACCGTCGGGGCAGGAGGGCGGTGGCCGCCCCCGGCGTTTGGTGCCGGCCCGCCGAACGAGGAGCCAGCGCCGGACGAGGGGTTCTTCTTGCGCTTCTTCTTGCCCAGGGACCCGGTGTGGGAACCAGAGGGTCCGGCACCGTGCATCGCCATGTTGAAGAAGGGCGTCGCAGCGGGGGCCGGGGCAGGCGGTTCCGCGGGGCGCGCGGCATGGAACGCCTGTGCTTGGGCCATGAGGGCGTTGCGCGCCGCCACACGGGCTTGCCGGGCGAGGCGCTGCTCCTCGAGGAGGAGAAAGGAGCGAAGCTTGAGGAACTTGGGGAGGCGACCACGCGTCATGTGGGGCACGGCGTGCTGAAGACGTTCGTCGAGGCCGCGCAGAACGTTGTGGACGAGCTCCTTGTCCTTGACGCGGCAGCCGAGATCACGCAATGTGTCGGCCATCTGCTTCATCTGGGAGGTGTATTAAACGACAGAGAGATCACCTTGATTGAAGCTGTGGAAGTCGTCGAGGAGGTAGGTGGCGCGGGTGTCGCGGTTGCTGCGGAAGAGTGACCGGATGGAGCGCCAGAGGGTGTACGCTGTGTCCTTGCGATCCTCGACAATCTCCATAGTCGAGGGCGTGACGGTGGCGCTGTACCAGGAAACGACGGCGAAGTCGCTGAGGACCCAGTCGGAGGAGCCTTGCGCGGGCGAGCCGTCGACATGATCGGTGAGACCGAACTTGGCGAGGGCAGAGAGAAACTGACGGCGCCACAGGCCGTAATTCTCCTTCTCATAGTCGAGAGTGACGAGGATGTGATCGCGGATGCGCAGGCCTTGGAGCTGGGGGTGGGGAGCGGCTGTGTTGCGACTGGGAGGCCGAAATCTTCGTCAGATTCGGAACCAGAGGAGGAGTTGGAGGAAGAAGATGAGCTCATGGTTGCGAATGGGGAGGGTGGGCAGCGGAATTGTTGGATCTTAGAAGTCTGATACCATGTCAGAACCAGAGCGATCAGAGAGAGGGAGGAGAGAGGGAGGTTGTGCAACACTGCTTGTATTGATCGAGTGAGTGCACGGTATTTATAGAGTACTCCCTCCGTGTCAAAAAGTAAGACTCTCTAGCTACTTATCACACACATGTATCTAGACATGTTTTAGTGCAAGATTCAAGATTCACATGAATCTTGCACTAAAACATGTCTAGATACATGTGTGTGGTAAGTAGCTAAAACGTCTTACTTTTTGACACGGAGGGAGTACATGGGTGCTGAACTAACTCACACTGGAAAAGCATGAAGACTAAGTCCTAACCCACTAACCACTAACAGCACTACTATACATGAGACACACACGTTCACTAACACATCGGATGTTTGCCTCCAAGGGAGGTGTGCGAGGAGGAAATCGAGCAGCCTACGGGTGCCCGGTCGCTGTGGTGCCAGAGACGCAGCTAGCACTAGCAGCACGGACGGAGGTGCAACCGACGACTCCTCTCCATCTCCACTACTAATAAACAAGCAAACTTGAGTTAGCCTACAGCCACCCCACCCATTGTACACAGTCGAAACCGTACCACTAGATTGTCCCAACAAATTTGATCTAACGGTCTGGATTGATCTCATTTAAGACCTGGGTGGACTTAGCAATTAGTCTTGGCGGACCACGCGCCGAGCGGACGAAAATTTCCACGAGGCATGCGAAGAAAAAACGCCTCACACGATCTACAGGCTACAACACGATCGTCTCATTCCCCTGAACCGCCGCCTCCGCTCCATGCGACACCCTCTGCCGCGCCGCCGCCTCCCCATGCGACTAAGCTTTGCCCGTTTCCCCGCAGTCGTTCTCTCACGCGGCCACCACGGGTGGCTGCACCTGTTGCCCTGCTATTCATCGCCGCCTCCCCGGCCGGAGAGCCACACCGACACGAGTCGGACTGCAGCGTAACGGGCACCAGCGCTGTCTCCGTGGTGGCCGCACCTGTTGCCCTGCTATTCATCGCCGCCTCCCCGGCCGGAGAGCCACACCGACACGAGTCGGACTGCAGCGTAACGGGCACCAGCGCTGTCTCCGCCCTGCCACACGCCGGATTCGGCTACCCCGAGCGGCCGAGCCCTACACGTTCATCCCCGCCTCCGACTCCCTTCACGAGCTCCCCTCCGCCAGGACAACCCCCTGTTCACCAAGTGTGTACTCTTCTCTTCTCTCATGTTTTTATGAAGATCTGTGTAGGCATTGGTCATTGCTGCAGTTTCAGTTCAGATATGGAGTACTTTGTTGTGCCATGTTAATTACCTGACATAAATTGAGCGAAATTGGGTTTGGGGCTTTGGGTTATCCGAAAACCTAGATACAACGTGTTATTATACCTTCCTACTTGTGTTTATGCTGTATATTGCCACTACAGGTCGTTCAGTAAATATTCACGGGCTCCGATAGCTCAACGTCCCACACAAAAAGCTCCATGCGAGAGAACTGTTTATCGAGAATTAGGCATTGTTACCATTTGTGCAGGATAAACTTGTAGTTCTTGTGTTCCCCAAAAGACAACACTTGGACACTTTCAGATATGAAGATTGTGCATCTCCAGGATCGGTGAGTAGTATCCATCCTTCTTCCAGCAACAATCATATTGCTACCAGTAAACTATTCCATAAAGCATTTTTTTTCTGAAATATATGTTGTGTTATTCAGGCAGCATGTTCTCTTTTTAGCAAGCACACAGTTTACTCTAGGATCATGTTTTTGTTTTGAATAGTACGGACTGGATCTTCTTCGTCTGGCATGAGGTAGTAAGTTCTGTTGCTTTTAGTCATGTTAAACCATTTTTCATCTAGATGTACAATATCCTCCATTTTAATAAACTGCGGATCAGTAAGGATTGTGTCTGGATCAACCATTCTTATGCAGAAACGACATCTTTCTTTCTTGTTACTATCTTTCAAAACTGGCTTCAAACTATTGGAATGTCGCCTCAAGTACCCTTGCTTAAACCTCATAAAAAGTGTGGTCTTCTTCATATGAATGGCATGGCATAGTGCACGCAATGTCTGCCTTTTCCTTTTAGGAATGGAGCGTACTAGTTCTAGTGGAGCAACAATTCTCTTGCGCCCACAATTTTTGGTTCTCTTGTGACTAACATCAACCTCCCTCCCTTCTCTTATGCATTCCTTCACTAATTTCCAAACTTCTTGAACTTGCCTTAAAGCATGCCCAAGTTTATCTGCCACACGTCTGGTGCTATTTTTCTTTAATCTGCCATCGTTACTATCTTTAAGTAACTCTTGATAAACTCTCCACCGTTGCTTGTTTGTCAACATCTTCCTGTAGCTCTTCTTTGGTCGGCGACCACCAACAGGAGCAAGAGGTACATCTACAAGAAATTGATAAACTTATGATATGATCTTTGACATAAAGCATGGTGACAAATTTATTTTGTTGTTTGAAATAACGCAGGACTAACCAGGGATGGGTGTTGGGTTCCTCCGGTTAGCATCGTGCTGATCAATAGCACTTCTCTTGCTGAGAAAAATCGCAAGCTGAGAGATGGTTGCTCCAAAACGCCTTCGGTATGTATCTAAACCACATACTCCTCGAAAGCTTTCATCTCTCGAGTAATCAGCCATCAACAAGTCTGCATAAATGGCCTCATAAGACTCTTGTGATCCATCTGAGCGCAGAGAGTCCTCCGTGGCACAACATGCAGACCCTGCTGCTGCTAGAATAACTTGAAGGTCACGTGCTTGATTAATCCAATGGGGTTCTGGTTCTTCAGCTGCAAAAAAGTGTGGTTAGTCTCATACCATGATTTTACTTTCCAGCGAGCAACAGCAATCAAGAACATGAAAATAAAATGATGTTACTTGCAGCAAGGTGATTTGTTCTAACCTTCTTGTCGTCTTGACGAGCTTCCATAAGAGTCCTCTTGAAGATCTGCCACCTTTTCAGGCTCGGCACCACCTCCTTCATCATCTGGTGGTGAGGAGTTCAAATCCAGGAGCATGGCGTTCTGGATGGTGTAGACGATGGTGGATGGTGTTCTGGATGCTGTAGCTGGATGGTGGATGGTGTTCTGGATGCTGTAGCTGGATGGTGTACTTATAGGAGATGACTTCTTAGCTTCCTGTAATTTTTGAATTAAACTTGGCGCTTAACATTTGCTTTTTCGGCTGGGCAGTCCTTGTAAAAATGGCGGCAAGCTAAAATGAAGTTTCCCTCCTGTTTGTTTTGGCGGAAATGAAACAGACGTGAGTACTACTTGTATCAAATTGCATGGTTAGCATTTATTAAGCTTTGGGTTATCGGGAAAATGCTTTGTTTCCCGTGGTACAATTAGTGCAATGCATGCTGGTGTTTGGCAAAGTAGTACTAATAAATGCTTGCTTATTTTGTCTGAATTTTTCTAGAATGCAGAATAAAAACGAACGGAGGGAGTAGACGCCGCTGCAGCACGCAAGCAGTCCTGCAAACATTGCAGCCGTCGATTCTCCTTATCAGGGACACGAAATCTGCCGCCGTTGTTTCTCTCAATCTGTCGGTATAGTGCGTTTTCCTACTATTGTGACTAGTAATATTTTGCGCGGCGTCACGCCGCGCGTTTAGTGAGTTTTTTTTTTGATAAATCGTGTATTTTTTTTAATTGTGTTGTATGTATTATAAGAAAAGGTGGTTTTTATAGTTTGTGTAATGTGTAGTTAGTTTGTAATCAATTTGAAGACATTCTGTAATGTCATGACGTGAGGTTAGTGTGAACCTTTCTGCGATAATTTGTTTTTTTTATTTGTGTTATATATATTTTAAGGAAAGGTGATAGTCATAATTTGTGTAACATAGTTAGTTTAAATTTATTTTGAAATCATTCCGTAATTAGAGGGAGCAAATTTGCATGTTAGCTAAATTGGAATGGTCAAATGTAGTTCCGTTTTGTTATAATTGTGTTATTTAGCATTGTAATATGACGGAAAGTATTTTATGGTTGTGTGGAAATATCATTTATTTGTAGAATTTATTAATGTTGTATGCATATTTGGAGAGAGTTTAATTATGTTATCCATAAGTAATAATCTGTATGGAAGGATGCAGTAAGTTAGTATGTCGCTTTAAAAAAATTTAATGTATGTCCATAATCGAAGGGAATATATTATGTGGCCATCTATTAACTTCGATTTCATAAAATCGGAGGGAATGCATTTTCTTTGTTCGTAAAATCTGTAAAAAAAAAATTGTGCGTTGTAAAATTTAAGAGTATTTTCCCTAATTGACTAAATCAGAATTAATGATTGCTTAGAAATTGCATTCTCTCTAATTATATTTCGAGCTATTCGAAATGACAAATTGCTTCTTTTCCTTTACATGTTCCCATATTTTTGTATTCCTTTTTTTCCCGTTGCCTTCTCCCATTGTCACCAGGCTTGCATATTTATTAGCAATACATTTCCTTACAGATTTCACATTTCAGTTTGAAACATACTTGATGGTTTCAATTACGGTAACTTTTTTAAAGGTAATATAACTTTAAACCCTCTAATTACGCAGTTACATTTTCAAATGCGTGCCTTCGTATATATTTAAAGTAAATTCAATTCCATGTTCTCTAATTGCGTTGTGGGAAAATTTGCCTTCGTATATTTGTAGGACGTGCAGTTGGATCCTTTTGTATTTTTTTGGAATATTAATCCTTCTATGGATTTTGGAAAGTTTTTCTTTCGCATATATAGCAAGTATTTATTTATTCTGATCGGTTGGATGTGTTATTTGTATTTTTCAGTTAAATAGATAAAGGGAAACTATTTTGTTAAACATTATTTATTTCATATAAACTGGTTTAGTAAAATGGTCCTATTTGTTAGTAATCCAACATTTTTTAAAATATATTTTTAAAAGGGATATCGTTTACGTTAATTTGTCTGATGTTGAAATATTATCGTCTGGAAGTTAATTTATATTGCAAAGAGATTTGTGCAAAGAAAGTTGGTTTCTTTGTTTTTCTGTGTGTAATTTTGCAATGTAAACTGTGAAAATTTGTTGAAAGATGACGGTTGTCCGTGCGGTAAAATTGAAACTTGATAAATTCCTTATTTTGAAAGCGTAGAAATTTGGAAATCGGTGGAATGCAAAGAGAGCATACATCCGCAAAATTGTTTAAATGTTGGAAATGTCGCATGGTAAAATTGAAATTTTGAAATGTCCTTTTTTACAAAGTGTGGGAATTTTGCGAAATATATCGAATTCATGTTAGATGTTTAATTTAGCTCAGTAATTCGATGAAATACATCATATGAATTTTGTGGAACTAATTTTAAATCGAATCCATAGTTGAAGATTTTGATTTTGTGGCCTTGGCAATTATTTATCTGATCAAGTATTTGTGGGTAGAGTCGCCTTCGTATATTTATCCTTTTGACCTTTTTATAGTTTGTGAGAAGATTTTTCTTCCCGTAAATAGCAAGTATTTATTTATTTCGATCGGTCGGATGTGTTATTCGTATTTTTTCAATTAAGTAGATTGGAAGAAATTGTTTTTTGGACAATTTTTATTTCGTGTAAATTGGTTTAATAGAATGGTCCTACTTGCTAGGAATCCAACATTTTTTTGCAAATATATTTTTAAAAGAGGTATCATTCACGTTAATATGCCTAATGTTCAAATATTATCGGCTTGAAGTTATTGTTTTTTTTGTAATGTATCCATTGTGTGGAGAGCCTGGGAGTATGTTAAATTTCAATATTTTCGAGATGGTGTTTGCATTTTTTTGATCAAAAATTGCAAAAGGTTTTCAAATTAGAAAACAGGGAGAAATAAAAAAAAACGGAGCAGGCAGCCAGGCCGGCCCTTGTGGCGGCCCAGCTAGCCAGCCTAGGCCCGCTGGTCGCCGCGTCGACGTCAGCGACGACGTCAGCGGGGGGCGGAGCCGCGGCGGCGGCGACGACGACGGCGGAGGGGCGCCACCGCGACCTGGGGCGCGCGACCTACCGCATCGAACGCGCCTCGTCGCGCGCTGTCGCTAGGGGGCTGCGCCGCCCGCAAATGGTCGCCGGAGCGCCCGCCGGCGGCGCCCGAACGCGGCGGATGTCTGCGCCCGCGGCGGCGGCGATTCCGGCGCGCCGACGGCGTGTTAGCACGCGTTCCGCCGATCTGGCCTGGGAGAGCCGTGGCGTCGGCGGCAGGCGTCGGCGGCCGGCGGCAACCTCGGCCGCGCGCGCGGGAGGGAGGGGAGGGGGAAGTGACGTCGGTTTTGCGCGGAGTTCCTCGCGTTTTTCTGTTTTTTCACAAAGGTCCTTTCCTTCGTATTATTGTGGGCTGCGGGGTAATTTGTCGCCCGCGAGGGGCCTTTCTGAAAAAAATTCCGCGCGGGCTCGTGGTGGCCGTCTGATCGCTGGCGGACGGTGTGGATCGCCGCACTGTTCAACACTGTAGCAGGCTGTAGCTGCTACAGTGCGTGGGGCTCTCACAATTCGAGATATAATCCAACTTTTATATAGTGAGTAATAATGCAGCTATGGACATCATTGTTGTTGCAGCTCTGGACAGCACCGTTGTTGTAGTGCCTTTTCCTGCTTGATTGTTATTAGTTACGTAAAGGTCGACACAAAGAACGATGGTTACTAACTTAAAATCTTTCAGACATAAAAAATGTTAGCCATAGTTTTTTGCATCTCAGTTTACATGGCATCATCCCTGCCCAATCATAAAAGATAGATGAAAGAGTATGCAAATTTTGAATGAATGTTTCTCTCTGTAATTTCTGTGCAAATTTGTTTGTAGGGTAGAAGGATGTACATGTCATGGAGGAAAAGGATACCAGTCCCCTGCCTAAACTATGCACATCTTCTTTTCGTAGCAATAGATACAGAAGAATAAGATCATGGTGTGTTGATCTTTGTATAAATTCTCTGGTTATTTTTTAAATAAAATAGTTGATAAATTCTCTGATTAAAGCCTTTAACTACATGTGTGTGATTACATTGTGTTCTTGGTTCTCCTGTTATTTCACCTTTGTATCAAAATACTGGTGATACTAATGATTCTCCTATATTTGTACAGACAATAAAGTAATTATGCAATCAACGTTATGTCACTGCAGTTTTATTTCATGGTGTGGCTACTCAATTATGTCATGTGTCTACAGCATCTCTGCCCGGTTTATGCAGAGTTACCACAATTACTCTCTCTCTCCTGCATATTAAAAAGGCCTATGAGATGTACAAATTGAGGTTATTGCGTTATGCATCGAGAAAATATATGGGCTACTGATTCCATGTTGGTTCTGTATGGACAATTCCCTCTTCATGATAGTGGTTCTCTGAAAAAATGCGGCGCAATACTTCCTGAAGACGCTTGTTTGTAATATTCAGCACAGAACTCTACGTTTCTTGCAAGTGGGCAATCAGCAATGACAATTATCTTCCTATGGAGGTTAGTATCTTGAACAATCTCACTCTTGTCGATTTTAAACAATATGTTCATCTCTGCACATGTTAGATGTTGTATCCAGCTTCGGTATCTTGTCACGAGAAGGGTGCCTTGCGCAGGATCGGCCAGTGGAACAATATGAACAAGGTACACCTTTATAACATTTTTGAAAATACAAGATATTATAATTATTTCTGTGAAGGCCTTCAGCTGCTTGTTTCCTCACAGGGCGCTGAAGTACAAAATCGTACTACGATAAATATAAATAGAACTTTGCTTAGATAGCTAGATAAATGTGTGCTTAACTAACCACTCAATTGGGAAATAGTTACTACATGATTTGGATGTAATTTATGATGTTCTATGTTCAATACATTAGCAATACAGTAGCATTATTTCTGTTTTGTTGCAGTGTGCAACTTTGTTAGGTACTATATCCATGGAAATTTTATTGGTGCTATTTAACTTGATATTCTCATCTTCATTTCTTCTACTTCCTCCGATCCGGAATATGATTCGTAACTTGTATACACGTTTTGTACTACCACAGTGCAATCTGTACGACCGTTTTATTGGACCGGAGGGAGTATCACATTTCAAGCGACCGGTACAATGTCTACCACCAAAACTAATCCACACATGAGCGATAACAAGGCCAAACTGGTTCTATGAAATGCACGCGTGATGACAAGGGAGGCCAAAGGTTGTTCTCATGTCCTTGATGGTAGGAAGCAAAGCGCTGACCGATGGCGCTCCGGCACTGGGCCAGAGGTTGTTCTTGGCGGTGCCCGAGGAGGTGCTCTTTGCTGACATGTTCGCGCTCATCATCCCCATTGATCAGCTCGACCTGCTAGAGGGTCCGCAAGTCGACATCACCACAAGCTAGGATATTAAGGAGGATGCAGTAAAGACTGTTTTTGTTTATTTTGTGCATTGAATGGATGATTAGAAAGCGTTAAGTAGGCTTGTTATGTCTTCTGATGGTTAGTTTGTGTAACATAATAGTAGTAGAATAGTTTAAGTCAGTGGTGAATTGCTAATGCAGCTATGCTGTATTAGGAATGCTCAACTATTTGTTCTGAACAAATGTACCAAGTAGTACGGCAGCTACTGTTTTTTTTATCTCAACAAAATGCAATGAAATGAACTTAATTGGAAGTACTGCATTAGAGTATATTTTGTTATTTATAACATGCAGCAGAACATGTAGAGTAAAGTATGCATTTTCCTTTATTGGGCACACTGTTTATTTAGATTGTCACTTGTCAGTAATGCTAGGATCAAAGTATAATGAATGCCTCTCCCAGGTGGATGTTATAGACTAACATCTTGCGGTTGTTGCTCGAAATAAAATATTTTTATACGATCTAACATTTTTTTCAAGGTGTCACCAAGAATTGCCAAGAGAAACTGAGAAAATGTGTGGCTTGTCAAAAGGACACTTTCTGTACAAAGTAATTATGTCTTGGACAGAATAATGATTATTGCATTTAAATTGCATTGCACGTTGGGACACGGCAGCTGGGAGAGAAAACAGGAGATGAGATATTATAAGCCGGATGATATAGACGTGCACTGTACGTGCACATCTACTAGTGTAAGCAAGGTCAGAAACTACATAAGCCTCTCTCATCTAGTCGACTAGTGGAACAATAGTCCATAGACAGCTCTCTCGATCGTCGGTGCCAGGAGCAGTGCCGCTGGAGATGAGTACTCCCTCCGCTACACAATGTAATACTCCCTCCGTTCCTAAATATAAGATGTTTTAGGTGTTACACATGTTGTCCACATGCATAACAAAATGAGTGAATCTACACATGAAATATGTCTAGATATACTTGTGTGCATGTGAATGTGCACAAAAGGTAAAACATCTTATATTTTGGAACGGAGAGAGTATGTTTTAGGTGTTACACATGCATGTATAGATTCATAGTAAAAAGAATGGACACATACATTTAAACATGTCTAGATACATGTCTGTTCATGTGCATGTGGAAAAAGACTAAAACATCTTATATTATGGAACGAAAAGAGTACATACATGGTGTTATGGCGAGCTCAGAATCCTCGATCGTATATGTTTTTCTATTCGAATCATCCTCGTCAACACCATGGTTTGTGGGTCAGTAACCTACTAGGGATATTAGCGCGGCAATGCCGCGCCCGTTTGATAAATTTCATATATCTATTTTCAAAAAGTTGTCAAAGTATGAATGATATTTTAATTCGGAAGAGTTTGCATTTAAAAGAATGTTGATGTTTTGAAAATTGTCCTTATTGGAATGTGTTCAAATTTGTATTCTTTTAATGTTAACAAAATGATAAGATTTGGAAAAGTATTTAAAATCCTGAAGTGAAATGGTGAAATAGGTTTTCTAAAATTGGACAATGTGAAATTTGTTCAAATTTGAATTGTTCTAGCTTTGGAAGTCATATTAAATTTCGAAATGTTCAAATGTGTACTTTGAGTTGGAATGCTTAAATATGTTTGTTTTTCAATGAAAATATCCAAATGTACGCCAATCTGAATTTGTCGAACTTATTTGTTTTTGTCAGAAGTAGTTATCATTTTTTGTGTCTAGCATTTTGATAATATTTGTCATATTTTGTCGCTGGGTATTTATTGGCGTGTCCGTTTGATAATTTTCAAATATCTTTTTTAAGAAGTTGTTGAAATATGAATGCTATTTTGATTCGGTAAAGTTTGCGCTTAAAAGAATGTTGATGTTTTGAAAATTGTCCTTATTGGAATGTATTCAAATTTGTATTCTTTTAATGTTAACAAAATGATAAGATTTGGAAAGGTATTTAAAATCCTGAAGTATGTAAATGTGGAATTTGAGTTGAAATGATCAAATAGGTTTCAAAATTGGACAATTTGGAATTTGTTCAAGTTTGGATTCTTTTAGTGTTTATGGAATGGTAAGTGTTGGAAGTCGTATTAACTCTTTGAAATGTTCAAATTTGTAATTTGAGTTGGAATGCTCAAATATGATCGGTTTTCCATAGAATTATGCAAATGTAGGCCTATCTAAATTATTGGAAGTTGTTTGTTTTTTTTTTGTCAAAAAATAGTTAACATATTTTTCCATGGCGTTTTGATAATATTTTTTAAATTTTGTCGACGGATATTTTTAGAATTTAAATTTTCTAGATTTGCAATATTTTGAAAAAGGTTCCGAAGTATATGGAATGATTATTTTGAGTTTTACAAATTTTGTAAAGTTGGCTTGAGGTGATTTGTAGTTGTGTTTGAAAAATTACAAAAAATTTGAATAAAAGGAAAAGAAAACAGAAAGGAAAAAAACAAAAGGCCGAGCCAGCCACATAGAAAGTGGCCCGGCCCAGCTAGAAGCCCACCTCCTGCAGCCCAAGCCCACTGTGACGTCACAGGTGGCCGGACTCTGCCGCGGCGGCGCGGACGACGCCAGCGTCGCGGCAGTGCGATTCGGGATGCGCAGGTGAGCGCGTGGGGTGCGCCTGGAGGCGAGCTGCGTGCAGGTGGCGGCGCCGGCGTTTTTAAGTCACCGGAGCGTCTCCGGCGACGTGGAACGCGGCGGCGGAGGCCGACCGCGGCGCGGACGATTCCGGCGAGGCGGCGGAGTTCCGGCAGGCGAGAGTAAGCGAGGAGGGAGAGGAAGGGGTGGCGGAGGCCGCCGTGCCCGTCGATCTAAACGGGGAGGGCCACAGCGGTGTCGCACGCAAGAAGAAAGGAAGGGGACGATTCTGCGGTGGCGTTTTTTCTAAAAGGACCCTGTGGTTCGCGCGATTTGCAAGGAGGTCCTCTACAGTGCAAAACATTGGACAGCGGGGCCGTGTTTGGATCTGTGAGGGGCCTTTTTGCAAAAGAGGCAGGTTGACCGGCTGCCACCGGCGCGACCGGCCGGTGACGGGACGCGTGGCGTCCGCTGATTGGTAGAAAGTCGAGAGCTACAGTATCGCGCGTTACTGTAGCGACGTGGGGTGCATCTGTGTTGTTGATGGACGCGATCGAACGGCCGAGGATAAAAGGGTGACGTGGATGCTGGATTGAAGGCTCAATCTGACCTACTTTCATATATAGTACTATATATACCACTTCTCTTTCATATATATCTGGCTTAAGATAACCCAACGAATGGTAGAAAAGGGCAAAGCTCTGTCCCGGCAACAACAGGCAGACGAATGATACGTAGTGGATCAAAACATTTTATATCGCCATCATGAAAAGAAGCACGTTGTCACTTTGGGCCACGCCGTACTACTTTGTCTTTCGTACTCCATAGTGAAGTAGTGCGTCTTCTATGCTAGAAAGCGCTGCGCCTCGAGGCGAGAGGGAGAACGTTCATTCGTTATAATTTTCCTTTCTTTTGGGGTCAAACATAATTACGAGTGTGTGGATCGGCACAAGATCAAATGGAACATTGGATCGCTGGACTAGGAAGTAAACGGGACTATGGCTAGACACTGTCAAGCCGCTTGCGCTGATGTGCACCGCTGATTGTCGTTTAACGGTAAAGTAGTGTTATTTTTCTTCAGCTGGATCGCCAACTTGCTGCTTATTTTGTAGCTGAGCGGGCGGGGAACTAATTCTCAACATGAGGTTAGCATCATCCTACTGCAAGATATCATTATAAACTAACACTGGACTTGCGTGTGCTATTCTTTCTTTTTCGAGACCCAGGTGCCAGGGATCACACTGAACTACATTCAAAGGGAAATGAATATCTGCATCCTGCAGCTCCGAACAAATTTGTCCAATCAGCGTCAGGGATCAAAATCATTTCGATCAGGCACGACGTCACGCGTGTAGGTACTCAGGTGAAATTCACAACAGGAAAGAGGTTCTATGCCGACGGCCATACCCTACGCCGACGACTTTTTGTCGGGGCCGTCGGCATAGGATCCGACGAGGCCAGCCCGTTGACATGGCCGTCGGCGCAGGATATGACGTCGGCATAGCTATGATTTTTTTTCATTTAATATGAAATAATTCATATCTTTAAATCCGTAAATCGAAATTTAACAAATAAAATATCGAAATCGATTAGAAAAATGAGAGGAATCCAAATATGACATCCATGTCATCTTTTTTTTATCACGTATATGACTTTTTACAACATATTTTTGGTACTTGCTTAATAAAAAAAGTCATTTTTTGGCACTTAAAAAATAGAAAATGATATTTAGAAAAATATTTTAAAAATTGTTTTTGGTAACAATGTTTGCCATACCAAGACACACCTATGTGTCAAATATGGACACTTTATCACAAATTATGGCACGGGGTCCATTTTGACCATTTTTTCAACAAAATAAAAGAAAGTGAAAAAATACTCAAAAATGAAATCCTTTGGAATGAAGTCCTTTTATGTGTACTAGTTTCTAAGAAAAATGATAAACTTGAGTTTTGACAAAATTTCTGAAAAACTTCTTCACAAAAAGTTCAATCATCTATAAACATGTAGAAGTTTCGTCAAATGACCTAGATATGATCATTCCCGTGGCGTAATTTGTGATAATGTGCCCATATTTGACACATAGGTATATCTTGTTATGATAAACAATGTTGCAGAACTGAGTTTTTTCAAATAATTTTATAAATATTATTTTTAATTTTTTAATTGTAAAAAATGACATTTTTTGTGAAACAAGTACACAAAATATGGTGGAAAATGGCACCCATCCAATTATCACACAAAGTAGACCATATTTTATGGATAATCTAGCAATATTAGAAATTTTCTCGGTTTCTACCTAATTTCGCCTATTTAAATGACTTTATGCCTATTTTCCAAAAGTAATTGAATTTTGAACTACAAGTGTGTGATAGTTTGCTCTGAATTTTTTACAAAATTCATTTTAAGATACACCAGTAGTGGTTATATCACAGAACCGTCGATAGTTTTGAAAAATGCGACCCTTTCGATGAATAGGCACAGCGGCCATTTTAACCTTTTTTCAACAAAATAAAGAAAGTGAAAAAATACTCAAAAATGAAATCCTTTGGCGAGGAGTCCTTTTATGTGTAATAGTTGCTAGAAAAAAAAGATAAACTTGAGTTTTGACAAAGTTTCCAAAAAACTTTTTCATAAAAAGATCAATCATCTATAAACATGTAGAAGTTTCGAGTCAAATGATCTAGATATGATCATTCCCGTGGCGTAATTTGTGATAATGTGACCATATTTGACACATAGTTGTATCTTGGTATGGCAAACAATGTTACAGTACTGAGTTTTTTCAAAATATTTTTATAAATATCATTTTTCCATTTTTTAAGTGCCAAAATAACTTTTTTTTATTAAGCAAGTACCAAAAATATGTTGCGAAAAGTCATATGCATGATGAAAAAGATGATATGGATGTCATACTTGGATTCCTCTCATTTTTCTAATCGATTTAGACATTTTATTTGTTAAATTTTGATTTACGGATTTAAAGATATGAATTATTCCATATTAACTGTAAAAAGGAGAAAATAAAGTAAAATAAATTTTATTGTTATTTATTAAAAAAATATTATTATATAATCATTGTTATTTATTCAGATAAATTTTCAAAATTTAGACAATAAAAAGTGTAACATCATGACCCAAGGGTTAATATGATTGATAGGATACTAATATCAGTAAGTTCTAACACCTCATTTGGAAGCTAATTTGGAAGGAACTTAAAAGTTAAGCGTGTTTGGGCTGGAGCAATTTGAGGATGGATGACCGAATGGGAAGTTTGACCATGGTAAGTATTTTGACCGGATGGATGACGGAATGAGAAGTTTAACCATGGTAAGAACTTTAACCTGTGATTAAGTGTGTGGCTAAGTGGGAAATTTTGAAATAAAAAAAAAACAAAAGTGGTAAATTTCAGAGTAGAATTAAAAATATATATATATATCAATTTTTTTAAAGTAATTTTTTGAAAAAAAATTCCGACGGCAAGCCGTCGGCGTAGACCTATACCGACGGCTTTCTAGGCTATGTCTACAGGCATGTATGCCGACGGATCTAAACCGACGGCTGCCGTCGTCATAGCCTATGCCGATGGCAAAAAGCCATCGGCTTAGCTTCTCTCCTGTAGTGAAAACGCATCAACAAACAGATTCGTTCGATCGCAGGAGCAAGCTTGGACAGGAGGGTCCAACAACAGATATAGCGATGTGAAGCAGTGAATAGCATCTCCCATAGGGAAGCTGTCCGTACCTACCTCCACAGATGCAGCGACGTGACTAATCCATCAGGTTTAACGTAACTGTCCGGTAGCTAATTTGATCCCCTCCAACCTAAGCAATCTCCTTGCTGGTCGCCCGACGGAACGCCACGTACGGCTGAGTGAAGTATGCTCACCAATATAAGCACGATTCACATAGCAAAATGGATTCCATTTCTTCTAGACAAAAGTTGTTTCGAAGCATCGCTTTCTTTCTTGCCTTGTCGCCACGGCATGCAACGTAAACAGAACACTACACCGGCACAAAAATCATGCTACCTATTTTATTGAAGATTGATCATGAAGGAATGGTCACTGGCGATTACGGGAGCTTTTCTCTCTGAGTATACAAGTTGTAGTATCTGATCAGACACACAAGAATACACACCACACGCACACACACCACACCACACACGCACCCCCTACCTATGTGTCTAAACTAGACCTACATCATATATCTCTTAACACGTCCTGAGAGACTTATCCGAAGACCAGTGCTTCGGTGACTGACGGACACGTCAACCTCGCCTGTGACACATGGACGTTGAGAGGCAATTGAGATTTATTGCACTGTTCAAATGAACAGTGGATCTACAGTGTTCAGGGAACAGTGTAGCTGCGGTGAGGCACCGGAAATTCGCTCCCAGTGGGAGTCGAACTCGGGCGAGCCAGCCAGTCAGCCACTGCTGGGCCTGATCAAACGTGCTACGCGCGCTCCTCTGGGATTACGGGAG
The DNA here is from genome assembly GCA_947311845.1 of Poa pratensis. Classification (NCBI taxonomy): domain Eukaryota; kingdom Viridiplantae; phylum Streptophyta; class Magnoliopsida; order Poales; family Poaceae; genus Poa; species Poa pratensis. Next base: position 22,860,283 of record CAMZMU010000073.1, read on the forward strand.
CTGAAATGAATCCATCAAGAAAAAGACGGGAGCAGAAGAAGAACACACACGCGCATGCCTGCTAGTCATTCTCTGCTACTTACTCCCTCTGTTCCTAAATATAAGATGTTTTAGCTTTTATCCACATTCACATGTATCTAGATGTATGTATGTGGACATGTTTTAATGTGTATGTACATTCATTTAGGTTTGAACCTAACTAACATGTGAGCTAGTTAGAACATCTTACATTGTGGAACGGAGGGTAATACGTTTAGGCAAAGATCGGCAATTATCTGGGTGGATCGATCGGGTCGGGTGAAACATCGCACGCACCAAGAGCGCTGCGCCACAACGAACTCTGTCACGGGGTTTGCATTAAAAGCGAGTAGCAGCATTCACCAATCCGTGGTTGTTAGGTCAAAATCGTATCGCAATATTGAAACTTTTACGCGCATACGGTCTGCTGCAAAATCCGATCGTGTAAATGCAACAGACCAACACTCGAACAGTGGTGGAGTGGAGGTGGGCACTAGCTGTGCCATTTCACTGCAAAACTGAACTGCCGTATAGCTGGAAGCCTGAAGATACATCATAGAGGAGACCTTATGATGAGAATATAAGTCCTCTGATAACTGAATGGGTTACATGCATGCTTACTGTACAATGATTTGTGATATGAATGTATTCTCGAATAAAATGATTTGTGATACGAATCTAGTCGCAAGTGTCTTCTAGTTTCGATCGAAGCAAAAGTGTGGATGACAAAACCAACAGATACATGTACCAGTCCCTTAATGGAAGAAACATTTCGCTAGGGGTTAACTAAGCAAAAACAAAGGTGCTACAAAAACTGATGGACTGAAATACCAAGGGAAGTACTCATTTATAGTACTAGCATTAGTTGTTTTAATTTGAAATCATTGTTGTCAATATTAATATCTTCAACCGTAACAGAGGTGGACAGGAAGTGATGTTGCAGATGACAGTGACAAGTGCACATAACAACCTACAGATTTTGATGGATAATAAATGCTGGAACTATTCCTAAAGAAAAAATAATTTCCAAAAAAAATGTTGGGTCTCATTTGCGAGGCTGAAAATTAGAGGCTAGATGCAGTGTATATTCCACCTTCAAGGCTTTCAACAGGGACAAAACTTGATATTGACCTATTCAATACGAAATACTTTTTTTACAAGTACAAAAGGTGCCCAGTCCAATTGTATATTATATCATTTGTAGTATATATTGGTTGAGAAGAGGGTCACAAGATATTGTGTAATGAACCTAATACCCACACTGCCACACAACTCGCCGCAAGACCTACAAGATAGCTAGGGCTGGAAATAAAACTCGAAACTCGTGAGATTAATGAGTACTCGAAAACTCGGCTCAACTTGGCTTGAACTCGGAGACTAATGAGTCAAGCCAAGCTGACATTTTTAGCTCGTTATGTAAATTAGACAACAAGCGTCCATGGAGACATTATGTGAGGAGCACAAGAGCTCAAGACTTCTCTACGAGGGAGAAGTAGGAATAAATATTTCAAGTTTTTTGGTCGATGGAGACATTTTGTGAGGATCACAAGTAGCTGCACTACAGCAACATGCAGTCTCCGTTGCAGTCAAGTCTTGAATAAGATGAAAGTCAAGCGTCAAGACCTTTTGTTACTTGTTTAGTAGAGTAGTAGAGTACTACTCAAGAACTTTGTGATGTTATTTTCTATCGTGGTGTCAGTTTGTGTCATGGACGATGGTGTGTTAAGCAACTATTGGATGTTTAAGTTTACGTTATATTGTGGAATGATGTTTGTTGCCGATATAAAAGTTATGATGCTAATTACGTTCACATTTCCTACCAAGCTTAATGAGTTTATTGAGCTAGCTCGAGTTTTAATTGAGTCGAGCCAAGCTGGGATCTTGAGCTCGCTTAGTTAATGAGTTGAGTCGAGTTAGCTCGTTACTTAACGAGTATTTACAAGTTGAGTCGAGCTGGCTCGATATCCAGTCCTAAAGATAGCCCTTGTTGCCGAAAACTGTAATACTATCAACTTTATCTTTGTAAGCTTCTTCATAGAACAATGACATGTGGGTGCTGACAAGGCAATGTCATGCCCTTCTTGATATTTTAGACCAAAGTCATGTTGGTGTCCTTTGGCCAAAGCCTTCAAAATCTTTGTTTAAAATTAAAAAACCTTGGATCCACAAGAATACCATAATACTAGCATGATTATTGATTAGTGCATTATGTAGTTCCTTTCCAAAAGCAAATTTCTTATATGACCTCTTTTGGTTCACATAGTATATCCTACCAAGTTAATTTTAGAAAAAGAGGGAGTTGATCCCAGGCTCCATTAAAGATAATGGAACCCATACAAAGTTCCATAGTTCTGCACTTCTGCTAAACTTATTAAAGTTCTCATGGACACTACTGCTCTCTACATTAGCAGTATGAAAACAAAACTAAACAGCAGAAAGAAAATCATTACAGTTGCTCGTAGCATAAGCCGCAGCTTCTTTAACATCAAAAGTCCAATCGATCTCTCAGCTTTCCTTTTTCACGAAAGAGCTTAGCCACACTGTGAGGCGTGAGCATTGTACAGACAAATTTGGGATCTAAATTCTGTAGTTCCAAACATGAATTACCTAGGCAGTTATCCTCACGAATTCATGGTATAACCGAACTAGACTGAGTCACTGAGTATACTAGTAGTATCATATATAGCTCACAATATTACTGAACTGACTGTAGTTGCTTTTAGCGTGCGTACCGTTGTCGTTGATACTAACTGCAGTTTGAAAGGAAGCCATACAGGGAGAGCTATCATGAATTCATGATCAAAACTAACACAGGAAAAGAGAAGCGTGCGTCAAACTTGTGCAGGGACAGAAGAAGTGTTTCTTCTATCACATCCAGTACTGGAATCCTTGCTTGTGTAGTTGTATTAGTGTTGCAGCATTAAGAAATGGAGCCATGTTGTACACATCATATGGTGCATGGTTCACCACGGCTAATGCGCTATGATTCTTTGCCCATGTGATGATTTATTTTTAATGGGACTGTAGGAACCATGAAACTAGCATTGCATAGAAATACAGTCTTGTATGAGATAATTTCTTGCAGCCATTCTTACCATTTTTTAGCTCAGCACTAATGCGCCTGTGAGCAAGGAAGACAAATGTATCTAGAACACTAACGCTACAATAAAACATTAGATCTGGGTCATCCTTTCTCAATCAATCAACCAATCGAGTCAATGTAGTTTTTTCAGGTAAACAACTTCAGGATTCAGCTACTCTCTATAAGGCCACTAGGGATTCAAACTTCCTGCAGCTGCAGCTCACTGTGTCACTTGCGGGCTGAAATCCAGCACATAACCGCAGGCAGAAGCGAAAACTACCAAAACTCCCCGCTGCCAAAATGCCAGCCAACCGACAAAATCCCAGGTTACAACTGAAACCCCATTGAAGCGACTGATACTGCACACACACGACATAACTCTGCTACGTGAGATATCATGTCATCAAGTCTCTAATTCCGGCTGCCTCACCACTGTCACATCAGCTCTCAGCACGCCGTCGATGAAGAGGCTGTCGTCAGCAATTGACGTCGACCATGGAGTCTCAAAGAGGTTGTCGCATCCACACCCCCATCCATCTTCAAAGGTGTACTCATCTTTAAATAGGCTGACAAATTTCCCTGACGGGTTTCTTCTTGCAGCAAATTCATAATCTAATGTGACACACTTTGAGCACTTCGGATAGCAGTACAAGTAGAGGCTGAAGCTGTAAAGTTACTGTCCTCGTGCTTTTCACAGGCCGCCACAAGATGCAATCGATGCCCTGCAAGATAGAACGAGTGCGAGTAGATCCCTTCTGGAGAAAGAGTCCAGAGCACTCCTCGCGCTTTAGATCCAAGTAAACTATAACCTGTGGGCGAGGTCGATCAAATGCAACCACTTTCACAAGTTTGATCTTGTAAGCTCGCTCGGTAGATTGCCAACAGGTTGCTGCATCAGCTGCAAGAGGACCTTGCTGCCATGCTGGGAAAGCTTTGTACATAAGTACCTCAGTGATACACTTAGCTACTTCCTCACGGTCTACATAGTTATCAGTGCATGTTAGAATATCTGCAGTGTCCTATAACTGACATGACTGAAGCGCACCAGTGGAAGTAAGCGAGAACTCAAGATCTTATGCTGTCCTCCAACTTTGGGTAGTGCACACAGGCCCACTCGAGCAAGAAGTCAAATGGAGTTTTCAGATTCCCTGTAGGTCACTACTTGTGAAGATGGCTTCGATACCAGCAAGTGGTAAGTTCATCATTTCATCTTGGAACCTGAAATGAGGCAGACATGCCTTCAGTGCACTTTATACATGATGATTGTGTAACAACACGTCTGCACTTCCCTCGTAAAGAAAATAAAAGGTAAATGCATCAAATAGAGATGACTCACTCAGCTAAATCCTTGTATTTCTTGGCAAGGAATTCCTTGGCTGCATTGTCAAAGCCTGAACTTCAGCAGCCATTGAAATGGAACATGGATGCTCTAGATAAAGAAGTGCAGATTCTGTGGTCATAGGCAAGCTTGTGAGCAACTGACTGCAATGCCTCATGCAAGAAAGAACTTCAAACTTATCGCAGCCATCAAGATGTCGAGCAGAAGAATGGGATCAGTTGTTGTCAACTTTCCACTGTACATAAAGCTCAAAAGCTCCATAAGGGCATTTTCCTCTGTTCCAAGTGGAGCGAAAACAAAACAGAAAGGCATAAGGACTAAGAAAATAGTTTAATTATAAACTAACACAAAGTGGCAGTAAGATTTATTTAAATTTGACTATGAACTTCAGTATTGAGAAAAGCTATATTTTTTTTTTTCGAAATGGGAGCATAGCCCTGGCCTCGAAAAGCTATATGTGAGGAGAAACCATTTCTTTATCACATACAAAAAGGGAGTGGTACAAACTCGAAATGTAAGCACTTATTTTACTATAAATAATTATGTTTTATTTTAAGAAATATTGATAATAGTGAAAAAATATGATAGCAACTTGTAATCAGTTTCTATCAGAGAGGAAGAATGTTGCACTTGAGTTATCACATTACCTGAATCAGCAATCTAAGTGTTGGATGCATCTGATCAGATTCTTTCATGCCATTTGAGAAAAGCTAAGAGGCATGAAGCTTATTAGAAATTGTGAACTGAGAATAGAAGACATGCATTTCACAAGGTTACCAGAATTACCTTAAGAAAGAAATGACTTCTTGCAGCAAGAATTGCTGAATTGATATAAATTGTCTTTACTTGTAATACAGGTATACCCAGAATGGTTGAAGAAGATTCAATACCCTGTCCTTTATCACCTGCAAAATGTCAAAGACCTGTGAAATAGACAACAAACTGGATAATATAAAAGGTAAAGAACAGAATCACACGGATTTTCTGCTGTTAAAATACTTGGAACACCTGTTCTTTTATGGGTGCAGAATCATGTAATAAATCTTCAGAAATACGGTAAAATGTTTAAAACAACGTCAAGGAATTGAAGCCATTTAGCTGCATCCTGCAAACTAAGAATGCTTGCAGCTCATTGAGTAAGGTGATAGTAAATGTTATCCCAAGAATCCTGTTAGAACTTCGCATAACATTGTCCACACAGACACAATGTGTTATATGTTATCTAATGAAATAGTGTACGCTAGACCACACAAGAAACCAGTAGAAGAGTCTTTGAAGTACCTAAAAAGGAAATAGTATGTTGCTGTATGGAGAGAACATGCAACCAATGGCTACCTTTGATCAGCAGATTGTGCCAGTACCAAACTTACCTGTATAGCGCAGGTATCCGTACTACTTGAAAGTAAGTTATTACTTGTTACCAAGCATTGCCACAATAACCATAAATGTTTCAACAGACAAAGAACGGAGGTCAAGAAAAGAATGCAGGCTAATGTTGGCCGAAAGCGAAGGCACCAGTTTAATCTTCACTCCAAATAATATGTTATGTCAAGATCACATTGATAACAATATGGTTTCCTTATTTGTTTTGTTGTTATAGGCGGATTTTATGTAGTGATCAACCATATTCCTTTTGAATTATCTGACATCTCATGATGCAATGTATGTAACTGACAGAACTCAAATATTACCGTAAATAAATATTTCTCAAAATCCTAGCTAGGCAATGCCTTTTCAAAGGCTTTGTGAAAAACTTCACCAAGAATTGTAACATGAAGATTAACAGTTTAAAATGACAAAGGATACCAAGTAGTAGAACTTTCAGGTTTAAGCTGGCATAGTATCTTATTTAAATTTCCCGGGCCGCATGGTTGCGCCCCTCTGTTTTTTCTAGGGGAAATGGAAGGGGATCTGCTTTTCATTATAAATTGCGAAGAATATAATATTCTCCGCAAAAAGAAGAAGAATAAGTACAAGGTGAAATAAGAAAGAAATCCAGTCGCCACAAAGTGCTGGCTGTACAAACACCTGGTCTACGACTGAACGGCCATATCTTGCAGCTATCCAACATCAATCCACCATGTACTTGAATGCCCGTCGATTTCTTCAGTTCCAAACATGCCAAACAGAGTAGGATGCCAGCAGTCACCACAGCATTTTGCTTGCTTCTCACACGGATGGAGCTCCAGTAGCTTGACACCGTTGCATAGCTTTGTTGTGCAGTGGCTATTCACACTCACAATGGATTGGTCTTGTTTTATCTTTTGCAGTGGCGACATGGCAATGCACTGGTGTTTGAACACCGCTGCTACAACCAAAATACTCCCTCCGTTTATGGACACTACATAATCCGCTGATTGCTCCCTCCGAATATGTTTGATGTAGATTCAGCCAGCACAAAATTCCATTGTTAGATAGTTTTTACATTTGAAAACTTACGAATTGCATTTTACCGTTTCCCCATTGCCCAACAATTAAGATGAACCCTGAAATCGCCAATGTGCCATAAATATTCCACAAATTCATACCCCGAATCAGTTGTTCTGTTACTGTACGCACCTTCCTCCTCGCGGTGGCGCACACAGTCGGCGAGGGATCCTCCGCCTACTTCGCCGCTGGACCCGGACGCGTCGTCGCTGGCGACGATCTCTATCTGCAGAACCCTGTCGGAGAAGTTGGCCGAATTGAACGCGAACTCGAAGCTGGCCACCACGCCGCCGCACGGGAAGTCCAGCCCCGTCTCCGCCTCCGCTGACGCCCCTCCGACGCCTCGACGGGGTCCATGAGCCCCGCATCTCTGGACAGGAGAGGGAGCGCAGACGGTGGCCGTAACCTAGCCGCTTCCGGAAGCTTCTTCCGAAATGCGAGGTCGGCGACACCGCGATGGCAGTACCCTGCAGTGTTTTAATTTTTGGGAGACCCAGAATTTACACGGAAACCCCTGGGAAAATGCCCATGTTACAAGTCTGTGTGTAAAAGACCACGCGTACAGAACCAAATCATAATCAGGTCCTTCAACACCCCACAGCCTTTAATCAGGTCCCCGGGGTGGTGTGCAGCCGTGACCTGAAGCTTCGATACAAGATTGGTGGAGAAGGACCCAGTCATGATCTATCATTTCATTCTAGAGTATTTCTTGTAAAACTAGAAGGCCACAATGTAATTTCTTTTCTAACCGAGGTCCTCTATGTAGCCCTTCCCTTGTTAAAAAAAATGTGATCACACAATTTGAACCAAGATAGGTGAATTGACAGATTTCGTAGAACTAGAATTTCTCATCTCTCTACAGAGTTTGTGTAGGCCATGCACGAGTCTAAAAGATCATAGTATGTTTCTTCTTTCGGAAGAATGCAAAACTCCTGGCTTTGCATCAGAGGCAGGCCAGTAAGTTTCTACATGGGCAAATTTTCAAGGGACGCACGGACGACATTGCATATAGCAATCAATAGATAAAAATCAGCAAACAAAAGGTTCTATCAGGTGCCAGTTGGGAGGTTTATCAGCTGCCAAGACACTTAGTAGACAATTGCTTCAGCCTGCTGATTTTATCTTGGAGCGTGCATGCCCACCATTACATGCTACACATGAGAATATAAAGTCTTCATGGAACCTCCGAGAACTTGCTATCCTACTGAACTTACTGAATCTCCAACAAAAGGAACAGAGGACAGACGCACCAAAACACGTAACACCCTGAGAACATGCTATCCTACTGAAGCTCCCAAGGATAACAAAGCAAAATGCAGCAGACAACGGCATAGGAGCGAAATTTTGGGCATGACAAGGACAAGGTCATGAGAAGCAATGGATTAGGCCAGATCCGGCTCCGGGATGGCATCAGATCAACAGTATGTTCTAGTTTGCGATTCCGACTTCTCCACCACCGTCCAATCAGCTCTCAGATGCAGCACGCCTGTCATAAGAAATGAAAGTCGACCATGCAGTATCAAAAGACATCATCACATCCAAGCTTCAAACCAGCAGTGAAGGTGCAGTTATCATCAAACCTGCTCACACATTTCCTCAGTGCTTTCGTCCTTGCAGCAAACTCATACTCCGGTGCCAAAGCTGTACAGCCCATTCAAGTGGTTCCTGATACATCTTGCTATGAGAAATAAGACCAACCCTGCATGATGGAGAGGGTGCAAGTAGCACATGGATGTTGTATTTATGTGAGAAATGTTGAACAAGCAATTACCATCCCCGTCAACCAAAAAACCACACCAGTTGAAGACAGAAAATTCAATCCATTTATCAAGGAATTTCCTTTTTATTCAATCCGACTTGAAGTTTGGAATGCATTATGTGACAATCATAAATTGTGTTACCAATAGTCCCCACATGAGCAAACTCCTTGTACAATATGATGGAACCTATTGATGTCTTTGAGGATAATTTCTCTATCTGTGATAGTTGAAATGAGCTTTGCAGCATGATGGCAATCACTACACGTTCTCAGATTCATTGTTATCCTAATAGGTGTCCCTGGACTAGTGTTTATAAGAACAAACGCAATAGCCAATTTTTCACTGTGCACTGAAAGATGGCCCTCCTTATCTTCCTCTTCAACATCATGAAGTGTACCCTCAACTTCTGGGTTATAACCCATTCCCCTGATCCTTCCTAACAACTCATCCAATTTCTCGTAGATCATTTCCGACTGTGGATGAGATCTATCACCAGCATGAAATGTGTGAACCTGATCGCCTATCTCAACATTGCTACCGCCAGGCAATTTCTTGATACCTTTGCTTGCCATGACACTTCTCACTGAGTTAACATCAGCCCATCTCCCAGCCCTAGCATAAATATTCGATAATAGCACATAGTATCCCGATTGATTGGGTACCAGTCTGAACAAACTGTCTGCTGCCAACAAACCAATGTCCATATTGGAGTGAATCCGACAAGCTCCTAATAAGGCTCCCCAGACTCTCTCATTTGGCTTGATAGGCATCGCCAAATAAAATCATATGCCTGGCCTATACATCCAGCACGCCCAAGAAGGTCCACCATACAAGTATAGTGCTCTGCTTTAGGAGTTATCCTATATCTACTAGTCATGCAATCAAAATAACGCTTTCCAACATCCAAAAGCCCAGCGTGGCTACATGCTGCAAGAACAGCGACGAAGGCAATAGAATCCGGTTCCAGACCTTGTCCTTGCATGTTCTCAAACTGGTTGATGGCCTCTGTCCCATGACCACGCGCACCATATGCAGAAATGATTGAAGTCCATGATACTACATCCCGCGCACTCATGGCATCAAATACCTCCCTAGCATCCTTCAAGCATCCACAGTTGGCATACATGTCCATGAGAGCATTCTCAAGCAACATATTAGGGCACATCTTTTTCCTCCTAATAATCTCATGGATTCGCTTACCCAGTGAGCACGCTGAGACCTCTCCACAAGAAGGAAGAACAGTTGCTAATGTCATAGCATCTGGCTCAACCCCTTCCTTCTCCATCCTCATGAACAGTTCAACAGCCTTAACATGCAGTCCATTGATAGTGTATATAGACAGCATAGCATTCCAAGAAATAAGCCCTCTAAACCTCATCTCATCAAACACTTGCCGAGCGCATGTGATGTCCTCTGCCTTGGCATCACCCATGGCGGGCAGGATGCTTGCCATGGTCCCAGCACCAGGCTGTGTACATTGCAGCCCCACCAACTCCCTGAAAACCTCCACGGCCCGGCCAAACAGGCCCGCGTGAGCAAACCCAGATATCATGGCATTCCAAGAAACGACATCACGGTGCGGCATTTCAACAAACATCTGGTACGCGTCGTCTGGGCGGCCACAACGTGCATACATGCTGATCGCCAAGTGTGCCACAAAGAGATTTGCGTCGAGGCCGAGCCTGGCGGTGGACGAGTGGATCTGGAGGCCGAGAAGGAGGCTGCCCGACGCCGCGCAGGACTTGAGAGCGAGCGGGTAGGTGTAGTGGTCGGGGAAGCAAGAGGCGCCCTGCGGCCGCATGGAGGCGAAGAGGAGGAGGGCATCGCGGTGGAGGGACGCCCTGGTGAGCGCGCGGAGTAGGACGTTGAAGAATACGGTTGTGCGGTCTGGGGATGACGCAAGCACGGCGCGGGCGGCCGGGAGGGCGGAGCAGGCGGCGTAGGCCTGGATGAGCTTGACGCGAGCAACGGCGGCGGAGGGGTGTGAGGGGAGGTGCTGGAGGAGGAGGAGGCGTGCATGCGCGGCGCGGACGGTGAATAGGTGCGCCGGGGAGCAACAGGAGTCCACCAGGCTGAGGAGGGCGTGTTGGCCGCCGGCCGGGGATAGATGCGGGAGGAGGCTCCGCGACAGGTTCATCAAAGTCTCTTGGCGCGGAAGCCGCCCGCCGGATCACGATTTAGGGCTCTACTTTTGATTCAAACGAATTTTATAGGACTTCTATACGAGAATTTGGATATTCATAATTACTCCCTCTGTTCCAAATTATTAGATATTCTTATATGAACTAGATACGCGTATAGATACATTTGAATTATAAAAGGCTAAAACATCTTATATTTCGGAACAGAGGTAGTATGTATTTCTTCGCGAAATTAAAATTCTTATACACTTTTTCTTAGAATCTCTTTGCACTCTACTTTGGAGAAAAATATATCCACTTAAACATTTTTTATAAAATTTCTTTGTTTTTCTGAGTTATAAAAACTTTTTTTAATCTAAAATCTTGTAGTTTTCTAATCCTATACAATTGAAGATATTACTCCAATTATGTTGTTTTCATAATCATGCATTTTAATAATCCTGCTAATCAAAGGAGTACTAATATTTTAAAACTTTAAAACAATGCTATGCAACATATTACCAAGTTTCACTTAAATTCAAAACATGCCTCAACAACAACAAAATCATTATTGTAATTCTATCGTTTACAAAGAAAATTTAATGATGCTCTATTTGTAGAGGTAGCTATATTTATTATTTCTCGGGTGGTGCAATAAATTTTTACTTGAAATTTTGCTTGATTATATATCAATTGTTGGGTTGCTCACCACGTTTGCCACGTGGTTTTACTTGAAATTTTGCAGCATGGTAGATACATTGTTATGTATGTGCTAATTTTTCTTTCATTTGGCATGGGGTCATTTGCTTCTCTCTCTCTCCTTGAGAGTCGCATGCACCTCTCCGGCTCCTCTCCCCCCTTCCTCTCACGGTCTCACCGGCAGGAGGGAGAGCATGAGGGTTAGGGTTTGTATGTGGTGTCTGTCGTCACATAGTGGGGTTCTCTTCGCCCGACGCTTCAACGCAGTGTTGATTTCCAACAAGCGTTGAGGGCTGACTGAAGATCGTTCTACCATGTTGCATCCCCATGTATGTCGGCCTGTAGTGTGACGGATGAGTGTAGGTGGCCCACGTTGCCGGTGAGGTGGTGCTCTTCCGGAAGTAGAAAGACTTGGTCCTTAAGTAGGACCTCGAGTACAACAACCCTGGTGATCAAGCTCCAGGCCTGTGGCGTCAAGGTGACGATCTGCGTACCCCTGTCCTCATCACGCCTAGCTAGCGAGCTCCAGCCTATCTATGTGTATGATGTGATGATGAACTAATATTAGTTACTGTGCATTTTGATCGGGGTAGAAAACCCCTTATGTTAGCACGCAGGGCCGCAGGGGCATGGGATTGCGCATGTTGTTGAAAACTGTATTTTTTGTAGACTATGCATGTGTGCATGAACCAGTGGTAATTTCAGTTCGCAAATGTCGACGAACAAGTTTCGTTAGTATATGTTGAATGAAGTACTTGATTTCTATTTTTTTTTCATGTGTTGATATGGTGGTAAGATTACCGGATTTGAAGTTCTGATGAGCATAGCAGCGTTTTGGCTCCCGGGTGCAAATGCACCCTTTACTTAAAACACATTTTAAACTCATTTTGAAAACCCAAAAAAATCCAAAATAAATATTCGCACGTACATCTTTGCATCCTTTGTGTTCACAAAGTTGTTTCACAAAAAAACCGAATTTTTTGTGGTCTACACAAAAAAGTCAAATTTTGATGCTAAAATAAGCCTTTTCACGAGACATTTTTTTGTTTTTTTACATAAGTCACAAAAGGTGTCAATTTGTCACGAAACTGTATGTGCGCACATAGAATGTAAATTTGTTTGCTCGGATTTTTTTAATAAAAATTGGACATAAGGACCCCCTAAGATGCTTTCATATCGATCCACGTGGCGGTACAAATTACAGAAAGTCCCTTTTTCAACACTTGCCCTAATGAACCTATAATTTGAAGATAATGCCTCTTGTCTTACAAACACACCCCTGTAACTAAAAAATAAAAAGCAATCAGGTTCAGGGGGTCTCCACCACCAAAGCTCGCCGCTGACCTCCAGGCGCTGGCCGCGCCGAGATCAGGGAGGGAATAGCTCGACAGCCCATCTCCGGCGAGGAGCCGCTGCCACTGGCCTTCCCGGAGCCGTCGGGGACGCACCACTTGACGACTCGGAGAAGTCGAGCTCCAGCACAGGACTCGAAGAGCCTCCGACGAGGAGGCAGAAGTATGGCCGCCAAAACGGCCGAAGATCACGGCGGCGACAATAGCCACCGTGTGTGACTCCCAAGAAGACAGCAGCAACAGGCCTTCAAGCCTAGCAAGCACCCAACGTCGTCCTCCATCTCCCTCGCCACCACGGTCGGACAAGAAGAAGGAAAATATCATAGGCATACCCAGAAGAAGGCCGCAGCGCTTGATGAAGGAGCTTGCTGCCGCCACCACCTGCTTCGGCTTCCTCCTTGGAAGCCTACCGAGACGCACAACAACACCTGACTCGCGCCGCGCTCGAACGCGAGGTCAACTCCCACGCCGGAGAAACCGGCCAACACCATCCTCCACCCGCTCCTCTTCTCCTCCCCCTCGCCACCAAGGCCGGCCAGGAAAAGGAGAGCAGCTAGCAGAGCCAAGATGCAGAGGCGCTTATTGAAGAAGGTTGCCTTCGATTCGACCTCCCCGTCACTCCTCCACCGTGGAGGCTTAACGAAGCTCGAGAGGAAGACCAGCTCGGCGCCGCGCCGATACGCCATAGCTGAAGACCTTCGAGAAAGGGAAGAGGGCAAGGCGCCATCCTCCAACGAGGAAAACTCGACGAAACCTAACCTACTGCCTAGACTACTGCTATACAACGGGGGCCGACATCCTAAACCATCTCCACGCCGGCCAGCGCAAGCGCCGGCGGCGGGAGCGGCCGGATCTGGGCGGATTTGGAGGTTGACTTTCAAGGGGAGGGAAAGGAGAGGAGGAAGAAGAGCCCTGTTTCCAGGAGCAAATTGCTAAAAGTGGAGTTGAACACAACATTGCACACAACCAAACACCTGAAACTAATAGCAGACAAGAAATTAAGCAGCGATGCACGCGTTACAACCCCCCCCCCCCCCCCCCCTACAGGCCCCACTAGGCCACGCCGGCCAAAATCTCGGCGAGCTCTCCGGATTAATGTTTATTTGCAACTCACTCGCTGAAGCACTTCGTCCCTTGCTACGAGCAAACATGCCCTAGATTCCTAGAAGAAGCATTGCCAACTAGATCATCCACATTACCATGGATCTGGTCTACATCGAGTAAAAACGTCGTTATGGAGATGTTCTCCAAGAACACAGAATGAAACCGGCAAACCGCACACCTTTATCTCTCAAAAACAGATGTTTCCCCGTACAAGTCTCAACTCACAAGTGAATACAGAGCATCTTGCATGTTCACGTACACATCGCTGTACATACAACACGAACATCTCAACAGCCACGACACGCACGCTTTTTCCTTGCGACGTACAAATCACACAAAGTGGCAAGTGCTGTACTTACACCCAACTAAAACCTGCTAGCGAGCTCACACAAGAAACTTGATGAACATACTAGTATACAGCGGCAGTGGAGCCATCGAGCATGTGAGACGGCTTTCACTTCTTCTTTTGCTGGCTAATTTTTTTTTGCTGGCTAATTGATTGTTTAGCTACGGCGTGCGCTGCTGAGCTCGCCAGGGACGACTTCTTCACCGCGCCCTTTGGGTCGAGTGCTTTCCGGATCTTGAAGACGGCCCACGCAACTCCAAGAGCATTCCCGGCGGCGTGAAAGTAGTCCTGTGTTATCTCTCCTGCTTGGTCACCGTACCTGTAAAAGAAACCAGATCATGGATCTCATCAACAAGCAGAGCAGCATCAAACAATCACTGTGCAAGCTTAAGACTAGTTGTTTTTTTCATTTTGGAGATGCCCATTAAAATAAGAAACTGCCACATAATCTTATGGTTAACTCCTACTCAGACTACCTTATACTCTGCTCAGACTACCTTATACTCTGCTAGCACTTCGACAAGTTAGTATTAAGTAACACTGCAAGCATGAGGTCGTGAAGAAAACAATACAAGGGCATACAGATGTTTGTGCCCATAACTATCTGCCTTCCAATACGAAGGACAAATGCATAGTTTTAACCACAGTGAGGTTTCTACCCTCCTATGTAGCACAACAATAGAATGACACAATCAATCTTCTCTTCCACAAACAACATTTGATTGAGTGAACAATAGATACAAACTACAGTGTGCATTACCTGTGCGTTACAACTGAAGTTGTAACAGTTGATGATGTTTGCATCACGTTCTTGCCAGATACCTCAACAGCATCCCATACTTTACCTGAACCATTGATTTAGTGTGAATCAGCGAATAATAATTTGTGATGCAGCATCAATTGTACATATCAAATCTAGAGTGTGTTCATATTTTAGGCGCCTCCATTCAATCTAGTACTTGGGAATGGCAGGCCGTAAAAAACATACTCTTGGACTGCTGAACTCGCGCAAACAGAATTCTGAGCACATTGAGCAATTAGTACTCAATGTTACTTAAAATTCATCTTAAACCAGTATGTTCTACTCCATATAATAGTACACTAAATACTTTAGGATTTGCTTGGGAAGGCATCCGTCTAGAACATAACAAAGTCCTAGTCACAATATGATTTCATTCTATCCACTGCTTTGTTGAATGTGATTATTAATTCAATCCAACTAAAGATCAAATGGGAGATTTTTTTTCATTTTTATTTTAACAGAATGACAGCACCCAAGTTCTTTACATAACCATCAAACATAAAAGACATCTAACTTAGAAGTAAAGAAACTTGAGAATGTCTAGCATCATAGCTGCGCTTTATATTCAATCCTTTTATGAGAATATATATATCAACTGTTAACCTCCTAATTTTATTTAGCTAATGTAACATGCACAGCTAGTGGCAAAAGCTTACCAAATCCTTCGAGTGAAGCTAGAATAACTTCACCAGGCATTAATTTAAAGAACTTCCGGGCAGGTTTGGAGTTGACCACAGTGCTGGTAACAAATCCTGAGACCTTGAGAACACCTGAGAGGATTGAGTTTGCCACATTGTTGGACATTTGAGTTACCCTTCTAGCCCTGCAGAACACAGAAGTGCAATGCGTAAGCCAACTACATGGAGTAAGCTGGATATTGCACATAAATTGATTACCTTTAACATTTCAATAAATATCATGATAACAATAAACAACCGAAACGGAAATGAGGATTATCTCAGAAGGAGATGAGGATAACGCCCCTTACTGTCAAGCCAAAAACTATTAAAAGTAGAAGTTGTTGGACATCTGACTCTAAGCTACTAAAATGGTTGTCTCTAATATCTGATTAATGCACACAAGTGGGCTATAGCGAAAATATCATGGCGGGCAGTCGTTATCAAGAGATGCCAGGTGTCTTCCAGATAGGAACAAGGAAGCAATAAGTGAAGAATGGATACTTGTAGCATTGGCTAAGTTCACGGTCAATTAATCATAATAAAGATGAATGCCCTCCTCTTGAAGACAGGATCGAGAGGATTACTCCTGAGTGGGACATTTGCTTTGCATAACCAAAAAAGGGCCTGGCTATGTCTTCTTATTTTAGATAGAACATGCAAAAGGCCCAACATGTCTGGCCACGCAGAAGACACGCTCTGTTGAATAGTAGTATGAAGTTCTTTTTGTTGCGGGAGAGAACTACTATGATGTAACTTCATAATCTTATTCAAGAAAACTGTGTAGCTTCGTGATCAATATTTTCTGTTTATTCTATTGAAGTTATGAACTATGAAGTGCAAATTGAGTACTAATAAAGAACCACTTACTATGCTGGACATGACATCCTTCGAAGCTATAAATGGTTATTCAGACACCTATAGAGTATGTGATGCAACTAATGCCGACATGTTAATCGGATCACTCATTAAACTTCAAATTGTCTAATGGTACTGCAACTTATCAAGACTAAAATTTATCAAGAACAGTCTGAATTAAGTGAATCATCATCTAGTTCAGCAAATCCAAATTAAATAAAATGCATCTAAAATCTAAACTACTCCAACATGATCTGCTCTGCAACATAGTATGAGATAAAATTGATAAAATAAAAGCAGTACTACTGATTCTGTTCATCATCCATACCTCTTCATCCTCCTGAGGGAGCTGGGCTTCACCTGCGTAGGCTTCCCGTTGGCCCCCGCACCCTTCGTCAACACGGCCTCTCCGCATTTGATGCCCCCAGCTGTGATGTCCCCGCACCAGATGATGCCCCTCACCAGCTGCCCCGAGCCCTTGGCGATAAGCCTGGCCACGGATGAGCTGTAGTCGTCGACGTTTGGCGCGATCGTAGTCCAGAACGCCGCCGACTGCTCCTCCATTATCTCCTTCTTGTCCCCGGCGGCCTCCTCGGGCGTGATCTCCGTCACCAACGCCCTCGATTCCATGACCTCGGCGGACTTGCTGCTTTCTCCCGCATCGACCTCCTTGACGGAGAAGGTGGTGTACTCCTTGAGGACCGTGTCCAGCTCCTCCAGGACCTTCTCCTGCCCTTTCCCCGCGACGGTGAGGCCGTAGCTGAGCGGCGCCTCCCCGTCCGCGTCGGGCGCCTCGGCGTCGTCTTTGTTGTCGGGGTGGTTGGTGTGCGGGACGTGGAGCGAGAAGAAGTAGTGGCCGGCGTCGAGCTTGACGACCGCGACGTCGCTGCCGAGCGGCCACTGCACGGGCTCGTGCGCGTCGCTGGAGCTGGAGCCGGACGACCGGCCGTTGCTGCTGAAGATGCCGAAGAGGCCGCGGCGCTTGTGGGGCCTGTCCGGGGTGAGGCGCGCGAGGACGGCGACGGCGTGGTCGCCCTGGCGGAGGCGGACGACGGAGAGCGTGCCGGCGCCGAGGTCGAGGCTGCGGTCGGGGTCGACGAGGTGGAGCTGCGCGCCGGGGACGGCGACGAGGGTCTCCTCGACGGTGGGCGGGGCCGGGGCGTCGTCCTCGGCCGCGTCGGCCGGGAAGAGGTTCTCGGCGAGCTCGTTGGGGTCGACGGTGGGGTAGAGCGAGTCGCCGGTGCTGGTGCCGGTGGGGTTGGCGTGGAAGGCGGTGTTGTGGTCGGGGTGGGACTGGGGTACCTCGGGGTAGAGGCTCTGCTGTTGCTTGGAGGCGGAAGCCATGGCGGATTCGCTGCTGGTCGGCTGTGTCGTGTCACCGATTGCCGGATCGAGAGAGGGGATCGAAACTTCGAAAGTGGGGAGGATGTAACGGGTAGAGGGGATTTTAATACGGGGAGTGAACCGGTGGTGAAGACGACAGTTTGATTCGCGGCGTCGACCAAAAGGTAGGCGGAGATCTTCTGCGCCGGTGAGGCCGACGCGGAACTGGTCGGCAGCCCCACGGTTGGCAGGCAATAGCACGGTTGTTTCGTTCGGAGATACCATGCACCCGCGGCGGCACAGCGGAAGCTACAGAGATGGTGGTGGTAAAGGGAGATCCGGGTTCCCGATCGACGAGAAGACTTTGGAAGAAAGGAACGGGAAGCAAAGCGGAGATGACGCGTAGACACCGTGGGGATGGTCGGGGGCACAGCTCACCGGCCACGGAGGCGCGAACCAAGGAATAAACTTCTTCGACGGCAAATACGAACTGGCGCGCGCCAGCATTCAACGCGTGTACGCCGTTTGTACCTGCCGTTGTGACGATCAAAACGGCGCCTCTTCGATTCACCGCGTCGCCGACAACAGACGGTGCTTCAAATTTTAAGGGCTCTTTGAGAAAAAAGATTTTGAAAGGAAATTGTATATGATTTCTACCATAGGAATTTTTCCTATAAAGTCTATTTGATTTAAAGGATTGATGAATCTCCAAAATTCCTATGTGTTTATGACATGTGTTTATGACAACTATGACATGCACTCAATCTGTATACAAATTTTATTCGTTTTTCTGCGGTGCTACCAAACAATATCTGTTATGATTCATGTGTTTTTGGTTTCTCTAAATTTAAACTGTCATGTCATTTTATTTATGCAATATTCCTATTCTTATATTTCTCAAATCCTTGTGAATCAAATGCAGATACCGCTGCAGCTGGCTTAGTGAACCATGCAGGCCATATTTATCGGTTGGGAGTACCTCGCATGTCTAGACCGCATGTTTTTATATTGAAATGACCTTGCAGAAGAACCACTGACAACGAGTTCGATCTTCTAACTGAGATTATAGGCGCACAATGATCCAACTCAATTGTTTATGTGTTGGTCGTTGTGTTATCCAACGATTCCATAAACTTGTCATCTCACAAACCTCTATCTAACCTAATTGAATGTACCATCACCTTGTTGTCATTTTTCCCAGGTATAGGGGAGACCCAAGTAACCAAAATCTCTCATTCTACGGTAGTCTACAACATCTCGGAAGCCCTCCATCTACCACTCTCCCGATCATTGCCTCCATACTGCTTGATGGCACACTAAACTTCATTCAAATCACCCGTGTATAGCCACATATTATCATATTCACGCCAAGGTTTCTTCATCAATTCACAGCTTCTCCTCCTTATTGATCTCATCGGATCACCATAAATGATGTGAATTTCCACTCCACTTCACCGGTTTTCATTATGAACCATGGCATTGTTATCTGAACTACTTAAGGAGGATAGTAAATTCCTTTGATTCATAGGATAGAAAATATATAGGAATATGAAACTTATAGAATTGGAATGTCAAGTCCACTTGCATCCTATGTCAAAGGGCATGGCGCCCCATGTGTGGTTTTGGTAATTAATGACAATCCCTATAGACTAATGGTTGCATTGAGTTATACTTGTAGTGTTTGTCCATAGACCATGCTTGAACTCCATTTGTTGGATTCAAGGTTGATGCCATGAATATATTGATATAATGAAGTATTTGGCATCAAGATCATCGAGGTGTATGGATATATACTTGATATGATCAAGAAGAAGAGTATGTGATGACCAAGTTGTTATTCGAGGAGTTATCCGATGATTGGTCATATGTGAGTTGAACATATCGCAAGTATGTCTTGAAGAAAAGGATTATGTGATCATTCATGGTTATCTTCAAGACATCATCTATTGAAAAGAGAAGAAAAGATACAAGGTTGATCAAGATTTTGTTTAACACACAAAGCTACATGATGTACCAAGTGGGATCATGTATCTCTTGGTATGGTAAGCAATTGTTCATATAGCTTTGTGAACTAACCCATGATATGTGTATGACATTTATATGTATGGTTAGGTATCTTTCCATGGGCTTGCATCAAATGAAGATTTCATATAGCCCATGAAGGACGACGTCAAGTGGTGATCGTCATCAAGCTTGAGTTGTGCAAGTTCAAGAGAAGTATCTCGAAGATATTATATGTTTGAAGCTTGCCACCCATTTGGAGATAATGGTCAAAGTGAAGATGTGCCGATGAGAGGCTCTCCCATAGTGGAGTATGGGAGAGAAATATGTGGATCTTCACCAAGCGAAGCGCGATCAAGAAAGATGGTCCACTTGAGAATATCAAGATCGCCATCATCTAGTCAAGTGGAATGCGCAAGACAAAGGTATGATCTTGATAGGGTTTCTATTTTACCGGTCTCATGTTGTTAGTCGGGAGACCGGGTTATTGGATAGACACCGTACTATCAAGAGGGGCTCTCGACTAAAGTTTAAGCGTATCAGTTGGAGAGAGCTCAAACCTTTGCATACTTGACATCATCATCTTTCTTGGTTATTATTTGATTTTTCTCCTAGTTGGGTTTTGGTGCTTGTCGTGATCTTCATGACAAGCCCAAGTTCTTCGAAAACGGATTTTGGTTCGAAAACTTATTGCGTTTTCGTGTTGGAAATATTATCGGTTTACCCGTGAGGAAAGTTCCACACCTTCCCATGTGTGTCAACTTAACTCTATTTATGGTTCTTTATATTTGGAGTTCAAACGAGAAAGTTATTGAGTTTGCAGTTTTGCTGTTTCTGTCAAGATTTGCTCAAGCAGGGGAATCGAATTATCCGGTCCTAGCCGACTCGGATTATCCGATTCTCAAGATTGCTCGAATTCGGTTAAGGACTTTAAAAACAATGCATACTGGAGTTTTTCGGAATATCCGATCAAGGCTGATTCGGAATATCTGATTCTCAAGTTTTCTCTCGAATTCTGCTAAGGACTTTAAAAGCAACCAGTTCTGGGGAGTACTGCAGTTTTCCGGAATATCCGATTCTAGCTGATTCGGATTATCCGGTGGAATCGGATTATCCGATCCCTACTTATATCGGAATATCTGATTCCCCTGTCTGCAACGGCTCTTTTCTGGGAGGGGTATAAATACCCCTCCACCTACCTCCAGCCAGCTAGCTTTGCTGAGCACGAAATTCACCTCCATTGTTGACCTCCTTGAGCTTAGCTATCTCTCAATCCCTCCATGATTCTTGCCTCCATTTAGTGGGAAAAGAGAGAGGAGATCTAGATCTATTGTTCCACCAATCCATCTCTCCTCTAAGTGAGGGGAAGCCTTTCGATCTAGATCTTGGAATTCCATTTGTTGAGTTCTTCTTTGTTCTACCTCTCTTTTCCCCCCAATAGCATTAGTTGCTTTGGTGGGATTTGAGAGTGACGGATTTTGAGCACTTCTTGTGTTCTTGCCCATTGCATCGGTTGCATCGGTTTGAGTTCTCCATGGTGATACGTAGAAATCGAAATTGAGAAGCTTGTTACTCTTGGGTACTTGGGGTGCCCTAGAGCTTGTCCTCTTGGGTACTTGGAGTGCCCTATACGGTCCTTGTTGATCTCGGAGTTTTGGTGGCTCGCGGGATAGTTGGGAGCCTCCAATTAAGTTGTGGAGACGCGCCCCAACCTTGTGATTCTTGTGGCTTTGGGTGCCGCGGGAATTCGGTGAGAGCTTCCAATTAAGTTGTGGAGTGTGCCTCATCCTTGTACAGGTTCGGTGACCACCCTCAACTGTCCCATAGTGGTTTGTGGTTCTCTACATTGGTAGAGGCACGAAGGAGATTACGGTGTGCCATTTGACGGCTATTCGGGGATCACTTTGTGACTCCGCACCGCTCCAACGGAGACGTAGCTTCCATTGGGAAGTGAACTTCGGGATAAATCATCGTCTCCAAGTGCCTCAGTATTTCTATACCCAAGCTTCTTACTTATGCAATTTACTCTGTGATAGCCATCGAGCTTGAAGTAATATATCTAGCTATCACATAGTTGTATATCTTGTTTAGCATAAGTTGTTGGTGCACATAGGTAAACCTAGCTTGTTTAGGTTTTGTGCTTGATAAATTAAACGCTAGTTTTATTCCGCATTTATTCAAGCCTAAACCGTAAAGAATTTTAAATCGCCTATTCACCCCCCCTCCCCCTTTAGGCGACATCCGTGTCCTTTCACTATGGGAAGAGGAAAGTCTCTTTTATTGTAGCGAAGGAATTTCCCATGAGGTATGACCTAATGCTTTTTTCTTATGGGATTTGCACTACAAGATTGCTATGGAAAAAATTCCTATGGTATATGATCCTATGAATCAAACAACTTTTAAAGAATTTTTTCTATAGGATCCAATCCTACAAGAGTGCTATGCTTTCCAATAAATCTTACAAGCTCTACCAAGTCCTCTGAATTTTGGTGGCTTGGTTTACTTATCAAGAGGTATGTGGGCATCACACCTTTTATTTGTGGATGATTGTCTTGTGTTTACTCAGGCCTCAGATGCAAGCGTAGTGATACTACAAAACATTGTAGAGACATGAACAAGGGTCATGATAATTGGTCAATCGTTCAAAATCAACGATATTTTCAGTGCTTATTACACCCATGATATGAAGCAAGATGTACATACACATTTGGGCATCATGGTGGCGGAATTCACTTGAAGGTATTTTGAGCTCCCTACAGACTTAAGGTGGTCAATATATTCCTGATTCGAGCATATAGTTACAAAGATCAAGAAGCTCTCGCGACTGATTGATGTCCATAAACTAGGTAGTGCGACAAGGGAGGTTTTGGTTGAAATTAGTTTGCGAGGAAATTCCAACGTATTCCATGACCTGTTTCTGGTTGTCGAAATATTTGTGCAAGAAGATTACGGGTGTTGTTTCCCGTTTCTTGTGGGGAGGTGACGAAAACAAGCAGATCAAAAGATGACTGTACTCGATTCCGGTTCTTGCAGCTAGCTAGGTTATACCTCCTAGCCATGAGAATATCTTCCTGCAAAGCTCTCACGTCCAAGCGCCAAAGTATACAACGTATCTGAGGTATCCACTCATGCCAGTGTAGAGTCACTGCACCCATCGTGAGATCTAACACAGAGACGAGGCGTGGAAACAGTAGAATGTGAAGGAGGAGTCATATTGGGATTTGGCGGGAGGTTATGGTACTTCCCGACATTGAAGGTAAGATCATTTGGATCAACATGGCGGGAAAAGTGGTGGAACTAGTCGTGATCGGCCATGAGAAAGAACTGTGAAGTGAATGGGAGATGTGTGGTTTGAGTGTGTGAGGGGGGAGGGAACGCGTATTTATAGGAAAGAATGAGCCATTTCCCGACCATTTTGCCCCTCCAAACGATTCAGAACTTGAAATTTGATTCACGCCGATGTTTAGCTGCAGCCCCTCACCTAAATTTCGATCTAATCGGTCCACTTGGTTACCGGCAACCGAAAATTTTCTCGTTAACTATTCTATCGGTCTTTTCGGTTTCAGTTTTGATTTTTTTTGGGTTTTCGGTCATCTGTTTCTTGCCGGTGCCACTACAAAAAGGGTTCCTTTGGAAAGGGCACTTTGTAGCATTACGAGCGTGCCACGTGGTGGTATACGAAAGATGGCAAAATCGAATTTGTTTACGCACTGGTCCCCACGCGCAACGCGCAAGCTGTCCGACCGCGTGATTCAAGCGTACGTCTGCTGGCCGCCCGCGTACGAACCCTCCGCGTCCGAGCCGTAGGGGCGTACGAGCGTACGCTTGGCTGGCCAGGTGTACGACCGAACCCCCGCGTCCCAGGTCGGGCGAAGCCCCCGCGTGCTACGAGCGTACGAGTGCGCTGGTGGCTAGAGTACAGAAGATTAGCACGCACCAGCACGTACACATGGACGGTGAGAAAAGGGAAAAAAGTACACAACTAAATAAACAACCGTGTACAACTACACAGAACATGAAGTATAACTCCGTAAAAAATATGGTGTATCAGTTAAATATTACGGCTCGGCTTCATCTCGATAAATTTTAATAAAATCTTGAAACGGGTACATTGATCATTGCGCGTATTCATCGTTGCGCGCATTGGTCGTTCCGTGTGCTACGGCTCGGCTTCGGCTCGATAAATTTTAATAATATCTTGAAAAGGGTACATTGGTCATTGAGCATATTCGTCGTTCCGCGCATAGGTCGTTCTGTGTGCTACGGCTCGGCGGCTCTGCTTCGCAGAGCTCTAGACGCCTACGACGTACAACTACATAGACACATGCTATACAACTACACAGACACAGACTATACAACTATACAGACACATGTTGTACGACTACACAGACACAAGTTGTACAACTAACATGTTATACAACTACACAGAAATAGGTTATACAACTACAGAGAAACATGTTGTATAACTAACAGATTATAAAATTACACAGACACAGGTTGTACAACTACACAGAAACATGTTGAATAACAAACAAGTTGTATAAACTACACAAAACACGAAGTACAAAAGTACACAGACACAAGTTGTACAACTACACACAAAACAAAAAGTACAAAGTACACAGAACAGAAAGTACAAAAGTACACAGAAGTGGGAGTACAAAGTACACAAAACAGGATATACATACTATGCATAACCGGGAGTATAAAAAAAGTTCGTCGAAACCTATCGACATGAGATTTAGTTTTGAATATCTCGACGCAAAAAGCTCAAAAGTGAAAACGGTTCGTAATTTGGATAAACGATTCTCAAAATATTTCGTTTTCAAAATTCAAATTTGAAAAATAAAAGGGAAAACTGCATGCACACGTACGTGCATGCCCCCCTTTCTCTCTCATACTCCCCCACTTTCAATATAATTGTGACACTTGACAGGCATACAAATAACCAAAATTAAAGCATGTGAGGAGAAGCCGATACCTGTTTTTTTTGAGAAAACTGCGGACTCTTTATTCAACATTAACTAAAGAGTTTACAGGAAAATTCAAGCCTTTAGGCTTAGACCCTAACTGAAAGTGCATGTGTTGCACCATGTGTGGTTTTGGTAATTAATGACAATCATTATGGACTAATGTTTGCTTTGAGATATACTTGTAGATCTTGTCCATAGGAAAAGATTGGAGTTCATGTTTTGGACTCTAGAAGATTACATGATGACCAAGGTTTTATATGAAGAATGGTCATGAGAAGAGTTGAGCCTATTGCATGCATGGCTTGGAAAAGAAGATTGAGTGAACTTCATGTTTATCTCCAAGCCATCATCCATATCAAGAGAAGAATATGAAGCGCAAGTGGATACATGAAGACGGAGCTTAGCGAGGCTCTCCCATAATAGTGTATGGGGGAGCATTTGGAGATGTCTTTATCAAGCATGTGCTAGCAAGCGCATATCAAGAAAAGTGGTTCACTTGAAGAGATCAAGATCGTCATCATCTAGCTCAAGTGGAATGCGCAAGGCAAAGGTATGATCTTGATAGGGTTTCTATTTTACCGGTCTCATGGTGTTAGTGGGAGACCGGGTTATTGGATAGATGCCGTACTATCAAGAGGGGCTCTCAAGTTAGTAACTTGATCGCATCTTTGTGGAGAGCTCAAACCTTTGCATACTTGGCATATCATTCTTTCTTGGTTCTTATTTGGCTTTTATCCATGTGAGAATTTAGAGCTTGTGTTCATCTCCATACCAAGCTCTAGTTCATCAAAAACGGATTTCATATGATCATCTTGTGATGTTTTTTATGTTGGAGGTTTTACCGGTTTGTATTTTGTAGAGAGGTCAAACTCTCCTCTTGTGTTCTCCTCCTCACATGATGGACTATGATGTTTCTCTACATAATCTTGAAGGGCTCTTCGTTGCGATTCCAACGAGCCCAAGAACATTGAAACGGAGTCCGGATGAAAACTTGTTGCATTCTCGGCTTTGGAAATATTATCGGTCCACCTTCGAGATAAGGTCCACACCTCCCATGAGTGGTATCTCCTCTATATTTGTGACCCTTAATATTTCCACCCATTACTATATTGGCCTTCTAAATTTTTCCTCCCATTTCGGCAATCGATGCCAATGGGGGAGAAGTTTAGAGGGTTTAAGGGAATTTGGTTTTATGCTTTAGTTTGTTCTTAAGCATTTGACTTTCATGCTCTTGCATCCTTGCTCTTTGTTGTGCATGGTTGCTTAATTCATTATATAAACCCTCGTAAAAGGGATTGTCATCAATTACCAAAATGGGGGAGATTGAAAGTGCATGTGTTGCCCCATGCGTGGTTTTGGTAATTAATGACAATCCTTATGGACTAATGTTTGCATTGAGATATTCTTATAGATCTTGTCCATAGGAAAGAATGGAGTTCATGTGTTGGACTCTAGAAGCTTATAAGATGACCAAGATCTTATTCAAGGGTTTATATGAAGAATGGTCTTATATAGAGTTGAGCATATTGCAAGTATGTCTTGAAGAATAGAATACCGTGGATATTCATGCTCATCTTCAAGACATCATCATTGATCAAGAAAGAAGAAAAGATACAAAGTTGATCAAGGCTAAGTGGAAAGGATGGATTTCAAGTGATCAACACACAAAGCTACATGTTGTAAGATGTGGGATCTTGTGATCCAATGGTATGGTAAGCAATCGTCTATATAGCTTTGTGAACTAACCCATATACATGTGTGTGTGTGGAGTATCTATGTGGGGTTAGAGGTATCTTCCCATGGGCATGCATCAAAAGGAAGATTCCATATAGCCCATGGCGGATGACGTCAAGCGGTGGTCGTCATCAAGATAATGGTCAAGTGAAGATGTTCCTAAAAGTGGCTCTCCCATATTGTGTATGGGGGAGCATTTCACAAGTCTTCACCAAGCGGAGCGCAATCAAGAAAGGTGATCCAACTTGAGGTGATCAAGATCGTCATCATCTAGCTCAAGTGGATTGCGCAAGGCAAAGGTATGACCTTGATAGGGTTTCTATTTTACCGGTCTCATGGTGTTAGTAAGAGACCGGATTATAGGATAGATGCCACACTTTCAAGAGGGGCTCTCGAATGAGTAACTTGATCGTATCGTTCGGAGAGAGCTCAAACCTTTGCATACTTGGCATCATCTTTCTTGGTTCTTATTTGGCTTTCCTCCATGTGTGGTTTTAGAGCTTGTCATGATCTTCAAGACAAGCTCAAGTTCATCAAAAACGGATTTCGTAAGAAAAACTTATTGCGTTTTTGGTGTTGGAGGTTTTACCGGTTGTTCTATTTTCGAGAGGTTTAACCTTTCCCATTTGGTTTTATGATTCATTGTTGGACTATGATGTTTCTCTGCATAATCTTGAAAGCTCGTTGTTGTGATTCCAACGAGCCAAAGATCATCAAAAACGGAGTCCGGATGCAAAAGATATTGTCGTTTTGGTGTTTGTCTTTCCTGCTGTTTTCAAGGGGGCGGTACTACCGCCCCGGTACCGCCCGAGGTACCGCCGGAGCAAACAGAAGCCTGTTTTCAGCGGCACCAAAAGCGGTAGTACCGCTGCCCGGGGCGGTAGTACCGCTACCTGGAGCCTGTTTTCTGCCCGTTTTCTTGTCCTAACTTCCTAGGGGGGCGGTAGTACCGCTGGGTCTAGCGGTAGTACCGCCCCGGCGCGAATCTGCACCCAACGGTTGGATATTTGGGTGACCTATTTAAGGGGCCTTCTTCCCCAATGGTTCCCCAACCTTTCTTGCAAGTTTTGCCCTCCATTGTTGACCTCCAAAAGCTTGCTTTCTCTCAATCCCTCCAATGATTCTTGCTCATTCTTGAGGGAAACAAGAGAGGAGATCTAGATCTACATCTCCACCAATCAATCTCTCCTCTAAGTGAGGGGAGCATATTGGATCTAGATCTTGGGATTCATTTGTTGCTTCCTTGCTCTTCCTCTCATCTTCCTCCATAGCATTAGTTGCTTTGGTGGGATTTGAGAGTGAATTGCTTTGAGCACTTCTTGTGTTCTTGCCATTGCATTAGGTGCATCGGTTTGAGTTCTCCACGGTGATTCGTGGAGTGAAGTTTGAGAAGCTCATTACTCTTTGTGGTTCTCGTTGCCTCGGGTTGTTGTAACCCTAGGAGGCCTTTGTGAGTTTCGGAGCTTTATCTTGTTGCTAAGCTCCGGGACATTGTTGGGAGGCTCCAACTCATTGTGGAGTTCCTCAACCTTGGTGTATCGGTTTGGTCAACGCCTTCAAGTCGACCTCATAGTGGAACGAGCCAATCCCTCACGGGTGAAGCTCACGGAGAATAGGGTGAGCACATCGTGCTATTGGAGTGCCTAGGAGGCTCCACACCCCTCCAACGTAGACGTACTTCCATTGGGAAGGAACTACGGGAAACATCTCCTCGTGTCCACTTTGCGGTTACTTCTATACCCAAACCTTTACTTATGCATTTACCTTTGTGATAGCCATCGAGCTTGAAGTTATCTATATTGCTATCACTTAGTTGTTAATCTTGCTTAGCATAAGTTGTTGGTGCACATAGGTGAACCTAGCTTGTTTAGGTTTTGTGCTTGATAAATTAAACGCTAGTTTTATTCCGCATTTATTCAAGCCTAAACCGTAATTATTTTAAAACGCCTATTCACCCCCCCTCTAGGCGACATCCTCGTTCTTTCAATTGGTATCAGAGCCAGGCTCTCTTTATTAGGCTTCACCGCCTTGAGAGTAAAGATGTCGTTTAGAGATTAGCAAATGATCCCACTTTCATATTCGATGGCACAAATTATGATGTTTGGAAAATTCGCATGCTTAATCTTTTTCGGGTGTATGGCCCAAAAATGGAGAGAATTGTAGATATGGATTTTCCTCCTCCAAAGGATCTCCAAAAGTTATCTTTAGAGGATGAGGAAAACTCTTATCTCAATTCTCTAGTATCTCATGCTATTGTTGTGTTTTGAGCAATGTAGTTCTTGAGTCAATCATGCCTTTTCGGAATGCTCATGATTTATGGACAAAGCTTCAAGACAAATATGATGTGTCCAATATTATTGAGGATGATTGTTCTCCCTCCACTTCCGGGCGTGATGAGTTCTCAACTTCCTCTACTTCACCAACATGTGGTAAGCCACAACCTAATGAGATGGTGAGTAGTGGTAGGCTTTGCAACAATGGTAGTAAACTTACATTGATGATTCTTTACCTCAACATTGTTGCAATGATCTACCTTTGGACTTAAACACATCTAGCACCATACATGCTTTACATGCTTGTGTTGATAGTCCTTGCATATCATGTGGAAATTGTTTGTCTAAATCTCATGATGATATGCTTGCTTTATCTTGTTGCCATACTACAAATGCGTGTGTTTCCTCTATTCCTTTGGTCACTAACATTGTAGAGGAAACCCAACTTCCTATGGAACAAGATGTGTACTTGAGTGGTGCCTCAAGTAATGTTTCATCTTCATCGACCATCTTTTGCCTTATGGCTAAGGAGTCAAAGGTATCTCCTACTTTGAACCCATTGAATCGATGATGATGTGTTAATAATGAAGAGAATGATATTGTTGATTCTCTAAATAAGAAAGGTGAAATTGTCTTTCTTGCTTTGAGTAAAAATAAAAATGCTCGCTCTAACTTCATGGAAATCATGGCTAATGCTATTGAGGTCAATAAACTTATTTATGAGCATGAGGACACCATTGTGGAAATGGAAGGTCGTGAGCAAGACTACACCGATGAGATCGGGGATCTTTCTATTGCTCTTAATGAAGAGCAAGAGCGTAGAAGGATCCTTGAGGAAAAACTTTGTAGTCTTGAGGAATCTTATAGTTTAGACTTTTCTAAATTAAGAAAAGATCATGCTCTTGCTCTTTCTAATGTCCTCAAATCTAAAAATGATGATGCTTGTGCTACTAACTCTACTTATTGTGAAGCATCCATATTAAGGAGAATGTTGAGCTAAGGGCTCAACTTGAGTTGCTAACAAGCAATTATAGGAAATTGGAAGAAAGTCATGAAAAGCTCTCGAGCTCTCATAATGATCTTCTAGTCTCCCATGATCGGCTAAAGTTAGCTCATGAGGCTACTTCAACTAAGGTAACATCTTGTGAGCCTCATGTGGACAATGGCACAACTACTCAAAATGTTATATTGCCATGTGCTAGTCCTAGTAGTTCATCCACTCATGATATTTCTACATCTTGTGATGAATTACTTTCCATGCCTTGTTGCTCTAACAATGAAGCATCTACTTCCTCTAGTACTTGTGTTGAAACTAACCATGTAGAGGAAATCAAAGAGCTCAAGGCGCAAGTCACTTCTTTGAAGAAAGACTTGGAAAAGGTCATTTGGGAAGTCGCACTTGACAATATGTTGAGTGTGCAAAAATCCCCAATGACAAGAGTGGACTTGGATTCAACTCCGATGTTAAGAAGAAGTCCAACATCAAGAAGAAGCACAAGACCATCAAGAAGAAGGGCCTAGAACAAGTAAAAGATTCGGCCAAGATTGTTTGCTTCAAGTGCAAGATTGAAGGGCATCATGTGAGATCTTGCCCAATGAAGAAGAAGCATTTAAGTGAGAAGCAACAAGGGAAGCGGCCTCAAGTTCATACTCAAGTATCCAACGTTGAAGAAAGGCCACTTCCCAAGGAGAATCAAGCTAAAGCTTCTCAAGTTGAGAAATCAACTAAGAAGAAAGGTGGAAGTAGATGTTGCTATCTATGCCGCGAGAAGGGACATCTTGCTTCTTCATGCACTAACGGTACCTTATCCAACCCAATCATAATTGATGATGTTTACTCTCTTGAGAAGGATAAGGTTGGCAATGTGTTTGCCAAATTTGTTGGTACTCAAAGTGGTGTCAAGAAAAGAACCATTTGGGTGGCCAAGCCTATTGTGACTAACCTCTTAGGACCCAACTTGGTTGGGGACCAACAAGCTAAAACTTGATCAATAGGTGTTGTGGAGGGCTTTGGAGACTTGGCTACATTATGAAGAATTAAGGGATCTTCATCAATCATATTCTCAAGCCAAGTCATTTGGATTTTCATATCTCTATCTTATATCCAACGTGCCTCCTTGCGGTAACGTGTATTTAAATTATATATACATTGAAAGTTGCTTGCCCCTTGCATGTGTTTGGTTTTGTACCTTGCATGTGTTTGACTATGATGTGCCTACCACTTACCTATCTTGAGTAATCTAGTGTGTGTATGTTGGTTTGCACATCATGGTTGTGTGTGTTTGTGTTGAGCCTCTATTGCTTCTTGTTTTATCTTAATTGGCTCTTGTGATAGTTTAATGGACTTTCCCATTTTGGGGAGTGATATGCTTTCGGCACGTCACAATCCTAAAAATGTGTATACATGAGGAATACCACTTAGTGTTGATATATCAATATTATCTAGTCTCTATGTGGTATGTCATGCTCATGAGAAATTCGAATTCTAAATGTCCATTAACTATCTCTATTTGGTTTTTGTTTGCCTCTTGTTGAAAACAAATGGATTATCACATTATGGGGGAGTAATAAGCATTGTGCATATTACGAACCTAGAAAATGTGAACAAGTGAGGTTTTGCCACTTAGAATTGATATTGTAAATTATCTTGTTCCTATGTGGCATGTTTCTCAAACAAGTTCCATATTTGCCTATTCGCTCTTGTTTGAGAATATGATCTTGAATATCTTTGTCATTTACCACCGAGAATTATCTCCATACATTACTTGTCTTTACAAGTGATAATCTTATTTGTGGTAAAGTATATTGATCATATTTACTTTGGTTTTCTTAATTGCCTTATTTATTGCCAAGGATTAGTTTTGATCAAACTTTCTTTTGTCTTCCTTGACCTTTGGATCCTCTTGCTCTACTCATGTTGTTTTGTGTTTCCTTAAAATAGGAAAAGCCGTGATCCCATTCTTGTGCATTTACATTCAAAGTCATACTTCTAAGATAATGCACTATTCTTGGGGGAGCTATCCTATTTTGAGTAGAACACCATCTTTTAAATTGGTATTGGATCTTATTGCTTTCTTGAACATGACTAGTGTTTGAATAATATATTTGGAGTGTATGATCCCATTTGTGTGCATTTTGCATTCCAATGCAAGATCATAAATAATGCACAAATCTTGGGGGAGCTATCCTATATGCTTTAGAACATTATTTGTCTTCAATTGCTACTTGATCTATTTTAAATTGGTGTTTGAGCCCGATGACATGTCTCGTGGAAAGACAAACCTTTTTGTCTTGGTACTTTGTGCCATCATAGAAAGTGTAGAGGGTTTGGTCTATTTGTTGGAATCTTTCTCTCTTTGGGAGTTAGTTATCTCATTCCTTGATATATCTTTCATTTGGTATCTCTTCTTTTGGTATCTTTCTCAATCATGTGTTGATTTGGGTTTTGATATAATTTGGACAATTCTCTTGCATGTCACACTTTGGTGTGCCTTCTTGGTATTCTTTGTATTTTGTCCAAATTGTGTCTTCTTTGGTTCTTGAAGGTCTTGACATGCATATTTACTTCATGTATATATTATGGCATGTTTACTTTCTTTGATCCAATATATCGGGTAAACTCCACCGAATCCTAAATCGGCTAAGATGTGCATGAAATTCAATTTCATATCCATATGCACATATTCATGTGGAGTTTGTCCAATGTATTGTAGTTTCCTAACTACTTCGGACCCAATATGTTTGGGGACCATTTTGTACTTGAATTGTGTTTTAGGTACTTCGGAGATGCATTGGATGCCTTGTCTCATTCATAAGGAAGGTGCTCTCACCATGTGCTATTGAAGCCAAGCTATGATGATCGTGATTGCTAAATCTTCTACATCACCAATGCCATCTCGGTAACAAGTATCTACCTCATGCATACATTTCTTGCATTCAACCTTGTGTAGGTTGCATCTTGGCATGATTTCTTTTGTTCCTTGTGATACTTGTTTCCTTCTCAAAGCATCCCAACTATCACTTTTCCCTTGTGGATATTTGTGATGCCTTTGATGCGTTTGTGTTGGAAGTCTATTTATATCCTTTAAGATAAATTTGAGCTATGTGCTATGCTTTTAAGCAAAGATCTTAATGGTGTATATATGACTTCCTCTTGGGTATCATGTTCTTCTCTTTAGTAACTATTTTGTGTGTACATGTTTCTTTGTGGATGTATATCATATGATTGTTATCTACTTAGAAATCTATACACATGAGAAATGTTACATCGCAAATTGATATCCTATTTCCTTGGTGTCCACCTCTTTTGTTTTTTGGATCTTTTGGTGGCTCCGGAAAATATTTGCCTTATGAGTGCTTGCCCTATTGGATTTGTGCACTCATTTTTGTCTTGTTTGTGTGTTGAAATGACATGCTTTGCTCCTTGCTTATCATTCCTTTGAGACTATGGTGATGCTCAATGCTCACCTATGATGTACTCTTATAAAAGGCTTTGCTATGTCACACACATCATTTGGTTGAGCCTAAATCTTTTAAATGTTCTCGCATTTGGATATTTTGTCGGTCTTCTTTTGATGCTCAACCATATGTTTTGCAAGTGTTATGCCTTGTTTTATATACATTCTCTCTTGCACATGTTTTGTGTTTCAAAGGATTATGGGGGAGTGAGGATTCCATGTTGTGCACACTATATTGCAATACAAATCCTTATTGTGCACGTACCTTGGGGAGTTCCCTCTTGATTATTAGAACACTTGTCATATTTTTTTCTTATGTTCAATTGGTTTTTTCCTTTGATTGGATACTTCTTTTGTCGAAGTATCTTTCAATTTGATTTCCTTTTGCAATCTTTGGATCCTCAATATAGTTTGATCTCCACCCAACTATTCGTCATTGGATATGTGCATTTGATTTCACTCATTTATGAGAAATGCACACATTATGGGGGAGCTCTTACTATATTGGCCTTCTAAATTTTTCCTCCCATTTCGGCAATCGATGCCAATGGGGGAGAAGTTTAGAGGGTTTAAGGGAATTTGGTTTTATGCTTTAGTTTGTTCTTAAGCATTTGCCTTTCATGCTCTTGCATCCTTGCTCTTTGTTGTGCATGGTTGCTTAATTCATTATATAAACCCTCGTAAAAGGGATTGTCATCAATTACCAAAATGGGGGAGATTGAAAGTGCATGTGTTGCCCCATGCGTGGTTTTGGTAATTAATGACAATCCTTATGGACTAATGTTTGCATTGAGATATTCTTATAGATCTTGTCCATAGGAAAGATTGGAGTTCATGTGTTGGACTCTAGAAGCTTATAAGATGACCAAGATCTTATTCAAGGGTTTATATGAAGAATGGTCTTATATAGAGTTGAGCATATTGCAAGTATGTCTTGAAGAATAGAATACCGTGGATATTCATGCTCATCTTCAAGACATCATCATTGATCAAGAAAGAAGAAAAGATACAAAGTTGATCAAGGCTAAGTGGAAAGGATGGATTCAAGTGATCAACACACAAAGCTACATGTTGTACCATGTGGGATCTTGTGATCCAATGGTATGGTAAGCAATCGTCTATATAGCTTTGTGAACTAACCCATATACATGTGTGTGTGGAGTATCTATGTGGGGTTAGGTATCTTCCCATGGGCATGCATCAAAAGGAAGATTCCATATAGCCCATGGCGGATGACGTCAAGCGGTGGTCGTCATCAAGATAATGGCAAGTGAAGATGTTCCTAAAAGTGGCTCTCCCATATTGTGTATGGGGGAGCATTTCACAAGTCTTCACCAAGCGGAGCGCAATCAAGAAAGGTGATCCAACTTGAGGTGATCAAGATCGTCATCATCTAGCTCAAGTGGATTGCGCAAGGCAAAGGTATGACCTTGATAGGGTTTCTATTTTACCGGTCTCATGGTGTTAGTAAGAGACCGGATTATAGGATAGATGCCACACTTTCAAGAGGGGCTCTCGAATGAGTAACTTGATCGTATCGTTCGGAGAGAGCTCAAACCTTTGCATACTTGGCATCATCTTTCTTGGTTCTTATTTGGCTTTCCTCCATGTGTGGTTTTAGAGCTTGTCATGATCTTCAAGACAAGCTCAAGTTCATCAAAAACGGATTTCGTAAGAAAAACTTATTGCGTTTTTGGTGTTGGAGGTTTTACCGGTTGTTCTATTTTCGAGAGGTTTAACCTTTCCCATTTGGTTTTATGATTCATTGTTGGACTATGATGTTTCTCTGCATAATATTGAAAAGCTCGTTGTTGTGATTCCAACGAGCCAAAGATCATCAAAAACGGAGTCCGGATGCAAAAGATATTATCGTTTTGGTGTTTGTCTTTCCTGCTGTTTTCAAGGGGGCGGTACTAGCAAACAGAAGCCTGTTTTCAGCGGCACCAAAAGCGGTAGTTCCGCTACCTGGAGCCTGTTTTCTGCTCGTTTTCTTGTCCTAACTTCCTAGGGGGGCGGTAGTACCGCTGGGTCTAGCGGTAGTACCACCCGGCGCGAATCTGTACCCAACGGTTGGATTTTTGGGTGACCTATTTAAGGGGCCTTCTTCCCCAATGGTTCCCCAACCTTTCTTGCAAGTTTTGCCCTCCATTGTTGACCTCCAAAAGCTTGCTTTCTCTCAATCCCTCCAATGATTCTTGCTCATTCTTGAGGGAAACAAGAGAGGAGATCTAGATCTACATCTCCACCAATCAATCTCTCCTCTAAGTGAGGGGAGCATATTGGATCTAGATCTTGGGATTCATTTGTTGCTTCCTTGCTCTTCCTCTCATCTTTCTCCATAGCATTAGTTGCTTTGGTGGGATTTGAGAGTGAATTGCTTTGAGCACTTCTTGTGTTCTTGCCATTGCATTAGGTGCATCGGTTTGAGTTCTTCACGGTGATACGTGGAGTTGAAGTTTGAGAAGCTCATTACTCTTTGTGGTTCTCGTTGCCTCGTGGGTTAGTTATAACCCTAGGAGGTCTTTGTGAGTTTCGGAGCTTTATCTTGTTGCTAAGCTCCGGGACATTGTTGGGAGTCTCCAACTCATTGTGGAGTTCCTCAACCTTGGTGTATCGGTTTGGTCAACGCCTTCAAGTCGACCTCATAGTGGAACGAGCCAATCCCTCACGGGTGAAGCTCACGGAGAATAGGGTGAGCACATCGGTGCTATTGGAGTGCCTAGGAGGCTCCACACCCCTCCAACGTAGACGTACTTCCATTGGGAAGGAACTACGGGAAACATCTCCTCGTGTCCACTTTGCGGTTACTTCTATACCCAAACCTTTACTTATGCATTTACCTTTGTGATAGCCATCGAGCTTGAAATTATCTATATTGCTATCACTTAGTTGTTAATCTTGCTTAGCATAAGTTGTTGGTGCACATAGGTGAACCTAGCTTGTTTAGGTTTTGTGCTTGATAAATTAAACGCTAGTTTTATTCCGCATTTATTCAAGCCTAAACCGTAATTATTTTAAAACGCCTATTCACCCCCCCTCTAGGCGACATCCTCGATCTTTCAGCCGACCGGAGTCTCCGGACTTAGTGGACAGAAAATGGCTAGTTTTTCTGGAGGGGTATAAATACCCCTCCACCTACCTCCAGCTCTGGAGCTCTGCCCAGCACGATTTACATTCTCTCTCCTCCATTGTTGCAAGCTCAAAACTACAAGATCTCCCAATCCCTCCACCCAAACTCGTTGATCTTTGGAGGATTGAAGGAGAAGACCTAGATCTCCATTTCCACCGAGCCGTTTCTCCTCTAAGTGAGTGGAACCCATTCGATCTAGTTCTTGAAGTTCCATTTGTTGTGTTCTTCTTTGTTCTTCCTCTCTTCTCCCCCACAAGCATTTGTTGCTTTTGGTGGGATTTGGGAGTGAAGTACTTGAGCACTTCTTGTGTTCTTGCCTTTGCTTTTGTGCATAGGTTTGCCTTTGCTTTTGTGCATAGGTTTGCTCTCTCCACGAGGATTCGTGGAAGTGAAGATTGTGAGCTCGTTACTCTTGGGTCGTTGGACCCTAGACGGTGTTCTTGTGACCTTTTGTGGTCCACTTGGGAGCTCCCAATCCTTTTGTGGGTTGTGCCTCAAGATTGTTGTAAGGGACTCGATTTCCGCCCAAAAGGAAATCAATAGTGGAAGGTGAACCTAGCTTTTGTGCGAGGTTCATCGGAGAATAGGGTGAGGCCTTTTGTGGCATCTTGAGTTTGATACTCACACCCTCCAACGAGACGTACTCCCCTAAAAAAGGAGGAACTTGGGAATACATCGTCGTCTCCACGTGCCTCGGTTATTTCTATACCCGAGCTCTTTACTTATGCACTTTACATTGTGATAGCCTTCGAGCTTGAAGTATTTTATCTTGCTATCACCTTGTCAATTGTCTTGCTTAGCATAAGTTGTTGGTGCACATAGGTGAACCTAGTTTATTTAGGTTGTGTGCTTGATAATTTAAACACCTAGTTTTATTCCGCATTTATCAAGCCTAAACCGGAAAAGTTTTAAACGCCTATTAACCCCCCTCTAGGCGACATCCTTGTCCTTTCACTAACCAAACATGGCGACCGGCTGGAAGCGAGGTCGCAAAGCGAGCTAGGTTATGTGTTTCGATGTTCAAAAGACGACCCTCGTGGCGGAAAGTGACCCCTCCGCGGAGACGCGAGGTTACTGCTACTTCCTTCAGGATATGGCTGTATAATCCCATGCTGCTCCCTTGCAGGCCCTGCACCACATCCGAGCAGTCCGAGGCGACCATAACATCGCCAACATGTAGATCAGCCACTAGGGCTAGGGTCTCTAAGCAGGCCATCGCCTCGAGGCACCTTGGGTGGGTTATGCCTTCGTGGGAAACAACAGATGCGCCCAAGTATGTACCATCCTGAGCTCGACAAACTGCTCCCACTGCTCCGCGATTCTCGGTCGTTGCGACTGCTCCATCAACATTTACCTTACAAGAGCCAGCCGGAGGAGGGATCCACTTGGGTGCAGGCTGGCTTCACCGTGCAACCCTTGGTGTTTGTTTCGTGACCTTGCTCCCTCAAGATCATGCAGAAAACTCTCGACGAACTGGTGAGTCGCCATCGGGCTCTGGAAAATCTCTTCGTGGATAACCTTTCTTCTAGCATGCCATATAGCCCACATGGTGACCACCAATCTCGTAAAATCTGCGCCTTCCATCGTGTGCATCATCGAAAAAATCCACTGACATGCCGATGGTTCAGTCGAGATGCTAATGTGCTCAACAATGGTTGGGTTAGACAGGGCCCAAACGCACCGTGACATGGTGCACTCGATAAGTGAATGCCGCCATGAGTCCACTTGTCCGCACATCGAGCATGCATCAGTAGGCGCCATGCTCCTGTGGTGGCGTACATCTCCCGTAGGAAGCGAGCACTGAGCTAACCTCCAAAGGAAAACTCGGATCTTCGAAGGTATCTCGCACTTCCAAAGCTTGGACCAAGAAGTACCCTCTTCCGAAGTGCTTGAGGATGCCGCACGCCCTCAAGCCAATCCTCTCTTGTTTTCTTGACACTCACAAGAAGTCTGTAAGCTGATCGCATGGTGAACATCCCATTCTTCTCAAAATGCCAGGCCCAAAAATCCTCTTGTATCCTTGTACACAGAGGTATGCTCTTGATCACTTCCAAATCCATTGGAAGAAAGAATTCCTCAAGTCTTCCAGTGTTCCAGGTTGTAGATGTAGCATCAATATAATCACTCACCAACTCTGGAGCACCCTGTTTTATAGGTGCAACAGGTGTACGTCTCTCATCTCGTGGCAACCAGTTGTGTAGCCACGCATTAGTTGTCGTTCCGTCGCCTATCCGCCTGATCAACCCCTGTTTCATGGCGTCGCGACCCTCCAAGATCGCCCTCCAAACCTGGGAAGGGTGCGATCCAAGCTCAACAGATAGTAGATTAGTTCCAGGGAAATATACCGCCTTGAGCACCCTGGCGCTCAGCGACGTAGGTACCTGTAGGATGCGCCACGCCTGCCGTGTGAGTAGCGCGATGTTAAAAAGCTCGATATCACGGAAGCCCAAACCACCAGCGTATTTTGGTTGGGTCATCTTTTCCCAGGAAACCCAAAAGGTGCGCCTCTTGCCATCTTTGCTTCCCACCAAAATTTCCTCAACATAGCATTGATGTGCTCACATAAACCCCTTGGTAGTTTAAAACAGGACATGGAGTATGTTGGAACTGCCTGGGCCACTGATTTGATTAGAATTTCTTTCCCTCCCACTGATAGCAATTGTTCCATCCACCCCAAAACCTTTTTCCACAGTCGGTCCTTCAAGTACTTGAAGGCTCCACACTTGGACCTGCCACATCAGACGACATCCCAATATACTTTTCACTGAGGGTCTCTTTCTGAACCTCTAACACAATTTTAATCTCCTCTCTAACCACTTCTGGACAACCCTTACTAAAGAAGATTGAAGATTTGTCCATATTGACACGTTGTACCGAAGCATTGCAGTACTTCGCGAGAACATTTTTAAACTCATTTGCTCCCTCCCTACTTGCTTTGATGAATAATAGGCTATCATCTGCGAAGAGGAGGTGGTTCACTGTCGGAGCCGTGACAGCCACCTTAATACCGCTAAGAGCTGCTGATTGATCATGGTTTTTTAAAAGGCACGAAAGGCCCTCTGCTACCAACAAAAACAAATATGGGGAGATGGGGTCACCTTGGCGTAAACCCCGTGATGGTCGAAACTCCTCTTGCGGTGAGCCATTGAAGAGCACCGAAAAGGATACACAAGATAGTAGCCTCATGATTCGAGTTACCCAAGAACTGCTGAAACCGAGCTTCAACATAATAGCCTCCAGATAGCTCCACTCAACACGGTCGTATGCCTTCCGCATATCCAGCTTTAGCGCACAGAAGCGGTGTTTTTTCGCCTTTGTGCGTTTCATGAAATGAAGACACTCATACGCCGTGATGATATTGTCTGTGATCAATCTCCCAGGAACAAAAGCAGATTTCTCCTCGGATATAATGTCCGAAAGAATTACCTTCAGTCTGTTCGCCACCACCTTGGAAGCAATCTTATAGATCACATTACACAAACTGATCGGACGAAACTCTCCAAGATCAGTAGGGCTCACCACCTTAGGGATAAGAACAATAAATGTTTTGTTGATGCTTACTGGATTGTCCTGACCTGAAAGTATACGCAGAACGGCCGCTGTTACTTCTTCGCCACAGACGTTCCAGTTCCGCTGGAAAAATGCGCCGGAAAGCCATCTGGGCCCGGTGCCTTGGTAGGGTACATCTCGAACAACGCCGTCTTGACCTCCTTATATGTAAAAGGAGCATCGAGATGGCGATTCATGTCCCTGTCCACCCTCTTGGGTACAACGTTCAACACTTCCTCCATGCCCGAGACACCCTCAAACGTGTACATCCTCTGATAGAAATCATTAGCCATCTTTCCCATCTCGTTCTCATTTGTAGTATTAACACCATCATCTCGGATTAGCTCAGAGATGCGATTCTTTCGCTTACGCTAGCTTGCCCGTAAATGAAAAAATCGTGTGTTCTTATCACCCTCTGAAAGCCACTGTATCCATGATCGTTGTCTCCACACCACCTCTTCACGGTGGAGGACTTCAGCAAGCCGCTCTACTACTTTGAGTTCAGCATAGGACGGCCCACTAGGATTTGGTTGGCTTCGCAGGTCACTTAGGGTGTGTTTGGTAGCCCGCGTCACTCCAACATTGGATTCCCAAGTGAGACAGGCTGACCTTATACAAGCCAGGCTGAGATTTTTTCGTGTGTTTGGTAGCTTGTATGTTTTGAGCCGGGTCGAGATGAGATGTTGTTTGGTGGGTTGTATGCATCGAGATATGATGAGACTAATATAAGTCATTTCAAAATTTCAATCGTGCCTAAACAACATTCAAAAATGTTTGCATCATATGGTCAGATTAGCTCAATTTATAACCTCAAGCCAATTCTCACATAAAAATATATTATATCACACTTTACTAATAGGTCCTCCAGTTCCAGGAACTAATATTACAAATAGGTCCAAAACCTTACACAAATGACCCTGAAAAAAAAAAGCAATCAGGTCCTCCGACCATCCCAATGTCCATGGCGTGCGGGGACCAAACCGTCGGCGGCGCTGGACGGTGCTAGGCAGCGTTGGGCGGCGCTGGGCGGTGCTAGGCAGGCGTCGGCGGGGCTCCGGCCCGAGCTTGGCGGCGCTGCGGGCTCCGGCCCGAGCTTGGCGGCGCAAGGAGCAGAGGGACTAGCGGCGCAAGGAGACCCGGTAGGAGGCGGCGCTGCGGGGCTCCGGCCCGAGCTTGGCGGCGCGAGGAGCAGAGGGACGAGGCGGCGCGAGGAGACCTGGGACGACGCGGCGCCGGGCGGCTCTGGCCGGACCTAGGCGGCGCAGGAAGAGCTCCAGGAGGAGCACAGGCGACGGCGCGAGGTGCGCTGCGAGAAACAGAGGAAAGAGCAAAGGGGGCAAATGAGCGAGCGGGCCGGGCGACGCGACGCTCGCGACTCGCGAGTGGGCCCACGCGTGGGATTTTTCGTATGACCTCGGCCTGGCCGGGTTGTGAAGCTCGATTCCCACTTCTCAAGCGGGCATGGCTGTAGGGCTTTTTTGCATGAGGTGGGCATGGCTGAGGGGTGGAACCGGGCTACCAAACAACTGAAAAATGGGTGGGCAGAGATTTTCTGGGTGCAACCGGGCTACCAAACACACCCTTAGCTCCCTCTGCAATGCGCGTATCTGAAAACGCACACTCCTAAACGTCTCCTTTCCCCAGCTTGACAGATTTGTCGAGACCGAGGCAAGTTTCTGCTGCAGCTCTTCCGCAGAATTGCTCTTGCTTGCTGACCTCTAGGTTTCCGCAAGCATGGCTGGGAATTCATCATGGGTCTCCCACATAACTTCATACCGAAACAGGCGCTCACCCCTGCGAGGTTGCTGGTCAGGGGTACACTTCAGCAAAATAGGCAGGTGATCAGATGTTGCATAGCTCGGGAGGTGATGTACAGTAGCTTCCGGGAAGCGTGCACACCAAGACGCCGAGGCCAAGGCCCTGTCCAGACGAACCCTGCAATATTGTCCGCCCACAACTTTCTTCTCAAAGGTCCATGGAACTCCAGTGTAACCCAAGTCACATAGACCACATACATCGACAGCGTCTCTGAATCCCGCTATCTGATTCCAACTCCGTTCATTCACCCCCTCGTGCTCATCTCGCCTCAGGACCTCGTTAAAGTCCCCGATACAAAGCCAAGGTAAATCATTGGATGAACGAATAAATTTGAGCATATCCCACGTCTTGTGGCGCTCCTGGACCTGGGCCTCACCATAGACTACAGTGAGACGCCAAGGCTCCTTCCCCTGCTCAGTAACAACAACATCAATATGGTATTGCGAGTAAGGTAAAACTTCCATCTTTATTATTGAATCATTCCAAAAGATACCAATGCCGCCACTGCGGCCAACACTACTAACAGCAAAACTTTTATTGAAACCTAAAGAATGCGATAAACCCGCCACCGTGTTTTGTGTAGCTGAGTCTCCACCACACAAAGAACAGATGGAGCATGGCGCTCCGCCAGCATGCGGAGATCACGAACAGCCGCAGCTCCGCCCAAGCCACAGCCGTTTAGGCTTAGGACACTCATTGTGTCGGGCGGCTCTCCGTCCCGGAGGCCGCCTCTTCAGTAACCTTCTGGTTCTTCTTTGGTGTTGTGTGCTTCCTTGGGCGCTTCTGATCCCTTGCCGACGGAGGCGGCGGAGGGGTACCAGACCTTGGAGGGTACTTCTTCTCAGCGCTCCCATCAGAAAAATCCAGCTTCTGCTTTGCACTTCCCTCAACACTAGGTTCTACAACTCCCGGGCTTTTCCAGGTAAGCATCGGCACCTCTCCAGGGCTTTTCACCCGCGTCACAACCTTCGCGGGACTGCCCTCTGTCAGACGAGTAAGGCTGGCAATCGGGTCGGGTTTGGTCGGGTCGACCTCTTCTAGACCCATGCCCATATATTAACCGGGCAATAAACTCTGCCCACGACCCTGCCCATGGGTCTGATATCAAACCCATGCCCAAACCCGACGGGTCACCCGACCCGACAGGGTACCCATCGGGTCTGTAGACAGCACATCAAATTTCAGTTCTCCAAGCGCAACCTGGCCAGTACGCTGGCGCCTGGCGGGTTGGCAAACTCGACCAGTGCTGTGCGCTCAGATTGTTTAGAATCCCTTTATAGGCAGATCTCCATCTCCTACGCTCTTCGCTTGGTGAGGTGGTACTAAAGAAGCTGGACGTTTTCTCATGATGTCACGTTCGCAAAGCAGCAGTAATGTTGGATGGGCTTTCCTCCTTTCTAGGAAAAATAGTGTATTTTATGTTTTAGTTAGGGTTAAGTAGACTATCTTTCTGCTTATGGGAAGAAGGTTTAGGTATAGAGGAAGATTGTATGTATTAAAAAAGTATTTGTAGTTATTTTTCGTGAGCTCGATCTTGGTAGCAGGTAATGTTGACCTATTAAATCATTATATAATTTTACGTTCTACTAAAGTATAATGAATTTGAAGTATAGAGAGAAATATGTATATGTCCATCAAAATAAAAATGTTTAAATATGAAAATTGTTTGGAAGGGTGATATCTATCTACTTGTGAAAGGAAAATTCAAACGGATGACTGAGTGCGACGAATTTGACAAAATTCGTCAAATATTTTTCTAAATCTGGATCCAAAATTAAGGAGTTAGACTCAACCAAACTCGAAACCGATCACGGGAATGAAACCTACTCGTCGACGCGCATATAGTTCATGTATATATTATCATGAAAAGGAGAGAGAATCGTAATTTTTGGTAAATGCGAGGGTCCTGGTACTGTTCATGCACTGTCTACTGTTCATGCACAGGTATTGTTCATCGGAGTAACCGGCTGTCGCCGACACTGTTCGCTGGTACTGTTCATTCGCGGAAGCACTGTTCATGCGTAAATTACTGTTCGTCAGTACTGTTCATCGCTGTGGCCGTCGATTGACGATCGGACGGCCGTCAATCGCCGCGCGGATGAACAGTGGCAGGGCCTGAGAGGCCGTGATTCTGTCCAACTTTTATATATAGTAGTATTGCAAAGTCCACTTAGGCTAAGACTTACTTTATTTATGGACTAGAATCTGAACACAGCCTCAGGATGC
This sequence comes from Poa pratensis, assembly GCA_947311845.1. Classification (NCBI taxonomy): domain Eukaryota; kingdom Viridiplantae; phylum Streptophyta; class Magnoliopsida; order Poales; family Poaceae; genus Poa; species Poa pratensis. The sequence continues at coordinate 22,904,351 of CAMZMU010000073.1, forward strand.
ATGCCCTTGACAATAAGCAGGACACGTTACATCAGATTCTCAAAAAACACAAATACATGATTACATCATCATGCAATATTATGTTCACATCTCATGCAAAATTTAAATATATTTAATTAAAAATATTAATCAGGTGACCCATGGGTAAACCCATGGACACAATCAAATGCCCATACCCTACGCATGACTAATCGGGTCGCCCATGGGCACCGCCCATGGGCACAAAAGACGACCCATACCCTACCCATTAGGGTCGGGTGCCCATGGGCGGACATACCCATGGGTCAAATTGCCGGCCTGACAGACGAGCATCCTCAGATGTCCTTTTACGGTTCTCAGCTAACTATGTCACGCCCCGACCGCGCCCTCCATTGCGGCCTCCACGAGCAGCTGCTCCCCGACCAGAACGACCAGCACCACGTCCTGACATATCCTGTCTTGCACCTTGCTTTTCCCTTCCAGATGGACGGGTGGACGAACTCCCATGTAGACGTGCATTATTCCATGGGATATCAGCGAGTCGCCATTTCCCAAATCTCACCTCACCTGGTGAGAATTCACCTGAGCCACATTCCTCTTGTTCGTGGCCAAGGATGCCACAAATCTCACAAAAACGAGGTATTTCTCATACTTAACCCTCATAATCACTTGTGCACCACCCTCAGGTTTGAAGGACACAAAACGTGTAAGGCATTTCCGTACATCCAGCCACACTCTGACTCAAACAAAATCTCCCCTTCACCTCCCGAGCCATTTAGATCGACCATGATGACCTCCCCTATGCTCCCAGCTAGGCCAGAAATCAGCTGCCTCTTGCGATACAGCTCTGGTACATCATGTATCCTAACCCATGCATGGATACGGTGCAGCTTCACAGCAGCAGCTCTACAGCTCCCGTCGTACTTCTCGATTATCAGGCCTTGCTCCCGAAAGAACCATGGACCCTGTTCAGTAATTCGCTTCCAGTCGCCCAAGCAGCTCGCCTGGATCAGGAACTTCTTCGTCTCAACCTCGCGTATGGTCACCTCTTGAGCCGGTGCCCACGCAAACATCATCGTCTTCCTCAAAGACGTAACACTGAAAGGTCTCATGGTTAACAGGCGCATCACCGCCATCCACTTTGCCCCTTGTTTCAGAGCTTCAACTTCACTCTTTGCCACGAAGAAGCCATCTATATCTTCCCCCTTCAGGTTCAAACTCTCTAACAGATCCAGGTTGTTTCGCCTCAGGTTGGTTCAGACTCAGGTTGTTTCGCCTCTCCGCTGGCCTCTCCCTTATCAGTTGCTCCTGCCATCTTCGATCCGATCTAAAAACCCTCAGCCACGAAACCGAGAACTACCAAAGCCGGGTAGTCGATCTAGTCGACCCCTTGGTCAGCCCGAGTAGCCCGATCGCGCGAGAGAGAGACAGTTGGATCAGATCGCGGGAATTGGAAACCCTGCCGCCGGAGATCGCCGATCGCCGGAGAGGTAGGAAAAACCCTAGTCACTAGACCATGTATAACACTGCGTTGCTCGTTTGGATAGGTCTGTCACCCTAGAAACTAGTGATTGCCGTTTCCTGCCCACCCATATCCGTGCCGGTCGGCCCGTGTTTTATTCATGCCGTGCCAGGCCGGCCCACGTGCCTGACTATTAAAAGGCCTGCCAGATTAGCCCGTGCCGTGCTTTGGGCGGGCCTTTTTGTGCCTCGGGACGGCTCGAAAAATCCCGGCCCGATGACCCCGTATAGCCAACACATTCCGTTCCCGATCAACACGGTCGCAAAGGACCCCCGTGCCCGTGGTTGGTTTCCTTCCTCTGTAGGCCGTCTCTCTCTCTTCGCCAGTTTCCCTCCCCCGCCTGGCCGCCTAGACCCCAAACCCAACCCCACCCCGCACGGCGGAGCAAAAATCAATACGAACCCCGCGCCATTTCGCTGGGCGGTCTCCCAAGCTCTAGCCCTAATCCCCAGTCATCGTCACAGACGCCCGCCGCCGCCGCCGCCTCCAATGGGGAAGCGGCCGCCTTCGCTCGTCATCCTCTCCTCTTCCTCCGACGACGATGGCGGCGGGGCCCGCTCCACGGCTAGCCGCGCCGGGAGGACGAGGACTCCCGCGACGGCGCCGACGGCGAAGCTGGAGCCGAGCAGCTCGAAGAAGAAGCCGCGCCGCGGGAGCGGGAGCGGCGGGGGGAGGGGGCGCCGTCGTGCCTCGGACACCGCGCCGGCAGGCTCCCTGAAGGTGATGAACTCGAGTTAGAGTGCGGTTACAAAGGCTGTATGTTGCGCGTAGCTAGTACTTGTGATCCGCTCGCTCTTGGTTGGATGTTATATTTTCACTGCTTGGATTCGTACCCAACAAATTTTGGTTACTTTTAGTGGTGTATTGACTCTGAACTTAATTTGTATGTATGCGATAGTTGATAGTTGTCTAAGAATTCCTGTGTTCTGCTTATATATGGTCTATACTTGATGTGGTCATTTTAGGCTGGCACCAGATATGCTACAACATATGAAACTCATATGGTCTTTAGGTTTGCATTTAGCTGAAAATCAGCTTATGAACTAAACCATCGTGTCTGTCTAGTACCCCTAACCCTTATTTATCTTTTTTATTTGCATTTCAGTCACGCGGAAACAATGCTCTTTTATTTTCCTGACAAGAGTTATGAATTAGATACTGTCAATTCTAGAGTATTTGTTATCAGTAGGAACTACTTGAGATTAAAGTTGTATGCTCGTGTATGATAAGTGATCTTGAACTGACAAGATGGTCCGAACCTAGCTACAACCGTCTGTCTTGTTGCAATTTAATTTCCTGTCTACTGATGTGTTCTCCCCTTGTTTGCAAAGGCTGAATTTGATATGCTCTCTGAAGATTTTTCTGAATGTCTGACTGACTTGGGCATGTCAGGTACATTTACTTAACCAACTCCCCTCCCTCCCCCTAATATGATAAAACACAGCTTACAAAATGCTCTGCTATTTCAGTGAGACACTGTTCAATATTACTAGTAGTTTGTTTCATCTGAACTTGACTATGAAGTTTATATCAATTCACCTTAAGTTATTCCATTGACTATATATATACCTCAGTTCAATTATGGATCCTGTTGGTACTTGGTAAACTCACTAAAATTGCCGTATTATATATATGGATAGTGGAACATTGGACATATGCTCAGTTAGATGTTATTTGCAGTATTGGAGCTATGATGTTTGCCTACATGAGCACCAATACGTTTCATAATTGTTACAGTTATAAATCATCCATTGGCGGAAATGAGATGCCGTCCAGTAGGCTATGTTACTTATTTGGATGGTTGTGGTCGTTTGTTCCAGAATTGACATTGTAAATATGAAACTCTGTATGCATGAAAGAATGATATATTATTTTCGAGGGGCTTCCCTTTGATTGGAAACCAAACCAGTCATTCGTATCACTCCCAGCATATGCTAAGTTTGCTTCCTTTCTGTATTTATACTGAGCCACATAGGATCCTCTTGGAAAGAATATAATTCTAGAATTAATAAAGTCTATCTGTTGCTTTGTGATGAAACTTATGCAGTAAACTCTGGTCATGGACAATTTACCCTTTTATTTGTTAGGTTGGCCTTTCCTGACCTTTTTTTGGCATGCACAAGTGGATCAATAACTTGCAAGTTTCAGTCATGTAACAAAGCTCAACTATCTGGATATTTTTCTTATTGACCCCCTTAGGTTTCTATCCATCTGGATATTTTTCTTATTGACCCCCTTAGGTTCCTATCCGTTAGTAACATTGACATTTCCACTCTTTCGTATTCCTGAACTGCCATGATGTTTCTTCTAGAGAGTTCTGAGACGTTCATGTCTTTCTTTCTTGTTGTTTCCAAAAACATAGCAAAATTATTTCATCAGTAAGTAACGTTTATCTATGGTGATTCTTGCTACTTTTCAATATGTTGATTAGACTACTTCTAGGCAGGGTCTATGCGTCAAACGGAAGAGCTTTGGGTTGACAAGCATAAACCACAATCATTGGCAGAGCTTGCTGTCCACAAAAAGAAGGTTGAATACTTTTTCTTTGTACATATTGTTTGTATTGGTTTTTATTCAGTTTGTGAAAGGCCTGCTCGGTCTAAGTTCTATGGTACTGCACTACTGGAAATTTATTCCTTAGTTTCAACTATGCAAGCTTCCTGGCCTTCAAACATTTCCTCTGTATCAGGGTGTTGATGTATGCTTTGAACTTTTGAAGTTATTCACAGTTAAGTTTCACCATGCACCAAGACATAATCAAGGTTTATATAAGCTTAAGAGTTTAGTTGAGTCACTGGGGTGCCATTTCTGGTTCTGACTAGTCGATTACTGGCGTTTGACTTTAGTTGCTAGTTTGCTACAGATACCATACTACTAGTCTACTACGCTACAAAATTTGGAAATAGGGAGGCAAACGTACATGGCTACATGCTGAAATCAGAAGCACACGATCTTGCCATCAGCACAACTTCAGAAGCAGAAAGATCAACACAAGTTCATGCTGCACATACTAGATATTACTCATTTAACCACCTATTGCTAGTCTTCTACACACTTGATTATAAGGAACACAGTGAGACTTGAGAGGCAGGAGAGAAACGGCGAGCAGAGCAGGAGGAATAAGAGGAGGAGAGGGTCAGAGAGCATAGCTGGAGGAAGGAGAGGAGTGGATGCACTGATCTGAGTGCTGATCTTGGTGCTGACGGCGACCTTCAATGGCCCCTACACGAGGCAGCGGCTCGATTTGAGGGAGGCAGGGAGCTAGGGTGGATCCGTGGGTTCACTAGGATGTATATCTCCTACAAAAAGAGCTCAATCTGACTTAAGCTCTCTAATGGGCTGCACAGTTAGTCAAGCAACTAGTTACATTAGACCAGTCACAACCAGTCAAATTAGTTTAGTTAAGATGTCCAGTTGAGACCCATGTACCGACTCGTAGACTAGTCAAGTGACCCTTAATCATTGCATAAATAAAACATTTTTCGCGAAACAACAGGTTTAATTTTTAATGTACAAACTATCATGAACCTACACTTTTAACTTTGAGACCGATGTGACAGACCCGCAGATTTATGGGTATATTGCATCAAATTGCTATAGGTTTAACCAGCACTGAAATTTTCCATCCGATGAAAAACCCTCTGGACAATGTATGTAGTGAAGATATTGTTTAGTGTTGGTTTTAAAGATGGAGTATTTGTTTCTTTGGTATAGTATGATGGGTTCCAGTGAAGATATTGCTCAATGTTTTACAACGTCAGCATCATGAGGTGGCAACAGGGGCGGGGTACTAAGTGGATTTTATCGTTGTGTGCATTGCTACTGAGAGGCAGCAGGATGCCCCCCATGTGCTCAGACCCGATTGGAAATTTGGCACGCGGTGGTTAATCCTATAGGCTACAGCTACTTGATACAAAATGGCCTTACATGTGTAGTTATGTAAAATTTAATATGTACTTTTGTGATAGTTTGTACATTACACAGTAGTTGTTTGAAAGTTTACCCTATAAAGTATGAACGTGAACTTTCTGTGTGTAATATACATGTCTTCTTGTAGGTCGAAGATGTAAAGAAATGGCTGGAAGAAAAGTTGGAGGCACCAAAGGTGATTCTTCTTTGAATCCATGCCACTGAATAGCCAAAGAATTGTCTGCTTAGTGGTATATGTTTAGATAATCTGCACATTCACTAATAAGGTTCTGTACTTCATATTTATATTTCAGTTGAGTCTAAATCCACGAACCTTTCAAGTGAGTATAAAAAAGGCAGATCTGATTGATTTATTTACCTTTAGCTCTCAATTTTTATTGATTAATTTAATTGGTAGCTAGGATGATTACTGAAAGAGTAGTTTCCACATCTAGTCATGGAAATCTTTCAACTTGACTCGCTCAGAACCAGCAAAATGCTGCACATGATGGTGAGAAAGAGATTAGAAGTTTAATTTTACCAAATATCTTGCACTTTAAACTGTAGCATGAACTATATACTGTTTCTTAGTTTTATATACTATTTTTCATAATAGAGAAATACTGACAGTGCAAATATGAATTTTGCAGGGAACATTTGGAGGGTTGAGTCTTGTCCTTACTGGCCAGGCCGGTGTTGGAAAATCTGTATGTCCTTTCTTGATGCTAGTATTCTCACTTTATCTTAGACTCATTTTAGGTGGACCATAAACAGTCAAAACCACGTCACAAATTTTATTGAATCAATTTTGAATATAGCTTTTGATACTTAGTTTGCTTTGCTGGGTATGATATGGCATAGCATGAACCCAGTGCAACTCGACCTGTTGAAAATCCACCCATCTTGGGTAATAGCGGATCTACAGGGTAGAAGTTGTTAAAAAAAGAGAGTTCTCTCTCAGCCTAATACAGTATCCTGTATGCTGGTGGGCTGATAGTTGACACAAATGCTTCCTTCAACTGTCTCCATTCGATAGTTCACAAAAGTTCCCTTCAACTGTCTCCATTCGATAGTTCACACAAATGCTTCCTTCAACTGTCTCTACCCAACAATTTTCTTCTGGGTTTGTGGCAATTCTTTGGGGACCCCTCATTTTCCCAGAAGGATGTTCCTTCTTAATGCTTAAGCTAAGCAAGTAAGCCAAGAGTACCCCAGGTGTACAATAATAAATATCTGTATTTCGGAGTTGAGAACTTTAGCAGTTATGGCATTCTGTTGAAGTACATTAGGTTAGAAGTGACAATTGACTATTTGTTGCGTACTATAGGCAACTGTCAAAGCGATCGCTGCTGAGATAGGAGCCGACTTATGTGAGTGGACAACCCCAGTACCAACACTGTGGGCTGAGCACGTGCATGCTAATTCAGGTAACCTATCCTTCAGGTCTAAATTTTCTCCCTTACTCTGCAAACTGTTTGCAATTTAACCTTCTGATAAAAGCGTGGTCAAAGTTCACACACTTCTATGGTATTCATGATTTAGTACCTAATAGTCTAGTACCTAAATACATTTCCATTTGTGACTTGCAAGCATCTTTCATTTTGAATAATTTACGTCTTTCTTTTTCAATAATCATTTGAAGGACTTCAGTATGTATCCAAGTTGGAAGAATTTGAGAACTTTGTTGAGAAGATAAGGAAATACTCATTACTCTCTCTGACCAGCACTGGAACCCAAAGAAAGCTCATTATCATTCTGATCGATGACATCCCTGTATCAAGTGGAAAGGCTTCTTTTGCAAGATTGGGGAAATGTTTAACAGGTCTAATTCAAAGTACACAAATACCAACTGTCATTTCACTGACTCACTATCATAAAAGTGAGGCTAATGATACATCAATGTGGAACTCCGAGGAACTTGAGTCCTTACTTCATGGTGCTGGTGCTCATAAGGTACACTTGTCTAGTATAGGTACAGCTGCAGGTATTGTTATGCAGCTTTGATCATCAGAATGGCAGATTTGAAATTATTAATTTCTATGCAGATTGTTTTCAATCCAGTAACTATAAGCTCTATCAAGAAAATTCTTTCTAGAATATGCAAACAAGAAAGCTCTGGCACAACTGAAGAATTAGTGCATCAAGTCGCTACATCTAGTGGAGGTGATATCAGACATGCGATAATGTCTCTTCAATACCACTGTCTTAATCCAAGAAGGCTAAATTCTGCATTGGCAAGAAGTGCTACTCTGTTGGACTTAAAGGGTCGTGGTACTCTAGCCCCAGGGCAGGATTGCCTCAGCTCTGCAACACCTTCTCCGTGTGGAAGGGATGAGACGCTTACATTATTTCATGCATTAGGGAAATTTTTGCACAATAAAAGGGAAACTGATGGTGATGCCAATATCGGTATGTAATATTTACACCTTCTTCTGTACAATCCTCTTCTTGACTTTGGTACCTTTCAGATATTCATTGTGCCGTATGGTTTATTAAGGACTCAGATTCAGTGATGTAACACCACTGAATCCCTCTTCGTTTATTAAACCAGCATGTTGTGATTAAAATTGCTATGCACAATATTTGCTTTGTTTTCTATAGGTTGTTATTGTGTAAACAGATTCATTCACATTTCTTTTGACTGACTTGTTTGAACTTAATGGAATTCCATCTGATCTGCTAGTGCATTATTAATACTAGATTTATTGTGATATACAGTTGTTTATGTAACAGTGACCATGCGTCCTTTTTAGTTTATTAGATCTATTTTTAGCATATATGTTCCATGCCAATGTACCTTTTTATTGTTCCACGTAGAATTTTCTTGCCCTCTTTGGCTATATCATTGGTACTTGGATCAGCAATGTTTTCTTGAAGTTCCTGTGTGCTTTTCATTTTCAGTAATTTCATCTTCCCCAATTTATGCTGTCTAATACATTGAGTTTCGTATTTTCTATTAGTGCACCGTGGTTACTGGTTACCCAGCACTACATCTACTCCGTACTCTTTGTCTGAATTAACAATTAGTTAATTGTTTGACTATGGGGTGGAGGGTTGTGCTTGTCAGCGTACTTGGGTGTGTAGTTGTTTAGCAGTTATGTACAACCAAGCTTTTGGTCTCTAAACCTTGTGATGTTTGAGCTGTAGATCTGGACTCATTTTCGCTCAAAGAAAAGCTAAGAAGAAATCCACTAAAAATGGATGTTCCAGAGATGATTCTTTCTCAAGCACATGGAAAAGTACGGACTGTTGCTGACTTTCTATATGAAAATGGTAAACAATAGAGTTCTAGTTAAGGAGTATTATATACTAAGCTCTGGGTCTTACCTTACATGTTGTTTTTATCTTATGCTTGTTTTTGACCAAGTTTACTTGATTTTACATGGGCATCATTGTATATTATGGAGTAATTTTCGCAAAACTATAACTGAATTTACGAACTATCATAAACGTACCAGTTTAAGAATCAATTTCACAAAGCTACATATATAGGGACAAACTCTATCAGAAACACAAGGTTTTGAGGTGCACCCAGATTCCCATTTGGACCCACACGTCACTCACACATCCTGGACTGGTTCCACCTGGCGAAGACAAATCGCTTGTCCCTTGATCCAACAAGCAATTTTCAGCATGAAAATGTTCAAGAATTATTTCGCTACGACATATGTGATCCTGGACTGGTTCCACATGGCAAAGCCAAATCGCTTGTCCCTTGATCAACAAGCAATTTTCAGCATGGAAATGTTCAAGAATTATTTCACTACGACATATGTGTGCACCCTTGGCGTCTAGTTTTGAGAATTTAATTAACCCCTAAATCTATACGGAGCAGTTCTGTGAAATTGGTCCTAAACCGGTAGATTTGTGATAGCATGTACGTTAAACTGTTCTTGCAAAATTTACTCTATGTTACCCATTTAGATCTCATGCTCATTAGTGAAACAGTTATTCTAGAACTTCTAAAAATACTTGTGCATGTGTAGGGGCCTATTGCTGCTTTAACTAAAGATGCTGCATTTCGGTTTAGTACATAATTTATTACTTTCCTCACTACTCACGTATGAATCCATGAGCCATTTTATTAGTACATTCTTATAGTCCTAAATTCAAGTTTTGTGGTGCATGAATCAGGATGATATTGATTTACATGCATGATTTTTTTGTACCTGACTGTAGCTGGATCTAGAAAATAGTAAGCTCAGTTATTGATAATTTGTTCTCACTTTTTGTTTATTTTAATGAATTGGTGATTGGTGTTTTACAGCTCTTGATTTCATCGACCATGATGCTATTGATGACGCATGGGTTGTGATGTCATATTTGAGTGATGCAGACTGCCTTCTTGCTGGTAGTCCAATCACATCGGCTCGTTGGATTGTGAATGAATCAAACGAGTCAGATGGCATGTCACAACTTATTGCTGCATCTGTTGCAGCACGAGGAGTTCTTTTTGGAAATGCACATGCCTCACCCTCAAGGTACTTGCTTATCAATATGATAATTTATTTGAAGGAGTCCGAGCTAATTTTTTTTCTCTTCTTTGGCCTAAGCAGATGGCATACAATCCGTAGCCCAAAGGTTTGGCAAATTGAGCGTACATTTCGATCCACGAAGGTAAATCTGACACCATGCCATCTTTCATGCATTTAGCTTGATTGTAATTTGGAAAAACGAGTTGCTGTATGTTCTCCATTTTCTTCCTTTTGTCTGCCATAATAAAGAAGAAACATTGTGAGCATCACTATGCGCCTCTACTTGTCTTTCTTTTGAAGCCAATTTTTACAGAAGTTCTTTGTATGCTCTTGTGGCATTCAGATGCTCATAATCTGAAATCTGTTTTACTTTAATGTTGAACCGTGTTGATGAAAAGTTCATACTAGTACTTTTAAAATCAGTGTGGTGGTGTTAATTGTACATCTTCATTCTGCTCATCTTTGTCCTCTGGTATCTGATCTGCATTTTCGTTTTGTTGGGAACAATGCAGGATCAGATTTCTACAGAGAGATTTGATTGTTCAAGTACGTCTGGTTCTCGCAACTTCTCTGACGTAGTCACCGACTTCAGGCCTTTTGAGAGATGGATAGGCCATCGCAGTGATATGCCTAGAAGCAACTCCTCGCACCATGATGTAGGAGGTCGCCCGAACTTGATTGGTAATCTTGATGGCGAAGGAAATAACTCTGAGGAGGAGGAGGAAGATGTGATAGAAGATTGCTAAAACCACGCTGATCTAGTTCATATCAGATCTAATCTAGCTGTACACTGATCTGTAGAGGTCTGTAGGAACCTGTAACATGTAAAGCGTCAGGATTATACCTGGGTGGCTTGGTCATGCGTTTTTGGCCATCTTTGTTATTCCAGTGGCTCCAATCGCCTACTGCTCTGGCTCGCTTTCATTACCTCACTATGTACAGTAATTAAGCTGAGCAATTGCGTATTTGCGTTGCGAGGTGCGATGCAGGTGAACCTAACAGCAGTGCGCGTTTGGCCGGTCGCCAACATATATGTGGCAGATGCGGTCTGACCTGAACAAAACCTCAGTTGTTGGCTCAAGGGCACAATGTGCTCCCACGACCAAGAGAATCCTAGAACACATTGCTACACTATTAGTTTATCGCTAGTCAATCCTACACGTAAAGTTCAATCACCTTCGAACGAACACAAGATTCTGATTTCTGAGAATCACGTCGCCACCGCCACCGCCGGACTGAGCTTCGGTGACTTGCTTCACACAAGTCACCGAGCGACTTGCACACATCTCGTCCCTCCGTTTTACATACAACGAATAAGATTGACTCAAATTTTAAACTCGGATTAAAAAGTGTTTGGAAAAATTTGAAAAAATCCAGTAAATCACAAATGCCTCATTTCAGTTTCTGAGAAAGTTTCATTTCATTTGGACCAATATTTTGTGAATACGTGGCATTTTATCATTTTAAGCTACAAAATCTATGTATTCACAAAATATTTGTCCAAATGAAATGAAACTTTCCCAGGATATAAAACGCGATATTTGTGATTTACTGGATTTTTTTCAAATTTTTCCGAACAATTTTTAATCCGAGTTTAAAATTTGAGTCAATCTTATTCGTTGGATGTAAAACGGAGGGACGAGATGTGCGCAAGTCGCTTGGTGACTTGTGTGAAGCAAGTCACCGAAGCTCAGTCCGCCACCGCCACCGGGCAACAGGTAGAAAAGAAGCAGAGGAGGCACGGACCGACACACGAAACTCTCCGTCTGTCATCACATCATCACCCGCCACGATCCTCTCCCCTCCCATCATCGAATGCTTCGTCGCTCCGTCGTGGCCGGTGCTCGAGCCCTCTTCGCCTGAGTATCCTTCCCCGCTTCCTGCACGGCGGATCGAATCGCGCCTACCTGTCAAACTCGTGATCTCGCCTCCAGCGCGCTTCGTCGCAGGCGGCGGCGGTGGCGGTCATGTTCTGGAAGGACAACAGCGCCCGGAGCAGCAGCAGCAGCAGCGGCCGGGAGCAGGGCGGCGTGGGGCCCTTCGGCCAGGTGCGCGTCCTCGTCGTCGGCGATTCAGGTCCGTCCCCTGCCCCACGTCTGCGAACCTCTGGTAGTTGGCGAATAATGCTATGAGATTCACAACGCAGAATCGGCATGTGTTACCGATGACTTTGATGGATCGTGAATTGGTCAGTGTCAGGTTCGACCTTCCATGACCACGATATGGTGAAGATGTCGAGCGAGAGATTGTTTGCATCATGTAGGCTTCATCTTTCTGTTAACCTTTTCCTGCTTGAATGTGGGTGTGATTGGGCTGGCATTTGGATCCCTATTATCAGAAGGCTGATGGAGTGGGAGACAATAGTCGCTAGCCCTTTACATTTTTATGCCTTGTAGGCATCCTGATTTTCCTAGATACCATCATCATACAGAGCCAGTAAAATCACACGCAAAGGTCGATATTTTTGTCGGTGGTTTAGTGCCCCAAATTATTCATCAGGCACGTTCCTCGTTGCCCTATGACAGAATAATAAAACTAGTTTGGCACTTTGGCTGCTTGGCTGGTAGTGCATCGTCGTAAGCTGCATCATCTGAACATAGATTAGTCGAGACGTTCGCTCGATTTACTTGGATCGTCAAATGAGAATCTATACAAAAAATTAAAGTAGTTATCTAGAGAGCAGTTCTTCTTGAGCACTTCATGAATCTACAGTTCCCTGTTTGCCACTGCAAAGCTTCTTATTACTTATACATCATCATCGCGGAAACATTTCTTACACTCTTATCACAGTTTATCTCTCCGTCAAAGACCCAGTCATCAAAGACCTAAGTGCCCCTAAATTCACATATTAAGATGTGAAATCAGAATCCATTCTGTGCCACTTGTATTAATGCTGCAGTTTTTTCTACCCTACTGCCTATTTGCCCCAAAATACAGTAAGCACGCCAATAAGTTCCAGAAAATTAGAAGGAATTTTTTTCTCGAGAAAACGCAAAAGGATTGTGCTTCATTTCATTGAAAAGAGGGAAGATATTTACATGCCTAGAGAGGCTTGGCCAAACAAAAAATACAGCAAATTAAAAAATACAGGAATTGTATTTGCAAAGCAAGCTTCTCCTGGATTTTCTATTCTTTTCCTCTACAAGTTACCCTGTTATACCACTATGTTAGTATGGTTACGGGCTGCAACATTCCGTATGCTCCTGGAGAATCGGTTGTTAAAACAATCACACATCACATGCCCATGCTGTTGTACGCTGCTGCATATGTTTTTTCAGTTGCATACATTGTCCTTATTTCTCTCTGTCAGGTGTCGGTAAATCTTCACTGGTGCATCTCATCTTAAATGGTTCTTCCATTGCTCGACCAGCTCAGACAGTAGGATGTGCAGTGGGCATTGAGGTAGGTAGTCATGTTCTGTGCTCTCCCCGCTTGTTCCATTTGCATTCTGTATCTACTTACACTGTCACTGTTATTTTCAGCATGTTACTTGTGGAAGTGCAGGGGGGTCCTATAATAACATCAGTAATGATGCTGAAAGGAACTTCTTTGTTGAGCTTTGGGATGTCTCAGGGAATGAACGCTATAAAGCTTGTCGTTCGATTTTCTATACACAGATCAATGGTAAGTGATGCTTTTTTCTTAATTACCAGTGTTTTACTGCTCTGCATCTTTGTGCCCATTAAGGCATATCTTTAGCAATTTGTTACAGGACGAGCAAGCTGACCTATTTTAGTTGGTATTTGACAACAAAAAAACTGTTCAAGAGAATTACTCATTATATTTTGCAACTGCTAATGTTTTTTTTTGCATGGTGCAACTGCTAATGCCTAAATCCTGAGATGTACTCCATGGCAGCTCTTTTTGTATGTGTTTTAGTGCTTCAGCTTGTTCTCCAGTAGTTATGTCAGCTGATGAAACCTCATAGAAACTTCTGCAATTTTTTTAGATCCGTAAACAAAATAGTTGTTGTGTAAAAAAATTAGTTTTTGCGTTTCTTATTAAACTAGTTAACGTGTACGTGCAACGCACGTCTTACTGAAACCAAATCATATACTATATAGTGGAATTCATCAAGCTTTTCTAGTTGATAACAAACCGTGTGTATACTAATATATATACAACTATGGATATGGCCTCCATTTAATCTGGTTGTAATCAGTTGAAATTTTAAATCTTCCCTTGGCATGCATCTGTTCCATATAAGCGTTCATGACACAAATGAGTGCTATCTTTAAAACATGATAAATATGGTATATTCAACACAAACTTTTAAAATTCTGCATATGGAAAAAGAATCAGGAGTAGTAGTTATTAACCAATAACACAGATGTAACTATCCAAAGTAGTATGTCTAAATTTTAGTTTAGAAGTTCAGATGACCATTATTAAATTGGTTTATTAGTAGATGCTCGAACTGTGCAATACTGACCAGTTTTACCATGATAATCAGAAGTATAAAAGGGAGAAAACATCATTTACTGAACCTGGCACCCTGCCTAATAAGCTGTGTACTGAATAACGTTGTAAAATAGAAAAAATCTTAAGCTGCAAAGTGCCATATCAAAGCGCAGCAACAGATCAAATGACAAGTCATTCAAGACCGCAAGAGTACTCCACACATTCGACCTTTAATTTCTTCTGCTTTGCGACGGCCGGCCCGCGACATGGGCGTTACAAATGATTGTAATCCTTAATCAATGGTCCATCCTTGTTTCTACAGTAGTGATCCTCCTATACTTCACTTGTTTGTCAAAGTACTCTGGACCTAACCTGCAAGATTTCGATCTCCATTAACATTCCCCTTGTTCCCTTTGTACAAAAGCTCAAGGTAATGGCCTAGTGGTCATGATCATACATACATTCAAAAGTAGCAAAAAGCATCCACTTTATTTCACATATCCGGGACTACTATTATCAGGGCCAACAATCGATATTTTTGTTTTGGTACAACATCCCTTAAACAACACATACATGTCAACACTCAATGCCTAACACCTCAAGATGCAACCAAGATCTCCAAAACAAGAAGGAGCAAGAAAAACACTAAAAGAAAAATAGAAATTAGGAGGTAAGATTTGAGTTCAAAATTACAAGGATTATTTTGGTCAGCAAGTGAGCCCAATATCTCTTATCATGGCCCCCATTATCTCCGGTGCATTGAGGATAATGCTAGGAAAACCATACATTGCTCCATCCATCTAGCATTATTGCCGAGCAAAGCAGAGAAGTGCAGAAATAGAAAAGGGCTTCATAGAGGTATCATCCAAATCCTAAAGGAGATTCAAAGAACCTGGAAAACACACTTTGAAATACTTTGTAATGTGCAAAAGGGGAAAACTGAATCGATGAAGCGAAGAGCAACAATTTCTCTTTGTACATGGTGAAACTATAAAACTCTCAAGAAATCAGCAATGATACTATTTGAAGCCATAGTAATTGAACTGAAGTACCGGTAATATACTACTACAAGCCATAGTGATATAGATTTTGCCTGTTGGCAATAGCATTGGCCTTAGAACTGTGGCTGTTACTTTACACTCGCAAGACTGAAATTTACGAACGTTGTGGAGTCCCTTACCTATTACACAGAACACATCAGATGGAAAATCCTATTTCCAGAAACTGTACTTCTCAGGAGCATTGAGTACCTGTTGTCTTGGGCGTCAGCATGGGCGCAGCAGCCTGACCAGGTACAGAGCCAATCTGCCAATCGTTGCAGTGTGCAACGATGCCGGCAGTGGGGGCTTCGGGCGGCGTTGTTTGAGGCTGTGGGAGCTTGGGAGGCAGGCAGCAGGTAACAGGAGGGCAGCGACATGGAGCATGACTGCAGGCACCAGGCAGACTGCATATGCGGAGCTTGGGAGAGGAAGGCCATCGAGGCAGCGAGCTGGGTATCTCCCGGACGGCCGTCAGGCTGCGGCGCGGTAGCCCAATTCAGCGGCGACCTGATGAATCAGAGACGGGCACAAAATACCAAGAAAATTTCCCGTGGAGGCGTGCATCTCGGCGGCAGGGATGCGGCAGCGTGACACGGGGGGGATCGGGGCTGGCGGGCGCATCCGTACGCTCGGCCGCCTTCACGCCGCTCGTCCGCCAGGCTCGCGCGGCCATGGCGCTCAGGTTGCCGGCAGCGGGTAGGCTCGTGCGGCGGCAGCGGGCAGGTTCCCGTGGGGGCGTGCATCTCGGCGGCAGGGATGCGGCAGCGCGACACGGGCTAAAACTAACGAACAATTTCTTTTGCGGTGGCAAATCCTGTAATTACAACAAAATTGAAAAGGTGTGTTGAGTTGTCAAACATTGGAGCGATCTAGTACGTTGATCAAATATTGAACGGATTAGATTTAATGTATCCGAACATGTTTGTACTTTTAATAGTACTATAGATTTACAAATACAACATTCACCGTTCCCGATGTTATCTGTCAGGTGTCATATTTGTTTATGACCTCTCCCAGAGGAAGACCAAGACAAATTTGAATAAATGGGCAGTTGAAGTTGCGGAAACAGGCACCTTTTCAGCTCCACTTGGATCTGGTGGACCAGGAGGACTTCCAGTGCCTTACCTTGTAATTTCTAATAAAGTGGATCTTGTTCCAAAAGATGGCACTGGAGTCAGAAATGGAAGTATCGTTGATGTTGCCCGTCAATGGATTGAAAAGAGAGGTCTTCTTCCTCGTAGTGAAGAACTTCCACTCACAGACAGTTTTCCAGGGAACTCTGGTCTAAACTCGTTAGGTTTCTTGTTGAAGACTTTCTACTGATATCTTTCTCTACATGCAAAATTCATGTTCTCTTATGGAACTTTTTCATTCTGTGTCGTTTCAGTTATTTTTCCCTCGAAGACGTATCCAAACGTTACAGTTATTTACTTATGTCTTGCATAATTGCAGGCTGTCAAAGAAGCAAGATATGATAAAGAAGCTGTGATCAAGTTTTTTCGCATGGTTTGTTTATAGTTGTTTCATTGATTTGTTTTCCCCGCACTTCCTATTTTCATCTGCTAACGCTGTTGAAAAATGCATCTTTCAGCTGATCAGGAGAAGATACTTTTCGAACGAGCCTGCTGCCCCAAGTCCCTGGTCTCTTACTCCAAGGGAAGATAACATCCTTCCCGTAGTGGCTCTCAAAGATGATGCTGATACCTTTCAAAGGAAAAGGTGAGCGTGCCTACACATTAGCTCTCCACTCAACGAAATCCAAACGCATACTTACAAATAAATGGACATGAAAGTACAAAGGAGAGCAATTTGTTCACCTGGGGCACAACTCTGACCTGAAACATGTATAGTTGCACTTACACACCAAATTTTGCAGCTATAGCGGGGAGGACTATAAGTTCAGTGGAGTACCGCCACTGCCAGCACAGAGGAACCTCACACCGCCACCAACTCTAGATCCACAGCTGCCCGTGTTTTCTTCAGATAACTACAGATATCACAGATACTCCTCACCATCGCTTACTGACATGAGCAGCAATAGAGCAGGCCGTGAACATTTTAATGTATAATACAGTGGATGAAAAGATTTTCATGGACTTTACCTTCAACCTGCGAAGCGTATATAGCATCTGCTGCCTTGGTGTTGGATTCCAGCTGGTATCATGAACCACCTGATGCCTTGCTTTGCAGCATATGGAAGGTGCCAGGTTGGTCTTCCCTGTTGTCCCGATCTCTAGCTGATTGCTAGTGGGCGACTCTTTTATTCTTTTTCTTCCATATCTATTCATTCAAGACACAGTGATCAATTGTTTTTTCTATTATGCAAGTACTGAAAAATGGCCTATCCTGGTTCGCAACATACACGGTAAGAGAGCAAAGGAGAATGAAAACTGTACATTGACATAGCTTAGATGCATTTTTATGCTCTAATTCATGTAACTTATACATTACGAATTGGAGCGGTTGAAAGTTCTCAGGGCCTTTTGGGATGTAAGATTTTAAAAGGAGAAATAGGAAACCATACTAATAACATGTCAATGTTTGAGTAATGCGTTCAGTATAGTGTGCATTAGCGTCTACCTGTACTGATTCCAACATGAAACAATACAAAAAGAATTGATCAAAAGTTGTTATCTGTAAAAGAATTGGTTTTAAGATTATGTGTTAATTGGGTAAGCAAAGAGGAGAGTGGCATGAAGCGAGCCTAGAGATTGCCGGTGGCTGTACTAGACAAGGTAGCACGAGCTGCAAAAACGAAGCTGGGCGTTGCTTTCCTTAATCCGGACAACAACGGCTTCATGTGTTGGAACAATCTACTCCCTCCACTTAAAATTAAGAATTTAGAGATCAATTCTATCTAAAATATTTTAATATATACGACATCAAATGTATATATACTCCCTCCGTATCAAAATATAAGACTTTCTAGCTAGTTTCTGCATGTATGCAGCATACATGCAGAAACTAGCTAGAAAGTCTTATATTTTGATACGGAGAAGTACATAATATGAAACTATATTTTATGACACATCGACTGAAATTGGTATGAATGTATGAAATAATTCGTGTATGGAGGAGCTTACCATACCTAAAATATTGATAAGGTATTATCAATTATAAGGGTGAGGAAGATCCCTAATTTTTTTAAATATATAATTTAATAAACATGTGCAAATATCGTGCTCATGAATGCATGCCATTCCGATATGCATGAAAGAGGAAGGCCAAACTTATGAGTTCACCCAAGAGGACAAACCTCCAAGTTTGTGCATGAAAGCCAAAGGTTTGAGTCCACATATGAGAAACAAAAATGTGAGTATGCTCATGGCTGGTTCGACCATGCAAGTGAAGCTCACTCGTGGATTCGTGCAGCAACGCGTCATGTGCTGGAGGTAGTAACGTGTCCAGAGCTGGAACGGTGGTCAGTCTAGATGTTGCCAGAATAAAAGCATGTATGACCCTCTCGCTTCTATATAAGAGCATAAACTGAACACTTCGAGGCATCAGGAATAGAAGTTGCAAGCGTACTGCGAGAGATAGATAAGTTCGAGTTTGTAGTACTACTATCTAGCTTTTCATTCCCACTTTGTACATATTTCCTGGTGTAAGGTAATTTAGCCTCTTTTTCTCTTTATCCGGGCTTCGTGAAAGGGAAAGCCGTATGTAAGTATGGTTTTTTTAATAAAGTGAGTTTCTTTGCAATTCCGGTCTAGTTGTACGATGCATGTTTTATGCTAGTGATCCCATAGGAGAAACCTCTAGTTGTAGTTCTTGTTTAAGCCCAGTGAGGCCTCGTAAAGGACATGTAGCCGTAGAGAAGTGTTCCTTCGGTGAAACTCCTGGGAAGACAGTAAGAATATTTTAGTACAATTACAATCTGGAGTAGCTAAAGGTAATTTATCTTTGTTGAATATAGCTTGCAATGCATATGGTGAGTACCAAGTGATATCACAACCACTGCACACAACGTCGGCCGAACCGTTGGCTTCGCAAGCCCAAATATCCTACAAAACACACATAAAAATAAATTTAGAATTTAATAATCTTAATTAAGTTAATAAATTTCGAATTTATAATAAAATAATTTTAATACTAATTAATTTCGTATGTTAGCTAATATTGGTTTATATCCTAATCAATATCGTTAATATCTTAATATTTTTGTGTTTATCTGTGTGTTGGTATCAGAGCAAGGTTCACCATTGAAAGACTAAAATATTTGAACCTAGAAGTTAGCGCAGTAAGGTTGTCAATATTAAAGATAATATTAATATAAGGTGCAGAATAAATCCACTTGAAGACCATACTTGGTGTACGTCTCACAGCCAGTTGAATATACTTGTTGATTTGATCTACAACTTTTTATATCCAAATTTTCAAAATTTAGAAAATGAAGTGGAAGCTATGGAAATGGATTTAGGTATTAGTAAAGGAAAAAAGAAGTGGATACCGAGAACGGAAACCTCGATAAAAATGAAGGAGGAAGAGATAGGCCTACATCAGTATCTATTTCATGGGACCCACGGCCTGTAAGTTAGATGGTAGGGTCTACATCAGTATCTATTTGAATATAGAGAATAAATTGACAATATGAGATTAGAAACGGTAGGGTCTACCTGGTCCGGCTTTTTCTGTGACATTGTTGCCTTTCCTGAACCTCGATGGAACAGTATTCTTAACATCTTAGTCTTGCCGATCTTTTGCGTGCTCCATCTTTGGTACGGAGTAGATCTATTTTTTCATAGTGTAGGAATAAGAGGGAATTTTTTTTGGCTGATGAGAAAATATGGTTTAGCTGTAGACGTAATGTCCATATATATATGGTGCTGACAATCTATAGGAATCTATGTGGATACTGGAGCCTACGTGGTATCCTGTGTATGCACATCTACTCTAAGGTGACACGTCGATGGTGATGTGGTGGTCATCAGTGGCGGAGCTGCATGTTGTTTACGATGTCAACTGACATCTCAAAAATCTCATGAACACCATGATATTAGCTATGGATACATTGGTTTTGACCCTAAAAGTACTAGATAATGACCTCACTAGTCTCATCTATCACTTGTTTTAGGCTTTTGACATCATTTGCTCCTAATCCTAGCTCCGCCACTGGTGGTCATGCATGGCATGCGGCAATTCTCAAGTGGATATGCATGTAGTCCGTATAGGTTTGGATGTGCATGCACGTAGAGCATGTACATAGCTGATTTTTTCAGAGGTTGTCTTTAGTACTTGACTCGAAATTTTAACTTTTCTTTGGAGGTTTTTCTCTATTCGAAGTAGCAAGTGTCTTGGCTGCTGACTAAAAGTTTTAACGTTCCGTTAGAGTCTATGGTAACAATTTTGGAGGGGGGGGGTGTGTGAAAGGACAAAGGGGGGGGGCGAATAGGCGATTTAAATAATTACGGTTAAGGCTTGAATAAATGTGAAATAAAACTAGTATTTAATTTAATTATCAAGTCAAAACCTAAACAATCTAGGTTCACCTATGTGCACCAACGACTTATGTAAACGAGTTAATAAACTATGTGATAGCAAGATAGATAACTTCAATGACAACAACCTATCGTAACGAAGTCTCTCTTGATGTGAAAAGTTTGTGTGGAAGTGGAAGTAGTTGCATAAATTTAGCAAATATATCTCGTGTTCCAATATAGCAAAGTATGATCCAGTTCTCTGGCGACAACCACTTTGGCTAAGCTTTGGTTATTATCTACAAGGAAAACTGCATTCTGGATGTTGAGCATATGCGCTACTATCGCTGCAAATAAAAGGGCTTTCGCCTCTGAAGCGATAAACTCTATAGGAACGTTAAAACTTTGAGTCAATCTGCCAAGACACTTGCTGCTTCGAATACAGAAAAGCCTCCAAAGAAAAGTTAAACTTTCGAGTCAAGTACTAAAGTACTAAAGACAACCTCTGAAAAATCAGCTCTGTACATGCTCTACGTGCATGCACATCCAAACCTATACAAACTACATGCATATCCACTTGAGAATTGTCGCATGCATGCCCTGCATGACCACCACATCACGATCGACGTGTCACCTTAGAGTAGATGTGCATACACATGGATACCACGTAGGCTCCAGTACATATCCACATGGACTCCTATAGATTGTCACACTATATATATATATATGGACATTACGTCTGCAGCTAAACCATATTTTCTCATCAGCCGAAAAATATTCCCTCTTATTCCTACGCTATAAAAAAATAGATCTACCGTACCAAAGATGGAGCATGCAAAAGATCTTGGCAAGACTAAGATGTCAAGAATACTGTTCCGTCGAGGTTCAGGAAAGGCAATAATGCCACAGGAAAAGCCGGACCAGGTAGACCCTACCGTTTCTAATCTCAGATTGTCAATTTATTCTCTATA
Organism: Poa pratensis; assembly: GCA_947311845.1. Classification (NCBI taxonomy): domain Eukaryota; kingdom Viridiplantae; phylum Streptophyta; class Magnoliopsida; order Poales; family Poaceae; genus Poa; species Poa pratensis. The sequence goes on from CAMZMU010000073.1 coordinate 22,926,065, forward strand.
TTCAAATATATACTGATGTAGACCCTACCGTCTAACTTACAGGCCGTGGGTCCCCAGAAATAGATACTGATGTAGGCTTATCTCTTCCTCCATTTTTTACCGAGGTTTCTCATATCCACTTCTTTTTTCCTTTACTAATACCTAAATCCATTTCCATAGCTTCCATTACATTTTCTAAATTTTGAAAACTTGGATATAAAAAAGTTGTAGATCAAATCAACAAGTATATTCAACTGGCTACGAGACGTATGCCAAGTATGGTTTTCAAGTGGATTTATTCTGCACCTTATATTAATATTATATTTAGTATTGACAACCTTACTCACGTTAACTTCTAGGTTCAAATAGTTTAGCCTTTCAATGGTTGAACCTTGCTCCAATACCAACACATAGATAAACACAAAGATATTAAGATATTAACAATATTGATTAGGATATAAAGCATTCGAAATTAATTAGTATTAACAATAAATTTATTATAAATTTAGATTAACTTAATTAAGATTATTAAATTCTAATTTTTTATGGGTGTTTTGTAGGATCTTTGGGTTGACGAAGCCAATAGTTCTGAGTCAATAGTTCGTCTGATGGTGTGTGCAGTGGTTGTGATACCCCTACTTGGTACTCACCATATGTGTTGCAGGCTATATTAAAAAATTACCTTTAGCTACTCCTGATTCTAATCAAGATGTTCTTACCGTCTTCCCAGCCAGTAGGGAACACTTCTCTATGATTACATGTTCTTTACGAGGCCTCACTGGGCTTAACTAAGAACTACACGTAGAGGTTTCTCCTATAGGATCCCTAACATAAAAACTCACATCGTACAACTAGACTGGAATTGCAAAGGAACTCACTAAATTAAAGCAACCATACTTAGATACGGCTTTCCCTTTCGGGAAACCCAGAACACAGAGAATAAGAGGCTAAATTACCTTACACCAGTGCAAGCTTACCCTCTTGCTCAAGAACTAAAATATGTATAAAGTGGGAATGGAAAGCTAGGTAGTAGGATTGTAGACACGAACTCCCCTCTCTCTCTCGAAGTACGCTTCCAGTTTCTACTCCGATACCTCAAAGTGTTTAGCTTCTGCTCCTTATATAGAAGTGAGAGGGTCATGCATGCTTTTATTCTTGCGACACCTGGACTGACCACCGTTCCAGCTCTGGACACATTGGTACCTCCAGCACATGCGTGTTTGCTTCACAAATCCACATGAGAGCTTTACTTGCATGGTTGAACCAGCCATGAGCATACACAAGTTTTGTCTTTCATGCACAAACTTGTAGGTTTGTCCTCTTGGGTGAACTCACTTGTGGTTTCATACCGGAATGGAATGCATTCATGAGCATGATATTTGCACCTGTTTACTAAATTCTATTTTTTAGAATTTTTTTGGGGGGGGGGGGAGGGAGTATTCTCTAATCCTACTTTTTTTCTTCGAAAAGGAGGATAACCCCCGCCTCTAGATTGGATGCCCACAAAAATATATATTCATACTCAAAATCAGAATCTGGCATCGAACCCAAACAAATCAAGCCCCCTCCCTCTAAAAAAGTAAATGAAACCTCATGGTTTGCGACATTAACACCATCACACTACCACTAAACTATGGTAGAAGACCAAAACAAACGAAAATTACATGACTCATACGCCAAGCCGACGAGAATGGATCGCCACACATGTCTCGATGATGACAAGTCAAATCATAAGTCGATCTCGGGATTCACATCCAGAGCCAAGCTTTGACCCAACACTTTCAACAAGGGAACGACGCGGGCGTGCATGGACATTGCTTGATAAGTGACTTAATGTTTCCACTGAAGTGCACATACGAGCCTTTAAATCCATATCTACCATCACCACTTGACCGACTAAGGACTCCTCGCCTATCCGGATGTCACCGGAGGAGATATTAGAAGCCGGTGACATCCCATACTGTCACTCTTCAAGTCATTGTTGCGCCACCTTCGGTCGAGCAGCAACATGCATGACTTGATGCCTCTAGAAGATATGTGGTGTGTAACACCTGCAAAAGACGTCATGCGTAGCACCTACCGGCCAGGCTGGACTTACTCCTCCGCAAAAGTCTCCGTGTGTAGCATTTTCCAAGTCAAATCGAACCGATATCAAATTGGATGGGGTGTCCCATATCGCCGACAAATCAAAACTCGCATTCCGAGAAGAGGACATTCCATACTGCCATCGTTCTCGACACACAGAGCTGGGTCCATCACCAAGATACGAATACAGTGACTTCCACACAACCATGGTGTCTGCTGCCGCCAAAGCAAGGTCATCGCTTAAATTCCAAAACTCCTTTGTCACCAATAGATTAGAGCATCTACAACCACAACACGCCACACATTGGACATGAGTTGCATGCCGTCGCAGTCGCCGTCACCTGAACCTTGCAGTGAGACCGCCACCCAAGACGTCGGCAGATCTAGAAGCCACCCAAGATCTGCCGTGCCCAGACCCTTCCTCGCCTCTACAGCCCATGGCGACTGCGCCTCCACGGGAGCAGCACGAGCACCTCTGAACCCCACCCTCCTGCATCAGTGCAACACCATCCCACCGCCAAGCCTCCCAGTACGTTCGAACGGTAAGATACCATAGCTACCGCCCTGATTCCCCCCCCCCCCATAAACACAGAGGAAGACGAGGAGAAGCCCCCTCAACCACCGGCTCTTTCCTCTTGAGACCACCGAGAGACCAGATCCCTGCCGCCGCCATCACTGGCATCATGCGGCCTTGTCTCGGAGCAGCCTACGAGAGACGAGAAAGAGGAGGGAGGAGGGTGTCGGAGGAGGCCGACTAGGGTTCACCCCTCTGTAGCCAGAGGGAACGACTCGATACATACAGAAATATGAGGCAACACCAGCTAGGACTAGAGTGAGCTGGTATTCGGCCACTAGATCGCATAGAGGGCCGACTCGATATATGTAGAAATATGAAGCAACAATGCCAAGCACTAGATTGAGCCGGTATTCTTTAACCCCGGTACCACTCGCATATTTAGCTAGTATAGCCATTCATAAATATTCATGACTGAGCTTCCATGCGTCATATAATTTGCCCCAAAACAACTCCAAGAACAACTAGCTCGGTTCCTTTGTTACTTGAAGTACTAGATTCCGTGCCTTCAAAAAGCTGAATATTGGTGATGGGAGATGAATTTGAACAAAGCTGTAGAATAGACTATTCTTGATCGAATGAACACCTGATTTCACAACGGAATAGCAAACGAGCGAGCATCCAATATTTCAAAGCACACAGGTTTATAGAATTTCAAAGTCGCTTGTACATCAACATATACAGTAGTAGTATTAAGTTCTTGATACAAGGTAATTCAAAAAACTCATACCTAGTCAAGAACGAGAATAATACTACTGTAGGCACGCGCAGCAGGCACTTAAGGTAAACCCTAGGTTTCTACTACCACACAAAGCTTAACTAACACCCTCTTCTTCTTCTCCTCGACGTACGGCTCCTCTTTTGCACCGCGTCCATCCAACGCCCACATCACGGTCACTCCACCGACCATTGCTCCAGCATCACACGATTCTTCTTTTCTGTCTTCTAGTAATACATTTCTTTTCTACTTTTAGTACTTACGTATTTTTCCCAGCCAAGAAATAATAGTATTGGAGGGAAATAATAGCAGAGAAACGGCACACGGATAACACGTTACAACTTACACATAGTACGCCGGCCGTACGCAGCACGGCAGGGTAATTGTCATGATGCTAGAGCCGGAGGAGGCGGCGGAGGCCGTCGGCGGTGCCTGCCTCCGCGTTGCAGGATGGGGCGGCCGGCGCCACCCTGCCTCTGCCGGAGGACGACGACGCTTTCACGACGAGGGAGAACTTGGGCAGCGGCAGGCTGCTGGGCGGCGGCGCGAGCGCGTGCAGCAGGTCCTGGACGAAGCTCCGGGCCACCTCCTGCTCGAGGTCGTCCAGCGCCTCGGTCACCACCGTCGCCGGAGGCAGTGGCGTTGCCCGCTCCAGCGGCTTGTTCTTCTTCTGTACCCTTGCCAGCTCCGTCGCCGGCGGCTTAGCCGGCCTCCTCCTCCTGTCATCTGCTTGATCAGCTGGGGCGACGACGCAGGGGGCGCCGCTGCGGGCACGACGGTCATCGGCGCCGTCGGCCTAACCGTGCGCGGTGGTGCGGGCGGTGGCGGGTAGGAGAAAGTCGTGTACTTGGTGGCGGTGGGTGGGAGCGGCAGTAGAGGTGGCTGGTTGGACGGGGGGAGTGGGAGAGACGGGGACGAGTATATCACAGGCCTCGCGTGTTGAAGCGCCGGAGCTGGAGCGGAGCTCCATGCGCCACCTTTCTGGAAGTGATGGTACTGCGGGAACGTACGGGAGGATCCGTACGCGCCGTGCGGCCTCGCCGGTCTCCAACCGCCGCCTCCATAGAAGCCCCTCTTCCGGTACTCGAAACTTCCGGAAGATCGATCAAGCAGAACGTTTTCCATGTCTGGGTAGCTAGGATGAGAAGAACAATAGGTGTCTGGTTTAGGTACGTGTGCTCTTTCTCTCTCCAAAGAAATTAAGAGCTAGCAAGTCTTGTTGGGATGGATAGAACGAGAGGAAAAATAAAGAAGGATGGAAACTGGAAGAACTTGTATTAGTTCTGCATGAAATCTGCAAGAACTAGCTAGCTAGATCCTTGGGAGGAAAAATAGCAAGGATGCTAGGATGGATCGGTGGTTGTAGATCGACAAGAGACCCAGAACAAGAACGAAATAAACACAAAAGGATCGAAGCTATTTAAATCAGTACTGAAGAACCGAAGAAAAGGGGCTCTATAATATGTACGGGAGAGATGAGGGAACAGCTAGCCAATGCATGAACTAAGCCCACCCTCACCTCCGGGCTGCGGCTCTAAGGAATGCAATTCCTTCCCTTTTATAGAGCAAGGTTGATGAGATGCGTTGGGTGAGTCCTGTGGGGGCATTTGACCTCATATAAACTACCGCCCTCATTTTCTTGTGTGTTGGTAATGGCCGGTTTGCACGTGTTAATTACTATCTTCAGGGGTTAGAAACTTTTCTTCTTGACACCCCTCCAGAGGACGGCAATTACTTTTGCCAGTTGTGGAGAATTATTCTGAGAATAGCATTTAAGAACAATTGTTTTTTTTCCGTAAAAGTGCATCATCTTTATATTTCTTGCTTTTTTTTTTGAGGACAAAGTGGTCGTACCACCGCTCGAATAGATAGAAAGAATTGACCCAGTTTATAAGGAAAACCGGGTCCAAAAACCATACAAACTATACAAAAGAATCACACAGACGAAGCGACCCGCCGCCCACACGACACAAGTCGAACAAACGCCACAACACACACCACCAGCTTCGGAGCCGCCGCCCCGGCGTAGCAACCAGATCGACCTTCGCGTTGCCCGAAAGCGATCCAGTCATGATCGACGAACCCTCTGCCCGTGCAGTCTTCATCAAGGTTGCCACCACACCACCATGTTCCGGGGCCGCCGCCCCGGCATAACAACCAGATCAACCTTCGCATTGCCCGAAGGTGATCCAGTCAGGTCATTTCTTGCTTTTTAATACATGCACACTACACACATTTAGTCATTTTGTGCGATTCACATTAGTTAGTCTTTATATGTGCAAGAACAATTTCTCTTGGCCGGCTACCTATGAAGTGCAATTGGAATAGAAGAATCCTTATCTTCGTTGAAGACATTTAAACAAATACACCACATCTCAATTTTGGATTCCTATTTAGTATTTGGGTGTGTCTACCATGTCGAATTAGTTTTTCTAAGGGTTAAGCCGCCGGTGTTAATTAACTGGTCTAATCTTGGATTCTATCCACACATAGTCACATAGAGATATCGAATGGTTCAAGACGCGCCGACTTAGATGTAAGAAAAATAAATAAATAAATTTAGATGTTAGCAGAACTTATTTTCCGTTGAATAAAACAACAGGTCTTTTCTTTATACCAATAAAACAACAGGTCGTTGTGGGATAAAAGAAGAAGCTCAAGTGGGTGCTTGTGCAAAACTAAAATGCCGACATGCTGGCAACCACCGCCACCTGATCTAGCACTAGATTACGAAAACAACAGGGCGTCAATGACCCTGGGCCCCAAAAGTCTCCTACAAAATGTGGCCCCACGGCGCAGCGACAGTACGCGGGAACCCACCACACCTGATTTAAAAGAAGATCTGCCTTTCTGGCTGTTGTCGTCGCTGTAGCGCGAATCCGGCGGACAGGGACCAACTCCGGCTAGGCCGGCAACCGCCAAACCGGCGACGGCCGTCCGATGGTCATCCTGGCGGGTGCATCCGTCCGTCCGTATGATCCGGGCACGAGGACACGCGGAAAGCGACGCCGACCAGCTTTCTTTGCTCCTTTTGCTCCGGCGAAAGGGTCCACCGGCCGGCGTCGTCGCCGCCCCGGAAAATTCTGTAGCTTGCCTGGCTTTTTTTTGAAAGACTTGTGCACGTCAATGGGCAGGCGACTTTTCGCCTAACCAGCGTTTGCATAGCGGCACGCTACCGCCGGATGCGAGAGGAACTGATGGGCAGTGGCTCCTGATGGACAGTTGCAAAGCATGACCTCGTTAGATGAAAGTACTACTGCGTTGTTGTTTGCCGGCACCATATGATCGGAGATTTTTTTTTGGCACCCGAACTCCGGTGATTTTTTAACTAAAATATAAAATAAAATATTTATAAGTTTAAAAGTCTGAAAAAATCTGCATATTATGAATGATGTATCCTATAAACGTGGAAAATTCTAACTTAAAATAATTTATATCCTAATCTACACAAAAATTGATAAATATGTACATTTCATATCTTCAAAATATACAAGAATTTGTCATTTTGGTGTAGCCCATAATATAATCGGTTTGCATTGTAATTTTGCATACTTAAAACCGGTTTTTTTCCAGAATTTAATTAATACATGTAAATAAAGCTTTTGAATTTTTTAGTCGAGGGAGCAATGGAACTCGATAGTCAAAATGACTTTTCGACACTATAGCCTATACCCTATATCGATTGATCGATCGATCATCAGAAGCGTTGCAAGTGTTTTTGTTTTCATTTCCAGAAAATATTGAACACTTCGTATTCTCAACGAAGATAACTGTTAGTTAAAAATGTGAAGGATCAAGTCCAATGAAATTGGCTTGGAAATAAAAACCTCTGAAGCAATTGTCTTCGGAACGAGCTGCTTGTCTTGCAAGTTGCAACAATAGAGTCGTCCATCGTTTACCACGATCCCATTTTTTTGTCCCAAATACCACGATCCTATTACAAGTCACCAAATTTTTTCATGAGTAGGAGTACGAAATAACACGCCACAAGAAGAGATTGCCGTTTATGCTCCGTAAATTTCAGGAGGATGGAATTTTGGTTGAAATAAAATAATAAGATGCCCGTCCGTATTTTAAGTGTCAGCTGCATGCTTAGGAAGTAAGGATGCAGTTACTTACCCAAAAGGAAAAGGATAGTACCGTAGAATTTTGGCACTAATTTTAAGGCCAAACATCTAACATCTAACACGCTAGCTTTAGTTTGATAAGAGCAAGTACAATAGAGTGACATGGACGGGCTATAAGGATTAAAATAATATATTTGTGCTTAGTTGGTGGAGAGAGAAGAGGAGAGAGAAGAGGAGTGGGCTCTCATGCAAGAGGCAGCTCTAGCACGTGCTCCTAGGCACTTTGTGAGAGTGAATGATGAGACATGTATCAATAAAATAGATCATCTTTGTGTCTTACTATTGTACATGTTGGCCATAGAGATGACTATAGATGACATGTCATTGTCTTATAGCCAATACTTGACTCTACTATTGTACTTGCTCTTAGAAGATATGTTACTTTTGCAAAAGTGTTGAGTAGATGATCCTTTCATGTGATGCCCCCTTTGGGAGGATCTGTCTTTTGCATCCTGGGAAGCACGTGTGCACACGGCCATGCGTGAGGTGAATCTATCTTCTAAATTTTATTCGTGGAGAGGGTTGGATATTTGGTAAGCACCGACCACGTTTAAGTGAAAAAAATACGAAATATTCCAATGACGAAAAATAATAATTAGATGAAGAAGCAACTGTATTTATGCTTTTAGTATCTATAACGTCGAATTAATAAGAAATATGGATGCTAGGATATATGTGAAGCAATAAAGATTTATAACATAAAGGAGAACATTATGTGGAGTTGGGCAGCTAGACTTTGAATTTTTGTTAAAGGGAAAGCTCAATATGGAGCTTAAAGATGGTTTTACATCAACCTGAAAAGTGTAAGTGGAAAATTATGGTAAAGTATGATAATTAAGTACGACCAATTTGGCAAAGCCTACTTAAAAAGTAAGACCCCTTGATGGTTAACGTGCCTTCCTCTCGATAATGTAATGATTATTATTAGACTATTCATGAAGTTTGTGCTCAAATTTTACTGTAGATTGTTGATTTACTACGAGAAGTCGCTAACTAGTATATATAGCTAGCAATATATAGTGGTTATGCACAACCCCATGTAGGCATGTAACATAAAAAAAAAATCAACACAATGAAAACACAAAGTTTAGAAGTTTGTACATAATTTTCTTATAAAATATTCATGTGGCAGAATAGTTTTTTATCAAGCACGAGAATATTTTAGTATTGTGTCAATTGAATGAGAAGATCTTTTCTCGGTTGACTTTAATCTTTTTCATGCATATGTAAACAGAAGAGACAATATTTGTTATCGGATTTTATAATTGTGAAATCTTGCAAGGATCTTAACGCCAAATCAGATAGAGATTGTTGAAGTGCATATGTTAATTGCCTAACTCTTTCCGTCCATTCGGAGTTTTTTTTGATTGCGTTGGCTACTGCATGAAACATACATGGTATCGGCGCCCAGAGTGTCGAGTTTGAGTCCTGACTTCCACTATTTATTAAAAATTGCTCGTAGCCCCCTTTGTGTACACGTAGAGGTCTCTTAAATCATACCTCTGAGACTCTCGTGCCGTCTCTCTTCCGGTTACACGTGTTGGCATCTTCGCGTGGGCCACACACGAGATGGGGTGTTACAGTATATGTGGATTGCACTATTTTTTTTATCAATCCGGGCTTTTGATTGCGTTGACTAGTGCATGAAACTTGACCAACATGTCATGACGCTGACTGGAAATAAGAAATTCTTAGACATCCAAGATTTAGAAAAAATGGGTAAATACAAATTCTATTCATATATCATAAAGTATTCTCGTAACAAATTCATGCACTCGTGAAGTTTACTAGAAGGAAGCAACTTATAATTGGATAAAATGAAATGTAAGATCAGAAATGGCATCATATGACATTTTGTATTTTATTTGTAGGGCAGGGCCAGCTCGATCTTATAATAACAGACAGTGAGTTAGATCTTTTCCTGGCTTCTCCAAGTGGGCATATTGCATATACAAGTCAGCAACATATGTCACACGCACAAAGAAGAAAACATATGCAGGTCATACAGGTTCAATGGGCGGTGCTCCTTAAATTTTCTGCTTCCCCACTTGCACTTCTTTTGTGCCAAATGACGAGATCAATCAAGGCAACCAACTCCTCCTCCAAATAAACAACCCTTACGGCCATCATTAGCTTCCAACCCGTTCCAAACTTCCAAACCTAGTTAATTTCTGGAACAATCTCGAATCATATCGATCGTGCTCAGCAAACCAACCGCACATCCGAATACCGATTCTTCCATGGCGTGTGCTCTAGAATGTTAGCTGAAGTCTAGCCACCGACCTTAATTATTCTGAGCTGGAGTAGTAGATGTGGCTACGATCGACGACAGCTAATTCCGACAACTACTCCTAAGTCCTAACCAATCGGTAGTAGTACTGAGTACTGACGATATCACACACTTGCTCACAATAACATGAACAACAAAATAGTCTCCGTCGGCACATCAATGCGATTTAATCTCGTTAATTATGGAATATCTATCTGCCATGATAACACGCGAGCAGGACGTAGATCGGGAGCCAGGAATCATCCGTGGGCTTGCACCGCCGCGCGCCAGCTCTCCCTTTCAGATCGATGTGATGGGAAATCGTGGATCTGCCGGCTAAACTCCGTGGGGAAAATGGTAGCCTCGTGTTCTTCTTTGCTCTCGCTGTCGATCCTGAATTCCTGATTCTTCAGGCCTGCGATGCCTGAAATCTTACCACGAATACATTGTGTGGGTGTTGGCACAGTGGCGGCATGGCGCGTGCTGCAGGAAGAAGAGTCCAACGCACCGCACGTATCCTTCTAGGCGAGCGTGCGATGTCGATGGATGGTACATTGAAAATGGTGCTGCAAATATCCGTGGAGGCAGGTCGACAGGATGTGCTCAGTGAGTCCTTGCAGTCTTGTAGGTTGGCCAGAACGCACAGTATCGGGAGTAGACTACTTGAATGGATATGCACGATGCTGCTAACTGCAGTCAACAATTCAACACTCGCTTGAGATATCTGAACCTTAACCCTCAAGGTAAATTAGAAGTCCATAACGGAGAGTCTCCGCTTTTCCTTGGTTGCATCACCCAAACTCCTGCATTTGACGAATCCTGTCGCCGTTTCCATGTTGGCGTTTACCATGCATCTCATGGGGAATAGAATAGTGTAGCCGGGGTCGGCGTCGGCGTTTTCTTGAGCGCCGACCGTTGCACCACGCCCACATCTTCGTCCAGCTGCGTTAGTATAAGCAAAGCAGCCGCCTGTTCACAAGGCAAAAAGAAACATGGGCGGGCGGGACCTGCAACCTTTTCAATGTTTACTAGGGGACTATACACGGGCTTTGCCGCGCCCGTGGATTTGATTTTTTTTTCGTTTTTTTGGGGATTAAATTTGAAGAAATGGTCGCTTGAGGTTTTTCTTTATTTTTTTGCATTTTGTATGTACGATTTGCAGGATTGTAGTGAGTTAATTAAAATGGATTAGTTCTTGTGGAAATTTGAAATCTATGTTCGAACTTAGAACGAAATCGGATATTTTGGAGAGTTTTTTTTTGGGAATATATTTTCTGTATTTTTTTTGACGTGGTTCGCGTTGTTGTGATTCATAAAATTGAAGATGTGTAGTCTGTAAATAGTTGAATTATATTTCCAAACTTGGAAGAAAGGTTGTTTGATTTGCACATTTAAAAATTACTTAGATTTGAAGATTAGTGAAATTGAAAGAAGTTTGCGTTGAGGAAAGCATACCGTAGGAAATTTCAAAGGATGGGTCACATTTGCCTTCTTTGTTGGCAGTGAGGTATGAACTGTCGGTGCTCTTAGAAGCAACTCCGAGTTCGTATTTTGTCGATAAGAACGAAATGTCATAAAAAGAAAAAAGCAATTAACATACGGTGTCGATGCATCGCAAACAATGTGGATGATATGATAAATTAAAGGTATTGAAATGCACCCCTAAGATATGTAGATCAATTTAAATGGGGTTGCAATGAGTAAGTGACGTCATTTCCACAAACTCTTTTGCGATTTCAAATTATACTGAATTAGAATTCGGTGTTTCGAGTCTATGCAAATATTCACTAAATGTAAATATATTTTTCCCATAAGTTGTGTAAGTAGCATTTAAAAGTCATGTTAGTTCTTGTAATTATATTTTGCTTAATTTGTGTAAGCATGCATAGAGTTGGTAAGAGTTTTTTGTTCTACAAATTGTGGTATTTTTTTGTTTTTTTTTTGAATTGTTGTTTGAAAGTTCTATGTTCGAACTTAGAACGAAATTGGATATTTTGGAGAGTTTTTTTTTGGGAATATATTTTCTGTATTTTTTTTACGTGGTTCGCGTTGTTGTGATTCATAAAATTGAAGATGTGTAGTCTGTAAATAGTTGAATTATATTTCCAAACTTGGAAGAAAGGTTGTTTGATTTGCACATTTAAAAATTACTTAGATTTGAAGATTAGTGAAATTGAAAGAAGTTTGCGTTGAGGAAAGCATACCGTAGGAAATTTCAAAGGATGGGTCACATTTGCCCTCTTTGTTGGCAGTGAGGTATGAACTGTCGGTGCTCTTAGAAGCAACTCCGAGTTTGTATTTTGTCGATAAGAACGAAATGTCATAAAAAGAAAAAAGCAATTAACATACGGTGTCGATGCATCGCAAACAATGTGGATGATATGATAAATTAAAGGTATTGAAATGCACCCCTAAGATATGTAGATCAATTTAAATGGGGTTGCAATGAGTAAGTGACGTCATTTCCACAAACTCTTTTGCAATTTCAAATTATACTGAATTAGAATTCGGTGTTTCGAGTCTATGCAAATATTCACTAAATGTAAATATATTTTTCCCATAAGTTGTGTAAGTAGCATTTAAAAGTCATGTTAGTTCTTGTAATTATATTTTGCTTAATTTGTGTAAGCATGCATAGAGTTGGTAAGAGTTTTTTGTTCTACAAATTGTGGTATTTTTTTGTTTTTTTAATTGTTGTTTGAATGTTCTATGTTCGAACTTAGAACGAAATCGGATATTTTGGAGAGTTTTTTTTTGGGAATATATTTTCTGTATTTTTTTTACGTGGTTCGCGTTGTTGTGATTCATAAAATTGAAGATGTGTAGTCTGTAAATAGTTGAATTATATTTCCAAACTTGGAAGAAAGGTTGTTTGATTTGCACATTTAAAAATTACTTAGATTTGAAGATTAGTGAAATTGAAAGAAGTTTGCGTTGAGGAAAGCATACCGTAGGAAATTTCAAAGGATGGGTCACATTTGCCTTCTTTGTTGGCAGTGAGGTATGAACTGTCGGTGCTCTTAGAAGCAACTCCGAGTTCGTATTTTGTCGATAAGAACGAAATGTCATAAAAAGAAAAAAGCAATTAACATACGGTGTCGATGCATCGCAAACAATGTGGATGATATGATAAATTAAAGGTATTGAAATGCACCCCTAAGATATGTAGATCAATTTAAATGGGCTTGCAATGAGTAAGTGACATCATTTCCACAAAATCTTTTGCGATTTCAAATTATACTGAATTAGAATTCGGTGTTTCGAGTCTATGCAAATATTCACTAAATGTAAATATATTTTTCCCATAAGTTGTGTAAGTAGCATTTAAAAGTCATGTTAGTTCTTGTAATTATATTTTGCTTAATTTGTGTAAGGATGCATAGAGTTGGTAAGAGTTTTTTGTTCTACAAATTGTGGTATTTTTTTTTTGAATTGTTGTTTGAAAGTTGGGAATTTTACAATTTGAAGTATTGTGCTTTTTTTTTGCTAAATTTGTGTAACCATGCATGGAGTTGTATTAGGTGTGAAGATCTTTTTTTTATACAAATTTTGGTATTTTTTTTGCATTTTTGTGAATTCTAGTTAGCAATCTAGGAATTATACAAATTGAAATGGTTTTTTTAGGGTTTTTTAGTCGTTAGTGGGGCCCACATATCTTTTTTTTTCTTTTCTGGAAAATCTGAAGAAATCGCGTACAGGCTGACAGGTGGGCCCATGCTGACGTCGTATGTGACGTCAGCAAGGGGCGACCATGGCGGCGACAGCGAGCTCGCGGCCGCGCGGCGGCGCACGCGCGCGGGGCCATAGTCGCGTGGATCTGCCAGGCGCCGCGGGGAGGTGAACGGGCGGCGCGGCTGGACATATGGTCGCCGGAGCCGCCGGCGGCGACCATTTCGGTGGCGGCGGACTGCGGAGACGGCGGTGACGATTCCAGCGGCTCTGCGGCGTCCTGGCCGGATTCCGTGGGTGAGGAGGCGGAGGGCGGCCCTGCAGAGCTCTCCGTGGCCATGGGGTTGGCCGAGGAGGCGCGGACCGCCGGCGATGAGCGACGGCGCCGACGGCAGTCTTCGGCGGCGCGGGAGGGAGAAGGAGAACGAGAAGATTGTGGCGTTTTTGCACGGTAGCCCCTGAGGTTCGACGGATTTACATTTCAGTCCTCTGCGGAGGGGGCCAAACGTAAAATTGTTGCGCCAATTTTCGTGCGCGTGGGCAACCGGCTGGTGACCGGGTTGACCGGCCGGTCACCGGGACGCGTGTCAGCACGCGATTGGTAGTTATTCGCGTGCTACAGTAAGCGCGCGTAGGGAGCCGACGTGGGCTGATCCGAGCCGTCGGTCGCGGCGATCGGACGGCTGCTGGAATCCGGCGACGTGGACAGCCTGAGAGGCTGCGATTTCCACCGTCTTTTATATATAGGTAAATGGCCACCCCCCGCCCACCGCTCCGGCTCCTCCGGCGTCTGCAGATTGTCTGCCGTCCCGTCCTGCCTAGCGTAGGTACCACATATTTGCGGGTAATGTTTTCGAAACTCAAAGCACAATATATTAAGCTAATAAGCCGTCTTATTAAAAATCTTCCAGTCCACTTAGATACCCTGCTAAGGAAAAGAGTGCGTCTGAAACTTGCTGCTTTAGGTAATGTTTATGCTGCAGTTTCTCGTGATGTTGTCACATATTGGAAAATGCTGCTTTGCTTAATAAGATGTAGAACATCGGACGGAAATTCACAATGGTTCCAGAACGCTCGTGCCGGAATATAAAGTCAAAAAAATATAGTAAAACCTTTGAAATAATTAGGAATTTTTTTCGTGACGAACATATACAAGTTTCTACATATGTGCCAAATTTCGCGGTACAATGACATTTGTCGTACCGTCGAATGCGCATAATTGATCTACCGAAAACCAAGCAATCACAGTATGATGACGACACCGAAATTTGGTAACGCAGTTTAGCGCTCAACGACTCTGGAGGGCATGACTACAGACGCTCCTTCCCAAGATACCGTGACACTTGGCCGCATTAGGCGCCGGCACATGCCGCCGGCTCCCTTGCGTGTCTTTTTGCTATCAAGTCGTCATGCTTACATCGTGTGGTGCCCTGCTCATCATATAGGGGCCTAGACTATTAGTGTTCGACTCGAATACTACACGTATTCTATCCACACTTAATACAACTTCAAGTCCAAACGTAACCCAAAATATATACAATATTTGACACAAACATAACAAACTCCACCTTGCCGAATATGCTCCACCATCTTAAATTCGTCAATGCTTCAAACTATACACCGGAGTTAGTTGTCTTCCATGAGTCCCACTGCTACTCCAATACTCCATGTGACTCCAACTGCAACTGTAGTCTTTTTTCCGGTTCAACAATATCACGCACCGACACTAGTTTGCATGAAAGTGTTTTCTACTTGAAAGAATTTAACCGTCTCTCTTTAGTCACATTGAGTGAAATTCATAGTTGTCTCATCCTATTCCTGGATAGTCTTCTACATGTCACACAGCTAAACCACTCGGTCTCCTTCTGCATCTTATGACCCCGCACTTTGCCATGTGTAGTGAAGATCACAAAAATATACGATATGTACTCTCAAGTTTTCGACATTTCAGACTTTGCAACACTTTCTCTGATTCCTATAGCCGACTCTTGTCCATCACTTGGCGCCAATCCCGATAAACCTAGTCACTATCTTGAATCCGGTACTCGCCAACACTGCTTCAACACCCCATGCACACATGTCTGACCACATGTCAGACCACCAGTGCTCTGGTCTGCCGTTGTATCCCGTGCTTACCGCATGCCTCGCTGCTATTACCGCACTGAGCATCCACACTCTTGGCCAAGATCTACCGGGTCGCAACCCACACCACCTCAGTCCCCATTGCAGATAACCATCAGTCATACCGATAGATGCCGAGTTCCACGCATCTCTCCGAAACACTCAGCTCCAGCCCGGACCACGTGCCTCTCGCATTCCCACTGACTAGGCTTCGATTCTCCGGATCCAGACACCGTAGCCCCTCTATCAGCGAGTGGAATCTTCCGCCAGAGTCCAGCTCCAATTTCAACATGACTTCATGGTAAATGATCATTTCACCCCATGCCTCGTCGACCTCAAGATCTCATGTGTGCACCATCTTGTATCAACCATGTGTCAACGCATGTCGAAGCACGCATATCCATGCGCCGCGTGTTATCACGCCACAGAATTCTGGCACCATCACCCCTCACCTGTTATGTCGTTGTCGTCGATCTTCACCGTCTTCTGTCCTGATCGACATGCATGTCGATCCGTCAGACTGTCAAGTCCGACCCAGCTGAACTTATTTGACTGCAACCATGCTCCACCCTACGCCTAGTCCACCTATCGTGAATTGCCTGGCACCCTGTGTATGCATGATCCTCACGATGCGCTCCAGCAGTCCAGCACGTCGTCAATCTGTCGACCTTCCTGTAAAAACCCGCGCACAAGCAACAAAACTAAAAGAAATTGCTTTCTTGGGTGCACGTACATGTCCCACAACTCCTAATACCATGCCTCAGAAGTTCGGTGGGCTAGGAATCCTCAACTTAGATGGATGAACTTGGCCTTGCGGGCTAGGTGGTTGTGGCTGAGCCGCGTCGAGACCGACAAGCCGTGGTGAGATTTAACATCCAGGTCCCCTGGTTGGTTCGGCAGATCTTTGACGCGGGGACCAGGTCGGTGGTTGGTGATGGGGCCTCCACTCTCTTCTGGACGGACCGCTGGTTGTCGGTGGTAGGATTCGGGATTTTGCTCCCAACTTGTTTGGAGCTGTCCCAGGCCGCGACTAAGAGTCTTTGCGTGCGTGAAGGTTTAGCCGGGGGTTGGCTTACAGACGTTCTGCCGATCGCCCCGGCCTTGGCGGAGCTGTTGGAGTTGGCTAATCGACTCGTGGATGTGGAGCTCCATCCCGGACAGGATGATAGTTTCAGGTGGATGTGGGACGCCAGCGGAGTTTATACCTCGCGCTCTTGCTACGGGGCCTTGTTCGGAGGGGCCACCCAGATGCCCTGGGTGCAGCAAATCTGGCGAGCTAGAGCCCCGTCCAACCTCAAGCTGTTCATGTGGCTTACCCTTAGAGATCGTTGTTGGACAGCGGACCGACTGGCTCGACGTGATCTCCCACGCCCGGAGGCTTGCCCTTTTTGTGACCAAGTGGAGGAGACCATCGACCACCTGCTGGTTGGCTTGTGGTGGCTCGTGAGGTTTGGGTAGCCTGCCTCCACAGCTGGGGTTTGGAGGCCTCGATCCCTGAACTTCAAGGCACCCAAGTGGAGTGGGTGTCCTCTCGCCGAGGACCAAAACGGGACGTGCGTGACTTTTGGACGGCTGTGACGCTGGTTTGTTGGTCACTGTGGAGCCATAGGAACGATATCGTCTTCAACAACGCGTCTCCCTGCTCCGTTGGCGGTTCTTCAGAAGATCGAGGAGGAATCCGAGACGTGGAGAGCAGCTCGACTGTTTAGAGGTTGCCTACTATAGCGGAGCGGTGGAGATGCCGCGAGTAGTAAGCGTTGAGTTGTAACTTCCCCGCAGCGTGGGTGCGCGCTAGGCGTCTGTGCCAAGCCCGTGATGTAACTTTGGCCGCTTGGCCCTTCTTCTATGAACACTGATATCCAAGGCATATCCTTAAAAAAATACTTCCTTTTCTTTTCTTCCATGTTGCTTCTCCATGCACATCATCTACCACATGCTGCAGATTTTTTTTTCACGTAACAAATCTCACATAACCAGCATAGAGCACGGCTTCCAGCACCTTTTCTTTTCAAGGGTCCTGCGCACCGCTGAGTCCGGCTGACCTGAACATGTCCCGATCCGCGTAGGCTCTGGCACGCCCGCGCAAGCTCTCTCCTAGTCCGCATTAGATACGGCCCAATATCCGCTGCTTCCGATTGCTGACGATCAAACCGAAACCTTCAAATCGCCACCCTGCAGACCAAAAAAATCCACCCGTGGCCTCGCGTGCTCGGCCTTGTGCTCTTCTACGCGAATACACGCACGCACGTCGCTTCGCACTGCCACCACTCGTTCCGATCTCGTCGGCGATTGATCCGTGTTCCGCGACTTCCAAGATTTTTATTAAAACCCTGTAACAGTGGGAAAGGATCCTACTGCTTTGCTATATTAAAAAAGGTGACCAAAAGGTCATGGAATATTTACATGGTTTTACACTCAGAATGAAAGTAAGAAGGAATGAAACACTATCAACTAAGGATTTGATGAAGGTGTGAAATAAATGTAAAAGTGTAGATTCGAACTCAGAACCATGCAAAGCACTGACCGTAGATGAATTTCTTCCGGCTTGCTTTCCTATAGATCAGTTTCCGTGGCCTTCGACCTAGCTCTGATACCAATTGCTACCGTCGAAGGCGCATAATTGATCTACCGAGAACCAAGCAATCACAGTATGATGACGACACCGAGATTTTTCCTATATCTACAGGGCATGACTACGAACGCTCTTCCACATGATACCGCAACACCTGGCCGCCCTATGCGCCGGCGCATGCCGCCGGCTCTCTGCGTGCCTGTTGATATCAAGTCGTCATGGTTACATTGTGTGGTGGCCCCTCATTATATAGGAGGCACAGGCTACTAGTGTTCGATTCTATCCACATCTAATACAACTCGAAGTCCAAACATAACCCAACTCACAATATCCGACACAAACACAACACTCTGTGTAAAGAAAATTAGTGGTCAAATTGAGATTAAAAAATATCTTTTAGAGCACTGGTTTCGTCTTTTTCTTATAGAGCATCACACAAGCCACATATTTAGAACGTTTTTATATGTTCATCACCGACTTTTCTGATAATTTTTTGAAATATTTTACAAGTTTTTGATTTTTTTTTGTTCCGGCAGGACCATGTGACCTCGAGAGCCAAAGCGCCCAGTTTAACATTGGATCTCTACTTTAAAATTGACGAAGGAAGATAAAAACACCAGTCTTATTCTTACGTACGTTCTTCACCCATCATGAACATATCGTTGCCTGTCGTGCGCCAAATGCCTCTCTGGCCCATCATTTGCATAAACCAGACAACGTTGGGGTGCAACACTTAAGGTGAGTAACTCCGCGGTAAAATGAGGGGAAGAACGTACACATGCAGGGGGGACCTACAAAAGTATTTACCGGGTGTCCGCGCATATACCTGATATGCCCGGCGGATCTTAGTGTAAGTCGGGGAAGAGAGAACATCCCCCCCCCCCGGCCACCCACCCCCACCCCAATGTCATGAGTATTACATTTAGCCTATAAGCCCTTATAAAACGGTCCGTTTTCCTCCCCGCTCCCAAATTTGACAAAACAAAAACTCTTTAGTTTTGACCTTCTAGCCCATTTGCTCTCCCAGGGAGTTGGCTAAATATGGTGGCATAAATGGTGAAACATTTTCCTATAAGGTTTATCAAATTTAATAAGTTTGATTTAGGACAGAATATAGAAATACACTTATTCTTTGCATAAAACAAATACACTTACTCGCGGATGGAGAAATTGTCAGGTTCAAATAAATACGGTTGCACATTCATGAAATGTGCAACTCTGGTGTTAAATATATGTGCAATTGGAGAGAAATTAGAAATGTTGATTGATTCGATAAACATTGGTCGGCTTATTCCAAAACATAAACTAGTTGACTGGTCTAATGCAAGTTGGCAATTTAAGCTGCTTTCTAGGCCATTCCAACCATCTTCTTGCTAAGTACTTCAATGCACATGAATATAAATTAAATACAATTTGGAAAGTCAAAACTACAAATACAAAGCAGAAATCATGCTTATATGGGCAGTTAGGCGAACCGGGAAGCTGGACTTTCTACTTAGCTAGCCAAAACAGAGATCAGGTATCGGTCGGTTGGACAACTAGCTCGATCAATCTAGTGGCTACAGACTCTAACTCGTCTGCGACACTAGGTGGTCTTCATAGTGTGGCAGCATCGGGTTGTGTGGCTAGCCGTAGTGTCAGTCCAAAGTAATTTTGGACCCGGGGCGAGTTAAACCATTATAATTATATCAAACTCTTATACTTATATATACGATAGTTTCAGTATATATTACAGTGTTAGTATATATCTTCTCAATTGTATTTAGCACAGTTAACTAAATATAAATTTTATGCTTACCCTTCTTGTATTGTAATGTACATTAAATATACACACACATTGTGTTGAATCAAAATAATTTTGTAACCAAAGCTATATTAGTTTTTTGATGTACATATAGGCTTAAAATTTTAAATAATTGCACTCGTCCTCATTTTTTGCAGTCGAATTAAGATTTAATGATCTTTATATTAGGAGACATACATACTGAGTATACTCTTAACATATATCCTAGTAGCGGTTTGTACTGTACCAATATGTAAGCATATTTATAAAAAGTTCTAGAGTAAAAATTGAACTGTTAGCTTGACTCTCTATATTTTTTTGGTCAAGTTTTTTTTTCAAGTTGCATTGTGTTCAATAATAATCCCGCAACACGTGTGTTTTATGTACTTGATATTAAAATATAAACACTTAAAGGACACCAACGATAAAAAAAGATTCTACAACTTCACGTTCATACGATTTGATCTGTTAGGCTCATCAAAATGTGCTTGCTATTATCTATTGTACTATTCCCTATCATGTAAGTTTCTCAAATAGAAAGTTATGCATAATATTAAAACTGAAAACTTCATTATACGGGATGACCAGTTGGTTTTTTCCTACGAGATACATAGTTTGGTGTGAAGACTTTCTCCTACAGAACAAATAAATTTTATAGGATTAATACTTTCTTGGGCATAATAATAAATATACATTGATTGCGATAATATTCTTCTATTTGGGGTCATCGTAAACTTGAGTCTCGTGGTGTTGGTCCTGTTTGCCCGACTTAGAAGCCTGCTTAAGGCCCCTGATGATGTGTTCTAGGGTTCCCGATCTTTCGATGAGAGAGGATAACTATGATTTTTGAAGGATTTGACTCTCATGATTCGGCTACCAACCGTACATGAATAATATCCACGGCAATCGTTTAACCAACTCCACGATATTATCAACCGAGCTAACGGCACGACCAACCTGTCCACGAAGGACTTTTCCTGCGCGCAAATCAAGAACAGGCAAGAAAACAATAGCGTAAGAAATCTGAATTGCGGATATGAGAGATGAATAACAATGAAAGTTGGGGCTCCGAAAAAATGTCTTAACGGTCGTACTAGCCGCTACAAGCGTAGATAAATAAAAGTAACACAATAGCTAAACTTGTCTAAACAGAACCAATCTAAACCCGGCTGACTATTTATTGGATGTCCTGGTGCAGGTCACCAAGTCGGAAACGTCGGGGCGTCGAGCCTTCCTGGTGTTGCGCCTCATCGTGGGCTTTAAGAGCTGGCCAATGCGATGCCTTGTGTTGGACGTGGCGAGCCCACCTTGTCCTTTTATCGCTCAAGCGCATGGTATTGTTCAGCTAGCTTCTTGACAGCGTATTATGTTGATGAGCTAGCTTCTTGGATTCCAGGCCATCGTACGTACTTGTGATCCTCTTGTGCATGGCAGCGTTTTGATCAGCTAGGAGCCTAGGACTATGTATGCATCTCCGATAATTCTGCGTGAGACACAATTATGTGTACTTCCTCCGATCCGGAAAAAGTGACGCAAAAACTGTGCTATGTACGTACAAGTTTCTATACTAATCACGAACCTTAAATAGGATCGGAGGGAGTAGTAGTTTTGCCCTGAAGAATTAAATTAAATATTAGATATTTAATAACAGAAATCACCTGATAAATATATGTGTGCACAATATTTTTGGTCATATCGATAAGGGTCATGTTCTCATCACCTGAGATGGCCTTGTCGATGCCACCGCCAGGTGGGAACGAGTGTCACTCATTGCGGCAGCCACGAGTGCCAATCATTATGTCGCCGAAACATCGGGTGCACATCAACATGTCGGTGTGCTACCTCACTTGGAGCTACACTGCCCTTTGCATTGTCGAGCTCATCCTCTTCATGGTGTTCCACCTAAAGGCGCAGCGACAACGCTCACTGATCTGAACAATGAGCCCTCTCCGGTTGTGAGCTTTGCCCTAGCTGAGTTCTGTCTCTACTCTACTTTTTTCACTTGGATGTATCAAAGTGTATACTATATACTCACTCCGTCCAAAAATAAGTGTCTCAAGTTTGCTCAAAAGTGGATGTATCTATACATGAAACATGTCTAGATACATTCACTTTTGTGCAAATTTGAGACACTTATTTTGGGACAGAGGGAGTACATGTATTACTTTGGTTGGACCCCTTCCACTTGGGGGCCTAGGGCCGTCGCCCCTTTGTACCGCCCTCTAGGCATGCCCTTGCTGGCCGGTGTCTAGCTATCTGACCAGTTATGCCACACACGTGCATAAAAGATATGTATATGTCAACCAAAAAAAATAACAGGTTTTCTCTACAACCCGCTAGCATTGTGAGGCCGCCAGAGTCCACATGTACTCTTGTACAAAGCGTGTAGGCTGCGGGGCATCAACTGGTATGGAGCGCAAAAAAGAGGCCCTTGAAGATTGCAGTCTTCGGTATCTTCTATGCATATCATGGTCATCTAGAATGTCTTCTGTGCAGCTCAAGCGTTGCTGGCTTCTGCTCTGTTGTGAGAGCTTTGTATCCTTGTACTGTGATCGTTAATGTTACTATATCTTTTATGTTAAAAAAAGAGAGGCGTGTATGCTGCAAAATGTGAACAACAAAAGATTGAGAACTGCAAAATGTCATGATGGCATCGGCGGGTGAGCGTGGGCATTGGGCAGACTGGCCCATCGACTATGGCCAGCCGCTCTGCTTTAAGCACTTGACTCGCCACAACTTGCGCGCACACGATGGGTAAGCAGAATGTTGACCCGGTGGGCCGCACTGGGAAGGCGGCCTGCACTGTAATTTTAAACCGGTAGGTCTTCGATGTTGGGACCAGCCGACTCGGCGATGTCCGGAAGCGCATGACGTTCGCATTGTTGCAATTGCTTTTGTGCAGGCTGCACCTGCACGTATAACTTCGGCCTTCCACAAAAAAAGATCCACCTCCAATGTTGTGCTTTTCCTTTTCTTCGAGATGTAATGAAGCGTCTATTACCCTAAACAGAGTCCATCGTCAAATAATCATCCTACCTAGCATCACATCAACTCATAATCTTGGCATTATCAAAACCTAGATACGGAGTTTCGCCCCCGAGAGAAATAAGGCGATCGGGAGGCGATCCCATCTGCGCTCGACTACACCGGCCGCCACCGGTCCCTGCCTCCTCCGTTGGCCACTCCGGCGACGCGAGGAGGTGGGGACCATGGCGCTTCGGCGTCGGCCTGTAGTTAGGGTTTGCCTAGTGTTTTCTTGGGGCGCCGTTGGGGTGGTGGGAGCAGCACCCGGGCAAATAAATCTGCCTCAACTCCACTCCCACACCGGCGGCGACCTTCACGGCGACGCCTCGGAGTTGATGGCAACGTGTGCTGCTTGGTCCTTCAGATCGGCAGCTTGGTCTTCTCGCCGTTCTTCAGATCTGGCGAGATCAGTTTCTCGTTGTGTCGCTGGCGTTCGTGGTTATTCGCGACGACGCTGGCGGCCGGGGCGAGGTGGTTCTTCTGGAGCGAGGATGCTGGTCCGGAGGTGGTGGATCTGCCGTTCCTCTCCGATTTCGTCGATGGGAGGCGACAGATCTTGGTCCAAGACATCACGGGGACGTCCCCCGGTCGACGTGCCACAGTGACGTGTGCCTTGCTGGGTGCAGCGGGCCTGTTCATCGACTCACAAACCCTCGTTGGCGATGGTGCTTTCTCGGATCTTACAATGGTGGAGGCTCGGCGTCTTTTCCGGCGTTCGCCTCGGCGGCGCTAAAGTTGGGCGACGGCCGCTCGCTACGGTGGTTGCAGGAAACCCTAGGGTTCGTTTTGTATTTTTCGATCTTTTAGGTTTTTATCTGCAAATTCAGGATAATCATTTTATCCCGGTTTGTCTTTTAGTTTCCATATATGTTGCTTATTGTAACTTGATTTTTGTTTAATAAAATATGTGGTTGCTCACAAAAAAAAAACTCATAATCCTGTAACATATGATTCTCTAGGAGATTCCAAAAGAAAATAGAAATGAGCCCCATAATTTGTCCGGTTTACCGTTTGACACCACCTAATCTCCACTAATATAAAAAGAGAGAGTCTGTCAGATCCGGAGGATCTGAACCGTACACCAACTCAGATCCAACGCTCCATGTAAACCCAATGATATATGATGTGCACCCTCACACCATATCGTTTGCGTAGTCACATGATCCGAAGAAGAAAAAAAACCGCTCGACATGATCCGAAAAGCAACTACTGCTAGGCCGCTCCTCCCCGCACGTTCCTTTCCGCCTAATCCCGTCGTCGCGCCATCGGCCAGGGTCAAACCCATCGTCGAGCGGCGCCGTGGCGTCACCCCAGCCAAGCTCTGCTCCCGTGTAGAGCGCTGCCTCCGCTGCGCCGCCCGCCACTGGCCCCATGCGCCTCCAGTACTCCACCGCCGCTGCCCTCGCACCACACCAACTATTAATACTCCCAAGCTCCCGTATTTCTCTCTCACCACAACATCACGCTGCACTGCCGCACTGCTACACAACGGCCAACGCGCTTGCGAGATGACATCTTTGCTAGCCGGGGCGCTCGACACACCGCCGTACTGCTGCTCGAGGCGAGGAGATCACCGGCGTCCTACTCGCCGAGGCGGGGAGTTCATCGACGTCCTTTTCCTCAAGGAGAGACGCCGCCGTCGCCGCCGTCTTTGCCATGGGCCGGCGCCCATCCACGCTTACAGGGAACCACCCATGCGCCAAACAATGCGGATTTAAAATCACCAATATTGGAAGCTTGCTGATGAAATCAAGTAGAGATTGTCTCATGTGGGGTCCTTGCATGGTATGTGTTTGCTGAATTTTCTGAAAGGCAGACGTTGTATAATGCTATGTTCTTTCAACCTGTGTGTAGCATGTTGATGTGAGTTATCCAATGCAGAGGATTACAGCGACATGTTCTGTTTGAAGGGCAAGCAGGCAGAGAACGGAAGTGATATGATACTCCAAATTCCCACTAAATTGTAATGCAGAGGATTACATCGACATGTTTTGTTTGAAGAGCAAGCAGGCAGAACATGGTTAGTGATTCCAACTTTAGCATCTGATAATGGGATGTGACCTATTTGTAATGTTTGCTTTCCGTAGGACAAGGTCAGCTGATTTCAATACCACCTTTGATCATCTTAGGTGATTTCTGCACCGGTACAAGCTCATCTTAGATAATATTCTGAACCAGTACAGGCTCATCTTAGGTAATACCAGTGTGTTAATATGATATGCTAAAATTGTTAGCGCCTATTACTCTTCTTCTGGGATATATAATTCTTAAGAACTTTGTTTCACATGGAACTGGATATGTTCTGACAAGCAGAAAGTAATTGCTAGGCAGAAATCGAGTCCAGTTTTATTGTTAATATATAATTTATAAATGCAGCCAACACCCAGGAATCGAGTATAGTTTCATAATTGTCCAAGTCGACAGCCTCCAAGCCCTGCAGTGAAGATATTCATCTTCCAACACCCAGGTAAGTATTTCTTGAAATTTAAAATGAGCAGAGCATCCATTTGAAGACTTCACTGTTGCTGCACTCTCATGACGTTTTTACCTATTGTCTGGTCTGCCTTAACCTCAATCGGTGGTTCTTTCGGAGATTCCAGTTTTTGATAGAAGTATTGATAGGAGTAGTTGTTTTGGCCCATCCTTCCCACAGTTATTAGTTTGGTCTGTCTACTACTTCCTCCATTCCAATTTAATTGACTTGCTATGCACCACATGTGGATGTACATCACCACATGTGGTGCATAGCAAGTCAATTAAATTGAAACGGAGGGAGTACTTGTTGTTTACCTCCAGCGGTAAATGCATCCTACAAGACCCACTTGATATTTTGCCAGACGAAATGCAGAACAACTTGTAACTTTTCTAAGTACATAACCGAACTGAAGCAAGATTCCGTCAAAAAACCATATGAAGGTGATGACATTATTTTTTGTCTTTAATACATTCATAAGAATAAATAGTTTTCTGACTACACTTTGTATTTTTGGGGAAAGAGGACACACTTAAACAAGAGTGATGTTTGTTTAGGTGAACTTTTGCACTCCAAAGATGTAAATGTAATTAATAAGAGCCAAGTTTCATTTCTCTGTATCAGGTGTGTGCTAACAAATGCGAAAAAGAATGGTGCACAGAGAGCAAAAGGAATGTCGTAAAGTGTCATCTTTGCAGATACATGACAATATATTTGCAATCGCACAACATTTTTCATTACCAGTTTTGGTTCTAGATATTGGCCGTATGGCGTACTGCTGCGACACACTTCTGTTTAGAAATACCCTAATGCAAACTTGCTTTCATAATTTCTCATAGGCTTGACATGTATCCAGAAGATTGAGATTCCAGGAATAAGAATAGTTGGGGCATGCAAAGGGTTCCTTTATTCGAGTGAATCTATTGAAATTATCCAAACCAGTGTATATACATGTACGAGTTTGCATTTGTGATGAAACTCTAATGTTCTACCATTTTGATAGTTCTTTTCTGCTATTGTCATGTCAATTACCTCATTCGTACAGTGATGGAGCTCGCTGTGTATGTTTATTGGATAGTTGCATCATCAAAATTTCGAGGTTATGCATTTTTTTCCGGTTATAGAAATATATAATGAAAAGGAAATTGTGCCAGTGATTTACCATACAAAATGCACCAAATGGTAATAGTTGCCACATAGACATCGTTGACAAACCGAACAAACCCTGCCTTTTTCTAGAAACATCAACAATCCCTATGTCTTTTATTTACACTAATTATTCCGTCTACCAGCTTTTAGCGGTGTGGTGACAAAACAATGGAATACCTTTACAAAATTATGTTGTAGTTCAAGTTGAATGACAAATACCGAAAAAGATCAAATTTTTTATGATCATTTCGAGACAGGTGGGATAACTCACACTTTTTTATCAGTGGAAGTTATTTCCTGTTGTAACTTTTGAACACTTCAATTATTTTTTGCATCATTTATATATTTATATTAGACAACACGTGCATTGCGCGTGCACCATTACTAGTCAAATGTAAGGCACTAGTACCAAAAATGGTGAAAAACTTATGGGGGATTTCCTGCAAGAAAAGAAGTGGTCGCCCAAGTTGCAAACTCTGTAAAGAAATGTTTTTCATGGTCACGGGGTACAGAACAGAGAGCAAAAGGAGGGATTGGGGAAATACGCTTCTCCACTAGCAGCTTATGGAAAAGCAAAAGACAATGCATTGCCTTTGGATAAAGAAAAGAATTGTGGACTAGTAATATCTTGCCTAATCGCATACCTGTGTATATCACTGGCTTCTCGATGGAAGTCGTCGTCAAGGCGCACCCGATCGACCAGAGCGCAAGAAAGTACTCCACCATTCCACCAGGTAGATTCATATCTGCGTCGATGACTCGATGTGCGACCAATGTACATGGCGTGGTCCTCAAGAATGATGGCATTTTCTTAGTGGAGTACCTGCGAACCTCGAGAAGCAAAGGCTTTGCTTTGTTTTCCTAGTCGACGCCGCTGCAAAGTGCTCCTGGAAAACGGCACAAAACGCACGGGATACCGAGCAGGACTGACTGTAAGAGCATCCCCAACGGCCTTTGTATAATTCCTCTGGATTTGTAAAAACTGTTTTTTTTTTTCAAATTGGGTCACAAAAACTAGCTCCAGCAGCATTTGTATAAATGGTCCCCACCCCAAAAATTATAGCAAACTTTGTAAAACTACACCCTCCCTTTGCATATTTACAAAGCCAATAGCCACTTTATATATCGGCCAAACGTGGCGCGGGAGAGCCAACTGCCCCGCACGGAAAAGTCACCGCGCTAGATGCCGGCGCCGGCCACCGCCCAGCCGCCTCCCCGCCGCCGTTCGCCCCTCAGCCCCGCCCATCCTCTCCCCGTCGGCCCGAGCTTCCTGGCCGCCAAATCGAGCTCCGCCCCGTCCTCAAACATGTCGGACGATTCGGCCCGGTGGAGGCCGCCGCCGGTGCGGGCGAAGCTCGGCGCTGCCCCGCCCATGCCCGTCGTCGTCCTTCGCCGCCAGCCAAGGCCCCCTTGCCTCCGCATTCATCGGAGGACGACAGCGACCTCGCCCTGCGTCACCTCCGGCCCCGCCCCGCCTCCTCCTCCTACCACGCGATTCCAGCCGCGAGCGGCCAATTCGGCCACGCCGTCGCCTCGTACCGCCAAACCCGCCCCGCCATGCTTGCGTGGTGCATCGCCGGCCAGACCCCGCCGTGCTTGCGTGATTGGAGTCTTCTGTGGATGACAATGAGACCCCACATGTCATTGATACATGCATAGGATTTTGCAATTTGGATATACAAAGGCTGGCAAAGCAGAAAAGTTGTAGGCTTTGTAAAACCCCTCTCTCCTCTTTCTATAGCAAGTTTTTTGCAATTCAAGATACAAAGGCTGTTGGAGATGCTCTAAGCCCATGTACAATGCAAGGTGCTTACAAAAATAAACCAATCATTTCTCTAAGCACCAATGCTTATACCTATAGGAGAGGTGCCTAGTTAAGCATTTGTCTTGTGTAAATAAGCACCGGTGCGTAACTAAAAACCGGTTTATTTTGCTAAACACCTTGCATTGTACATGCCCTAAGAAAAACAACCAGCGAACTTTATCGGCTAGTATGTGTAGCTCGGTACAGAAATAGATTATCTGCTCATGGGGTTTTGCGCCGATCCATCTGAAAATTGACCGGTACATTATACATAGGGCAAGATCTCATGGATGTGCCCATCCGCATGTGCAGAGATCGAACACAAAGAGAAAAGATACATCACAATTCACATATGACTCCATAATCAGACAAGGTTTCGGTTAGATTCAGTAAAAGAGAATGCTAATAATAATACTGCTACTGTTTCTCCGCTAATAACATATTACTCCTGTTTCTCAGCTTTCTTTCCGTCGGTGACTCCTGTCCTCCTGACCGGCAACCATCGTTGCCCACGAAAGCAACAAAGTACTGCTCCACACTGCTGTCACTGTACTCCATGCTTTCGCTGTGTGCACTTTAATCAATTTTGTCAGCAGAGAAAAAGGCCCCACGTAATTAAACTACTGCGCCCTGCCACATTCAATACGCAGGCCCCACCACAACCGTTACCACCGCAGTCCAACTCTTTTTGACTTCTACTACCCCGCTACTGCCCAACCGCTGGCCACTGAAACACTGACCGGGTCGACGGGCCTCGTGTGTCCCCACTTGTCAATCACATCGGCTGCATCCACGTCACCACGATGGGGCTCCGCACGTCGTGCCCGCGTCCGTCCGACCACACGAGGTGTCCATACACCGGCCCCGCGGCGGCGGCGGGAGCGGAGGGCGCCGCCACCGTCACCGCGAAGCTCTGTTTCTTCACCGTCGGGGAGAACACCAGCTTCTCCGGCTTCACCGCCACGGACGCGCCGCCGCTCGCCATCTCCACGCGCGCCTTGTACGTCGCCGACGCCTCGGTGCCGACGTTCGTCGCCGTGCGGATCACCGTCCTCGACTGGTTGCCGCCGCCGTAGAGCACCACGGAGATGGACGGGTAGTTCAGGTCCGACCCCGAGGGCTTCCTGTTGTTCGCCGCCAACGGGCACGCCACGGGCTTGTGCGTGATCACCTCGATCGCGTTCGCCTCGTACCCGATGCTGCACATGAACGCCACGTAGTCGTCGTCCCCGATGTCGTACACCAGCCCCGGGTCCAGGGCCCTGCCCAGGGCGACGTGCCCCGCGCCGTAGTCGAACGGCGTCGCCGCGCGCCCGGCCTCGGCCTCGTCGGACACCGCGGCGGCGCGGTTGTCTGTCACGATGGCAGTGGTCATCAGCGCCGAGCGTATGGCCGCCGGTGACCACCCGGGGTGCGCCGACCGGAGCAGCGCCGCGGCGCCGCTCGCGTGCGGGCACGCCATGGACGTGCCCGACAGGATGTTGAACTCCGTGCGCCGCGGTCGGATTCCAGGCCGGTTGGGCCGGTGGCGCCCGTCCACGCCGCGAGGATGTTGACGCCCGGCGCGATGAAGTCGGGCTTGAGGATTTCCGGGACGAGGCCGTTGGGCCCGCGCGCCGAGAAGGAGGCCACCAGTGGAGCCGGCTTGACGCCGAGGACCGTGCCCCGGAAAACGATCGTTGCTGTCGGGTTGGTGGTGTTGGCGGCATATTCCTTGAGCGCGTCGCCCTCGTTCTCGCCCACCGAGCAAGCAGGGAGGACATGGGCGTCCCCCACGAGCCTTCGCCGTTGGCCTCTCCGTTGGCAAGAACCATCGCGGCGCCACCAGCTTCCTTGACGACCATCCCCTTGGCCACGCGTGGGCTGCTGCCGCGGTCGCAGATTACGATCTTGCCGGCCACAAGCGACGGGTCGATGGAGTTCTCCATGCACAGCGAAGCCGACAGCCCACCTGACCTCCCGGGGTAGTACAAGGAGAGCATCGTGTTGTTCGCCAGCGGCTTGCCGGAGTACAGAGACACTCCTGACAGGCGCCTACCGTCGCCGAGCACGATTTCGGCGGGGAAGCTGCGGTCTATGGTGCCGGCACCCACGGTGGCGACCCACGGCGCGAGGTTGGTCACCGACATGGGAGCGGGCCCTTCGTTGCCCGCGGAGGTGGCCACGAACACTCCCCGCGAAACGGCGCCGTACGAGCCGATCGCGATCGGGTCGATGTAGAACGGCGACGCCCCGCCGTTGCCGCCGCCGATGGAGACGGAGATGACGTCCACGCCGTCGGCCACGGCGCGGTCGAAGCCGGCAAGGATGTCGGAGTCCAGGCAGCCGGCGCCCTTCCAGCACACCTTGTACACGGCCACCCTGGCCTTGGGCGCGACGCCCTTGGCGACGCCGGAGGCGTACCCCTCCATGCTGGCGTCGTAGGATACGCTGCCGGCCGCCGTGTGGCCGTGTGCGTCCCGTGCCCGTCGGCGTCCCGCGGGGACATGTACTCTACGGACCCGTTGGACGCCGTGGCTGAGTTAGTGCCGTAGTGCGCGGTGTGGCCCTGCGAGAAGAACCGCGCGCCGACGAGCTTCCTGTTGCAGGAGGACGCCGGGAACGCGGGCCCCGCGTCGCAGCCGCCGCGCCACCGCGCGGGGACGGACGGGAGGTTCCGGTCGGAGAGGCTCCGGCGCTCGGGCCAGACGCCGGTGTCGAGCACCCCGACGACGACGTCGGAGCCGTAGTCGGCGAGGGACCAGAGGCCGAGACGGGCGCGGA
Source organism: Poa pratensis (assembly GCA_947311845.1). Lineage (NCBI taxonomy): Eukaryota > Viridiplantae > Streptophyta > Magnoliopsida > Poales > Poaceae > Poa > Poa pratensis. The sequence continues at coordinate 22,957,175 of CAMZMU010000073.1, forward strand.
GGCCCATGAACTGCGGCGACCTGGTGGTGTGGAGGTGGCGGACCTGGTCCTCGAACGCGGCGAGCACGGCCGGGTGGCGGCGCAGCTCGTCGGCGCGGGAGGCGGGGAGCGAGGCGGAGAAGCCGTGGAAGACGGTGTCGTAGACGTGGAGGGGCTCGAGCGGTTCCGCGGCGGCGTCGGGCGAGGCGAAGGCGGCGGAGGAGTACCAGTGCGCGTGGGTGGGGAACACCGTGGGCTTGGCGCGGTGGTCGACGCGGAAGATGTACGTCTTCTTCGCGTGGCTGCCGCCGTTGCTGGCTCCGAGTACGGTTTGCGAGAGCGTCTGGGTGAGCAGGAGGAGGCAGAGCAGGAGGCGCCGGTGAGCACCCATTGGATAGAGCTCGCAGCGAGAGTGATGGTGTCGTGGAGCGGAGGAAGCGGCAGTGCGTCGAGGAGTTATGGTGGCGCAGTGGGCGGTTCTGTGGGGAACGGGTCTTGGTACTGGCCTGGGCTTGTCGTCGTGGGTTATGACGCGTCACGTACTCACGTTATCGCTCCCTAGTCCCTACATCAGCATGGATAAGAAAAAGTCCAAAACAAAACTTGAATTTATAGACGAAAGATAAATCGAATCCCGAACTTTGAATCTAGGAATCGACCCTCTGAACTTGTCGATCCCGGTCTAATTTAAACCTGTGCCTGTTTGGCTCACCAAGAATACAACCGTCCCAGCCGGGATAAAGTGCTACTCTCACTAACATTCTAGGCCCATATGTCAGATTCATCCCCTTCTAAATCTCATGGACGCTAGCTAGCTCGAGCGCCTCCGATCAATCTTGTGGACACTAGCTAGCTCGAGTGTCCCCAGTCAATACATCGATCACAGGTAGCTAGCTTGTCGTCTAAATTGTCAAATCTATCTAACTTTCTGGATTAGATCAACCGCGAGGAAATCAAGTATTTTGTGCGCACAGATGGATGTCGTTCCGGCCGTCAGAGCGTCGCGGATGTGGGAGCAATCCGGTGCAGCCTCTACGCGTCACCCGTGCGCCGTTCGTCACGATAGCCCGCCGTGCGGCCACGGGCGCTCCTGAAGCCGAGCAGCCGGAGGATGTGCTCGGTCGCATCGTGTGCAGCGAGGCCGCCATCTACGGCGTCTCTTGCAGGCCACCTACTGTTGCCCGAACTTCCCGGCGTGGCTTCTACTTTCGCGGCGGTGCCGTCCGCAGAGCTCCACCCGGACCACCCTGCGTCATCCACCAACTCTAGTCGGAGCTTCCCGACGTGCAACTCCATGGATTTAGAGCTGCAGCTCCCAATCCACCGCGCCTCTACTGCTCCAACTCATACAGGTGGATGGCGCGAGGAGGCAGGCCATGGTGGTCGCCAATTCGGTGGCAGAGAAAGGAGATGGAATGCGGTGTCGGAGAAAGGAGTCGGTCAGGAGAAGAAAAAAAATAGAAGATAGATATGACATGTGGGCCAGTGATGTTAGTGAGGGTAGCAATTTCGTTTTTTTTTCCTGAAGTGGAAAACAGGCACAGGATTTAAAATAGACCGGGATTGACAAGTTCAGAGTGTCGATTGTCGGGATTCAAAGTTCAGGGTTCGATTTAGCTTTGGTCTATAAGTTCAAGGTTTGTTTTGGACTTTTTCCCATGGATAAATGCCGCCGCTTGGATCAGCCGTCACACGTCAGTTATTGCAAAAAAAGATCAGTCGTCAGTCGGATGTACGGGCGGTGCAGACGCGTAACTTTTTGTGCGCGGGAGTCTGGGATGGTGTCGTCATCGTCAAACGAGAGCTACGGTACCCGGTAAGTGTCTTAAATCTACGTATATGGCGTTACAGTCCGAGCTCAGCTTCTTCAGTCCGTCGGGTCATGGACGGGATGCTCGCAATGTTTGATACTGACAGTGCAAGGCACCCCGTGGTGAGAGCATCGCCAACCGGCCACCCAAAACCTTCCCCGTAAGATTTTGGTCCCAAAAAATCACTCAACCGCTCCCCTCAAACCCAATCCAAACGAGCAGGGTGTCCGGCAAACCCCAAACCCGGTCCATATGTGGGGAGGGTTTTGGGCCACCCGTGCCAGCATCGTCGCGGCCCCACGCTTTGACCGACCTCCGACACGGAGAGGCAACCTTGACCGGCCGGCCGCTTGCATTCATGGCGCACCAGCCGCTCCTCCGCCCAATGAGACCTTCTCCGGTTATAAAGCCCGGCCAGAGCCAAACCGTAGCCCACACACATCCCTCCGCCACCGCACATCTCTTCTCATTCATCCGCCTCATCCACAGTCCAGCTCCGGCACCTTCATCTCCCCATCCACCATGCCTCGCCGCCTTCCGACCACCTTCGCAAAGCTCACACCGGAGAAAAGGGCGCATATCTACAAGGAGGCCATGGCCCGCGATGCGGTAGAGGTTGCAGCAATGGCGGCCGAAGCGCAGGCGGGGGCGGAGGCGGCCGTAGAGGCGGAGGCGGCGCCAGACGGCGTTATGGAGCTTCATGCGGAGCCCGTATTCGTCGCAATGACGGGTGCGGAGTTCCGCCATCGCATGGAGAAAGAGGAAGCGAGATTCCAGGCGGAGGTGGCGGAGCACCGCGCGGACTTGAAATAGCTCAAGGACGAGGCGACTGACCGCATCCTCATCGATCAGATGATGAACAAGGAGGGATTCGTCCAGAAGCAGATCAAGGTGGAGATGGCGATCAAGGAAGGCCGCACCGTCGAGGCAGATCCGGTCGGATCTGCTTCTCTCTTCTCCGACTCTAATGAGGATGCGCCTCCGGCACAGGCGTCATCGTCATCTCCGATGACGAGTAGAATATGGTAGTACTAGTAGTAGCATTATGATATATGTTGCATGATTTGTAGCAATTTAGTATCTAGAATTTGAGATATGTGGTTGTAGTGCTCTCGTTTTAGGGGGTTGCCCGATCAGTATCCGCGGACATGTTCTCCGCTTTATACTCCTAAAAAATAAGTAGGGGAGCACTAGAGCCGGTAGCCCAAAGTGTTCTCCGCTTTATACTCCTAAAAAATAAAGATCCATCATATGTGTAGCTTCCTGAACAACTGGGCGGCGCCCCGAAAGCTAAGCGTGGATTAAGCACTTGTGAGCTTGCGACGGCCATGGGCATCGCTGGCTGCATCAGTTGTAGATTGAATCCGTGGAACGCGAGCGGAAGGTAGGAGCGTGCTTTTGTGGTAAAGTGAACTTCGGGGATCTAGCCATGCTCTGTTTCCAGTGGTTTGTCGTTACCAATGATGAGTTTCTGCCCGCAAAACCAAGGCCTAACTGACTCGTGTGCTCCCATTAACGACGAAAGATCACTCGGTGACCAACTTGGGGCAACAAAACCAGTGGCACGGAGGCTAGGTTCGTACAACAATAGAACTGGCGAACCTCCCCGATGCCAGAGCATCTCAATAAGACACACCTAAAACAAGTATCAGGTGACAGTGAAATCCAGTTCGGCACATGGGAGACTATACTCTTGACGCCGGAAAAACGATGTCAAAAATGTCAAAAATTTGAAAAAAAAATTAGAGCGTACTTATCTCAACTTTACATATACGAACGTCAAGTTTTATAGAAAACCAACACTTTATAGTATAAACGATTAAAAATTCTCTTGAAAACCGAGCGTTTGCGCTCTAACCTGACACCCATCACTAATTATTTGCATAAATGTGCAAATCTCGTCGGTAAATTATTTCATTGCAAAAAATGTTTGTATTAATGATGAAACAAGAGCAAATATGGGGAAAATAACGAGCACCGGTAAAGTCACGAGAGCTCGTACCAGCGACATCTGCTTTAGATCAAACCAAACAACTTTCTCCAAATACCACATCAGATTCACTCCAGAAGGCCTACGAAAAGCTAATTCCACGACAACCATCGGAGAGGAGCTACCAATCCACCATTCCTCCAATAAGTGTTGCCGCCGTGACCGCTCCATTCCCCAAGGATCTTTGTAGGCGTAGCCATACTTGTAATTTTTATTTTCGCAGTTGGGGACATTGTAAGGCCATAAAGCATTCATATTAAAGTAGTAATTCTTACAATGTTTTCTATTGTTAAACTAATCGCGATATGTGGGTAGTCCACTCCAGCTAAGGTTTGAGACCTAACCTTGCGGCGCACCGTTGACCACTTTGTAGTTTGGAAAACGAGGCCACCACGAAGGATTGCCAACGAAACTTTTGCCAGAAACAACTTTTACTTTTGGCTTTGTTAACTAAATCCTTCTTTTACACAACCGTAAACCGCTGCCGCTAAAAATTAACGGATTTAAACGCAGACACCCAAGGAATCAGTCAACACAGCACGCGGCGAATCCTACACGTATAGGCGTGGATCGGACGACAACTAGGGGTGCACACTCACCCTCCCCCCTCCCCCCCCCCCCCCCCCCCCCATACCATTCGTACTAATGTATGGAGTGAGCCTAGCTCAACTTGTTGGGAAAGTAGATGTATAAATCCTGCACCAGAGTTGAACTCCTCGCTTGTGTGATTTAGGATACTATTTATACATAGTTGATTCAGACTTCGGGGAATTGAAATTCTACCCATTTCTAAAAGAGAGGGAAAGAAAAACTAAGTCCAACAAACTGCCCCCGCGTCGTTCGGACGGGCGACACGTGCGAACACGGAGAACCAAGTGACTGAACCTCCCTTCCACGATCTTCTTCGTCTGATTGCGCCGTGCCCCTCCACCATGCCGGTTCTTGTAGTTCTAGGCTTTCTGCTCATCATGAGGGGGGTGCGGATCGGGTACGGAGGTCGGCCGTACTTCATCCCCGGCCCAGATCTGCGCCACCGTCAGGCGCCGCATACGCTGAGGCGTGGTCCGGAGGTACCGATGCTACGCTTAGTGTCGGACCAATCAGGTGACACTAGGATTCAGTTGGCTATTCAATTTATTTATTACATTGCACTTACACGGTTACATTATATTGCACTTACAATTATTTGTTATTTTGCAGGACATCTTTATGCTATTATCTATATATATAATAAATAGTATCAGCGGAATTTCTTCCTCGCACGCATAGATTCATTAATACGCCGCCCTCGCATCGCTAAATTAAGAACACAAGCAACGATGGAGCTTAGTGCACCGTCCCCCTCCCTGGTTTGGATCAATTCGTAAAGAATTTTTTGGGAGAGGGCTTAGATGGGAAAATTGGTATCCCCCCAACACTTACATTTTCTGTCCCTTCCTCCAACCCGGTATTTTCCGTCAAGCTCCTGCAATGCACACAATCCGTCATCAGATTGCATAAGCCTATCTAGTATCCGTTTGATTGCACAATGGTGCTGGACAGAAGGACATACGAACACGCGGCGCTGCAGCTTGTTGTGAACATCGCGCCTATTTACTCTGTGTTGTCATAGTGCAATCATCATTCTTCCTAGTACACCTTCGCAAAAGAGGATGGCCACAATCGGGTTCCACTATCTAACATTGGTTGGGTCGTGCCCCGCCACCGTGCCGATTCTTGTATTGCTAGGTTTTCTCCTCATCATGACGGGTGTGCTGATCGGGTAGGGAGGTCGGCCGTACTTCTCCCCCGCCAAGATCTCCACCACCGTTAGGCGCCTCATACGCTGGGGCGTGGCACGGAGGCCGATGCTACGCTACTCTTAGCGTCGGACCAAACATGTGACACAGGGATTCAGTTGGGTGTTTAGTTTACTTATTACATTGCACTTACACTCTTTACATTATATTGCACTTACAATTATTTGGTAGGACATCTTTATGCTATTATCAGTATCTATAATAAATATTATTATTATTTATTACGGAAATACATTTTTACAGTCGAATTTTCCATTTGGCCAAATCAATTTCCGAAAGAAAATTTATGAAAAGCTAGATATGTCGTGTCCCTATCATATCTCTCTCTGTAGGTAGTTAGCTACATGTGAGACCCTCTATCTCATATTCTCATGTCTCCATCACTCGCCACTTCCTCTTCACTCTCCATACGAAGCCCTCTCTCTGTAGCTGCCGAGATATTTTCACTTGTGCAAGTCTAGGAAGCAACGCGCATTCACGCAAGGTAAGCCAAGCCATGCTGTTTGTTATTCTTAGAATTTGGGCCATTTGTGGGCAGCCCAAATAAGTAATTCTTGAAATCTCAAATTGGCCCATGTGCATGTGCATGGCTGGTTGTGAGAGGTGCTAAAGTTTAGTCCCACATTGCTAGTTGGATGAGATTTACACCACCTTATATAGTGGAGTCTTATGCTACTTGGTGTACTTTTGAGAACAGAAGGCTCTCTCCCGCGCACTCCTTGTCCTCCTCCGCTCGCTCGTCTCGTCTCGTCACGACGCGCCGCGGGTTGCTGGAATGAGCCGAGCTGATGCTTATATTTTTGTTGTTCAGGAAAATCGAGTCGCTAGCGTACGCGTACAGCTTAGCTAATTCGGGTCGCTCCCGGATCGTGGGCTGCTGCACAGACTCGGACGTGTGTGACGTGGCCGACCCACGTTGTACCCATTAGAGTTTTCTGAGCCGCACTATATATTGACTTGCACTGCGTGCGCCGTCACACACCGAACCAATCTAGGTTTTGTCAATCTCGTGCCTTGCGCCGCCACCGTAGTCTACTCTATCCCGAGCGCCGGCGTGCACCGGCGTTTGGGAGAGCAGGTCTCCAAAACTAGTCGCTCTTGTGATCCTGTACGGGAGAGGGCGAATTAGGTTTTTGGTCAGCGCTCCGCGCGACTACTCGCTACTTCCACCACGGGTCGTCTACAAGCTGCTGCTGCGGATCGTCTCCGCAGGTGTCGTCTTCTTCGACCCGTCTTCACCAACGTCATCGTCAACAACATCACCGCTGCTCTCGGCGCGGTGAACCTGTTTGCATCGGCTGCTGCTTCCTCTACAACCGTTCGGTACGTGCGGCGTATTCCGAACTATTTTACTATGGATATGTTGGCGTGTATGTTGCTATTGTTCATGTTGCTTAGTACATCTAGTATGTTCGTATTTAACATGTTAGTAGATGCGCTTGTCATGTTTAATATTCTGGAATTAATCATGGAATTATTGCCTAATTATCCAACAATCCAAAGACCTAATTGTAGGCAATCTCGTGATTTAAATATAGCTGGTTATACCGATGCAATGAAACCGGAGAAGTTCACCGGTGGTATGGGCTTTAAGAGATGGCAGCTAAAGCGCCAACTCTGGCTCTCGGTCATGAATGTGTGGGAAGTTAGTAGTGATCTTTCTGAAGGAACTATATCTGAGGAAGCTCATAAAAACTTGAAGAAAGACACTACTATCTTCCGAGGATGCATTCTGAGTGTTCTTGATGGTCGTCTGTGCGATGTGTATATGCACATAGAAGACGGCAAAGAGCTCTGGCATGCACTGAATGCTAAATTCGGTGCGACCGATGCAGGCAGTGAACTATATATCATGGAGAGTTTTCACGACTACAAAATGGTGAATAACCGTGGCGTGGTCGAACAAGCTCATGAGATACAGTGCACTATGAGAGAGCTTGAGCTCCTCAAGTGTACCCTACCTGACAAGTTTGTGGCTGCATGCATTATTGCAAAGCTACCTTCTTCATGGAGGAACTTCGCCACATCTCTCAAACACAAGAGACAGAGATATCGGTTGAAAATCTGATAGCGTCTCTTGATGTTGAGGAAAAGTCTCGGGCTAAGGACACTGCTGAGAGAGGTGGTGAAGGTCAGTCTAGCGCCAACATGGTGCAGAAAAACCATAACCACGGCAAGAGCAAGGCCAAGAGCAAGCCTGCGTTCACTGTGCCTACCAAGACTACTTCTTTCAAGAAGAAGAAGAAGATGCTGAACAAATCTGAGCTAGAGTGCTACACTTGTGGAGACTCGGCCAATTCTCTGTGGACTGCCCAAATCGTGCAGACAAGAAAGGGAAGAAGGCCAGGACTGTCAACGTCGTGACCGCTAGCAATACTGATGGGTATGGTAATTTACCAATTGTGCTTTCAGTATTTCAATCTCCATGTTGGTGGATTGATACGGGTGCTAATGTTCATGTGTGTGCTGACATTTCTATGTTCACTTCTTATCAGGTCGAGCGGGATTCTTCCGTCCTAATGGGGAATGGGTCGCATTCTTCTGTTCGTGGTGTTGGCACGGTAGATCTGAAGTTTACTTCGGGGAAGATCGTGCAGCTGAGGAACGTGCAGCATGTCCCTACTATGAACAAGAATCTCGTTAGCGGATCTCTTCTTTGCAGAGATGGGTTTAAATTAGTCTTGGAGTCCAATAAAGTAGTTGTGTCAAAGTTTGGACAATTTATTGGTAAAGGGTATGAGTGCGGAGGCTTGTTCCGCTTTTCATTATCGGATTTTTGTAATAAGTCAGTAAACCATATTTGTGGCAGTGTGGATTCGGATGCCAATGTGTGGCACTCTCGTTTATGTCATGTTAATTTTGGTTTAATGAGTAGACTTTCCAGTTTGAGTTTAATTCCTACTTTCACCATTGCCAAAGGTTCTAAGTGCCATAGTTGTGTTCAATCTAAGCAACCTCGAAAGCCTCACATGGCAGGAGGAGAGAAACTTGGCACCTCTAGAACTCGTACATTCGGATCTATGTGAGATGAATGGCGTGTTGACAAAAGGTGAAAAGAGATATTTCATGACTTTAATCGATGATGCTACTAGGTTCTGTTATGTATATTTGTTGCAAACTAAAGATGAAGCTTTAGACTACTTTAAAATCTATAAAGCTGAAGTAGAAAATCAGTTAGAGAGAAAGATCAAACGTCTTAGGTCGGATCGTGGTGGCGAGTATTTCTCCAATGTATTTGATGAATTCTGTGAGGAACACGGTATTATTCACGAGAGGACGCCTCCCTATTCGCCCCAATCAAACGGGGTTGCCGAGAGGAAAAACCGCACGCTGACCGACTTGGTGAATGCCATGTTGGACACTGCTGGTTTATCTAAGGCATGGTGGGGGGAGGCTTTATTGACTTCGTGTCATGTCCTGAATAGAGTTCCAAACAAGGATAAAGTGAAGACCCTTACGAGGAGTGGTCTGGGAGAAAACCATCACTTTCTTATTTACGCACTTGGGTTTGCTTGCGAAAGTCAATGTTCCAATTCCTAAGAAACGTAAACTCGGACCAAAGACAGTGGATTGTGTCTTTCTAGGCTATGCTCAGCGGAGCATTTGCTATAGATTTTTAGTGGTTAAATCTGAGATACCTGATGTACATGTTGATACTATTTTGGAATCTCGTGATGCAACATTTTTTGAGAACATGTTTCCTATGAAGGATATGCATAGCACTGCTAGAATTTCTTCTGAGATATTTGTTGAATCTAGTACATCTGTTGATCATTCTGAACAACCACATGTTGAGGAAGTCCTTGAGAAGGATGACAATGAAGCTCCCAAGAGGAGCAAGAGACAGAGGACTGAAAAATCCTTTGGTGATGATTTCATTGTGTACCTTGTGGACAATACTCCCACGTCCATTGCAGAGGCATTTGCATCTCCTGATGCTGATGACTGGAAAGAAGCTGTCCATAATGAGATGGACTCGATTCTTTCTAATGGAACTTGGAATTATCTGAACGACCCTACGGTTGCAAACCTGTGGGTTGTAAGTGGGTGTTCAAGAAGAAGCTAAGGCCTGATGGTACTATTGAGAAGTACAAGGCACGGCTTGTAGCCAAGGGCTACACCAGCGCGAAGGCGAAGATTACTTTGACACCTATTCACCTGTTGCTCGACTCACCACCATTCGAGTACTACTTTCCCTGGCTGCCTCCTATGGTCTTATCGTTCATCAAATGGACGTAAAGACAGCTTTCCTTAACGGAGAGTTGGAAGAGGAAATCTATATGGATCAGCCTGATGGGTTTGTAGTAAAAGGTGAAGAGAGAAAGGTGTGCAAATTGTTAAAATCTTTGTATGGGCTGAAGCAAGCACCTAAGCAATGGCATGAGAAGTTTGACAGCACTTTAACGTCTGCAGGCTTTGTCATTAATGAGGCTGATAGGTGCGTTTATTATCGCCATGGTGGGGGCGATAGGGTTATATTATGCTTGTATGTTGACGATATACTTATTTTCGGAACAAGCATGATAGTGATAAATGAGGTCAAGTCTTTTCTGTCAAAGAGTTTTGATATGAAAGATCTGGGACAAGCTGATGTGATCCTGAACATTAAGCTGATTAGGGATGAGAGTGGGATTACGTTAACGCAATCACACTATGTTGAGAAGGTCTTGAGCCGCTTTGGCTATATAGACAACAAGCCTTCTCCAACACCCTATGATCCCAGTGTGACACTCAGAAAGAACAAGAAGGAAACGAGAATCAATTAAGATATTCTCAAGTGATCGGTTCACTCATGTACCTTGCGAGCGCGACGAGACCTGATATCTCTTTTGTTGTGAGCAAGTTGAGCAGGTTCATGTCTAACCCGGGTATTGATCATTGGCATGCACTTGAAAGGGTCATGCGCTATCTGAACGGTACAATGAGTTATGGGATTCACTATTCAGGGCACCCTGCTGTGCTTGAGGGATATTGTGATTCGAACTGGATCTCAGATGTTGATGAGCTCTACGCCACAAGTGGATATGCATTTATCCTTGGAGGTGGCGCAGTGTCATGGAGGTCTTGCAAACAGACCATTTTGACGAGGTCAACCATGGAAGCAGAACTTACTGCTTTAGATACAGCTTCTGTTGAGACAGAATGGCTGCGTGAGCTCTTGATGAACTTGCTGGTGGTTGAGAAACCATTACCGGCCATCCTTATGAACTGTGACAGCCAAACGGTTATCATGAAAGTGAACAGTGCTAAGGATAATGCGAAGTCATCAAGACACGTTAAAAGACGACTGAAGTCTGTCAGGAAAATGATAAATTCCGGAGTAATAACTGTTAGTATATTCAAACAGATAAAAACCTGGTAGATCCCTTTACGAAGGGACTATCACGTAATGTCATTGATAGTGCATCGAGGAGATGGGGTTGAAACCCGTGAGCGTTACACCATAGTGTTAACCCAACCAATGTGATCGGAGATCCCGTGAATTAGGACCTGTGAAAAACAAGCTAGTGGTTTAACAGAGGAGAGTTTTTATTTAACCCTCTCCGTGTGAAGATGCATAACTCTCAAATTCTGTAATGCAGGTTGGCAATATGTCTTAATGTGTTTCTGTTGGCCACTCGTAGCAAAGGTGCTATCCTACACAGCGACCTTGAAAGAACACACTTATATGAGTCCGACTGTTAAACGTCGCAGTCTATAAGATGTGGGTGATCTCTAGGAAGCTCATGAAGAGAACAGGGAGTATGACGCATATGCTCCACCCGCGGGGTAGACTATTGGCAGCCACGTACTGGTTATGACTTTGAGTGAAGTCTATTGGCACCAAACTTGCAATTCAAGTTTCGTCCTCTAGGCGAAAGTTTAACTTAACAGTGTTTGCTGAAACACTGGTATATAAACAAGAAACGAGGTTTGACAAAATCTCTAAATGGGAATTTGAGATCTAGTGGGGGATTATTAGAATTTGGACCCATTTGTGGGCAGCCCAAATAAGCAATTCCTGAAATCTTAAATTGGTCCATGTGCATGTGCATGGCTGGTTAAGAAAGGTGCTAAAGTTTAGTCCCACATTGCTAGTTGAATGAGAGTTGCACCACCTTATATAGTGGAGTGTTGTGCTACTTGGTGTGCTTTTGAGAACAGAAGGCTCTCTCCCGCGCACTCCTCGTCCTCCTCTGCCGCCGCTCGCTCGTCTCATCACGACGCGCCGCGGGTTGCGGGAATGAGCCGAGTCGATGCTTATATTTTTGCTGTTCAGAAAAATCGAGTCGCTAGCGTATGCGTACAGCTTAGCCAGATCGGGTCGCTCCCGGATCGTGGGCTGCTATACCGACTCGGATGTGTGCGACGTGGCCGACCCACGTTGTACCCGTTAGAGTTTCCTGAGCCGCACTATATATTGTCTTGCACTGCGTGCGCCGTGCGCCGTCACACACCGAACCAATCTAACTTTTCCCAATCTCGTGCCTTGCGCCGCCACCGTAGTCTACTCCATCCCGAGCGCCGGCGTGCACCGGCGTTTGGGAGAGCAGGTCTCCAGAACCAGTTGCTCTTGTGATCCTGTACGGAAGAGGGCGAATTAGGTTTTTGGGAAGCGCTCCACGCGACTGCTCGCTGCTTCTACCACGAGTCGTTTACAAGATGCTGCTACGGATCGTCTCCGCAGGCGTCGTCTTTTCCGACCCGTCTTCACCAACGTCATCGTCAACAACATCACCGCTGCTCTCGGCGCGGTGAACCTGTCTACATCGACTGATGCTTCCTCTACAACCGTTCGGTACGTGTGGCGTATTCCGAACTGTTTTACTATGGATATGTTGGCGTGTATGTTGCTGCTGTTCATGTTGCTTAGTACATCTAGTATGTTCGTATTTAACATGTTAGTAGTTGCGCTCGTCATGTTTAATATTCTGGAATTAATCATGAAATTATTGCCTAATTATCCAACAGTTATCCGTGCAATTCTTGTATTTTATGCAATTTTTTCACGATCATTCCCACTTCATCTTGCCAATCCGCAGAGCAAGCACTTCTGTAACACATGGATATGGGAAGATCTTGTTCGCGAGTAAGTCGACCGAATGGTGGATTATCGTCCAAGGCCTCTGCACGAGGAGCTTGAAGAGAAGATTCAGTGCTGTATTTAGTGGAGAGCGGGCTGTAGCAGAAGAGTTTGCAGAAGGGAGAACGACGCAGAGCTCCAGAAGAACAATTGCGGTACGTAATCCCATATCGGAGTTTTAAGTCTTTTAAGAAGCTTCGTTTATTATTTGAGCTCTGGTTCATCGTCCCTACCTTGTTAGCAAGAGTGCTTGCTGTAATTTCGACAGTAGTTATGATGTACTGTACCTGGCGTAGCAAGCTAATGTGCATGTACATACGTGATTTACAGAGGCATGAAGGAACGACGTGATGCCGGCTCAGGTGTAGAAAACAGTGATGAAACCTGCATTTTTTGATAAGTATACGCATATATTAAGTCAAAGACACAACGGAGTACAGAACACGTACACACATAAGAGAACGGTCCAGAAGGACACGCAGGCCCATACACATTGCAGAAAAACCCCTCAAAAAGACAAAATTAGAACGAAGTCCTTGGAGAAATCTGCACCACCAGGAAACAACCGCCGCTCGCCTCCGGCGCCAACAAGCTCGGCGAGAGAGAGCCCAGGTTGAAGAAGCTCCATAGCCAGATCGGCGTTGCGAACCTCGAGAAGAAGCACCAGAGGTGCCCACATATCGATGTGGCGCGCGGGTCGGGGACGAACCCTGAGCTCACCTTCAACCTCCAAACCTGCATTGGGGGCATGATGGGAGCAGGAGGAAGATGCATGCAAAATGGAAACCCTAATCTGAACAAGAAATTAAAGAGGCAGTTTTCGGGTCCTATGCAGCAGGTGCTCCTGGACCTGATGACTTCCTTCCGAGTAAATGGCATTGGCGGTCACTGAACTCGTCGAGTGGGTGCATTTAAGTCATCATTTTCAGAAATCTTGTGAACCGTCACTCAACTCAGCATCCGTGTGCACCACTGGTCACTCCACCGGTTTTGACCGGTTTTTGACCAGGAACTTTGCAAAAAAAAAACCTCCGATTTCTGTCTCTCGCTCAAATCAGTACATTTAGATATTTTGGAAATAAATAAGCGGGAATGGGAGAGAGCTCACGGCAGAGCGCTGAGGGAAGGGAGAGGAGCCGCTCCGGCTGCTCCTCTAGGGGACTCATCCTCCAAATTGAACTCCGGCGGCCCGCTCCTCGACGGCTGCCCACCTCCTGATTATCCGTGCAAGTACATGGATTCAGTTCACCGACCTCCGCGGCTCGCGGTACGGGCTGGGCGCCGTTGCTGCTTGACCTCAGCACCAACTCCCTCCATGGCGCCATCCCGCCAGAGCTCGTCATCTACAACAACAATCTCACCGGCGGGATCCCCGCGTCCGTCCGCGCGCTCCAGCGCGCCGAGGTGCTCGGGCTCGCGCAGAACAGCCTCGTCGGGACGCTGCCCCGCGAGCTCTGCCGCAGAGCTCGTTGTCCTGCCCTGAGCTACCTGATGGCGCCGCCGCAGAGCACGCCTTGGCCGCACCGCCGTCGGGTGCCTCGGCCATCTCCTCCATCGCCTGGGAAAAAGACCAGCCGCACCAAAATATCTAAATGTACTGATTTGAGCGAGAGAAAGAAATCAGAGGGGTTTTTTTGCAAAATTCCTGGTCAAAAACCGGTCAAAACCGGTGGAGTGACCAGTGGTGCACACGGATGCTGAGTTGAGTGACGGGTTCACAAGATTTCTGAAAATGGTGACTTAAGTGCACCCACTCGACGATTTCAGTGACCGTCAATGCCATTTACTCCTTCCTTCCTGTTTTATCAAAGGTTTTGGGACTGATTAAGAAAGATTTCATGGCCTTGGTTGCTGACTTTTATGATGGTAACAGCCTGTTGACAGGCTTAACTTTTCCATTGTTACCCTGATCCCAAAAGAAGCAAACGCCTCTGATATCAGAAAGTTCAGGCCTATCTCTCTGGGTAATTGCTGTATAAAAATTCTTACGAAAGCTATGACCAACCGATTAGTCCCTATTGCTGATAGGCTGGTCTCCTCAAACCAAACAGCTTTCCTTAAGGGAAGGTTTATTTTAGAAAGCGTTGTCTCTGCTCAAGAAATTTTGCACAAGATACACTCTACGGGACAAGAAGCTGTCGTTCTGAAAATCGATTATGAAAAGGCATATGATAGGGTTAACTAGGATTTCCTTGAGGAGATGTTAACCACTAGAGGTTTTGGTTGTAGATGGATCAAGCCTATTAAAAGTGTTCTTTATAAAAGTACCATGAGTATTAGAATTAACGATGAAACAAGCCCGTATTTGGTTGCGGGCAAAGGCTTAAAACAAGGGGATCCCATCTCTCCAATCCTTTTCAATCTAGTTGCTGAGGTCTTCTCCAAAACACTTGAAAAAGCAGCTAGACGTGGTATTATTTGTGGTGTCCTTCCTATGGTTTGTCCTGGTGGCATCATTAGTCTGCAGTACGCAGACGATAACATTCTCTTCCTTGAGGAAGACGAAACTAAGGCTAGACATTTAAAATGGATGTTGGCTTGCTTTTAAGCAATGTCAGGTTTGAGGATTAATTTCCACAAAACTGACCTTATTACTATGAACCTCTCTCCGGAGGAAGATAGACTTTATACTGGTATTTTCTGTTGTAAAATGGGTTCCCTTCCTATGAAGTACCTTGGGGTACCACTTCATTTTGCTAAGTTGCGCAGAGAGGACATCCAGCCTATTGTTGACAAAATCATGTCCAAGCTCTCGGGGTGGAGAACTCTTATGGCAAAAAACTAGCTCTGATGAAGGTTTGCATCTCCAGCATTCCTAGTTCCTAGTATATTTAAAGCTGAGCAGAATCGCGGCCTCACCGCGCTCCGGCAACTATAGCAACTACAGTAATCACTGTAGAAAAACTACAGTGTTGAACAGTGACTTCATCCCGGCCGTCCGACGGCGATCGGACGATCCGCAGCACACGTCCGTGATGTTTTTGCAAAAAACACCTCGCAGTTACCACAAATTAACCCGCAGACCACCGCGGGTGTGACGTTCCAGCCGCAGGAGGGACCTATCTGTCATTTTGCGCAAACTCAGGGACTTCCTTGAAAAATCACCACATAACTCGCCCCTCTCCTCTCTCTTTCCCCGCGCGCGGCCGGACCTCCCGCCACCGCCGCCGCGCCGTCCCGCCGCTGCAGGCCCTCCTGTCCAGATCGAAGTACACCCGTGGGACGGCCTCGCTTCCCTCTCCGTCCTCGATGAAGATCGCGGGCCGGGAACTTCGGAGGCGCCCGCGCCGTGGCCTCCTTCGCCGTGTCCGTCCGCCGCCGTCGCCCCCCCGATTCGACGCCTTCCTGACATCGCCCGGCCCAGCGCCTCCGTGCGTCGGTTCCCTGCGACGCGCCGCGTCGACCGCGCGACGTCGCGCCGCCTCTCTCGCCCCCAAATGACGCCGCCATGTTCGACATCGCCGCACGGGGAAGGAGACGATCTCCATTGATGACGCCATCGGATGACGTCATCACGGGCCCATGGATCCGTTGCTGGGCTAGGCTGGCTCCTCTGCGGCCCGTTCGGCCCTTTTTTTTCCTTTCCTGTTCTATTTTCCTTTTTTTTTAAAAAAACTTTTAATTTTTTTTATTTCCGAAAACTTCTGCAATTTCAGGATATAGATTTGAATCAGACCAAATGAAATTCTTCGAACTTTTAACAAAGATACAAATTTAAATCAGACCAAATGAAATTCTTCGAACTTTTAACAAGTTAAAATCAACATTTCAGAAACTTTGGTACAAAAATAAAAAAACTTCAATATTCAATTTTAACAAGTTAAAATCAACATATTTATACAACTCACATAAATAAAATCTTCAATATTGAATTTTCAAAAATCCGAGCAATTTCTAAACACAGACTTTCTTTGCATTTCAAATACTTTCATCTCTCTGCAATTTTTAAATACCACCATTTCGAAATTTTATTTTCAACCCCACATACGCGCCATTAAAATATAAAATACATATTCAAATACGCAAATTATATATTCGCTTAACTAAATGCTCATATAATTCACACCTCCCAACATTTCAGAAACTTTGGTACAAAAAAAATTCAATATTCAATTTTAATAAGTTAAAAATCAACATATTTATACAACTCACATAAATAAAATCTTCAATTTTGAATTTTCAAAAATCCGAGCAATTTCTAAACACAGACTTTCTTTGCATTTCAAATACTTTCATCTCTCTGCAATTTTTAAATACCACCATTTCGAAATTTTACTTTCAACCCCACATACGCGCCATTAAAATATAAAATACATATTCAAATACGCAAATTATATATTCGCTTAATAAAATGCTCATATAATGCACACCTCTTAATTACGAAGCAAAAAAAAACAATTAGAAATGCTATCATATAAACATAACCAAACATGTAAATTTGCAAACTATTCGAAAATACCCTACCATTTTCGAAAAAAGAAAACGAGTACCATTTGGATACAATTTAAACACATTTTCTCCAATTACATTTAAAAAATCGTATCAACATACAAACGTACTTGAATATTTCAATTTGCTACGTATTTCGATATTCTCTAATACAACTACAAATTAATTCAGAGTAACTTATATTTTTTTAAGCAACAAAATAACCATTCCAAAAACTGTGGAACATTGCCAAAATTATTGCAAATCTTGGAAATTTAAAATCTAACATATTTACATCAATTTACAATATATGGATCCCATAAGTCTCCTTTCAAATCAAGAAGAATCCTAAAAAAACAATTAATAGTACCAGTAAATGAATTTCTACAATCAAAATTTACTTCCTCTAATTTGATGCATTCAATTTAATTACATTTCATGCAAATGGATGTATCTCTACAAAATCCCATCTAGAAATAATGAAAGAACACAACAAAATGCTCCGACAAAACAAATAATAATTATTTACGTCAGAAAACACATAATTTTAACATTTTAAATTGATGAATATTTGATGAAAACCCTACCGCACCTCCTCTTTGGAACAATTTCCAAAACATGAAAATATTTTCATAAATACCCTCACAACAATAAATGCTGATTATTTGTGTCAGACAAAAAAAAAAATTCATACTTACATATTCCAGAATCGTTAATATCTTTGGAACCTGCTCATTTTACAAACGCAAATTATTTTAATCTTAAAAACACCCCAACTTCAACAATTTCAAAAAACTAATCAATTTTTAGCTGCAAGCTTCTTTCAATTTCAGTAATAAAAGAGTAGAACCAACAGAAAAAAAAATTCTATAAATACCCATCGCCAAAATATAAAAAAATATATGAAAATAGTAGAGGAAAAAAAAGTTCACCTATTTTCCACAAAAGACAAATAAATTCAAACAATTCAAATTGCCCTACATGTGCACAATTTTATGAGAAAAGCAATCATATTTCACCATTCCAACTCAAATTACAAATATCAATATTTTCATAGTGTCATATGACTTCCAAGTCTCCTGATTCCGCAACCACTACGACTTGAAAATGTGGACATTTCCAAGAATTGAAATTCACCACATTTGCCCTGGTTTTTTTCCGCCGAAAAACTTTCGTACCTTCCGAAATACAGCTTCAACAATTTTCAGATCTGCACAACTTCAAAATGTAGACATTTTCAACATTTCAATTCCACCACATAACCACATCATGCAAATTTGAAATTTTCAAAAAATTCGAATCCTTCCAAACACATAATGCATTTCCTCTAATTACGTAACTACATTAGATATCTATGGCAAAATACAACCGCATTTAAACATTTAAATTTGGAAAATATTTCGAGATAATTCGAATACAATTTCTCTAATTACATTTAAACATTCATAGCACAATACAAATATGTTTGAACATTCCAACTTGCTAGATATTTTTATATTTTCTAAAAAACTATATAAAAAAGAAAACTTAGAAAAAAAATACTAACTATTTATGGTAAAATACAAACATATTTGAACATTCCAATTTGATCAATATTTGGATGCAATATAAATAGATTTTCCCTAATTGTAGAATCAAATCCAAAAAATGTGCATTCCCACTAATTACGTACTTACGCGAAGAAAGAAGCATAGTTAAGCATTTCCTCTAATTATGGCTTGATTTTAAATTGAAATTAATAAGTGCTCAAACAATTTATTCCCTCCAATTATTGAGTTCGATTAAATATTTAACACAAAACACAGACATATCATACCAACTCAACTAAATTAATATTTACAAATAATATTACTGAACTTTCTTCAATTATGCAGTTCAATTTAATAAATGTTCAACTTGAACTTAACTCTCTCTAATTATGTGGTCAAATTTAAATAATGCTTCATTCCATTCACATTTAAAGAAATCAAAAATTTGTTTCCTCTAAAGATGGATTCAATTTAATAGATGTTAACACAACATATTTCCTCTAACCAACAAGCTAAATCACATATTTACGGCGAAATAGACACATAATATTTAAACATAACCATAATATATTCTCTCTAATTATGGTGGTTCGTATGAAAATAATGGCAAAATACAACTATATTTATCCATTCAAATTTGCCTAACATATTTGCAAGTAATATAACTTAAATCCCTCTAATTATGTAGTTACATTTAAAAAAATGATTGTTTATATGAATATTTCCAGAAAATACAAACACGTCTACTCTAATTATGGATTGCTTCCAAATTGAATTCCACCTAACTACATTATACAAATTAGAACAACCACCTTCCCTTACAATATATATACCGCAAATAAAAAAACAAACAAATTATTACAACATATCCTCAACAAAGGCGCGGCGTGTCGCCGCGCTAAATTCAACTATCTAAATATTTGAATATTCTACAAAATATATAAAAAAATGTTCGGACAAATTACTATCTATTCATAACAAAATAAAAAACATGTTTGCAAATTGTAATTTCGCCAACATTTTAGCGACTTTTCCTGATATTCCACAAAATATGACAAGAATGCTCCCAAAAAATAGCCGCAACATACTTATAGCGAATTACAAATATATTTCAACATTTCAATTTCGCCAACATTTCTGACATCATACAAACAAACTCACAAAAAAACTCACAAAATATGACAAGAATGCTCATAAAAAATGCTACCTATTCATGACAAAATAAAAACATGTTCGAACATACCAATTTAGCTAACATTTTGGTTAAAAAAATATATATATACTGCACACAAAAAAACATCAAGGGCGTGCCGTGACGGCACGCTAAATTCAACTAGTACCTACTTACTTGTTGTCTGTCATCCGCTTCCCCAAATGGGCTATTAAGGCCATAAATTCCCACATGGCGCATTTCTTTTGGGGAAATGTGGATGGCGACCACAAATACCACTTAGAGAGATGGGGGCTTGTGTCCCGGAAAAAATAGTATGGGGGTTTGGGAATTAAGAACTTGCATGATTTTAACCTTTGCCTTATGGCATCTTGGGTAAAAAGGTATTTGCTTGCAGAGAATCAACTCTGGAAAAAAATAGTAGATGCCAAATATGATACCTCATCTCCAAACATTTTTTGGAAAACCTTTATGTGGGCTGTTAGGGCTGTGAAACCGTTCTATGTTTGGAAGGTGGGTAATGGCAAAAACATCAAATTTTGGTTGGATCATTGGTTTGGAGATTGTTCTCTGTCGATTTCCTTTCATGATTTATTTCAGATTGTAAATGAGACTGACATCACCATTGCCCAGGCGTGGGATGGTGTTAATCTGAACTTTACGTTCAAAAGATGTGCTGATCTCCATATTATGGGGAGATGGCACGAGTTGCTAGACATTATTAGGGGTGTTTCTTTGCAGGATTGCCCTGATGAACCTGTCTGGAACTATCCAGTTCTGGAAAGTACTCTTCTTCTTCCTTTTATGATGTGGTGAACTTTGGTGGGGTTGTCCCTACCCATATACAACATTTGTGGGATGTTGCCATCCCAGCCCGTGTTCATATTTCCATTTGGCTAATGGTGAATAATAGAATTCTAACCAGAGATAATCTTGTGAAGAGACGTCCAGTACTAGATTTGACCTGTGTGACCATCAAAAAAAGATTTGACCTCTGTGTTTTGTGCAGAAGAGGAAACCACTCATCACCTTTTGTTTGATTGTGTGATTGCTCGCATAGTGTGGTCAACGATCTCTGATATCATTGACGTTCCCATTACTGATCTAGTATATGTCTGTTCCTTATGGAACTCAAAACGTGATCCTGCTGTCAATGTTTTTACCTCTGCGGTCTTGTGGTGCTTATGGAATTTTCGCTATGCTTTGTGTTTTCAGGGCGTGCGCTGGACAAGCATGAAGGCGATCTGGACAGAGCTGATCAAGCTGTTGGTGCGTTGGCGGCCTTTGTCCAAGTCGACATCACTACTAGACGGTATCAGGAAGCTCGAGAGAACGCGTGGGGAACTGCTCAGAATCGCCTGGACCCCAAGCTCCTCTCCCCTTCGCTGACGGACGCTGAACATCGTCGCAACCTGGCCATCCACACCAACTGGGCAGGGTCGCCCTGATCTGTTGGTTGTATCTTGGTCTTGATCCCTTCTAGCAAGTGGACTTTACTGTAATAAAAGGTTGGAGGTTGCGAACTCTGCTCCCAGCCTGGGCGCTGTGGTTTGCTCTAGCTAGTTCTGAAAGTTTTCTGTTATTCGAATGCTGGGCTGTAACTGAATTTGCGCTGCGGCGCTGTTTCATTTAATAAAATGGAACGCGGGGCGGGGGGCACCCCTATTTTCTAAAAAATGCATGCGAAATGGTGGATGGGATTGTTGAATACGTCAGTAGACAAGCATGCATGTATTGATAGATCGGATAGAATGTTGCATGTACAATATTATTCATAGTGAATGTACTGCACATTGAACAATTATACTGAAATAACACTTTCTCGTGTTCAGTATTGATAGATCGGATAGAATGTTGCCTGTACAATACTATTCATAGTGAATGTACTGCACATTGATGAAATAACTCTCTCATGTTCAGTACATACTATTCATACTGAATGTTTCCTCTGCAAAATGTTAGCTTGATGATTTATTCATTCCCAGTATCAAGAATTGTTGATACTGAAATAATCAGGTTTGCAAATAACATAAACTCTGCAAATATCATTGTCCATTTCAAGTCAGATGAGTTTACATGGTCGTTTACAACGCGCCGTTTCCATATAAATTTTCCAGGTACCTGATAAACTGAATTTTCACTCTAGGCAATGAAGTCGAAGCCCTTACCATTCAGATTTTTCCACTGCAGCCTTTTCTAACCAGATATGTACAGGATAATAACTACAGAATTTGGGTAAGTAAGCCCCTAGGTTAGTGAACCATACAAGACCACTGGAAATTTCTCTGAATTCAAATGTAAGTACAGGTTAACAACTACACAACAAAGAACATGTAACAGATGATTGGATCCACGATGTTACAGTTTCAGATCCGAGAAGGAGACAGATGCATATTACCCACCCATCTTATCCAGCACATGAAACTCGTCGACGGTATCAAACTGGACATCCAATTCATCAAGCATTTGAGTCGGCAGCAGTTACAAGCATAAAACACAGTACTCGATACATTACGAATTTACAAGTTTGAGTCTCAGAACTTTCTCCGCAGAAATCATTTCCATCAAGAATTCACAGTGCGTGATCGGAAAGTTCTGCACCACGGCAGTTGAGTAAACAGGGGAACTGACCTTTAACTGTGAAATGCACACAATCCTCGCAGTTCTAACGCATTGCCAAGAAGAAAACACATTATGCTACTCCGCTGCTTTGAGCCTCTTCCTGGCCAGGAACATCATCATGCGGTGGAGGAACGGCGGCTTCTTCGTTCTGTTCTTTAGTTGTCATTTTGTGGGTCCAGCATGCATTAATTTGACCTTCAAAGCCACAACTAGATTGCATCCCTGAAGATGAAATGTTCTTCACATATTCCTGAAAGTACAATGTATGATACAAATGAAATTCGCGTGACAGAAAGAGCCAACTATGAAAAGCAATAGTGTTTACGAACAAAGTTTCATGGCATAGGAATAACACTCACTTTGTAGACGATTGCTCTCCTTGCGCAGGACTCAAATTTCTCATCAAGGTATTCCTGCATTTGACCAACACATGTGAGAACGCTGAAGAACGGAGGACGGATGAATAAGGAAAAAATGCAGCTTTTACTACTATTATTCAGGAAATTACAGAATAGTGAGTGCATCCATAGTTCCTCACCTAAGTATAGTGGGTTTCCAAGTCTACAGGAGCTCTTTCCTCTGGAGTTTTTGCCCTTAAGAAGCGGAATGCAAAAGCGAGCATCTGCCCGTCTACCTGTAAATGGACAAAGTTCATGATGAGAAATACAATGAGAATATGTACCAATCTTAGGAAAGGACACTGATGGAACTTATACTCATTCATATTCTATGCACTTTTCAGTACTACAAAGGACAGAGTAAATATGCAGTTGAAGTTCTGATCAAAAAAATGCAGAGATAGATGGCTAGGTTTCATTATTGAGGGGTACAAGGTTGATGTTTCTTAGCAGTCACAGGTTGAAAATAAGCACTGATATTTTGATTTTGGTTATTGCTTCCAAAAATAACTAAGGACATCATCTTATGTCAGTTGGGTTAAAGATTTGAGTATTTCTAATCACAGAAATGGTTCCATGCCGAACATCTACAGATAATTTGAATAATTCGAGTTCAATTTTACACAATCCACTGAAAACACAATTTTCGAACAAATGCTCATGTAGCTACTTGTCTTTTTCACTCGTCTATTTCCATGAATTAGTGAAGAATCGGCTATCAGGAATAGGGCTTAAGTGTGCTCTCATTTCAGAGATGTGCTTGCATTTTTGTAATATATTCAGTTTAATCTGCATGCTGATAAGTCTCAGCTATGCTTGCACGCATCATATTTAAAGTTAGTGAGCAGCACAAGTACAAAGGAAATAACATCACATTCAGTCTTGAATCAAAGGAAATAACATCATATTTGAAACTATAAAAAATATGGTATCACTTTTTCTAGGAAAAGATGTGTATTAACCCACTAACCTATCAGTAATGAGATGTTTGAATGTAGCAAGACATGGAGATTCAAGACTTCAGAGCCAAATGGAAGTGATAAAAGACAAAGCCTTTGCAAGTAGAGCTTTCCCTGTTCCCCGTATTAGTGGAGAGAACATAAAAATGTATGAACATGTTAAAACAGTTTCAAATTTTGACACAATTATGCAATGCACAAATTTACACCATATGCAACAAAGATCCATACTTTCTGATTCTAGTCTGATGGAGTAGCAAAAAGAAGCATGATGGTGCAGGGAAGAAGAGTAAAGGCGCGCTTGGATCGCCGTATTTCGGCCGGAAACGGCCGGAAAAATTCTACCGACCTGAAAACAATTTGTCCGGGCCTTCTCCTCTGGCTACTACAGAAAGAAACCATTTTGTCCGCCTCGGAGATGGTCGTCGGGACGCTGAGCCGCTAGGGTTTCGCGGAAGCGCAGCCGGAGAGGGAGTCCACGGAATGCGTTGCCCTTCGTGGCTCGCGTCGGCGCCGTCGCAGGATCCGACATCGCCACCACCGGATCAAGCCAGAGTTACTCCTCCCGTCGAAAAAAATTGATCTTTTCCAACGGGGCGGAATCGGGGGCGAGGAGCAGGAACCGTGGGCGACGAGGAGCGAGGAGGTAACTGCGGTTTTTTTTTCTTCAAAAAAGGACTTCGCGACAAAAATGAAGGTCAGCTTTTTTTTTCTCGACCTTATTAATAATGAAGGATCAGCTGTTGCACCTTAACGAGAATGCGAGGAATTCGGTCCGCACAAGGAGTCGAACTCTGGTGCCTATGTTCACCGATGTGGCACCAACCTTTGGGCTACTGCCCTTGTCTCGTTTTAGGTAAGAAAACCAACATTTAATATTTTTCGATCATTCCGTATTTTTGCTAGATGAAGTAAAAAACATGCAGCCTAGAGACTAGAGAGAAGACTAGCAGGGGCCATACATCGAACAGAACCGGAGAACATGAATTTTAAAAAACATACTCCTCTGATCCGATATAAGTGTCGGGAGTACAGCTAGAAAATTGTGCATGCCATGTACGTTTTCTCGACACATAATACTGATCGAAGGGAGTAGGAGAATGGAACCATTGTATATACGCTAAAAAAGAGGAGAACACGAACTAACAAGCTACTACTTCAGAGAACCCTCGCCGCGCCAACCCTCACACCACCGTGCCGCTATAGCGGATTTTTTTATTTGGGGGCACAGGTCGTGCTCCTATCCTGACTCCGCCACTTGGTACCCAGCGTCAAAATCAACAACGATTCGTGGTTTTGACCAATTATGCGTACCCAAAGCTGGTAGGGGACAACGGCTGTAACGACATGATACTCCGTCGCGTCGTCGTCAGGGCTAAGGGTGAGGCGGAGGATCTCGGGCGGGACGCTGGCGAGGAAGGTCGTGGAGCTGATGCGGATGGCGAGGGAGAGTTGTGGGTAGTACCTCCCCCTCCCCTCGAGCGGCGGCCCCACGTGTCGTCCCTCCCACCGCCAACTGCGGTGGTGGACGGCAGCGGTTGTGCCAACTAGGGAGCGCTAGACAAAATCCCAACCCTTGTTCTTATGAGGGGATTTGCTACAAAATTCTACTAACCCTTTGCCAACATGGCCTTGCCCATGTCATGGCTAGAAGAATTTAACCTAAATTGATCATGCATGCTATCTATTTGGACCACATAATCACCATTTGCAACTAGTTGGACTAATTTGCACCGAGAGGGCAACTTTTGGGATGTCCATATTATTAGCCCTTATATGTAATGTGATGGTCTTTTTGTAACAAGAAGGGGAACCATTAATGTTTGAATTAATGAGCCAGTACCGAATATTATTAACTGTTGTTAAGATTTATATGCAATATAAGTTTGAATGACATTTCGTTTAGATGTATGAATGCTTTTGAATAGAACTTGTCAAAATCGGCAAAAATAAAAATATCACACATGGTTCTGCACAAAAGAAAAGTGTGCGATGTTAACCTTTTATAACAAGGGCAAGAGTGAAGTTGTTGAACACTGTTTGCAATACCATAAACATGTGTGATGTTAACTGATGGTGTGATGGCTTTGACCAAATTCGCACACGGTTATCCTACATAAATCGTGTGCGATACGTGTTGGCCCATAGGAGTCCAATAAGTGAACCCTACCCTTATAAATAAGTACCAGCCGCGCTCCATGGTTCACACTCCATTGTCCAGTCTCCAGCCACCCCGTCCCAGACATTACGCACATGCGCCCAAAAATCTCACTTGGTGGTCGAAGCGGTGCAGCAGTGGCCTCCCCCGTACGGTTCAAGGCTGGAGATGCCCCTGCATCGACTTCTCCTCGACATCCCGAAGGTTGTTAATTATTGCATCCCCGAATTGTTAGAAAAAGCACGCGCTTCCTGGGAGCACACTCCCCGTCGCATGCGCTGCCAGCACGTGGAGCTCCCTTGGCGCATGCGAGCTCTCCCGCGGGAGTCGCTCCCTGACCGCCACGTGCTGGCCAGGCGTACGTCGCTCGGTCGTCGCTCGCTCTTATCTCTGGCTGGGCTGGCTGGTTCGGTACCTGTTGTTCTTTTTTCTTTTCTCTTTTCAATTCGAATACAAAAAATGAAATATCTTTCGAACAGAGTTTCCAAATCACGATCCGTTTTCGGGAATGGGTTAGTCGCATTGAGATCTACAAAACTAGATCCCATGTTCATATGTTTCGACAAACTTTTTTTATGCACTGCCTGGAGTGAGTAGGTTGCACTGCCTTTCCGCCTTCTGGGTGCAGTCTTCTCTTTTGCGATGCACTGCCTCGAATGAGCATGCACTGCCTTCTCTTTTGCGGTGCACTGCCTCAGATGGGCATGCACTGCCTTCCTTTTTTGCGGTGCACTGCTCGGATGGGCAGTGCACTGCCTTCTCTTATGCGGTGCACTGCCCGGATGGGCATGCACTGCCTTCTATTTTGCGGTGCACTGCCTCGAATGAGCATGCACTGCCTTCACTTTTGCGGTGCACTGCCTCAGATGGGCATGCACTGCCTTCCTTTTTGCGGTGCACTTCTCGGATGGGCAGTGCACTGCCTTCTCTTTTACGGTGCACTGCCCGGATGGGCATGCACTGCCTTCTCTTTTACGGTGCACTGCCTCGAATGGGCATGCACTGCCTTCACTTTTGCGGTGCACTGCCTCAGATGGGCATGCACCGTCTTCTCTTTTTGCGGTGCACTGCCTCAGATGGGGTAGTGCACTGCCTCCTTTTTTTTATGTTGCACTGATGAGCAGTGCACTGCCTTCTCTTTTGTGGTGCACTGTCTTGGATGGGCAGTGCACTGTCTTATTTTTGCGCGCCGAAGGCGCCGTGCTAGGGCGCAGCCCGTTGCACGCGTGACAAGACATGCATCGACGAAATACAAGGGACAACGACGAATGTACCCCTTCAAGATCTTTATTAAAACTTTTTCTCTTTTTTTTTCTCTTGTTCAAAGTATATCTTTTGTATTGTTCAAAGTAGACCCCACCCATCTTACCCCACAAAATCTCCAATGCATTCACGCTTAAATAAAGTACTAAGCTAGCTGCGCGCGTTCGATCATTCAGCTAGCTACGTACGTAGCGTGTACGCTCAACGATCAGCTAGCTAGCTGGTCGCTCGCTCGCGAGCGGTGCCTATCTACACGCCACGTGCCAGACCGGGAGTGCCCTCGCGCTGCTCGCGTCCCGCAGGCGTTCGTGTGTTCCGCGCGTTAGGAACGCGCGCGCTTTTCCTTGACGCCCCCATTGCATCCATGCTTTTTTTTTTTGAAACCGAAGGCAAAAGCTTTGCCTTTTCCATTTATTAAGCAGAAGGTGCCCGGTTTTTTATGGAAGAAACCGGGCGAAAACCATACAACACAACACCACAGGGCGAAGCCCCACAACTCGAGAACAACTAGAGCCAAGCTCCAAACACCACTCCACAACGAGCCGGTCAGCCATCCACCCATGTCGGAGAGAAGAAGCTGTAACTGCTATGGGAGGAGCAGATACGGGACGCTCCAACGTAGATGAAAGCGACGAACCCACCAGGAGCCCCGACAACGACGACCAACACCGTGAGCAACCTTGTCGTCCACACGACATAAAGGTGGAGCACCCGCAATGTTGCAGAAACCTCAGAGCCGACGCCCCGACATACACCTCTTCGTCACGCCCTGCGCAATCCACCTGCACAACCTTCCAGGGCCGCCGCCCCGACATGCCACGGCTCGCACCCGAGCTGCAACGCCGCACGACCTAGTTGCCCGTAGCCCAAACTGCTCAAAGCAACTACCCGCAGACCACGGCCGCCACACCATGTCCGAGGCCGCTGCCTCGACATACTGAAGATCGCCCCTCACTAGGACGCATTGACCGAGCCGACAACCTCGCCACGCTTGTAGCATGAAGTCACCACCCACACTGTGATGAGCCACAACCCCACCTCATTGGGTTGACACCGCACAGCAATCCGGGACCGCCGCCCCGACATGCAAGAACAAACTCAAAGCCGCCGCCTCGACGTCCACGCACCCGCCGATCAGACAAACTAGCAACGCAACATATCGGCAAGCAGAAGTACTGAGACTCCTAGGCGACGCCCCCAAGGAGGGAACGACGAAAAAACGCCGCCGTCGCCCGCATTGTCAACGACAAATGCAAGGTTTTCACCCGGAGAAACTCGGTGAATTGGAGTGACAAAGACATGGTTGGCGCTCCACGATGACGCCTCCAAGGAGGGGAACGAGATCCAAAGATGCCGGTGCCGCTGGCACTGACCGAGATCAGTGGTAGGCTTTCACCTGGAGCACAGCAAAACCACCATTATCACCACCGCTTCCAGCCAAGCCGACCACCATGGGCAGCTGACCAACCACGCCGCACCTCGTGCCGAGCAGCAAGTCAAACACCGACGTCCACCAACTCCACCACCGCGGAAGCAGCCGAACGTCACCACACGACGTCGAGCACCATCCGCGGATGCACCAGCGACGACCTGTGCCCACCAGATGCGGATGTGGCGCCGCCGCGCCACCGTCCTCTTCCGCGGCCAAACTCTGTCACGGACGCCGTGGCTCCCGCCGCTGCGCGCCGGTGCCAAACTGTGGCGCCTAACCACGCAGCCTCCATACTCCTTGCACCGTCGTGCCCTTGCCGTCGCCGCACCCAACGCGAGGGACGACGAGGATGCCCAGCACGCACGCATCCTACTGCCATCCGGGCCTGACGGGCCTAGATCGGGCCCGCCAAGCCCATCGGGCGCGCCCCTCAGCTCCCGCTCCGCCGCTGCATTCGGCAGCCGCGCTCTGCAGCACCAGCATCGCCACCCGCAACTCCCGCTCCGCCGCTACATCCGCCCGAGCCTGCCGGCTCGGCTTCCACCTCCCCGACCGCCGCCGCCCCACGGGCCGATCCACCACCTGCGCGAGAGGGCCTCCCCCAACCATCTTTTGGCAGCAAAGGGGCGCCGCCACCGCCGCGGCCGGGGCCGGCGACGGCAGCGGCAGGGGTGGCCAGACGGCGGCGGGCCGGCCGCTTCTGTGCGTGGAGCGCCCCTAGCGCAGCCTGGGGGGGCGACGCGAGGGGTTTGGGAAAAGTTACTAAACCGGAGGTGTGTTGTGCTTGTGGGTGATGTGGGCACCGCTGACCAACAACCTTCATGCTTATGTTCATGTTTTATTATTGTGGTTCTGTTACATCTTGTTTATTAGTATGGTTTGTTAGATCTTGTTTATCATTGTGGTTCTCTTGTTTACTGTGGTTTCGTTAGATCTTGTCACTATTTTAATATTTGTCCAGAAGTATCTGATAAAACATGTCATTTTATTATTTTATAATAAAGATCTCGTTTTGGTAACACTGTACAACAAAAACAAGAGACAACAGGTGCGCGGCCTCGTGGAAAGCTGATACATCCATTTTGCATCACTATTTTATATCATAATTTACTGTTATTCATCGATATATTTCATATTAATACATGTTACTTATGTTATTTTATCTTATTTTGCATGTTTGATGATTATTGGGGATTTATCTGCCGGAGCCAGATTTCAGCTGGAAAAAGCACCGTCAAGCTAATATATTTGCGAAACTCCAAAAATCACGAAACTTTCGCCGAAGTTCCTATTTTTCCAGATGACGGAGCTAGCCAAAAGGGGAGCTCCAGGTGGGCCAGGTGGGCCCCACGCCACCCCTGGGCGCGGCCAGGAGGAGGGCGGCCCGAGGCCTGGCGTGGCCACCTGGGCCCACCTCTGGCGCTGCCCCTTCGCGTATATCTCCCCGTAACCCTAAACATCGAGGAGGTTCGTCCACGAAATATTCCGCCGCCTCCACGGGACGGAAACCACAGAGAGAGAAAAGCTCTCCGGCAGGGAGAAATCTGCCGGGGAAATTCCTTCCCGGAGGGGAAATCATCGCCATCGTCGCCGTCATCGTGCTGGACTTCATCAGGATCATCATCTTCATCATCCACCGCTCCACCATCATCATCTCCACTGCTCCACTCCGTTCCGCTGTAACATCTAGGGCTGCACCTTGTCTAGTTCATTGGGGAGACTCTCCCGGTGTTAATTACTCCTTGTTGTTGATGCTATTGAGTTTTATCGGTGAATTAAGGTTTATGTCCAGATTGTTATTCATCATTATATCACCTCTGATCATGATCCATATGATGTCTTGTGAGTAGTTCGTTTAGTTCTTGAGGACATGGGGAAAGTCTTGCTGCTAGTAGTGGAATAATGTTGAGTAATATTTAATGGTTTGATATTTAAGTTGTGGTGTCATTCTTCTAGTGGTGTCATGTGAACGTCGACTACATGATACTTCACCTTTATGGGCCTAGGGGAATGCATTGTGTATTTAGCTTGCTAATTGTGGGGTTGCCGGAGCGACAGAAACCTGAACCCCCGTTGGTAAGTTAGTGCACAAGGGAGTGTAGGATCTGAGAGTTTAAGGCTGTGGTTAGATTTATCTTAATTACTTTCTTGTAGTTGCGGATGCTTGCAAGGGGTATAATCACAAGTACGTATTAGTCCTAGGAAGGGCAGTGCGTTAGCATAGATTCACCCACACAACACTTATCAAAACATTGAAGATTAATCAACTACATGAAACGAAAGCACTTGACGAAATTCCCATGTGTCCTCAGGAACGTTTGGTAATCATAAGTAACACAACCGGCTTGTCCTTTGCACTCAAAAGGATTGGGCCACTCGCTGCAATTATTATTGCTCTCGTTTATTTACTCATACTGTATTTATCTGCTATATTGAAAACCCCTAAAAACTTGTCTGCTAGTGTTTACAGTGAATCCTTGATCAAAACTACATACCAGCACCTTCTGCTCCTCGTTGGGTTCGACACTCTTATTTATCGAAAGTACTACGATACACCCCCTATACTTGTGGGTCATCAAGACTATTTTCTGGCGCCGTTGCCGGGGAGTGAAGCGCTATTGGTAAGAAGAATTGGTAAGGGAAATATTTACTGTAAGTGTTTCTGTCATGGAGTCATCTCCATTCGAATCACTGTTTGGGAAGACTACTACCACTGCTACGGTAGTAGATGACCCTCCACCTGCTCAGGGAATTCCATTTAAAATACCTATGAAAATTGTTGAACGTGTTATGAATAACCGCTATGATGGAACTGTCCATCCTGGTAATCACTTGCTTTTTCTACATGAATTGTGCGAGTTATTCAAGTGTGCAGGTATTTCTATGGACAAAGTCAAGAGGAAATTATTTTCTCTATCACTGAAGGGCAGAGCTGCTGAATGGTATAGTCTGCTTAAAAATGGCCACTCATTGAGTTGGGTCGAGATTGTTCCTCTCTTTTACTCCAAATTTTATCCTCTTAGTGAGATCCATAAAGACAGGAACTCTATATATAATTTTTGGCCTCATGATGGAGAAAGTATTGCCCAAGCTTGGGGGAGGCTGAAGTCATTAATGCTCAAATGCCCCATTCATGAGCTCCCAAGTAATATTGTTATCAATAACTTTTATGCAAGGCTTTCTCTTCATGATAAAGATTTATTGGATACTTCTTGTTCTGGATCATTTACACGGAAGAAAGAGGAAGATAAATGGGACCTTCTTGATCGTATCCAGGAAAATACTGAAGGATGGGAGAACGACAAAGGTAGAGAGTCAGGTATAAATTATGATTTTGAATGCATTAAATCTTTTATGGAGACTGATAGTTTTCGTAATTTTAGTGCTACTTATGGTCTTGATTCTCAAATTATTGCAAACTGTTATAAGGCTTTTGCTTCGTATCTCGATATTCCTAGAAAGGGGTGGAAAAAGTATCATGAACCTTATAAAGATAACATTAATTCTGCTCTTGTTAAAAACATTGAAGTTCATACTGTTGATCGCATTCTGCCAGAACCTTATATTGAAAAAATACCTTTTCCTGTAAAAGTAAAAGAACATTCTATTTTGGCTAGTGTGGTTAATAAAAGTGAAAGGAAAGCTAAAGAACCTGATGAGCAAATAACTGTAAAACCTGCAATAGCTATGGTTAAGGATCTTGTAACTGAAAATGTAGAAGGAGGACATATTAAATTTTGCGAAGAAGCTTCTAACATTGTTACACATCCTAAAAGAGCCCGGAAAACAAGTGTCCCTGTGCTTTCAGTCAAAATAGGTGAGCATTGCTACTATGGTCTTTGTGATATTGGCGCCAGTTCAAGTGCTATTCCTTATGATCTTTACAAGGAAATTAGGCATGAAATTAATCCTTGCGAACTTGAGGAGATTGATGTGGTTATTCAGCTTGCTAATAGAGAAACTATCTCTCCGGTTGGTATTGTTAGAGATGTTGAAGTTTTATGTGGTAAGACTAAATACCCTGCTGATTTCTTAGTTCTTGGTTCTGCTGCTAGTAAAACTTGTCCTATTATTTTTGGTAGACCTTTCTTGAATACCTGTGGTGCTATTATTGATTGTAAGAAAGAGAAAATTTATACTAAATTTGATGGAGAATCTTATGAGTTCAATTTTTCCAAATTTGCTAAGAATCATTATGAAACTGCATTGCCTAATGAGGATTTAAAGGTTGAACAACTTGCTTCTATTGCTGTTGCTCCTAACAATGCTTTACAGCAATTTATGGAAGATCATGAGAGCGAGGTATTTGCAGAGGAGAGAAATGAGATTGACGACATCTTTCTTCGTCAACCTCCAATTCTCAAGCATGATTTACCAGTGGAAGACTTGGGTATTTCGGCTCCACCAAAGGAGGATCCTGTCTTTGATTTAAAACCTTTACCAGATACACTTAAATATGCTCATATTGATGATAAGAAAATATATCCTGTTATTATCAGTTCTAAACTTTCAGGTGATGAAGAAGCAAGATTGTTAGAGGTGTTGAAGAAACATCGAGGAGCTATGGGTTATACTCTTGATGATTTAAAAGGGATTTCTCCTGCTATCTGTCAACATGCAATTAATATGGAGCCTGACGCAAAGCCCGTTGTTGAACATCAACGTCGTTTAATTCCTAAGATGAAAGAAGTGGTAAGGAATGAGGTATTAAAACTCCTTGATGCAGGTATAATTTATCCTATTGCTGATAGTAGATGGGTTAGTCCTGTTCATTGTGTTCCTAAGAAAGGAGGAGTAACTGTTGTGCCAAATGAAAATAATGAGCTTATTCCTCAAAGAGTAGTAGTTGGCTATAGGATGTGCATTGATTTTCGAAAAGTTAATAAGGTTACTAAGAAAGATCACTATCCTCTGCCTTTTATTGATCAAATGTTAGAAAGGTTGTCTAAGAAAACTCATTTCTGTTTTCTTGACGGTTATTCCGGTTTTTCACAAATAGCTGTTAGACATCAGGACCAGGAGAAAACTACCTTTACTTGTCCTTATGGAACGTATGCTTATAGACGTATGCCTTTTGGTTTGTGTAATGCTCCTGCTACGTTTCAAAGATGCATGTCTGCTATTTTTCATGGCTTTTGTGAAGAAATTGTGGAAGTCTTCATGGACGATTTCTCCGTCTATGGAACTTCTTTTGATAATTGTTTGCACAATCTTGACAAAGTTTTGCAGAGATGTGAAGAGACTAATCTTGTTCTTAATTGGGAGAAATGCCATTTCATGGTTAATGAAGGAATTGTTCTTGGGCATAAAATTTCTGAAAGGGGTATTGAAGTGGACAGAGCTAAAGTTGAAGCAATTGAGAAAATGCCCTGCCCAAGGGATGTGAAAGGTATTCGTAGTATTCTTGGTCATGCTGGTTTCTATAGGAGGTTTATTAAAGATTTTTCTAAAATTTCGAAACCACTTACTAATCTTCTTCAAAAAGATGTACCTTTTGTTTTTGATGATGATTGTAAGGAAGCATTCGAAATTCTTAAAAAGGCTTTAATAACTGCTCCTGTCGTCCAACCACCTGATTGGACTTTACCTTTCGAAATTATGTGTGATGCTAGTGATTTTGCTGTAGGTGCTGTTTTAGGACAGCGAGTAGATAAGAAATTAAATGTTATTCATTATGCTAGTAAAACTCTTGATGTTGCTCAAAAGAACTATGCTACCACCGAGAAGGAATTTTTAGCGGTAGTATTTGCTTGTGATAAGTTTAGACCCTATATTGTTGATTCCAAGGTAACTATTCATACTGATCATGCTGCTATTAAATACCTCATGGATAAGAAGGATGCTAAGCCTAGACTTATTAGATGGGTTCTTCTGTTACAAGAGTTTGATTTGCATATTGTGGATAGGAAGGGTGCTGAAAACCCTGTTGCTGATAATTTATCTAGATTGGAAAATATAATGCATGATCCTATTCCTGTTAATGATAATTTTCCAAATGAACAGTTGGCTTCTATAAAGGTAAGTTCACATGAAAGTCCTTGGTATGCTGATTATGCTAACTTTATTGTTGCCAAATATTTGCCTCCAACTTTTACTTATCAGCAAAGAAGGAAATTCTTTTGTGACTTGAGGCACTATTTTTGGGATGACCCACATTTGTATAAAGAAGAGTAGACGGTATTATGCGAAGATGTGTTCCCGAACATGAGCAAAAAGAAATATTGGACAAATGTCATGGTAGTGCTTATGGAGGACATCACGCTGGAGATAGAACTGCACAAAAGGTTCTACAATCAGGTTTTTATTGGCCTACTCTCTTTAAAGATGCAAGGAAGTTTATTTTATCATGTGATCAATGTCAGAGAGTTGGTAACATTAGTAGACGTAATGAAATGCCTATGAATTATTCGCTTGTTATTGAGCCTTTTGATTGTTGGGGATTTGACTTTATGGGTCCTTTTCCTCCATCAGATGGTTATACTCATATTCTTGTTGCTGTTGATTATGTTACTAAATGGGTAGAAGCTATACCAACCTCTAGTGCTGATGGTAAAACTTCTTTGAAAATGCTTAAGGATGTTATTTTTCCTAGGTTTGGTGTACCTAGATATCTTATGACCGATGGTGGTTCTCATTTTATTCATGGTGGTTTTAGAAAAACTCTTGCTAAATATGGTGTTAACCACAGAATTGCTTCACCATATCATCCTCAAACAAGTGGTCAAGTAGAGTTATCAAATAGAGAAATTAAATTGATTTTGCAAAAGACTGTTAATAAATCCAGGAAGAATTGGGCTAGACAGCTTAACGATGCTTTGTGGGCTTATAGAACTGCTTATAAAAATCCCATGGGCATGTCTCCTTACAAAATGGTTTATGGAAAAGCTTGTCATTTACCTTTAGAGTTAGAACATAAAGCTTATTGGGCAATCAAAGAACTTAATAGAGATTTTAAACTAGCTGGTGAAAAGAGATTGCTTGAATTGAGTTCTCTAGATGAATGGAGGAGTGAAGCGTATGAGAATGCTAAACTCTTCAAAGAGAAAGTTAAGAGATGGCATGACAAGAGGATTTTAAAGAGAGAATTTAACGTGGGTGATAAAGTTCTATTGTATAGGTCTCGTCTCAGATTTTTTGCAGGAAAATTGCTCTCAAAATGGGAAGGGCCTTATATTGTTGAAGAAGTTTATCGCTCAGGTGCAATAAAAATTAATTCGCTTGATGGTGACAAACCACAAGTGGTCAATGGGCAAAGACTCAAGCACTATATTTCTGGAGATTCTTATAATGAAAATGTTGATGTTATTCAAGTGGTAACTCCGGAAGAATTCATTGAAACTCAAAAACAGGAAACTGCAGAAGCTGATTTGGAGTAGGTATGAGTTTCGGTAAGAAAAAGTTCGCGTTTGACTTTAAAAATTATATTATTTATTTTTATTCAATTTTGGAAATTACAAGTCGAAGAAGGGACGGAAGCGGTGCCCGAGGGCACCACGCCACCCTGGGCGCGGGCCCCACCATGGCCTGTGTGGGCGCCTCGGAGCCCGTCTTCGACTCCGCTTCGACTGCACTTTCCTTTTGGCATGTATTTTCTGCTATATAATCCCCCAGATCCCCCGAGGTCCGTATCTTGTGTTTTCGTCGTGTTTTGTTTCGAGCTGTTTCTGTCAGGACCTTCAAGAGTTTAGAGCACCATGGTCTCCTCTAGCAACAAGGGCAAGGAGGCTCTGAAGGATGATCTCAAGGACCAGAAGGCTGAAGAAGAGAAGGACAAGATCGAAGTTGATTATGATGTGGAAGAAGATCCACGTCCTTTCCCTAGTGCTACTGTTGCAAGTATCGGAGTGGTACGAAATCCGACCAACTTCAAGGTGGGTGCAAGGATGAGCACGGGTGGCAAAACTCCTCGTCACTTCCTGGCCCCAGAACACTCCCTCCAGATACCAAAAAGCCCTTCCGCACTCTCATCCATAAGTACCAATTTGAAAAAGTTCCAGAAACAGAATTGCCCACTCGTTGGGATATAGATCGTTCTAACAATGCAGGGAAAGGAAGTCCTAAAGCTGAAGAGAAGTGGAACAACAATTCCAAGAGCTGGGATTCATATTCCGACAAGATGATGAACCGCATTGAACATAATTCAGAGTTGATTCGCAATCTTATCTACAAGGTCGACGAGCTGAAGGAAATTGTTGAGAAGCTTGTTGGAGAATCCCGCGTGTCACCAAAGGAGTAATTCGTCATGGGTAACAACACACCCTCAGCTTGTTCCAAGCTTGGGGGAGTGTTTTCAGTATCATTATCTTTTATCTTTTACCTTCTAAATTTTGTGGTAGTATCATGAGTAGAGAAGTTATCATATGAGATGGTTTGCAATGTGGAGTGTCACTCCTTAGTTGGTTATCAATGTATCCGTTGGTGTGAGGTTGCTTTTGTTTGGAATATTAATGAGAAGTTTTATCTTTACTTCTGCACACCTTATTTTAGTTTGCAAATTCTTTTCATATGCTGATCTTGATGTTAGTAGTAGCATCACTTTGGGTGCAGCAAGTAAATCTAGTTGGTTGTGGCAACAATACTTTGAAGCTTAAGTAGAGAAGAGAGAACTTCTTGCAAAAATATTATCCCTGTTATCTTTCTTTCTTGTTAGCCCATGAGATTAGCATTCTTGAGTTTAAATATTTGTGCTTACAAGGAAGATAGCATGATTGTTTTTATTACATCTATGTTTGTTTGTTTCTCTCAACTCTTATGCTTGCTACCAAACCTTGCTAGCCTAAACCCTGTACTGAGAGGAAATACTTCTCGTGCATCCAAAACCTTTAGCCACTACCCTCCAAGAGTGTCCACAAAACTTCCTATGCGTGGTATTTCATCGCCACTCCAAGTAAATTTGTCATGTGCTACCTTTAAAACATTCAAATACTCCTTTTTGTGTCACTGTTTACCAAGCTCATAAGGACGTGGTAGTTGGGTTTGTCATCTTCCATGCTAATTTAATTTTCTCAGACTAGCAGCTTACATCTGCTTATCTATTTTATATTGCACAAGAGCTGGTTAGACCACTGTAAAGTAATTAAATAGACACTCCTCCATGGTTTGAGATTGTTGGCAGGCACCCGAGGATTCGGTTAGCCATGGTTTGTGAAAAGAAATGGTGGGGAGGAGTGTCAAAGCTATAAGTGCATAATATAATGCAAAGTATATAAATTCTCGGAACCGCTCTAAAAGTTGGTTAGCATGGAAGATGATAAGAACTCTATCGCTGATTTGTTGACCATTAGCATACACCTCTCAAAACAATTTTTACATCTGTTTTAAAAATAAAAAGCTCTAGCACATGATCTAATCTCTGCTTCCCTCTGCGAAGGGCCTATCTTTTACTTTTATGTTGAGTCAGTACACCTATTTCCTCTTTCTTTAAGCAAGCATTTGCGTTGTTGAGATACAACCATTATAGACTGTAATACTTTCAATCATGTCTTTTATTCTTCCTTTGTTTGAGCACAAAGACTTTTATCTATGAGAATATAACTTTGAAAGTTTTTCTTTGACTGCAAAGAGAACCGTGATGGTTGAGCATGCAAGTTCTGTGATATAGCTCTAGTATAAAGACTCTTCTTGAAAGATAAGTTAAATTGCTGATTGTTCTCTGACCAAGAACAAAGGTTGCCACCACCAATTGATTTCTTTTATGTACCTTTATTTGTGGTTGTTTCATTACTTGTTTCAAGTTAAGTTATATACAGAGAAGTTGTTGTTTAAAATGATTTGTTTTGTTAAGTAAATATTGATGCTCCTTGTCCGTATTCTTTATTACCGACACTTCACTCCATAAACCTGTGGTCTTGTTTACTGAGCTCAGTTTTCGCTTGGGGACAAGCGAGTCTAAGCTTGGGGGAGTTGATACGTCCATTTTGCATCACTATTTTATATCATAATTTACTGTTATTCATCGATATATTTCATATTAATACATGTTACTTATGTTATTTTATCTTATTTTGCATTTGATGATTATTGGGGATTTATCTGCCGGAGCCAGATTTCAGCTGGAAAAAGCACCGTCAAGCTAATATATTTGCGAAACTCCAAAAATCACGAAACTTTCGCCGAAGTTCCTATTTTTCCAGATGACGGAGCTAGCCAAAAGGGGAGCTCCAGGTGGGCCAGGTGGGCCCCACGCCACCCCTGGGCGTGGCCGGAGGAGGGCGGCGCCGAGGCCTGGCGTGGCCACCTGGGCCCACCTCTGGCGCTGCCCCTTCGGTATATCTCCCCCGTAACCCTAAACATCGAGGAGGTTCGTCCACGAAATATTCCGCCGCCTCCACGGGACGGAAACCACAGAGAGAGAAAAGCTCTCCGGCAGGGAGAAATCTGCCGGGAAATTCCTTCCCGGAGGGGAAATCATCGCCATCGTCGCCGTCATCGTGCTGGACTTCATCAGGATCATCATCTTCATCATCCACCGCTCCACCATCATCATCTCCACTGCTCCACTCCGTTTCGCTGTAACATCTAGGGCTGCACCTTGTCTAGTTCATTGGGGAGACTCTCCCGGTGTTAATTACTCCTTGTTGTTGATGCTATTGAGTTTTATCGGTGAATTAAGATTTATGTCCAGATTGTTATTCATCATTATATCACATCTGATCATGATCCATATGATATCTTGTGAGTAGTTCGTTTAGTTCTTGAGGACATGGGGAAAGTTTGCTGCTAGTAGTGGAATAATGTTGAGTAATATTTAATGGTTTGATATTTAAGTTGTGGTGTCATTCTTCTAGTGGTGTCATGTGAACGTCGACTACATGATACTTCACCTTTATGGGCCTAGGGGAATGCATTGTGTATTTAGCTTGCTAATTGTGGGGTTGCCGGAGCGACAGAAACCTGAACCCCGTTGGTAAGTTAGTGCACAAGGGAGTGTAGGATCTGAGAGTTTAAGGCTGTGGTTAGATTTATCTTAATTACTTTCTTGTAGTTGCGGATGCTTGCAAGGGGTATAATCACAAGTACGTATTAGTCCTAGGAAGGGCAGTGCGTTAGCATAGATTCACCCACACAACACTTATCGAAACATTGAAGATTAATCAACTGCATGAAACGAAAGCACTTGACGAAATTCCCATGTGTCCTCAGGAACGTTTGGTAATCATAAGTAACACAACCGACTTGTCCTTTGCACTCAAAAGGATTGGGCCACTCGCTGC
The DNA here is from genome assembly GCA_947311845.1 of Poa pratensis. Lineage (NCBI taxonomy): Eukaryota > Viridiplantae > Streptophyta > Magnoliopsida > Poales > Poaceae > Poa > Poa pratensis. The sequence continues at coordinate 22,996,990 of CAMZMU010000073.1, forward strand.
AATTATTATTGCTCTCATTTATTTACTCATACTGTATTTATCTGCTATATTGAAAACCCCTAAAAACTTGTCTGCTAGTGTTTACAGTGAATCCTTGATCAAAACTACATACCAGCACCTTCTGCTCCTCGTTGGGTTCGACACTCTTATTTATCGAAAGAACTACGATACACCCCTATACTTGTGGGTCATCAAAAGCGACTAATTATTTTAGTTTGCCTTGTTTTTTCTGCCTATACATTTTTGGATCAATACACTGACTAAGTTTTCTTAGAGGGGTTAAGAGTCGTTTCCACCGTAACATACAGCTTCCCTCTCTTCCTTAACTGTCATGCCACATCAACATATTACCTAGAATACAAAGTTAAGAAACCTGCATTCGCAGAGTCCTTAGACTGCTCATAAAGGGGAGTAATGCAAACTAGTATCATGTGTATGATGCTGCTCCTTCCGTCCCAAAATATGAGACGCCCCACGACTTATAAATTTGACTATGATTTGTAATCGTAATACATCCATAAAATTAGTATATAAATATATGAAATGAAAGAATTTTACAAGACAGATGCAACGATACCATTTATATATTCTCAATCCATATAATTTATTATATATTAATGGTCAAAATTGTGCGTCAAAGACCGTGCAAAATAAAGTGAGCCTTATATTTTGTGACGAAGGGAGTAGTCTATGTTATTACCTTCGTGGCTTCGTAGTGTGTGGTAACATATATGTGGTGTAATGCAAAGTTTTATTTATTGTGTTATACACTCATTTTGTTATACACTTGGTGCTAAATACATCATGCTAGATATATCCGTATTCACGACACTTATTTTCGGATAGATTACGTTAGTATAACCACCTCTGCTCATTAATTACTTGCTACTTCAGGTTTTTTTTTCTACATGGAATACATGTTACCCACTATGGTTAGTCTTAGAGTGATGTGTACATTGACTCGGAGAGAACTTATATCAAAGTCGAATAACATTTACTCAAGATCCACATTTTGCCTATAATATTTTTCTAGATTGTGCGTTGACAATGCGGTTTGTTGGAAGTAGAGTCAACATATTGGTAGAAAACAATACATAAATATATAATAAATTGCGCAGGAGGCCCACCTAGTTTCTCCAGAAACAAAGGCTTTTTTTTGTCTAACCCACAAGTCAAATTTTCGTATCTGAAACCGTAATATAGCAACCAAGTTGGAGCATCATCAGTACCAGTGGAATTTCTACGTCGCAATGTCAGAGACGGACGCTTCATTAATCCGCTGCCACTCCCTCAGCTCCCATACACTCATCACACGTAGGGCGCCATCTCCAAACACCAAACAACACGTAGAAATGGCAGATTCTAAATCAAGCAGAAACCCTCGCCAGATCGCATCAAGGCTTAGCTCGCAGACGCAGAGCACAGCAGCCCCGATCAGCATCCGTTCGATTATAGGTACAGTGGCGATCGACAGATAGTCATAAAACCCGGGCTAGTTCATTGCGCCCGCTCTCTGATGACGTCGAATCCCATCTCGGAGGCGTCGGTGGCCTGCACCTCGTAGTGGACGCCATCGAGCACCCGCCGGAGCCCTTGCTTCGACGTCGCGTACAGGATCTTGGCCCTTATCCTGGATGCCGCCGGTGACCTGGATGGAGAACAAAGCAACGAATCAATCAACCCACTGCCGATGGCTGCATCCCAAATCCCACTGAATCAAATCATTATGTAACTATCTTGTATTGTTTGTGCTCGAGCGCATCAGACAATGCAACAGCAGCAGTTGCCATCAAACACAAAGTGCTTTAACAATAGGAAACCGGAGCTGGTGGTGGATTTGCTAACAGTAGTGCTTAAATAACCAGTTCTGATATATTTTTTCTTGTTCCTTGACAAGCCAGTGAAATGTTGAACGAGACGGTAACTGAAACTGTGGTTACAGTTGGCATGGGTGATTCTTTGCTTTGCTTTTAAGGAGAGGTCTCTGAATAATTCTAATATAGAAGGAAGGACAGACAGATCTGCTGAACAGATAGATACACACCAGATCTGATCTGCTGATTAAAGACACTGTCTTAGCTGTGGAGGTCAAGAGAAAAATAATGCATCGAAGAGTACTAAGGACAACAGTAATAACAATTAAAAGAGGCCAAGCAGGGAGAAAGGAAGAAAGAAGGAGGATTATGATGATGGCCTTGTCAAGAAAGTTTGGTCCCCGTCGTGATCTCGACCTTTGACAAGGCAGCAGGGATGGGTGGGGCAAGCAAGCAACCTTTGTGGAAAATAGAAAAAGTTTGATGCTTATTCCTCCTTCGTGATAAGGATGCGGGGACTGATTGCAGAGTCATTTGGTCTGCAGATTTCTAGTCAATTTCTTGATGCGCCCTTGCACCTGGGCAGGTGGAGAGGAGATGCCCCCATCTTAATTTTAATCTGGGCTTCTGCCTCAATGACGATGGAAGATATGATTGCGATTATTTTTATTGTAGGACTACCACTGACGTCATGTAAATTACAAAGGTTAGCGTCTAGGACACAAGGCCAAAATGGATTTGGTTTATTAGATAGTTGGCAGTTGCCGTAATCTACGAATGACTTGCATATCTTCCAAGTTGTAGTTGAGCTTACAGAGAAAAACTTGACAGCCGCGGTTTGGACAATCTAAGCTGTTTATTAGTGTGTACCTTGTGCAGGCAGCAAGGACAATCAAGAATTATCAGCTTTCCTAATTCCGAGGGAAAGATACATTGCGGCTAGTAAATAACCAAGATCGAGCTAGTAATTGCTTTGCGCTGATAGAATCGATTCGGGTGCCGAGGAAGGTACTAAAAAAAGGGAAATTAAGGAGTGAATTACCAGGCGATGAAGAAGATCTTGCTCTTCTGGCAGTTGTCGACGGAGACGAAGTCGAAGTCGAAGACGGCGTAGCGGCAGTCGTCCTTGGGCAGCGCGGCGACGAGCTCCTCGTACCCTTCGCCGGGGCCGCCCACCTTGTCCACCAGCACGGCGCGGGTCCGCTCGTCGATCTTGTAGACCACGAAGCGGTGCACCTTCTTCCACTTCATCTCCGTGAACCAGCTCTTGCACTCGTCCTTGATGTTCATCCCCTGCGTCGCCTGCGGGCAGCACCACCACAAACACAAAACGCTGTAAATCCATGCGATGCCGGACGAAACAGTAAGATGAGATGCTGGATTGGATTATTACCATCTTGTAAGCCATTGCCATGGCTGCAGCTCGTCGCCGGTGGGCGCAGCGATGAGGAGGGGAGGATGGAGGGACGGACGGAGGGTTCTTCTTTGTTTGGTGGGTTTGAGGGGGCGGCTTGAGGAGAGATGAGTAGAGATGACCCTTGTGCTGCGTGGGTTTGGTCCTCTTGTGTCTGGACAATTAGGTGAGGTCGAGCGACTTTATAAAAAAGAAGTGCGCCAAGCAGCCTAGAATTCCATTCCGCTACTTTAAAAAAAATGGAAAAGCGAGAGTGCAACCTGGTACGGACCATTCCCCCACACATGCCTTCCTTGTGCCGTGTTGCCTGCATGCATGCCCATTTCTCCAAAATAAGGAAATAAATTGTGATGCATAAGCTTCTTTGCATTGGTGTAGATATCTGAGTAGGTGAAATTTCTCTCAAGATAATGGCAAAAATCTTTGATTGGTCCACCTTTTTTTTCTTTCCTATGAATCTTTATTGCCTTTTTTACAATGTATGCCGCAAACATACATTACTTGTATTCATAATAATAGAATAATAATAGTAATGATACATAATTGATACGCAAATAAGCTACACAAAATTAGAAGTATACAAGCGGATGTACTGCTGCATATCACCCTCACCGCAACTATAAAACACCCATGTTCTTCATCGTCGTCGGAGAAGAAGAGCACATTAGCTGGTCCACACCTTGATGTTGTAGAAACCACTAGCCAATAGGCGATAACGAGTTGCGATAGCCAGCAGTCCTGTAAGACTAGATGTAGCCCAATAAAAATGTCAACTGGAGGAGCCCTTCGAATCTCCTCGACGCCGGATTTGGTGCCAACACCATCCAACCCTTCATCAGACGGCCGGAGCCCCCACAGTTTTCCTCAAAACCGCAGCATTCAACATCGTCGCACTCCAGCAGCAACTCATCCCCGCCGCCACCCAAGACGCATCAACCGATCGTAGTCGCTCCATCAGAAAGTAATGGTCACGGGTGCCATTACTTTCTTCTACCCGGGGCCGGGGGAGAGACATTGATTCAGCTAAATGCAGAGCTTAATCAATTTGTTTCATAAAAAGATAAGCACCAACTACACGGAACATGGTTTTCTTGTTGAAGATAAGCACGCACCGTGCTAAAGCCAGACAGCTTTTCGCAGAATCATTTAAAGCCAGTTAGGTATAGCTCCATATGATGCCCCAAATTACCACATGTCTTCAAGTAACTGTTTACTAGTAGAGCCGTATAGCGGGTCCCGTCTTGACAAGGAATCATGTTTTGGCGCTTTGACGAGTCCCTGGTAGCCCGCAGCTTTACATTGCTGAATTTTCCTTCATCCGGATAATCTTGAGTCAATCGACACACATTCACGAGAATAGCGAACGAAGACCAAAAACTAATGATATTTATTATTACTACCTTCTTATTTAGTTCAAAATTTCATATGAAAGTCAATTTCTCCTAGGAGTACTTAACTCCTCTCATCTTTTCTCCGTTTCTCCTCTTCTATTCTAACCACAATTCAACTAATCTGTAATGCATTTCTTTAAATCGTCCTGGTTGCGTCAACGACTGAATCACGGCTGCGCACTCATCATTTCGACGCGATCAGAACGCCGCGTCCCCCTTAACAAAATGAAGACGTGCGGCCCTTGACAGCAGCAGGACGACGTGGACATCTGAATATCTTTTTTTACTTTGTCTTTTAATTTAATTAACACATAACACCTTTTCTTGTAACAAGATTTGATTTGAGTTGCTTACAGAGCCTACCGCTCTGTAACATCTGAATATCTTGATGCGCTGGTCAAAATACAAACAGACAAGAATGCGGGGTATTGTGTCTGCCGCACAACTGTCTGACAGGAGTATTTGCCGACGAGGAGACCCGGCCAAACACGACAGCTTATCGTCTGACCTGGCCACCGGGAAAAGCTCGGCTAGCTGCATGGGCGCGCGACACGCCCGCCCGTCCAGGCGTCCACGAGCCGCCGCCGACGACGACGAACGCAAAGGCCACCGCCGCCAGTCGACACCACTTGGCTAGAAAAGAAAAGAAGCCGGAAAGCGACGGATCATCGTCATCTCGCCGTCGATCTCTACCGGAAGACGGAGGAGGGGACACCTGTGAGGCCTGAACAATGGATTTCAGAAGGATACACGAACCAAGAGTAAAACGCAGGGAAATTTGATCCGAACTAGAGCTGCTTTACTTCCAGAGGAAGGATTACGAGTCTCAGCGATACATCTACGATACAGGAAGAGAAGCAAACCCTAGCTATGCTAACTAAGCGACTAGTTAACAAAATGAAGACGTGCGGGTGGTAGGGCCCTTGACAGCACAAGGACATCGACAGCTTATCGTCTGACCTGGCCACCGGGAAAAGCTCGGCTAGCTGCATGGGCGCGCGAGCCGCCGCCGACGACGACGAACGCAAAGGCCACCGCCGCCAGTCGACACCACTTGGCTAGAAAAGAAAAGAAGCCGGAAAGCGACGGATCATCGTCCATCTCGCCGTCGATCTCTACCGGAAGACGGAGGAGGGGACACCGGCGATGGGGCGGACGTTTGGGCGCTGGTCTGGTCTGGGCGGAATCAAAAGCTGGAGAAGCACGGGTTGATTCCGTATAGTTAGCGTCGATATACAGCGTTGGAATTGGGCGCAGACGCGTGTTGGATGGCGACGCGGTCCGTCGATGGATCGTCGTCATGGTGTTGTCTGTCGTCACATCGCTGGGAGATGTGCAGTGCAGCAATAAACATCACTTATCAGATCGTTGATATGAAATGGAGCACTGATACAAAGTCAAGATTCCTTCTGTTTCTTAGCTTGTAGTAGAACAGTATATTGTATGGGCCATGAGACGCAGTTTCAACTGCTCTGCTGTACTGCCGGGGCATCGTCCATAGACTAGCGACTTGGATTCTTTGCAGTGAAAATGCAAAAATTGTTCTTTACCAAGGAAGGCATGCAACGTTGCGCGGTCAGCAGCAGGTAGAACTATAGTTTTTTTTTTTTTTGCGGGGAGGTAGAACTATAGCTGCAATTGCTTCCAGTCTGGATTTTTTTTCTGAAACGAGCAGCCTGGATATTTTGGGATCACTTCTATACAATCGGATGTCTCGTACCGATCGAGACAAATGCTGCCGCTGATCCATTGCAAGAAAGTTTTACTACAGCTCGACCAACTTTATTTTCTTTAACATGATTAGGGATACTAAGCTAGAACGTCCGAGGTTTCAAAAACATGCATGGAATGGAAGGGCATTTGTGTGAGCAGGCACCGTACAAATTCTCTCGCCATTTTTTTACTCACCGTTACCAATAACTCCAACTTATACTCCCTCCGTTCGGAAAAGGATGTCACAAAAATGAACTATAGATAGACTATTTTTGTGACATCCTTTTCCGAACGGAGGGAGTAGGTTTTATAGTCAAGATAATCCAAGACCACGACCTATTAAGAAACAAAGCAGTGGCAAGGAGGCTGTCTCCAGTGGCGCACAGGGTTATTAGCCCTGCGCAATCAGCCTTTATTAAGGGTAGACAGATCCTGGAAGGGCCCTTGGCTCTTCACGAGATCATCCACGAGCTCAAATCCAAGAATCTGCCAGCGGTGTTGCTCAAGTTGGACTTCGAAAAGCCTATGATAGAGTTAGTTGGTCCTTTCTCACGGAAGTGCTCCTTAAGAATGGCTTCGACCCCTCCTTAGTTCAGAAATTTATGCAGCTGGTGTCGGGAGGACATACGGCTATTGCAGTTAATGGGGAGGTTGGTCCTTTTTTTTGTCAACAAGCGTGGGGTGCGACAGGGAGATCCCCTCTCACCCCAGTTATTTGACTTTGTGGTTGACGCTCTTGATCTGATGTTGACAAGAGCTAGAGTGGCAGGACACATTGCGGGTGTGGTGTCACACTTGATCCCAGGGGGGGTCACTCATCTGCAGTATGCAGATGATACTATGATTCTGATCCAGAACTCGCCAGAGGGCCTTGCCAACCTAAAGTTCCTGCTCATTTGTTTTGAGCTCATGTCTGGAATGAAAATTAACTTCCACAAGAGTGAGGTGATTGTCATGGGAGGAGATAGTCGAGAACAAGCCAGAGTGGCCAATGTTCTCAATTGCCAGGAGGGTGCGTTCCCTTTCATCTACCTGGGTTTCATCATGGCGGATAGGAGACTCACGATAGCTGATCTCGAACCGGTTGTCGCCAAAGTGGGTTTTCGCATGGAGCCGTGGCAGGGCAGGTTCATGTCCTCAGCAGCGCGGCTAACGCTGGTGGATGCGTGCCTGTCCAATATTCCTCTGCATACTATGGGTCTGTTTCTGTTGGCTGATGGTACGCATGACGGTTTTGGCAGACATAGGAACAGGTTTTTCTGGGAAGGAAAGGGTAATAAACGAAAATACCATATGGTCAGCTGGGTTGACATTTGTAAGCCCAAGAGCCAGGGCGGCCTTGGGGTGACAAATACCAAGCTCCTCAACAAGGTTCTAATTGCCAAATGGATTTGGCGTCTGTTTTCGGAGGAGAACGAGTCAGCGTTGTGGGCAAGATTGCTTAGGGCCAAATATCCTGGTGCGGTGGACTTTTTTGGTTCCACTCCTGCGGGAGGGTCCCAATTCTGGCATGGGTTGCACAAGGTTAAAGCAATCTTTAGGGCAGGGGTCAACTTCTCCCTGGGAGATGGCCGTTCTATTAGATTTTGGACTGATACTTGGCTTGGTTCGGTTCCCTGAGTGTCAGATACCCCAACCTCTATGCCATTGCTTCACTTCCATAGGCTTTAATTGCACAGCTGCTGGGAGCCAATGGTTGGGACATTAGATTCAGGAGGTGCTTGGGCCCGGTGGAGCAGACACAGTGGTCTCAGCTGATTCAGGAAATTGCTGAGGTGGAACTCTCAGCTCAGAGAGATGGAGTCTCTTGGGCTCTTGAGGAGTCTGGGAAGTTCACGACAAAGTCCTTATACCTGAAGTTGTGCCAAGATCCGGAACTGGGGTACGTAGATGACATCTGGAAGGCGCAGGTCCCACTGAAAGTTAGAATATTTCTTTGGCAGTTGGCCAGAGATCGGCTGCCGTCCAATGATCAGATTGCTTTGCGACATGGGTCTTTCAATGGGCAGTGTGCTCTTTGTGGTGTCCCTGAGGATGCGTCACACATCTTTTTCAACTGCGTGTTGGCAAAGTTTGTGTGGGCGGGATTGCGAGAGGTGCTTAGGGTGGACTGGAACCCGAGCTCCTTTGCTGGGTTATGCAGGTCTGCTGGACGTGCTGGTCGTGGAGCTTAGGGCCCTGTTTGCTGCCACGCATCACCAAAGACAGATGCCTTAACCTGGAGTGCGTTTTGTGTTGGTCGCTAGAACTCTATGTCATTCAGCCAAGAGGCTTGTAATCCCTACTGTCATTTGTCGTGTGTGTTCACCTATTATGTTGTACTCTGCCGTTGTTGTGGCTTTATTAAGTTAAAGTTGGACACGCGGTGCCTGTCGTCTAAAAAAAATTAAGTATTCAGAGTACTCAATAGAGGACAACTGAATCTAGCTAAGCAGTAAGCACCAGCCAAGCATTCCAACATCGACACCAGAACCTAGCTTGCATTCGCAACGTACATCTGGATCACAATCGGCTGAAAAATCCAGCAATTACACACACAAAATTCAATTCACCTAAATGACTTCACAAACGACTAGACAGGATGTTCGGTCCGAGGCATCTGCTTCCTGAGCCATATCAGCTGAACCCTCTCATCTCCGGCTAGAACCATAAAATAGCCCGAATGTTTTCAGACCTCATTACTACCTATATGAAAGACGGGTCGAATGCCGCTCCCTCAGCGCTCGTGCACTGTAGCTAGCTACAGTGCGTGCTGTAGCTAGCTATAGTGTTGAACAGTAAGAAACAGTAGTCGATCCGCGCCGTCGCTTGGCGAACGGACGGCCCACAGATCACTCCGTGACGCTTTTGCAAAAAAAAAACCCTCCAAAAACCATAAATTAACCCGCAGTCCACTAAATCGCGAAGCAAGGGACCGATTCAAAAATTGCGAAAAAACATGGACTAAATTGCAAAATTTCCCTCACACTCCCCCTCTCTCCTTCTCCTCCCGCGCGACGCGGAAGTCGCCGCGCCGGCGCCGGCGCACGCCACCGCCGCTCCGCTCCTCCCTCGACGCATTCAAGCAGTCCCCGAGGTCCGCCGTCATCCCCTCTACCTCCTCCGCAAGCCATGCGTGCAGGGACGCTCGGACCGCAGCGAATCGACCGTTCTTCTCCGACTCCGTCCGCCGCCGCGATTTGGTCGCCGCCGGCCAACTCCGGCGACCATATGGCTCCGTCCGCCGCCAGTCGCCTCCCCTCGACGCCCTCCAGCTTATCCGCGTAGCCCCAGCACCGCGGGCGTGCTCTCCTGCCCGAGCGCGAGCTCGGCAGAACGCCGGCGACGATCGCCTCTGCGTCGCTGACGTCAGCGTTGACGTCACAACGGGCCCACCTGTCAGAATCTTTTAGTTTTCGTAAAAAAAAATCATAACTAATAAACCCCTGACAAGTGGGTCCTGTCTGTCAGATTTTTATTAATTACAAAAAATGCTAATATTTGTAAAATTCATACCTTTTGATCTGTAATTCAGAAAATTATGAGAAATATACCAAAATGTTCAAAAAAATATAAACTATTTATTTATGACAAATTCATGCTTGATTGAACAACTTAAATTAAGACTTGACTAGAATTACTAAAATACCACTTTCTTTAATTATGGGGTTTGTTCCAAATATTGCTTTTGGTGGTATTTAGACCCCATTTAGATTGTTATCCATCTTCTAGGGTTTAAAATGAACTCCCTAATTTACCATGTCACACATGTTTGTATGCGCACTGCATTATACCATGTGTTGATTATTTCCTTCCTTTGCAGTGTCGGTTTTTATTGATAAAACGTGAATCCGAAGTGAATTACAAAATTACCAAAGACGAATACTTGATCATTTATTTATGTCAAATTCATGCATGATTGAACAACTTAAAATAAGATTTGCCTACAATTACTACAATGCCACTTTCCTAAATTATGGTGTTTGTTCCAAATATTGCTTTTAGTGGTATTTGGACCCCATTTAAATTATTATCCATTTTGTAGAGTTTAAAATGAACTTCTTAATTTATCATGCCACATATGATGAAAAATGCAAATTATATATCAAAATGTTCAGCAAAAATATTTCTATCTAATTATGTCAAATTCATGCATGTTTAACGACGTCACAATGGGCCCGGCCTGTCAGTGTTTCTTTATTTTCGCGGGAATTTCCATAAAATGATAATTGCAGAAACCGAATAATGTTACAGGTTCAAAATTTTCAAATATTTCTACCGGAAAAAATATGAACAATAACTCAAACTAATCACAAAAAAAGTGCTTACTAATTAGGACAAACTACAAACATATTTAAACATTTCAATTCAGTAAAAACAAATTAAAAAAGAAAACAAATGCACTGACTATTTACAGCTTTTGATCAAATTTCAAGTTTGAAAACTTTAAAATATCCAATGCCTTTTGAATCTGAGCACTTAAAAACCACACAAAAATCACATGCGAACAGCTTCTAACAATTTTGAAATTTAAACAATTTATAAATGTAAACTTCTCCTTTTTTATTTCAATACATTCAAATCTAAACAACTTTTGAATGAGTGCATCTTCAAATTTGAATTTCTCCCACCACCGCATTCATAAATATGACAAATATATCAACATTAACAAAAAAATAAACACTTACTATTTATGCCACATGACCAAATTTCAAATTCGAAAACTTCAAAATTTTCAATGGCTTCCAAATTTGAGCATTTCAAAGCCGACAAAAAAACATACAAATAGCTTCCCACTTTCACCAATTTTTGAAATTCAAACAAATTATAAATCAAAATCTCCAAATATATACATTGGGAAAAAACGAGTAATATATCAAAACAATCAGAAAAATACATACAACCTACTTATATTAAAAAAAAATGAAATATTCAAATTCTGTTACCATTTAGAGGTAATTCAAATCTTAAATATTGACGACGAAATACAAACATGGTCGAACATTTCAAACTACTAAACATTTGAATATTCTACAAAATATATCAATAATGCTCAACAAAAATGCTGCCTAATCATAACAAAATAAACAACATGTTTGCAAATTCCAATTTAGCCAACATTTTAGCGAATATACCGATATCCCATTAAATATATCGATAATGCTAAAAAAACTATATGCTTATAGCAAATTACAAATATATTTAAACATTTCAATTCGGCCAAAATTTCGCCACCGTACGAATAAACTTTTCCCAAATGTAGAATCAAATTCACATGGATTTTCCTAATTTTAATTAAATATTGCCGTCGAGATACAAACATGTTCGAACATTTTCAAACTACTAAATATTTGAATATTCTACACAATATATAAAAAAAAACTCGCAACAAAAATGCTGCCTATTCATAACAAAATAAAAACATGTTTCAACACTCCAATTTGGCCAACATTTTGCCGAACAAAAAAATATATAATGTACAGAAAAAACACCAAGGGCGTGGCGTCACGCCACGCTAAATTCAAGTAGTAATATCTGATGCAGGAGCTTTTTCTTCGTCCGTTAATCCCTGAAGTTCAATCAATCTTGTAATAAACTTTCCAAAGAATACTTGTCACCGACCCTCACACTTTTGACCTGCACTTTCAGTAAACATATACATCAAGCTAGACTAAACTATTGGACAGTTGTTGCTGAAAATATATAGTCTATCCCATTTCCATCAATTTGAATTTTTAATTCAGTTGAGTAGTGGAGCAATTCAATATGTATCAGAGTCAATAAGTTTCAAGTTCAAGAACTGGCACAATAAGTACTAACACAGGAAAAAAGAACTCATTGCCACGGAAATGGCACTCTCAAGTGGTAGCCATTGTAAAATATGAAACTCCTTGTTGTCCAATGTACACCTTTTTATTTTCCACATAATGGCACCAAAATTACTGCATGTGATGCTGATCGCATCAAACTGAATCGAATGTTGCACTGTCACGTAAAGGAAACCAATTTGGAAAAAATATTGATTAAGTGGGAGAACATGTGTTGTGTTTATACTTGTTTTATGCTTCTGTCAAATTATAGGTGGAGAAATTGAGCAATAGAGGTCATGCGATATTTGACCTTCAGGAACTCGGCAATGATTAACATGATTACTAGAGTTGTCACACCTACTTAGATCTTCTAGAACACGGCATTGATTAACACGATTACTACATCGGCGCCACTTGAATTTCAGTTCATGCACTTTTGAGCTATGCATCGCAAAGAAATCGGCATTTGAGAGAAGTGCTGCCGATAAAGGTGGAGGAAGCCATTCTTTCCATTCATTGGTAGCTTTCATCGGTAAATATCAGTTCATGCACTACGTCTTGAGGTAAATATCAATTCGTTGATAACGACAAAAAGGGACAAGGGCATGTAGAATGATGATGACTCAGTTGTTTGTAAGGGATGGTTATATGTAGTCTGGGTGATGAGGAGAATGAGAAGAGAGAGTGTGAGGTTGTCTATAAAGTTATACTCTCGTTGTCAATATAACTTACATGCGACAAGTTTGTTGTAACATGGATTCCCTCAAAACAAATAAAATAATGTAGAGTTAGTTGTCTACAACAAGTGCCAATTACAGTAAAAAAAAACAAGTGCCAATTAGGATTTTCTGCTGAAGTGAAAAAAAGGGTAGAGAAGTAGCCCGTCGGTAGATTGCAGCTGATCTATAGCCCTCGAAAACTAGTCGCTACTCACAGTCTTTTCTCATTGTACCGGGCCACCGGGGTCAATGTGTAAATTTTATCTTCTTTCTCTATGGTTTTGATAGTTCTATGGTTTCACTATTTCTAATCTTTGCGTCTCTGTTTTAAGGGCATGTACAATGGTGATGATTAGCTATACGCAATGGTTATAGGTGGTATTGATGATGTGGAGGAAACAGAATGAGGAAAGAGGGTGAGGTTGTCTGTAAAGTTATAGATGGTCTGTAAAATATTTACTGACAATAAGAGAGGTAATTTTGTTGTTGTATAGATGGTCCATAACTTGTACTCACATATGGTATGACTAAAGACATCTCATCTGGGAGTGGTGTCTTGGCTCCCAGGTGCATATGCACCCTTTATTTAAAATGTATTTTGGATGTACTTCGAAATTTGAAAAAAATGTTCACGCAGATATCTTAACATGTTATGTGTTCACAAAGTCGTTTCACGAAAAAGCGACATTTTTTGTGGCTTGTGTAAAAAAGACAAAATTTGGTGTTAAAATAAGGCTTTTCACGAGCCATTTTTTGTGTTTTTTACACAGGGCACAAAACATATCAGTTTTTGGTGAAACGACTTTGTGAACTCATAGAATGAGAAGACGTATCCACGAAATTTTATTTTAGAATTTTTTGACATTTTAAAATATGTTTTCAAATACCGGGTGCCAAAATGAATTTCCGCATCTTATATACATATTGTTGTATATTTTTTCACGAATGAAATATATTGATTAAGCTACAGGAGAAACCTCCTGTAAACAACAAGCTAGAACATCCTCAGGGCCAGCCCTGATCTAGGTTACAGTACTCGCCGGTCGAACGACCCAAATTTGCTAGCAAGTGACTAGCCTGGTTCTGGTTTCTATCGATAGCTACCATCTCGAACCTAGGATCTAACTGGTATATGTCACTTGTCTAAAACCAATGTGCATGCCCTAACGGCGAGGAGATTAGTTGTGACGGGCTAGGGCTACTACTGCAGCGCTACGCCGAAGTTGATTCTTGATGGCAAACAAAATTAAACGACACTGTAGCATCTACAGTGCACAGCTTTTTTGCAAAAAAGACCCCACATTTTCTAAAAATAGCGAATTGGTCCTCCAATAAAATTAAAATTAAACAATATTTTCCTTTTTTTCCTCTTCTAATAGATTTTTCTCCCTTTTAGTTTACCTTGTGACGTAAGTACCGTGAGAGCTTCGTGCATATATTATCGCCTCTGCTACTGTAGCGTGGTACTGTAATGTAGCGCACACAGTACCCTGCACTGTAGCACTTCTACAGTGCACGGCCGCCTCCGCGCCGTCCGATCTATGTCCGACGATCCTCCTTTTCATGAAATCATATACATGAAATATATGCGCGTCGACGAGTAGGTTTCATTCCCGTGATCGGTTTCGAGTTTGGTCGACTCTAACTCCTTAATTTTGGGTCCAGATTCGCAAAAACATTTGACTAACTATATTAAGGACGAAGGAATCGCCGGCCTCTCCGCACTCCGGTTACCGTCATGCTACAGTACCCTCAGACACTGTAGCATCAACAGTGCACGTTTTTTTGCAAAAAAGACCCCGCATTTTCTAAAATAGCGAATTGGTCCTCCAATAAAATTAAAATTAAACAATATTTTCCTTTTTTTCTCTTCTAATAGATTTCTCTCCCTTTTAGTTTACCTTGTGACGTAAGTACCGTGAGAGCTTCGTGCATATATTATCGCCTCTGCTACTGTAGCGTGGCACTATAATGTAGCGCACACAGTACCCAACACACCCAGCACTGTAGCACTCTCTACAGTACGCGGCCGCCTTCGCGCCGTCCGATCTATTTCCGACGATCCTCCTTTTCATGAAATCGTATACATGAAATATATGCGCGTCGATGAGTAGGTTCCATTCCCGTGATCGGTTTCGAGTTTGGTCGACTTTAGCTCCTTAATTTTGGGTCCAGATTCGCAAAAATATTTGACGAATTTTGTCAAATTCGTCGCACACGGTCATCTATTCGAATTTTCTTTTCACGAGTGTTTGAATTTTCCTTTCACGAGTAGATGGATATCACCCTTCCAAACAACTTTCATGTTTTAACCTTTTTATTTTGACGGACAGACGTGCGGGACCCATCTGTCACAATTTTAATAATACAAAAAAAAGTTGAAATTTGTAACACGTATTTTTTTAGAATGCTCCTTACCTTTCCAACATTTTAGAAGTTTCTATTTTTCTCTCTACTCATAAATCACAATTTCCATCAATTTTACTTTCCATAAAAATGACAAAATATTCTACAAAATATGAATTAACAGTACATTCAAAAAATCGCAATAATCTCAAAACCAATATAGATTTAACAAAGTTGCACCAAATATCCATTGTGTACAAAAGTGAAACTATGAAATTTTGAAAATTCAAGAAATTTTCAAGCCTTTCACAGAAACTAAGAAATGTTCATTTCATTGAAAATTTGTTGGATTAGTTTTCCAAATAAATTTTCTTCCAAGAAAATATTCAACAATTTCTATAAGTTTAAAATTGTTTCCATACAAGATTTGTTGGAGATTTATTCAATAAATATTTTTCCAAAGAAAATATTCAACAACACGAAAAATTTAATTTCCTGAGAATATCACTAACTATATTAAGGACGAAGGAATCGCCGACCTCTCCGCACTCCGGTTACTGTAGCGGTACTCTACAGTACCCCGGACACTGTAGCATCTACAGTGCACGACTTTTTTGCAAAAAAGAACCTGCATTTTCTAAAAATAGTGAATCGGTCCTCCAATAAAATTAAACAATATTTTCCTTTTTTTTCTCTTCTAATAGATTTCTCTCCCTTTTAGTTTACCTTGTGACGTAAGTACCGTGAGAGCTTCGTGCATATATTATCGCCTCTGCTACTGTAGCATGGCATTGTAATGTAGCGCACACAGTACCCTGCACTGTAGCACTCCTACATTGCGCGGCTGCCTCCGCGCCGTCCGATCTATATCCGACGGTCCTCTTTTTCATGAAATCATATACATGAAATATATGCGCGTTGACGATTAGGTTTCATTCCCGTGATCGGTTTCGAGTTTGGTCGACTCTATCTCCTTAATTTTGGGTCCAGATTCGCAAAAACATTTGACAAATTTTGTCAAATTTGTCGCACACGGTCATCTCTTCGAATTTTCCTTTCGCGAGTGTTTGAATTTTCCTTTCACGAGTAGATGGATATCACCCTTCCAAAAACAACTTTCATGTTTTAACCTTTTTATTTTGACGGACAGACGTGCGGGACCCATCTGTCACAATTTTAATAATACAAAAAATGTTGAAATTTGTAACACGTATTTTTTTAGAATGCTCCTTACCTTTCCAACATTTTAGAAGTTTCTATTTTTCTCTCTACTCATAAATCACAGTTTCCATCAATTTTATTTTCCATAAAAATGACAAAACATTCTACAAAATATGAATTAACAGTACATTCAAAAAATCGCAATAATCTCAAAACCAATATAGATTTAACAAAGTTGCACCAAATATCCATTGTGTACAAAAGTGAAACTATGAAATTTTGCAAATTCAAGAAATTTTCAAGCCTTTCACAGAAACTAAGAAATGTTCATTTCGTTGAAGATTTGTTGGATTAGTTTTCCAAATAAATTTTCTTCCAAGAAAATATTCAACAATTTCTATAAGTTTAAAATAGTTTCCATACAAGATTTGTTGGAGATTTATTCAATAAATATTTTTCCAAAGAAAATATTCAACAACACGAAAAATTTAATTTCCCGAGAATATTCAACAATATTCAGCAAAGTTTCAAATATATTTCGTGCATGTTTCTCTGCTTTTCTTTTCCTGGCCAGGTGCCCAATGCTGATGTCATTACAACTTCATTGTGGGCCCGGCCTGTCAAATTTTAAACATTTACGAAAATGGTTTCGTGAATTAATAAAACCCTAGCATGTAGACCCCACTGACAAAATTTTAACTTTTCCAAAATATTTCACAAAAATGTCCAAAAAACGTAAAATCAATAACTCTTCATCTGTAATTAATAAAATCCCTCAAATTAGCTAATGGTGGTACTTTTAAAAAAACTTTGCTACTTCCCTATAAGTCACAATGCCTGCAAATATAAATGCATTATACGAACAAAGCCGCCACTTCTACTTACAAAATTTATGTGACTAAAACAACACATCGTACGAACAAAGCCGCCACTTCTACCTACAAAATTTATGTGACTAAAACAACGCATCGTACGAACAAAGCCGCCACTTCTACTTACAAAATTTATGTGACTAAAACAAAAAAAGGCTATATTCACAGAAATTCCCACCCAGGACGCGGCGTGCCGCCTCGCTGAAATTCAACTAGTCCCTTCATAATGAAGGACGTGATGGTATTTAACTCACTAATTATGAATAATAAAATTGTATAAAGCCCTGTAGAAACCCATACCCATCTGGCCCAATTTGATACTTACTCAACTGTACAGGATCCGAAAAAACGGCCGGTGTTTTCCTGCCTCTGCCGCCAAGTATTTCCGGCGACCGCGCCGACGAACATCCGGCGAGACGCACACACGTACCACGCCAATTTACCGAGACGCACGCGTACTGCAGCTAGCCCGATCAATGCAATCGATCTCCCTATTACTACTTGCAACAGCACGTTACACAAAAGAAACTTGATCGCCACATGCAGTGTTGATTTTTGTATTGCTTCTCACGGTCTGGTTAAAAGTGCTAGCCATACATGCATACTACTAGGTGATCGATGATCTCGATGCTCGGCAGCGCGCTGGTTCTTTATCATCCTGCCGCCGTCTTTGTTGGAGTCGCCGGCGAGAGCGAAGATAGCCGGCAACATCGATCCGTTTTTTCTTGGCGCTATTGGGTAGAAGTCTGGATATGGGCTTTGATGGGCCAGCGAATTCAATGACTTAATTAGCTATAATTAGGTGGAAAAAGCTTTTGATGTGACGGAGTCCACCGGCGGCGCGCTCAACGCCGGGCTACGCAGTTGGAAGATCTTCCCAGTCCACCCCTGTTCGCCGGCGCCGCCATCAACATGTTTTGGGCGGCAGCCGTGAGCCGTGGCTGAGGCGCTGAACGAGCGAAGTGGAAATAGGTGGGCTTAATTGAGCAAATGGTTGTCACCTCAGGCTGGTAAATCCGCCGCTTTGTACCCCAAATTTGTGCCGCCGGCGCCCAGATGTCCCAGGTACTTCGACAAGCCGGCCATTGCGACCACAACATCAAAAGCAACCAACAGTTGTTTTGCTGTCCCTTTCACATATGTCCTTTGTTTGCCGTTGGAGCTTCTTGCCGCTGGCGGGTGAAGCGAGTCCATCACTTGCTAGTCGACATATTTCAAGTTTCGCACAATTCCACAAACGTGCAGTTCTATAAGAAGACAGCCCATTGTGAATTTGTGATACAGTGATAGCAGTCGTGCGGTCTAGAGATGACATGGATACAGCCTACAGACACTCAGACAGCTCTCGACAACGCATTCTATTTTTGTAAGTTGAAGCAGCGTCGAACGTGTTTCAGCATGGGCAAGTGGAGCAGCGCAGTCAATCACGTCGGTGAGAGCCAATGCCGACGGTACAGACGCGGCAGCGAGGTCGAACGATTTATGTTTCAAACTTTGAACGCATAGCACTAGATGCATGATTTATGACATATTTTTTACAAAGTTTCGGCCAAATATCCAAACAGGCAACACGCTGCCACAAATCCATACATGTGGCACCCGACTTAAACAGGACTTTGATTGCTGTGGCCGAAACAATAACCATGGTTGCAAACGTCAGTTTCGACGGAATACAACATTAAGTGTACAAAAGAATCTGCAACATGGAATCACTAAACGTACATAGAGGGGCACTTGTGCAAGGAGGCATAATACAAAGTCTCTCGGCACTTAAGTTATCGTCAACACGGTTACAAGAGGATAAGTAAATTCATAGCGAAGTGTAAAAGCAGCTCAAGCATGCAACCTTCAATTCTTCATGCGCCTGAAAGATCGGAAAATAGATGTTAATCGCCTCATGCTGTACGAACGGTAAATATAATAGCTGCTAATGTGTGTTTTTCATCCTAGAAGCTGTGTGTTTTTTGCCTTGAAGTGCATCTTCCTAACTAAAATGCTGCTTACCGCAGCAGAAGATATGGGGACTAAATTTTTTGAAATAACGTGACCAAACACCAGAGCTCATAGTTTGAAACATATCAGCCTCTGCAACATACTCATTTCAAAAATGGAGGAAAAGATGCACTATAATGGAATCTTACATAAAAGCTACGAAGGGAGTTTAGTTCTTTCCATCTTCAGGCTTGTCCGACTTGTCTTTCTTCTCCTCCTCTTGCTTGTCTTTCTTCTCCTCCTCTTGCTGCCAGACAAACATTAGTCAGTATTGGTAAGAATATACAAAAAAAGGGCAGCCCCGGTGCAGTAGCTCCCGCTTGCGCAGGGTCCGGGGAAGGGTCCGACCACTTTGGGTCTTTAGTACGCAGTCTTTCCCTGCATTTCTGCAAGAGGCTGTTTCCAGGACTTGAACCCGTGACCTCATGGTCACAAGGCAGCAGCTGTTACCGCTGCGCCAAGGCTCCCCTTCCTGGTAAGAATATACAAAAAAAGGAAAAAAAAACAGATGCATCGGATAGTAACCACAGTTGCTAATACAATTATATAAAACTCATCACCTTTAGTAAACATGTGAACTAACCAAACTTTATTACTTAGTTACTAAATAAAACAGAAATTGCGTTACGCAACATTTTTTATGGACATGACCATGTGTCTACACTCATTAACAGATTCAGATTCACATCTGAAGATTACAAGATACAAATATTTATATCTCATTATATATTTTTGAAATTCGGTGGTATGTTTTTTGTCAGACCCATGAGAAACTAGATCATTTCTGCGTAAGAAGGATGGAATATAACATCAGATCAACAATGACGTACAAACTCTACACAAGAAACTGAGATGCAATAACAAACATAAAAAGTGTAGAAACCTGCAACCTTAAGAGGTAAGATGGACATCACAAGGGCAAGAACATTGTTACATCATGGGATCACAAAGGAACCAACAAAAGAACAGAAAGGTGGATTCTTACTTCTCCTTGGGCATTCAATGATGCCAGCAGATCTCTCACGGATGGATCATTGGCGTCAACACCAGGAAGCTGAAAAAAGAGGTACAGGGGACCATTATAAATAACTTGATGCTAAATTCATTATTACATGTATTGGTTCTCTAAGAGAGGGCTTACCGAATTAAGGATGGATGTCAAAAATGATTTGTCTTCTAACACTTTGCTCATATTAGATTGACCAGACATCTCTGGAACCTCAACAGACATTTGAAGAGCTGCATACAACAAACAAGATACACATAAGAACATGTAATTATTCCAATCTGAGGTTTCAAAAAAAAGTTCAGCAAGTATGCGTAATACGCACAACTATACATAAACCAGGAGGGCCAGAATTGGGATTATCGATTAGATAAAAAGAAACCAGGACATATTTGAACATTTAAAGATGGCACTATGAATATGACACCGGCCACCAGCTCTCAAGTTTTATCTTATAAAAATTACTAGTTTTCTGCCATTGTAGGTCTGAACATAAAATTCAGGTTATATAGTTAGCGCCAAGTCCTCACGGTTTCTTCACAAAAAGAAGTATCTTTTTGCAGTGTAAGGTGCAAAAGCCTACACTTTTCGGTAAGAAAACATTGCCCTACACAAGGATAAATATAGCACTAGCAAATGTCTCTAAAGTTGTAATCAGTAATTCACTCCAAAATCTTAAATAAGCTTCTTTCATAATAATTATCCAACCAAGTTAAGAAACAGGATGACCTACCCATTGCCAAATCCTGATCATCTGCAGCAGCTTCGGCCATAGCGGCATCAGCCACAGCTGCAGCTCCCTCGTCCATTGACATTGCCAGTGCCTGCTGTAGTAGCTGAGCATCATCATCATCCTGTACGCCATGATTCAAATTATATTAGCCATCTGATATTACTCGTACTCGGAAAAACATCCATAGAATACGAGATAGCTGAACCAAGTCCTTAGATGCCACCAAGAGATTCATCAACAAAACCATACTGGTTACCACCTTTTGTTTTGGGGCAAACAATGGTTGAAACCTAGTTGTATACTCCCTCCGTTTTTAAATATAAGATGTTTTAGCATTTGTCCACATTCGCATGCATACAGATGTATATAGACACGTTTTAGTAAAACATCTTACATTTAAAAACGTAGGGAGTAGTTATGAACCAAGATAGAACTAGGCAAGAGTTGCACCAGCGACACTCCACTCTCTCTCATGCAAAGCATACAGTTACGAGACTGCATAAACATCCATAGAATACGAGTACCATTTTGTGTGAACTGAAAACATCTACCAAGACATTGTTTTTGCATCTATACAAATGTTACTCACTAATCTATCCATGTGCATCAGAAGGAATGGTGCACGTCCCTATATTAGAAGAAAGTACTTTACTAGGAAATAAGCATGGTTGAAGCTAAAACTGGTATAGTTTATTATGATACTAGTATTCAAAAACAGAAAACTCACAACATGTGATAGATATTGGATAATGAAAATACCTTCGGTTGATCTCCCTTATCATCAGCAGAAGCATTTGAGGCGGGCTCTGCTTCAGCCATAACTGAATCAGTGTTTGAGCTTGAGGCATGGTCCTTGCTGTCAGCACCAGAAGATTCTTCAGCGGCCTTTTTGGCAATAGCCTCTTGCCTTGCTCGCTCTTCTTCCATAGATAACCGTAGGGCAAGTGCCAACTCTGGATCTAGATTTGGGTCCACGCCAAAATCGTATCCAGTAGCTCCAGTAGCTGCAGCAGCTGCTGCAGAAGCAGCAAAACCACTTCCACCTTCTTCACCGGTAAAGATAGGAGTGCTGAGAAAAGAGATAAGAACAATAAGTTGTCAACACAAGTACATTATCACAGTAACCTAGAGCCATGAGAACATGAAACAAAGTTTATTACCTTATAAGAATATCAGAAAGGGCATGGTCACCCGGAGGGACATGGACAATGTGGCTGCTATCACTGCTGTTCACAGCAGCGATCAGCGCTTCCAGTTTCTCAGGCTTCTCATCATCAGTTTCACCAAAATCGACAACATCAAGAGAAACGTTGTTCTTCTTCAGCTTTTTCCCTATTGTCTCCAAAACTTTCTTGTCGTATTTCACAGGGCTGAGAGATAAGAGAAACTTCATTAGCCATAGTTCAGACAAAAAAGGGCCACCGAAGTTATCTTGCTCAACATACCTTCCAATAAAAACTATAATTCTCTGCTGCTGCCTCTTATTCTGGCGATGCTTTAGTGCCAGTTGAGCAACCTGGATGGCTGCAGCCAGGTTTGCTTCAGCTCCAACCTCCAGTCCTGGACATTAAATTGTTGGACGTCAACGTTATTGTACAACTATAGTTCCTACAAACATCTAAAATCAAGGGCAGACATACTATGACAAGCACCATCCACAGGTCTACACTATTATACCCTAGCCAAGGCCAACGAGCTTACATAGTAACACTGACCCCTTAAACTACTACGTACACAAGTTCCGCACTGGTTCGAGATACAAGGACATAGTAAAGGCGAAGTTCAGGGATTGACGCCAGGACATGGGAGCTTACCATGCATACAGGCGAGGATCTTGCCAAGGTCGCTGGTGGGCGTAACCAGCACGCGCACGCCCTTGCCGGCCATCGTCATAACGCCCACCGTATTCTCCGGGTTCGACTGCAATCGGCAAGCAAAAAATAAAGTCAGATCCGGAACCCAAAACCCTAACCCGCACACGGCGAGACGAACCGGATCGATCGATCGGATCGGAGGGGGCGCGAGACGGTCCGTACCTGGGTCTTGGCGCCGCAGATGAGGTTGACGGCGTCGGCCTGCGCCTGGAACCGGGACGGCGAGTAGTCGCCGTTCCGCATCCACTCCGAGTTGTCTATGCAGATCATCGTCGACTGCAAAAGGAGGGAAACCAACAGACGGTGAGAAATCGGTTAGAATCGGAAGCCGGCGAGAGCGATCTGGGAGCGTCGGCGAGCTGTACGTACCTCGAGCACCATGGCTGCGCCGCTCTGTGTGCGCTCTGCCTGCTGCGGTCGAGGGTTCGGTTTGGGGAACAAGCTAAGAGGAGAGAGGTGAGTTCTTATTTGCAGCGTTCCCTTCGTGGGCGTGGATTGCTTTTCGAAGAGGTAACCAATTCGGGACTCTGTACGCGTCGGTCCGGCCCGCGGTGGAATAGGATAATTTTGTGATTAGTTGGGCCTTGGTCGAAAGCCCATAGGACTAAATCACAAAGGTGCAGTTTAAATTTTGCCATTGGCTTGAGATTGCACCCTCATAAATAACTACTCCCTTCGATCTCATGAAAGTGTCTTAAGTAAACAACGTAACACGTACATGTTGTACGTATAACCTGCGACATTATTTTCGAATCAGAGGGAGTATAATTTTTTGTCAAAAATGTTACCATAAAAATAGCCCCAAAATACTTATCGGATACGTGCTGCCTCATTTCGTCTCCACCAGTCTGCTTGCTTTACATGGGACGATGGCGAGGAGTTACTCAACTCCGTATAAGTCGTAGAGTCCAAACAAAAAGGATCATTTGTATAAACCATGGTTTCGGTCGTTGCAAAAGTGAACAACATATCTTAATATGTCTTGTTTTTTATCCATGGCGCGAAGATGAGGAAAATAAAAGTTGTCGTTTTTTCAGAGTGTAGGTCGGAGAGTGTGTGGGAAGGGAATAAAGAAAGTAGTTGGATCATCATCGGAAGAAATAATAGGTGCCATGTTGAGAGAGTGTGGAGAAGACAGTTGGGGAAATAAAAGGTGGATGTTAGACCGTGGGGAAGTAGTACTGGCGATATCGACTCTTCTCAACATGACATACCAGATATTTGAGAGAAGGCTTGAGGATGTGTCCGGGCTAGGTTAAGAAAGGGTTAAGGGCGAGATTCCTGGGCTAGGGTCGTGGGGCCTCGCATGGGTGGAATGACCTTGGGCTTGTTAAATCTATGTAAATACTCTTGCTTATAGTGTGGATTGAACAAAGTTTTTTGTCACATTCTTGTCATCGTTGAGATAACTATAGAGTAGGGATCATCAATGCCTAGTGAGACATGACACAATGTTAGTGGGTGTGGGTGGTACAGAGCCATTAGTGTCTTCGTACACCGACATGCATGTTGATGTCTCTATATTTTTTTAATATGTTTGACCGTCTAGATGAAGCATAAAATTAATCGCATGTTAGGATGAACTAGGAAACATGCCCGTGCGTTGCCACGGAGAGAAAAATCTCGTCATAGAAGCACATAATGAAAATTCTCGTTAGTACATCTGCAGTGTGTCGCGAAAGGCAATAAGCTTCAGCGTGTCCATATTCGGATATTACATAGCACGCTCCACATTGCAGCACGTCGTCACGGCCTTCGCCTCCCTTAGGGGTGGATAAATTGTTGGGGAGGAGGTAGGACGTGGCGCACGATGCCAATTCGATCATCCACTTCCTTGAACACCGGCGATGTTGAGGCCTTCCCAGGAAAATTCCTCTTTTTGTTTGTCAAATTGGGCCGGCTTCAAGCATTGACTATGACATGTGGCAACACGAATCATGAAGACCGTAATCTTCTCCCAATTTGGTCCTGTTTTATATCCTTCCGGTCACAACTCACAACACGACTACGGATACGCGACCTGAAGAGCAATTCGGATTTTTTCTTTGCATTAGACAGATCACCATTGCTTTAGCTTTTTAGAGGCGTTAGGAAGTACCTTAAAAAACATCAACCGTCATGACTACAACGAACCAGCTAGGCTTATTAATTTGAAATCGCCATATTTTGCCATGAGCAGGCTTGGCCCGTAGCTGTAGGGGACTCGAACTTTGCTCAGGACAAGTTTTTGCCTGTAGAGTAGATCGAATTTCAGGAGATGCAGCGTCGTGCTCGCACTTCGGTGGTACAAGGGAACTTTGACGTCGCGCATGGCATTGCCCCCTTACCTTCTCTGGCGAGCAGGGTAGGCAGCCGCGGATTGATCGTCAGGTTAGGGAAGCTCGGTTTAGCGCTGTTCGGGAGCTCGGAGCATCACCATGCCAACCTGATGCGCAACTTGTTTAGAGGTGTGTGTAACCTCGTCAACCTGCAGAGGTGGGCGAGGCATCCTGAAAGGGCATGGCGCCCCCATGTGTGGTTTTGGTAATTAATGACAATCCCTATGGACTAATGGTTGCATTGAGTTGTACTTGTAAGGTTTGTCCATAGACCATGCTTGAACTCCATATGTTGGATTCAAGGTTGATGCTACGAATATATTGATATAATGAAGTATTTGGCATCAAGATCATCGAGTTGAGCATATTGCAAGTATATCTTGAAGAAAAAGATTAGTGATCATTCATGGTTATCCTCAAGACATCATCTATTGAAAAGAGAAGAAAAGATACAAGGTTGATCAAGATATTGTTCAACACACAAAGCTACAGGATGTATCAAGTGGGATCATGTATCTCTTGGTATGGTAAGTAATTGTCCATATAGCTTTGTGAACTAACCCATGATATGTGTTGGCATTTCTATGTGTGGTTAGGTATCTTTCTATGGGCTTGCATCAAATGAAGATTTCATACGATGGCAGGCTTGGCGAGGGTCTTCGCCTCAGTCTACACAATGGAGACGGGTTGGTGGAAGATGGCGGAGGCGACTTCCGGTGCATCGCACAAGGCGCTATCTCTGGAGTTGGCCAGGGAGCCGGCGATGGGCGTGGCCGGGGCACAAGGCCCCGTTGTTTGCTCTATCGTTTGTGTTAGTTGTGGTGCTATCACTGTTTGGTGGCTCCGGTTTGTATGATCGTTTTTTGTAAGGCATTTTGCCGGTCTATGTTGAATAAATGAAATAAAAGCCGTATGCATCTCTTCGATGCAGAGGCTGGACTCCCCCTTTTCTAAAAAAAAAATATAGCCCATGATCGATGACGTCAAGTGGTGTTCGTCATCAATGTTGAGAAGCGCAAGTTCAAGAGGAGCATCTCGAAGAAATCCTAGGCTTGAAGCTTGCCACCCATTTAGAGATAATGTTCATGTGAAGATGTGCCTAAGAGAGGCTCTCCCATAGTGGAGTATGGGGGAGCAATGTTTGGATCTTTACCAAGCGAAGCGCAATCAAGAAAGGTGGTCCACTTGAAGAGATCAAGATCGACGTCATCTAGCTCAAGTGGAATGCGCAAGGCAAAGGTATGATAGGGTTTCTATTTTACCGGTCTCGTGGTACTAGTTGGGACACCGGGTTATAGGATAGATACCGTACTATCAAGAGGGGCTCTCGATTGAGCTTTAGCATATCAGCTGGAGAGATCTCAAAACTTTGCATACTTGCCTTCATCATCTTTCTTGGTTCTTATTTGGATTTTCTCCTTGTTGGGTTTTGGTGCTTGTTGTGATCTTTATGACAAGCCCAAGTTCTCCGAAAACGGATTTCGTATGGAAAACTTGTTGCGTTTTCGGGTTGGAAATATTATCGGTCCACCTTCGAGATTGGGTCCACACCTTCCCATGTGTGGTATCCCCTCTATATTTGTGACCCTTAATATTGGTTTCACCTGTTTTGGAGTTCGAACGAGAAAGTTATTGCATTTCAGGTTTTGCTGTTTCTATCAAGATTTGCTCAAGCAGGGGAATCGGATTATCCGGTCCTAGGCGACTCGGATTATCCGATTCTCAAGATTGCTCGATTTCGGCTAAGGACTTTAAAAACAATGCATACTGGAGTTTTTCGGAATATCCGATCAAGCTGATTCGGAATATCCGATTCTTAAGTTTTCTCTCGAAATCGGCTAAGGACTTCTTGCTGCCTGTTTTGTGGTGTACTGAAGTTTTTCGGAATATCCGATATAGGTCTACCCGGATTATCCGGCTGTGCCGGATTATCTGATACTTTGTGTTTCAGACTATCCGATCCAGTCGGATTATCCGATCATGACTTATATCAGAATATCCGATTTTTCTGTCTGCAACGGCTCTTTTTCTGGGAGGGGTATTTACCTCCACCTACCTCCAGCGAGACTATGACTGCAGCTCGTGTTCTTCCCCATTGTTGACCTTCTTTGAGCTTGCTATCTCTCTATTCCACCATGATTCTTGCCTCCATTTAGTGGGAAAAGAGAGGAGATCTAGATCTACCATTCCACCAATCAATCTCTCCTCTAAGTGAGGCAAGCCTTTTTGGATCTAGATCTTGGGGGAATTTGGTGTTCCTCTTTGTTCTTCCTCTCTTCTCCCCCAATAGCATTAGTTGCTTTGGTGGGATTTGAGAGTGAAGGATTTTGAGCACTTCTTGTGTTCTTGCCCATTGCATCGGTTGCATCGGTTTGAGTTCTCCACGGTGATACGTGGAAATCGAAGTTGAGAAGCTTGTTACTCTTGGGTACTTGGGGTGCCCTAGAGCTTGTCCTCTTGGGTACTTGGAGTGCCCTAGACGGTCCTTGTTGATCTCGGAGTTTTGGTGGCTCGCGAGATTGTTGGGAGCCTCCAATTAAGTTATGGAGACGTGCCCCAACCTTGTGAGTCTTGTGACTTTGGGAGCCGTGGGATTCCGGTGAGAGCCTTCAATTAAGTTGTGGAGTGTGACTCATCCTTGTACGGGTTCGGTGACCACCCTCAAGTGTCCCATAGTGGCTCGTGGCACTCTACATTGGTAGAGGCACGAAGGAGATTACGGTGTTCCATTTGACGGCTATTCGGGGATCGCTTTGTGACTCCGCACCGCTCCAACGGAGACGTAGCTTCCATTGGGAAGTGAACTTCGGGATAAATCATCGTCTCCAAGTGCCTCGGTATTTCTATACCCGAGCTTCTTACTTATGCCATTTACTTTGTGATAGCCATCGAGCTTGAAGTAATATATCTTGCTATCACATATTTGTTTATCTTGTTTAGCATAAGTTGTTGATGCACATAGGTTAACCTAGCTTGTTTAGGTTTCGTGCTTGATAAATTAAACGCTAGTTTTATTCCGCATTTATTCAAGCCTAAACCGCAAAGAATTTTAATCGCCTATTCACCCCCCCTCTAGGCGACATCTGTGTCCTTTCACATCCTCATTAGGCTCTTCGTCGGGCGGCTGCTGCGGCAAGGCGAGACACACACGTCCTACTTGGTCGCTAGCAGGTACGCCTCCGAAAATTCATCTCCATCAGATCCTCGACGAACAAACGGTCACAAAAGATTCACGACTCACGGCGAAGATTGTGCAGATCGAGTTGCTCGATGGATACCTCGGTCGGGTTGCCGGTTTATATATGAGCGTCTCCATAGAGCAGCCGTACGCGCATCGTCAACATCGAGACCGGAGATGATACATAATTAGGAAACCGCTTTTATTAGACGATGGATTAAGAGAAGGAGTACGATGACGCACGGCTTCTCCCCGGCTACAGAGACACGTTCAATGGCGCCGAGGACAATGGCGAGGCCGTCCGACCGGCTCGTGCGGTCGGCGAGCGTGCCGAAACAAAGGCTCCCGCTGCTGACCCATGCCGACGACCAGCTGCGCGCTTCGGTCAGAACTCAGAACCTCCGAACCCGGCCAGAGCCCGATTGCCCTCGCCAACGTCAGAGCGCTCCTCTGCGTCCTCGAGGAGCTCATGCTCCTCATGCTGCTCTCCTCCTCCTCGTCTCACCTCCTCGACGACTTTCTCGCCCTCACCGACACCTACGGCTCCTTCCTCGCGGCGCTCGTGGAGCTCGGCCAGCACGCTGGCGAGCTCCGCACGCTGCCGTGCGCCGTGACGACCCGCCAAGCTCGCCTCCACGGTGCGAGCGCAGCGCCGCTCCACCAAGGAGCTCGCCGGCCTCGCCGCCGCCGTCGCTCGGTGCGCGCTCGCGCCGCTCCGCCAAGGAGTTTGAGCTCGACGTGGCGCGCATGGTGGCCGAGGCCGTCGGCGACACAGTGGCTGCGTCGTAATGGCTCTGCCGTCCTCCTCATCGAAGAAGAGGCTGTCAATGGTTGGAAGCAAGGCGGCTGCAGGCGAGGACGTGCAGAGGGACGCGGCGCTGGCCAAGCTGCAGTGTGCAGGGATTTTTTTAGATGGACTGTGTGGGGAATGGAGGTTGGAGACGACGTGGCCTCTCGAGATAGGAACTAAAGAAAACAAACCGGTACGACTTAAGCGTGGCAAGGTGGGTAATTTTTCTGACAACGTAAGGGTAAAATCGGAAATAAAAATGACGTACCACAAGAAATCTTAATGCCTTTATTATTAGGTATAGATATAGATATAGATAGCGTTGTATAAAGAGGCTTGACTGACAAAACTGAATTGAGTGCTTCCAACGTCACCAAGTCTATCTCTCTTCCTCGATCTAAAGACTTCCCGGGTTCGCTAGTCGGACCGACCTTGGACCGGTCTCCTCCTCCCGCACAGTAGAGAGAGGCGATTTTCTGAGATCCCCTTCTGCTCCCACCTCGCCGCCGGCGATCCGCGTGATTCCTCGCCCTCCGGCGGCGGGAGGGTGGGGAATCGCCGGATCCCGGCGTGTACATAGTGTAGGAAGTAGTAGGGACCCAGCCGGCATCGTCTTGGAGGTGGTGACTGATACGTCTCAAACGTATCTATAATTTTTGATGTTCCATGCTGTTATTATATCAATTGCTACATGTTTTGGTTACACTTTATATCATTTTTATGCATTTTCTGGGACTAACCTATTAACAAGATGCCACAGTGCCAGTTCCCTGTTTTCTGCTGTTTTTGGTTTCAGAAAATCTATTAAGGAAATATTCTCGGAATTGGACGAAACAAAAGACATCGTCAATAATATCACGAGGAGATCACGGAGTCCAAAGGGGAGTCGGAGCAGACCCACCAGGGGGCCACGCCACACTAGGGCGCGGCCCAGGGTGGCCCGCGCCCCCTATGGCGTGGTGGCCCCCCTCGGCCACCGACGCCGCCTCTTCGCCTATATATTCTCCGCGACGCGAAAACCCTATTACGGTCGATCATATTCCACGAAAAGTTCCGTCGCGGCCGTCATCGTCAATCTCAGATCGGAGGAGTTCTGAAGCTCTTCCCGGCACCCTGCCGGAGGGAATCATCACCGGAGGGCTCTACATCACCATGCCTGCCTCCGGAGTGATGCGTGAGTAGTCCACCCCTGGACTACGGGTCCATAGCAGTAGCTAGATGGTTGTCTCTCTACCTTGTGCCTCCATGTTTAGATCTTGTGAGCTGCCTAACATGATCAAGATCATCTTATTGTAATGCTAGATGTTGTGTTTGCTGGGATCCGATGAATATTGATACCATGTTTATTCAAGTTGTTTATCTATGTGCTCTTGATCTTGCATGCTCTCCGTTGCTAGTAGATGCTTTGGCCAAGTAGATGCTTGTGACTCCAAGAGGGGGTATTTATGCTCGATAGTGGGTTCAGTCTCTAGATATCTGGATCAGTGACAGAAAGGTCTAAGATGGTAGATGTGCTGTTGCTACTAGGGATAAAACATTGGTGCAGTGTCCAAGGGCACTTGTATTGATTACATTACACACTTTACTTCATGCAATAATCTGTTGTTAGCAACTTGCCTTGAAGGTGGATTATTTAGGCATAGATGCTGTTGGAATAACGGTCTATGTACTTTGTTGTAATGCCCAACTAGATTTCATAGTAGACATCTTGGCATGTATTGCATTGTTATGCCCTCTCTATTTGTCAATTGCCCAGCTGTAATTTGTTTACCCAACATGCTAGTTATCTGTTCTGAGAGAGACACCACTAGTGAACTGTGGACCCTGGTCCAATTTCCTCATACTGTTTACACAACCTGCTGCAATCATCTGTTTCCTGTTACTTGCTGTTTTTCCTGCTGTTTTCCACACCATACGTTTAACTCTTTGTTTCTGCAAGACCGGAGAGATTGACAACCTCTCTGTTTCGTGTTGGGCAAAGTTCTGGTTTGTGTCTGTGCAGATTCCACGTTGGTGCAAGCTCCCTAGCGCCAGGGGGAGTCAACATCAACAACCTTCCGATAGATCGTCAAGTCCTACTGGATTGATAACCTTGGGTAGATTTCTCAAGGGAAAACTTCTGCTGTCTACATCATAACCTTCCTCTTGGGGTTCACCAACACGTAGCCATCAAGCTGTTTTCTGGCGCCGTTGCCGGGGACTTGGAGGCTATTGGAAAGGGGAGTCTCTCAGTTCCAATCTCTTTACTTTGTTTTTTGTCTTGTTTTATTTTTGTTTTGCTTGCTGTTAAAAATCAAAAACCCAAAAAAATTAAATTCCTGCATCTAGTTTATATTTCGGTTTGCTCATCATGTCTGGTTCTTCTTATTTTGTTTCATCTCCTGAGGTTGAGGTTCGAACTTTTAAGCAACAAGGGGGAGAAAGTTTAAAAGATGCTTGGTACAGAATTAGTAATGCTCATCATAGGTGTGCTAAAAAACATTCCACTACAATCCTTCTTAGGAACTTTTATGTTGGCATTACCAATTGGTATAGATATGTTTTGGACACTTTGACAGGGGGTAACTTCCTAGGAACACCTGCTCTAGAGGCTAGCTACATCCTTGAAAGTCTAGTAGGAATACCACCTGTTAATGAAATTAAAATTGAAGTCTCTCTTGAGGATGTTATGAAAAAGCTTGAGGTTGTAGAGAATCTTCCAAGTATTGATGTTAAGCTTGAAAAACTACTTGAGAACACTGAAAATTTGATAAATCCTTGGAAGATCTTAATAAAAGAATTGTTGCTCTAGAAACTTGCTTTAAAAATCATGATCAAAACTCTAGGATTGAGGAGATAGAGGAAGTCATTGACACCATGAGTAATACTTTTTCCTCTTTCAAAACTAAGAAGCAAGGGTATATTCTAGATAAAGGAAAGAAATTCATGTATGTACCTAAGGGGCCTAAACCAAAACTTTCAACTTCTGATGTGCTGGATAATGGATTTTATGAATTTACTAATAAAGCTTGCAGTGGGCCTCTCAAGTTTTCTTCTCAAGAACTAGCTAAAATGAAAACCCCTCTTGTTGTGAATTATGATTTATCTGAAGCTTTTGGGAACCTTGATGTTTCTGGTCTTGACAATACTTGATGCATCTCTTCATGCCTAGCTCAAAGGCATTAAAGAAAAGCACTTCTGGGAGATAACCCATGTTTTTATTTGCTGTTTTATTTTTGTTTTCTTGAGTCAAGGATGCTTGTTTACCTCTGTAGCAACTCCTTTGTATCTTTTATTTGCTGTTTTGTTGTGCCAAGGAGAGTTACTAATGCAAAGTTGGTTTTTATTTTCGGGACTGCATTGGGACAGATTGCTGTTCGTCACCGTTTAATTCAGTAGAAAATCAGAAAAAATCGAAAAATGCTGAAATTTTTGTGCATGTTCCTGATGATGTTACGCAACTTTCATTATTTCAAAAGTTTTTCATCTGAGCATCGTAAGTGCCTCGAAAAAATTCGTCATACAGACTGTTCTGGTTTGACAGATTCTGTCTTTTATTTTGCATTCTCTCTTTTACAAGTTTTTAAGTGGTTTCTTTTCGTGTAAAAGTGCCCACTTGAGCCTAGTAACAGTGGCTAATGTTTAAAATAGTTGGCTTGTGAGTTTTGTCTTTGCTAGAACTTTGAAGTATTATCTTTTAGTGCACTAACCTGCTAATGAGAAAAGCTGTTAAGTTTTGGTGTGAAGGAAGTTTTCAAGTGTTGATAGAGGAGAATGATATTACATGATCAAGAAGAGTGAAGAGCTTAAGCTTGGGGAGGCTTACCTCCCCAGCATATTTCAAGAAGACTCAAGCATCTAAGCTTGGGGATGCCCAAGGCATCCCCTTCTTCATCTACAAATTATCAGGTCATCTCTAATGGTGCTATATTTTTATTGCTTCATACTAGTGTACTCTTCCTTGGAGCGTCAGTGTGTTTTTGTTTTCAGTTTGTTTTGTTTTGTTTGCTGTGCTATACTTGTTGGATCCTAGCATTCATGTTTGGGAGAGAGACACGCTCCACTTTTTCATTAGAATACTCTTGTGCTTCACTTATACTTGTTGAGTATTCCTGTCTAGTTGCTGTTATTGCTGTTAGCTCTCAGTTTTTCATATCTCTTGTTAGAGCTTTCAGTTTCTTTTGAAGAAAGTACTCTCTTGCTTCACTTATATCTGTTTGGAGAGTTGTCAAATAAGTTGATTGGTGTTTGGTTGGACCAGAAAAATGCTATGCATGTGGTAGTGGTATAAAATGCTTACATGAATCTTTTTAGATCGTTGTCTTGAGTAATTTGATGCTTGCCAATTGTTTTGAGCTGTCAAGTAATTAATGTTTAAGCTTGTGCATCATGTAAGTAATGGCTATTAATGAAGAACTACTATAAGGATTTTCTGCTATAATAATCTGTTGCATGATTGGAAGTCCATAGTAGTCTAGATAATTTTTGGATGAAGGCTATGTGTTAACAAGGAAGACAGTGGGAGTCTATGGTTCGTCAAACCTTGTGTTTTATGTACACTCTTGCTATTCCAGTTGATAATGATGTTTGCTTATAATAACCTTGCTAGCCTAAACTCTGTACTAAGAGGGAATGCTTCTTGTACATCCAAAACCTTGAGCCAAATCCATGCCACCTGTGTCCACCATACCTACCTATTATGTGGTGTTTTCACCATTCCAAGTAAATTTCTTCATGTGCTATCTACTAACTACTCAAAACAATTTCCTTTTTGTGTCACTACTTGAAAAGCTCATAAGGACGTAGTAGTGAGATTTGTCATCTTCCATGCTAATTAATTTACAAGGATTGGCAGCTTCATCTGCTTCTCCACCTTTTATTTTGCATTAAAGAGCTGGTTAGTCCACCCTATAAATAAATAAATAAATAGACACTCCTCCATGGTGAATGTTGGTGGGCACCCGAGGATTCGGTTAGCCATGGTTTGTGGAAAGTAAATGGTTGGGAGGAGTGTCACCAATAAGTGCTTGTTACAAGTGCAGTCCTAAAAACTCTCGGAACCGCTCTAAAAGTTAGTTAGCCATGGAAGATGACAAGTACCTGCTATTTGATTTGTTGACACCTGTATACACCATTACCTTACAAAACAATATTTTATGCTCTCTATATGCCTTCGGGAACTACAGCTCTAGCACATGATGTTAATCCCTGCTTCCCTCTGCGAAGGGCCATTCTTTTACTTTTATGTTGAGTCAGTTTTCCCACTTCTTTCTGTCTACTTAAGCAAACATCATTGTCAACTCCAGTATAACAGTTTTTACATAACTTTGTGTTTGGTTGATCATATTCTTTGCATTGACATTATCTATATGATATACATGTTGAAAGTTGAAGCAAAAGCTGAAGCTATTATCTTCCTTTGTGTTGATACAAACACTTTCATGTTGAGAATTATTGCTGCTGTGAACTAACTATTATGTTAGACTATTATATCTCTAAATGTTTTATAGTGTTATTCATGAAAGTTTGCACTTGTGTGATCACTTATGTTTACTCTTTATTTACTTGCTTGCAAACTATAGACCATTGGCTTGGATCACTTCATTCAGATCATGTGCATTACATTGTTATTTGATCAAAGATTGTGTTGGTAGCATGTCACTTCAAAAATTATCTGTTTTTATCGTTTACCTACTCGAGGACGAGCAGGAACTAAGCTTGGGGATGCTTGATACGTCTCAAACGTATCTATAATTTTTGATGTTCCATGCTGTTATTATATCAATTGCTACATGTTTTGGTTACACTTTATATCATTTTTATGCATTTTCTGGGACTAACCTATTAACAAGATGCCACAGTGCCAGTTCCCTGTTTTCTGCTGTTTTTGGTTTCAGAAAATCTATTAAGGAAATATTCTCGGAATTGGACGAAACAAAAGACATCGTCAATAATATCACGAGGAGATCACGGAGTCCAAAGGGGAGTCGGAGCAGACCCACCAGGGGGCCACGCCACACTAGGGCGCGGCCCAGGGTGGGCCCGCGCCCCCTATGGCGTGGTGGCCCCCCTCGGCCACCGACGCCGCCTCTTCGCCTATATATTCTCCGCGACGCGAAAACCCTATTACGGTCGATCATATTCCACGAAAAGTTCCGTCGCGGCCGTCATCGTCAATCTCAGATCGGAGGAGTTCTGAAGCTCTTCCCGGCACCCTGCCGGAGGGGAGATCATCACCGGAGGGCTCTACATCACCATGCCTGCCTCCGGAGTGATGCGTGAGTAGTCCACCCCTGGACTACGGGTCCATAGCAGTAGCTAGATGGTTGTCTCTCTACCTTGTGCCTCCATGTTTAGATCTTGTGAGCTGCCTAACATGATCAAGATCATCTTATTGTAATGCTAGATGTTGTGTTTGCTGGGATCCGATGAATATTGATACCATGTTTATTCAAGTTGTTTATCTATGTGCTCTTGATCTTGCATGCTCTCCGTTGCTAGTAGATGCTTTGGCCAAGTAGATGCTTGTGACTCCAAGAGGGGGTATTTATGCTCGATAGTGGGTTCAGTCTCTAGATATCTGGATCAGTGACAGAAAGGTCTAAGATGGTAGATGTGCTGTTGCTACTAGGGATAAAACATTGGTGCAGTGTCCAAGGGCACTTGTATTGATTACATTACACACTTTACTTCATGCAATAATCTGTTGTTAGCAACTTAATACTGAACAGGATGCGGATGCTGCCTTGAAGGTGGATTATTTAGGCATAGATGCTGTTGGAATAACGGTCTATGTACTTTGTTGTAATGCCCAACTAGATTTCATAGTAGACATCTTGGCATGTATTGCATTGTTATGCCCTCTCTATTTGTCAATTGCCCAGCTGTAATTTGTTTACCCAACATGCTAGTTATCTGTTCTGAGAGAGACACCACTAGTGAACTGTGGACCCTGGTCCAATTTCCTCATACTGTTTACACAACCTGCTGCAATCATCTGTTTCCTGTTACTTGCTGTTTTTCCTGCTGTTTTCCACACCATACGTTTAACTCTTTGTTTCTGCAAGACCGGAGAGATTGACAACCTCTCTGTTTCGTGTTGGGCAAAGTTCTGGTTTGTGTCTGTGCAGATTCCACGTTGGTGCAAGCTCCCTAGCGCCAGGGGGAGTCAACATCAACAACCTTCCGATAGATCATCAAGTCCTACTGGATTGATAACCTTGGGTAGATTTCTCAAGGGAAAACTTCTGCTGTCTACATCATAACCTTCCTCTTGGGGTTCACCAACACGTAGCCATTAGTGACTTGGTCGGTGTTGTGTTTGCAGGTGGTGCTCGTCCCCTCCGGCGGTGTAGCTTCTTGGAGCTCCACTGCGGAGCGCCGCCCCCTTCCTCGCGCTCGCGGTCCTCCGGGATCGCCGTGTGCGGGGCTCCCCCTCCGGATCTTCTTGCAGCGGATCCGGTTGACCTTTTTGATGCATATGGTGGTGATGCAAGCGGTGCTGCTGATGGAGCGGGGTGGAGGCTCTTCGGGGTTCGAGGTTCGACGACTTCCAGTCCGCTAGGGGGCTTCTTCCAATCCAAGGTTTCTGGGAAGTTGCGGCTGCGGCTCGTCATCAGCACGGCCTCTTCGCCGGCGACATCGATGCAGAAGGACTTGTTTGTATTTTCTATCTTTGTGGAGGTATTTTCTGCCTACTTGCTGTAATCACCAGTTGTATCCTCGCAAAAAATAAAGACTTCCCGGGTTCGATACTAGAGCTTTGCAAACATATCTTAAATGCAATCTCCCATCAAGTGGACTAGCTAAAGTTAAAGCCAATGGTATTACATGCCCATAGAGGGCTATTCATATGCTAGGTGCCATTGGAAAATGACTGATGCTATCTCTTTGATGGCAGGTGGTAGGGCATATTTGGTAACCTTCGATCCACCCATGACGGATAGGTATAAGGGAGGCGCATACTCAACGGCAGACTGGCCAACTGATCCTCAGCTATTTTAGGCCTTTTTTCACTCATGCATTGTTGGTTGGAATTCTTTCTGACTTAATTTGATAATTTATCGTGTTGATGACACGTAGATTTAAGGTGTATGTATGTGATTGTGTGTTTGTGGGGTGGGGGGGGGGGGGGTGGTCAATTATTTAGCAACACATAAGTCATTTACTAGGGAAATTAGTTCAAAATCAAATTTACTCGTAAGGAGTGGGTTCAATCCGGGTTTAGATGCCAACTCATATTTGCGTACAGTGTGTTTATTGGAGCTCTAGTGATACTTACCATTAAATTCGGGCGACAAAGACTTTGCTAGCTCATGTGATTAATATTGGCGGGGAATATAATTGGCAATCCAAAAAATTCAGACGGTTCGCACAACGAGGATTGCAAATTTGGAAGGCTGATGATTAACACTAACTAAACATGCTCTTAGTTCTTAGCAAATATCAAAACATTTTTTTTGTCTTACAAAACTGTATACATTGTGAAATACTCAAACTTCATGAAGAAGGGGATTTCAAACCGCACTCACTGAAGTATATTACTCCCTCCATTCACAAAAGGATGTCTCAACCTAGACCAAATTTGCATGTATCTACACATGATTAATGTGTAGATACATGCAAATTTGATTTAGTTTGAGA
Source organism: Poa pratensis (assembly GCA_947311845.1). NCBI lineage: Eukaryota > Viridiplantae > Streptophyta > Magnoliopsida > Poales > Poaceae > Poa > Poa pratensis. The sequence goes on from CAMZMU010000073.1 coordinate 23,034,722, forward strand.
CATCCTTTTGTGGACGGAGAGAGTATGGAATTCTACTTTCACTCGAAATTTGCAAACTTGATAAGGGTAACTCTCATTATGGCTGGTTCATCAAATGGCACTGCTAAAGTTGACGGAGTCTTCCATGTCGATGCCAAAATGCGCAACATATCTATCATATTATGATTTAGGGAGGAGTGCACGAATCAAGGTTAAGGTACAGGTTCAATTAAATTGTCCTACCTGTCTCAGGAAAAATATCAATATACACGTTCTTATGTGTGGAAGAAGGTGAACCATATGCTTGCTTGGAAGGACTTCATTTGGCTAATCATACAGTCATACTCATCAAACCATCACTCTCGTATCTGATTCTTTTCTGGTAGTTAATGCTCTCAGCAGCCACGTATAAATCAAGCTGAAATATGATGGTCATCGATGACGCAACTTGTAGTCAAGACTCGATAGAGGCGCTTAGAAGGTCACCCAATATGTGAGGAAAGGGAATGTGATGTTAATCATGTCTCGGCTTGTATTTCTTTAACCTTTGTGTGATTAACTGTACAAACTCGGTTATTAATTAATTGATTTATCCGTACGATGAAACAAGTCCGAGCGATTGATTGGGTTGTCATAGAGAGATACAAGTAGATTCTTCTAGGATGAACTTGGGTGGTTGGGAGTACAGATTATTACACCCGAGTTACAGTGCTCCTGCTACCTTAAAATAATTGAAATATATATTTAAAAATTCTAAAAAACTGAAAAAAAAATCATGCATGTTTTTAGACATGCAAAATACTTTATATTTCAACCTAAACAAAAATGATAAATTTACAGATCTTATTATATAACAATTCATAGTTTCAAATCTCCCCATTTTATCATTTTTATGTAGACTGTTATATAAATAATTTGTATTGAGATTTTGCATGCTTATAGTATACATCATGGAGAACATGCATGAGATTTTTCAGTTTTTTAAAACTTCTAAATATATGTTTCCAATTTTTTAAAGAGTACCAGCACTGGAGCTCGGGTGCAAAAACCACTTCCGAGTGGTTGGGTCACAATTAGCTAGTAGTACTTTGAACAATGTTTAAGAGTAGTTGGTTTGATCAAAATATGTACTCATCATTACCTTGGCAAAATTCTTTAGAGCTGATACGGCGAGGTGAGGACGAACATCTGAAGCAAATCCCCACCGAAAGAAAAAGGGAGGAAGGCCCCGAAAATCTCCAAATTTCGGCAGTCCGACAGTTGACTCTTCTCAACATGAGATACTAGAGATTTGAGAGAGGGCTGGAAGGTATGTGTCCGGGCTAGGTTAAGGAAGGTCTAAGGGTGACTTGCCTAAGCTGGGGTCGTTGGGCCCCGCATGGGTGGAATAACCTTTCTCATGTTAAATCTGTCTACATATTCTTGCTTATGGTGTGGATTAAATAGAGCTTTTTATCACATTGTTGTCATCGTTGAGACAACTGTAGAGCAGGGATCATCATTTTTTAGTGAGACATGACACAAAGTTAGTGGGTAGGGGTGGTACGAGGCCCTAAGTGTTGTCGTACACCAACAAGGTTGATGTGTCTGTTTTATAAGTTTGACCGTCTCGATGAAGCGTGAATTAATTTTATGTTATGATGAATAGTGTTGTATGAAGAGGGTTGACAAAAAAATGGATCGAGTGCTTTCTCTCCCTCTTCCTCAATATGAGTCATACAAGACTTCCTGTGTTGGATACTAGAGCTTTCCAAACATGTCTTGAAGGTACTCTCCTATCGAGTGGATTAAAGTCAAAGTGAATTCATCTGCTAGGTTCACCAAATGGCATTGCTAAAGTTGACGGGTCTTCGATGTCGGTGCCAAAATGTGGACCATATCATATTATGATATATGGATGCACGAATCAAGGTTAATGTACAAGTTCGATTAAACTAGAAGGAAAATACGCGCGTTGCCGCGTCCGCTCTACTACAACCGATAGATAAATACAAAGTTTTTTTTAGCGAAACATAAATATAAAAATCAGTAACAATAATGGTGAAGATAATACCACTAACTCACTCTCTTACTATATGATCACTTAGACCTTTTCACATAAATATAGAGAAGTAGAGAAGGAAACACAATTATGTCGGTTGTAGCAAGGTTAGGAGTACAACACTCAACAGAGAGAACACATGACCTCCCAAAAAAGTTTAAGCTCTCAAATACTTAGTTAGACGATCAGGGTGCGACCACAATTATGAAATGTCAATAAAATAAAATTATGTACATGGTTCTATAAAGATTTCCACAAAATCATTGAACAAAATTCCGATAATCTGTATACAATGGCGCGATTAGTCAAGATTTTATTAACCATCAAGACCTAAAGGACATTGATTTATTGTAATGAACACAAGTAGACTTTGCTGACATAATTATTCAAATCAGTAATAGTTGGCATAATTATGTCCCGAAAACTTACACCAATTGGATCAAGTACAATCAATATTATGTAAACAGTGTAACATTCCACCGCTATATACTAAATAATGCACCCAAAAATAGAACAAAGTGAGATCTTAAATGGTTTACATACCATCTTAATTTGTGAATCAGATCCTGATAACATAAAATAAAGTATAAAGAAAAATAAATGGCAGGAATACCACCAATTTTTTGAGCATATAACTAATTGCAGGAAAATGCTCATCTCTAAACCTATAGTTTATCATGTTCGCCACGCGTTTAACAACACATGCTATTTTATCATTATACACTCACGAGTCTTGAATTTTCTGCACTCTAATGACTGCAGCGGAGGCTAGACACTCATAGGTCCTTTTCAGTGTATGCATCCAACAATATACAAAATAGACGCACAATTGCTTACATAATCTGGTTCGTTCTCTTAATATAAGTGAGAGATAAGCAAACATAGTGTAGAGAAAAAGGTTCACAGATAAATATACACATCATCTTTCATTAGTAATTAGGTGGCATCCAACAACGAGGCGTCTAACTCATCCTTCCACCCCATTTCACCATCGACTTTAATTTTACTCACGGCCTGAACCGCAGCTTCCACCACCACCAAGTCGAGCACCACTAACAGCAACAGAAGCATCGACGGCCGATGCGAGAGGTGACGTGGGTATTCACGTGCAACTACTGTGAGAGATGTAGGAAATCTTTCAGCCCACCAGCGTTGGGTGGCCACCAAATATACACCGGCGGGGAGCGCACGTGGCTTGCAAGTTGACAACAGACTTGAGATGCGACATCGGGGATGGAGGTGCTATGTATTCCTAGCGACTTGATGGAGCCAGAGTTGTGTGGAGAGACATGCAAAATTTGCAGTGAACGACTATCTTCAGTAGAATATGGCTGGAGGGAAGCAGAGTGAGAGAAATGGTGTCGCGCATAGGCTACACGACACCATGGTGGGCGCTGGCGGCAGAGAAATGATAAGGAAGAGAGCTTTAAACTCACCGCATCTCCTTTTTTACAAATATCGAAACATATCTAGATTTCAGTATTTGGCAAATAAAGCATACAACTACGTGGACCTATTGTATGTGTTCTAAATGTTTAAGAATATTTTATATTTTGAGCTACACAAAAAGACTTTTTTTAGATTCTAAAAAAACTACACAAAAAAGAGAAATTTTGTGTGAGAAATTGAGCTATTTTTCCTAATTTTCTTTTTTTTTTGTAGCTGGGATAGCAGTTTTTTCACCGAAAATTTGGCAAATATATTCAAAACATGTGTATGTATCCAACATTTTTTTTGGTGCAGGTGTGAACTATAAAGTGATGTGTATGTATCCAACAATTTTTTGTGTGTAGGTGTGAACTATAAAGTGATCTGAGTGAGGTCCATCATGGTGTGGTGTCACTACCCTATTGGAGGACATGTGAAGTAAAGAGAGGGTAAGGATTCTAGGGTTCTTAGAGGATTGTCCTACTTGTCTCAAGAAAAATATCAATATACAAGTTCTCACGTGTGGAAGAAAGGTGAACCATATGCTTGCTTGGAAGGACTTTCTTTGGCTAATCAAACTCATCGATCATCATCAACCCGTCACTCTCGTATCAAAATCTTTTCCGGTAGTTAATGCCCAATATAAACCAAGCTTAATATGATGATCATGGATGATGCAACTTCTAGTCAAAACTCGACAGGGGTGCTAAGCAGTATGCGAGAAGGAGAGGTGGATGTGAGTGTATAAACTCGGTTATTAACTTATGGATTTCTCCTTTGGCTGAAACATGTATGAGAGATTGATTGGGCCGTCACAGGGAGAAATTACAGAGTACTAAAATTCTGAACTCAGATTCTTTCCGGATGAGCTTGAGTGGTTGGGATCACATTCAGATAGTACTGTAGTACTACGTACTTTGAACAGTTTTTAGGAGTAGTTGATCGACAGCTGTACTCTATCATTACCTTGTTAAAATTCTTTAGAGCTGATGCGGCGAGGAGAGGACGAACATCCGGAGCAAATCCCCACCGAAAGCGCACAACACACGCAAAGCAAAAGGGACGAAGACCCCAAACCTCCAAATTTCGGCAGTCCGGCACTCGCTGTCTCCGTGGCCGCTCTTCCTGCCGGTGATTCGTCGCGTAGCCCGACGTGCCGAGAGGAAACGATCAAACGAAAGCCCCTGACGGCAAGGCAATCGACGTCGCCCCAACCCAGCCCCAACCCCAACCCCGGTGGTGGATGAGACCTTTTCCGGCCCGCACCAAACCCTCGTGGCGGTCGTATCCGCCCGAATATGCCTCCCCTTCCGGTTGGCGCCCCCACCTCAAGTTACTCTCTTCCCAACCCTCGTCTCTTCTCCTTCCCTTCTTCTTGTCTTTCCGCTTTCTCTTTCCCCTTCCCCTCGCCGACCCAACCGAACGAACAAGCAGCCCAGAACCCGCTGCCTCGCTCGCCCCGAGATTCATGGACCTCTTCTTCGAGCTGCTCCTCACGGCGGCCGCCACCCTCCTCGTCGCCTTCCTGCTGGCCAAGCTCTTCTCCGCCAACAACAACGACCCCCGCCAGCGCCACGCCCCCGCGGTGGGGCCCGCCGATGTGATCGCGGACGAAAAAGTCCTTGAGGACGAGAGGATCATCGAGGTCGACGAGGCCAAGGCGAAGGCGGCGCCGGCGCTCTCCGAGGGCTGGGTCGAGGTGGAGAAGGCCCCGTCGGCGGCGGCTGTCGCGGAGGGGAGGAAGGCCGCGTCGTGGGTGGCCGTGGAACAGGGGGCTCCGGCGACCACGCTCGCCCCGGAGCTGTTCCTCGGCACCGTGCTGCAGGAGCGCAAGGAGGAGGGAGAAGTTGGCAAGGATTTGTCCGCCGAGGCAGAGGTGGCGGCTGCCGAAGCGAAACCTCCGCGCGATTTGGGCGCCGGAACTACTGCTCCCAGGGGGGTTCCTGACGTGGGGTTGGAGAAAGAGACCGTCCAGCAGCATGATTCGGGTGCTCAAGTCGTCGTCCCGGGTGAAGTCGTCCTTGACGCGGGATTGCAGAAACAGGAAGTTCAAGCTACTGAAGCTGTTTTAGTGGAACAGCCTCATCTGGTTGCCGGGGCTGCTCCTGCACAAGTTACTGATGCGGGACTGGAGGAGGTGGAAGCGCAGGCTGATGAGCTGATTCCGCCTGAATCGGCTTCTGAGACTGTACCTGCTGATGAGGTTCCTGACGTGGTACTCGAGAAGCAGGTGAAGGAGCAAGTTACTGAAGCGAATCAGCACGAATTGGCTGCAGAGGTAACTCCGAGTGAAATCCTCAATGTGCTGGCAAGGGAGGAGGGACTGAAAGAACAATCTGCGGAAGAAGCTGTCCATCAGCACGAAGAAGTTCAGAACAAGGAGGAGGAAGCTCAATGTGAGGTCGGTCCGGTTGATCAGCAGGAAAAACTGGTTCCTAAGGAGGAGTTGGTAGTGAGCAAGGCTGATGATCTGAAGGTCAGCCAAGAAGACATCTCTATTGACAAAGTGGTAGTTCAGTCACCAGAGAAGGAAGCAACATTGCTCGAGATGCCGGAAGATGAGGCTAGAGCGAACCTGGAGTTTGAGGAGTGGGAAGGGATTGAGAGAAGTGAGGTGGAGAAGAGATTTGGCGCAGCGGCGGCATTTGCAGCCTGTGATGCTGGGGCGGCTGCTCTGTCGAAGCTGGATAGCGATGTGCAGCTGCAGCTGCAGGGACTTCTCAAGGTTGCCGTTGATGGTCCCTGTTATGACTCCGCGCAGCCACTTACCCTGAGACCTTCATCTCGAGCAAAATGGTACTTGTTTTCTCTCTTTGTCTTACTCTGCCTCGACTTATCTTTCGTCTGATGCATTAATTAGTTATAGTATTACTCAAGGATAACAAATACATTTGAGTACCCCAACACCCCAAGCGTGCTAAATGGTAATATACGCAGCATGGCCTGTAAGAATATTATTGACACTGGACCCTTGCTGTATTTTCAATGACTGTGAGGTGTAGTAGGATCAGTGACGAACAAATAACATGAACAACTGGATTGTTTTGTGCTTTTCTGTTCTAAGTTGGGAAGAGACCAAAAATAGGTAGTTACACCATAATAGCACTGAAATTATCTGGTGATGTGTCTATTACTTCTTGTGGGGACTACTCTGGTTATTAAGCTAGTTCAGACTTGGTGCACTTAGATAAGCAAGTAACTGAGTAGTGTTCAAGGACGTCTCTGCATGCGGCTGAATGATTTACATGAATCTTTTGAGATTTAAAATAGATTACACACGAAGGTAAGTAGTGCATATAAAATGCAAATCATTGTAGAGGTATGAATCCAGCATTACTTGACAGACTGCAATTTAGTCATTAATAAAAACAGGAGAGATACGTGTATTATATGCACACAGCATGAATCAAGCATAGCTACAACCAAGCATATTTAGCAAGATATATTCTTACTTCAGTCGATATATGATTCAGTGCTTGCCCAAAACGTTTGGTAGCTAATCCTGAGAGAATTCTTGTCTGCTACCACCAAGCATATTTAACAATATACATATATTCTCACTTCAGTCGGTCTATGATTCAGTGCTTGCCCAAAACGTTTGGTAGCTAATCATGAGGGTAATCTTGTCTGCTATTAGGAATTCGATAGACCAAAGATGGGCAAACATAACGTTTTATACTAAATTTAGTTCCAGTGGCATTCTTAAATATACTTGTTGAAGCAGTTCTCGCTTACGGACATGCTATTTCTAGTTTGACATAATTGATATGTTTTGAACAAATTGCTTAAACATAGAATCGTACACATTTAATTAATATTTTGGCGTACAAGTTGTTTGTTAAAACATCTCAGTAGACCTAATCAGTTGGATACCATTTGAAATAGTGGGCTGACAGGCAGGACTCACCTGTCAGTGTCCATTGCTATCTTCGTGCCTCTTGTAATTGACATGTGGGACCCACGCGCCAGTGGCACATGAGTAACAGATCAACTGAAAAAGTAGAATGCTCTCTGCTCACAGGAAAAACGTTATACAGTAGTCCCCCCTCCTCCTCCAAATAGATCCGCAGATCCTGTTTGGTGTTAAAGCTGTATGTGTGAAGATAGATTGTAAAAGGATTATACTGTAGCTAGCCATACCTGCATAGGGGAGGAAATTGGACTGGAAAAAAAAAAGATACCCATTGCTGATACCCGCAAAAAAAAAAAAACCATTGCTGATATCCACCTGTATTCTAAAAGTCCCACATGTTCTTTCATATTTCGGCAAACAATTTTATACATTCTTGATAAGATTCATTTTGCCACCTTTTAGTTTGGGACAACGTATCATGGTAAATCATGTACGACAGCGGCACATACTGGTGGGTATCGAGTATCGACAGTAACTTAAAATTTTAGGTTTGTCAGGTGTAATTTCTGTGTAAAGTGAATTGACAATTCTACATCAAGCGATTTACCTTCTGTTCTCTAATCTGGCATGACTGACAATTTTTATTTTTGGGTAAGGAACATGAGTAAAAGGATTTTACTGTATATAAAGTTTCTTGTGCAAATTTAGCTGGTGGCCCTGTGGTCATATCTTCTGAATGGCCTCATAACAGTGGAAGGCTGTCTGCCGACATGCATTTGTATGTTTAGCTTTGAGTGTGCTGCCGTGATGTAGTCCGTTTCAACTGGAATATACCTTTGGTTTGTCTTTAGCACGAGCGCGGCACAAGTACCCTGTTTTGGAGTTGCAAATACTGCTGAAATCATATGTTTTGAACCCAGCTGTGATAATATCCTAGGACATTGTTATGAGTTTTTATTTATTTTTCCTTTTGAAGATACCCATCAGAGCATTAGTTGTGAGATATTGTATCCTGGTAGCCATCATCTTAAGAGTTATGAGTAATAAACCATATATTGCAGAATGAGGTTCTTGTGATGAGTAGCATATGCTTAAAACATACACATCAAACAAATTGGTAGCTGTTGATTTGCCTTCATAGTTCAGAACTAGGGTATCATGAATTGTGATGTGCCACCAGTTAGCTGACTCCAGCATTTAGTATGATCCACATGTACAATCAGAAGAGAAGATATGTTCATAATTTTATGCACATGTTGAACCATTGCATCCTTTTTGTTGACCATTTATCTACAAGCCTTATATATCGATTAATTAAATCGACTACTGCCAACCAGTGGTGGTAAACATCTAATGACCAAACTTATCTATTATTGGAACGTGAAGAGTTTATAGATGTTAACATATGGAATGCTGGTCAAAAGTGTAATATTGAATTTTTGACATACTAACACACACCTAACTGATCGACATGACATGACAGGGCAGATTTATTGTACCTATCTCTGACCGAACTAATGCTGGCGCTGTAATTATGATAATTATGAATCTGCTACATACATGTATGCTGGACAAAGAGACATAGTCATAGGTGTTTTTTCATATCTTGTCATGGTTCTTCCATTGTTGACCGTCTAATGTACTCTGCTTGTAGATGACTTTAGCCACATTGCCTTGCATCAACCTTAATATTGCAGAGGCCGGGAAGTTTAACCTTCCTTTTCAGAAAAAAAAAATACATGTTTTCTGTTTTCAACAATTCTGTTAAGTCTAAAAGTATTCGGGCGGATGGTCGTTGCTGTAGTTTGTCCATCGCTGTTTTGATAGTTTGATAGTTTTCATTGTTCTTTCTTTTTCATCTGGCTAGGCTTCGGTCTTGAATGACTTTGATCTTTGCTGGCGTGTTTTTTGTGTGTGTGTGTGCATTGGTGTTGGCTCTGTGCATCTTTAGTCATGCACAGGCCGGGTGTTGTGTTTGTACCTCCTTGATGCTTCATTTTGAGTCAATAAATTCCACCCTTTATCAAAAAAAGGAAAGTATGAGCAATAAATAGGCACGAGAAAAACACACACAGGTTATCCGATAAGAGATATAAATCATGTCACGATTTTGACTTGGCAATGATCCTACTATTTTGGACTTATCGTGTTGAGTCTGGAATACCTTAAACAAAAAAATGGCTAGATAATGTCTATTGGTATAATGATTTGATAATGATGAGCTATCAGTTGTTAGTAAGAAATTCATATTTATATTCTTGGTGGGTTCTGTGTAGGTACACCCATGCTTAGGTGGATCTGTTCTTAACTAATAACATCCATTTGTTGTTCTGTCAGGGTCTCTTGGCAAAAGCTAGGAAACATGCATCCTGAGATTGCTATGGAAAAGTACATGGATCTTTTGTCAGAATTTATTCCTAGATGGATGGGAGACAAAACCTTTGTAAGCTTTCTTTGGTTGAAGTGTATACGTTAGGGTTTCTTCAACGTAACCTTTTGCTTCCTTGCTTAGTTTAAACTAGAGAGCTAACGGTTTGTGTATATCATATTATAATATAGAGCACAAACCAACATGAAGGTGACGTTGATTCTGAAGGGGCCGCCTTAACAATGACTGCTCATACAAGGGACGCAAAAACCAATCAACGGTAAATTACTAATTACTGAAGTGTGGAATCGTGGAGCATAGCAAAGTTAGGACAGGGTTACATATCGGTGTTGTACTTGCCATATTGGACTGGTATGTATGTATTGGTGCTGGTATATACTGAGTGAAATTTCCAGCACTGTAGTTGTACCAGTTGTTTTCAGTGGCAGTATGTACAATGATCCTGTATGGTACCCTGATTTATGTCTCTGAACAGTTGTTTATGACTTGCTGCTGTTGCTGAATTTCTTGACAGGAATGAAGGTAGTACTAGCATACGCGAAGGTCCACTAACAAGTCCTCCTAACCCAGACAAAGGTACATGTTTTGACATTGTTTACTTGGTCCTAGGAAAGAAAATGTGTTAGCAGTTTGTTTAAGTGATGTTAATCACTTCGGTTTTCTGGCTGTTGAATTTGAATTCACCATAACGGTGACTAACGCAACTAAAATTTGCAGGGCAGAGTTCTGCCGAATGAAGGTAACAACACCCATCAAGTATATTACTACTTGCATCGGTGATATCAGCCCATTGCTGAGATCTCCATTGATGCATCCCTCATAAGATTAGATTTGTACAGTGGCTGTGGTTGTGCTAATATTAGTGCTGTAATGGGTGTTGGTACGTGTACGTATATGACTGTATATATATCCCCATAACGGCCGCTCCCCTGCCTGTATATTTGGCTAGTAGAAGCAGGCTTATCATCAGGTTTAGCCTGTGCAACAGTAGCACCTGTGGTAAGTGGTAATTGTGTGTCATCTCAGCTGTTTGGAGCGAGAAATGAAGTGGAGAAAGAATCATATTATGGGTCTCCTTTTTGAAAAAGGAGAGAGGAGCAAGTGCTTCTTCCCCCCACTTCAGTTTCACCCTATCTTCTTCAATTGGATTTTCCCCATAATCTTCAGTTGGATGGTCTTTCACTTTCTAGCGTGACAACGACGGTGCACGTTACGTGTCGCAGTCACCGCGCATTCCGTCATTTTCCGAAGCGGAATGGGCTCTCGTGTGCACAGCCTTTGGCTGGATCGGAAGATGTTTTTTTGCCCTCGCCTTCGGACGGATGGAGAGAGGTCGGCTTGCAGTCTTGCAGATCGCGAGCGAAACCAAGGCCAGGCGGTCGGTCAGGCATTCACGTGTACCCAGCCATGTCTAACAAACAAATGCTTGGCACGGACCGCGCGATGACACGACTCGCGACAGAAAGACTGCAGAGATGAACGTGGCGAAGTGGAGCTTCGACACGTCATGCTTCGCCTTACCACTCCAGTATGCTGCAGTTTACTTACTGTCAGTCACCAATGAAGCTATACGAGAGAGTCACATGAGCCACAGGACAACACTTTGTCCATGAAACCTCACAGCTCCCGGCCCGTGGCCGTGGCTGATGCACGCCCGTGAACCCACCGCTCGCCGAGCAAGGCCGGCGCCAAAACGTATAGGCACGCCACGACCCGGCAACCGCCAAGCCGGGGACAAGGCAAGGCGGCACGGACTCGTATCGACAGGCGTATAGTATACAGCGCCGCCCAAGCATGCCTTTTCTTTTGCGCTTAGGATGGCCGACGCAAACGGACGTGTGTTTGGTCTGCGTTTTATCCGTTTGCGTCGGTAAATGGACAGGCCCAGTTCATCCCTGTCCGCCGTTGGTGGCAGTGCGCCCAACGGCCCGACGCACTGAGTCTGGCCGACATTTTTTTAAGCTAAGCATGCCATATATGGGCCTTTTTCATTCATATATAGGGGTGGGCCACAAACGGCATTTTTACATAATATTTTTAAAACAAAAATATATAAAAACTAGAATATTTGCCCTTCACGGGCTTCTACTCCTCTTCGTCATCCCCATCGAGGATGACATAGTCCGGCTGCTTCCAGAGGTGCGCCGGTGGTCCGCCTCGCGGTGGGACGACGGCCGGCGGCGTGGGCGGCTGCTCCTGCACCTGCGCGCCTGCTCTGGGACCTCCCAGTCGCCGCCATTGAAGACCCAGCGCTGCCCTAGCAGGCCTTCTGGTAGCGGAGGCGCCGGTGGCAGGTCCACGTCCATGGCTTGCCACCATGGTTGTGGTTCCTCCAGGACCGCCGCCTGCTGCGCCTGTAGGGCCGCCTCCTGCTCCCGAGCGACGTCGGCGAGGACAATGGCCCAGTGCTTGGCCTCGTCCTCGGCCATCTGCTTGCGCGAGGCCTCCTTCGCGGCCTCGAGCTCGGCGTCCTCGGGATCCACCTCCATCTTCACTTCCTGTGGCGGCGGCGGCGCAGACCCAATCCGCAGCGCGCGCGGCACTGGTGGTGCGTCCCGCCGCCGTGTGTGCGGTGGCGGTGACCAACGCCCATATGGCGGCGTCGGAGCCCGCGTATAGAGGGCCTGCCGCCGCAGGTCATGCTCGTCGCTGAACCACTCCGCCCAGTTCCTGGACCTCGCCGCGTAGGCGGGATCGTTGAGGAGCTCGGCCGGGAGGCGGCGGCGGCGCTCAATCTCCAGATCCCGTGCCCGCTTGTTGGTCGGAATCGGAGGCACCGGGATCCGCTGCGGGTTCAGGTGCCAATGCTCGGGGAGCTTGACATCTGGCCACGGCAGCGGGGTTGCGCACCTCGGCGCCCGGCGGCGCGAGCTCAAAGACGGCGGGGACCGGCTCCGGCTCCTGAGAAGATGGTGGCGTCACGGAGGGAGCGCGGAAGCGCGGCGGCGGCAGCCAGAGGAGGACCCCGCCTCGCCGTCCTTCTTGGCCTTGTCGAGCCCCGGCCATCGGAGCGGCATCGCGGCGAGCCAGGTGGCTAGGGTTTGCGGCGAGGCTAGGGTTTGGTCGCCGGAGAGGGTGAGGGCAGTGGAGTGGGTGGGGGCTGGCCGTCCCTATCCCTTGCCATTAAAAAGGACTGGGCCAGGGGAGGCTGACCGCGCCTTGTCGCTGACAGGTGGGCTCGGAGAGGATACGAGGCGTGGCCGCACGGACGCGTTTTCAGTCCGCCGCGCGTCCGCGCCGACGCATCGGTCGCCCAAATTTGGGCCAGGAATGCGTCGCGGAGGACCGAAAAAACGGATCGCGGTCCGTTTGCGTCGCCCCGTTGGGCCGTGTTTTTGGCTCCAGCGAACAGGGACGGAGGCGCGCGGACTCGATGCGTCGCCCCGTTGGAGTCATCCTTAGATGATCTCTAGTTCTCAGCACCTGCAAAGACCAAAGGCGCAATGGGTCCGGATGAAAAAAATCATCCCAGTGGAAACCCCATCTGTTCGGGCCAATCAAAAAACTGTTTGACACCTCTGAGACCAACCTCATAGTTATAGTTAGGGGCATGCTCAGAGTCGCCAGACAACGTCCAAACAAGCCTCCCGATGAACATGCCTCTCGACTGGCGGGTCCCGCATGTCATTGCCAGAGAGCCGACGCCAAATTGTTTCTCTTGTTTCGCATTGCCGTCTGGATCTTCAAAACCTCAAACCCGTCCCTCCCTTTTCACATTGCCGCCACCGCAAACCTCTCCTTGCCCGACACCTCGACCCCCCCCCCCCCCCTCGTGATTTCCTCGCAAGCAGTCCGCGTCGAGCGAGGAGCTGCCGACGATGAAGTCGGTTCTAGAGGAGCCGGACGCAGGAGGAGCTGAAGGTGAACCACACGGTGGAGTCCAGCGATCGAGCTGAAATGTTCACCGATTTGAGCCAAGGGAGCACAATGGCCGTCCCTTTTGTGAGTTCCTCACTATCTTCCCCGGACTATTCAACGACGTCCATGCTGACACATACAGGTTCTCACTCGAGGGGGGCGGAAACGACACCGTCGACCCGAAAGCGGTCCTCTCGCTGGTTGTGCCTGTTAACAAAGGTATCAACCTCAACAGGAGGCCGCCTACATTGACTCGCCGTCGCTGCGTCAGTCGGGACTCGTGAACGTCGACTTTTCCATCACGGTTCCTGGCAGCAGTTGTTCGGTGATGGCGCCACCAACGTGCTCGACGAAATGAACGGTCTTGACGTGACACGGTCTAAGTGCTTCATGCATGTGTGCATTGAATGAAGGGCCCTGTGCATGTGTGCTTTGAATGATGTCGGCAAGGTGAAGTTTTTTGCAATAAACAAATGTGATATTGTGCATTGAATGAGACCGGCCATTGGGACAGAAAAAGTGAAGGCGGAAAATAAGGCGGGATCATTTTCCTCCCTCCAAGATTCACTTTCCGAGTACCTGAAGGAGGTCTCATCGTTCTCGACTCGCAAAGCGTTGATGCACGGAGAGAACAAAGAAATGTGATCCACCTACTTTACCATACAAGACCAAAAGATTAAGGGGATGCAAGACGATAGGTAACTCAAGATCATGTCCACCGACATGACAAACATGAACCCGAATCAGAAGACTTGGTTTGCCGAGAAAATAGAACACATTATGGAAAAGAGGGGAATAAAGGGACAACATATGACTTTTATGTATTTTCGATGATGTGTTGTGATGTGACCGGACTTGATAATATTTTGGTGCCCAGATTTGGTGTTGGGCTAGATTTTTATTTGGTACCTAATGTGGTATGGCCGAACTTTGATTATATACATTTTGGTGGCTGATTTTTTTGTTAGTGTTAGAAATGCAAAAAATGGGCAAACAAAAGATAGGGCCCAGCCGTTTGGGCGGTGCCGTCAGGGGCACCATCCTCCATTACGCCGGACATGTGTCCGACATCCCCGAAGCATACATATTTTCGGGGGTGCCCTGATGATGCTCTTATGGCAGCGAAGATAATGCGAGCAGAGTGAAATGAACAGTTTTCGGGGATGCATTTGGGGCTGGATGATCTAGGGTGCTATGCATCGATGCGTACTCTGGCTAACAAAAAGGTTTCCCTTTTTGGCCAGCCACTCCAGAAAGCCCGACAATAATTCCTGGATTACACACAAACTGCAGGCATTATTTTGGTTTGCTGATCAAGTTTCAGTCTACCAACCGCTGTGGCGTGCGGTACTTTTTCGACGTTGGACCATTTTTCATGTGGAAAAGCTCGCTGGGTTTAAATTCCGTGTTTGTTTCTCTACATATCTTTTGGTAAAGAAGGCATGTGAAGATAATGTGGAAGATGATTGGCTCGGGTAACGTAAGAATTATGGATACACTGAAGCCTGAAGGCAGTGGTAGGGTTGTGGAGTAAGCACAAACGTTGTAGGTTTCCAAAGTATTTTTATTTCTAGCAAGTGCATGTATAGCAATGTTGTCAATTGTAAATCAACCACACCTAACAATAATTCCCGGCCTGCTGCGTAATGATCATCTAAGAAATGTCGTTCATGTCACATGCTTCTATCGCAGTTGCATGCATCACAGGCTTGCTTGATGGGTTGTTAATGCGACGTAAATTAGACATCGACATGTTGTTCTGCACTGCAGGGAATGTGATTCCATATCATATCATGAGCTATGAACCTCTAACCCTATTTAGTATTTACTCACCTGACTCCCGAACACGGCACCACGGACAAACGTGATCACAAGCTAGCGCCATCGGCAACCGTGAGCTATACCGCCACTCGAGTTTAACTCATCCACGGGCCGTGAAATCATCGTCGCCGGAGCTACGCAACAGAGGAAAACTTCCAGGCCTGCGGTACAATTCCATCCCACGGGACCAGTACGAGACAGCAGAATGAGGCGAGGATCGTTGTTGTTCGCAGGACCTGTGATCTTCGCATGTGAACCCACTGAGCGAACACGGCGTGCTGGCTAGGCCCGGTGTTGGAGCATGCACCACAAGGGCACCGCACCAAACGATGGAGGCACTCGACGACGCGACGCCCGCCACCGCTCTCTTCCTCCGAGGACCAGGCGTAGCAGCTACGTGGTAGGCGCCCATGGCGGCCCGTGAACCCGCGCTGGCCAATGGCGGCTCGCCAAGTGCCGAAATGCCCCGTCTTTGCCGTCTTCTAAGCTTCTGGCTATATATAGCCCTTGGAGTAGCTCTCATTGCTGCGATCATATAGCTGGTACACACGCATACATAACTTTTCAGCCATTAACCAGCTCGTGAGAAGGGTCTCTAGCTTTGAGCAGAGGAAGCTGCTGGGTGAGCAGAGCGCCGGCGAAAGATGAGGAGCGGAAGCTCTGCTCTGAAACACGCGGCGGTGTTGCTCGTGCTGTGGGCGGCGCATTGCGGCAATGAGCGGCTCGTGGCCGCAGTGCCTCCTGGTCAGTCTCCTCCCTCCCGTCAAAAAAGTGTGTGCTTCTTCCCTAGCTCCTGCTTTCTTTTCCTTCTGTGTCTCCCTCTCTGATGTGTGTCGACTCTTGCTTGGCTTGCAGATGGCTGGTACGATTACTCTGCCTACACGGACGTAAGTCTTACTACTGAATGATCCTCTCTTATTTCCTTGAAGTAGCTTTCAGCAGCTGCAGCCTGCAAGGTCTTCGCTGACAGTTTAGCTTCTTAGAACATGCTGACACTGTAGTCTGTTAAGCTAGTCTCTTTTGGGCACTAATGGGGTTTAGAACTAGGAAGAGAACGAGGGAAGATGTCGACGCCCAAATACATTGGACCACCAACGTTTAATTCCTTTCCACAGTGTGCACCTGACGTTTTCTTCAGTTATTTCAGTTTTGTTTCCATGTGTGCGCTGGGAGACCACAAGCCCACTCGCACCAACCTACCAAAGAATAAAAATCATCACAGGGGACAAGTGATAACTGGAAGTGTGGTATAATTTAATCATTAGAATGCGTTATGTTCTGAAATGACTAGAATTATCAAGATGAGCTAGTTCAGCATGTTTGCCTGATACTCTTCTTTGGAAGCCAAGTACAGTATCGTAACATGGGTTTTCAGGCTAACTGACACAGCAAATGAGCTGCTTACTGCATATTAGCGGTATGCTTAGCTGCACCTCTTTTGTGTCTCTTGTGTGATTGAGTCCCTGTCGGCCTGTCGTGCCCGTGATTAATCAATTAGTAGGAGTAGTACAAGGGACTGAAGAAAGTTTCAGGCGTGTAATCTGCATGCTAGCTCTGACGCACCACTCGTAGAGAAACAGTTCTTGGTGGTGATTAAATCTTTGCAATCTACATATGGCGTTCAGTGCAGAGGCCAGCCGGAACCGGCGCAGTACAACGGCGGGATTCTGAAGTACAGCAACAGCGACGACCCGACGGGGTACAAGACGACGGAGACCGGCGTCTTGTCACCGGCGTTCGTGGTCTACGACCTCAACAAGACCACAATGTACACCTTCTCAGGCTGGATAAAACTGGAAGGGTCTTCCTCGGCTCTGATCACGGCGAGGCTTGCCCCGGACAACTCCGGCACGAGGTGCATCGGGACGGTGCTTGCCAGGAGCGACTGCTGGTCCTTCCTCAAGGGTGGCTTCGTCCTCGACTGGCCAACTCAGACCTCTGTCATCTTCTTCCAGGTGCATGGAGTATAATCTTCGCGGTTCGAGAGATAATTTTGAAATGTTTTACCTGACCCCTTGGTTAATTTTGCTTTTCAGAATGCTGATAGGACCCCCATGAAGGTCACGGTCGCGAGTGGCTCGCTGCAGCCGTTCAGCACGGATCAATGGTCCATGCATCAAAAGGATACGATCCGGAAGGTACCTTTTTTGTTGTTGTGACGTGCCTACATGATCTCCTGAATGTGCGAATAATTTGATCTGTTTTTGGTGTATATGAGCAGAGGAGGAAGCGGATGGCCACCATCCACGTCGCCGATCCGCACGGCACCCGCGTGGTCGGCGCGTCAGTGTCCGTGCAGCAGACCGCCAAGGACTTCCCGTTCGGGTCGGCGATCGCCTCCACCATCCTGGGAAACGATGCCTACCAGAAATGGTTCGTCGACCGGTTCAACGCCGCCGTGTTCGAGGACGAGCTCAAGTGGTACTCGACGGAGCCGGCGTCGGGGCTCCTCCGGTTCGACGTGCCGGACCAGATGCTGGCGTTCGTTCGCTCCCACCGCGTGATGGTGCGCGGGCACAACATCTTCTGGGAGAACCAGGACGCGACGCCCCGGTGGGTGAAGGGCCTCTCGCCGGAGGACCTCCGCTCCGCCGTGAACACGCGCATCCAGAGCCTCATGACCCACTACCGCGGCGAGTTCGCGCACTGGGACGTGAACAACGAGATGCTCCACTACAACTTCTACGAGCAGCGGCTGGGCCCCAACGCGACGGTGGACTTCTTCAGCGTGGCGCAGGACGCCGACCCGCTCGCCACGCTCTTCATGAACGAGTACAACGTCATCGAGACCTGCGACGACGTCTCCTCCACCGTCGACGCCTACGTGGCCAGGCTCAAGGACCTCAGGGCCGGCGGCGCCGTGCTGGAGGGGATCGGCCTCGAGGGCCACTTCTCCAAGCCAAACATCCCCTACATGAGGGCCGTGCTCGACAAGCTGGCCACGCTCAACCTGCCCATCTGGTTCACCGAGATCGACATCAACAACAAGTTCGACGCGCAGACGCAGGCCGTGTACCTGGAGCAGGTGCTCAGGGAGGCGTACGCGCACCCGGCGGTGAGCGGCGTCATGCTGTGGACGGCGCTGCACCAGAACGGGTGCTACCAGATGTGCCTCACCGACTGGAACCTCAACAACCTGCCCGTCGGGGACGTCGTCGACCGGCTGCTGCAGGAGTGGCAGACGGGGACGGCCACCGGACCCAGCGACGCGCACGGCGCCTACAGCTTCAGCGGCTACCTCGGGGAGTACGTCGTCACCGTCAACTACGGCAACACCTCGGCGCAGTCCACCTTCTCGCTTTCTCCTGGGGATGAAACCAGGCACATCACCGTTCAGATATGATCTCGTCGTCACTCTATCTATGATCGACCGGCCGTTGTAGCGCGTATTGTTACTGGGGATTAATGCCAGGCTGCCCGACCTCGCTGATCTGATTTCTACTTTCCACCTCCGCTGACATGTTGTATATGGGTAGTGTTAGTGTCGCTTATAATTACGGATTTCATAATGGGCGTGCGTTTGCTCCAGTTGACTATATGATCGAGCTGCCCAACCTTGCTGTTACTCGGTTGTCCAATCTTGCTATTTTCGGCTTCTACCTCTGTTGACATGTCGTTGCATATGGGTATTGTCGTTTATAATCTCTCCTTCCCTGACCAAAACTAATACGCAACATATTTTTTGCGAATGCCTAATTAACAGTTACTCCCTCCTTTTTTTTAATATAAGATGTTTTATGTGTTCTACATGTTGTCTAAATGCATAGTAAAATAAGTGGACATGCACACTAAAACGTGTCTAGATACATTTATATACATGTACATGTGGACAAATGCTAAAATATTTTGTATTAAAAAAGGAGAGAGTAGCTTATTTTCAATTGGCCATAAGTGAGATTTCTTGTCCTATCAACTCACATCATCATGTACTGCTATTAGAGCATCTCTAAATATGCCCTATTTTAGCCTTCATGCCCTAAAAACCGTTTATAGGCACCGGAGGGTAAAAACAGATCTCCAACAGATGGCCTATGTGGTGCTCTATAATGGGGCTGCCCCAAATTCTGCTCCTTCTGGCCCAAATATGGGGCAGAGAGGGCCGCGAGCGGAGGGCTGCCCTATCCACCAAATCCCATGCACGCGCACTGTAACTTCCATCCCGAACTTTCACATTGGCTCGATCCCCTTTTGCCGCTTCCGTTGCCTGCCAAAATCGGCAAGCTTCGGCGACTCCTGGCGCCGCCGCTCATCGGGCGGCTCCCCCAGCCTCCCCTACCCATTTTCCTCCGTCACGGCTGTTTCCGCCGCCCCAGCGAGCTCGTCCGCTCGCGCCAGATCGGGTCGTCGCTCCGGTGAGCTCCTCCGCTTGCGCCGACGAGGTGGACCCGAATTTTCTCGTAGGGTAACGGGTCCGCATATCCCTAACGACTTCGGTCATTGCCTAGTTTGGGCCTTCTCAATTGTCATCTCGTTTTGGGGCCTTCTCTATTGCTCCGTCAGTTTCATGAAATCTTAAATTACAACACTCGTGTTTACAACAATTTTTTATTATTATCAAAAGAGCACTATAGTTCAAAGAACATTTATCTATATCTATTACAGTAAAACTGTTCAAAACAACACTATTACTCTAGCAGTTCATTACTAACTCCGATCCAAAAAAGACTGTCGTGTTTGGTTGTACGTGAGCATGTTATTCCCGGCTGGATCAGAGGGAGAGTAGTAAACAACAAACCCCTCATAAAACAGCAGCGAAACATGAGCTTAGTTCCACAAAGCAAACGGTAGACACCTGGACTTGCTCCACATGAATATTGCACCTACAAAACTCGAGTATCTTCCTAGCTACACAAGACATTGAACGGAATGATCTAAGACCTCTATCCATGTCAAACAACATGAGCACATGAAACCTTATCTCTAGTTCATTGACAATTGCAAAAATCTTTCCGATCAGAGTGAAGCCAATCCCCCGGCAGAGCTTGTGTAATATTTTGATTCATTGTTGCTGTCTTTGTCCATTACAAGTAGTGCATTGCTAATACTCGAGATGTACCATTCCTGATCTACAACTCCTTCGAAATCACGATTAACTTTATAGGATGTTGCCGTTTTTAGCGCTGGATTTTGTATATTTCTGGTATTATAGTGAGGAAAACATGACATGGTTGCAAAGCCCTCCTCTCCTCCTTGAACCAAAAATTAGGTTGTATTTGACCAAGTTTGTCGAGAAATATCTCGCGACTCCTTGAGAGAAAGAGGCCTTCAGGTCACTCAGAAGATGAGCAAACTTTGACTGATCTTCCATTGCGCCTTGTATTGTGGTGAACATCACTTGGAATTCAGTACAAACAATAATTTTATAATTGGCATGCTCCTCTATTGTAGTATAGCTAATCCTAAACCATCCATGGCATACTGATTTGGATGATCATACTAGTAGTGTGCTAGGTGGTAACAATGAATCAACAATAAAGTAATGAAACTAGGCAAAGAATTTCAAGCAAATTAACTATTTGGCAAACAACCAAACACCTTGAGTGCGGGGCGGAAGGGAGGTTTGGCCACCGGTAGAACAGAGTTGTGGCGACGCAAAACAAGGAACGGGATCGACGGAGAGCGGTGGCAAGTCGGTCTTTGTGGTCGCTGCAGGCTCTCGGCGGAGAGTTGGCGATAAAAAGGTTGACGACGATGGCGCGATTGAGTGGTGGATAGAGAAAACTGGGACAGGTAGAGAACATGGTGGGGCCAAATGTCTACCAGCCTTCTTTCTGTGCCTATGACATGAGGATCCCTCTTGTGGACTAGCGTGTCCGGCGTCTCTGAGCAGGCCCAAATTTAGGGGTGGCCACGGGGGTATCATACAGTTTTTCGGCCGGCCCAGATCAAGATGCTCTAACTTTCTTTCTAACGTCTGCTGATTTGATTTGCAAGAATATTTCTTTCTTTTTGAATAGCACAATTCGATGTTCACATGTTTGATACTCAAGTAGTATGAAATTTATCCGCTGGTCACTCTCGCTTCACCTATTGCATTCAACAAAGAGTACATGTCCTTTATTTCGTGACATGTATCATCATAGGGACCATTTAACTGAAGGACATGATTGTACGGCCTGACGAATTTATTTTTTACATACACTTCTATATATAGACCACACCACCTTCAACCCTATTCCATATACATCCTTCTTCCACAACCACCTCAGCTTTTTCTTCCCAACATGGAGTATGGATAATATATGTATTAGGAAGAGCGCGTGGAATGGGTGGCATCCAGAAATAAATCTTTAGAAAAACGGAGGCGACCAGTAGTTCTAGCTCCAAGTTTGGATTAGTGGATGGATGATAAAGGAAAGAAGAAGAATCGACTATGATTCTCTTGCTGCAAAACCAAACTTCTCGTGTATCTCTGGCAGGAACTCACAAATAGGGTTACAATTAGGCAACGCTAAACGTGCAAAGGACATCAGACCTGGTGCAGTTCTAGCTTTGAATTTAGGCGACTAAGGACAATTGCTGTCAACGGCTTAATGCCGTTCTAGCTTTGAATTCCTGTGCCTGCAAATTTCAAATTCAGGCGAAATCGTTAACACACAAATTCATTGTGGTACATCCCATTTGTTCGCATAGCTGAGTAATTTTTGACAATGAAAGTCCCAAGAAAAAACAGGAACCTGATTTCGCATTTGTGAGGACTTGAACTAAGGATTTCAACCGAACACTCCTGATGAAGTCACGATCCATGAAAACCTATCCGGTTCATCCATCAAGTTAACCCATTAATCTCTACTAAGTTCAGCCACACCGTCCATTTAACTCCAGTAACGTTCGTCTGAATCCTATATTCAGCGGTGAGTTCGATAACACATTCGCAACAATAACATTTTTATGCCGCACAATATCATAAGGAGATGGGTATTGAGATGAAAGAGGGTTGCGCCTAACCAAGAGTCTTCCAAAAACAGAGTACTTGTCCCATCACCAGCGACAAGCGAAGCTCGTTCAAAAAACACGTTTTTAACGTCCACGAGTCCCTTCTAGACGGGAATCAGTTGATCTAGCTTGTACTTGCGATAAAGTGTTTTGTCGTAAATCTTTATTATGTAGCAACTTCTGCCACAACGCGCCGTCTTTAAGTAGTTTAAATAACCTAAACACTTATTTTTTTTATTTCAAGTACGTCAATGCCCAAACCTCTCTGATCTTTTGGGCGGCAAATGATATTCCATTTCGATAGGTGATATTTCTTTTTGTGCAGATGACTTTGCCAGAAGAAACATGATCGATAAAAGTCTAACATTTTTCTTAGCCCTTTGGGCATCTCAAAGAAAGACAACAAAAAGATAGCAAGACTAGTCAAAACAGAATTAAGTAGTACAAAACGATCTCCATATGAGAGTATTCTCCCTAGGCAGCAAGCTAGTTTCCGCTCGAAACGATTTCTACTGATTTCCTTTCTTTCTTAAGAACCCTTTTGTAATGGATAGGAATGCCAAGATATTTAAAATAAAGGGATAGTCTCGCATGCTACCTCCTTGACTTTGACTTGACAATAAATTTGCTCTTATGAAAATTGATCTCTAACATCCGAGAGTTGTTGAAAGGTATACAAAGTTACCATTTAACTAAAGCACATGACTGTACGGAGTTACAAATTTCCTTTGTAAAGATGTGCTATACTCCTCCTCTACCTCCTTGACTTTGACTAAACAACAAATTTCGCTGTTATAAAATTGATCTCTAACATCCAAGAGTTGTTGAAAGGTATATAAAGTGACCATTTAACTAAAGCACATGATTGTACGGACTTACGAATTTCTGTTGTACATACACTTCTATATATAGGACAAACTCCCTTCTACCCTATTCCATATACATCCTGCGTTCACAATTACATTAGCTTTTCTTCCCAACATGGGGTATGGATAATACATGTATTAGGAAGAGCGCGCGGAATGGGTGGCATCTAGAAATAAATCTTTAGTGAAGCGAACAATTGGGTTAGTGGATGCGTGTAAAGGAAAGAAGAAGAATCAACTTTGATTCGCTAGCTACAAAACCAAAACTCCTCCTCTTTGTCTTGCGAGGGACTCAGCAAACTTCGACCGATCTTCCATTGTGCCTTGCAAAGTTGCAACTAGTGAGCATCACTTGGAATTCAGTACAAACAGTAATTGAATTGTTCCTATGTTGCATAGCTAATCCTAAACCATCCATGGCGCTGCTAAATGACATACAGGTTTTGGATCATTGGATGATCATACTGATAGAATTGTCTGTTCCTTATGATACTAATCACTCTACCTCTATACATTGGGAAAAACCTGAAGCAGGGTCGGTTAAGATCAACACTGATGCTGCCTTCAATCAAGGAAATTCTACCGGCCATTGGGGTGCCATCATCAGGAACCAGGAAGGTGAGATTATCTTGTCTGCATGGAGCCCGATCGAGCGTTGCCACAAGAAGCTGAAGTTGTGGCGGCGCTGGAAGGCATTCGTCTAGCTGCAAACCTGAACTTGCAAGGTGTTCTCCAAAGTGACTGTCCAAATGTCATCACAGCGATCCACTCTAAAAACTGGAGAAGATCTCAAGAAAGTTTTGTCTATGTTGAAGTCTGTCAAGGTATCCAACTGGAAACAGTGGTGTGTTGCAGTACTCTGCTTCAGATTGTGTTCTGAAGCAAGTTTTGTTCCTGTACTCCGTCTTTAATTTATCTATACTATTATTAAAAGAGCAAACTTGTATTGATACATTGAATCTGAACCCTTTAATATTTGACCAACGGTTCAGATCGCTCCAATGTTTGACAACTCAACACAAATCCACTTTTGGCCGTTTTACCCTCCCACCAAATCACAAAACGGTTCATTAATCTATACTAGTCGGCGAAGCAAGGTCGGCCGCCTCGGCCTCCTGCTGCTCGACGTGCTCCGGGCCCCGGAGGCCATCCAACGCGCCATCCGCGACCTCAATGCCGACGGCCCTCCAGCGTGCCATCCGCGACCTCGATGGCAGCCGCCTCCCCGCCCTACGCCCATCGAACTGGACGCTGCCGCCTGCCGCCTTCTAACTCGCCCGCCTCATATTTCTCCCGCCGCAGGTAGGAATCATGGAGGAGATCCTAAAAATCCGCACGGTGCATGAACACGGGACAACGAGCTGGCGAAGCTGCGTCCCGAGGACCAAGAACAACGTGGCGAAGGAGCACCTCCGCCTCACGTTGTGCTGCAAGCTTCCCCTTGATTATGCTTTAGCTGTGCCAACTCCCAATCATGTGGATCTCCTGACACTAGCTGCATATACTGTCGGAGGCGGCGCATCTGGCCCAGGGTACCCGTACAGACCAGTGCGGGTCAGAACCCCTCTACTTTCCTCTCCCCTTCTGCCAGTTCTTGCGCCGTGTCTGAAAAGAATGGGAGGCGGACGCCATGATGGTTTCTTCTTGTCCATGATGGTTTCTTCGTGTGCTCTTCCCCTTCTGATCTCTTTTCTTTTTCTCAACTACAGCGACCAGCGGATTGATTTCAGATCCATATTATTTGCAAAATAGAAGTTAGGATCTTATTTGCACTGAAAAGATATTCACTGCCATCAGCTACTCATCTCCTTAACTGGGTTTTTACTTTAGTGTTGACATTTTCTTAATGGATTATGCGAAGACTGGAGTCGAGGCAACAACACAATTACTTTTTCCTTATACTCTGACTGTATTCTATGGTATGTCACTTTAATGGATTATAGCAAAAATACGTGAAAAATATTTGAATAGGTTTATTTATCTTTAATGATTGGATAATTATGTGTGCTAATTGGTGAACTGAATATAGAACAAAGATCCACTTGTGTCTGCATACATGATGATGTTGCAATATGCAGTTCTGGTTTGTTTGCTTTCTCAGCAGATAGTCAGTTCATTGCCACTACTGACCGGGACTTAAAGGTTGGTTATGATATCAAGCTTTATCTCTGTACATAAAAATTCAAGATTTTTTATAGTTAAATAATTCTTCAAACAACTTACAGGTGTGAGAACTCTCCAAGAAAAATGAAACTGAAGACAACAATCTTGCCATTGCGGACATATGTCTGTAGACTTGACTACCAAAGAAATAAAAATGGCCCCATTTTGGCTACTGGTTCAAATTATTTGTATTGCAAATGTCTACAGCTAAAGATCCAAGTAATTTGGGGTATCTGAACTCTGAAGTATGAACTGTGTGTGGCAAAGCAATACACAGCTACACCCATTTAATTATGAAAACATGCATTGCACGTACATGCCAACTATATACTATTAAAAGAGCAAACATGTTGGGATACATTAAATCTATTTCGTTCAATTTTCGACCGACGATTCAGATCGCTTCAATGTTTGACAACTCAACACACCTTTTCCGTTTCGTGATATTACAGGGATTGCCACCGCTAAGGAACGGTTCGTAAAAAAAAAACACGGCGAAATAGAACCTATGTTCGTTCCCCATGCTCCGCTTCTGCCGGCGGCTGCCTTGCTGCTCGCAAATCGCCCACGCCTCCGAGGCCCAGCTGCAGCGGCGGTCAAGGGCATGCAGTGGTCTGAGGGACTGAGACTGCTCGGGGCAGCCGTTGCTCGAGGACGCCAGCACCCGGCGTAGATCCTAGGTTCGTTCCCCATGTTCCGCTTCTGCCGGCGGCCGCCTCCAGGTCGCTGCTCGCAGATCACCCACGCCTCCGATGCCCTAGCTGAGGCCGCGGCAGCCAAGGGCATGCAGTGGCCTGAGACTGCGTGGCCGCGTGGGGCGGCCATTCTACATCGACTTCTTATGAGCAGTAGCGAGCTCCTGCCGCCGCCGTTGTGGTCAAGAATCTCTCATCAGCACCGTGTGCAACCGTGTCGTGATGCTGAGTGAGCTCGCAGACAGTGGTCAGACGTCTTGGCGTATCTTGATATCCCTGCATCAATGGTGCTGCATCCTGCTGCTAGGACAGTGCAGCTTTCCTGCCCATTGCTTACAACATCTCCTGTAAGTACTTTCTGTTAGTTCGTCTTCGTGCAAATATGGTTGTAGTTTAGATCTTATTATCAGATGCTTACATGATTCAGATTTTTGTGCGTTTTGATTTGTTTCAGAATATACTAACAACATCTCCTGTAAGTACTTTTTGCCTTTTTAGTGGATATTAGAATTGTGTAAAGGCCACGATTCAAATTGAATTGTCCCGTGTCTTTCAAGCATAATCACTGTGTTAGTCTAGATAATTATCTTTAAACGACACTATGATTTGATATTACTACAAAGCTAAATCAGTTACAGCCTTTTGATTTCCAAAGTATTTTCTAGAAGACGATACACATTACTGAAACATCAAAACTCCAATCATGAGACCCCTTTCCAGTAATTTTAGGCAAACGCCATTGTACTTCTGCTTCAGTCTAGAGAAGTTTTAAGTGGATGTGAGCCGAACGTGTACAGGCTAGCTGTAACAGCAGGGATTAGTTCGTTCACATTGTTTTCTGTACATCTCCTCAATGTAGAATTATAAGACATCGATGCTTACTGTTGTCCATGTGATTTGATCACATAATGTTTTCCAGTTTTATCAAAATAAATTATTATTGAGAAGCAACATAATAAAATATGCATGTGATTGTTGCAGTCATCGGAGGCTATTTGCATTATTACTTGTGGTACTTTTTAACTTTTTCAGTAAGAGGCTTCTTTCACGGGATGATTTAGGTTAACATGATGATTTTAAGAGCGCTACATGACATCTTAATTTTTTATTCTTGCGACCAATAAAGCATGTTTCAGAAAAATGGTTGTACCAATATTGTTGCTTAGTTATATTACGTGCATTGCACGTACACGACTACTAGTTATATATTAAAAGTAGATTCTGGGTTAACCAGAAATTAGAGAATTAGTTTAGAAAATCCCACAATAATCAGAAACATCTGGCCATGAATTTAATTATTTGGCCAATGACAACCGATGGATCTTAGAAATAATCATTTGCCTTTTAAAGTTAGAAAAAATCACCCACCACTACCCTCCATAAGTTATTCGTTAATACCCTTTCATTGAAACGAGCTAAAAGCCTACAAAATCTTTCTTCGGAAGAAAAACCCTACCGTACGTCCTCACGCATGCCACCGCCACCGCCACCGCCGTGCTGAATCGATTCCATCGGCCAACCGACCAGATAGCTCTCTGGCCCTGGCCGTGACCATGGCAGGGTTCGTCGGCGGCGGAAAGCCAGATTTCCTAGATTCGATCTTGACTCCCTCGCGTCGTGGTGTTCATTGAGCTTGCTAGCTCTGATCAAATCAACAGATCAGAGCATCTACATCTTGAACCTTAATGGCAGAATCATTAAAAGGAGATTGGGAGGTTACGTGCATGCATGGTCTTCAATCCTACACGCATGCCACCACAGGTCCACAACGCGTAGAGCCTACTGCCGCCATCTAATCTGGACATGGCATGCATGCAGATCAAAGCCGCATCAGTGTAATCCCCTAATTGTAGCCGGCGCGTGTGTGTACATGAAACACCGATCAAGGTTTGTTTGCTTTATTGTACTTAGAAGATTAGCCTTAATACCAGTCGATCTTCTGAATATTAATCAGTACAGAACATGGTACTATGAGTAAATTGAAAAGCTAGACATTATTTTCTGTACCGATTGTTTTATTTTTAACTAATATGAGTAAATTAAAAAGCTCGAAATTATTTCAGTGTGAACTGAAAAGAGAAATCAGTGCATATATCACAATCATAAGAGCTCATTTGCTATAAGCATGCTAATACGCTACTTACATATGATTGATTATGGTGATATTAACATAATAATATACACAATTTGTTGATTTTGACAAGAAGTTTCACCATTACTTTGCCTACCGTGTCAACATGCCGCCGCCGACACGGCCGTATTCCGATACGGAGGCGTGTACTCATTGTGGCCGTATTTACCGCCCGCGGCAGGTATGCATACCATCAGTCTTGCAGGTTTCGTGCATAGGTCGATTGAGGGCTTGGCTCATGCATGTGCAATGCAGGCGCGTAAAAGTGAGATGGATCGATGGTGGATTTTTCTCATACACACAGCTGGACAGCCTAGAGCTACGTAATGGCACGTGACTATCTTGACTATCTTTTATTATCAGCTCTATCAATTTCTTTACTGTACAAGATACATTCTATGGCTACTATGTCTGCTTCAACAACATACAAGGAGAAAGGTGCATCTATTTACATGCCAGAAAAATATAAGTGGTGTGCACTGATGTGAAGTTATTATTTGGTAGCATTACAAATGTAGATTACGTTTAAAATATTTGCCGTTAATTGCTCTGTTCGGAAGTTTTAATTTTGTAGCATATAAAAGTGAAATATGTTTTAAACAAATTGTTTGTTACAGAAACAGTTCAAGCCAAATTTGCTCAAACAGGTAGCAAAAAGGAGGAGCCAAACTACACTCGAAATTCACGAGAACCAAGTGGAACCACAGAATTGGCTCAGCTGAGCTACGCACTGGTACGTATGTTTGAGCAACGTAGAGATAGATATACATGCATAAAGATTAGGTTTGAGCAGCTCCTATAGATAATAAACAAATTTGTCCACACGTTTTTTTTAAACAAAACCACATACGAGTGGTGCGCTAGCTGATTAATTATTTTATACATGAGGATCTTGCACACAAAAAAGAGAGGGAGAGATATTAGATTTGAGTTGCTCCAGAAGAATAAAGAGAACGTGTGATCACTTTTTGGCTGTACAAATTATGGAGGACAAATAAATAGCCAGGTATTCCTTTAATTAAAGGCGTCGTATCCTATGCATCTGCTAGTTTTATGCATCCGTGCATCCGAGTCGTTTCAACCAGCCAATCTGAATCGTAGCGTTAGAACTAATTCCCCGTAATTTTCCGGAAACACGCCCGCACTTCTCTCTGTTGTCCTGGATAATTTGCACGGACACCCCTGTCAAACCCCACTCCTCCCTGCAATTGATAGCAGTTCACAGCGACGGCGACCTCGACGGCGGGGAACAGCGAGGGCGATGGCGGCGAGCTCGGCTCCACCTCTGCGACTTGCGTCCGCGCTCGCCTTCGCCGGCAAGAGATGCCTTTTTTCGGCACCGACGCGATCTGTTGTGCCCTAGCCAGGGTCTGTGGCCGCCTCTACGCACATCCTCTTCTCACCGGTCCTGACGCCGAGGCCGCTGGCATCCGCAGCGTACGCACAGTCGGCTTGCCCTGCACACTCGTCCTTTGGGTGCCTCTGCTGATCCGCTCCCGACGAGGCCGACCTGCTAACAGACTCGCGTGGGCAACAAAGATAGCTCGGGAGATTGGCCTACTACAGACTCTGAATTTCCTGCTTGTTCTTGTTTGCTGTATTTAGTAGTTGCAGATTGGCTTCCTGAACAGCTAATCTTTTTTACTCCCTCTGTTCGGAAAAGGATGTCACAAAAATGGTCTATCTATAGTTCATTTTTGTGACATCCTTTTCCGAACGGAGGGAGTAATTATTTGTAGTTGGGTGTGCATCGCTTGGAAGTTTAGATTGTGAATGTACATCATTCGTGAACATTGATTTTTTTAGAAAGGTATGAGTGTAAGTTGTTGTGAATGAACAATTGATAAAGAACCAATTTCTTATTACCATGTTCGTATTTCATTTTGAGGTGTTCTTGTGTGATTTAATGACTGAATCAAACCATAGATGCTCTGATATGGAAGTTCACATAACACTGAAACATTCATCATGATGCCAACCGGTACCTGAACCTTTTCTTTCGGAGGTTCCTCTCAACTTTGATGAAGCCTGCCTTCAAGTGCTCAAGATCAGCAGGCCATTCCTCCCAAACAAAGTCATTATGGATCTGACTATGCTGCCCTCCTTGCCGGTCTAAACCATGGTTCCATAAACCTTTCCATGTTGTGCTTGTTTTCCTCTCCGATATTAAGTCGTCGATTCAGAACTATCCTGATAGTGTATTCTGTTTTTCTGGTAGAGCTAGCAACAGCGTTGCTCTTGCACTTGCTTAGCCCTTTTTTGGAACCATGCAAGAGCATTGCATGTATTATATTAGGAGAGGGAAACCACCGAAGTGGCAAAGGTTCACAAGAGATTTACAAGTGCGACCAAAGAACAGGGAGAGATCATGAACTTAGCCCTATTGTAATGAGTGTTTTGGTTCCTGGGAACGTTCTGTCCCAGCTGTTGTCTTGCCGTTCCTTCAGCCAAAATTGTAAACATGTTTGCTGTTAACAAATAAACCTAGTTCCTTTCTCTCAAAAGAAAAAAAAAGTTCAGGCGGAACTAATGTAACATGTAGCATTTGTTTCCTCACAAATGCAGTAGCGATCAAGACTCAGATAGCACGAGTAAGAACTGATACATGCTATAAACTAAGCTGAAGTCAATGATTCATGTCAATTTACAAAGTATTGCACAAACATGATGTTGTTGCAGGCTTCCGAACCTAGTAGAAGAACTGTAATTTATTAATTTCTGCTCACCAGTAAGACAAACAGTTGATCAAAATAAAAAATCTGATCCATTACAGGAAGACAATTTGTACAGTATTATTGAAAGAGTTGCAGCTTTCATTTGGCAAAATCTGTCATGGACATTCATGATTTCTTTTCTTTGACCTTTTTTTCTTAGGCAATTGCGACTGTCATGAAACCGTACTTGGTTGCACGTCTTGCACAAGCGTGCGACCTTGGCCTTGGCTTCTTTGTTGTTCTTCTTTTCTGTTCTTCCCCATTCATCTCCTTTCCTCTTCTTATTTTTTTTACTTCTCCCTACTGCGCGAACATCATTTGGCGGGTGTATGTTAACTTGGGTAGGAATGTTGCAACAAATAAATGTCTTGTATTCCTCTAGCCTAGTGTGCTTGACTGCTGCAGGAACCTTTTGGTTTAGGCTCCTCAATGCTCACCATGCTTGAATAGTAAGAAGTACATGCCTTCATCTGATTGTTTGGCTTTATGGGTGTGCTAAATCGTACCTCGTTTATCTGCATTTGCAAGGATAAGCCAGAAACAGGTATATAATTAGCCTTTGAAACGAGAAGCACTCATGTACAACATACTAATCCATCCTTTGGCAATCCACACCAATTCCATTTTTTTTCGTGGTAAAGAAAATTTATTCAATCATAGAAACGAGAAGCAGTCATGTACAACATACTAATCCCTAATCAGCTTACGTATGGTGGTGATATACTGTAAGCATGGATGGATTTGTTGTTTTCCTGTTGCGTTGTATCAGGCTAGCTACCTTTTGATAGTTCCTACGTGAGCACAGGCACCAGCACTAGGAGATCGCGTGGCGTCTATGCATCAGGAGAAAATCGATCAGCTTGACGTGCATACCTCCATAGGAAGTAGACCGCAGCAGCATCAAGAGATCGAAGCCAACTGCGATCGATCGGGATCTTGGGCCGTCGATGTTTAGGGCGTAGGGCGAGTTCTCGGTCTCTGGCCCCAGGTCGCCGCCGACCCGCCGTAGTGATCGATTGGAACTGAACTGCTATCGATCGTGTGGCGATGGGGTTCGACAGGGGTGTCCGTGCAAATTAGCTAGGCTAACAGAGAGGGGTCGCGGGCGTGTTTTCAGAAAATTACGGTGGAATTAGTTCTAACGCTACGATCTATATCGGCTGGTTGAAACGACTCGGATGCACGGATACATAAAAGTAGCAGATGCATAGGATACGGCGCCTTAATTAAATAACCAAATATGTCCAACAGTTAACTATCAAAGAACGGTAGACAATTAGTAAAATTAGTTGTTTCACTCATGCACTGTTCATTGGAGAATTTTTTAGATTTTATCATCAACAAAAGTTCAACTTGATTATTTCATTCTTAAAACAAACTCATGGTTAATGCAAAAATCTAACGCAACATTTATATGCAAAATATAAATTGAAAGTTTTATAGCATTCGGCACAAGCCGTGCTTAACTTCATGTGTGTAAGATACAGTGGATTATGTTGGATGAGATTAGTTTAATCTATCAAGGAGAAAAACTATATTATTCACTAAATGACTAATAATTTTACATACCAAAAGCTAGAAGTATGTTATTTTCACCACGTAGTCTTGGAGAATATTCACTGCTATTAAAGGATTGATAAGATATACGAGAGAGTCAAATACATTACTCCCTTCTATCCGAAATAAGATTCGCCAGACATGCATGCATTTGTACTAGCTAGTGTGTATTCCTACGACTCTTATAACGGATCGGAGGAAGTAGTAAAAACAAACAATACACGATTAAGAAGTTGCCCGCGCACGGCCACCTTGCTAGTTTATATAAACACATATTTCAAATAAAAAAGAATTGTCTGGCCGTAGCAGGTGGTTCCAAACTCCCAAGCTGGTCTGCTTGAACCATGTACTGGTCAATGTGGCTCCGGCCAGCCTGTGCAGAATACGACCAGTTCCGTGCGTAATATCGGTGCTCCCCGAGGAAAAACAAATGGAATCAGACATCTCGGGCACCCTCACCACGGGATCCTCCTCGCCTTCCCCGTCGCCAGCGCCGCCGCCGCCGCCGCAGTCGTCAGATCCTGCCCGTGGCGTCTCCAATGCTAGCCTGCGGTGGCGCATTCTCCGCCGCGCCCTGCTCGCTCGCGCCTCCACCTCCGGCACATCAGGTCCTGCCGATTCCATTCCCTTTTCCCGGCCACACAGCAGCTTTTATACTCGATTCGTTTGGTTTATCGTCTCTTTCCGCTCGATCTGCCGCCATCAGCGATCAAGAAGCCGAGATAAATGACGTATAGGGGGTAGTGCATCTTGCCGTACTCGTCGTGTCGCAAGAGACCTCAACACCTCGTAGCTATTTGTGGACAGGAAGAGTGTATAGGCGTATAGCCGGAAGTCCTGATTCGCTGCTCTTGTAATGTTAGGGAACATTAGCATATATGCTCTACCGGCATGCACTTGACCAGATCGAGATACACATGTTCAACACAATTTCTATTAACGGCTTATGCTATTCCAGCTCTGAATTCCTCTGCCTGAGAATTTCAAATCCAGGCGAAATAGTTAACACACAAATTCATTGTGGTACATGCCATTTGTGCGCATAGCTGAGTACTTTTTGACAGAAAACTGTAGTGATAGACCAGAGTGTACAAATAGGAACCTAATTCGCATTTGTGAGGTCTTGAACTTAGTAGTTGGGATTGTACATCTATTTTGTCAGTTGTATCATCATGAGCCTGATCATGAGTGACCATTTAACTGAAGCACATGATTGTACGAACTTGCAAATTTCTTTTGTACACACACTTCTATATATAGGATACACTGCCTTCTATCCTATTCCATATACATCTTCCTTCCACAACCACCTTAGCCTTTTCTTCTCGGCATGGGGTATGGGTAATACATGTATTAGGAAGGCCGTGCGGAATGGGTGGCATCCAGAAATAAATCTTTACCTAAAGGGATGCAGATAGTACTTGTGGCTCTGAAGATAGTAATTGTGGCTCCATGTATGGATTAGTGGATGAGTAATAAAGGAAAGAAGAATAATCGAATTTGATTCGCTGGCTACAAAACCAAAATCATCTTCTTTCTTTCGCTAGGGACTCAGGAATAGGGTTAGAACCAGGTAACACCAAATGTGCACCCAAACATCAGCTCGCTGGCTGACTCTAGTATAATTTGATAGACCGTGAGAAATCCCTTGCTGTGTTTGACGAAGTCTGTCGAGAAAGATCCGCCGACTCACTGAGAGAAAGAAACCTTCAGGTCACTCAGAAGATGAGCAAACTTCGACCGATTTTCCATTGTGCCTTGCAATGTATGTAGTAGTGAGCATCGGTTGGAATTCAGTACAAACAATAATTGGCATGTTCCTATGTTGCATAGCTAATCCTAAACCATCCACGGCGCTGCTAACAAAATGGCATATAGCTTTGGATGATCATACTGATAGAATTGTCTGGCCGTGCCAGGTGGTCCCAAACTCCCAAGCTGGTCTGCTTGAACCATGTACTGGTCAATGTGGCTCGGGCCAGCCTCTGAAGAATACGACCAGTTCCGTGCGTCGTATCGGTGCTTTCCGAGGAAAAAAAACGGATCGCCTTCCCCGTTGCCAACGCCGGTGCCGCCGCACCCTGCTCGCTTGCTCCTCCTCCTCTGGCGCATCATGTCCTGCCTATTCCATTCCCTTTTCTCGGCCACACAACAGCTTGTACACTCGATTCGTTTGGTTTAGCGTCCCTTTCCGCTCGATCTGCCACCATCAGCGATCAAGAAGCCGAGATCACTGACGTATAGGGGCGCAGTGCTTCTTGCCGTACTCATCGTGTCATACGAAGACCTTGACACCTCGTAGCACCGATATTTGTGGAACATGAAGAGTGTAGCCGGAACTCTTGATTTTCTGCTCTTGTAATGTTAGGGAGCATTGGCATTTTTGCTATACCGGCATGTATTTCACTAGATTGAGATACACATATTCAAAACAATTGCTGTCAACGGTTTATGCTATTCCAGCTTTGAATTCCTGTACCTGAGAATTTCAAATTTGGCCGAAATGGTTAACACACAAATTCATCGTGGTACATGCCATTTGTGCGCGTAGCTGAGTACTTTTTGACAGAAAACTGTAGTGAAAGCCCAGAGAGTATAAATAGGAACCTAAATTCGTATTCCTGATGGCTTGAACTAAGTAGGTGGGATTATACATCTACTCTGCCAACCAAGTGAGCTAGGGCCATTTCTCTTATAGCTGAGTACTTGATTAGAGGAAATAGGTCTAGCTTGATTTGGAGCATGATTTCTTGTTTGAATGAGGTGGAGATGGGGTTCTTGCTTCCAAATTATTAGTGCTATTATGACTATATATGAGCAATTATTCTGCTCACTGCTTAACTACCTTTGCAATGAGCACTATAGTAAAATTGTGAACACAGACTTAGCTAGCCGTACTCTTTTTTTGTAGATACCATGATAATCATGTAAGCAACCACTCCTTAAATGTCTTTTTAAGAAAACTGTAAGGGAGATCCCTACGGTATAAATAGGAACACAGATTCACCTTTATGGTGACTTGAACCCGGGTGGTAGGGTTGTACATCCCCTCCCAAATGTTTTTACACTCCATATTAGCTTCCCTTCATTCCAATGTCATTTTGTTGATTGGCATCCTTTGATGCATCGCCTTTTTTTAGCAGTGTTGCTTCTATTTAACCTTTTTTATAAGCTTCCGCAACTTTAAGTAACTTAAATCCCTCCGAAATCTGTATGTTTTGTGGTTAATAATTATAATTCGTTTTTATATTTGTATTACATTAACTTAAATTATCCTGGTTAATTTACGCAGAGGGAGCTTCAAATGGCCAGCAGAAGATAGGTGATACAAACAAAATTTCCAGAAAGGCATCACGTGGCTTCAATCTGATCGAGTGTCATGCAGTGCCAGTTTCACAGTTAAATAAGTCACAAGGAAATTCGTTCAATGGAAATGAAAATGGCGTGGAATGCCAAAAAGATGTCTATGTTTGTTATAAACTGCCTTGTGGAGGCGCGCCGGAACTTAATGTAATGTAAGCAGTCAATTATTTTACCCACAGTTTACTATCATACTAAACACAATTTTTCTCCTGATGTAATACACTTAATGATCTTTCATTTTTTTCTGATAAAATTGGGAATCACATTATTCTCTTTCTGCCAGTATGCCCCGCCAATTAGAATCTAGAAAGGTTGACTGCAATTCCTTAGTTTAATAATTTATTGCTTGACTACAGATACAGAAGAGAGGATTCCCTTAAACTAAACGACATGGAAGCTTCCAACAGATACAACATTGACACTACCGGACTTGTATGTAAGTTTCTTGTTCAAGCTGATCTATTTTCTTTGTTATTACCATGGATAATGTAATTCTCTGCTAACCTAATTTCCCTGCATGGTCATTTTTATCTCATTTGCTTCATTTATTGCAATTTTGCTGTCATCAGTTACTGTCTACCAAATTGAAGAATTAAAAAAAAGTAATGTAAAAGAACAGCCCTGTAAAAGAAAGAATTAAAAAAAGTAATGAAAATACAATCTAAACATATTTCTTTATGAATGTAAACATATGCAAAATATGAAATGTTGAATCCCTTGTTCATTTTAAATTCTTGCATTTCTTGTCCTTTTGGCCAAGTTAGGACTTAGGAGTTTGAAGCCCCCTATGTGCAGAAATTTTGCCTGTTTCACTAGAACGGCAGTCTCCTGTATTCAACAAAATTTTGAACTCATGTAGTACGATAATCACGCATATTCTAGTATTGATGCCCTCAAGATCTATAGTTTGTTCATCTATAGTAAACCACCTAATGGCTTAGCTTCTAGCCAGGTAACAAGTTACTGTGATATCAGATGCTGCATG
This sequence comes from Poa pratensis, assembly GCA_947311845.1. Classification (NCBI taxonomy): domain Eukaryota; kingdom Viridiplantae; phylum Streptophyta; class Magnoliopsida; order Poales; family Poaceae; genus Poa; species Poa pratensis. The sequence continues at coordinate 23,071,501 of CAMZMU010000073.1, forward strand.
CAGTGTTCTCTGGGCTGCAAACACTCAAGTTGCGATATGGTTAATCTAGAGATTTCGATATACGACTGCTTATAACATGTTATGTAATTTGAAAGTGACATACCGCTAATATACAATCCTGAACTTAGAATCTTTGTTCTTCGACTGTGCTTTTCATGTGATACTAATACTATTCATCTTATGTCGAATAGAAGCCAGCCTCAGCTTTTATTTTCTGTTTTTTTCGTCCGTGAAGGTTGTTGGCCGTCAGAAGAGGTCCTTGCCTTCTACTGTATCAACCATTCGGATATGTTCAGGTTTGTTGTGAGGTGTATTTACCCATGTGGAATTGGACTATTTTCCCTTATATTATCAACAGTACACTTTCTTTTGCTGATTGCATAGCATGCTTGAGTAACTTGAGTTGCTGCTGTTAGAGTTAATTACATGGGTGTTTCACTTATCCAAGAACTGGATACCGGAGAACTCAATCATTTTGGTCTTTGTTTTACCTTTTGATAGTTTTGAGCTCTCCCGAATTCTGTCTAGAATTGTGGGGTGAAATTGTGTTCACGCATACATATGTATAGCATGTTCTAGTTACCTGAGTTGCTGCTTCTGGAGTTAATTGCACAAGTGTTCCACTTATCCAAGAACTGGATAATGGAGAACTCAACATTTTGGGTCTCTGTTTTACCTTTTATAGTTTTGAGCTCTCTCGAATTCTACCTGGAACTGTGGGTCGAAATTTTATTCACCCATACAAACATCTAGTTAGAGCATCTCCACCGGCGCGCCCAACTCCGCTCCCAATAGACGTTTTGGGCGCGCCGGCAGCAAACCACCCCCTAGCGGCGCGCCCAATAGCAAAAAAGTTGCCGGCGCACCCCAATACAGCGTCCGGCAACCCCGCTCTTTGCCCTGGTTCTAGGGACGCAAGCGGGCGTGCCGGCAACCGTGGCAACGCGCGCCTCGTTGAAACCCGACGGGCGGGCCTGACGCGTCAGCGACCGAACCCTTTTATTTTCTCCCCCAGCGTCCCTATGCGGCCTGTGCTCGTCCCTCCCTACTGAGTCGCCCCTCCCTACTGAATCGCCGGCGCCGCCACCCACCCTCCGCCGGCTGGACGCCCGTCTCCCTCCGCGCCAGGAACGGCGCACTATTTCTCCCGTCGCAGTGTCTGTAGTCTCTTCTTCGTCGAGCCGCACTTGTTGTCCGGCGCTACACCATCGCCGCCTTCGAGAACTTCCCCGCAAGCAAGGTGTTCGTCGCATTGCTCAGCTCATTTTTTCTCCTAAACTTCGTTTTTTGCTAAACCTTGTGTTGATATAGATGGATAGCGACGACGAACTCGAGCTGGCCGGCGCATTGCTCACCGCCCATGCTGCCTCCAACGCCGTGGTCGACGAACACTTGGCGATCATCACTTGCCTGGTTGGTTTGCTTGGACAGATGAACGTTGCGCCTCGGATTGGAGGTTCGAAGCCGGGTAGGAGGATGAACAAAGATCGCAGACGGATGGAGGGACATATGACGCTGTGGCAAGACTACTTCGCCGACGATCCCACACACGGGGACAAGGAATTCCGGCGGCGGTTTAGGATGAACAGAGACCTCTTCATGGTCATTCTGACGGGCGTGCGGGAGTATGATGACTACTTCAAGCTGAAGAGCGACTACACCGGACTGGTTGGTTTCTCTTCTATCCAGAAATGCACGGCTGCTTTGAGAGTTCTTGCATATGGAGCTCCCGCAGATGCAGTAGACGACTACCTCCGCATGGCTGAATCCACATGTATCAAGACCATGTATCGGTATTGCAGGGAGGTTGTTGTAGTGTTTGGGCCAAAGTATTTGAGACAACCAAATGAAGGTGGCACTGCTAGGCTAATGGCACAAAACGCAGCTAGAGGATTTCTTGATATGCTTGGAAGCATCGACTGCATGCATTGGGCATGGAAGAATTGCCCATTCGCCTGGCAAGGAGTTTACAAGGGTCATGTTGGAGAGTGCAGTGTCGTGCTTCAGCAGTGGCTGATAAAGATTTGTGGATTTGGCATGCTTTCTTTGGTATGGCTGGAACTCACAATGACATCAACGTGCTGCAATGCTCAATGGTTTTTAACCGACTAACTGAAGGCGAAGCTCCACCATGCAACTACGAGATCAATGGCCATGTGTATGACAAGGGGTACTATCTAGCAGATGGCATCTACCCGAGATGGTCTACATTTGTCAAGACCATCTCCCACCCTCTAGGTCAAAGCCAATCTCATTTTGCAGCAGAACGGGAGGGTGCTAGGAAGGATGTCGAGAGGGCATTTGGTGTGCTACAATCTCGCTTTGCTATTGTCAGGTATCCTGCTCTAACTTGGTCCAAAGAGCAGATGTGGGAGGTGATGATGACTTTTGTGATCTTGCACAACATGATCATCGAGAGTGAACGTGCTGATCCTCCACAACATGATGCTCAAGTGGAATTTGGAACATTCCAAAAAAGTGGGAGATCCAACTACAAGGAAATAGGCAGCAGTGCTCAAGCATCTCGGTTCGAATCCGAGTGGTGGCATTCTCGAAAAAGAATAGAATAGATTAGAAAATGGATTCTTTTATTCTCCCCAAAAAGGCGATCAAGCTGCTACAGTTGGGGGGACTTGCTTTAGGAAAAAACGTATTAGTAGCTTAGGGGATAAAAGTACTACACCTAGAAATAGGAAAGGAATCAACAAGATAAAAACTTTGTTAGAAATTAGCCCTTTCGTGATAGTTGGGGGGAACTTGCTTTAGGAAAAAACGTATTAGTAGCTTAGGGGATAAAAGCACTACACCTAGAAATAGGAAAGGAATCAACAAGATAAAAACTTTGTTAGAAATTAGCCCTTTCCTGATCGGTATAGGGGCTGGGAAGAATGGTTGGGATAACAAACAACCACCATCCATACTATCATGTGGGTCCTCTTGCCCAGATTGATCATGAATATGCGGATTTGACTGCGGACTTTGCCACTTTCCTCACAATTAACGCTAAAATTAAGGATGAAGGAGCACGCGAGCAACTACAAAATGATTTAGTTGTGCATCCGTGGGCACTCAAAGGCCAAGCAGACGACCATCCTAATTGACTGCCCAATTTATTTTAATTTTAATAATTGTATGCCCTATTTGATTTATGTATTAAGTTCTACATTGGGACATGTGGATTCAGCAATTCAAATGATTTTATTTTAGACATACTATTTGAATTTGTGATCTGGGAGCGTCTATTGGGAGCGACCGGTGGGGCGCGGCGCTCCCAATAGGCGGCAACGCTTGCCGGCGCGCCCAATAGCGGCAACTTTGCCGGACGCTGTATTGGGCGCGCCGGTGGAGATGCTCTAATGTACCTTTGTAATCTCACATTAGCTACAAACTACACAGAAAATCAGTATGCTTAGGTGAAAGTAATAGTCTATTACTGCCTTGACTAAATTCAATCTATGTAGTATATTTCTCAGATAATTTTCCTTTCAAATTCATTATAGGTCCAAAAGGGTGCTTGAACTTGGATCTGGTTATGGATTAGCTGGACTTGTTATTGCAGCCAGTGCAGATGCTAATGAGGTTGTCATTTCTGATGGAAACCCACAAGTAGTTGGATGTATCCTTTCTAATCAGTTACACAGACGCTGTTGCATAATTTCATATTCCTATATATTGATATGATATGGGCAACATACTGCAAGTGATCTTTTGTGCGACTTCTGTGTGAATACCACGACCCAACATCAAATCAGATTGTTCAAGATGTATGTTACCTTTTATGCCTTTGTAAGCCATTAACCCTCAGATATTCAGAAGAACATATCCATCAATGCAGAAACTTTTGACCGAACGAAAGTTAAATCTATGACAATACATTGGGATCAGGAGCAACCTTCAGACATGTTGAACTGTTTTGACATTATTGTTGCAAGTGACTGGTATGTTATACTGCTTACCACTAGTGCTCAGTTTTATCAGGATTGTCTTAATCCCATTTCCCTCGTCCTGTAGCACATTTTTCAAGCAATTCCATCGAAGCCTTGCCCGGTCAGTCAAATCTTTGTTGAAGCATTCGGAAACCTCACAGGCCATCTTTCTGAGCCCGAAGAGAGGTGATTCGCTCAACAAGTTCCTAGAAATAATCAAAGAATATGGTTTATGTTACGAGTTGATGGAGAATTACGATCCCACTGTCTGGAGTCTGCACAAGAAATATGTGGCAGGGGATGACAGATCGTGGCCCAACTATAACGAGGAGCACTGCTATCCTTTATTGGTCAGAGTTACCTTTGGACATTCTGTTTGATCCTAGATCTAGATGGTTCATTTGCATCCCTAGCAATATCTGTTATTTATTCTTCTCTATCATATACGACAGTGTAATATCTGCCACTGAATCTTCTTTGATATTTTTTCATGGCATCACCCTTTTTCCTTGAAGTGACAGAAAGAGAGATGTACACACATGCAAATTCGATTTTCTCACCTTGCATCAGTCTTCCGAATCCTGAATATTTAATGAATGAAATTCTTTTGGATGCATAGCAATCCAACAATGTCAAATTCCATTGGTGGTTTCATTTTCAGCATCATCCGTAAAGGTTGCAACTGATGCAGACATACGAACTTGCTCCCTTTTGGTCGATCTATTAGTGACATCATCCGTGTATTTGATAGATCCATCTATTTCCTTTTTCTAGAGTAATTAAACATATAAGCTATCATTTTTTTCACTGAGATTACTCATCGTGTAGCTGAACTTTTGAGTCAGAAGATTATCAATCTATGCACAGGTAACAGGATGTGGCATTGCAACAGCATGTGGCCGGACTAGCATGCTTTACGGCAATACTAGATAATATCTTGTGGTATCTGGTACTGCACTATAAATTTATTAGCGGTTTTCTCTGACTTTGCGTCTACTTAGTCGACGTATCAACGACATGAGTTATCCCTAATCAAGTGGTTGCTGCATCACGGCCTCCATGTTCTTTTATTAGCTGCTGCTGCTGCTTTCTCTGCTTGCCTTGCGTCAATGCCTCGTCAGATCGTCCAAACGCAGTTGCCTCCTATCTAATCGCCATTGCGACAGCTTTTTTATTGCTGACTGGATGAAAGCAACTTAAGCAAATGCCTGCAAGTGTTTACGGATAGCAACACTGCTGTTGAACTAGCGTAGGTAAGGTTTAGGAGATATTATTGAGCTCATCTTCACTCGTCGGGTAGCCGACAACAACCGTCCACAGTATCAGATACGGTGATGATAATACAGAAGAGATCGTCACGACGCAACCAACGCATTGATATTTTCAGCGTTTTTGGGGTGGGATCCGCCGTTGGTTCCCTCCTGTGCACTTGCTTGAATTTGACATCTTCATGGACCCCCTCGTTTAGGTCCAGCGTTCTTGTCAGTCCCCCCAACCGTGAACTTCGTACGTGTCCAGTGCCCTAGGGATCTTTGGCGAATGTGCGTATTCCATGACCAAAAGTGACACTTCCCGAAAGGTAGCTTCTCTTTGGCACTATTGCATTGCGACGAAAATACGAGAAAAAGGCATATACTTTGACAGATGTTTTCTACTCCACTCAGTTGGTGCAAGTTGGAATTTCTTCCTTAGGTGGTAACTGAGTGGAACTAGTCGAGGCATTGTCAATACTGTGTTATTTATAGGGTTTTTATCATTTTACCACTATGACCAATTTAATCCTCAGTTTTGCTATTTGGCTGATCGAAATCTGCCCCTTCACTGTTAGTTTTTCTACCATTCCTGGTTCTCCGCCCCTTTCTCATTTTTTATCTTGCTGGACCAACATGCCATCACATCAACAAATCCATAGTAGTTCACCACATCGCGATGTCTATAGTCGACCCTCATAACGCCGGTTGCGGTGTCTCCAGTGGAATTTCCAATTCGAGGTCATCATCATGATCTCATCCCCAAGCCTGTGTTGTCCTCCCTGCACCTCTTGTCCTGCAAGCAGCTCGGCCTCCCTGCTTCTACTCTTTTCGGTCACGGCGACGGTCCACCATAGAAGCCACAACAGTATGTGTCGCCTGTTGCAGCTGCGCCCGTACAAGACTCCACAGTGTTCATGCTGACGGACATCATGTCCTCCGCCGCTAACCTGTTCGCCTACTCCTCATGCAACCACAGGCCGTCATGTGTCAATCAGGCCTTCCCCAATCGTAATCTATAATGGTAAAACTGAGAACAAAACAAACAATGAAGAGATGAAGTGGTAAAACTAAGGGCTGACTAATGGAGCAATGGCCAGTTTGCAATTTCGATCGGTCAAATGGCAAAATTGAGATTATGGGTTGTCATAGTGCCAAGAACGATAAAAACCCTTTTTTATAAGGCTCGGTTTGGGGTTGTTGAATTGTGTTGTGTTGTGTTGTGCTTATTTTATATTCTGTTGTTGGACATTATTCACAAAAGTAGGCAATAGCGGCTCAAAATAAACGCTAAAATAGACAAAACAGTTGTCCACAACTGAATGTGATGTTACATCGATTCATTTTACATGCTAGTGCTAGGAATATCAAGAGCATTCTGGAGGGTCTGAATTCTTAGGAATTATTTCTGTGTACAAAGTTTGGATTGAATAATCTTGGAGGAAACTTCTATCCACCCATATGTCTTACTAAAATTCGTTTTTTTTCATGTGTAGTGTCAAACATGATTTTTTTATTTACTAGTCATATAATAGACTAGTATATAACATCCAATTATGTGATCTCCTATTCATATGTTCAGTAATCATGTCTCCTTATTCATTGAAATTGGTTGGTTATCTCAAGTTTACACTCCAAAATCATTTATTAACTCTAGTACCATACTCGCAAAAATAAGACAATGTATTCATGTCATGATCCCATCCCATTTATATCTCTAATTTCTCATATCATAGATAGTGTATTACCCAAGGGCATATTGAGTGCAGTTTTTGGCGAATTTCTAGCTCCCGAGATCCAGTGAGTTCTTTGTCTAAAAATAATAATACATAGCATGTAGATGTAGGAATGCATTGTATGTCTGCTAAGTTTAATGGAAAGTACTATCAAACATCTCTTGAAAGAAAATTCAAGTTGGTGATCTAAAATCGCAAACCATGGCAGCACTATTTACAATAATGGAGTCCTCAGATCTTTGCATTTGTTTTCATGGAGCTCGTGGAGAAGACATTTTTCGTGAACTTGCTCATCCATAGTGTATTCTACACATATACGTGAGATTCTTTTTAAAAATTTAGTAAAACATATAGGTATTTGTTTCAACTCAATGGAGCTCGGGAGGCAAAAAAAGTTACCTAATTGATCGCATATTATCCAGAATGGGATTTCTTGGTAAGGGTCATCCGGTAAAATGTGACGTTGCATGCACTGCAAATGCCTCTCCATCCACTGGTATTGGCAGTTACGCACGCAATTAAAAGTTGAGGTACAACAGTAATGGCCTATTGGTAAGCATGTGTAATAGGACAGCTATGCAGAGGAAAGCAGATCCCTTCCATAACTATAGATCTATGGAAGGTACCAGCTTGTTTTAACTGTGGTCGGTACCAGATCCTAGGTTTTTTCTCTTTGCTTAGCTAATTGTAAAGAGTATGTTCCTTCTCTTTACAAATATATTCCCTTTGGCTACCGAAAAGGATCTTACTTTTAAGATCCTTTATCACCAGATTGTTGTCAGTACACTCGACTTTTGACTCAAGATTCCTTAGCCTGGCTTAACAAACTTTAATCACAGCTAATTGTGCACTACTTTCAGTTCATAAGCAACATGGGAGTCAACTAAAAGGTGAACACTTCACGAGGGTGCAAGCAAACTCTCACGAGGGCCCTGTCCAAAAACAGTTTCTTGCCATTTTGCCAAAGCCCAAAGGTAATGCAATTTGGTAGTACTATAAGAGAGGTCGTAACAGTGTTGCCGCAGCACGACATTGCTGAACCATACGTCCACTGGTCTCTGAATGTGTAGTTCGGTCGGTCGGAACATACTTAACGCAATCATAGGCACTTCTTTTCTTCCTAATGCTGGTATGTGGCCTTGTCTGGCTACTTGTTAATTCAGGCGCAGTTGCAGTGATGAACTAACTGGGCTTGTATTCTAACGAGAAGGTAGCGCGAATCGCGTATGAGAATCAAGTTCCCGGTGAGCAGGAAAACGACCGGCCGGCCGGTGGCCGATCCTTGTCACGGATACCCGGCAGCCTCGTGCGACGGCCGGCGTCACCTCCGTTCGTCCTCACCGGCGCCCGAAAGCAACATGTGTCCTTGCACCAGTTTAAGTCAAATTTCCGGCAGTCCCGGCCGGCGATCCCCAAGTGCGTCAGCTCCACCGCCGAATCCGAGAAACCGGCCAATTTAGCCACGAAAGGGCAACGGATCCCTGAGCTAAATCAGCAGGTAGCCGTGCCATGGATCGGATAGCTGAAAGCGAAGTTTCTCCATGAGAGTTTGGGTTTGGCGCATCCCTGGATATGGTATGTTAGGTACGAGCTGCCTGCAACCTACAGATTGCCTCCATCTGAACTGAACCTCCCGAGCAAGATGATCACACATCATACAACATGGATCATGCCAAAACTAAAGGTGATCGATATGATTCTGGTAGGCTGTTTGATCGGTTCGTAGGCAGGAACAACAGTAGGCACAAATTGAACCTTCCTTTGGCCTCACTCATCGAAAGCAGTGGACCAGATGAATGGCCTCCACCACCGTGGCCATGTCCTCCCCACCACCACCACCACCACGCACGCCCGGCATCTCTCCCGATGGCACAACCCATGTGCCTAACACCAAAGCTTGCGCCATCAGACTGTACAGTAGAGATTATTCAAGCATTGTAGTGTACAATTTGTCGTAGTAGGAGTAGTATTCTAGTATTTCCCCCATGCGGCCAACTCAGCCATTAACGGGCCATTCGTTTCGTTTTTCCTTTTGGTTGTTGATTGAGGTACCCATCCAACTAGATATCAATCATCGGCTGCAAGAAAATGCTTTGATGTATCATGTACTAGGAGTATTGAGTATTTGGCAGCTAGACTGTCGGTGATAATGAAACTGCATCGCCTCTGATAATGGCAAATCAGTCTCAGCAACTGCCATAGATCAGCGACCTGTAACATGGCAGGTCCCAGCTCCATTCGTGCTTTATTTCGTGCATATCATAGCATGTTTAGCCATATACTTCGTAGTTGGTTTGCCACTAGTGGCCGGAGAGCTTTTCTTGAGAGCATTACGGCCGGAGAACTAGACGGCGAGTGATCATTGCAGTTGGACTCATATATAACAGCTAACATCCCAATTTCCAGTGTCATGTGCGTAAGAATCTTCTCTACTACTAGTAGTATATTTCCTTTGTACTCCCACAACGGCGCAAACCATAAACAAGAAAAAGATGGTGGATTTTACAATGGCGTGATGCGATCTTTGGTCAAATCAAATCATTCCCCGCTTGGCGCTTGCCTTGCCCCCACCGTGCACATCGCCAACGACCCACTCCTTCACCGAGCGAGCGCCGATCGAGGCAGCAACGGCAGGGGAGCGCGGCACTTCGCTGTCGCTCTGGTGGTGGCCCGTGCCGATGTCCAAACAATGTTCTCTTGTGACCGAAATCTCCCTGCTAATTCTGCTTCTTCTTCCTCGACGATCTAATGCTATAGAATCAACTGGAGCAAGAACAGTGCGAGTGGCGCGGCCGGGACCACTGCCATCCTCCTCGACGTCGCCGCCGCCGACGCGTCGCCGGTGGCGAGGTTGGCGAGCCAGGAGTTGTCCCCCAGAATAACACCTTGGCTGCCGGGTTGCGTATACCCGGGTTGGCCGCTTGCTGTCCTCGGCATCACAGGTGGCGCGAACGCTGTCGTCCCTTGCACTGGCACCGGCACCGTCGGCGTCGGGGTGACCGTTGCTCCACCCGCCGACTTGAGGCTGCTCACAGAAATGAATTGCAGATAATGAGTTTCACAGTCAGAAGGCTCAGCTGGTTGAATTACAGTCAAAAGAGAGCACCCAAACATAAAACTGGAGACTAATCCTGGGCTTTGCTTTTCATACTTTCAGCTAAGATATTACAGTACTGTCTTGGTGAGCTCAGCCATCATATGTTACGTCCATACTCCCGTGGCCATGGTCAGATCTTTTCTGACTTCACAAGGTAAGAAAATGACTACCCTGGCCTGACGCTGATATGCCAGCCGACGGGACGGCAGTAAAAGAAATAAAATACCAGGAGGGTCAAACCTCCCTGGACAAGCTAAGCACCTAGTACTAATTAAGTGCGAGATGAATATGACATCTACCAACCAATATAGTACAAATTCGAGACTAATCATCACACTCATATTATCTTCCAAACCTCTCACTCTCACTGTCCCCCTCAGACTATTTCAGAAGCATGGCTAAAATGTGAGATAAGGTGACATGGCCGGAGTGCCATGGTTCAGTCGGCACCAACCGTGCCGCGTTCATCATCGTGTTCCCAAGCTGAGCACACGCACGCTTACCTAGCAGTGCGTGCAAATCTCACACCCTTCCATGGCGGACGAGAGTAAACTAATCACGCACTACCTAGAACGTCACGCGAAAGCAAGCCTTTATTGTTGAAGCTAGTAATTAAATGCAGTGGTTAAGCGCGTCGTGGGCGTGCGGAGGTAGGCTCACCTCGGTGTGGCGACGGGGCAGAAGGTGATGGTGTAGTCGCGGCCGCCGCCGCAGGTGAAGGTGCTGGTGGGGTCGTCGAAGGCGTAGCTGTAGGAGCGCGGGCACGCCAGCTTGAACGCCTGCGAGTAGGTGGTGGGGCGGCAGGTGTTGGGGTTCGCGAACGCGCCGCTGCAGCAGTACTCCGGCGTGCCGAATGCGTCGCACGCGCTCCGGCACGCGCCGCCGCCCGCCGACCGGAGCTCCGCGGGGCACCGCAGGTTCAGGTCCGCCGAGCAGCCCGCCGCCGCGCAGGTCGTGCCGGTGCCCCGCTGCTGCCCGCGGGCTCCACCAGGATGGGCAGGTTGTACCCGTCCACCAGGCTCACGTCGTAGAAGTCGTTGTGGCCGCCGCCGTCCAGCGTGAACTCCGCCAGCGTGGCGGGCGTCGCGCCGTGCGCGCCGGAGCACTCGACCGTTCCGGTGCCGCAGTCGCCCGTGGCGCACGCGAACCTGCCGGTGGCGTCCTGCCCGCAGCCCGTGCGCGCCCACAGCCGGCCGGACCAGCCGGACGGGAACGGCAGCGCGCGCGCCGAGCCGGGCGGCAGCGCGAAGCCCGTGGGGTCAATGCTCGCCGTCCCGGCGTTCGACAGGATGCCCGGCCACACCGTCCCCGTGCATCTGTTCAGGAACGTGAATGTCACAGCTCCACCCTCTGCACCAAACAAACAAACAAACACAATTCAGCTCACCATTTGCAAGAACTGCTGCGACTTCAAACAGAATCGCTCTACGACGTCTGAATTACCTCTCAGGCATATGCAGAGCAGCGCAACGACGACGACGCATACTCTTTGAATCCCCATGTCCTTGGAGCAATGCAGCTCTGTTTTGGTGGTCAGTAATGGCGAGAGTGTAGTGTCATTACACTACCTGTCTGTATTAGTAGTGGCAGTCCAGCTCCAGTACTAATTTAGTAGTAGTACAGTGATGAGAGACGAGTGGGACAGTACAGGGAGGTAGAGAAGTCTTGGGCTATAGGACCGAGCAGCAGCCACCACCCATAAACTATCGGGTGAGAGACAGAGACCGGAGAGAGAGGCTGAAGAGGGAAGAAGGGGGATCTGAGCTATCCCTCCATGGCTGTATTTATAGCCAAGAGGGGCTGTTTACCGATCATGTTTTCTTCAGCAAAGTGAAAAGCATGGAGTGGGGCTTGATTGGATTCAGATAACATTTTCTCTCTGCAATTTGCATACGGAGGCCTAGGGTTAATCGATCGCTGCAATTTCCACGATGGATCAGGAATGTATAAAGGCTTCCTGCTTGGTTATGCCCATATCTTTCCGCAGAAAGGTGTGCATCGTGCGATGAGATTTAGTGGAGGATGGATAGGTATGGCTTAACCAACAATTCTGAGGGATTACAGGATAAGACCATAACATAATGAACTATGGAGGGTGGCTTTGCTGAAATTCTTGTCGGGTATGTAAATTGTGGTGAACGATCCTTGCCCAGAGGGTCGATCGGATGCGTGTTATATGGCGATGAAAAGCCCATCACGTGGCAATACATAGGTTCGTATTTGGGTTGGAGTACTACTCCATACCCGTATACGTAAACATATTACGAGTCTAACAGCCTCCTTGAGAGGTTGAGATTACGCATAAACTCATGTAGATTCCTAACTGGCAATACTTTTGTGAACCCATCTGCAATTTGATCCTTACTGGAGATGAACTTGATGTCAAGCAATTTATCTGCAACTATTTCACGAACAAAGTGATAGTCTATCTCTATATACTTAGTTCTAGCATGAAAAACAGGGTTAGCAGACAAATATGTGGCACCCAAATTATCACACCATAGACATGGTTTTTTCCTTGAGTGTCACACCAAGTTCACCCAACACAGCTTCAACCCATATCAATTCTGCTGTATCATTGGCAAGAGCTTTATACTCAGCTTCGGTACTTGACCTTGAGACTGTTTTCTGTTTTCGTGCACTCCAAGAGACCAAATTCGGTCAAATAAATATAGCAAAACCTCCAGCAGACCTTCTATCATCAAGACATCCTGCCCAATCTACATCTGAGAAGGCACTAAGCAAGCTAGATGAAGATTTCTGAAAAGTTAAGCCAACACGTAATGTACCCTGAACATAGCGTAAAATTCTTTTGGCAGTGGTCCAATGGGCAGTTGTGGGAGCATGCAAATATTGACAAACTTTGTTTACCGAGAAGAAAATATCTGGACATGTCAAAGTCAAGTATTGTAGTGCACCAACAACACTCCTGTAATTTGTAATTTGTACTGTCGTCAGGACTAAGGGGAGTTCCCTCAGTTAAAGATAATTTTTCACTGGTTGATAAAGGTGTCGGACAAGGAGTGCATTTTGTCATACCAAATTTAGCAAGCAATTTAGTAGCATATTTTTCCTGAGTAAGAAGCAAACCATTATGACTTTTCTTTACCTCAATCCAAAAAGAAATGCAGATCTCCTAAGTCCTTGAGGGCAAAGTCATCATTAAGATCTCCAAGAAGTGCAGAAATAGCTTGATCAGAGGAGCTTGTGACAATGATATCATAACATAGATTAGAACAAATATCATAATGCCAGATTTATTATAGAGAAAGTGAAGTATCAACCTTAGAGGCAATGAAACCAAGCTATTGCAACTTGGCACTTAGTCTAGAATACCATGCCCGGGGAGCTTGCTCGAGTCCATACAGGGCCTTATCAAGTTTGCATATGTAGTGTGGAGTTTGAGAATTCTCAAAACCTGGGGTTTGTTTCATGTATACTTCGTCTTCCAGAACACCATGCAAACATGCGTTCTTGACATCTAGCTGCCGCAAACTCCAACCTCTGGAAACAACAACTGACATAACAATACGAATAGTTGCTTCTTTAACAACAAGGCTGAACGTATCCTCATAGTCGATGCCATATCTTTGTTTGAAACCTTTTGCAACCAGGTGTGCCTTGTATCTATCAACTGTACCATCTGCATTTTTCTTAACACGATATACCCACTTACAGTCAATGAGATTCTTCGTGTGATGAGGAGGAACAAGATGCCATGTTTTGTTTTGCATAAGGGCATTGTATTCTTCTTCCATCGCCTTTCGCCAACGATCATCCTCAAGGGCATCCGAAAGAGTGCGGGACTCATTGTGGATGTAAACATACACCAACGAACTGTACCATCAGTGATAACACGAGGCTGACGTATACCTTTTTGTAAGCGAGTGCGAGGCTCCAGTGGCGATGGAGGAGGCGTTGGCGAATTTGGTGGTGTTGGCGAAGCTTGTGCTGGCGAAGGGGTCGCAGAGGACCCAGGCGCAGAAGATCCGCTGGATCTTGGTGTGGCCTCGGGATCGGAAGGCCCACACGCAGGTGAGACAGACCGAGAGGGCCGAGGCAACGTGTCACGCGGGGACTCGTCATGGCCGTCGTCGCGACGTGGAGAGGACCGCGGGGACCCAGGCGGGGTCGGGGATGGTGACCGCAGCGGAGTTCATGAGCACGTGCGTTAGCGCGAAGGAGACCGGCGCGGCGGTGACTCCGATGCGCTGTCAGAGGAATGTTCCTCCGTGTCAGGATCGAAGAGGATCAGATCCACCTCGAGATCTGCCCGGATCGAACAGCATCTGCTGTCGTTTTCTGCATGCTGTGTATCACCGTTTGGCAGTGTTTCAGCACCATTGGACGTCAAATTTGTTGCTGTTTCTTGCTGCTCCATGCTAGAACCTGCTTGCACATTATTTTCTGCACTATGATCATTAGTAACAACCGGTATAACACGCAAAGCCATATAATCATCAGTGTGTGCAACCCCAATATTTGATGTGGTGGAGGATGAATCAGAAGGGAGAAGAAGTATTTCTTAGCGGAGGCGAGCACCTGCATTCGGATGTAGAGAGGCGAAGGGAAAAACGCTTTCATCAAAGACAACATCACGTGATATGTATATGCGTCCTGTAGAAACTTCTAAACACTTAACTCTTTTGTGGTGTGGACTATATCCTAGAAAAACACATCGTGTAGATCGAAAAGCAAGTTTTCTTTTGTTGTAAGGACGGAGATTGGGCCAGCAAGCGCACCCGAAAGCTCGGAGAGACTCATAATTTGGCTTTGTATGAAGAAGGCATTCAACAGGTGTATCAAGGTTTATAGTTTTACTTGGAAGCAAATTTATAAGAAAGGTGACAGTGAGAAAGGCTTCATCCCAGAATTTTAAGGGCATGGAGGCATTGGCAAGCAAGGCTAGACCAACTTAAACAATGTGACGGTGTTTGTGTTCAGCGGAACCGTTTTGTTGGTGAGCATGTGGACATGAAACATGATGAGTAATGCAACTTTCTGAAAGAAATTGTTGAGTTTTTCATATTCACCACCCCAATAAGTTTGCATAGTAATGATTTTTCTATCAAATTTGCGCTCAACTAGTTGCTGTAAATTTAGAAACACTTGATAGACCTCAGAACGCTTTTTGAGTAAGTAAATCCAAGTAAACTTGCTAAAATCATCAATGAAACTTACATAATATGAATGTTTGCCAACAGACTCAGGTGCTGGACCCCATATATCATAAAACACTTGTTCCAAAGGAATAGTGGAAACACTATTAGAGATAGGATATGGTAACTGGTGGCTGTTAGCTAGTTGACATGAATCACAGATGTATGGACTTATTTCAGGCGAATAAGAAATATTGTTTTTCCTAAGAACTTGCTGAACCATAAAAGAGGAGGGATGCCCTAAACGACGGTGCCAAGTAGACGAAGATGACTTTATTGTAATGAAAGCATGCTAGGACGACCCAGTAGAGAATGGAACTAGTGGGTTGAGGCCATCATGACAGGGACCTTTAAACAGTGTGCTCCTTGTCGCCTGATCCTTTATCAAAAAGAAATGTGGGTGAAACTCAAAGAAGACATGATTATCAAGAGTAAGTTTATGAACGCTCAAAAGATTTGCAGTAGCACTAGGAAGATGAAGGATAGTTTTAAGATGTAAAGAAGCATGGGGAGTGCACAAAACTGAATGACCAATGTGGCTTATTTGCATACCGTTTCCATTAGCAGTGTGGACGCGATCTCGGCCTTTATACTTGTCATGAACGGAGAGCTTGCCCAACTCCCCCGTGATGTGATTTGATGCACCGGTGTTGGGGTACCAGTTTGTGTCAACCCCATAGGAGGCAAGGTTGGCAGTCTTTTCTTCACGATCACGATCATCGTCATAGTGGTTGCGGTCATCATAGCGCCACCAGCAGTCACTCGCCGGGTGGCCACGGATCTTGCAGATTTGACATGTCGTGTTGACGTAGGGGGTGGGAGCACGACCACGATGGTCACGGCGGCTTCCACTGCCACCATCACGGCGATCACGGTGGTCATCACGGCGATCAACACGCCGATCATCACGATGATCATCGCGGCGATCATCACGCCGTCCTCCTCCATCATAGCGTCCGTCACGACGATTGCCATCGCCGCCATCCTTGCGGCCTCCATCACGAGAGCGCCACTGGGCATCATCATATCGGCGCGCATCATCACGGCGACCATGGTCGTCTCGACCACGATCACCGTCGCATCCCTGATCATAACCACCACGAGGGTGGGTGTCGGCCAGGTGAGCAGAGGAGGTGAAGCCGACAACAGGGACAACTTCATCTTCATCATCAGAAAGCATCTCGCGACGCATATCGTATGCAGCAACGTGGGCATAAAGATCATCAAGAGTTGTGCCATGTTGGCCATTAACAGCAGCAATAACCGAATTATAGGCGCCACCGAGGCCATAGAGAATGTATCCGATCAACTCATCTTCATCTATTGGCTTTCTAGCCGCGGCGAGTTCAGAGGAGAGCCCCTTCATCTTGGTGAAGTAGTCTGCATCCGTCATCTCTTTCTTCTTCGTCTTGTTGAGGGCAGTCTGCAGGTGCGTGATCCTCGACCGAGAGGCAGAGGTGAACATGGCGGACACCGTGGCCCATACATCAGCGGTGGTTTGGAGCTCAAGCACATGGGCGAGCAGATCTTGCGAGAGGGTTTGAAAGAACCACCCCATCATGAACTGATCTCGAGCGATCCATGCAGAATACGCGGGGTTCATCACCATCTTCTTCTTTCCTTCTTCCTCGACCTCCAGGTTTTTGCCGGGCGCAACGTCAGAACCGTCGAGCAGGCCCATCACCTGCGCACCTCGAAGCGGAGGAAACACAAGTGTCTTCTAGAACAAAAAATTGTTCCGAGTGAGTTTTTGGGAGGGAGGGTTACCTAGAGCGGCGGCCAAGGTAGCCATGGATCCAGACGACGACATGGCGGCGGCAAGGGTTTTGGTTTTTGGGTTTTGGCGGCGGCGGCAGGAGCTGCTGCGGCGGCAGGTTGTATGTTTGTGCGGCGGCGACAGCAGCTGGTTTTTCCTAGGGTTTTGCGGCGGCTAGGTCTCAGAAGAGGCCTGCTCTGATCGTTCCACCACAATTTACAGGGCAAACGCATCCAGGCCAATGTTTGAAAGTTCAGCATACAGTACTTGCATTTGCAGTCGATGATACGGTTGTTGCCTCGTTTGATTTCTGAAGTGAGCATTAAAAGAGAAATGGAAACAGAAGAACGGAGATGGCTTAGTGCTGGAAATCATCAGCTATCGTCGCAACTCGCAAGCGCATTGTTCCTAAAATGACTGGATTGTGATACCTCGACGATGTATGTGTTCATAAATTGACTGTGACTGTGATATCTCGGAGAAGGTGATGAGATGTGTACAGTCTGACTTTATGATGTGAAGAGATTGTCAGGGCACGAAGAGAAGACTGAAAAAATATGGATGGCTATCTAGTCAAGCATTACAGTGAGACAACATTCGAAAAGAAAAAATTATGAAGAAGTTCCAAAGCGTTAACATCCTACTGTATTTTGCTTATTTTTTTGGAACAGTGATATTTTGTACTACTCTGGATGATATATATAAATCGTTAACATCCTATTTTACAGTAATTGTCCATGGCATATCTGGTTGATATAACCAAAAATGAGTCTTCTTTTTGGCCCCATCGTAGATACATACACCCACCATATACAAGCACGTGACAAATTCCGTAAATAGTTGCTACTTTCTAGAAATGAAATGAAAAACACACTTCTAACGCCTGGGGAAGGCTCGAAATTATTGGTTTTAGATAGATTGGGTTGGCGCATGCGTTGACCGTTGAATCTCGTTTAACCAAATATGACTATGCTTCGGCATACCTCAAGACTTGTGCTTTCTGCACTCATCGAAAGGATCTCGGACGAGGGTCGTAGGAAGACATCCAATTACTATTCTGATTCTCACAGCGCTCTTGCTTCTAATTGGTTAGTGCAGGATACTACTCCCTCCGTCCAGTTCCGGAGAAGAGAAAGGTTGCGTTCCTTCTTTTCTTTCAGATAGTGGGGGCCTCTTTTGGATTGTAGGAACTTTAAAGGATTTTCATAGGATTTCGATCCTTAGAAAGTTTTTCTATGGATTACCTTCGGTTCAAATGACTTGTGCTACTAAAATCCTATGGATTTGATTCCTATGCCCCAAATCCATAGGAATTTGAACATCCACTTCAACCTCTTTTTTTAGACTCAAGTGCGTAGGATCGAGATACTTTTTCTATGTTTTACATTTTATCCGACTGACAATTCGTACAGTTTTTCTGTGTTTTACAATCCTCTATTTTGCACTTACAAACCCGTGAAATTTCTGTGTTTTTCATATTACTGTGTTTTCAAACCTGTGAAACATGTTCTTTGATAAGAACTATCGAAATATTGGAGAGAAGCTTTAGCTGAAAACTGCAATTTTCTCATTGGGCTGCAGACTGCGGTGGTGGTCTAGGGGAGGATGATCACCAGAAGTTCAGTACTAAGGGAATTAGAGAAACATTCTGTGCGTAGATTCAAACAAAGGAGTTTCCGAATAATGCTAGAACAAAGGCAATCGATATGTGACAGGAGGTATGGTTATCGTCTATTATTAGTTTGATATGTGGTTTTTTATCAAAATGATGCATACAGCCTTAACAAAGTCTCAAGAAAAAGTACATCGATCAGTCTGAAGCCACATTTTTTGCGACAAGTCTTGCTACACCTACAAGCTTCATAATGAGGGTAGCCATGATCTAGCTGTTTACCCTGACCGCACACCTACGTTAAATAGGTGAATATATGAAAAGCTGCTGTTAAATTCTAAACATGCATATTAGGTGCATTTGTAGGTGCATAGGCACTCGTATTTCTCAAAGGTTTTTTTCTTTATCAACCAATGTTTTTGTTTCTTTTGAACACTTTTCTGCAGGGTAACAGGGAAGAGCCGGGACTTACCTTTTAGTAGAGGAGAGCTTCAGTTGCACGGTGCATTGACAAAAGTTCATTTAAAAAGGTTCGCAAGGAACTAAATCAACAAAAAGCAAATCAATGGAAGAATAGCGGATTTGATTCTTTCCTTTCATTAACTTGAGAAAGTCAGCAAGTGATACAGATAAAGTTTTTCTGTCATTCCTTTATTTGCTGCAAAGCTTTATTCAGTTGAAGCTTCGCTTGACGTGGCAGCGGCAGGAATTAGGCATCACGTCGACATACTATCTCCTAATAAACTCGCATAATACGACTAGCTGGTAACAATTGGGTGTGCCATGAGCACACGTGAGGGACCCCATGGGAACAAATCTGCAATTACCTATGACATGCTCTGTCTTTTTTTTATGTTTTCCTCAAGGAGAACAGCTGCTGCCCCCCCCCCCCTATGTGGAAGTAAAGATGTGGAGTATGTGCCAATTGACATGCACGTCCGAAGAACATACAAAATCGGGTTGCCAAATATCTGAAGAAAATGGTAATAGCTGCATCAAAAACAGTATCACGCCCTGCACTCCTGCGTCGGTGCAGCAACCGTTGGGCCTTTCAGAAACACGCGCCCCCTCCCCTCAACTGGCAGAGGCAAGAACATTTCAGTTATGATATAAATCTAAAAGATGTGTAAATGTGTAATAGACACGTGAATCGCCTGCTTGGCTTCTTTTATGTGTATATGGTGCGCCGAATCTATTTTATGCTGCAGGCTCTGGAAAACATGCACGAACAATGCCTTAACAAGGCATCCACTTCCCTAAAAACAAGGCATGATCCCCTGTTCTCTGCCAAAAAGGAGAGAACAGAATTGAAAATCCAAGTGCGTATGCAGCTGTGTGGTAGAAGTAAACTGCTATGTCCATCCATGTAGGGTGAAAGAGAAGTTTCCACACTGACCAATACCTCCGGCCTTGCGGGATCTAAAGTTCCAACGGCCTACAACTACCACTGGACTCCTACAAGCAAAGAGAGAAAGAGAGAGATCGAATCAGCCGGTGTTGTCTGTCTCCCTCTGTAACTTGCAGTGCCACTCGAGAGATAGATCGCATCAGCGTCATCTTGTTTCGCAGGGTAAAAGAAACTTCCGATACATGATCCCAATTGCAAACTTTCCCGGAGGATGCATGGTCGCCACGTTTCCGCGAGTAACTTTTGCCCCGGAAAAGGTCCCAAAAGGAAAGAAAGAAAAGGCTCTGAATCTGCTCAGCTGCAGTGCCCAACTTCCTTATGGCCCTCACACACACGTTCAGTTTGCCTCTCAAGGTGCTATTTCTATGTCAATCCTCCGCAAAAGCTCATTCGCTCCGGTCATCTTCCACTCGGTTCTGTCCGTGGAGAAGAACGGAGTGGAGCTCACGTCCTGTTTCCATCTTTGAGAGCTTACGTGCCATGCCGATCCGGGTTTCCATTTTCTCACGGCGGCATGGGTTGGAAGGAGACGCATTCATCATAGGACGTGAGTCATCACTCCTGAGGTAGCCACGCAGCCTACACTAGAGGTGAGTTCGAAGAGTGGTAGGAAAATGCGGACTTGGTAGCCATAGATTTGGTTGGGAATATTTTGGATGACTTCCATGTCATCCGAAATGCAAAGGCAATGGTCTCCACTGGGAGTTCAGCTATAGGATAGATATAGAGCCTGACCTAGACATTTCGAAAAGATGGTAAGAGTCGACTTACGGTCAAAAGATATGCTCATAACCATTACTCTTACTCCTACTTTACTTTTAACTCTCTCTTTAGTGGTATTGCAACCGCTCGACCAGTCTGTAACTCTATCCACCATTTGTATTCCCTTGGGCTAGACCGCGGCCGTGATTTGAGCGGCGACAGATTTTGTTCCATAGATTTGCTCCCAAGGGTTTGCGATTTCTATGTTTACATTAGTTTTTTCTATATTTTTGGCGATTATGTGGTACCATGTCCGGATGTTTTCTATGTTTTTCTGTGAACTTGGTCAACGCAGTAAGAGAGAAAAGGAGATGTGGGGCTGGCGGGTGGGGCCCACATACACTTTAGCAAATCACTCATGATGTGTGGGCCCGAGCTGTCAATATAGCGTCAGTCAGCACTCAACCAAGATCTAGTGTTTTGTGCATAAAGATAACCAAAAATATGGTGGATTTTTTGTGCCCAGACATTAAGTGGTGGATTTTTTGTAAATTTGGCATTCAAAGTGATGGTTTATGCTATAAATTCATCTTCTCATATGTTGCATTCTCTTTCTCTCATGATATTGTCTATTCTCGCCTCTCCTCCTATAATCCAAACTTCCAGCGTCGTCCACCCTCTATAGTTTACTACGGCCGCCGCGTTAAATTGGAGTCTCAGTGTGTCTGTGCTCCACCCATTTGGTTCCAAGTTGAGGTTGCCATCACTGTTTCGAGGTCAGTTTTCCTGTCTCCCCGTTTCCTCTTTGTCCTTCCACCACCCCTCTTATCCCCATATGCACTCATCTACTCCCTAGTGAACGGTGCAACTCGCCTCGCTCCGTAACGGAAAGTGCTATTTGCTCCCGAGCTACAGTGCTCCCTCCATAAAAAAATCAGAAATTATATTTGTGGGTTTCAAAAAATTCTGAAAAAATCACGGGTGTATCCAATGGTGTATCCCATAACGTGCAAAATATCAATTTGAAATACGTTGTATTACGAGCTACACAAAAATAACAAAAACTAGTAAAACTTAGAGATTTGAAAATAGGCATATTTAGATCCCCAATTTGTCATTTTTGTGTATATCAAAATACAAAGTATTTGGAGTTCATATTTTGCATGTTCGTGGGATATACTATTAGCTATACCCGGATTTTTTTCAGATTTTTTTGAAACTCATAAATATGATTTTTGATTTTTTTTTTATTGGAGGGAGCACCGGAGCTCGGGAGCAAAAAAAAAGGTCTCTACTCGCTCCGTAAGCCCAAAATTCAGACTAGCTTCGTAGATTGTTTTTGACAAAGATTTTATTATTTCCTAGGTGTGCGAGAAAGAACTAATTGTAAACCAATGCTAAGTATTGTCTGATTTTAGCATCCATATTAAAGAATATAAAACGGATAAAAATAATTTGAGTGCTACCCGTACCTATAGAGAATAAACTGAGAATAACCACTCATTTTTGTGAAAGTCATAGGTAACATCCCATAGGGATGCAAAAAAAAAAATACTAGACATATACAAAATGGAGTATAAGTGATACATGTGGGTCCCGTTTTTGTGCTTAACATCCCATAAAGCACGACTGCATCTCTTGCCTAAAATCTACTATCGGTAGCTCAATCCCACGCATCCGGCCTGATCAAAAGCTTCCAAGCATCTCTTGCCTAAGATCTACTATTTGAAAGTTTAATTCCGTGCAAATAAAACTGATGTGTCATCCTTGCCTGGAGCCACATAAGCACTTTTTTCCGGTACAGAGAAAGAGCTGACCAATGTGTGCGCAGAATGGAAGAATTCGTGAAGTGGTGAAAGTGTCGCAGTCATAAAGTGTTTATCTATCCGATCCAAAACAAGGATCGATACCTTAATTGGGCTAGTGTGCATCCTACAGGCCGCGATAAAGCACCTATTCGAAGACCATGTTTTGAGCCCGTGAAATCGTCTTTTCATTCAGCTGCCGAAATTCCCAGTACGCGGGCCGACTGCCACGTGGACGGTGATGAAAAACTGCGCGACATGCGTCACCTGGATAAGGGGATAAGATGCTGAGCATGTGCATGCATGGCAGCATGCGACCGTCCATCGTTCTACTAACCCAATCTATCCATGAACTCGTAACCACCGCACGGTCGATGATTCCATGCAGCTCTCTCGCAACGTTCCAGTCCAGAGTGATTGATCCGCACATGCAAGCCCAATCGCCTGGATCTGCTCAGCTCTCGCTGTTCGGTTCCCGCATGCTCCGTTTCCGGGCGGCCTGTTGATGGGAGTACTCCGCCAAGTCGGCCTACCAAGCTCAATTCTTGGGCGCTACCTCCTCCGACATGAGGCGCTTGGTGTGGAAGGTTTGGGCTCTCCCGAAGACCAAGTACTTTGCGTGGCTTGCTCTCCAAAATCGGCTTTGGACGGCGGACCGCCTTGCTCGGAGAGGTTGGCAAAATTGTGGGCTTTGCCCTCTTTGCAAAACTACGCCCGAGACGGTCGATCACCTCCTCCTTCATTGCCGCTTCACCACTAGAGTTTGGTCTCTTTTGAAGGCTTGGCTTGGCCTCTCTTTTGACCAAGCCCTTTGGCCGACTCTCCCCCTCAAGGAGTGGTGGCAACATATGACCGGAGGTGGCGTCTTCAACCGCAAAGCCTTGGCCTCCCTTGCCCTCTTGACGTCTTGGGAAATTTGGAATGAGAGAAACGCTAGGGTGTTCCGCAACAAATATACATCCTCGCAAACCATTCTATCGAAGATCAAGAACGAGGCTAAAATTTGGGCCCTTGCAGGAGCGAAACGTTTAGGAGAAATTTTACCGGGAGAGTAATCCGGTTGTATCTTATTTTCGGTCTTGTTAAATTTGTTGTTCCAACTCTCTCTTAATTAATATAAGGGGCAAAGTTTTTGCCCCATAGTTTCTAAAAAAAAAACACAACCGACGCAATGACGATGACGGAAGTGGCAAAATGTGTAACATCCTAGGATTTAGAGTCCCAGATTAGAGTGGACACACAAGTGTGCATTGCATTCATGCATCAGAAAATCCGAAGAATTTTCGCGCAAATAATTTTAAAACACTAAGTGATTGAAGTCTCACTCGAGTTGGTGGAATTGAAGTAGATCATCAACTTGAGCGTTACAAACTTTGAGATGATCTTGGCTTAAAACATATTTTTGGGCAGAGAGGTACTCGATAAAATTGTTAAACCCAGTGGGAATATATCTTGTTACATCAAAACATTACCTCAGGAGTGTAACATAAATCTAGTCATTCTTAGGTATCATCTCATCATCTTGTCTAACCTTATATGTTAGACATATCTCTAGTAGATGGAAATCATTCTAGTCTTAAAGACAAATTGAGTTACCTAAAATCTTAACAAATATATTTTCATCTTATCTAGTGAATCTTAACTTCTTATCTCCTAATCTTCTTGAAGTTATTCAACCAGGGAAGCATCTCAAGAAAAGAGGTAAAGCAACAAGAAGGTGTTGAAGAAGGATTTCCAGGATGGCATAGAAGTATTATGCCACATCAGCATTGAGAATTTGGAAACTCTTCTATCATACTCCGTTCTTAACAATATCTCTAGAAAGAGTGTGATATTCTAATGTTAGTGTATTATAGAAGTAGTTTGGTAACAAGCCTTATAACCTTGTTAACAAATCACTTTTGTATTCTCAAACAGTTGAGTGTCATATACAAATAAACAAAAGGACAGATAATACATGGTATTTCTCCAAGAGTATGATTACCAGGGAGAAAGTAAAGCCAAAGCATAAAACCATATGATCATCATCCATATGTAATCATCACATGAGTTAACTCTCAAATTCATGTGAGTGTGGACATGTCCCATAAGAGAGGGTTCACAAGTTCATCATGTGACCAAGACCATTTGGCTTATTCAAGATTCATTCTCAAGAGGAGATAAATCTGGACATGTGGTAAAGGGAACCACATGGACTACTTAGTCAGCAATTGTTTTAGCAACTTGCTTCCACAGTAACAAGATCATCTATTTTATTCAAAGGAGTATATCATCCTTTTGATCATCAGAATGAGATATGGAATTAAGCAAGATTCTGTTCTCATCATTTTACCCATTTATCCTACCATAAGACCTGACTTCAGGCAGGATATCTTCTCTTGTGCATCCACAGACATTTGATCATGTTTTCACATGATTTAGTTGTCAGGTATCACAAGCCAAAGCCACTAGGGCCATATTTTGTGCTTGGCATGAATTTGAATTGAAACACTGTGTATACTCTTTGTAGTCACCACAGTAAGCAAATCATGTTATATTGCTGGACAACAATTTGATGTTGTCCAGGAATCAATAAGGCACTCAGAACAAGTTTGAATATTTATCTGGAGCTGAAGACAAGGAAGAAACTATCCTTAGCATTTGAAAATAATATAAAACCACTAATAAAAAGCATAACAAAATAAATCAATTGTTATAAAAGTACACAATAAGAACAAAGGTCATAAATTATAAATTTTATTAAAAAGAGATAATTCCAAATATGTTCAAATTTACTTTAAGTGGTTAATGAATTTAAAACACACAAAAGATTTATAATCCAAGTTTAAAAGAAACTTGTTGTTGAAATTCTACACATCTTGTAAAAAGGAAATAAATTTAAATATACAAAAATTCATTCCAAATATGGAATGAATTCAAAATACATCAAATATTAAAAGTTATAAGTTGAAATCATAAATATAATGTAACTCTACACAACCAGGGGCTTTTCTGTAATTAAAGTCATCACAAACAAGTCCTCAAATCATTTAAAACAGGAGTCAGGGGCCTGTTTGCACTGATTATGCAATTCCTTGAAAGTCCAGGGGGTTTTTCAGAAAATGGCCTTTTCTTTTCTTTCTTCTTCCTCTCGCCAGAAGGCAGAGAGCAACGCCGCCGTGCCACCTCCTCTGTGCTTGCCTACTTGGGAGGATAAGAAGGAGAAGACGTCCCCATCTCGCTCTCCATCGCCTCAGTCCTCTCTCTCTTTCTCTCTCCCAGTAAGTCGACGGGAAGCGAAACCCTAGTCCGTCGGGCCGCCGCCGTGCGCCGTCGACTCCGGCCATGCCGTGCTGCCCTGAGAAGCTCTGGAGGTTCGCCTGGACGCCCTCAAGCTCCTCGTTGAGCCGTGCGTGCTGGGAGGATCGAAGGAGGGAGAATCTCGCCGTCTTCCTCAAGTCCGGCCGCCGGCCGTCGAGGACGAGTTCGTCGTCGTCAAGCGTCCCCGTGCCGTTCCGAGCCTCCTCTGTGCTCGTGGTGAGCCTAGCTACCTTCCCATGCCCTTAATTTCTTCAATTACGCGCTGGGTAGTCGCCGTGTCGTGCACCGTCTCCGGCCGCCGCGGAAGCTCGTCGCCGAGCAAGCTCCGGCGACCATTTTGGAGCGGCGCCGCCACCAAATGGTAGCCCGCGTCGTTCTCTACCCGATGCGTGCCCGAACCCATCCTAATTCGTTTAGAATCATCGGATTCGAGCTCGGGCAGGAGCTCAGCTCCATTGCTGACGTCAGCATGACGTCAGCGAGCCAATCAGATTTTTCTGAATTTTCTTTTCAAAAATAAATAAAATTATGACAGGTGGACCCAACTGTCAGGTATTTAAACATTTAGGAAATCATTTCTGGAAATTATTAAAACTATGACATGTGGGACTAACTCAAATTTAGAATTTTAGAAATTGTTTAATTTGAATTTAAACTTTGAAAATTCATAACTAAATCATTTTAAATCAGAATAATACAAATAATATACCAAAATGATCAGAAAAATAAAATTTATCTGTTTGTTTAAGTAAAATATTTGTTTGACTAAAATTGAATTATTCTAAAATTAAAACAACAATTTACTTATTACTTTAAATATGGGTTTAATTTGAAATGCTATTTTGGATGCATTTCAATTCCATTTAAATTTCTCCATATGTTTAAATTTCAAACATGAACATATGTTTTAATCATAACATGTCATACATTATGTCCATTTTAAAAAATTCCATGTGTGGACATATATATAAATAATATTCCTCAAGTGGTTAATTAAAATAATGTTTTCCATAGTGAAAACAATTATTAGGTAATGATTCTATAATACAAAACTGAAATATATAACTTTACATATTATTATTTCATAAGATGTAATGAATATTCCAAAGTAGTTCTTAATTTATAAAAGTAATTCACTATTTAATAAAACTTGACCACTATTATTAATACTTTAATAATTAAATTAATTTTGTGTTACAAATTTTAAGTCATCAATCCAAATAATAATTACTTCATAACATGAGTTTAATTGTTATGTTTCTTCCAAATGTTAGTGTTTAAGTCATATTATTTTATTACTTAAAGAAAAGTTAAACACATAAGTAACTACTCTTAATATTTAATAATATACCATCAATTAAATAAGTACCATTATGTATGATACCAACAATATATATATGATTTATTTCTTCAAAAGTTACTCTTTTTTATTCATGAATAATATTACTACACCATTTCTTCAATTAATTCATGTCAACACATGTTCTTTATAAACATAAAGATGATAGTCAACCCTAAAATAACCATTTAGTATTATGATGTTGTTTTATTTTATCCTTATGCTTAATATGGTATTTATAGTTAAAGATAAAAATTCATTGTTCTTGTGAAGTAAACTTGAAGATAAAACAAATCTAAAAATAATCACCAAACTCAAACAACCCTCAACCATCGAGAGTTAGTCACGGGTTTAGGACGATGCATCTCATACTTATGCATAATAGCATATTCCTTCTTCAAACATTAGTCCTTACCGGACCAATGACGCTTTTTCCAGATTTTGGAGTCTTTATTGTATCGAAGACCTTGGCTGCATAATCTTGCAGTCAAAAAGGCAAGTTCACTCTTGCTCATGTCCTACTTGATTATGTTTATCAAAGTAAATAAAAAATACTATGGTTTATCATTGCATGAAAAAGAAAAACCTATCTTCGAATGATGTGAATTGCTATATATATATATTGTTGGCTGGCAGATGGAACCATGGAATGATGTGGTTGGTGGAGGTTCCATTTGCACGGGAAAGTATTACTTAGGACTTAAGAACCAATGCCGTCAGCGTTCTTGCGCCGTAAATGAAGCGTTAACCACGAGACTTGGAATGGGACGGGAAAGTCATCTGTGATCTTCTCCCTTTCGCATGTCAACGGACTGCCAGTTCCTTAGGCTGTAGATCTTGCGGGACTACATGCACATGGGTGGGATCCCTTAATTCCCAACGGTAACTGGGGTCTATGATGGTCTGCAAGGGGATGCCTAGGTATCTACCGTGAGGGGTAGAGCCAGGGTTATTCTGCTATGCATGAATTGGGTGGGCATGCGGGGTTGTTGGAGAACCACGGCTAATGGCTTGGATCAACGACTGGGCCCCACACCATAGGAAGTGTGGACGGGAAAGACTCGCCCGGTTGTGCAACAAGGCGTTGGTCTCTTATGGGTAAAGTAACGCACCTCTACAGAGTGTAAAAATGTGACATCTTACTCCACGTTCCAGGAAGGAACGGCGAACGCTGCAGGAAAGGAGGCTCCTCAAGGCCCTAGCACCTGTGAATCGATGACGGGCATAGTTTTCTGAAGATAAAATGAATCTTTTCCTAAAAATGTTTTACAAAGATATGCATGTTCATCCATGACCTTTTGGTATGGATGGTAGCTAGTGCATAAAACACCTTACTCCTATTATATGAACTTGCTGAGTAACGCTCGTGTTGCTCACTCTTTCCTCCGTTGACCCCTGCTTAGATTATTGGAGTTAGCCGAGGAAGGACAGGAATCCATCACGATGTTGGTGAGGTCTTCGACGAGGAGTCAAATCAATCTGGTGGAGTCTGCCAACGGAGGGGTGGCAACAACCCTCAATGGTGGACATGTCAACGACAATGCCTACGGACAAGACGACTATAATTGGATGGAGGAGCACAACTCTACACACGGAGATTCCAGGTGGATAGATTAGGGCTGTGACCACCACAGTAGTGGAGTAGGAGTTAGAAGTAGAGCTGGTATCCAGCTTGGTGCTTCGATTAGAGTCTTTTGGGAGTTTCTTTTGCACGAGACCTACTTCTGTTTGTAAAGGAGGTTCTCAAGTTTTTGTATTGAATAGTGTTGTAATCCTATAGTGTTACCTTGAACCGACTATGTTTCTGTAGTACTACTCTGAATGATGTAATATTTACGAAGTGGTCCTTTCGTGAGTATTATGTCAACGACTTTACACTACAACATGCAGTGGTGTGTTGGGTAACTACAAAATGCTTTGCGTCCATCCTTCCCGCTCGAACGCGAACCGGCCGAATTATGAAGACGTATTTCTTGAAAAACAACATTAAAATCCGCAACACTAACTGAGGACGTCTTTCTTAAAAAACTACATTAAAATCTACAATGCTAAGAGCATCTCCACTCGCACGACCCAAACGGCCGTCCAAAGGCCTTCAAGGCGTGCCGGGCACTTTTTCCCTCCCACTCGCGGCACCCAAAGGCGAAATTGGTCCGGCGCGGCCCACTTTTCGGTCCGGCACGCCCACCCGAAGCCCTCATCTTGGGGAGTCCTCGGGCGGCCCCGGACGGAACGAAACGCGAAGCCACGTCTGCCTCCGACACGCCTGGCAGCGAGAGAGGGCGACTTCAACCGACGGTGGTCAAAGCCGTCGTCAAAGGCGCATGCCGCGTGGCCACGCCTCGTTATCACAGCCGGCGGCCGCCAGTGAGCCGTCACGTCCCACTGCTCGGCGGCGTGAATGCGGCGCGCCTTTTCGAGGCAGCGGCGTTAATGCCACCGCTCTCCGGCGGCCATAAAAGGCCGTGTACGCTAACTCCGTCCCTCACACCTCGCATTCTCTGCCCGCACTCGTCACCCGCCACAACGCACCACTTGGAGATGGCCGGAAACTCGAGGCGCGGCGGCGAATGGCTTCGCGCTGCGCACCCTCGTCCGCGAGCAGTCGGAGGCGTTGCGGGAGAACGGTTACCCCGTGCCACCCGATATGCGCGCCGGAGGCCGCTGGGCAATCTCCGTCGGCGGGATTCCGGTGCCGCGCCCGCTCACGCGGGCGAACCGCGGCACTACTGGCAGGAGCTGACGCCGGAGATGCGTCAGGACCCGCGCTGGGACCCGGAGAACGCGGCCAAATTCGGCCGCTACGAGGTGGCGTTCCAGCGGCTCTTCGACGAGGAGATGAGCCACTGGGACGGCGCCGCGCGACAAGAACGTCGCCGGGCGCGAGGCGTTCTGGGGCGTGCCCGGGCGCACCCTCCACGCCGTCTTGGAGCACATCCGCAATGGCGGATCGCTGCTCCAGACGCCGGCACCTTCTGCGCCTCCTCCTCCTCCGACGAACCTTTGGGCGCCGCGTGTGACGTCTGCCTCGTCGCGCTCGGCCGCCTCCTCCTCCCCCTTGGCGGCCTCCTCCTCCCGCTCCCGCGCCTCGCGTCTGCTCACGCCGAAGCCGGAGCCGATGAAGGTCAAGGCGGAGCCGGAGCTGTCGCCGCTCATGGCGGAGCTCATGGTGGCGTAGGCGGGCGTGGACGACGACGCCATCGCCAAGGCCGTTGAGGCCGCGTCATACGACGACGTACCCCCGCTCGACGGGCCGTCTACCTGCGTGTGGTCGGCGTTCGAGCATGCCAAGTCCAAGGGCGTGCCCTTCTTCGACTTCATCGGCGACGGCGCAGGCCCTAGCCGCGTGAAGGAAGAGGACGGCGGCGCAGGGACCAGCAGCGACGGCGCCGACGTGAAGAAGGAGAAGGACGAGGAGGAGGAGGAGAACCCCTATGTCGCCTTCAGGCGCCGCAACCACCGCCAGTAGATTAGGTTTATTTAGATTTCATTCAAATTTGTAAAATTTCCTAAAGTTTGAATGAAATTCGCCTAAGTTTTATTTACAAAAATAATGATTTGTGCGCCGCGAGTGGAGAGCGACGGCGCCCAAAGGCAGCAGGCCGTCCGGACAGCGCCCAAATGGCCCGACTAGAGATGCTCTAACCTTCGAGCGCTCTCTCGGTTTTTGGACAACACAATGACAAAGTCATCGGGAGGAAGAAAGTCGTCTCCACCCCCGCATTGACCGTCGCCCGAACCGCATGGCACTGACCCGATGCCATCTTGCCGCTGCGCCGTCATAAATCGCCCCCTCCGCCTGTACGCCCCCGTCCCCGACTATCCGCTAAGCCACCGTGTCCCTTCTTTTCCGGTTTCAGCGCTGCACTCGCACGCTCACCGCTAAGTCCAGTGCTCCGCTGCCTCCTGCTCCATTGTCAACGTCGGGATAGGAAAGGGCGGAAAGAAGAAGAGAAAACAGTCAAAGGAAGCGGGAGGAGGACGTGAGCGTGCCCGCACGAACGGCTCATGCGCGCGTAGAAAAGAATTTCTCTTGCAGGGCAAGATACAACATTTCATTTCGTTACAAAATATATCGACGTTCCTTTGTTTTGAGGGTGATTTTGCCTTGACATGAGGTTACCGGGGAGCGATCATGGCGTGCTTGAGAACTACGTAAGCGGAATCGCAGAGAAGTCCCACACGGAAACGGAAACATTTTGCATAGCGCAGCACACAGCTGGTGCCAGAGTTTCTTCCTTCCCCCGTTTCTCTTCTCCCGCCCACGATCCACACCTCTCTATAAAATGGAGACAAATCTCACCCAACTTCGTCTCCCATCTCTCGTCGACCACGCGAATCGAGGCAGCACGTGACGACGGAGGCTACGGACAAGATACAGAGACGGTTGAGACCCAGAGAGCTCGGGGTAGGAGCCGTTGCAGACTACTGTCCCTTGGGCCCACTCGCAGTGTCCGTTGGGCTGCGCCGTCGATCTATATAAGTCAACCGACCGTCCTCACTTGGTCACCCTTATCCCCGGCCCATTACATTACGCTAAAGCAGAGGAGAAGAGAGCAGAGTTCAGAGCTTGGAGCTGAGATCTCGTGCTTGCTTGTGGGACTAGTGAGGATTGAGAGAAAGAAAATGGCACGAAGCCCAGCTCAGGTCGCTCTCCCGTTCATCGCGCTTCTCCTTATGCTTCCAGGTAATCCATTTTTGCGCTTCTGCAACCATCATATTTGCCCTGATTACTTCCAATGCGACATTCTCTGCTCTGTTTGGTGTGCGTGTGCCTGATCAGTTGAGTTACTGGTTCGTTTCTTGCAGCTGCGTGGTCGGCGACGTTCACGATGACCAACGACTGCGCCTACACGGTGTGGCCGGGGCTGCTCTCGGGCGCCGGCACGGCCCCGCTGTCCACCACGGGGTTCGCGCTTGCGCAGGGCGCGTCGGCGACGGTGGACGCGCCGGCGGGCTGGTCCGGGCGCATGTGGGCGCGCACGCTCTGCGCCGAGGACGCCACCGGCAAGTTCACCTGCGCCACTGGCGGACCCAGAGGGTGGGCAGGGTGGGCCGTGGCCCACCCAGGATTCTGAAAACATGTTTTTTACCTACTCAGAATCAGAAGATTAGAACCTCTACACATGGCCCAATAGACCCAAATCATGCTACTTTCTTGTATGAGAACGAGAGGGACCAGCTCGTCTTCCCTTGATCTCCCCATTCCCCTCCCCGACTGGCTCGATCGCTAGTTCGCTCCAGCTGCTGCCTTCTTTCCCGTTAATTTCTAATTTTTTCTTGTGTGTGTTGCAATTGAAAATGGATTATGACGAGACATAGTGATAGTGTGGCTCATTATCGGAATCATGAAGCAAAGAGGATTGCATCTTCTTCATCACCGTTGGTTTTTTATCATTAGATTTTAGGTGATGTGCTCTCATTGCTCATGTTTGTAACTAGTATTTGTATTGGAATAATACACATTTAAAACATATGTACAAACTAATTGCCGTACAATTTTCTTATATTATTATGAATCAGTTTGCTATTTATAGTATTTATTTGGCAAAAAAAAAATCCGCCGTGCGAATTTTGTTTAGGAGTGTGCCCACCCTCCGACTTTTTTCCGGGTCCGCCACTGACCTGCGCCACGGGCGACTGCGGCTCGGGCGCCCTCCAGTGCAACGGCGGCGGCGCGGCCCCTCCGGCCTCGCTGGTCGAGTTCACGCTCGACGGATCCGGCGGCATGGACTTCTTCGACGTCAGCCTCGTCGACGGCTACAACCTCCCCATGCTCGTCGTGCCGCAGGGAGCGGGCGCTGCCGGCGCCGCAACCGCCGTCGCGGCCAACTCCACGGGCGGCGGGCCCAAGTGCATGGCCACCGGCTGCCTCGTGGACCTGAACGACGCGTGCCCGGCCGACCTGAAGGTCACGTCGTCGTCGACGGACGGCGCGGCCGCCGTCGGGGGCGCCACCATGGCGTGCAAGAGCGCGTGCGAGGCGTTCGGGTCGCCGCAGTACTGCTGCAGCGGCGCGTACGGGAGCCCCAGCACGTGCCGGCCGTCGACCTACTCGCAGTTCTTCAAGAGCGCGTGCCCTCGCGCCTACAGCTACGCGTATGATGATTCTACATCCACCTTCACCTGCGCCGCCGGCACCAACTACGCCATCACCTTCTGCCCGAGCACCACCAGGTACGCTCTTGCGCTTTCCTTTCCCCACGCTTCCTGTTTGTTTGAGCACGTTTCAGCAACTAACTAAGCAACAAGTCAACAAGATGTTGTGCAAAAAAAAAAAAAAAACTAAGCAACAAGATAACGGTTACGTTTAGTGGACGATAGCCTCACCAAAAATGGAGCGAAATGTACAACCCCCACTGCCTTGACCAATGTTTTATGGTGTTGAACCTGCTCTAGGATTCGGGAAGGTTGCGGCAAGGCGTGAATTGGACTAATCTCTCAGTTTAGATTACTTGTATATGTGCCGTTTGGAATCTGTTTACATCCACGCTACTGTGACCGAAAAGGCGTTGAGGTCAGACTTGTAGCACACTGTAGTATCCAACGGCCGAAATGCACCCAGCAACGGCTAGGAATCCACGCGGTGGGTGGGCCGCCCTTTGCACGCGCACACGACAAACAGAACTGACACATAGGCTGACGCGAGCCGGTGCTAGCCGTTTCGCGCGTGCGGGCCGTCCTCTTCCCAACTGCCTACCATGTTCGCGTTCTCTGTTCAGACAGACACGCGTCCCATATGCACAAAATATCTGCAAGTCCAAAAAGAAAAAAATCTGCATCCTGCAACAAAATATCTGCCAGCATCTTGTACTGCACACTAGCTTTCACTATTCTGAATTTAGTGTGTACCGTATGCTAACCAGTAACTCTGCTTGTAATTTTTTTTGCATTCACCAGTGGGAAGTACATCGACCCGCAGGCTGCCGGCGTGCCGCCCGCGAACGGCACGATGGTCTACAACGGCGGCGAGCAGCTGTCGACCGGCGGCGGCGCCGCCATTGCCGCCCATGCGTCACAGCTCCTCCTCGCGGTGGCCGTCGCCGTCGCGCTGCTGTAAGCCGAGCACGCAAGGATGGTGGTAGATCGCCGACGTAGTCCTTATCCGGCGGCCTCTTTTGGCGTGACGGAGGGGAAGAAGATAAGATGACCCTGGCGAAGGCCAAGAAAAGGGGGGGCGGACATGGAGAAGAAAAGGGCTGACACTGCGCTCGTAGTAGTAGTAGAGTACTAACCGATAAAACAAGAATATAAGATGACCCTAGCTTTCTATTTGTACGTTTCTTTGATTTTGTTTCTTTGATTTTTTGAGCGGAAAATGATGATGTATTCATTGTTCGTCGTGACAGGTATTATTAGTCACTGCTACTCCCTCCGTTCCAAAATATCTGTCTTCCATTTGTCTAAATTTGGATTTACCTATACACAAAAACATGTCTAGGTATATCCGAATTTGGACAAATGAAAGACAAGTATTTTAGAACGGAGAGAGTACAAGTTTCGACACTTCGAGGGGGGAAAAGAAAGCACGATGAGAGGCAGACTTAGATGTACAACCTTGTCACTTACGTGGGTCATGGTTGCTTCAAAGTTTGCACATTCAGACTTCCCCCTCAGGCTTTGTTTATTTCAAGGATTTTCTAGGATGAGAGGAGTGAGGATGAGAAGGGATTTGGTGAACATTCAATTCTCACAAATACTTTTCCCCTATAATAAACTAGCATGGAGTAGAGTTTTTGTTTTAGACAAAAATAAGATGGTTGATGGTGGATATCTACGATTATCCCCTCCAATCCCTAAAATACACTAGAAGTAAAAATAATAGTGGGGATTTTTCGAGATCCGGGATAATCCTCTCCAATGCCCTAAAATACACTAGAAATAAACAAGGCCTCATTGTGGAGTTGAATCAACGAATAATGCATCAATCAATATATCAAAGCTCACCCCGTTAGGGCTTCCCTCGACGCCTCCACGTCACCCGCTTTTCTGGGCCGTCCGATCGGCGGAACGGACGGTCCAGATTGAGCCACGTCGCCTGCACTGTTCTAGCAGTGCGCGACGCATTCCGCGCCGTCGATCTTCCATCCAACGGCCAGCGGACGGCCAGAGCGTCCTTTTTACGAA
Organism: Poa pratensis; assembly: GCA_947311845.1. Classification (NCBI taxonomy): domain Eukaryota; kingdom Viridiplantae; phylum Streptophyta; class Magnoliopsida; order Poales; family Poaceae; genus Poa; species Poa pratensis. Next base: position 23,106,718 of record CAMZMU010000073.1, read on the forward strand.
AAGCGTCCTGTGTTCCCCGCAAATTGCGGAGCAATCCCAAGCTTCCCCACGTAGGACTAATTTGCGAATTGCAGAAACTTCAGGGACTTCCGCACAAAACTTCGCCACATTTCCCATTTCTCTTTCCTCCCTTCCGGGCGGCGGCGAACTCGCCGCGGCCGCCGACGCGCCGCGAGGCCGCTCCACGCCTCCCCGCCCGAATCCGAGCATGCCCGGAGCTCCGCCGCCGCGCCCACTCCGTCCTCGCCTAAGAACGCGTCGCGGAACGCCCGGAATCGCCGCGTTTCGCCGCCGCCGTGCTCCACGACCGCGGTCGCGGAATCCCTCGCCGCCGACGACTCCGGCGTCCATATGGCACGCCTCACCGCCCATCCAGCTCGCCTCCGCCGCCTCTCGCGGATCCGCGCAGTCACGGCCTCACGCGCGTGCGCCGCTGCGCCAGCGCGACCTCGCCAGCACCGCCGTGTCCCCGCCGCCGGCTGATGTCACACTACGACGTCAGCATGGTCCCACCCGTCAATCCCTCCGCAGTTTTGAATGTTTAAAAAAACTGTCATGTGCGCCCCACTGTCTGTTTTAGGTGACTAAAAAAAATTTGAAACTGTAAAATTCAGATCTTTCAAGCCGTATTCCACAAAAACACAAATAAAATACCAGAATTTTCAAAAAAAAAACTTAAAAATTAATACATCGCTATGCATGTTTAAACAACTTCAAAAAATTCTAATTACAACAAATAATATAATTTTCTCATATAAATTATAAAAATTACAGAAAAAACATTTTACACTGCTAAATATTCAGAGGTACTCAAAACAACAAATTGTAATTAAGTAAAAAAAGGTACTCACAAGAACTAAAATAACTTTTTATATTAATTATGCACCTTATGTAAAATAACTTTTATATTAATCATGCACCTTATGGGAAAACATTCCAAAAATGCCGAATATGTGCAAATACTCCAGACGAGAAATTACGACGAATTTTAACTTTCCAACATTTCTAATCACAACGTCCACGGTGTGTTACTACGTGATGGAATAAAAAAATACATCATATTTACTCAAACTCTTGCACGATAATTTACAACCTACAATATTTAACCGCATTAGATAAATTAACGTGACTTCCAATCTTTTTAAAAATATTTCTTCAAAATGTTAGGTTCCTGACACGTGCTACCATTTTACTTCCACAATTTCCAGAAAATCAATACCGTTTGGAAAATTTTGTCTTCATTTCAAATATATTTGAACATTCTTTCTGCAGTACAAACATTTTTTTGAATCCAAAACACCATCAAAATTTCAACATTTCAAAATTTTATTATTCCTTTAAACTTGATCACTCTACAAACACGAAAAGAATTCAAATCTTAATACATTTCCAATTTAACAAATTCTTAAAATCTTAACGCTTCTAAAACATAATTTTCTTTTTCCAAATTACAACAATTTCCAAATTTGAGCAACCTCTAAAATCCGACCGTTCTTACAACGACAACCTTTTCGAATTCAAATAATTTCCAGCCTTAAACATTTTTACAATCCCCACATCTTCAAATTCAAATTTTAACACACAGGCGCGGCGTGTCGCCGCGCTCATATACCTAGTAGTCTTTTTATTTGTCCCACCCTAGCACCTGTGAGCATCAGAAATTCCAAACAACATCATATAAAACATGAAGAGTTACTAAGGTGTACTCCTGAGAAGTTCGGGCGTGAAATCGACGGTTGCGAGGGTAAGAGTCACTAAAAATGTTAAGGGTGCGTTTGGATGCAAAGTTTTCTTGAAGTATTTGAGCAATACTTCAGTTCTAAAGATACTATGGTTTTGAATACTTTAACCTGTTTGGCAATGATAAAAACTGTAGTATTAAAAACAGTGGTATTGCAATAACCGTACTTTTTTTTGGAGTGTTGAGAAAAAGAGCTCCCGGCCTCTTTTTTTGAGACAAAACTAAAGTATTTGCATATTATGGTATTGCATGCCCAGGCAGGAGAAAACTGTGGTTTCCAAAAGCTGTAGTATTTAACATGCTTTGTGTCCAAACGGACCCTAATTGTCCCCACAAGTAAGAACACAATTTAAGAAAAATGACGTCTAAGGCACTAGGACATTGAGAGTATGCTAACAAAGTGTTGCAAGATCGCCAAAATTGAGAGCAAGGGAATTAACACCGGTGGGTGGGAATGCATCAACCCCACCCACCACTAGGTTATGCCTCAGCCTGCAATACACAATTCACTATAAGTTTATTGTTTCTACAAAAGACGGCAAGTAGTTGATTTCGTTGATGAAAGGGACAAGTATTTGTTACACCTTACAAGCATAGCTTAGGAACGAAAAAATAGAAAGGAAGAAAAAGAGCAAAATATGTTGGATTAGTGGGTCAGCCCACTAAATATTAGTAATATTCGTGAAAATTTTCAGAGTCCCACTTGGCCCATTCATGCAGAGCAAGAGGTGAAACTGAAGTTTCGTCTCATATTGCTAGTTTATAAACAGTTGGTCTCTTTTACATCCTTATAAGAGAGGTTCTTTCACCACAGTATGAGAATAGGACACCTACAAGCACGCTCCTCCTCCACTGTCGCCCGCCACAACACGTCACTTTGTGTTTCGTAAATGAGCCGAGTCGGGTTTGGAAGACGAAACTGAAAAGGGAGGTCGCTCCTCGTGCATGCAGTGAATTGTATATCGCTCCGTCGTTCACAAGGCTCATGATATATAGTCCATTGCTAAGAAATTGAGTAGTTTACGTGTTTTTACCGGACAAGTTTATTGTTGAAGGCATCATTGCCAACCTCCCTCCCCCGTCGAGAAATTTTGGGACCCCTCTAAAGAACAAGAGATAAAAGTTGTATGTTACAGTCTCATTGGGTCTCTTGGCATGGAAAAAAGATGAGAGCAAAAGACACATACGTTCAAAAGGTGTTGAAGTAAGTTACAGTACCAACTTAGTACATAAGAAGACGTTCAGTCCCACAAGTTAATAACAAGAACAAGGCCGGGGCAAAGGAAATTTTCATGGAAATAACAACGTTTCAAAGTCTATCAACCTCAGGAAAAAGACCGGTAGGAAGAAAGAGTCTACTATGTTTGCAATGATCTTGAACGCTAAGCTCTAATTGCCCTAGCCGTTTTGACAAGTGTCAACATGGGAAGAGCTATAAGACCGCTAGTTGTTACTGCGTTATTTTCAGAAGGACGAGGTTGGGTACATATATTTCCTATTGTCCTTTCCGCATGACATTCTCGTCAATGTTCGATCGACACGGATGCCAATGTAAAAGTATGTGATGATACTTCCATGTTTTAATTTAATCAGATCTTAGAGACTTCTTCGGGTGGCACGCATGCTTCTGTTCGTAGTGTTGGTCCGGTCAATCTGAAGTTCATTAATTTGGGAGGAAATTGTACGCTGAAGAACATGCATCATTTGCGCCCCGTCAATAAAAATCTTTATCGCGGGTATCTTCTGTGTCGAGATGGATATACAAGTTGATTTTCGAGTCCAATAAATTTTTGGTGTCCAAATTTCGAGTAAATAGTACTTTCGGATAAGATAGTATGTACTCAACACCATACAATTAGAATGTAGCCGAACCCCCATAATTCAATATTTTATGAGATTTAATATAAAACATGTTCTTGTTTGTGTTACATTGAAATGAGTAATGGAGCATAGCATACCCAAAAGCAGAACACATCAGTCGTCGAAATTATGCCTTCAAAAATATATTGATATAACGGTGAACATAAAATGTACGCAACATTCCTTTCATGTGCTAATAACAATATAAAAGCCCAACAGTACTATTACTATATATAAAGGACGGACGGATTCACGCCGTCTCCTGTGTCCACGTCGCCCGCAATTCGCAGGCCGTCCAATCCGCGTGATCAACGGCTCCAATTCATCCACGACGCCTGTCTCCGCGTGTCACTGTTCCTCGTCCAATTTTATCCAATCATCGCACGCCACGTCGCCCGGTTACCACGACAGTTTCTCCCGGTCATCCGGTCGACCAGGTCGCCTCTTCCCGCTGCCCTCGCTCGCCACCCGGTCATCCGGTCGACCAGGTCGCCTCTTCCCGCTGCCCTCGCTCGCCACCGCGCCGCCGTTTCCGACTCCCTTAGATGGATTTGAGGCTAGGGGAAAGACCGCCTCTGTTTCCTCTACCTTCTCGCCGAGTAGCGCGAGCTGGGACACCTCCAATCCGGCATACGACATCGTCTTCTCCGAGCCCGGCCGGCGGCCGCCGGCGGTCGATTCATTCTCTCCCGACCTCTTCCAGCTTCTCCGAGCATGCGGTTCTGTTCAGGAAGAGCAGGCCGACCTCGCGGCGCTTTTTTCCCTTTTTCTTCTTCACTGGTTCGCCGTCCCACCTTGAGCTTCCGCCGCCGCCGCGAACTGGTGACCGCGGCGCCCTGCTCTCCATCTGGTTCAGTTGATTTGGACTACACCGTCGTCTTCCTCCAGTCCTGCCGTGAGAGTCCGCAGAGGCGGGCATGCTGGTCACGTTCATGGACTTCTAATCTGAAGCAGAGATCGCTACTGATTGTAGTATATACGAGCATGGGCATGGAGTCGAATGTCGTATTGTGGTGCTCCTCTGAATCTTCCTGGAGGCTTCAAGTTGCGTGCTTTCATGGTTCAGATCGGCTTGCTCCTACCTAATAGAGGATTACATGGGGGATTGAAGAATTTCTTGAGCCTGTTTGGTGATTGGATGAGCTGCGAAGCTAGCCATGGTGCTGGAGCACAAAAGGGTAGAGATGAGTGTGGTGCTGCAGGTAGCAGCCGAACCTGCACATTGTGAAGGGGTCCTCTTGAAAGGGCATATTTTATATCCCCTAGGTTTTGTGTGTTAGGCAACAACACTAGGATATATCTAATGTAATGTTAAGTGGTGCAAGAATCAAAAGAAATATTTACATAGTGCATCGAAACACTTGACAAGAAAAAGGGTTGCTTGCAACTGCCTGTCCAGCCCGGAGTCTCCAGCCTCAGGGGTCTCAAGGGCCGGAGTCTCCGGCCAAGTCAAAGTTCTGGAGCCAAAGCTCCACCAGACGGCAGCTGCTGTATGGGGTGCGGAGTTACCCCAGAGTAACACCGGAGTCTCCGCACGGTCCGGAGTCTCCGCCCCAGACAAGTTTTTTGAATCGAAGATTTTCTCAGGACGGCGCGTGCGGTATGGAGTCCGGAGTGCCCCCGGAGTATCACCGGAGTCTCCGCACTACCCCGGAGTTTCCACACTTCCTCGGTCCGGAGTTTCCGGACAGGCCGGAGTCTCCGGCCTTCCAGACCGGAGTCTCCGGACCAAGTGGGCTGCAACGGTTACATTTTCAAGCTCAAGAATCACAAGATCTCCCAATCCCTCCACCCAAACTCGTTGATACTTGAAGGATTGAAGAAGAAGGCCCGGATCTACATCTTCACCAAGCCGTTCTTCATTTCCCCCTCATTTACTTGAGGGCCCCTTGGCTAGGATTTCCATTAGGAAAACCTAGCTTCTTGTTGATCTCACTTGTTGTCTTTGTTGTCTTTGTGACAGATTTGTAGCTGTTCGGGAGCCCCCAATCCTCTTGTGGGTTGTGCCCCGGATCGTTGTTGTAAGGGCTCCGGATTCCGCCTTGAAGGATTCCGATAGTGGAAGGTGAACCAAACCTTTGTGGTGCGGTTCATCGGAGAAGAAGGTGACGCCTTTGTGGCGGTTGAGTTTTGACCTTCGTGGTAGCTCACACCTCTCCAACGAGACGTACTCCCCTAAAAAGGAGGAACTCGGGATTACATCCGTGTCTCCGCGTGCTTTCACTTCGGTTACTTCTATCCTTGTTTATAGTCTTTACTTCGTGTATCTTGTTTAGTTGCTAGCTTGTCATATAGGTAAATTCACCTTAGTTGCATATCTAGAGAATTTACCTTTTGTGTCAAGCCTAATTTGAAAAAGTACTAAAATTGAAGTAGCACCTATTCACCCCCCCTCTAGGTGTCATACGATCCTTTCAATTGGTATCAGAGCCTCGGCTCTCTTGTTGGGCTTAACCGCCTAAGAGAAGTATGACACGAAGTGATGGTGATCCCGGAGGACCAAGCCACTACGGCATCCATGGCCGATCTCAAATTGATGGAGACATCTTTGATATCGTCCATGGATACCAAATTTGCCGAGATGCGTGAGTTGATCACACAACTCGCAAGTGGCAAGGTTCCTAAGGAGACCACCCCACTAGGACTCCGCTACCTCCCATGACGGTGATACCGAGGAGGGAAAAGAGAAAAGAAAGGGGTTGAAGATAAAGAAACCGACCCTAAGAAATCTTCCACTCTACCACCACTCCCGAAGGTGGGAAGCCGGAGTACCATGGGGTTCCCTTTGTGTACTCTCCCGACCCACCTATCCATCATACTCGCATAAACCCTTTGGGTCCACCTCCTAAACTTAATGCATTGGCTTTTGCTACTTGGCAACACTTAATGAAATCTCATATCAACAGTTCCTCTATCGAGCTTTGGAGGATCATTCAAGAGGGATACAAGGCCGTGAATCCTAACAACTTGACAAGAAGAGAGGTGGCCGAGAAACAACTCAATGCTTCCGCTCTCCACATGATTGAACTTGCCGTTGGAGAAAGTGGTCTTCATCACATTCAAAACGTCTCCACCGCCAAAGAAGCTTGGAGTGCCTTGAGGTGGCATTTCTTGGAAATGAAAGCATGAAGAGGAATAGATTTGATGCTTGAGCAATGAGCCGAAGGTTTCTACATGCTTGATAATGAAACTCATGAGAGATGTATGGAAGACTCAACATTCTTGCCAAGCCTTTCATAATGTTGGGGCAACCTATGTGGATGATGCTTGGATCAAGAGGAAGTATGTGAATGCTCTCATGCCCTTCGAGCCCGTTGACTTGAAGGCCATTCAAGGAAAATTCAACTACCTTGAGATGACATCCAATGAAGTTATGCAAGAGATGCAAGCCTCCAAGGTTGCCACCAAGAATGCTCTAGACAACCGTGCTAGGGCCATGGGAATGAAGCAAGGTCCCTCTCTTGCTTTGAAGGCCAAGGTTGTGTGCCTTGATGAACATGATGAAGTTGAAGCATGCCCGAACAACCTTCCTCCCGATGATCTTGAACAAGCCCTCCATGGTCACATAGCTCTTGCAACAAGGACTTTTGGCGTGACCCGGCCAAGGCAAAGGCTCAAGTTGATCATGCAAACAATCCAAGTGGGAAGAAGGAGTTTGCTAATAGGATAAAGACTTGCTACAATTGTCATAACAAGCATCACTTCATCAAAGATTGTCCTTATGAGAATAGAGAGCAAAACGGTGGAAGGCTTGTCCTCAAGGGCAATCAAACATGATACAAAAGAAGCCTTTTGTCAAGAGGAAGCCATTCTTCAAGAAAGCACCAAGAATTGTGTTGTTGACTCAAGAAGAGTATCCTTCCGAGGATTCCGAAGAAGAAGAAGAACCCACTCGTGAGGTGGCCGCTTTGGCCATTGTATCAACTCCACCTCCTTCTCTCTTCGAATCCCCCAATGAGAACCTCTCCATCAACACCGCTCGTTGCCTCATGGCTCACGTCACCGAGGTATCATCTTCTACTCCCAAGACTATGCATGAAATAGATGATAAAACTAGTCTTGTGATTAAGAAAGAACTTGTTGCTTCCGATACTATTGTGGCTAACTTGCAAGGTGAAACTAAGGCATATGTTGAGTCTCTCTTGAGACAACTTGATGCGGCCGAAGAAATCCTTGATGACAAGGGAAAAATTGAGAGAGAGGATTCTCTCACCATAGCATCCTTGAATGCTTCCATAGAATCCTTGAATGCTTCTCTTGAAGAAGAGAGTGAATATAGAACCTCTCTTGAGGAAAGAATTGAGTCTCTTGATGATAAAAATGATGAAATAATTGCTAAAATCATTAAGGATAGAGATCATGTCTTTGCTAAATATAAAGTGATTAAAAAGGAGAAAGCCGAGTTTGTGGTTGCTAATGCTAGACTCCTTGAGGATGTGGAGAAACTTAACAAGGCTCACAAGGCCTTGGAAAGTACCCACTCTCTTCTAGTCAAGTCTCATGAGCAACTTCAAACTCAACTTTCTAAATCTAACTCACCTAGCACCTCTACTCCCTCTTGTGATCATGCAAATGTTATTGAGGAAAATGCTAGGTTGAAGGTTGAGCTTGCCAAGGCCACTAGTGCCAAGACCTCTATTCCTAAAGGTAAAGAAAAGGTTGTTGCTCAAATTTTTGAGCAAAAGCCACACAAAGGGAAGGAGGGTCTTGGTTATGTGGCCAAGGCAAAGAAGAAGAAGAGCAACACCAATGCCAAGCCCGCACAAGCCAAGACTCCATTGCGGGTGGTAATGCCACTAGGGGCAAGACCACTCGTAGTGACTTTGCGGGGCATAACAATCCCAACTACATTCTTTATGTTGATTATTATGGGATGTTTATGCAAAATATGTTGGTCCTTATGATGGTTACATTGCTTATTCTATTTGGGTTCCTAAGACCCTTGTTGCTAACAAAAGAGGACCCATTGAGAAATGGGTACCTAAAACCAAGCAATGATTTCTTGTAGGACTATGCTTCCGGTGGGTCTAAATGGGTGGTTGATAGTGGATGCACTAGTCATATGACCGGAAGCAAGAGATCATGACGGAGTTGGGACCAAATATAAATCAAGCATCCGTCTCCTATGGTGATAAATCAAAAGCGGAGGTAACGGGTCTCGGCAAGGTGGTAGTTGCAAAGGATATCACCCTTGTAAATGTCATGCTTGTCGAGTCCCTCGGTTACAATCTTATGTCCGTTCGTGCACTTAATAAGATGAATTTTGATGTCCATTTTACTATTGATATGGTGGTACTCTTGAGGAGCAAGACTCTAAAGGTCATGTTCGTTGGGTATGTTGAAAATGAGTTGTTCGTGGTGGACTTTTCGGGGTCTACCAACACTCAAGCAATATGCCTATTCGGAAAGGCCGACGTGGGATGGTTGTGGCATCGCCGCTTGTCCCATGTCAACATGAGAACTTTGCAAAGTCTTCACAAGGGTGGCCACATTCTTGGACTAAAAGACAATGTTTCTTTTTCTAGAGATCGTCTTTGTAGGGCTTGTGTTGAAGGAAAGATGCATGATTCTCCCCATCCAAGCAAGACCATCATTTCATCAAAGAGGATATTGGAACTTCTTCATGTTGATCTCTTTGGTGCCGTGCCTCAACCTAGTCTTGGTGGGAAGAAATATTGTTTGGTGATTGTTGATGACTATTCAAGATTTACTTGGGTTTATTTCTTCAAGACGAAGGATGAGACCCAACAAGCCGTCATCGACTTTTCCAATGAAGTTCAACGCCAACACAATGTCCCTATATTGGTCATTAGGAGTGATAATGGCTCCGAGTTCAAGAACTACACCTTAAATGAGTTTCTTAGTGAAGAGGGGATTCGTCATCAATATTCCGCTGCATATACCCCTCAACAAAATGGTGTAGCCGAAAGGAAGAACCGGACTCTCATGGATATGGCAAGGTCTATGTTGGCGGAGTTTAAGTCTCCGCTATCTTATGGGCCGAGGCTATCTCCACGGCGTGTCATTCATCTAACCGGCTATTCTTTCGTTGGCAAGAAGTTTACATCTTATGAGATGCTCACCGGCAACAAGCCCAATGTCTCCTACTACCGAGTATTTGGTTGTAAGTGTTTCTATAAGAACAAAAGTGTTCGTTTGTCTAAATTTGAATCTAAAGCTTTAGAGGGTGTTTTTGTTGGGTACGGTGCCGAATCTCACACCTATAGAGTCTATGACAAAACCGTTGGGAAAGTCATAGAATCTTGTGATGTGAGGTTCGATGAGAATGACGGCTCCCAAGTGGCGCAATTTCATGTTTGTGATGTAGATAATGAAGAGCCTCAAGATGCTATAAGAAGAATGGGCATTGGTTTCCATCGTCCCGTTGAGATTCATTACGAGTCTCCTCAAGCAAGTCCAAGCTCCATTCAAGTGGAGGCCTCTTCATCACAAGTTGAAACGGCGCCTATCATGGAAGCAAATGATGCACCACCCAAGAACAAGTTCAAGACCCTCCTCATGTTGACCAAGTTGCTATGCAAGAACCAAGTTCTCCTATTGTTGATGCTAGCCAAGGTCATGACCAAGATCAACCCTCTCCTTCCATTGTTGAAGATGTGCTTCAAGATGATCAAGGTCAACATTCCGGTCAAGACGGGGACTCAAATGATCAAGATGATCAAGAGATACCTCCAAGATGCAATAGAGATATCGAAGCCCGTCGTAAAGCAAGAGTTGAAAAGACTTTAAATAAAGAGTCACCTCTAGAAAACATCCTTGGTGACCACAAGAGAGGTGTTACCACAAGAAGGCAATTGGCAAGCTTTAGTGAACATCAAGCTCATATTTCCATGGTGGAACCAAAGAAAGTGTTTGAAGCTCTTGAAGATCCGGATTGGTTAGAAGCTATGCATGATGAACTCAATAACTTCAAGCGCAACAAAGTGTGGAATCTAGTTGAGAAGCCAAAAGATTGCCGCAATGTTATAGGCACAAAGTGGATATTCAAGAACAAGCAAGATGAGCATGGAATGGTTGTGAGGAACAAGGCAAGATTGGTTGCACAAGGGTACTCTCAAGTTGAAGGCATTGATTTTGGAGAGACTTATGCACCCGTGGCTCGCCTTGAGTCCATCCGTATCCTTCTTGCATATGCATCACATCATAACTTTAAATTGCAACAAATGGATGTGAAAAGTGCCTTTCTTAATGGTCCTTTAAAGGAGTTGGTATATGTTAAGCAACCACCGGGTTTCGAGGACCCTAAATTCCCTAACCATGTCTACAAGCTTGATAAGGCGCTCTATGGTCTCAAACAAGCACCTCGTGCTTGGTATGAGCACCTAAGAGAGCTATTGCTAGACCGTGGATTTGAATTGGGGCAAATCGATCCCACTCTCTTTACCAAGAGGGTTAAAGGGGAGCTTTTCATATGCCAACTTTATGTTGATGATATTATATTTGGCTCATCTAACAAAGCTTTCAATGATGAATTTTCAAAGCTTATGACCGATAGGTTCGAGATGTCTATGATGGGCGAATTGAAGTTCTTTCTCGGTTTTGAGATCAAGCAATTGAATGAAGGGACTTTCATCTCTCAAACCAAATATACCCAAGACATGCTCAAGAGGTTCAATATGCACAATGCTAAGGGAAGCGGTTTCCCATGGACACCAAATGCCATCTTGAACTTAACCCGACGGTATCGATGTTGATCAAAAACTTTATCGCTCTATGATTGGTTCTTTGCTTTATCTTTGTGCATCTAGACCCGATATTGTGTTGAGTGTAGGGGTGTGTGCAAGGTATCAAGCCGCTCCTAAAGAAAGCCACATGGTGGCGGTCAATAGAATCCTTCGATATTTGGTTGATACCCCAAGGTTTGGTTTGTGGTACCCAAAGGGCACTAATTTCTCTCTTGCCGGGTACACGGATTCGGATTGGGCCGGTTGCAAGGATGATAGGAAATCAACTTCCGGGGCATGCCAATTTCTTGGTAGGTCCTTGGTGAGTTGGTCTTCTAAGAAGCAAAATTGTATATCTCTATCCTCCGCCGAAGCCGAGTATGTGGCGGCCGCTAGTGCATGCACTCAATTGTTATGGATGAGGCAAACTTTAAAGGAATACGGTGTCAATTGTGACAAAGTGCCTCTTTTATGTGACAATGAAAGTGCTATCAAGATTGGCCACAATCCGGTGCAACACTCAAGAACGAAGCATATTGAGATTCGTCATCATTTTATTCGGGATCATATTGCTCGTGGTGATATTGAGCTTGGCTATATTCCAACCAAAGATCAACTTGCCGACATATTCACGAAGCCACTTGATGAAGCAAGATTCACCTTCTTGAGGCATGAGCTAAATATCGTGGATTCTAGGAGCTTGACTTGACCATCTTGCATACACACCTATTTTTGACTATTATTTGGTTTAGGTGTAGGCATGGACATAGGGGGAGTGCGGTCCTAATCCATTGGACTATCCCTCCCCCCATTATGCCGATAGTAAGACCTCATTTTGTCTCTATATTTTCATTTCATGAATTGTGAGCTTAAATGACGAGTAGTGGCCGTGAACCCAAGATACATCTTCGCGGTGTCACACCACACACTCATACATGGTGGCCTAGGCCACCGCCCTCCTCTTTGTGAGGAGTTGGATCTTATTTGGCTTATTGGATTTATTTGGGTTTTCTAGACCTTTTATTTTGTCTTTGGGAGAAACACTTGGAAATTGGCTTTTATATTTGATCTTGCAACTTCCAATGTGTATCCCACCATCAGTGACTTTGTTCTCATCCTAAGCCTTTCCTACCTAAAAACATGCTCCTCTTGCAACATACATGTCCCACACAAAATTCTGGCAGTTTTGGAGCATTTGGGTCCGGAGACTCCGGTCTGTCCAGAGTCTCCGCCCTAAACCTGGAAAACTCCGGCTCAGGCCGGAGACTCCGGACCCAGTCGTTTCGCTGGGTTCCTTAAGGGCTCGGGGTGGGGAGTTGTTTCACAACTTCCCCACACCCCGACCCCAATACTCTCCCCAGACGCCGCCGGTGCTCCAAGACCGTCTCCGGCCGCTCCCCGCCGCGGAATCCGCCGTGCCACCGGCTCCTCCACCTCCCAAGAGTTGGGGATCTTCCTCCCCTCCGTTTGCATCTCACCATGAAGGACACGGGTACCACTCTCTCTCTCTCTCTTCCTCTAGGATTCTTCCTAGATCTAGTTTTGAGAGTAGTTCTTGGTGAAATTCTTGGTGTAGAACCTTTAGGATGGCAATGTACTCTCTAGGAAATTGTTGGTGTCGATTTTTCGTTCAGATTTGACCTAGTTTGGAAGTTCCTGTCTTAGGCCGTAGATTCCGGTCCCCCTGACCGGAGACTCCGGTGTGGCCGGAGTTTCCGCCCCCTGAGACCGGAGACTCCGGTCCAGATCATCTCTGAAGAAAATTTCTCTCCGACTGTTTCTCTCTTTTGATTCCATGGACATGTATGCTTATCTCAATGCTACCTATCTACTCCTGTTTCACAGCTAACAAAAGGTACCCCGGTGCTTCATCCTCATCCTCGAATATCAAGAAGCCGAAGAAGAACAAGCTCCAAGGTCGAGACTATTTGATCTATGATGAAGAACAAGACAAGTCTGTGCAGAGTGGTGCTTTAAAACAGCAAAAGGCTGCTGAGGCTAGAAGGTCTAGGCAGGAGGCTGCTCTTCTTCGAGAAGAAAAGGCCAAGAGGGCCAAGCTTGACAATCTGACCACCTTGACGGGTTTGAACAAGGAGGAGTTCAGGACCATGAGGGCACAGAATTTCTATGACATGCCCAACAATTCAACCGATAGTCACTTTTGGAGAAGGGAGCAAGAGCTCATTATGAAGGAACTCTATGCAAATTTGGACCCAAAAGCTCTTGTGTTCCCCCAAAAACCGCTGAATTTGAAGTGTTGACCAAGAAGACATACTTTCACGAGGCAATATGGGTTGCTAGGAAGATCGGTTTTGAGAACCTCATTTCCATCCAACAAAATTATGATATTGAGATGGTCCAACAGTTCTTTGCCACACTTGTGCTTGGAGATAAGGAGGACACCAAAATGACTTGGATGACGGGGCCTCTCAAAGTTAGTGCACACTTTTCAGAATTTGGAGAGGCTTTGGGATATGTGTTCAAAGGTGTGAACATTTTCGTTGGTCGAAGAATGCATGCTGAAGGACTGGCCTATGATAAGAAGATTCTTGCCCCTCTTGCTGCTAAAGGAGGAAAAATTGCCACCACCAAAGGTCTCAAGCCCATCTACAACATTTTGATTCGCATGTTTCGTTGGAGCATTGCACCTCAAGCCGGGAATACGGATGCTATCCGTGGAGCTCTTGTCAACCTCATGTATCATTGCCACAAGACATACCTTGCCGAACCGGATTGCCAAGGGTTTGAGATTGATGTCATGGATTATATAGGTGTGAAATCAACATTGTTAATCATGAGAGGAAGAATCCTATGTATGCTCCTTATGTCATGAAGCTCATCCTCAAAAAGATTCCCCAACTCGACCGATCTCGTTTCAAGCCTCACACCTATGGTAACCTTCAAGTGCTCAACCATCATCTTGTTCAAGCCACTTATCAAGAGGTAGAGGCGCAAGAAGCGCCTAGGGCAAGAAGGAAAAATGCCACTCCACCCTCTTGGGCTCATGGTGGCAAGGAAAGAGTCAACAATGAGTTGAAGAATGTTTCGTGGTGGAAAAGGGCTATGATGTGCATGGGTGTTGCGGTGCACAAGGAAAACCATCAAACCTATGTTACCAACAAGAAGATCTTGTCCAACCAAGCCCTTATGATGAAGGAAATGCGCAAAATCAACAATGGTGGCACCACTCCTCCTCGCCAAGAAGGTGATCCCGAAACTCCGCCATCCGAAGCAACTATCCATCTTGAGAAGTGGAATGTGGATATCTTTCCTTGGAATGATTATGATGATGTGACCTCCATGCCTTCCTCTTCTCGCAACACCGGAAAGGCTCCTATGCGTGCTCAAGAAGAAAGTGATGATGAAGAAGAAAGTGATGAGGAAGAAAGTGATGGGGAAGAAGCAAGTGGTGATGACGACTATGATGAAGACGACGAGTGATCGTCTTGGGTCTCGTTAGCATCGCTCTTTTCCCTTTTTGGCGTTTCGATGCCAAAGGGGGAGAAGTAGTTCTACTAGGTTTCTCGTGGGATTTGCATGGGTCGGACACAAGCATGCTCGTTTTATCATTTCTTTAAAGCTTGTGTCCTTTTATCGTTGTTGTTGAACTTATTTGCCTCTTATTCGTGTGAAACTATGTTCCTTTCGTGTGAGACATATGGATATTTCATATTACCGATGGTTGAGATGGTATCTATCTATGTGATATGTATTATTGTGCATTGGTCTATAGTCTACTTTATTATGCACAAGGTATGATTACTTTCCTCTCAACCCATTATCTTGATATGTCTTTATGCTTATGAATTTGTATCATGTTCAATATTTCTTGTGAGTTGTCTCTCCTCTACATGTTGAGCATTTGTATTCAAATGCAAACTACTTGTATGCACACATGTAGGGGGAGCCTCTCAAATCCTTTGTGGAACATGTCGATATTTGTTGTGTGCTATATTGCAAATCCGAGTGTTGTCATCTAACACCAAAAAGGGGGAGATTGAAAGGGCATATTTTATATCCCCTAGGTTTTGTGTGTTAGGCAACAACACTAGGATATATCTAATGTAATGTTAAGTGGTGCAGGAATCAAAAGAAATATTTACATAGTGCATCAAAACACTTGACAAGAAAAAGGGTTGCTTGCAACTGCCTGTCCAGTCCGGAGTCTCCGGCCTCAGGGGTCTCAAGGGTCGGAGTCTCCGGCCAAGTCAAAGTTCTGGAGCCAAAGCTCCACCGGACGGCAGCTGCTGTATGGGGTGCGGAGTTACCCCGGAGTAACACCGGAGTCTCCGCACGGTCCGGAGTCTCCGCACCCACGGTCCGGAGTCTCCGCCCCAGACAAGTTTTTTGAATCGAAAATTTTCTCAGGACGGCGCGTGCGGTATGGAGTCCGGAGTGCCCCTGGAGTCTCCGCACTACCCCGGAGTTTCCGCACTTCCTCGGTCCGGAGTTTCCGGACAGGCCGGAGTCTCCGGCCTTCCAGACCGGAGACTCTGGACCAAGTAGGCTGCAACGGTTACATTTTCTGGGAGGGGTATTAATACCCCTCCACCTACCTCCAGCCAGCTAGCTCGCCCAAACTTGAAGTCTCCATTATTGCAAGCTCAAGAATCACTAGATCTCCCAATCCCTCCACCCAAACTCGTTGATACTTGGAGGATTGAAGGAGAAGGCCCAGATCTACATCTTCACCAAGCCGTTCTTCATTTCCCCCTCATTTACTTGAGGGCCCCTTGGCTAGGGTTTCCATTAGGAAAACCTAGCTTCTTGTTGATCTCACTTGTTGTCTTTGTGTTGTCTTTGTGACAGATTTATAGCTGTTCGGGAGCCCCCAATCCTCTTGTGGGTTGTGCCCCGGATCGTTGTTGTAAGGGCTCCAGATTCCGCCTTGAAGGATTCTGATAGTGGAAGGTGAACCAAACCTTTGTGGTGCGGTTCATCGGAGAATAAGGTGACGCCTTTGTGGCGGTTGAGTTTTGACCTTCGTGGTAGCTCACACCTCTCCAACGAGACGTACTCCCCTAAAAAGGAGGAACTCGAGATTACATCCGTGTCTCCGCGTGCTTTCAATTCGGTTACTTCTATCCTTGTTTATAGTCCTTACTTCGTGTATCTTGTTTAGTTGCTAGCTTGTCATATAGGTAAATTCACCTTAGTTGCATATCTAGAGAATTACCTTTTGTGTCAAGCCTAATTTGAAAAAGTACTAAAATTGAAGTAGCACCTATTCACCCCCCTCTAGGTGTCATACCGATCCTTTCACCTCTGTCCAGCATTTTCTGCTCAATTCCTAGCTCTAACTGTTGTCTGTCTAACTGTTGTTTGCCAGTGTGGTGTTGATGCCGACACCTAGATGATAGCTGCAATTCAGGACTCGAGCGTGCCTGGAGGTCTCCCCTTCTGGATTCACCTAGATGTGCATTACTGTAATCTGCCCTCTTCCAACACACACTTTCAGGAGGTCAACGATAAGGCGAAGTGCATCCTTTAAACTATTTTATATTTGCAGAATAATTACTGAAGCTTCCATAGATATTTTCGTAGACACTATTGATGATTGCAGTATGCATAGTAGTACTAAATCGTTGTCCCTCTTTGCAAAATTATGGGCATCTTGATCTTGCAAATTATAATAAGCATTGTAATATTAATATTACTGTGATGTGCTTATACCCCTCAATATTTCAAATATTTAGCCATTTGATTCTATTTGTTTTTTAGTCGACCGACTTTAGTATTATAGTCGGAAGAAAACAAGCTTTTCCTTTACAATTAGATAGTTTGGTATCTTGCGGTTGTACAGGGTCAGAAAACAGAGCAGGAAAAAGGACCTCTCCAAGCTCAATAGTTGTTGCAGGTTATCTTAACACCAAGTGACACAAGTCAACAAAATTGCAACTGAAATCTGTAGGGAAGTGTCCGATGAGTACACATAATCTTCTAAGCATGTATGCATCTTTATTCCATGTATTGTTAAACTAATGTAAGTCAACGTTGACATTCATATTTCAACTTGATTCAGTTTTGACTTTGCTCTGCCACTGTCGTTGTGATGTGTCAGATATATATATCTCTTGGCGTTTTAAATCTAAACCAGCTACCATGTGGCAATTAGACGTAGCTAAGTGGAGTCTTTTTCTTCCATGCGCTAGAAGTAGATGAATATTTGTATCGCCTCGGTGGATTTATTGAAAGAAACAATATCAATTCAAGGTGTTATAAATGATCCGTGAAATTGACCTCTGAAAACATCTCTTATTAGCGTTAGTTTTGCAAGACGGAAAAAAGGTCCAGTGCTAAAATTTATGGTGAAATGGATTTGCATTGTCATTTGTAGAAGCCTAATTCACATGGATAATACATTAGATATCTATTTGTATCGGTCGAATAGTTATTTTTATCGTGAGTCAGTCGAATTGTTAGTTTTATGGTGAATGGATGTTATGTGGCACAATATCTCATGATATACTTGATTGTAATTCCGTTGCAACGCACGGATAATTTGCAAGCTAAATACCAATGCGAGTCCGTGATATTTATTGGAAGATGAATCTATAATCAAGACAATGTGATATTTTTAGACATGTAAAATTACGACTCTACAACTTGACAATTAGGGATATCGATATTACCATGCCATGGTAGAGATAGTTTTTCACAACTTTTGTTGTCATAAAGGTACGTCCATGTATTCCAATTTGACAATCCCATTTTAATAGTAACAAAGGGATTTTCCGAAACGTCAGCAATGTCTCTCGCGCTTCCGCGCATCCAACGTGTCAACGTCCTCACTGCAGCCATTGCTGACGTCAGCTTAGATTTTTCCCCCTCCTGAAAATGTAAATTATTGGAATTATGATAGGTGGGACCGGCTGTTAGGAATGTAATCTTTTACAACTTTCCAGAATTTGAATTGGACAAAATATTCAGAAAATGCAAATCCTATCTACTGATGTCCAATTTACTGTCCTTCTTTTTAACTTAAATAATTTACGTAAATGCAGAAATTGCAAGATTTGAATTGAGCTTCGAATTAAAATCAGAAATTTCAGGAAATTGAATTGCACTTCTATTAAAAACAGAAAATGTTCAACGAGGCTGCTAGAATACTAAAATTTGCAAAAAAAAAAAAGAATTTGAATTGAGTTGACGAAAATGTGCAGAAAATAAGTCCAACCTATTGGCGATGAAATGTCTAGAAAATAGGTCCTATCTGTCGGCGTCCAATTTTCTACCCCCTTTTCAAATTTAAAATAATTTACATAACTGCCGAAACTCTAAGATTTGAATTGAGGATCGATTTAAAATAAAAATTATAAGACCTTGAATTGAATTTAAATTGAACTTTGATTTAGAATCCAAAGAATTCAGCCTATCTACTGGTGTCCAACTCAGTCTTTTTTTTAACTTAAATAATCTACGTAATTGTAGAAACTACAAGATTTGAATTGAGCTACGAATTAAAATCAAGAATTCCAAGAATTTGAATTCCTCTTCGATTTTAAGACCAAAAAATGTTCAGGGAGGCTGTCGGAATATTAAAATTTCCAAAAAAAAAACGAATTTGAATTGAGTTTACAAAATTCAAAGCTAATCCATCTACGTTCTGCAAAATACGTTAAATATATCGAAATGTCTAGAAAATAAGTCCGATCTATTGGCGATCGAACTGTCTAGAAAATATGACCTATCTATTGCCGTCCAATTCACTACCTCTTTGTGGAATTTGAAATAATTTACATAACTGCAAAACTCTAAGATTTGAATAGAGGCTCGATTTAAAATCAGAAATTTCAAGAGATTGAATTGAATTTGAATTGAACTTCGACTTAGAATCCAAAAAATGTTCAATGTGTCACAACATTCAAAAAATGGAATTTAAATTGAATTGTACTTCAATTTAGAATCCGAAAAATGCCCAACGTGTAGTTCAGGAAAATATATTGTACCTATTTATGTTAAATTAATCCACAGCAAGCAACACTTTCGAATGCCACTTTCAGTAGTAATTATGTACGTCTGCGTCACAATTTTTTTATATCCATTCTCTTTAGCCCTCATTTTTATTCGAATGTACCAAATGTACATCTTTTTCCATAATGCCCAGCCCTTCCGACAGTTGTTATGCTGCGTCTGCCCCAGTATTATTAAACTATTTTTCTTTATTTCCCGCCGCATTTTTCCAACTGTAGTCTTATATGGTAGATTCGATGTCGCTTTGTCGGCATTCTACACTTCTACGACAATTTATTCTTAGATCTTTTTCTTTTAATCCCCGACCACATTTTTCCATATGTATTTCTCCATGGTACATTGAACATTAATTTATCGTATCCGCAATGGAAAGTTTTAGCCATCGATTTCCTATCTGGGTGGTTGCAACTCAACAACAATCCTTGGTCGTCGTTCTTTGATGGTAGTTATTCATCACAGCTCTTCTGTCTTGCCCATATATTCCCAACGGTGGTCGTTTTTGAATAATTGTTCCACGAATTTTTAGACGGTAATTTCAACTGGCATTTTCCCAACAGTATATAAACAATGATTCCCAACGGTGATCGTTTCTAAATAATTATTCCGCGATTTTTTCGGCCCACTGACATTTTCTCAGCAGTATATGAACTTTTTCCCGACGTGTTAACCCGAAGGGTGCGGCGTATCGCTGCGCCGAGTTGCCTAGTACTGATTATAGTCGAAAGAACCTTGCTGTAACATTACCTTATGAAAGACTCCATTAGCATGTTTAAATTTTTTAACGATGCACCCTCTTCACTCATGTTGATCTCTGCTAGTTCCTTCAAATTCAGCACCCTTTTCTTGATGCCTTCATCTTCCAAAAGCCTATTCACTAGTGCTACGATCATGTCCTTCGTCACAATCCCGCCTTCCTCAGGCGATAAAACCCTTAGCCCAACCTTCCAAATGTCACAAATGTATGTTTGGTTTGTAACCTGGTCAAGGAAGTAAGGCCAACATAGCATGGGCAGCCCATTACGGATGCCTTCTAGTGTCGAGTTCCACCCACAATGTGTAAGAAAACACCCTATGGAATGGTGCCCTAACACTTGCTCTTGTGGTGCCCACCCAACCACTTTACCCTTCCCCAGCCCATCCACGTCAGTCGTAAACCCGGTGGGAGTTTGCCAACCTGTTCAGCCCTAACGACCCATAGGAACGGGCGGCCAGAGGCCTGGAGCCCGAGCGCGAGTTCTTGAACTTGCTCTTCGGTCATGATGCTGATGCTCCCAAACGCCACGTACACGACAGAACCACAGGGTTGCGCATCGAGAAAGGACATGCAGGTGACATCTTCTGCGTGCCAGAAGTGCCCAACGGGCGCATGTCTCGTTGGGCGCTGCCATGTGTGGAGCGGACCAATCGGAATGATGGTGGTTGGTGGAGGGTCGGCGAAGATGGCGGGCTCGATGTCAGCAAATGTGTTGCACAAAAGATAGTCTGCCTTTGTTGCGGCAGTTTGCGCGATCGAGGCGAGGTAGTGGAAGACCACGCGCTCGGCATCACGATTGCCCATGTAATTCCAGGCGAGGACGGTCACGTCCATGGGTGGTGTGGTCTTCCTAAGCTGGAATGAGTTGTTCTTCAAGTTAAGAGGCGCCCCTGTGACATATGGTAAATGGTATTACACTTTAATTTATACTCGATTATAATAGTTTGAAGAGTACATACGAATAATTTCTTTCCACCAAAGGTTCGGATCCACAAAATTAACATACTGTATACCCTAATTCTTTTCCTGACTCGATATAAACATTTCTAGGTGGATTTCATAAGTCTTTATAATATGAGATATTGGAATGAAATTTACCGCATAATGCAAATGTGGCTAATGCTGATCCATGACCATCGATCGTACTAAAATGGATAATCATAAGTGTTGTTCGACAAACAACATATGGACAATAACACCCAATAAACCGCGCGCCAAGTGGGTGACCAGTCATCTACAAATCTTAAAAATACATAAATTCTAGCTACTTCAGACAAAAACTAAATTATTAGTGGTCCAATATGCTTCACGAACATCTCATTTTTTGAAATGTCGGATATTTTATAACAAAAGAGCAAAAAAAAGTGCACATGCGTGGAAACTACAGATGAATTTCTTCATGATTTGTAACAGTTTAATGGCTCCTTTGATTCAAAGGGTATGAAAAGTGTAGGAATAGAAAAATTGTAGGAGTAGGATGTCATGTCTAACTGAATCCTATATGAAGAGAAAGTTCTTTTGATTGTGATAAAAGATTTTTCCATCAGGTTAGAGCTCATGTTATTTTTCTATGAAATTTGCAGTACAATATTCCTATGAGATTTTTTCCTATGAAATATGATTCTATGAATCAAACGATTTCTAAAGGAAAATTTTCACGATTTCAATCCTATATAATTTATTTAAAAATTATATGAATCAAAGAAGCCTAAATGGTGGAATAAACTTTCGGCCGAATGTAGAGAGATCGTCTATCCTCTGACATACATTAGCCTAAAGTTGGGTCAATGACAGAATGACAGAGCAGCATTTGGCAGCCCGACTTATCACCCCCTCAAAGTCATACGTACCGAAGGATACAGCCTAGAATGCACTCGTGCCAAAATGGACAAGTAATTTTTTTTTTTAAGGGAATGGACAAGTATCTGTTGGACAACGACATGTGAGCGCACAGTGAAGCCCTTAAATTCCAGCACGACTTATGGTACGAATCATCTATATCTATATCTGTATCTATATGTAGCAAATTGCCGTGCGTTGTAACGGGATATGCTATAATTGTCATATGAATTCATTTCTTGTACCAGTAAATCATCCAACGAATGGCAAAAATATAGCTCTATGTGTCTAACTTGCAAGACTACAACATGCATAATCTGAATACGTTCATCTCCAACTCAAAATATGTACACTTGCAATTTCTGGAAATTTGAAACAAAAAATACAGAGCAATCATATGTACATGATTTGGCACCTCAAATAAAAAAAGCACCCGTGCGTTGCTACGGCCGGAGTGAATAACAAACAACTATTGGTTGAAATTTATCGCATATTATCTCTTGGTATATATCGAAGATCGACATCTACTAACTTCCTCTTTTGATTCGACATATGCAGGGTTCACCATTGCAATTGATTCTTTGCATGGTGTGTTGCGTCTAAACTTACGATTAGCTCTAATTTGCTCTATTCTAACCTTTTTTTCTACTAACTTCCTCTTTTGATTCGACATATGCAGGGTTCACCATCACAATTGATTCTTTGCATGGTGTGTTGCGTCTAAACTCACGATTAGCTATAATTTGCTCTATTCTAGCTTTTTTTTTGTTCTGGCTGCATATTTGCATATTTCTGCTTTTCTCACACGCATTTTTTTGTCTTTTGTTCAGGTTTTAAATCTGCATATTTCTTCCTCCCCCGTGTGCATTTTTTGTGCAACTGGGTTAAATCCTTAATTGTTTTGCTTTGCTGATAAGCTTCACGACGCCTTTTCAATTTTTCGGTCATCCGTGCATACCTATCTCTATCTTTTTTTCCTTCTTTGCTCCTTGACATCTATGATTGGAGATTGGGTCCCAAATTCCTCGTCTGCATCAATGTTTTCCTCACTGTATAAATCTGTCATCAATTAAAAAGATGAACTTGATTAGATCTTACAGCACACGTTTAAGCTTGAGTCCACGAAATACGCACCTATTGAAGAGTAGGTGCTAATTTTTTTTTTCCGAAAACCTCCTAAAAATCGTGCCTTTTCTCCCGCCGCCACTCCACGACGCGAGATACTACCTCTAAAAAAGAGTGGAGGGAGATCAAGGTTAGATGGAATAGAAGAGCTGACCTACACATGCATGATCAATCATGGCCATGAGCGTTGCCGAGGCGCTGCACCACCGGATCAGAATTTGCCCCGCGAAACACGACGACTGCGCGTGTTTTAATGACCTCGTACTACCTGTAGGTTGCAGCTACTACTCAAAATTGGTGTGGTGCCTCTGATCCGCCGGCCTCTTGATGCCTTGTTTTGTGCTGTTGTTGCCGGCGACTTGTATAATCGATTTAGATGTGGTGGTATCCAGGCGGTTTTTCGATTTGCTGTTGTCCAGGCGCGTCTATTCTTTGGGTCTGTGATCACGTATATGTTCTTATATTAACCAAGCGATTACTGAGTCCTCATTGTGGCGTGGATCAGTGTCCGGTTTGGTTTCCAGATTCAAGTACGTTTTGAGTCGGGGCATCAGCTATCGTGTACTTGCAGATCTTGGTCCCTTTCTTTTCAGATTCATGTACGTGATGTTTTGAGAACGAGCGAACGCGACCTCACGCGCGCGACGTACGACGTACCACCGAACGGACGAAGGAAGAAGCACTACTCGTATTATATAGTAGAAGATATCTATACCTAATAATTAAAGCACTAAAGCTTCCGCCGTTTAGTTTGGTAGGTCATTGAATTTGCCCTTTGATTCTGTAATAATTACCCACCTATGCCACTCATAAGTTAAAAAAATGTTTCAATCTAACTTACCCTGCCCACCCATATCCTCCCGCCGTCGCTCGGGTCAGATCGGTGCCCCCGCCTCCCCGCGTCCTTCGACACCACCTGCCGCCCGCACACAAGGAGCTCTCCACCACCGACCACCGGAAAGGGACGAGCTCTCCACTCCCGACCGTATCGAGCAGGTGCATCATCCCACCGCCGCCCTATCCCTTGCCCGCCCCGGACCTGCTTCCGCCACCATACGCTGCAGACCAGTCCTCCAACCTCCATCCCCGAGCTCCGGTCAGCGGCGATTCAGGGCGCCGCCAGCCCAGTCTTCTGCTCTCTAGGGCGCCGCCGACCCAATCTCCGGCAGTATAGGCGTTATCGGCCAGGTCCCGTGCACACTGCGTCCTCACGCTCCTTCTCTCTGAGTGGTCGTGGTGTGTCACTCTGCCTCTCCGCTCGAGGTGCAGTTGCGGTTCTTTTTTCTTCATTCGACTTGCAGCAGTACAGTGCTCGCAATTTCGATTGTACTGCTCGACTATCGTGTGCTTTAGAAACGTTGGATGTAATGAAAATGGCGACTGGAAATGCAAATATGTGGTATCGGGAGGACACACGTAGCATTCAAAGTTCGCTCCGCTCTTGCTTCCACCATCCCCTCCCTTCTTGAACGAATCATGAAATATACTTAGAAAAATCGGGTGTGAAGGATGGCGTCTCCTCCTGGCGATCCGCCGGGCGGCGATGGCGAGGCATCAGCGTAGCTTACTGGCCGGTTCTGGGCCGGCTCGGACGACTCGCCGCCGGCTGCCGGGTGGGTAGACGTCGTCGGAAAACTCTTGCACCGCCGGCGTGGGATTCAAGCGTCACGGGATCTCGCTTCTCGTGCCTAGGCAAGCTTGCCGCCGCGCCGTCGGGGATCGACGAGGTTGAAGAAGATCACGTCGCCGTGCGGGTTGCCTTGGAGTCCCTGGAGGAGGATGTGCCGGCGTCTCGCTCTGATCAACCGGCTCCCCCGCAGCCTCATCTCTCTGAGGCGGAGATCGTCGACCAGTTCTGGGTTGATGCCGGTTTTCCGACGTCGGCATCCCGTTCCTGGGAGGGTACCTCGTCGCCGGCCTCAGGTGAGCGTGCTAAGGGTTCTGTTGTGTGCAGGGAAGGGAAGAAGGTCGAGAAGTGGACGCGCGGCCGTGGTCCGGCGGCCGGAGTGCGGCTAACGCGGTTGCCGCTGAGGATGTGTGCGTGGCGTGGCCCGCTGCCGCCAAAGCGCACCTCGCCACCACCTGTCCTCGGATCCTTCATCGACAACGCGCTATTGGGGCGATCGAGGTCGACTTCATCGACGACGAGCTCGCCGGCGACGACGGCCACGGAACCTGTGCTGGGCGATCCGTCATCCACGCCTTCTTCCTTGCTGGATGGATTTCAAATTTCAAGCGGCCTGACAGGTGGGGCCCACCACCTCGCAGCAAATCGGGGCCGTCCAGATCCTTGGGATCATCTCCGCCGTCGACTTGGATGTTTTTGGCTACGTCCTTGTCTGCTGCCGCCTCGACCTCGAACCCTTCCATCCTCGAAACCACCACTTCTCGCGCCGCCGCACGTCGCCTCCATCGCCGGCGGTTCCACGTCCTGCCGCGTCCGCGTTGGGTGTGTTCCTTCGTTGCCGTCGCTGCCGAGCCTCCGACACCGACAGCCATGGCCGGAGCGCAACCACCGCGGCCCCCACACGGTGGCGGGCCTCGTCCTCAGCAATCAAATCCGGCAGCCCCCCGTCCTCGGTACCCAGCGGCGGCGCCGCGTCCTCAGCAGCAGATGGCAGGGCCTCGCCCTTAACAGCCGGCGGCAGCGCCGCCTCGCCCCCAACCTCAGGCGGCCGCAGATCGTCCTCAATTCCCGATGGCGGTGCCTAACGTTTTCGCCGGGACGGGGCAAGGTGCGCCCGACTTCTTCAACGGCGCGTCGTCCGGGGGATGGGGATGGCGCCTCTGCCGTTCATGCCCCTCCAGAGGCCGTCGCAGCTGTATGGGCCGCCGGCGTACATGCCTCCGCCGCAGTTTCAGCCGCCGCCGATGGCGCCTTTCATGAACCCTGGGTATCCGACCTACATGCATGCTCAGCAGCCCGCCGCGGCCGCGGGGTCTGCGGTTCCGCGACCTAAGAGAAGGAAGAACAAAGGGGGGCAGCTGGGGGCTCAGGACAGCAGCCGATGCCGCAAATTCCGTTTCAACAGCCCTCGTTTCAGCAGCAGTTTGTGGGGCAGCCGCTGGTGGCGCCTCCTCCCATCCCGGGTGCGAGTGCGCCCACCGCCACGGTGGTCTCTGGCGCGGCAGCAGTTGGAGATAGTCTGGATTCTGCTTCGGGGCAACTTCCCGAGTCTTCGACAGGAGGTAAGAGTATAGCAAAGAAAGGCAGCAAGTGCTTCAAGTGTGCGGCGGACTCTCATTCCACTAAAGCATGCCCGATAAAACACTACTATTTAGTTTGTGATAATGCAGCTCATCCCACGTTCAGGTGTCCAACTTTGCGGCTTCCCAAGCCCACTTGTTTCTCCACGGGCTCGGGCGTTCCGGAGACGATGTTCGTGCAGTTTCCTGACAGTGTATACAAGCCACATCTGATTCCCTCGAGCTCGCCCACTGCACTGATCTCGATCGTGGGTGACCCGGTGCCCGCAGCTACTATTGAGAGTCTGATATCCAAGGTGTGTTACTCGGCACAGTGGACATGGGGGGCTTTGCCCCATGGCGATGGCGCTTTTCTCATTGGGTTTCTGTCAGCCGAGGATCTCCACAGGGTAGACGGGATTCAGTTGAACATTCCGTCCTTTAACTCTCAGGCAACTATTGCTGTGTGGAAGTCCAATGATGATGCAGTCCCCATTAGAGTGCTTGAGAAGGTATGGGTTCACGTTCAGGGTGTTCCTTATGCACTGAGACACTTTCTTGGCTTTTGGCGGTTGGTACGCTCATTGGGACGACTCTTGACTTGGATCTTGTCACCTACCGGAGCCGCGGTATTGTTCGCATTCTAGTGGGCATGTTGGATTCGAAGGTGCTGGAAAAGCGCACAGCAGATGATGGTCCATATGTTGGGGCTTCGTGTGTGGTGAGACTCAAGGAGTATGGGTTTTATTTCAGCCGTGAGCCTACGGATTTCGTTCCGGACCCCGACTTTGTACCTTTCTTTTGGCGCCGTAAGAGTGACGACGCCGATGATGAGGAGGGAAGGAGCATGGCTTCGAGGGTTCTTCGGGTCAGGACAACTCCAATGGTCCCCTATCCAACTACATGGACGTTGATGGTAGTACAACATTCGAGACACCGGTTGGCAACAAGTCCGCTGCACCCGGTGATCAAGTTGGTTCTGTGATGGCTATTACTCCGTACAATTCTTCTCCTACCACTCCGAGAGGTCGGGAGAACGTGGAGCTGATCTGTGCTTCCTCGCCGAGTCTGCTGTGCCCCACGCCGGAGACAGTGCCGACGGTCGTCCCTGACGGCGTTGGTGTCAGTGTACATGAGGTGCAGCAGCCGGCTGCGGCTTCGGCTGGCCCACGGCCAGCGGACTACATCCCAGCCTGTGAGGCAGCCGTGGATGGGCTGGGCCGTGGTGTGCAA
Source organism: Poa pratensis (assembly GCA_947311845.1). Taxonomy (NCBI): domain Eukaryota; kingdom Viridiplantae; phylum Streptophyta; class Magnoliopsida; order Poales; family Poaceae; genus Poa; species Poa pratensis. Next base: position 23,134,115 of record CAMZMU010000073.1, read on the forward strand.
CTCGGGGTGCGGGACGGTGCTCCTGCTGTCGCCGTGTTGGGCCGGGAGGAGGCTGCTACATCGTCTTCACCTCCTCCGGCCGATGTGCCTGGGCCGTTTGCCTCGAGCGGTCCTGTGGAGATGGACCGGGTCAGCGGCCCAGTTACCGACGGCGCCGCGCATGGACTGGCGCTCCTGGAGGGCAGCGAGGGCTGGTCTCCGTGGGGGCTTCTACGTCGCCGCAGCCTCCCGCGGATGGACTCATCCCTGACGCTGCTGTGTCGAGTGTGGCCTTGACCCCGACACAGGCCCACTCGCCTCGCGTGGTTCAGTTCGGTACCGTGGTGATGGTTGGGGAGGCTGCTACTTCGTCTGGGCCGCCCCATGCCTTCACTACTCCGAGGGCCACGCGTATGGAGGGTCGCATCGACACGCCATCCACTCCTCCAGCCCGTCGTAGCGACATGTTCAGGGTGGATGTGGATGGAGCTTTCGCCACCGACGAGGACTCCATGTCAAGGGCTATGCGTCGCAAGACGGCGCGTAACTTGGACTATTCTGGTATGGATTTAAAATCGAAGTCTTTTTTTATCTTTGTCGCCACATTCTATTCATTCTAAACTGAGTAGTGTAGGTTTAAATCTTGGTAATAGTCAATCTCAAATTCTTGTGTCAACTAAGGTCTTGAGACATATAGAATTTGACCGTCTCACGGTTATTCCTAAAGTCTCGACTGGGTTGTCTTCCACCTATGATGATGAGGATGAAGCTATTGCCACATCAGATGGTCAGCTGATTTCTCATCTAATTGGTGAGGTGTTGGAAGGTGATTTGGATGACGACGGTTTGAGCTCATTATATGAGCTAAAAGCATCCGGTCGGAAATCCAAATCTACCGCCAACAAGTCTCGGAAACGGTCAAACTTATCCAAATCCCCCACGGTTTCCCGATGAATGGCATGTTCAAAAATAGCAGAGGTCTTGGTGACTTGGCTAAACACTTGCACTTCACCGATTGTATTCGGGACCATAATTTGGATTTCTTAGCTATTTCTGAGACTGGTCGACGTGAGTTCCCACAATCTCTCTTGAACCGACTATCGGGCGGTATTGAGTTTGAGTGGCACTCGCGATCTCCTCATGGACGCTCCGGTGGCATTTTACTAGGCGTCAGGACTGACACCATGGAAGTGTTGGATGTTACGGAAGACAATTTTCATATCAAAATGCACATCCGTAATAAGTCCGATAATTTCATTTGGAGTCTTGTCGCCGTGTATGGGCCGGCTCAGGAAGCGTCTAAGACCTCTTTTCTCGTTGAATTGGTAAATCTAGCAAAAGATAACCCACACCCTATTCTCATTGGTGAGGATTTCAACTTGCTTCGGTTTCCGTTCAAGAAAAGTAAGGGTCGGTTCGACAACCGTTGGCTCTATTGTTCAATGCAGTCATTGACAGCTTGAACTTAAGAGAGATTTTATGGTGGGGAGACAGTTCACCTGGGCTAATTCCCTCCCTGAACCCACATACGAGAAACTAGACCGTGTACCGACGGATTCCGATTTGGAAGCTAGGATCCCATTGGTGTCGGTACGGGCTCTAGAACGTATTGAGGGTTTGTCGGATCATGCTCCCATTCTTTTGACCACTGGAGTGCCTAGACCGCAGTGTAAACCATGGTTCAAGTTTGAGCTTGGTTGGTTACACCGCGAGGGCTTCCATGACATGGTTAAAAGAATCTGGGATTTACCGGTAGCGGGTGATACGCCTATCCAGCGGTGAAACAACAAGATACGTGCCTTACGTACTCACCTCGTTGGTTGGGCTCGTCATACTACTGGTTTACTTAAAAAAGAAAAGGACTGACTTTCCTCGATAATCGATGCTCTAGAAGCATTAGCAGTAGTTCGATTACTATCCGCGCAAGAAATTGAGCTAAAGAGCCAATCAAATGCACAGATAGCGAAACTACTACGCGAGGAGGAGTTAAAATGGTATCAGCGTTCTAAAGCCCAATTCATTCTAGAAGGGGACTTGAATACTCGCTATTTTCATAGTATTGCCAATGACAGACACAGGAAAAAGCGTATTCATTCTCTGGTTCAGGATGAAGGAACGATTGAGGGCCATGAACAACTAAAGTCGTATATTACAAATTACTATAAAGGCCTATTCGGTGACCCTGACGAGGGCAATTTCACCTTGGATGAGTCCCGAATAGAGGATATACCCCAGGTTTCAGAGGAGGAAAATAGCCTACTTACTAAACCCTATTCAGAGGAGGAAGTGAGAAAGGCAGTTTTCCAAATGAAACATAATTCAGCTCCTGGACCTGATGGCTTCCCTGCTGAGTTCTACCAGAACTTTTGGGATGTTATCAAGGCCGATTTGATTCAGCTATTCGCTTGTCTTCACAATGGACAATTAGAGTTGTTTCGTCTCAATTTTGGTGAGATAATTTTGTTACCTAAGGTTAACGAGGCAGAAAGGATCCAACAGTTTAGACCTATATGCCTCCTTAACGTTAGTTTCAAAATATTCACCAAAGCTGCTACGATTCGACTGAACACTGTGGCAGATCATGTGGTTCGACCGTCTCAGACGGCTTTTATGCAAGGTCGCAACATCCTTGATGGAGTCACGGTCCTACATGAAACAGTCCATGAACTACATAGGAAAAGGTTGAACGGGGTAATTATGAAAATTGATTTTGAGAAAGCTTATGATAAAGTGAAGTGGTCTTTCATCCAGCAAACCCTAAGGATGAAAGGTTTTCCTCTCAGTGGCGCTCGTTAATTAATAGCTTTGTTTCCGGAGGAAGTGTAGCCATTAAGGTCAACGATGACACTGGCAAATTCTTCCAAACGAAAAAAGGCCTCCGACAGGGTGACCCGCTATCGCCAATACTATTTAATATAGTAGCGGATATGCTGGCTATCCTGATCGAACGCGCTAAAACCGAGGGTCAAATTGAAGGTGTAATTCCACATCTTGTCGATGGTGGATTATCGATCCTTCAATATGCCGACGATACAATTCTATTTATGGAGCACGACTTTGAAAAAGCTCGTAACCTAAAGTTGATTTTGTCAGCTTTTGAGCAACTTTCGGGTCTTAAGATAAATTTCCATAAAAGTGAATTGTTTTGCTTTGGCGAGGCCCAAGAGAACGCCGCCTTGTATGCTGAGCTTTTTGGCTGTGAGCAAGGACAATTTCCTATCAACTATTTGGGCATTCCGATTCACTATCGGAGACTTACAAATGCTGAATGGAAAAGGGTGGAGGAAAGGCTTCAATTACGTTTAAATAGTTGGAAAGGCAAACTCCTATCCCTGGGTGGAAGATTGGTTCTCATAAACTCGATACTAACAAACATGGTACTGTATATGATTTCATTCTTCCAACTGCCTAAAGGGGTCTTAAAACGATTGGATTATTTCCGATCTAGATTCTTTTGGCAAGGGGATTGTGAGAAGAAAAAATATCGACTGACTAAATGGAGTGTGGTTTGCTGCCCTAAAGACCAAGGAGGGCTCGGAGTTCATGACCTTGAGGTCAAGAACAGAGCGCTGCTAGGTAAATGGCTATTTAAACTTCTTTCTGAAGATGGAGTTTGGCAAACCCTTCTAAGGAGAAAATATGTCGGAGATCAAGCTGTTTCCCAGGTTCTTTGGAAACCTGGTGATTCACACTTCTGGGCAGGCCTCATGGCTACAAAGAAGTTCTTTTTTCCACATGGTTCTTTCTCAATTAGGGATGGATCGGAAATTCGCTTCTGGGAGGATATTTGGCTTGGCCAATCTACCCTCAAAGAACAATATCCGGCTCTATATTCTATTGTTCGAAACAAAAGCGACACGATCGCAAAGGTGTTGGGTACTTTCCCACCAATGTTTCGTTCAGAAGAAGTTTACTTGGAACAAGACAAGCATCTTGGAATGCTTTGCTCTCCGATTGGATTCAATCCAATTGTCGGAAGGTCCAGATAAGTTTCAATGGAATCTCACTAAGAACGGTAAATTCTCAATTGATTCTATGTATAGAGCGCTTATTCTACCCGAAATTCCAGTCGATAGCTAATAATAACAAACTTTGGAAGATAAAGATACCACTAAAAACTAAAGTGTTTGTGTGGTATTTACGTCGAGGAGTAATTCTCACCAAAGATAACCTTGCCAAACGCAATTGGCACGGAAGTAAAAAGTGTGTTTCTGTCAACATGACGAGACCATTACGCACTTATTCTTTCAGTGCGAGTTTGCTAGGTCTATATGGTCAGCCATCCAGATAGGTTCTACCTTACATCCACCTAGTTCTGTTGCTAACATTTTTGGCAACTGGTTAAATGGGGTGGATCCTAGGTTCAAACTATTCAGTAGGGTGGGAGCAATTGCTGTTATTTGGTCGCTATGGCTATGTAGAAATGACAAGGTTTTTAATGATAAAAATGTTTCTCTTATGCAGGTTATTTACCGGTGCACAGCGACGCTACGTGCATGGTCTTCCCTGCAGCGTGTGGAGCACCGAGACTTATTTTTGTAGGTGGCGTCGAGACTGGAGGCTGCGGCCAGGGAGTTATTTTCCCGACATTGGTGGCAACATAGACTCCGGATAGACCTACCAGCTTATTAGGCGGATCTACAATTTCTCATTTTGATATGTAATTCGCCTTTTTATCTTTTGTGTATCGACTTGGATGGTGAACTGGTGGCTGTGTGCATCTTAACTATGCAGAGGCCGGGTGTAATACTTAAACCTTTTAAGTAATAAAAGTCCTTTATCTAAAAAAAATTAGGAGGACACACGTTAGGTGTTAGCAGTACACTGCTCGCAATTTCGATTTAGATTGAAGCACCCGTCAGCCACAGGGCCATAGCGTGCGGACATTGCGACAGTAGCAGAGTACATCAATTCAGACATTCAGCCTGCGATGCTACTACTGCTCTCTGATCCTCTCATCTATTCATTCAATCTGAAGCTGTCGATGCTCACAATGGAAAAATCTTAGAAGAGAGACAAAATATAAACGCGGTGGAGAAGACAAGGATAAGAAAGAGAATGGGGCGATGCGTTTTTTTTCTTCTTCTAATTTGCTTTTCTTTTATTCGCTAGAAAGAGCAGTATAAATGCACAATTTGGTAAGTACAAAAGAACACAGTGGTGTAAATGTCAAGATATTTAGTGTGAATGTGTGAGACAATCCTCAAGCACGACAACTACCCCATATATTTGGTTGGGTGAGCGGTGGCTCACCAGCCCGCCCGGGTTCGACTCCTGCGGGAGCGAATTTTCGGATGTCTCACCAACGCGGCACTGTTCACGTGAACAGTGTCCAGCGCTGCACTGTTCACTTGAACAGTGTTCACGCTGTAGCATATTTGTGGAGGGCCTTTGGGCTGCGTTTACGCAGAAGACTGAGCCCTTAACCAGTCTGCCCCAGTTCTAGCTTCTGGGCCGATTCCATCGTGGTTCAGTTAGTGGTATTGTGGTGTGCCCACCACCGCAGGGGTTTTCCAGTAGGTCTAGCCTCACGGAGGCTCAGAATCTTAGTATAGTCTGGTTAGGTCTAGCTTGCGCACAGGTGGCGTGCATGTGGTGTTGAGTGTGTGTGGAGTGCGTTGTGCGTGAGTTCAGATACTACAGCTATACTGTAAAAGACCAGAAATTCTCAAAAAAAAAAAAAACTACCCCATATTCAAGTCAAGAGAAGCATGTACTAATTCCTACTAAGAGAAGGGGAGTGAATTTTGTGTTTTCTTTTGTGTTTCGATTTTTCTCTAACGTAGCAACGCATGGGCTTGTTTCCTAGTATAGGAAAATAATACAAACACGGGTTGCGTGGTTTAACTTACCGTCGTCATCGATGACGCCATCGCGTATCAGTTTCTCGGCGTTGACCATCACCGAGAGCACCGCCGCAGACGCCGGCCAGAGCGCAGCCGACTTGATCCCACGGCGCTTGACGACGTCCAGCGCGAACGACATGCCGGTGTCGACGACCACGCACGTCACCTTCTCCAGCCCCTCGCCCTCCTCGCCGTCGAGAAGCGCCTCCAGCTGCGGCGGGATGGCCTCCTGCATGGCGGCGTTGAGCAGGTTCAGGTCCACGTGGTCCCCGGCGTCGTCTATCCCGTCCGCGATCGCGACGAGGCGCAGCCGCCCCCCTCCTGCCGCGGAAGAAGAGCCCGTCCAGTTGATCGCGCTGGCGTCGGCGGCCATGAGGCGGCGGTGGTCAGTGGCGGACGCAGGAAAAAAAATGGAGGGTGGGCTAGGAAATTATCAAAGGGTGCCACCGGTGTTTTTTTTACAACACATGTAATCCATAATTACACTGAAAGGACTATATAAATAAGTTGAAGTCTCACTCTCAATCTCACAATCAGATTGGATCGGTGGTGCGGAATCAATACCTCTACCACTACTGGCCAACAAAAGCTTATTATCTTCAATGTGTACATCATCTACCTCTACCACCATCTTCTTAGCTTCATGTTTCTTAAAAAGAGATGCAATCTGGCTATTTCTCTTCATAATGAATTCTACAATTAGAATAAAAATTGTCAATTGGTTGCTAGTTCGAGACAAGATAATGGAAATTTACACAATGCATAGCAAATTGGGGCTTAATCTTATTCGGTTGGGGCAAATGAAAATTCATTAGTAAAATGATAAACCTGGCAAAATGGGGAGGAAGGAATGTGTTATACCTTGGGGCTTGGCCGCTTGGGCACTGCTTGGGCGACGGGCGTCGGACGGGCGAGTGGGCGACGGCGGCGCGGCCGGCGGCCGGGCAGGGGCTGAGGCTGAGGGGCGGGCGACGGCGGACGTCGGGGAGTCGGCCGGCGGCGGAGACGGGGCGTGGCGGCGGCGGCCGGGGGCCGGGCAGGGCCGCAGGGGCTAGCCTAGGTCGTCGGCGCCATGTCAGATCGATTCGTGTCTCCCTCTCGTCCAGACAGTTTGCGTCCAGGTACAGAGAAGAGAGTAGAGGCTAACGCTGAAAAAAAGTAAAAAACGATGGGCCAAATTGGGCCTAATGTGCTTCATATCTAGGGGGTCTGTTTTTTCCCCAAAATTCTGGGTGGGCCGCTGCCCACCCTGCCCACCCGCTGCGTCTGCCACTGGCGGTGGTTGAACTCGGTGTTGACGAAGGTGACGGCGAAGCCGCGGTCGAGGAAGCGGTGGGCGAGCTCCATGAACGGGATCACGTGGCCCTGCATCGGGTAAGGGAGGATGAGTGCGTGCGGCGGCGGTGCAGGCGCGGCGGAGGCAGCCATCGTCTAGTCGATCGTGTGCGTGGGAAGTGCTATGAATTTGTGATCTGCAACTGCGGCTCTACCATGCTTTCTCGTGTCCGTTTAAATACATAACGAGCCGGGAGCCCGAGACTACCGTCAGTGCGGGTCAAACTAGCCTGCCAGCCGAGCTCGCGGAATGGCATGCATGGGCGGCTACGTCCCTGTTGACTGGTTTTAATTCGGCTACAGTCGATTTTTCTGCGCTGCATCGTCCGACTTGTGGTTTCTCTGTTCATCTGGTCGCCGGTTCAGTATGTTTTGTTCTCGTCGGAGGTTGCGTGTCTCTGCGAGCGACGGGGAAAGAAAGCGAGTGCGCCGTGCTGCTATCTCTTTTCTTTCCGTGTGACAGAGGATCAGAGAGAGGGCAGAGGAATGGCGAGTTTCAGTCAGCGCAACCGGTTCAGCCCATGAATGATAGCTCAAATCTGAAATGTTTCGGCCGGATCTTGCCGAAGAAAGAGGAGAGGAAAAGCCGGCTCAAATCTGAAATGTTTGGGCCGGATCTTGCGGACGAAAAGAGGAGAGGAAAAGCCCATAGAGCATTTGAGACATATCTCACACATATTACATGGCCCATACATGAGGAGTGAAGCCAACCATGTTTGGACATTCTATATTTATTTAGATTTTAACTGTAAAGTGAGGGTATTGAGAATGGGGACTTTTGGCTCTCGGGCACACTACTCCCGGTAGTTTGAAATTTTTTAAAATCGTACTTTTTTCTTCAAAAAAATCTGCATTTTTTTTACATAAATACTTATACATATTACGTACGTACGCAAGAAATTTCGTAAAAAATAACTTATATTTTGGGCTACAGAAAAAAGAGAAAATTCTGACATATTCAACATACTATTTTCGCTTTTTACTAACCCGAATTTTCTTATTTTTATGTAGCTCGTAATATGATTTATTTTGCACCCATAATCGGCATATATGTAGAGGACATGCATATGTATCACCTGGTATTTTTTTGGATTTTTATGAAACTCGTTTAAATATTTTTCAATTTTTTAAAAAAGCGGGTGCACCGGCACCCGAGAGCCAAAACACATTTTCTGGGTATTGAGGCTCAATATAGACTCATCGGAGTATGACCGATTTAAATTGGCTCTTTGTTATACCAGAGACACTACCTTTTCATGCTAAACTTCTTTGCTTGGACCAGAGAGGTGCAGTCTAAGTTTACAAAATGCATAATATCTATATTGACGATTTCCATTTATTTTATGCTACTTTAGACAAAAACAATTTGTGAATGAGGATTTCAAACTATGTGTCTGCTCATTATCGAAAAGAAGGCATGCCTAGATAGCAAATGACCCTCTTTAAGTTGTCTACAAGGATCTTATAACACATGTAAATATACACATGCCTAGTGGACACTTCTTACACACAACCGATCTTTGACTGTTATAAATTCATTGTAGATGTGTAACAATCCCTAGGTTGTGGATGTGGTCGTTCCAACATTTATCTCTTTTTTCATGTTAATAGGGAGACAGAGGCGCGCAAAGCTTAGTTCGAGCAGCCACCCATCGATAAGTAGGATATTACATTTGGTTCATAGCTTCAATGGAATTTCTTTCGTCCGTCCGAGGGAGGGGAAGGGGAGTGCAGGGTGTTGGTAGCGGCAGCTTGTGGGTAAGAGATCGGTAACAAGACAAAACAATTAATTTGTATGGTCTTACATACCCATAATTATAAAATCGTAGGAGCAGAAAACAAAATTAGGGTGCAACCATAGTTTCATCTTGAACTGTGTAGGATTACATAACATTGTAACTCGCACAATATTGTCCAATGCGAATCATGGAAACTTCTTACAAATTGTGGAGTCAATGTTTTTCCTGGTACATATTGAGTGCAAACTGTTTAGGAGAGGACATCCTTTCATTGCACTGCTACGAATCAAACATGCCTAAGAAAAAATTCGTACGGTATTTCATCTCCAAACTGACGAACCAGCCATGCATGCTCCAAATAAACTATCCTAGAGACATAACAATCAGCCAACTTATAACAATTAGTAAGTGGAGACGGTCTGCACAAACTAATGCATAACTGAATTCAATCACGGGGGAGGAGGGCAGTCACATGGTTTGTTCATGTTGCCGTCCGATTGCATGCAATGCTATGATAGATGGTTAATGCAATGCGGCTATGTCAATGTGTATATGCTGGCTTTTGTTCCTTTAAGATCCCCCCGCCCTGTCTGATAAAGCTCATCATTAGTCATTGCATCACACTTGTGTCTGTACTCACCTCTGAGCTTGATCGTCAGGCATCTATCTACTCCGATCGAGCCCGTATAACTCGTGCTACAATGCTGGATCATGCATCGGACGGATGGTAAGATAATGTTAATAAGGCCGACTTGAAGTCAAAATAAAGTGAAATCTAACTCAATCTAAACACGCCGCACATCTTTTGCGGGTCCTTTTGGTTAAGCACACGAAAGGCAGCTGGGGTTTTGGGACGGCCACGCCGGCCCGGCAAAAGCGAGATAGCTTTGTGTCTTTTTTTCCCGATAAAATAGCTTTGTGTCTTTGACCTGATAACACTGTCCGGCGTCATGAGTCGTGACCTACGAAACGTGCCTTTGATCAAGCGTGCTCGAAATCCTTGGTCCCAAACAATGTCGCCTCCTAGCTTGGGTGAAAAAAGGCCCCATTGTCTTGTGGTAGTGCAGTGTACATCAGTAATTACCACCGGTGATACTTACTGCTTAATTAGCTCACATTCCAGACAGTCTCCACGCACTTCCAATCGAGGATCGCGCTGTTCAGGTTCAACAAATTGAGGGCACCGTTTTGCACCGCATGCCAGCAGAGAAATTATCTGATGCTTGCATCTGTGTCTTTGGATTCTCCATGCCTCGAATGGTGGGAGTATCAGGGATGGGAATGTGGGAGAGGATTTTCCTATAGCTATAGCCATATAGGGGTCGATCACGATCGACGACAAAATGATGGGTCTCGCGGAGGAGATGACGCAGGGCTCTAATCATGGTGCTTTGCCCGGCTTAGCAGCTTGTGGTCATGCATTAGGGCACACACGCAGGCTGACAGGCACCATGACAAATCCTGTGCAAACTGTAAATTCTCTGCCTGTCCGAGTCTGCTTTCCTGGCGATCGCTCGTCGTCCATGGCTGGCCTGCGCGAGAGCTCGATCGATTGGGACCATCATTGAGCCCACTGCGCGCCGATGCTGCTGCTATGGCCACGGCAAAGGGCTCGCAAAAGAGAAGGCGCGCGCGCTTCATCACAGCCTCGTGCTCCTCCGGCCATTCATTGCCTTCGGGGGCAGGCACCGGCGCGGTGGCGCATGGTGGTGTGCCGAGCAAAAGTCGCTTTGCGCCATGCCCCGGAGCCGAAATTCGCATCATGCCAAGCCGCGCGCGCGCGCCGGTCCCGGGCGGCCGTTGGTGTTGTTGCTACTCTAGATTGTTGTTAGGACGAGACGGCACAGTCCTGGAACTAGGAACATAGTCTCATGATGTTAATCTGTACTATGTAGTCATGCAGATTAAGGGTACTGGATGAGATGGGAAGGTTGGTCTTGGTCAAAAGTTATTAGCCAGCACCAATTATTAATCACTGTGGACGGTACATATTGTTCGGCCATGCCTCTAGCACTAGGCCTGCGAGCGCCGCTGCAACAAGAACAATCTCGCGAAGCTGGGCAAGTTGCATATTATTGAAATGGCTATGGAATACTAGCTGAGAAGTAGCTAGGTAGAGTGCTCGATGGAGTCGCTAATCATGACCACATATGCAGAGCTTCGTGCCTTCATGTTGCCGATCAGCGGACGCACTTAAGCTATTTTGGATCGCAAGTGTACGTTTTTTTAATTACCGACAACGAGACTAACTGAATTTGAATTTGGACGGGAAAAGGGAAAGAAAAACTTTTGTTCAGATTTTTTGCTCCTGCAGTACCACTGCTTTGCATGCATAATAGTATCATCAGTACCTGGGTTGCCTTTGGTTCTAAGCTAACAGTACTCAATGCTCATCCTGCAGCTTTGTTGCGCTATCCAAAACACTCATCAGACAACATGCATTGTTTCACTGACAGGTGAATTTCCATTGTCTAATCCCAGGGAAAAGCGGGTATTCAGGGACATAATCATAAGAAAAGATGTGCAGGTGCAGTGATTAAAAACAGTACTAATCCCTGACCAGCTTTATCATGCCGCTCTCAGGATCGACGACACTCTTCAGACAGCAGCATGGCTTCTATATTCAAGTGTGCCAGAGCGCAATCCACCGAACCAGAGACACCAATGCAGGTTGCTGCTCGCTCGGCCAGGGTGCGGTTTCAGATAATAGAGTGCCCTGAATATTTGCACACCCATAAAAGCCTGTGTGTATTTGCCTCTCTGCATACCGGCATCGATCGTATGCACTTCCTTTTACTCGATTGTTTTCATCAGAGCTTTGACATGCACACCTGAACCTGAAAGATAAAGATGGTACACATGCCACTTCTCCCTGTCTCTTCTGCATACCACGGAGTTCGGAGATCTTGGTATCAAACTATGAACACAAGAGTTGTCCAAGATCGTGGGTTTAATAAGACTTCTAGATGTACTCTCTTACATTGTTTCCCTGTTTTTTTTTCCGTTCGCGATCTTTCCGAAGAGCACTCTTATGATACCAATCGAACAATCTGGCTTTCTCTTCAGACGAGGGCTAGTAGAAAACATAAGAGAGATATGTAGCTATGATGCCGTGCTATCATAGACACGGGCAGATATAGATACTAGCTTGTGATTAATACAGCTTTATAGATACCGTGGTTTCGTATTTGTTAATACTAGAGTGCATGTGTATTGCTTGTAGATTTGAGCCTCTGCATGATCCGATGCCTCACTGGTTGCCCCCCACAAATAATTTCTCCATCAAGCATTTCGATCGCCAGTAACTTAAACTTGGTCCTAGGGAGAAGATCATTTTTCTAGGCCAGATAACAACGCCGCTAAGTGTTTACTTGATAAACCTTATACGTATTTAACTAGCAAGTGGTAAAAACCTTGTGCCCCAACCCTACCAAACCAAGTATGCAAATGACAGGCGAAGCACCGAGAGTGTGCAGCAGCCTAGTAGGGCATCGTGCACACTTCCATTTGAATGCCCGGATAAACAAGATGGGTGAGCTTCCCAAAAATTTGCATCCCAGCCGTCCAGGATGCTCCAACCTGAAAAGATGATAGAGGAGTGAGCAGCCTTGGCTTTTTTTTCGCCTCAGCTAAGCTTGGAGTCGGGGTCTTTGCCGAGCCTACTACAACAACTGTAAAAGCTTTAGCCAAGAGAATTTTCACAGCGTTCGGACTTTGGAGGCACCCACGGCTGTAGCTTTCCCTGACTTTCTGAAGATTCTCCCAGTCACAGACAGTAAAAGGCGTTATTGTGTGCCGTATTTTTCAGGACGTAAGCTGGCAATGTATGCCCCTGCGGCCCTGCCTAACTTACCACATGATTATTTATTACAGAGCGAAATCATCAGATCTTGTAAGGATCAACACTAACCTGAACTTAAGAGACCTCAAAACAGAAAAATGTTATCTGGACCGGATGTACGCCGGACTTGGAGAAATAACCAACAACCAGCTGTAGCCTGGACTGGAGGGCCCTGCGGTTTATCTTATCCCTCCACATTGGTTCATGAACTGCGGCCGATCGGTGGATCGAAGCCGCAATGCACACTACGCCTAACACGGAGTCTTGCTACCCGGGCAACATTTCGGCGATGCATGAGTGTAGCGCGTGGGAGTTCGTCTAGCCAATGAGGACCGAATCGCCGTCCCCGACGGACGGAGTGGATCTCCTTTCTTCAAGAACGAAGCTTTCTGTTTTCAAGGAACGGCGTCATGTGCCGGGAGGGACCATGGGTTAACAAAACAAGCACTTCATACCGCAGAGTCTACGTGAAGGGATTCGGCAGGAGGAACATATATAAAACAGATTAATTCTGGCTTACCACAGGGATCGGGAGAGAGGATTAGTGTGCTTCCTGCTGTTGTTTAAGGGGCGAGAACTGTATCCTAGAGAGGCAAAGGGGGAACACCGTAGCGGACGAAAGGACGGAATGTCCCCGGACCAGGCGGCCGCGCTCCCAGGGCACTGCGCACACCCCCCAACTCTCCTATTCGCCCCCTAACGATCGGCGAGCCGGGCATCTCCTCCGCTCCATGTGGGCAGCACCATTGCCGGCGCTACGTTGGGCGGTGCATCATAAAAAGAAGGTAAGAGCGGCAGGGAGTGAAAGTTTTACACAATCATGCGCCGCAATCCGTTTGGCCTTCAGACTTCAGTTCTCTCCTCCACCGCTCGCTCCACGGTGCAACAATATTGTGCAACTGGGCAAGCACACAAGTTTTTAGATCTAGCCTAGGAACATGTACTTGCAGGTCGAAATACTTGCTGAGCTGCTGTCCAAAAATCCCTACCAATGTTTTGCCGTCTTTTCGAAAAACGTGCCTACCATTCTTCTTTGAAACGAGCAAATCTAACCAAGTGCCTACCGTTCGTTTTTTTTAACGATCAAAACAGAGAGAATAGTGAGAGATAATGTATTCACAGTGGCAAGCAGAGATAATGTATTCACAATTGAAGGACATTTTCTAAAATGGATGAGCGGAGAAGTGAGATAAAATTAGAGGATTTTGGGACCGACCGCTAGTGTTTGATGTTCTGTATGATAGCTTTGAGGAAAAACTACTAACTCACACGTTTCGTACACTCTAGAAATATCTATGTAGTTACACATACAATTGATTGTTTCGGAATCCAACGTTGCTCTAAGCCAAGTTATTTGCTTGTCATGCCGAAGTCACATATCTTAGTGGTCCGTCCCGTGAGTGACGGTGTGGTGCTCTCGTTGAGCGACAGTAAAGCGAAAATAGAAGTTCCCAGAAAACTCCCGATCCCACCCAAATCCAACAATCTTTCTCAAGTCTGATTCCAGTGTAGTGCTCAGATTCGTGCTCGCGAGTGAGTTTCCTAGTCTCCTAGCCCTGAAATCCCACCACCATACATCCTTCGAGGGGTGTTGCGGGGGCGTTGGCGGCGGGGATGGAGAATACGGAAGGGATGTTGAGAAATCTCATACTCTCAGAGGTAGAGATGGCAGGGCTGCGGATTTCAGAGAGGCAGATGGAGCTGGCGGATGGTATAGGAAGGGAGGAAGAGGATCCGAAGGTTTTGGTGAAGGTGCTGTCGGAGAGAAGGGTATCTACAGAAGGATTGAAGCAAGCTTTGGGGCCGATCTGGTGCCCAATCCGGGGCATCAAATGCTCGAGGAAGGGGGAGAACATCTTCATGATCACCCTGCTACAACAATCAGGTAAGAAGAAAGCGCTGGATTGTGGCCCCTGGATGTTCAATAATGATTTAGTTGTGGTGGAAGAATATGACCCTGATAAATCAGTAGAGGATTACAAATTTGATGTAATTCCCATTTGGATCCAAGTTCTGAAGTTACCCCTGGGTAAAATGAACAAAGCTACTGCTGAGATGATAGGCGAAAAGGTGGGACAATGGATAGAGGCAGATGTCGGAGAGGATGATTTTGCGGCAGGGGAACATCTGAGAATTAAAGTCAGAATCAATATTATGAAGCCACTGATGAGAGGCATGATGATTCAGTTGGGGGAAGATGGCAGAAACAAGTGGTGTCCTTTTAGATATGAATTCCTTCCGGAGTTTTGTTACAACTGCGGTATTATTGGTCATGATGAAAAATACTGCTTGAGTCCAATAAACAAAGATGAGGCAAAACAATTTGGCAGCTGGCTCAGGGCTTACATTCCCAAAAAACAGAGTGGTGCTGATAGACAGAAGTGGAACAATGAAGGCAATAGTGGAAGTGGAGATCACTCTTGTGGCCTTGGGGAAAAAAGGGGTATTGTAGGCAGTAATAGTCTTTCCTGGAGGAAGGAGGATTTAAACAAATTGGTTCAACCAAATGCAACTACAAACAAAGTTGATATAGAGGAAGAAGTTACAACGCCGGCGAGGTCAACTATGCAGAAGGAACAGCTTGGTAAGATAGAGAAGAATATCTCTGTGGGTACAAAAAAGGATCTGGACTGGGCTACCCTGGTTGAATTAGAGGAGAAGGGCCAAATTTTAATAGGTGAAAATTTGAAAATGGCGATGCATAGGGACTCCTCCCAGTCAGAAGGGGCTGAAGACAAGTTTTCAGAGAAACAATATCAGCTGCAGGCAATTCAGGGCAGGATGACAATAGATAAACAATCTGAACAGAATGCTTTGAATCAAGATGGTTTGAAGACAAGGAAGGGAGTAGGAAAGGGTAGTACTTTTCAGAGAAGAAACAGACCAAGGGAAGGGAGTGTTCAGAAAACAGGAGTGAAAATAGGTGAAAAAAGAAATCAGGACCAGATGGAGGTGGATGAGGTGGAGATGCAGGTGTCCAAGAAAGGAAAGATTGCAGAAAACTACAAGTATGTTGATAACGCGGGGCTGTCGGGACAGCCCTGCGGGGACCAATGAAGATAGGAAGCCTGAATTGCCGGGGATTGGGGAATGGCCCGGCAATTCGAAATCTTCTGGAATTCCAGAAGAAGGAGGACCCCGATATACTTTTCTTATCTGAAACAAAAATGGATAAGAAAAGACTAGACTGGTTCAGATGGAAATTGAATCTTACAAATATGGTGGCTAAGGACAGTAAAGGACAAAGTGGAGGACTTGCCTTATTCTGGAGGAAAGGTATTGATCTAAATGTTGGTCTAATGTCTAAATATCATATTGATGCTACTATTGTTCAACCTGATGGACTCAAATGGAGATTTACTGGTATCTATGGAGACCCAAAAACAGAATACCGACAGAAAACTTGGAGACTCATGAGACTGATTAAACACCACAGCAAACTTCCATGGTCATGTGCTGGTGATTTTAATGAGATTTTATTTCAGTTTGAGAAAGAAGGAGGTGCACCCAAGCCACAAAATCAGATGGATAGATTCAGGGAAACTCTTGAAGAATGTGGGTTACATGATCTAGGATTTCTAGGTGACCCCTTTACATGGAGGAATAATAGCCATTATAGCAGTACCTATATAAAGGAGAGATTGGACAGAGCTATGGCTACAACAGATTGGTGTAATCTTTTTCCAAACTACAAGGTGATAAATGGAGACCATGGACATTCAGATCATAGGCCAATCATCATTCATGTGGATGAGGAAAGAAACAACGTTATGACTAAGAAGGAGTCTAGACCTTTTCATTTTGAGGCAAGGTGGCTAGATGAAGAGAAATGTGATGAAGTAGTCCACAATGCTTGGAATGAAGCAGATAAAGTGGGCTAAACTCAATCACACAAAAAATGCAAGCAGTGACACATGATCTAAGAAGATGGAGTAATTCATCTTTGGGAGAAATAGAAAAACAAATTGCTAAAGTCAAAAAGGACTTGGAATATTGCAGAAGAAGGACCATATCTCAAGACCAAGTCAATAAAGAGCAGGTGCTTCGATACAAACTTGAAAAGCTGGAAACACAAAGGGACACTTATTGGAAACAGAGAGCTCATGTAAACTGGTTAGAGAAGGGGGATAAAAATACAAAGTTTTTCCATGCTTATGCCTCAGAGAGAAGAAGAAATAACAGAATAAAGAAACTAAAGAAAAGCAATGGGGAAATAGTGGAGAGAGATGAAGAAATGAAGACAGTGGTCACCCAATATTTTCGTGAACTATTCACTTCTATAAAAGGTGATCGAATGGAGGAACTTCTGAATCAAATAGTACCCCGTATCACTTCAGATATGAATGAAAGTTTAATCCAGGAATTCACTAAAGAGGAAGTTAAAATGGCATTGGACAGTATTGGAGATCTAAAAGCACCAGGACCTGATGGATTGCCGGCTATATTTTACAAGCATTACTGGGATCTTATTGGCGATCAGGTAACTCAAGAAGTACTTCAAGTGCTGAATGGTGAAGACATTCCGTCCGGATGGAATGTTACCAATGTGGCCCTTATCCCTAAGGTAAAAAATCCTGAACAAATGAAAGATTTAAGGCCTATTAGTTTATGCAATGTCATCTATAAATTGGTTTCGAAGGTGCTAGCTAATAGACTAAAACCCATTCTCCAAAAAATAATAGCACCCAATCAAAGTGCTTTTGTCCCAGGCCGTTTAATAACTGATAATATCCTTTTAGCCTATGAGGTTAATCATTTCTTACAAAACAAAAGGAATGGCAAAGTGGGATATGCAGCACTAAAATTAGACATGAGTAAAGCCTATGACAGAGTAGAATGGCCTTTCTTGGAGGGCTTGATGAGGAAGATGGGCTTCCATGAAAAATGGATCAAGTTAATTATGAAATGCTGCTCAACAGTTAAATATAGATTTAAGATAAATGGTCATCTCACTGAAGAGCTTATTCCTGGAAGAGGTATTAGACAAGGAGATCCCATTTCTCCTTATCTATTCCTAATCTGTGCTGAAGCTTTTTCTAGCATGCTAAACCAGGCAGATCAAATGGGGAAACTAGAAGGAATTAAGATCTGTAATGAAGCCCCAAGCTTTAACCATCTACTGTTTGCAGATGACTCACTTATCCTTCTGAAAGCTTCAGAGGAAAATGTTAAACATCTGCAATATATACTAAACCTTTATGAGGTTAGCTCAGGGCAAACAGTCAATATAGATAAATCATCTGTGGTGTTTAGTAAAAACACAAGTAAAGAGGAACGAAAAAAACTTATGGCCAGGTTACGTATTATTCGAGAAGGCTGGAATGGGAAATATCTAGGATTGCCTATTTACATAGGAAGATCCAGGAAAAAACTTTTAATTATATAAAGGAGCGCATATGGCAGAAAATTCAAGGCTGGAAGGAAAAAATGCTTTCCAAAGCAGGTAAGGAGATCTTAATAAAAGCTTGTGCTACAGCTATTCCCACATATGCTATGACTTGTTTCGACATCACAAAGAGCCTGTGTGAAGAAATAAGTAGTATGATAGGCAGGTTCTGGTGGGCTCAGCAAGATAAGGATAACAAAATACATTGGCTAAGCTGGGAAAAATTAACTAGGGCAAAAAAAGAAGGTGGTTTGGGTTTTAAGGATCTGCATGCTTTCAACCTGGCTATGTTAGCAAAACAAGGTTGGAGGCTACTCACAAACCCAGAATCACTAAGTGCTAAAGTAATGAAAGCAAAATATTATCCAAACAGCTCTCTACTACAAGCTGAAAAAATGAGTGGTATTTCCTATGCTTGGAGAAGTATTCTCAAAGGAATAGATCTCCTGAAAAAAGGCATTATTAAGAGAGTGGGAGATGGGACAACAATAAACATTTGGGATGACCCATGGCTACCTAGATTATGGAGTAGAAGACCAATTACTCCCAAAGGAAAAAATATCATAAGCAAAGTTTCAGAACTAATTGATCCGAGTACAGGCTCCTGGGATAAAATTTTAGTCCAAGATAGTTTTTGGAGCCAAGATGCAAATATGATATTGGCCATTCCTTTATTTGAGGAGTTTGAGGATGAATGGGCTTGGCACTTTGAAAATAGCGGCCAATTCAGTGTGAAATCAGCCTACAGACTCAAAAGGCAAACTGAAGAGATAAATATAAATGGGCAGATAGAAAATCAATATGGTAACTCCAGAATGAACTGGAATACTATATGGAATCTAGAATGCCCAACAAAAGTCAAAATGCTTATTTGGAGAATAGCCCATAACAGTCTTCCTCATAGACTAAATTTGAAAAGAAAAGGCATGGAAATAGATCCAATCTGCCCGGTTTGTAATAGAATGAATGAAGATGGAGCCCATCTTTTCCTAAAGTGCAAGGTGACTAAAACAAGTTGGAATGAGATGCAAATGAATGATATAAGAGAGAAACTTCTGGAAAGTCAGGATTCGATACAATTCATCATGGAAGTAACACAGTTAGAAAAGAAACAGAAACTGAAAACCCTTGGTTTAATATGGTGGTTATGGCAATCCAGAAATAAAACAGTGGCAGGTGACCGAATAATAACTCAAGATTCCATTCCAGTTCTTGCCAGAAGAGCAGCTGATGAATTTGACCAATATTTTAGTAATGACAAGTGTCTGAAACAAAAGAAAAGTCAAACATGGAACCCACCTAAAGAAGGGGTGCTAAAAATTAACATAGATGGCAGTTTTCTATCATGTAATAATTCTGGAGGGTGGGGATTTATAATTCGCAATGCTAATGGAGAATCAGTGGGTGCAGGTGCAGGATGTATTCCTCAAGCAAATGATGCTTTACAGACAGAGGCCATTGCTTGTCTTATGAGTCTACAATGGGCACAATCTTGGGGGATCACAAGAATTCAAGTGGAAACTGATTCACAGCTTTTGGCTCAAGCGATAAAAGGAGAATCTCAGAACCTGGCAGTAAATGGACATCTATTTAGAGAGATCAAATATCTAGCAAATATGTACTTTACTTATTTTGATGTTTGTCATTGTTCTAGAACTTGCAATAGTGTAGCTGATATATTAGCTTCCTTTGGTGTAAATTTGGGTTCTGATTCTCCAGTCATTTGGCTGGAGGAGCTACCTGAATTTGTAAAAAACCTTGTGGCCAGTGAGGCTGCTGTATCATGTTGTTAATGAAAGAAGTCACATATCTTGGGATTCATGTCAAAAAAAAAAGTTATTTGCTTGTCCATATTCTCAAAAGCAATCTACCAAGTACATAGTTAACAATGCCATATAAAATAGTACACATGTAAACACATTATAATGCTTAAAAGGGCATAAATAAATTGGTGGAGTAATGTGAAAACATTGGTTTGAATAAATTTGTGGTGAAACCCACTGTAACAGAAAAATTCTCATCATGGCCTCCGATTAAAATAAAGCGATTAATTTGTAACAAAATACATTTTCATTGTAGAACTAGATGTGTATTTTGCAATGGTACGTATGAGAACTATGAACAAATGTACCTTAATAAAAATGATAATTTTTTAGTTGTTAATGTTCCTAGTTACAAAAAGGGTTACTTCTCTATATAGCCTATCGAATAATGTAATAACAAAAACAACAAACATTACAAGAAACTTAGTTGTGACAAGGTAGAAAAATTTAGTATAAATAGATCAAAAATGATTTGGTGTTCAAATGGGTGTGTGCGCACTCTCCCTTTGCCTGACACCTATCCCTTTGGTCAAAGTGTAATTAATAAAACCGGGTTTCCATCACCGCTAATTGTCTAATTGTACAATGTTTGAGATGACAAAAAGTTGTGGTCGTTGTATTCAATCCTTGTCGATCGTCACAGGAGATATTCTTCCCCACCCTATGGCCCACTTACTTCCCCACCCCACGTCGATAGTCCACTCGTCTCCTCCACATCCTTACATGAAATAGATTCAGTGAACCACTGAGTTCGTGACTAGAAGGAAAAAGGACCGTGCCGCTGAAAAAAGCACCCGTGCCCGCGATATCCTACACGGAGATGCGGCGTGTCTCCCACCTAGATCTTGAGCATCAAGTACGTTCGGAAAATTTGGATCCCATCGAACATCCCAGACATAGACAAACTTGATTTTGACTCTCCAATACAATCTGAACCTCGATAAAAATCTACAAAAATAGCGGAACGGGTGAGACCCACGCATCGGGGTCGCCCAACTCCGGCTCGGCAAGATGGTGGGCAGTGGAAGGAGCGCCGAACCATCCCGGCCGCCGAGCATCCCCGCCGGCGAAGAGCCAACCACCAGATCCTGCACCACGCCCGCCCCTCTTCTTCCCTTTGGTGCCCACGTAAGTGCCGTTGGACCCATGTTGTCAGCAGCCACATCAGCATGGTGGGACCCACATGTAAGGCCACGTCAGGTTTGTGGGACCAATCAGATCCTTCCCAACATTTTGATATTGACGAACTTCCCAATTTTTAGTGACAAATCTGGCTGTCAACGACTAACCCTAAACGTTGACAGATTTCTAAGTCGTCACAATCAAACATTTGACGTTGATGAAAAAGTGCATACCGTCACCCCTGATATTTTATGACGGAGCTTCTATGACGAACCCCATGACGATCAAAATTCGTCACCCCAATGTAATCGTTGACGAATTTTGGATTACACATGACGAAAGTGATTTGTCAAAATATATATTTTCCTTTGTAGTGAGATGACTACTTACTTTTCTTAACCTAGCTAGAGCGACTCGATCCAGATGTATTATACTTGACCAAATGTGATGAACTTGTCTATTTCGGAACATTCAAATGTGATAAAGTTGATGAACCGATTTGGCCACTTGATATCTATTTGTACTACACTTGTACCAGACTGTGTACTGCCTATGTATTTATATTGCCTGTGTATTTATACCTATAGAAATATGAAATACGATCCAGTAAAAAAAAGAAAATATACTAGTGGCGCACAAAAGTAAATACCAGTGGCGCACAGGATGACCTACTGGTGGCGCACAAAATCTGCTACCCGTGGCGCACATAGCCCGTGCGCCACTAGCCGGCACATGTACATAAGGTGGCTACCAGTGACGCACATATTTGTGCGCCATTGGTAAGGGAGATACCGGTGGCGCACATATTTGTACGCCACTGGTACCAGTTACCAGTGGCGAGCTAGCGGTGGCGCACATTCCCACTAGTGTACAAAGCACTATGGAGATTCTACAAGATTATAAAATGTATAACATTTTTAAATATTTGGAGAAGACCAAGGATTTCAATAAAATCCATAATATTTCTTTTGTACATTTTCGGTTTTATATTCTCAAAATTTCATTAAGTAATAAATAATTTTCAATTTTCTAAATTTACTCGCCCCCCCCCCCCCCCTTTTTTTTATCATTTTCCCTTGCAAATGTATATTTCTAAAGCTAGTTAGTTACCGATTTCTAGTTAAATAGATACACATACTTTTCAAATTTTCTTATATCTAGAATTCATTTCCCCAATTTCAATTTTTTAAGTTGTGTTTGTTTATTTATCTTTCTATGTCCCTTTTTGCTGTTTTTCCATTTTCTTTTCTATCTGGGATGTCAACAGCATGAAATACTCACCACGTAATCATCAGGACTGAGTATAGAGTCGAGGAATTTCAAATGGACTCTGATATAGTTTCTTAGACATAAGTTAGAGAAGGTCACATATTATGTGCATATGTGTGTGAGGGATTGGAGAGGCACTTTGAAGTTCTGAGAAATAAAAAAAGTAATTGTGTGGAGGTACAATATTGTGCCCATCTATAAATCGGTGAAAGTACAATCAAAAGTATGACCATATATAGTTACAGAAACACAAGAGTTAAATACTTTAAACTAGTCATATTTATTTCTTTGGCTCTTGTTCTTTTGTGTACATCACATCTGGTATATTCGTGAAACAAAATTTACACACTCACATTTTATAACATGTATATTTTTCTCATAGTTTTTAATAGTTTGAAATGCTTCTACCCATAGCATGTGTGCCCGCACACACGTCCATACTCCTTTTGACATTATTCAACGTCTTAATCAGGGATATAAACAAAATAATATGGTTGTAAATGGACCAATCAGATTTTCCTTTTACCATGTTCTTTACCCATTTTCATTCGGATTCAGAGTGGAGCAGTCACAGCCAATAACCGTTGCGGGTTTAAGTATGGATATTACTACCACACGCTCGAATCATAAAGGTGGTGGACTCTGATAAAAATACTATTATGTCGGATAAATACTTTTTTTTAACCCGGTGGGGGAGGAGTCCCACGATTTTTTTAATTAGAAGAGGTGAGACAACCCGGAATTCGTCCCAGACGGGGATCGAAAAAAGGCGAGCTGGGTGCACCACCGCACCTCATGCCACGAGAGCACTGCTTGGTTCTCCGGATAAATACTCTCATAGGTAGAATATTCTTTGAGCCATGCAACATTCAATTACTTAAAAACATAGAAATATGATTTAGACTAAAGTCAAGCATTCACGAGATGATATATTTATAAATTGACCAAATGAACCACCATTTTGTTGGTGTTAGAATTCAAATATACGCTTGCATCAAATGAACTCGTAACCCAATAACTACTAATTACTAGGCCACATTGGCCTTGGCTTTTGAGTCATCAGCGAATCCTGTTTGAAATAGTTGCATGATCCTTATTAATTTTCTTACGGTCCATATTGTTTTACCATATTCTACACCCGGCCTCACTTCGGATTCGGATACTCTCTTATCCTCATATTCTGTAAAACTGGATCTAGATTTTTCAAATTAAATTTAGAGCCGGATCTAATGTGGATATCATGTCTGTTTCCACTCCTACCAAATAATTATATTTAAGTTTATTCTTGATGTAACTGTTCTTATGCGAATTCGTTAATTAGGACCACAGTGTTATTTTTGTAAGTACCACCCCTCGCGCGCTCTTCTCCGCACGCCGCCTGGCCCTGATACTCGCCCCTAGAAGCACAGAGCAAATGCTTAAAAAAGGTTAGCAGCTTGACTGAGTCCTCTGCCTCACGTTTGTTTGTCCTGTTTCGTTTCTCTCTCCATTTGTATCCAAAAGAGCTCATGGAAAGAAACAGAGAGATTAGGAGATAGGCATTTTTCTTTATGCTCACATGTTGGGCTTTATTCACCCTCCTCCGTTAGCACCCAGTTGCATTTGCATATATATGACACCGCTCCCCCTCCTCTCTTCACTCCACCAGGCAGAAGCAAGGGCTCTACTATAAGCTCGATCAACAAAAACACGACGAGAGAGAAGCACTCCATAGAAAAGGGATACCCAGCTTGAAGAACACCAAAGCTTGAGGGGCAATGGCCGCAGCAGTCAACGATAGCCTCGCGGACGAGAAGGCGGCGCCGGGCGTAGGCCGGTACGAGGAGATGGAGCAAGACGGCGGCTCCAGCCATGCAAAGGCGCGGCTCTCCGGCCTCCTCTGGCACGGCGGCTCAGCCTACGACGCCTGGTTCAGCTGCGCTTCCAACCAGGTGAGCGTCACACAAGCATTTTCTGTTCTAGTGCGTGCTGCGCTAGCTGTATTATTGTGGTACTCACTTTGTGTTCGGCCATGGAATGGTATCGCCATGATCTCAGGTGGCCCAGGTGCTTCTGACGTTGCCCTACTCCTTCTCGCAACTGGGGATGGTGAGCGGCATCCTGTTCCAGCTCTTCTACGGCTTGATGGGAAGCTGGACCGCGTACCTCATCAGCATCCTCTACCTGGAGTACAGGACCAGGAAGGAGAGGGAGAAGGCGGACTTCAGGAACCATGTCATCCAGGTAGCGAAAGATCCATCCATGTCTCCCTCCATAGCTTGAGAGATACCACTTCCTAGCCGTCTTGTTGCATGTGGTCTGAACTCTGAACTAAATTTTTGCAGTGGTTCGAGGTGCTGGATGGGCTGCTTGGGAGGCACTGGAGGAACGTCGGCCTTGCCTTCAACTGCACATTCCTCCTCTTCGGCTCCGTCATCCAGCTGATAGCATGCGCCAGGTACCATACCGCCGATCGAATGCTGTTTATCATCGCTCATCATTACTGTTTTGTAAAATCTGGACACGGGTTTGCCCTTTTGTTTTGTTTTGTTTTGTTTGGGGGTATGATGATGAGTCTTGAGGACTACTAAAGCGGGTGTGCCTGATGTTAGCTATTGTCTGATGTGCAGCAACATCTACTACATCAACGACCGGCTGGACAAGAGGACGTGGACCTACATCTTCGGCGCCTGCTGCGCCACCACGGTGTTCATCCCGTCGTTCCACAACTACCGGATCTGGTCCTTCCTCGGCCTCGTCATGACCACCTACACGGCGTGGTACCTCGCCGTCGCCTCCCTCCTCCATGGCCAGGTCGACGGCGTGAAGCACTCTGGGCCGACCAAGATGGTGCTCTACTTCACCGGGGCCACCAACATTCTCTACACCTTCGGTGGCCACGCCGTTACTGTGTAAGCCAACAAACACCCTGCACTTCTGTCAATTTACCGCGACTAGTGTTACTAGTAGCTTACATTAGATGATTAATTACATATCAACTACTCTATGTATGTATAGTCACTTGCCATGTCTAGCAATGGGGTACATTGTGCAACGGTAGCTCCGATTCCGGCGTCCCTGTACATGCTGGTGAATAGACTGCATAATTTAGTACTGGTAGGTTGCACATTTCAGAATGTAAGCACAAGTGTACACGGTATAGTCCGTTTCTTGCGTTTTGGGGACGGACGAGACAGCGTTGGCCCACAATGCAGCAACAATATCGAAATGAAGGTAGCCAGCGAGGACGACACTACACACAAGCCACCGTATGGCAAAGCCAGACAGCTTCTGTGCACTGTTCTTCAGCCTTGGCACCAAACAAACGCGTGCAATTTCGTTTGCACTGACAGGGTATCTCTGTCATCATATGCGACCTTGGCTTCCGGCCGTCCCATCTCATCCATTCACAGGGAAAGGAGACACTCTATCCTTGGAGCATCTGCTGCTTTTGCATTCAGCAGGCTCCTGCTCCTTTACCCGTGCTAGATACGATAACAATGTCCAGGGATGCAAACAGAAACAGCTCGGAGCATGCACCCAAGACATTGGCGCAGATGTCCTCGTAACTCTGTACCACACTAGTAGCTCGCAGCCTTGCAGCTTGCAGCACTGCACGCACAGCAATGGCAAGGACGCCACGCTTCGGTCACCTCGTAGCAGGCTTGCATGCAGTGAAAACATAATCTGGAGCAACTCTATCTCCAATTAATCATCCGTCACTGCATTTCAGGGAGGTGATGCACGCGATGTGGCGGCCGCAGAAGTTCAAGGCGATCTACCTGATGGCGACAGCGTACGTGCTGACGCTGACGCTGCCGTCGGCGGCGAGCGTGTACTGGGCCTTCGGGGACGAGCTGCTCACGCACTCCAACGCGCTCTCCCTGCTCCCCCGCACGCCCTTCCGGGACGCCGCCGTCGTGCTCATGCTCGTCCACCAGATCATCACCTTCGGCTTCGCGTGCACGCCGCTCTACTTCGTCTGGGAGAAGCTCATCGGACTCCACGACTGCCGCAGCCTCTGCAAGCGCGCCGCCGCCAGGCTCCCCGTCGTCGTGCCCATCTGGTTCCTCGCCATCGTCTTCCCCTTCTTCGGGCCCATCAACTCCGCCGTCGGGTCGCTCCTCGTCAGCTTCACCGTCTACATCATCCCGGCGCTCGCGCACATGGTCACATACCGCTCCGCACACGCCCGTGAGGTAATACTAACAGTTTGTTTTCCTTTTGTTTTACCAAGTACGTTCATTTTGCATCCTAGAATTTCTTGCTTCACTTTAGCGTAGTAGGATTAGCCGCTTTTGCATTTATTCTGGGCATCGATCTCGAAACTTGGTTGCTTTACACTTGCACGCCAAGGCCAAGCTAGGTTTTTGATTAGACGCCACTTGGCACAACTTTTCTAGAGGGCGTAACATAAAACTATGGCTATGATTAAGCAAGCGTGAAACATAATTAGTGGCCGTACTGCATGTAAGACTACCCATAGTGGGAGTAACATAGATAGTAACATAAGTATCACATAAGTTCAAATGATGATGTAGCATGCAATTAAACAAGAGAGAGACGGTGGTGGTATCATAGGTAGATACCGTAACATAACGGATTTTGAGACAAACGGAGGCAGCGTCAACTCTCTCTTTTTTACGTAGCGAAAAATATTCTCATAAGTGAAAGAAACGAGACAAAGGTGCTTCTGTACCACCTGAGTCGAGGAGCCAATGGACTTTGGCCGGACACCGCAGCAAAGTGTCTCAAAAGAGAACACCATTTGTATTCCCAGAAAGAAGAACATTTGTTATATGTTTTGCTACGCCGCTCCCAAACTAACTCTTTGTTCGAATGAATGTGCAACTGCAGAACGCGGTGGAGCAGCCGCCGCGGTTCGCCGGGCGATGGACGGGCACCTTCGTGATCAACGCCTTCGTGGTGGTGTGGGTGCTGGTGGTGGGCTTCGGCTTCGGCGGCTGGGCCAGCATGACCAACTTCGTCCGTCAGATCGACACCTTCGGCCTCTTCACCAAGTGCTACCAGTGCCCCGCGCCGGCTCCTCTCACCATGCCGCTGCTCTCACCTGCTCCGGGCACCGCCTGGCCGTTCTCCGGCAACTTCACAGTGCTCCCGCCGGCGCCCGCTCCTTCCCCGGCGCATTTCTTCCGCCACAACCGGCATCACAGCCACGGGCTCTGAAGCTTAACCCTACTGTAACGTCCAGGCTTGCTCTAGTTAGCTTCAGTTAATTTGTGTTGCTGCTAATCAGTCTAGTAAAATTACAGCTACTGTTTAGTTAGTAGGGAGCGTGGCTTTGCTGTTTCTTTTCCGCTTGGATTGAGAGAGAGGGTGGTGACCGATGTAGTCTCTTCTTGTTCTGTGCTGTGTCCTGGCGTGAAGCATCTAGCTGTTGCTTTCTCTTATTCTCATGCATTCAGTGCTGTATCATTGGCAGTACTATGCTATGGCGCTACTCAGGACACAGGAGTCAGGAATCACGACTTCGGGAGCGCTTAATCCTTGGCTGTTGTGAACTTTACTCGCTCCCAATGAGAAATTGAGAAGTATAACGGAAAGACGACTTAAGGAAAATACAAATATACCGGAGAGCAATGTTGCTCCTCTTCTCCTCACGTACAGATGGCACCATGCATTGACCGAGCTCTATCGTACACTCAAGCTTGAGTTTGATTGCTTACTTTATATATGACTTGTAAGCGAATTTGTTGCTACCGTCCTAAGAAAAATAGCTGCTAGCTTTTACATTTGAAAGTTAAGCTCATTCTCGGCTAGTTTCACCGTAAAAAGTGATCTCCTGTTTTTTTTTTTTGCGCCGTACGGAGAGTGAGCCCGAGACTCGAGAAAAAAACTACAGAAACACAGATCGTCACCTACAAGACTGAAGAGGGAAACCGTCGCCAGAATCACCGGTTCGAGGCATCTTCACCACCCTTATCGATCTCCCTTTGCTTCTCCGTGATTTGGGGGTGATTCACCCCTCGACTGTGGCTCTCTGGTACTGCGTTGTAATCTATCTCTCCATGTGCTTCGATGTCAATAGATCATATGGGTTGCACTACATGATTATGATGAACTTTATTTACTTTGATAGTGGACCCTTATTTATGAGATATTCTATTTAATTTTTTATTATGTTTTGATATATTTTTACATTCATATATGTTTTCCTCAACTTGGGAAGGAGGGATAAATTTTATCCGACCCTCAAAAGCTAACCATTTTGTGTTGAAATGCATCGTCTGGATCATCCTAGGGGGCACACATCCGAGCCATATTCGTCCTTTTTCAAGGCCATACCCGAGAGTTGCACCAGTGGTGCCTCACTCACGAGTACCTCCAAACCTGCACAAGAAGGGCCGGATCAGTTGAAATTTGTTCGAACAAATGAAATTAAAACATGAATATACATTTTTAAACTAAGTGACATATTTTGAATACATGAATGTATATTTTTTTGAACACATGAATAATTGTTTGAACCTCGTGAGCATCTTTTCGAATCTTTGAACTTTCTTTTGGAATCCATAAACATTTTTAATTGTGTGAACGTATATTTTTTAACGAATGAATAAATTATTGAACCTCATGAACATTTTTCAAAATAGAATAATTCAAATTATAAAATAAATATTTTTGACCCTCTGAACAAAATATTTGAACCCATGAAATTTTTTGAACCTCGTAAACATTTGATTTTGCTTCATAAACATTTTTTAAACTACAAGTATAATTTTTAAATAAAAACTAAAAAAATTGGAATTCGTGAAAGGATATTTTGAACCTTGTGACCATTTTTTTAATTATCCTGAACAGATTTTTAAAAACCCATGGACATTTTTTTAGACCTCATGAATATATTTTTTAATACGTGAACCTTTTTAACATGGAGTATGAAAGAAACATAAAAAATAAACTGAACGAAATAAAAATGAAAAAAGGAAAAAGAATAAAAAATAAAAGAGAGAAAAGGGAAAAAAACATAAAGGAAAAACCAACAGAAAATGGGAGTCGGATTTTTTTTTGGTTGAAACAGCACGCCAGAAACAATTGAACGCAGATAAAATGAGCAGGGCGCAGGAAGCAGATGGCTCAAGCGGCACGGTCGCTTCGGGCCGCTTAAGGTGCGAGCATAATATATCTCGCTCATTGCGAGCTGGTGCACCGACTCTCCCACACAAGCCATCACCATGGGCCAGCCCATACGAGCTGTTTTTCCTGTTTCATTTTTCTTTTTCCTTTTTTTATGCTGTTTCTTTTCTTTCTTGTTTTTTTGGTACACATTAATTTCTATAAAAATCTGAAATAATTTCGAAAAAACTAAAATTTTCAAAATCTGATTTTTAACTCAATATGTTTTATGAAAATTCTTGAAATATGAATTTTTTTTTCGTTGTTTATTTTTTATCATAGATATATTTTTTGTATCTTTTCATATTTTATTTTTTTCTTTTCTCGTAAATATGTAACTATTTTATTGGTACTCTGAACAACGTTGGTTCAACCTAATTTTAGTTCCTTTTCGGTACACTATCGGTTCATCGGTATTTTCGGTTCACTATTATTTTGGGTTCACCCGATTTTTTTTTTTTGAAAATGTTTCATATTTGGAAATTGTTCATTTCTTAAAATGGTTTCGTATTTAAAAATTGATCATTTCAAAATTGTTCATATTTTGAAAAATGTTTATTTTGTGAAACTGTTCATATTAAATAATCATTTCTAGAAATTGTTTAGATTTTTGAAAAGAAAATAAAGTTTAAAAAATGTTCAGATTTGAACACAAAATACTTCCTCTGGACTCCGGTGTGACACGTAAACTCCTATGCATACCTTCCGACATATTTTGTGGATCGAAGGTGAAAGGACATGGCGCCCCCATGTGTGGTTTTGGTAATTAATGACAATCCCTATGGACTAATGGTTTCATTGAGTTATACTTGTAGTGTTTGTCCGTAGGCAATGCTTGAACCCCATATGTTGGATTCAAGGTTAATGCCACATATATAATGATATAATGAAGTATTTGCATCAAGATCATCGAGTTGTATGGATATACATTTGATGTCATCAAAAAGAAAAGTATGTGATATCCAAGTTGTTGTTCGAGGATTTATCTGATGATTGGTCATGTGAGAGTTGAGCATATTACGAGTATGTCTTGAAGAAAAGGATTATGTGATCATTCATGGTGATCTTCAAGACATCATTTAATAAAGAAAGAAGAAAAGATACAATATTGATCAACACACAAAACTACAAGATGTACCAAGTGGGATCATGTATCTCTTGGTATGGTAAGTAATTGTTCATATAGCTTGTGAACTAACCCATGATATGTGTGTGGTATTTTCGTGTGTGGTTAGGTATCTTTCCACGGGATAGCATCAAAAGGAAGATGTCATATAGCCCATGGTTGATGACGTCAAGTGGTGATCGTCATCAAGTTTCAAGTTGTGCAAGTTCAAGAGAAGCATCTCGAAGAAATCCTATGCTTCAATCTTGCCACCCATTTGGAGATAATGGTCAAGTGAAGATGTGCCTAAGAAAGGCTCACCCATAGTGGAGTATGGGGAGCAATATGTGAGTCTTCACCAAGCGAAGCGCAATCAAGAAAGGTTGTCCACTTGAGGATATCAAGATTGTCATCATCCAGGTCAAGTGGAATGCGCAAGGCAAAGGTATGATGTTGATAGGGTTTCTATTTTACCGGTCTCATGATGCTTGTTGGGAGACCAGGTTATAGGATAGACACCGTACTATCAAGAGGGGCTCACGATTAAGTTTTAGCGTATCGTTCGTACAGAGCTCAAACCCTTACATTCTTGGCATCATCTTTCTTGGTTCTTATTTGGATTTTCTCCTTGTGAGGTTTTGGTACTCGTCGTGTTCTACATGACAAGCCCAAGTTCACCGAAAACGGAATTTGTATGAAAAACTTGTTGCTTTTTTTTGTGTTGGAGGTTTTACCGGTTGTTCTTTAATTGAGAGGTCAAACCTTTCATCATTTGGTTTTTCCTCCTATGGTGGACTATGATGTTTCTCTTCATTATCTTGTAGAGATCGTTGTTGTTACAGTATATGTGGACTGCGCTAGCCCTTCCATCAGATCGGTCTTTTGGAATAGTGGTTAGCGCATGAAGCTGAACATGGTATCAGAGCCAAGGTCTCGAGTTCGAGTCCTAGCTTCCGCACTTTATTAAAAAAATGTTGTAGCCCTCCTTTGTGTCCACGTATACGTCTCTTGAGCCATACCTCTGAGTCCACGTATAGACCTTTGAGTCATACCTCTGAGTCCATGTATTGGCCGAGGCGTATACCTCTGAGATTTGTGTGCACGTGTTGGCCTCTCTGAGTCACACGTGAGAGGGGGTGTTACATTATATGTGGACTGCGCTAGCCCTTCCATCAGATCGGTCTTTTGGAATAGTGGTTAGCGCATGAAGCTTGACAGTTGTGAGGAATCCAATGAGCCCAAGTTCATTGAAAACGGAGTATGGAAGCAAAGGAAATCACGTTTTCAGTTTTGGAAATTTTTTGGGTGGCCAACCATTACCCCAGACATGGCTGGCCCACCCTAGCCATGTTTGTTTTCGCCTCTGATATCGGGGTGGCTATGGCCGGCATGCGCTAGCCATGTCCCCAGATATGGCCGACCCTCATGCTGCGTATTGGTTATGGCCTGGGGGTAATGCCCCGGCCATGTCTGCCCCCCAGGCCCAGCATGGCCGACCCTCACAGAAAAGCCCCCAACGGGCAGATTTCGTGGGTACCTATTTAAGGGGCCTTCTTCCCCAAAAGGTATCCAACTCTTGAGCTCATGTTTTCCCCCATTGTTGACCTTCTTTGAGCTTGATATCTCTTTATTCCTCCATGATTCTTGCCTCCAATTAGAGGAAAAAAAGAGAGGAGATTAAGATCTATCATTTCACCAATCAATCTCTCCTCTAAGTGAGGGGAAGCTTTTGGATCTAGATCTTGGAAGGATTTGGTGTTCTTCTTTGTTCTTCCTCTCTTCTCCCCATAAGCATTAGTTGCTTTGGTGGGATTTGAGAGTGAAGGATTTGACCACTTCTAGTTGGATTTGACTTGGGTACTTGGGGTGCCCTAGAGCTTGTCCTTTTGGGTACTTTGAGTGCCCTAGACGGTCCTTGTTGATCTCGGAGTTTTTGGTGACTCGCGGATAGATGAGAGCCTCCAATTAAGTTGTAGAGTGTGCCTCAACCTTGTGATCCTCGTGGCTTTGGGGGCACCGGGAATTCGGTGGGAGCCTCCAATTAAGTTGTGGAGTGTGCCTCATCATTGTACGGGTTCGGTGACCACCCTCAAATGTCCCATAGTGGTTCGTGGCACTCCGCATTGGTGGAGGCACGAAGGAGATTACGGTGTGCCATTGACGGCTATTCGGGGATCACTTTGTTACTCTGCACCGCTCCAACGGAGACTAGCTTCCATTGAGAAGTGAACTTCGGGATAAATCATCGTCTCCAAGTGCCTCGGTATTTCTATACCCGAGCTTCTTACTTATGCAATTTACTTTGTGATAGAAATCGAGCTTGAAGTAATATATCTTGCTATCACCTAATTGCTTATCTTTCTTAGCATAAGTTGTTGGTGCACATAGGTACACCTAGCTTGTTTAGGTTTCGTGCTTGATAAATTAAACACTAGTTTTATTCCGCATTTATTCAAGCCTAAACCGTAAAGAATTTTAATCGCCTATTCACCCCCCTATAGGCGACATCTGTGTCCTTTCAATTGGTATCAGAGCGGGTTCTATCCTAATTAGGCTTCACCGCCTAGAGAGTAAAGATGTTGTCTAGTGAACTAGTGCACAATGCTTCTTTTATATTAGATGACACAAATTATGATGTTTGGAAAATTCGCATGCGTGATATTATTCGGGTCATGGACTCATACATGGAGCGAATTCTAGATAGGGGTTATTCTCCTCCAAAGAATCCCAAAAGACTATCTTTAATGGATGGGAATAATTCCTATCTAGATGCTCAAGCTTCTAACGTGATTTTCAATACTTTGAGCGATGTAGTTATTATGTCGGTCTCTCCTTTTCGGGATGGTCATAAGCTTTGGACCAAGCTTCCAAGACAAATATGATGTGCTCAAGAATTGTGGAGATGATTGTTCTCCCTCCACTTCCGGCCGTGACGAGTTCTCAACTTCGTCTACTTCACCTACATGTGGCAAGCCACAAAGTAACGCAATGGTGAGTATTGATAAATGTTGCAATGATGTTAGTGAACTTATTGTTGATGATCCTTCACCTCTATCTTATTGCAATGATTTATCTTTGGACTTAAACACATCTAGCACAAAAATTGATCTACATGCTTGTGTTGATAGTCCTTGCATATCATGTACAAAGTGCTTGATTAATCCTCGTGATGATATGCTCTCTATATCTTGTTGCCACGATAAAAAAATGCTTCTATTTCCTCTAGTATTTGTTTGGCTAACAATGTAGAGGAAACCGAACACTCCATGGAACAAGATATGGATTTAAATGGTACTTTAAGTAATTCTTCATCATCATTGTCATTTACTCACTTTTGCCTTATGGCTAAGGCTTCAGAGGTATCTCCTACTTTGAATCCCATTATATCTCATGATGATATTGATGAGGAAAATGAACAAAATGATAATGATGCTTCCATACTTGAGAAGGGTAAAATGGTTATTCTTTCTCTTTCAAAGAATAAAAATGCTCATGCTAACTTCTTAGAAATCATGACTACCCTTGTTGAGCGCAAGCTTACCATTGAGGAGTTGGAAGCTCGCATTGATGAAAGCCTTAACCGCGAATACAAGTATGCGGAAGAGATCACCAATCTCAAGGAAGCTCTTGAAGAAGAACAAACCACTAAGGAGTCTTTTGAGGAGACTTTTCCTCTTGAACTTTCTAGAGTAAAGGGATCCAATGATATATCTCTTAAAGTGACTAATGACTTCAAAATAAAAAATGGTGAGCTTATAGATGCACATGCTAAACTCCTTGAGGATTTTGAGCACCTCGAAAATGGCTCAAGGGTCATTAAGGGTGAGCTCATCAAACTCACCGAGTCTCATGCGCAACTTAAAGCTTCACACTCAAAAGAGCTTGCCAAGTTACCTTCTCCTATTGCCATTAATAATGATGCTTGTGCTACTAACTCTATCTCTTGTGAAGCATCCATACTGACATAGAATGTTGAGCTAAAGGCTCAACTTGAGTGGCTATCTAGCAATTATGGGAAATTGGAAGAAAGACATGGAAAACTCTCGAGCTCTCATGAGAATCTCTTGGTCTCCCATGATAAGCTAAAGTTAGATCATGATGCTATTATGTCCAAGGTAACATCTTGTGAGCCTCATGTGGACAATGGGACAAATTCTACTCAAAATACTTTATTGCCATGTGCTACTCCTAGTAATTCATCCTCTCACAATATTGCTACATCTTGTGATGAATTACTTTCAATGCCTTGTTGCTCTAACAATGAAGCTTCCACTTTCTCGAGTGCTTGTGTTGATACTAACCATGTAGAGGAATTAAAAGAGCTCAAGGCCCAAGTCACTTCTTTGAAGAAAGACTTGGAAAAACGTCATGTTGGGAAGTCCACACTTGATTATATGTTGAGTGTGCAAAAACGCCCCAATGACAAGAGTGGACTTGGATTCAACTCCAATAATAAGAACAAGTCCAAGTATAACAAGAAGAACAAGGGCCAAGAACAAGTCAAGAATTCGGCCAAGATTGTTTGCTTCAAGTTCAAAGTTGAAGGGCACCATGTTAGATCTTTCCCTTTGAAAAAGAAGTCTCTTAGCAAGAAGCAACAAGGGAAGAGACCTCAAGTTCAAACTCAAGTTCCCAAGTTGAAGAATGGTCCCTTCCTAAGAAGAATCAAGCTTTTCCTCCTCAAGTTGAGATTTCAACTAAGAGGAAAGGAGGAAGCCAATGTTGCTACATATGTCGTGAGAAGGGGCACTTTGCTTCTTCATGCACTAGTGGTACCTTATTCAACCCTATCGTAATTGATAATGTTTATTCTCTTAGGAATGATAAGGTTGGCAATGTGTTTGCCAAATATGTTGGTACTCAAAGTGGTGTCAAGAAAAGAAGCATTTGGGTTGCCAAGCCTATTGCAACTAACCTCTTAGGACCCGACTTGGTTGGGAACCAACAAGCTAAAACTTGATCAATAGGTGTTGTCGGAGGGCATTGGAGACTCGACTACATCATGAAGAATTTAGGGATCTTCATCAATTATATTCTCTCAAGCCAAGTCATTTGGATTATATTGTCCTATCTCATATCCAATGTTCCTCCTTGCGGTAACTTGTATTTACATCATATATACATTGAAAGTTGCTTGCACCCTTGCATGTGTTTGGTTTTATACCTTGCTAGTGTTTGTATGTGTTGTGCTCTCTACTTACTTATCTTGAGTAATCAAGTATGTGTGTGTTGGTTTGCACACCATGTATGTGTGAGTTCGTGTTGAGCCTTTATATCAACTTGCTTATATCTTAATTGGCTCTTTTTGAGAGATTAATGTACTATGTAATTTTGGGGGAGTGATATGCTCTTTGGCACTTCACTATCCTAAAAATGTGTATACATGGGAAATACCACTTAGTGTTGATATATAAATATTATCTACTCTCTATGTGGCATGTCGTGCTCATGAGAAATTCAAATTCTATAATGTCCATTAATTATCTCTTGTTGGATTCTAATTTGCCTCTTAAGATTAAATAGATTATCACATTATGGGGGAGTAATAAACTATGTGCATATTACAAGCCTAGAAAATGTGAACATGTGAGGTATTGCCACTTAGAATTGATATTCTAAATTATCTTGTTCCTATGTGGCATGTTGCTCAAATAAGTTCTGATTGGCTTAAATGATTTTGATTGCTCATATTTTGGATCTTGTTTGAAATAAATGTTCTTCGTACGGTTCTTCTCCAATATGACATTATACATCCTTTTGGGAAACCGGTTGCTTCAAGCTACTCTTTGTAGTTGCTTTGCATGATCGCGTGAATATTTGAAGCTATCAATAACACTATCTACCTAAGTTTTGCACTTAAACCTTATCCTTTGCCATTTGCTTATTCGTTGTGAAGATGATCTTTAATATTGTCGGGGGGCTACCCCGGGTAGGGTAAGTTGTGGTATAAAGAGAAGTCGACTTTGGTCGATGATCTAAGAGAAACATTTGAAAACTTGAGAAAATATCGGATGAAACTTAACACGGATAAATGTACATTCGGTGTACCAGCAGGAAAGTTACTCAGGTTCCTTGTGTCTAGCCAAGGTATCGAGGCTAATCCGGTAAAAATTCGGGCTATTGAAAATATGAGGTTGCCTCAAAATCTTAAAGATGTGCAAAAGTTTACTGGTTGTCTTGCATCCCTGAGTCAGTTCGTAAGCCGGTTAGGAGAAAAGGCCTTGTCCTTGTATCAATTGATGAAAAGAACCAATAACTTTGTGTGGACCCCATAGGCAAATGCGGCTTTTGCCGAGTTGAAAAAGATGTTGGTTACTGCTCCGATACTTGCTTCCCCACTGCCCAAAGAGCCGATGTTGCTCTATATTGCAGCCACAAACCGAGTTGTGAGTGCTGTAGTAGTGGTGGAGAGGGAAGAAGATGGCAAAACCGTGCAGAGGCCGGTGTATTATCTGAGTGAGGTGATATCGACGTCCAAACAGAATTACCCTCATTACCAGAAGATGGTGTATGGTGTCTATATGGCAGCCAAGAAATTGAAGCACTACTTTCAAGAGCATCCAATAAGGGTGGTGTGTGAGGCTCCTATCTCGGAGATCATTGGATGTGAAGATGCAAATGGCCGAGTTGCCAAATGGGCAATCGAGTTATCCCCTTACACTCCACAGTATGAGAGAAGAGATGCAATCAAGTCTCAGGCATTGCCGGATTTCCTTGTGGATTGGGCCGAGATGCAGTATGAACCACCAGCCCATGACCCGAATTACTGGACAATGCATTTTGATGGATCCAAAACAAAGATTGGTTTGGGTGCAGGAGTAGTTCTTACCTCACCGAAGAAGGATCAACTGAGATATGTGCTGCAAATTCATTTCACAGCATCCAATAATGTAGCGAATATGAGGCACTCATCCATGGGCTTAATGTGGCCAAGGAAGTTGGGATTCGCCGAATTGAATGCTTCGGTGATTCGGCTCTGGTTATACATCAACCTCGGGAAATTGGGATGCAGTGGATGCCAACATGGCATCGTATCGGTTTCATGTCCAGAAAATTTCGGGATTTTTTGAAGGATGCGAGTACACACATATACCTCGGGCAGAGAATGAAGCTGCCGATGTGCTATCCAAACTCGGTTCATCCAGAGATCCAATTCCACCCGGAATAGCTTTGGAGCATTTGAGAAAGCCATCCATTAAGCCATCGCCAGAATCCGAATCAATTTATATCCCGCCAATGCCAAAATCAGATGCAGTTTCAATGGATGTTGATGTCGGTTATGTCGGGGATAACTCGGGGACTGCCAGGCAGAACCCGGGGACTGATGAGGAAATGTTGGACGAGCCAATAGATGCTGAGCCAATGGATATAGATATGCCAGTATTTCCTGTAAGACCTGTCCCGGAGTGGGCACAGCGTATAATGACATATCTTGTTGATGGGAGCCTGCCGGATGATAGAACCGAATCTAGGCAAGTGTTGAGAAGAGCAAAAGCATACACCATCATTAATAAGGAGCTGTACAAAAGAAGCGCAACCACAGTGCTGCAGAGGTGTGTTGACCCGGCAGAAGGAGAAGAAATGCTCCTAGAGATTCATCAAGGGGAGTGTGGACATCATGCCTGCTCAAGAGCCCTGGTGGCCAAAGTATTTCGGCATGGGTTCTACTGGCCCACTGCTTTGCAACAAGCTGAAGACATAGTCAGAAAATGCGAAGGATGTCAGAGATTTGCAAAAAAGATTCACATGCCAGCCTCGGCACTCAAGACAATTCCAATCACTTGGCCTTTTGCTGTTTGGTGCCTTGACATGGTGGGAGAATTCAAGCCAGCCCGAGGTAACATGACTCATATATTGTGATGGTGGACAAATTCACCAAATGGATAGAGGTAAAGCCAATCCGGAAATGTGATGGACACACAGCAATGACTTTCTTGAAGGACATAATTCTGAGATATGGTTATCCACACAGTATCATCACAGATAATGGAACCAACTTTGCTGTGGGAGAATTTGCTCGGTTCTGTGCCGAAAAGAGAATTAAGCTGGATGTAGCTGCAGTTGCACACCCACAGGCCAATGGGATGGTAGAAAGATCAAATGCCTTGGTGCTAGATGGCATAAAGGCTCGATTAATTGCGCCATTGTTACGCACTCCGGGTTGTTGGATAGATGAGCTCCCAGCAGTATTATGGGGTCTCAGGACCACACCGAATCGATCGACTGGCTACACACCATTCTTTCTGGTTTATGGAGCAGAAGCTGTTCTGCCAACCGACATACAATATGATGCACCGAGAGTGGCAATGTACACTGAAACCGAGGCAAAAGAAGCCCGGGAAGATGGTGTGGACCTACTTGAAGAGGCCCGAGAGTTGGCCTTATCTCGGTCAGCAATATATTAGCAAAATCTCCGACGCTATCATAGCCGGAAGATCAGCACTCGGGTGTTCCAAGAAGGAGATTTGGTATTGAGGCTGCTGCAGCGCACAACAGGCCGACATAAGTTGACACCTCCATGGGAGGGACCGTTCATTGTGAGCAAGGCTCTGCACAATGATTCATACTATCTTATAGATGCACAGGAACGATGAAGCACATGATGGACAAATCCGGAGAGGAAACTAAGCGTCCATGGAATATAGCTCTACTCCGGCCCTAGTACTCATGAAGGGTGCAATGTATGTATCTCGGTTTCTATATGAATGAAATGTCGGCACCCCGAATCAAAACTCGGGAACTGCCTCGTCTATATGCTTGTGTCATCTGTTGTTTTTCATTTATGTTTTTCCTATGCCGGATGATTTGAAGCCTTGCCTCAAAGTTCAAAGTACTGTTGCTATCTTATTGTGATCTTGTGACTCGACTGACAAACGCCAAAAAAGGCAGTCAAGAGCTGAGGTAATGGTTCGTAGTAAACAGGAAAATGAACTCGGAGACTCGGCCAAAAATGATTCGGCATAGCTTGTTTACTAACCCTGTTTTTATATTTGTTTATGTCGGATGACTTTAAACCCCAACTCGAATGTTATGAAGTATTGTATGCTATAATTCCTATCTTGTGACTGATGACGTGAAACACACGTTCGTTGGGAGACCCCAAGAGGAAGGTATGATGTAGTCAGCAGCAAGTTTTCCCTCAGAAAGAAACCAAGGTTATCGAACCAGTAGGAGCAGCAACTCTTCAGAAGGTTGTCAACGGCGCCAGAAAAATAGCTGTCGCAGGGAGTCTGGACTGTTGACGTGGAATCTGCACACAACACAATCAAACTACTTTGCCCCAACGAAACAGTGAGGTTGTCAATCTCACTGGCTTGCTGAAAACAAAGGATTAAACGTATGGTGTGGAAAATGAGTATTAAATTGCAGAGAATGAAAAAGGAACAGTTTGCAGTTTGTGGTTGTTTAATCAGTGTAAAAGAATGGACCGGGGTCCACAGTTCACTAGTGGTGTCTCTCCATAAAAGATAACTAACATGTTGGGTGAACAAATTACAGCTGGGCAATTGACGAATAGTGAGCGCATGACAATGCATATACATGACATGTTGACTACTATGATATTTAATTGGGCATTACGACATAATACATAGATCGTTATCCAACAGCATCTATGACTAATAATCCACCGCCGGGTTGTCATCCGAGTCCCCCGTTGGTATTAAGTTGCAAGCAACGGATAATTGCATTAAGTAAAGTGCGTAATGTAAACAAACACATATGCCGTGGACATAGCATCGTTAGGTTATCCCTAGTGGCAACAGCACATCCACAACCTTAGAACTTTCTGTCACTGTCCCAGGTTAAACGGAGACATGAACCCACTATCTAGCATAAATACTCTCTCTTGGAGTTACAAGCATCTACTTGGCCAAAGCATCTACGAGTAACGGAAAGCATGCAAGATCTTAAATAACATATAAGATAGATTGATAATCAACTTGACATAATATTCAATATTCATCGGATCCCAGCAAACACAACATGTAGCATTACAATAATATGATCTTGATCATGTAGGGCAGCTCACAAGATCTAAACATGATGGCACAAAGTGGAGAGACAACCATCTAGCTACTGCTATGGACCCGTAGTCCAAGGATGAACTACTCACGCATCACTCCGGAGGCAGGCATGGCGATGTAGAAGCCTCCGGTGACGATTCCCCTCTCCGGCAGGGTGCCGGGAAGAGGTTCTGAACCCTCCCGAGCTAGGGTTGACGACGGCGGCGTCTCTGGAACTTTTCGTGGATATTTGCTCAGGTACTTAGGGTTTTCGCGTCGGGGGGAATAAGTAGGCGAAAGGGCGGCGGCTGCGGACCCCCGAGGGGCCCACACCACCCAGGGCGCGGCAGAGGGGGGCCCGCGCCCTGGTGGTGTGGGCCCTGGTGGCCCTCCTCTGCTGCTCCTTCGCTCCGTCAGGTGTTCTGGAAAAATAGGCACCCCCGTGTAGTTTCGTCCAATTCCGAGAATATTTCCAGACTAGCTTTTCTGGAATACAAAAACAGCAGAAAACAGGAACTGGCACTTCGGCATCTTGTTAATAGGTTAGTCCCAAAAAATGTATAAAAGTGATATAAAGTAGATGCAAAACATGTAGCAATTGGTATAAAACAAGCATGGAACATCAAAAATTATAGATACGTTTGAGACGTATCAGCATCCCCAAGCTTAGTTCCTACTCGTCCTCGAGTAGGTAAACGATAAAAACAAATAATTTTTGAGGTGACATGCTACTATCATAATCTTGATCATATAATATTGCAAGGCACATGTAAATGAATGAAGTGATCCAAGTCAATGGTCTATAATTTGCTACCAAATAGATAATGAGTAAACAATGAATCACACAAGCTAAACGTTTTCATGAATAGTACTTTCGAGACAAGCATCAAACAGTTTTGCATAAGTGTTAACTCATAAAGCAATAGTTTCTAATAAAAGGTATTTAATCAACACAAAGGAAGAATTTAGTTTCAGCATTTGCTTCAACTTTCAACATATTTATCTCATGGATATTGTCAACACAAAGTAGTATAACAAGTCCAATACATTGCATATAACGCATGTTGTAACAAAGTTGACACTAGTGTTTGCTTGTGGAAGACAGAAAGAATAGGAAAACTGACTCAACATAAAAGTAAAAGAAAGGCCCTTCGCAGAGGGAAGCAGGGATTAAATCATGTGCTAGAGCTTTTAGGTTTTTGAAAGCATATAGAGATTGCATAAAATATTTGATACTCCTCCCAACCTTGCTAACACAAGCCATGGCTAACCGAATCCTCGGGTGCCTTCCATCAATCACATACCATGGAGGAGTATCTATTTTTGAGAGGTGTTTGTTAATTGTCAACGAATGGTAGCGGGTGAGAACAGTATTCTACCTGTCGAACGGACTTTTAAGAGCGGCTCCCATGAAGGACGTTATTTCTACCAGCAAGGCAGATCATCCCTCTTTCTCTTTGGTTTACACACATTCAGGTATTTCACTGTTTGTCATTGCTTACTGATGAATCAGGGCAAAAGTGTGAAGAGAATTAATTGGTTAAAGTTGTAATTAATTGGGACTGGGCACCCCGTTGCCAGCTCTTTTTGCAAGTTATTGGATAAGCGGATGTATATGCCACTAGTCCAGGTGTAAAAGTCCACTCGACAAATAGAATAAAGAATAACCACACTAATTCCTCATGAGCTAGTAAACATTGACACAAAAAGGGAATAATAACATTTTGAATAATTTAAAGGTAGCACATGAAAAATTTACTTGGAGTGGCAAGGAAATACCACATATAGGTAGTTATGGTGGACACAAATGGCATGGATTTTGGCTCAAGGATTTGGATGCACGAGAAGCATTCCCTCTCAGTACAGAGTTTAGGCTAGCAAGGTTATGTAAGCAAACAAGAATATCAACCCGTACACCAAGTTTTATATGACAAACATATTGCAAACGTTATAAGACTTCATACCGTCTTCCTTGTTAACCAAACCCTGTTATTAGAAAATATCTAGACCTTAGAGGTACCACCGATGCAAACCAAATTTTCAACAAGCTTTACGGTAGTTCTTCACTAATAGGCTTAACTCATGTGATGCACAATTTAATCATGATCTACTTGTTAACTCAAAACAATTGACAAGCATCAAGTTATCCATTTTAGTGATCTACAAGATTAAGCAAGTTTTTCCTTATACCAATTACCACATGCAACATTTTCTGAACCAACCAAACACCAATCAATTTATTTCATCAACTCTCCAAACAAATATAAGTGAAGCAAGAGAGTACTTTCTACAAAAGAAAGCTAATAGCTCTGACAAGAGATACATGAAAACAAGAGCTAAAAGCTGAACAGCGCTAGATATGAATACTCAACAAATATAAGTGAAGAATAGGAGTATTCTCATGAAAAAGCGGAGCGTGTCTCTCTCCCAATCAAGAATGCTAGGGTCCAGTCAAGCTTTATTGAAAATAAAAGTGCAATACTGAAAATAAAAGCACACAGACGCTCCAAGAAAAGCACATATGATGTGAAAGAATTAAAATATAGTTTCACTAGAGATGACCTGATAATTTTGACGATGAAGAAGGGGATGCCTTGGGCATCCCCAAGCTTAGACGCTTGAGTCTTCTTGAAATATGCTGGGGAGATCCATGGGAGCCTCCCCAAGCTTAAGCTCTTCACTCTTCTTGATCCTATTATATCATCCTTCTCTCTTGACCCTTGAAAACTTCCGTCACACCAAACTCAAAGTAGATCTCATTAGAGGGTTAGTGCATAATCAAAAATTCACATGTTCTATAAAGACGCAATATGATTTGTTACTTTAAACATTAGCTACAGCCACTGATGTTATGTGAAGCTCTTCCACCCAAAAAAGAATTTCACTCAACACTAGTAAAAGAGAGAATGCGAAAAATAAAAAGGCATAATCTGTCTAAAACAGAACAGTCCGCAAAGACGAATTTTTTCGAGGCACTTACGACGCTCAGATCGAGAAACTCTGAACTAATGAAAGTTTCAGACATTCATAAAGATTACGCACAAAAATTTCAGATTTAATTAACAATCTGGTGATTTTAGGAATTTCGTACAGTGAACAGCAAAAATCTGTTTCTGCGCAGCAATCAAAATTAAGCATCATCTTATCATTAGAGGCTACTCTTGGCACAACAATGCGAGAAAATAAAGATACAAAGGAGTTGCTACAGAAGTAAAC
The DNA here is from genome assembly GCA_947311845.1 of Poa pratensis. NCBI lineage: Eukaryota > Viridiplantae > Streptophyta > Magnoliopsida > Poales > Poaceae > Poa > Poa pratensis. Next base: position 23,177,896 of record CAMZMU010000073.1, read on the forward strand.
AAACTCCTTGACTCAATAAAAGAAAAATTGCAGAAAAATAAAATGGGTTGCCTCCCATAAGCGCTTTTCTTTAACGCCTTTTAGCTAGGCACAAAGCATGCATCAAGTATTACCAAGTGAAGAAGCATCAACATTGTAATTTGTTCGAACAATAGAATCATAAGGTGGCTTAATCTTCTTCCTAGGAAAGTGTTCCATACCTTTCTTGAGAGGAAATTGATATTTTATATTCCCTTCTTTCATATCAATAATAGCACCTACAGTCCTAAGAAAAGGTCTTCCCAGCACAATAGGGCATGATGGATTGCACTCAATATCCAAGACAATAAAATCAACGGGGACATAATTGTTGTTAACCATGATAAGAACATCATCAATTCTTCCCAAAGGTTTTTTAATAGTAGAATCAACAAGGTGAACATCCAAGTAACAATTTTCCAAAGGTGCTAAATCAAGCATATCATATAATCTTTTAGGCATAACAGAAATACTAGCACCAAGGTCACACAAAGCATTGCAATCAAAGTCATTCAATTTCAATTTAATGATGGGCTCCCAACCATCTTCTAACTTCCTAGGGATAGAAGCTTCATGTTTTAATTTCTCTTCCCTAACTTGTATGAGAGCATTAGTAATATGTTTAGTAAAAGCCATGTTTATAGCACTAGCATTAGGACTTCTAGCTAGCTTTTGCAAGAACTTAATTACTTCAGAAATATTGCAACCATCAAAATCAAAGTCATTATCATCAAAAGTAATGGAATTATTCTCTTCCTTATTGCTAGAAATTTCAGCATCTTTATCAAGGACAGTTTCAGAGTTATCAGGCAATTTAGGACATTTTGCAATAGAAGTGGAAACATTACCAACACCAACTATCTTGCCATTAATGGTAGGAGGTTTGTTAACACTTGAGTTTGAAGCATTTTCAGAAGTAGTAATAGTATAAACTCTAGCAATATTGTTCTTTCTAGCAATTTCATCCTCTCTTTCCCATCTAGCATGCAATTCAGCTAACATCCTCACATTGTTATCAATTTTAACTTGTATAGCATTGAGAGTTTTGCTCTCTTTAACATCATGAGGCATGTTCTTTAGTTTCAATAAGTCAACATCAAGAGCAAGACTATCAACTTTAGAGGAAAGCACATCAATTTTCCCAAATTTCTCCTCAACAGTTTTATTGAAAGCAGTTTGTGTACTAATAAAATCCTTAAGCATAACTTCAAGATCAGAGGGTACACTCTTATTATTATTGTAGGAGTTACTATAGGAATTTCCATAACCATTGCCACTATTAGAAGGATAGGGCCTATAATTGCTATTACCAAAATTATTCCTATAAGCATTGTTGTTGAAATTATTATTTTTAATGAAGTTCACATCAACATGCTCTTCTTGAGCAACCAAAGAAGCTAAAGGAACATTATTTGGATCAACATGTGTTTGACCATTTGCAAGCATAGACATAATAGTATCAATTTTGGCACTCAAGGAGGAGGTTTCCTCAACAGAATTTACCTTCTTACCTGTTGGAGCTCTCTCGGTGTGCCACTCAGAATAATTAATCATCATATCATCAAGAAGCTTTGTTGCAGCACCCAAAGTGATGGACATAAAGGTACCTCCAGCGGCCGAATCCAATAAATTCCTCGAAGAAAAATTTAATCCTGCATAGAAGGTTTGGATGATCATCCAAGTAGTCAGTCCATGAGTGGGACAATTTTTAACCAATGATTTCATTCTCTCCCATGCTTGAGCAACATGTTCATTATCAAATTGCTTAAAATTCATTATGCTACTTCTCAAAGAAATAATCTTAGCAGGAGGATAATATTTTCCAATAAAAGCATCTTTGCATTTAGTCCATGAATCAATACTATTTCTAGGCAAAGATAGCAACCATTCTTTAGCACGTCCTCTCAAGGAGAAAGGAAAAAGTTTCAGTTTAATAATATCACCATCTACTTCCTTGAGCTTTTGCATTTCACAAAGTTCAACAAAGTTATTAAGGTGAACAGCAGCATCATCAGTACTAACACCAGAAAATTGCTCTTTCATAACAAGATTTAAAAGTGCAGGTTTAATTTCATAAAATTCTGCTGAAGCAGCAGGTGGAGCAATAGGTGTGCATATGAAATCATTGTTGTTCGTGCTAGTGAAATCACACAACTTAGTGTTCTCAGGAGTACTCATTTTAGCAGAAATAAAAACAGTACAGAAAATAACTTGAAAGTAAACTAGATGCAAGTAACTAATTTTTTTGTGTTTTTGATAATTGAAAGCAAACAAGATAAAATAAAATAAACTAAGCAAGACAAAAACAAAGTAAAGAGATTGGAAGCGTGAAACTCCCCTTGCAGAAGACTGCTGTCTCCCCGGCAACGGCGCCAGAAAAATAGGCTGTTGACGGGAGACAGAGCTTCCTGAAGAACTTCTACTCCCCGGCAACGGCGCCAGAAAAATAGCTTGATGACGTGAAACACACGTTCGTTGGGAGACCCCAAGAGGAAGGTATGATGTAGTCAGCAGCAAGTTTTCCCTCAGAAAGAAACCAAGGTTATCGAACCAGTAGGAGCAGCAACTCTTCAGAAGGTTGTCAACGGCGCCAGAAAAATAGCTGTCGCAGGGAGTCTGGACTGTTGACGTGGAATCTGCACACAACACAATCAAACTACTTTGCCCCAACGAAACAGTGAGGTTGTCAATCTCACTGGCTTGCTGAAAACAAAGGATTAAACGTATGGTGTGGAAAATGAGTATTAAATTGCAGAGAATGAAAAAGGAACAGTTTGCAGTTTGTGGTTGTTTAATCAGTGTAAAAGAATGGACCGGGGTCCACAGTTCACTAGTGGTGTCTCTCCATAAAAGATAACTAACATGTTGGGTGAACAAATTACAGCTGGGCAATTGACGAATAGTGAGCGCATGACAATGCATATACATGACATGTTGACTACTATGATATTTAATTGGGCATTACGACATAATACATAGATCGTTATCCAACAGCATCTATGACTAATAATCCACCGCCGGGTTGTCATCCGAGTCCCCCGTTGGTATTAAGTTGCAAGCAACGGATAATTGCATTAAGTAAAGTGCGTAATGTAAACAAACACATATGCCGTGGACATAGCATCGTTAGGTTATCCCTAGTGGCAACAGCACATCCACAACCTTAGAACTTTCTGTCACTGTCCCAGGTTAAACGGAGACATGAACCCACTATCTAGCATAAATACTCTCTCTTGGAGTTACAAGCATCTACTTGGCCAAAGCATCTACGAGTAACGGAAAGCATGCAAGATCTTAAATAACATATAAGATAGATTGATAATCAACTTGACATAATATTCAATATTCATCGGATCCCAGCAAACACAACATGTAGCATTACAATAATATGATCTTGATCATGTAGGGCAGCTCACAAGATCTAAACATGATGGCACAAAGTGGAGAGACAACCATCTAGCTACTGCTATGGACCCGTAGTCCAAGGATGAACTACTCACGCATCACTCCGGAGGCAGGCATGGCGATGTAGAAGCCTCCGGTGACGATTCCCCTCTCCGGCAGGGTGCCGGGAAGAGGTTCTGAACCCTCCCGAGCTAGGGTTGACGACGGCGGCGTCTCTGGAACTTTTCGTGGATATTTGCTCAGGTACTTAGGGTTTTCGCGTCGGGGGAATAAGTAGGCGAAAGGGCGGCGGCTGCGGACCCCCGAGGGGCCCACACCACCCAGGGCGCGGCAGAGGGGGGCCGCGCCCTGTGGCGTGTGGGGCCCTGGTGGCCCTCCTCTGCTGCTCCTTCGCTCCGTCAGGTGTGTTCTGGAAAAATAGGCACCCCCGTGTAGTTTCGTCCAATTCCGAGAATATTTCCAGACTAGCTTTTCTGGAATACAAAAACAGCAGAAAACAGGAACTGGCACTTCGGCATCTTGTTAATAGGTTAGTCCCAAAAAATGTATAAAAGTGATATAAAGTAGATGCAAAACATGTAGCAATTGGTATAAAACAAGCATGGAACATCAAAAATTATAGATACGTTTGAGACGTATCAGTGACTCGACTGTCGAACGCCTAAATGGTAGACAAGAGCAAAGATTGACAAGTATAGTGAACAAGAAAATAAACTTGGGGACTCGGTTTAAATTGATCCAACATAAACCTCGTCTTGTTCGAATTAAACGAAATAAAAGTAGTCTCGGAGGAACTTAAAATGTATATTACATCTGCACCCGGTATTCCGGGGATTTAACAGTTTGAATTCATGTAAGTTAAGTAGCGGCTTCGGAGGAAGGAGCAGCTTTGGTTGCAGGAGCAGATCCGGATGACGCAGGAGCCTCGGTGGAAGGAGGAACCTCGGTCGAAGGAGCAGCCTCGGTTTCAGGGACAGACCCGGACGAGGGAGCAACCTTGGTTGAAGGAGGAACCTCGGTTGCAGGAGTAAGTTTGGTCGGAGAAGTAGCAGATTTGGGGCAGTTGGGGTAATCTTGCTGCTTGCCGATGCATCGATAAGATCAGACATTGTCTTCAAGGAGAAATCGGTAGCACTCTGCTTGGCCGGGTCAACCGCTGGCTCTTTAGAAATCTCGGCAACAGATGGTTTCACAGTCTTAGCCGAGTCATCGGGAGTTGAAGACTCGGAATCAGAGTCACCATATTCTTGCTCAGAATCACCTTCAGCGTTGACTTCTTCTTCTTCCTCTTCATCATCCGAGTAAACCACGCCGGATTCAACAGACCGAGTATTGGCAAACCTGGCCATGAAGGTAGCAGCTTCCTCACGCTTCGCGATCAATGCCGGGTCAGTAGCCCATGGAGAACCATCGCGAAGGGTGCGCAGGCCATCGAGGTTAATTTCCTCATACCAGGACATCAGAAAAAGCAAGGCTGCGTCGGCCCCGGCACGAGCAGAAGAGGATCTCCATTCCCTTAACCGAGTCTCGGTTTGCTGCAAGCATGTGGATAACTCAGCAATGGTCTTGACACTGGGAGATTCGGGCCACAAGACATTGTAGGCTCGAATACTGGCGTTAAGAAGCTCGACGACGATGCTCTTCAAAGGAGAAATGCGAGCTTGGAGTACGATCAAGTGGTCGTCGATGTCCCAAGCCTCGGGTAGCGGAACTCCAAGTGCCTCGGCCCTCCTAGCTCGGGCCTTCTTCACAGTGTTGGCTGATGTAGCTTGGCAGTGCTCAAAGTGTTCTGAGAGCAAATAGGCTGACACAGAATCAAATGAGACACCGACACAACGTTTCATGTGAAGATATAAACAAAAAGGATATGATTCAGAGAATTTACTGTCCATTTCGGCATTAAGTTTGGTGAGCTCAGCCAGCCACTTGGCAGCATTTGCCTTGAGGGCATCTGACTCTTCGGAAGCTTTGGTAGCCTTAGCCTCGCATGCAGTGATATGCGCTTGAATCTTCTGGTCACCAGCGGCACGCTGCTCCAAAGCTGTCTTGAACGTGTTCCTCTCCTTTTTTAATTCGGTCTTCTCTTTCTCGACCCGGTCAAGCTCTCGCTTGAGCCGATTCACCTCGGACTTTTCTTCTTTAAGAGCACGCTTATGCTCTATTTCCTTCTTCTTCATTTCCTCCTGCTGGTTCTGGAAGGAGAGTTTAAGCGCCCAGTCCTCCAAGGCTAGGTTCTTGAAGATCCGGCTCCGAGTGTTGGTGCAATCCTGCAAGAAGGAAAGATGTTAGTGAGGGTAAAAAGAATCTCGGGGACTGGAGCCCGAGATTGATAAAAGGTCATACCGAATCATTAGACATGAAACTCGGGGACTGGTTGTCCGAGTTTAATGCAAGTTCACGCTGAGTAAAACTCGACATGAGACTCGGGGACTGGGAATCCCAGTATTTTTAACAAGATAAGAATAAAATGATCAAGTTTTTGAAGATTCGCGCCGAGTTACCTATCACTCGGACGAGTATCAGTTACTCAGCCCGAATCTCGGGGACTGTGGATAGTGTGACTATTGATCATTTTAGAGCAAGTGCTAAGTTTCGAGAGATTTACCTCGACAACCCTGCTGGCCTGAAGGGCCGAGACCTGCATGGAGTGTAGGGATTGTGCAACCAGGCCGGGGCCAACCGGGTGTGGATTTGCCGGAGTAGAAGAAACTTCACTCGGGTCCGCGGCGTTCCAATCCATCACGTATGTCCAACCGAGCCGAGGCTCTTATCACTCGGAGTGCGGAGACTCGGAGAACATGGCTGTTGACCCGGGGGCGGGAGATCATCTCGGAAAGGTCTTGGTACGCCCGGTTTGCAGTTGGAGTCACAATAATTTGTTTGCCCTGGACAGTTGAAGGTTGGCCAGAGGCTTGCTGGTTGGCACACTTGGAGGCGGTGGTACCGGAGTATGGACCGGCACTGGGGGTGGCTGCTGCTTCCGAGACTTGTCATGCTGCAGCTTTTGTGTTTCTCCTGCTGCAGCCTTTGCTGTATTTCCTGTTGCTGTTGCTGGTCCTTATCCTTCTGCTGCTGCGGCTTCTGCTTCTGCTGTTGCTGCTGCTGTTTCTACTGCTGCTTCTGCTGTTGTTTCAACTGTTGCTGTTGCTTGGTGTGCTTCTGAGGTGAGGGTCGAGGCTCCAACTTCGACGAGGTCTCAGTTGGAGTCTTACCCCGCTCCGTCTCCAAATCCTTAAGAGAAGAGGGGAGATTGGTCTTGACCCGGAGCCGAGGTTTGCTCGGGGCCTTGGTCCCCTCCCACATCCGAATCAAGATTCGGCGGCGGAATGTCGGCTGAGCTAGCGTGCACCGGGGAAGGGATCGCTCCTCCGAGGCTGCTAATCTCGGTGTGGGTCATCCGAGGTGGCGATGAAGGAACAGGAGACCGAATCGAACTGTGGGTCTGTTTGGTGGCGATCGGGTCACTGCATAAACCAAGGTAGAATGTTAATTCGGATAAGGTTAACTTCGGTTAAAGGAAAGAGAGAAAGAAGGAAAGCCGAAAAGTTATGCGAAGTTTATCTTACCCTTTGCTGGTTGGAAGGACCTTAGGCTTGCGCTTGGTGACAACCTTCTTGGCTTTCTTAGCCGGAGGAGCCGCTGACCCGGACGCACCGGCGCGTTTCCGAGATGTGCCTTGCGCACCCGAATTGGCTGTAGCAGGAGGTGCATACCATGAAATAGGAATAGCATCAATGGGGTCTATGATTTGACAATCATCATCTTCGTCGTCGGACAAGTCTTGAACGAAGACAGGGGCGGATGGCTTACCCAGGTAGGAGCCTTGGCACGAGGAACCGGCATATAATCCTCGTTGTCCGGATCTTCAGTCTCCTCGGGTCGCGCACGGCGATCTTTTGTCCATTTCTGGGTCTTCAGGTCCCCATCTTCGGTGGCTTGTCGGGTAAACAGCTGCAGGAAAAGCAAAGTAGATTCGGATTAGTTATAAGGTGCGTTACCGAGATAAAAGTAGCCTCGGGAGGCAGGACTATGTCGATTCAAAGGTGACAAACTAACCGGAGGAGGAAGCCGGGATCGCTCAAACGGCTCTACGCCCCATTGCCAATCATCCGCCATCTCGGTCTGCGCGATGGTCTTGACCCGTCTCCTGACTTGGGGGTGGGTGAGATCATGGGTGCTGACCCGGATAGGGTCCAGCAAACCACTCATGTGGCAAATCTTATGCACACGGTACTGAAGAGGATTGACTCGGCGCATGATGAAAGTCCTCAAGAGGTCGTCTGCGCTCATCTTCTTCTCCAGCAACCCCTCAAGGGTTTGGTGGATCAGCTGGACCTCAGGAATGCTGTCCTGCGGGTCATAGTTCCAATTTAACTCGGCGTGGGGGGAGCAATGTTGAACTCCGGCAGGTTGAGAACATCCCGATCAGCCGGGCTCTTCACATAGAAAAAGGACCTTTGCCACTTCCGGCTGGATTCTTAGCCAGTGATCCGAGGAAAGATGGAGTGCTTCCTCGGAGTGATGCTAGCCGCACCGCATGCGGTCATATCCTTCACGACCTCTCCTTATTCAGAATGGTTTGCTTCCGGAGGCGGAAGTACTTGGCCCAGGCGGCAACAGTGGGCCAGAGGCCGAGGTACCCCTCCATGAAAGAGGTAAAAGCTGAGAGAGATGTGATGGCGTTGGCAGGGAGATGGTGAGGTTGTAGACCGAAGTAGTTGAGAAAGTCCCGGTAGAAGGGACTAGCTGGGAGTCCAAACCCGCGCTGAAAGTGCGCAAGGAACACCACTCGTTCACCCGATTCCAGAACAGGCTCGAGTTCTTCTCCCGGAAGCCGGCATATGGCCTCGGCCGTGATGCGCCGGGTTTTGAGCAGCCAATCGAGATCAGCTTGCACCACGTCAGATCCCTCCCATCCGCCTCGTGCAGCCAAAGACTCGGCCGGGTCGGGAGTACTGCGGCCTGACATCTCAGGGCCAAACCTGCAAAAAAGTACAAATACAACCGAGATAAGTAACTCGGAGTTGTGAATCCAGAGTCGGAGTAAGTAACTCGGAGAAACGATGCAAGTAACTCGGAAACCGAGACATATGACCCGGAAGAGCCATGCAAATGCCTCAGGAGTAGAGCACGGAAACCGAGTTATTTAATTCGGAAACTAAGATAGAATCACCCGGAAGGATGATTCGGAAGGATAAGTGTTGAGTGATTCGGAAAACCGAGTTAAGTAATTTGGGTAAAAGTTACAAACACGAATTTGCATGAATCTGTGGGCAAGTAAGATCTACCGAGCGAGTGAAAAAGGAAATAAAACAGGAGTCTAGGGCAAAAAAGGAGGAAACTATCAGGAGCCATGTCCGTGTATCCATGCGAAAAAGATCTAGAAACAGATCTGAATAATGTCATCTGTGAGCAAACAAGGCTAAACCTAGCAGGACTAGCATTTGGAGATCTAGAACCCCAAGGGATGAACCTGAAGAACATGCGAGGAAGAACACTAGGAATGGTTCAAGAAGAAGATGGAGATTTGGGATCCATACCGGAGTGCAGATCCCGCAGGAAGGGGTTCGGTGGCGGCGGCACGGACGAGTCCGGTCGTCGGTAATGGCGAAAGGTCTTCAAGGTCGCGCCAGGGCGGAGCGCTCTTCGCGGCGGCAGCGACGGAAGTGCTAGCATGGTGGAGAGAGAGGCGGAGGAAGAAGAAGGAGTTCCTCGTGCTCTCCTCCTCCTATTTATAGGCGTGGAGGTGTGCGGTTCCTGAAGCGGTGGGAGCAGTTCCCCCAAATCGTGCCCAAAACTGAAGGCACACGATCTGGACGTGGTAACTGTCCATTAATGGACGTAGTGGTGGGTCTGCCATCATTGGCGCGGTTACCCAGGCGCCGCGCGGGTGGTCAAGTACAGTCAAAGGCTGTGCCTGATGTGACTGAACACAACACGTGTGACGTGTGCAACGTGCGGTGTGCGGCGCGCGCAGAGGCGCGGTCGACCATACGCACAGATCGAGGCAAACTGAGATAAGAAAACCAAGACTAAAACTCGGTGGAGTCGAGAAGAGACACGTAGTTCCGGTTGGACCGAGTCAAAGATGAAATTCGGATAATGTTGATTGATTTGGCTTGGTAAAACTCGGCCAGACCGAGGCATACTTGAGCCAGAAAGGCAGTTAATCTGGTTTGTTTTGTTAAACCTGGCGGGCCCTCCATCCGAGGCTGTAGGACCGCACCAGCTTCGGGGACTAATGTCGGGGGGCTACCCCCGGGTAGGGTAAGTTGTGGTATAAAGAGCTATAAAGAGTGGATCGGGTCATGGTCAAACCGGGTCAACCAAGACCCGGAGGGGCCGAGACATGGTGTGACTGCAAACCGGCTCATGGCCACCGGGTCATGTTAGCCGGGTCATCTTAACTGACATACCAATGTCGGTCTGCTCTTGTTCTTTCTTATGTGCAGGAAAGGGACGAGGAGAATCCGGCATATCCATGCCGGGTTAAGGAAGAAAAGAAAGCTTACCTCGGTTAAGAAATCAATGGCTTTTGTCTTCTGGCCTGGCAGAGGAGCACGCCTGGCCAGGGAACCCGGAGCCTGACAGACCGACATCCCGGGATGGGACAGCCCGGATAAGCTGGGACAAGACAGGAGGGGTCCTGTCATGACAGAGCTTACCCGAGAACCCGGAGGCGCGGATCTCCTGCAGGAATCTCGGAGATCTCTGCAGGAGCCCGAGCTGCCAGCGTGGAGGAGAGAACTGTTGGCTCCTGGACTGCTATAAGTACCCCTGTACCTCCTCCTGCGTGGGGGACAAAAAGAAGAAAAGAGCTCATTTGCCCCCTTTGTGTTTAGCTTCATCTTCTACCTCGTACCACTGTTCATAGTCTAGCAATACAGCTCAAGGAGCAGATCTTGTACTTGTGCTTGTGCTTCACCCATATACATCGAGAGGCAGGCAGGAGTAGGGGTGTTACCTCCCCACGAGGGCCCCGAACCTGGGTAAATCGTGTGTGTGTGCTTGTGTGTTCTTGGCTCGATGTTCATCCGTGCGCGCTTCTCAGCGTGCAAGCCCTCCCCATATAACTCCAGCGTCCTTTCGGCCCCACACTTAGCCATACCCATGGCATCTGCCGTGACACCACCACGACAAATATCATTCCAATATACCATCGAGAAATATCTCCATATACTCCTTATCCTTGACAAGTGATACTCATAATTATGGTGGAATTTGAAGATTGTGTTCATATTGGCTCTTGATTTTATTGCTCTATTTCTTGCCGAAAATTATTGTGTTTTAACTCTCGTTGGCTTCCTTGCCCTTTATGGATCCATTTGTTTTACTCAAGCTTACCTAGTGATTTTATTGGTGTAGGAGAGGCATTGATCCCATTATTGTGCACTTTGCATTCTAAGGCTACTTCTAGATAATGCACTAGTCTTGGGGGAGCTATTCTATATCGAGTAACACTCTATCTCTTCATTTGGTATTGGATCCTATTGCTTTCTCTTGACATGATTAGTGTTGGAATAGACATATGGAGAGTAATGACCTCATTTGTGTGCATTTTGTATTCAATAAAAAATCTTAAATAATGCACTATTATTGGCCAAAATTATCCTATATCCTTTTGAACAATATTTGTCTATTTGATCCTTTCCTTTGGAATTTGATCCTGATGATATGTCTCTTATGGTAGACAAACCCATGAAAAGTTTAGAGGGTGTGGTTTATTTGGTGGAACCTTGCTCTTTTTGAGAGTTAGTCTCAATTGTTTCCCCTCTTTGGGAGTTAGTTATATCATTTGTTGATATATCTTTCGTTCGGTATCTCTTTTAGAAATTTGATATCTACTTCCTTGATTTATATTCATTTGGTATCTTACTCTCCTTTTGGTATCTTTGTCCATTTGATATCTTATCAATCATGTGTTGTTTTGATTTTGTTTCATTTGACATCTCTAAATCGATTGTTGATTTGGATCTTTGATATATTTTGGACCTTCTTTGTTTTCTTGGTGTTTTGTCCAAATTGTATCTCGTTTGGTTATTAAAGGTCGTAAGCATGCATATCTACTACATGTTTTTTTTGGCATGTGTTCCTTCTTTATGCCAATATATAGGGGAAACTCCATGGAATCCTAAATCGGCTAAGATGTGCATGAAATTCAATTTCATACCTATGTGCACATATTTATATAGAGTTCCTCCTATGTATTGTAGTTTGTCTAACTACTTTGGACCCAATTAGTTTGGGAACCATTTTGTACTTGAATATGTTTTAGGTACATGGGATATGCATTGGATGCTTGTTTTATCCACAAGGAAGGTGTTTTCACCACACGCTAATTGGAGACAAGTTAGAATGGTTGATGAACTCTTATCTACTACATCAACCCAATGTCATCTCGGTAACAAGTATCCACCCTCATGCATATTTTTATTTTTTCAACCTAGTCTAGGTTGCATCATGGCATGGAAATTATTCATTTGACCTTGTTGTGGTTAATGCAAAATCTTAAAGAAACCTTTTTATTGCAAATGAGAGTAAGTTGAGTTGATTGCATATTAAGGGGACGATAATTCATGATTCACTTATCCCAAATATCCCAATCCAACAATTCTATTGTATATCCTTTTTTCTCAAAATACTCTCATGTGCAAAATTGATGTCTTTGTAAATTCCATTCAGTTCTTATGATACTTGTTGCTTTCCTCAATACATCTCAACTATCTTTTTTTCCCTTAGTGATATTTGTGGTGCCGTTGTTGTAGTTGAATTTGAAGTTCATTATTATACAATATGAAAATATTGAGCTATGGGCTATGATCCTAAACAAATATCATATGTGTATGTTATATGACTTCCTTTTGGATATCTTGTTCTTTTCTTAAATAACTAATTTTGTGTGTACATGTTTCTTTGTGGGTGTATATTTTCATGATTGTTGCCTACTTAGAAACTTATACACGTTAGAGAAGTTACATATTTATTTGATATCCTAATTCTTTGGTGTCACCTCGTTTATTCCTTTTTGATTCTTTGGTGTGACTCCGGAAAGAATTTGGCTTATGAGTGCCCATCATATTTTATCACATCTTGGTCCACTCATCTTGGTGAATATCCTTAACCTCATGCTCGTCTCGACGAGCCTATTATCTTCACCATGGGGTAAGACACAAGCTTTGATTTTCATTTGCATCTTATTGGGCTTGTGAATCCATTTGATTTTGGGTTTTAGAGAATACCGGGGAGTGAGGATTCCATTTTTGTACACCTTGTATTCAAATACAATAATCTAAATAGTGTAAAAATATTGGGGAGGTCCTCTATTTTCTTTAAAACACTCTTTTGTTGAAATCATAATATCTTGTGTTTATTTGGTTAGTTGGATATTTTTGATTACTTACTTTTTATTTAGAGAATTGTAAATCTTTGGATCCTCAATATCATTCTTTTGCAATCTTTGGATCCTCAATCTAGTTTGATCTCTCTCCAACTATTCTTCATTGGATATGTGTATTTGATTTCACTCATATTTTGAGAAATGCACACATTATGGGGGAGCTCTTACTATATTGACCTTCTAAGATTTTTTGCCCATTTTGGAAATGAATGCCAATGGGGGAGAAGTTTTAGAGGGTTTAAGGGAATTTGGTTTTATGCTTTTTTGCTTTGTTCATAAACATATTACCTTCATGCTCATGCATCCTTGCTTGTTTCGTTGCATGCATGGTTGCTTAAATTCATTATATAAATCATCATAAAAGGGATTGTCATCAAATACCAAAATGGGGAGATTGAAAGGGCATGACGCCCCCATGTGTGGTTTTGGTAATTAATGACAATCCCTATGGACTAATGGTTTCATTGAGTTATACTTGTAGTGTTTGTCCGTAGGCAATGCTTGAACTCCATATGTTGGATTCAAGGTTGATGCCACAAATATAATGATATAATGAAGTATTTGGCATCAAGATCATCGAGTTGTATTGATATATATTTGATGTGATCAAGAAGAAGAGTATGTGATGACCAAGTTGTTGTTCGAGGAGTTATCCGATGATTGGTCATGTGAGAGTTGAGCATATTACGAGTATGTCTTGAAGAAAAGGATTATGTGATCATTCATGGTTATCTTCAAGACATCATCTAATAAAGAAAGAAAAAAAGATACAAGATTGATCAAGATATTGATCAACACACAAAGCTACAACATGTACCAAGTGGGATCATGTATCTCTTGGTATGGTAAGTAATTGTCCATATAGCTTGTGAACTAACCCATGATATGTGTGTGGTATTTCCATGTGTGGTTACTAGTTAGGTATCTTTCCAAGGGATAGCATCAAAAGGAAGATTTCATATAGCCCATGGTTGATCACGTCAAGTGGTGATCGTCATCAAGTTTGAAATTGTGCAAGTTCAAGAGAAACATCTCGAAGAAATCCTATGCTTGAATCTTGCCACCCATTTGGAGATAATGGTCAATTGAAGATGTGCCTAAGAAAGGCTCACCCATAGTGGAGTATGGGGGAGCAATATGTGAGTCTTCACCAAGCGAAGGGCAATCAAGAAACGTGGTCCACCTGACGAGATCAAGATTGTCATCATCCAGGTCAAGTGGAATGCGTAAGGCAAAGGTATGATGTTGATAGGGTTTCTATTTTACCGGTCTCATGATGCTCGTTGGGAGACCAGGTTATAGGATAGACACCGTACTATCAAGAGGGGCTCTCGATTAAATTTTAGCGTATTGTTCGTAGAGAGCTCAAACCCTTGCATTCTTGGCATCATATTTCTTGGTTCTTATTTGGCTTTTCTCCTTCTGAGGTTTTGGTGCTCGTCGTGTTCTACATGACAAGCCCAAGTTCACCGAAAACAGGTTTGGTATGAAAAAGTTGTTGCGTTTTTGGTGTTGGAGGTTTTACCGGTTGTTCTTTAATTGAGAGGTCAAACCTTTCATCATTTGGTTTTTCCTCCTATGGTGTACTATGATGTTTCTCTTCATTATTTGTAGAGCTCGTTGTGACGAATCCAACGAGCCCAAGTTCATTGAAAATGGAGTCCAGAAGCAAAAGATATCACGTTTTCAGTTTTGAAGCTTTTCTGGGTGGCCAGCCATTACACCAGACATGGCCGGCCCACCCCATCCATGTTCATTTTCGCCTCTGATATCGGGTGGCTATGGCCGGCCTGCCCCAGCCATGTCCCCAGACATGGCCGGCCCTCCTGCTGCGTGTTGGTTATGGCCTAGGGGTGATGCCTTGGCCATGTCCGGCCCCCAGGTCCGGCATGGCCGGCCCTCACAGAAAAAGCCCCAACGGACAGATTTCGTGGGTACCTATTTAATGGGCCTTCTTCCCCAAATGGTACCCAACTCTTGAGCTCGTGTTTTCCCCCATTGTTGACCTTCTTTGAGCTTGATATCTCTCTATTCCTCCATGATTCTTACCTCCAATTAGAGGGAAAAGAGAGAGGAGATCTAGATCTATCATTCCACCAATCAATCTGTCCTCTAAGTGAGGGGAAGCTTTTGGATCTAGATCTTGGAGGGATTTGGTGTTCTTCTTTGTTCTTCCTCTCTTCTCCCTCCATAAGCATTAGTTGCTTTGTTGAGATTTGAGAGTGAAGGATTTGACCACTTCTAGTGGGTTTGCCTCTTGCATTAGTTGCATCGGTTTGAGTTCTCCACGGTGATATGTGGAAATCGAAGCTGAGAAGCTTGTTACTCTTGGGTACTTGGGGTGCCCTAGAGCTTGTCCTCTTGGGTACTTGGAGTGCCTTAGACGGTCCTTGTTGATCTCGGAGTTTTTGGTGACTCGCGGGATAGTTGAGAGCCTCCAATTAAGTTGTGGAGTGTGCCTCAACCTTGTGATCCTCGTGGCTTTGGGAGCCGCGGGAATTCGGTGGGAGCCTCCAATTAAGTTGTGGAGTGTGCCTTATCCTTGTACGGGTTCGGTCACCACCCTCAAGTGTCCCATAGTGGTTCGTGGCACTCCGCATTGGTGGAGGCACGAAGGAGATTACGGTGTGCCATTGACGGCTATTCGGGGATCACTCTGTGACTCCGCACCGCTCCAACAGAGACTAGCTTCCATTGAAAAGTGAACTTCGGGATAAATCATCATCTCCAAGTGCATCGAAATTTCTATACCCGAGCTTCTTACTTATGCAATTTACTTTGTGATAGCCATCGAGCCTCAAGTAATATATCTTGCTATCACCTAATTGTTTATCTTGCTTAACATAAGTTGTTGGTGCACATAGGTAAACCTAGCTTGTTTAGGTCTTGATAAATTAAACACTAATTTTATTTCGCATTTATTCAAGGCTAAACCGTAAAAAAAATTAATCGACTATTCAACCCCCCAGGCGACATCCGTGTCCTTTCCGGCGAGAGTAGAAAACATGACACACGGAAAATAATGATGATCACTATTTTCAGCAAAGGCGGGCGTGACGTTGCTAGGCCAGGCTCACCTAGCGTGGAAAACGTGAACGAGGCGAGACTCCCGCTCGCTAGAAGCGATGCAAAACCATACAACAAACGCCATTTTTAGATGCTTAATAGAAAACATTGAGACCACTTCCTAGAAAAATAAAAAACATATAGACCCGAGGAAAATAGTCTTGATGTCACCACAACATGAATTTTTTTGCGAGTCTCAAGAGATCATATGCATGGAATATCCTGGTACACCATGAGTCTATGATCATACCATAACAATATCCATTTATCCTTACAAAGATTTCTGGACATAGGCAAATGGTATTTTTCTACATACATATAGATGACAGAATTTTGCTTGGAGACGCTACACCCAGTCTTGGTCAACCCGCGTTCAGAACCGTGTGTCACCTTGTCCCCAAATCTACCTAATTTAAAAAGTCGCTGTCCAAGAGTTACATGGAAAAGATGAGCCGAAAAGACAAACCAAATTGCTTTTGTTTTCTCTCCCCATCTAACTGTCTGGATCATGTACGTTTTCGGGGTAATTGCTCAGATGTACTGTACATTTCGATCGGTTTCTCTATGATGATACTGTTCCCATGCACTTTTTTTTGACACATCCAACTTCCACGTATATTCACCGATCATCCACATACACAGTACATAGATCGAAAACAAAGGAAGAAACACAATACGAGGAGGATCCAGGGCCAGCATCGAGAGCCGCAGCTCCGCGGGCGACGAAGACGAAGGTCAGCAACCACCTTACCACTGCCTGGGCACATTCAAACCCTTGAGAGACGCCGCCTAGCTTGCCCGCCGCGCCGCGACGGACCCTTGTCGATGAACACGCAGGGCAGACGCCCCCTGGCACCGCTTCCCCGCTTTGCCTCGGCCGCCATCGGATCCGCCGCAGGGAGAAGCTGGAGATCCCGTCCAGCCCTGGACGAGCGACACGACTCCAGCGCCGCCGCACCGCAGCAGCTGGAGAAGAAGACCGCGCACGGCAGATCCCTGGATCCGCGAGCACGGAGAGGTCGACGACCGCACGACGTAGCCCCACCGGAGCTCCACCGCCGGAGAGGAAGGACACCGACGCCAAAACCCCACCGACCGCACCACCGCCTCCACAGCGCCGCCGGCGGGAACCCTCACACCCCTACTCTATGTACACGAAGGGATCCGGGGATCCCCCACCCACCCGCCGCCGGAGCGGACGGGGGGAGAGAGATCCCACGGATCCGCGACGGCGAGAGCGCGGCGCGCAGGCGATTCCAAGAAATCGCCCTTCTCTGCACTGTAGCGAGGAGGGAGGGGAAAGTGCGCCCTTCCTGTTCCCATGCACTTGGATATATTGACGTTGGTAACAGCACTGCTCCACAAGCATAGTCCAAGGAACATATACTTATACTTATACTTACTATATATAAAAGGCAGAGGAATTCGCGCCCTCTCCCGCTTCCACGTCGCCTCCAATCGACGGCCGTCCGATCGACGCGACGGACGGCCCTGATGAAGCCACGTCCGCCGTTCCACTTGCGGCACTGTTCATTGCGCATTTTTGTCCAATCAGAACGTGCCACGTCGCCCGGTCACCCGCCGGTCGCCCGGCTCACAGCCGGTCGCCCACCCGGTCGCCGCGCTGTTTTCTAAAAAACCCCTCCCGCTTTTGCCTATTCGCATACATTCCACGCTTTTCCTCTGCGGGTGGCCTTTTTGCAATTCAGCGAAACTGTCCGGACCTCCATGCAAAACAACCACGCCACACCCCCCGCTCTCTCCTTCTTCTTCCGCGCCGCCGGAAATCGGCGTCGGCGCCGACGCGCCGCCTCGCCGCACCGGTCCTCCCCGAACGAATCGAAGGACACGACGAGCTCCGCCGCCGCGCCATATTCATCCTCGCCGACGGCCGCGTGCCAGGACGCCCGACGGGCGCCGGAATGGCGTCGGAATCGCCGTGGAAGAGCTCGCCGTCCGCCGCCGCTTTCGGCCGCCACCGTGGCCGCCGGTGACGAAAACGAGGCGGCGCCGCCATCCGCGGCCTCCCCGCGAGTATGCGCGTCGGGAGAGCCCACGCGTGCGTCCCAGAGCCCGCCGAGCTCAGATCGAAGCCCACCATCTCCTGGGCGCCGCCGGTAGGCCCTCTCCTCCCAACCTCGTGCGCCGTCGTGCCCCCCCCCCCCCCATTCCGTCCATAGCAGTGATGGCCGGCGGACAGAAGCTATCTCCTCGCGGGTGGCAGGACCTAGACGATTTGACTGGCCGTGCACCTCCGTCGCCGGCGAGCCTGCCTCCAACGTCTTCGACGGCGCTGCCGGCCGGCGAGAGGATGGAATAGGAAGTACGCTTCCGCCGCTCCGGCCGGCCGGTAATCCAGTCCCCGCCACCGACTCACCGTACACCGTGGGTCCATGGCGCCCGATACCCTGCTCCCGCTCCGATCTGGCTCAACCCAGGCTCCCCACAACAGCTCCACCATCTTCATCCCCGTCTATGCTGTTGTTGGCTGCTACGCATCAATAGCATCACGCAGACAGGGGCGGGACGCGACGATGCAGGAGCGGCCAGGACGAGCGGCAGCGACGGGGAGTCGGGGACGCGACGGCGCAGGTCGGCCACGGCGAGCCAGTGGCGAATCCACACCGTCGCCTTAGGGTGGGGCAGGCCTTTATTGGGCTGGGCCATTTTATTTTTATCTCTCTTTGCTATATATTTTATATGGGCTGGGCCAAATCTTAGGGTGGGCCTCGCCCCACCCTTCCACCCTGCTGGATACGCCACTGCGGCGAGCGGCGGGAGCGGGGAGGCCATGGCGTCGTTGTCCATCTTGACGTCACCGCCACAGGTCAGTTCATCTGCTTCTTCCTCCTCCTTACCTCTGTCTGTTAAAATTCTGTCCTGCGTCCTCCCGTCAGTACTACTTTAGCTGGCCATGAACAACAAAACCACCTTTTGTCCGGTTATAGAACTGAAAAATAAAGATGACACTGTCCATGCCATTGATATGTTTTACATTCACCTGAGCACCAAGGTGGTCTCTACTCCTGAATATATAGATGCACAAATGTAGAACGACATATTACCTTCAGGTTTCAGGGAGTTGATGGTAGAATTTATGCATCAGGTTTCAAGGCACGAGTTTGCTAGAAGATGAAATTTTCTTGCGTTCTAACTTCTCAATCGTATTTTAGACATACGTTGTAGCTAGCCACTGGCTAAACCTACAAATTTACACGCTAGCATGTTATGTTTTTTTCCAGCTAAAAGGATAAGAAGAAAAATATAGCCGTAACAATTTAAACTGCAATGTTTTGTTGGGAGCTATATACTCTGTACTTGCATTCATTGTAAGAATTGCAGATCCAATACCACAGACGGGAAACCTTATTCAGTCTTATCGCGCGACCACCATGTTGAGATTATCGATGCTCTTTTGATTGTTAGGTCTGTATGAGTTCATCTTTTTAAATCTTTAGATAACTTCTTCGGTGTATTTCAAATTTGTTAATTTTGAATCTATTGATTTGTTTGCCTACCCATTAAATTGACTCATAGGACAATGTCAGAGAGAACCTAAGAGAACCTATTTTACTTACGAGTAGTCGAGTACTAATTATTCTGATCCCTTATTTTGGATCTTCAATCTGACTATCCTTTTTATTATTACCCCGCTAAGCTCAGAGTTGTGCTCTTTTTTCTGCAGATAAGCAGTGCTTATCAGGTGTGCTATCTCCTGATTAGTTGCCCAACTTTTGTCTATTGTCGAACCTCCCCATCATCTCTTTTCTGGATGTCTCGATCTGGCCCCTACGCGTGTGGTTGAGTAGAGGAAGCAAGCTGAAAAAGAATTAGGCAAGGTATGGCTTTTAGCTTTGTTGGCTACATAGCAAGAGCATGCTCCCAGTCCAGCAAGTTTTAGCGAATAGTGGAAACTTGTATCTCTGCCCAAAACTCATATTTCAGTAGCTTTAGGAATTTGCAACGTGAGGATATATTGGTACCATTTAACTTTAGCTGTTCTTGCAATAAATCTGGTAAATGACTTGATATTTTTCTTTTGGTATTAATGTGTGAGGATATATTGGTATCAGTTAACTTTCGCTAGGATATGAAATGTAAAACCAAGGTGTTGTATACAACTGTAACAGGTCAATACTAAGGTAGTCTTCGTGTTACTGAAAACCATATCGAAATATAAGACCATGTTCTGACAGGTGTATTTTTGGTGTTCAATCAATGGCAGAAACTGCATTTCATTATCCTACTAATTCATTTCTTAATTATTTATCTGCTTTGATTTACTTTTACCACTCTGCTATTTTGTTAAAGTTGGAATACAAATATGTTTGTTTCTATGCAGTAACTAAGCTGAGCTTTCTGCAGACATAATTCATGTACAAACAAGATTTCTATTTCTTCTACATTGGTTTATCAGAGGTACTTTTATTTGCTGATAACACCTCAAAAAATTTCTTGACCTATGATTCTCTTATTCATCCCCTCATGTGTTTGACTATATCCAAAATAATAATTGAAAACTTGCAGCAGGAAAGCTACTGCTCTATATTTATTTATTTTTACAAATTTACAAACAAATACGCGTAGGTCCAATGGAGCAAAAGTAACATGCAAATGTAAGTCCAGATCACACTCTATATTCTGGGTGAAGCAAATCCAGCCTCTATGAGAAGATGGAAAACCAACGGCACAAACAAGAAATATAGTCTATTCAGAAATACATCAAGGTCTTTCACAGCTATATAAACATAGTTGGCGTCGGCAGGAGCATAGCTAGGCACTGATGTCATGTGGTGTCTTAATGTTAAAAGCATCCCAGCTATACTACGAATGAAAGTACTACTATCATGTTTGACAGATATATCACAGCAAGCTTCAGAGCATAACTGAAATGCGCATTTCCAAGAGTATTCATACATACCTACGGAAGAAGTGTTGCCTCTTACTAATGTAAGCTCATCTGTATCTTATAGTCTTCGTTCGTATAGAACACATTTTATGGTGGTTGTCATTACAACAATTCTGAATTTTTACATTTATTAGATGCATGGCTAACACTTTTTTTTGTTTATGCTACAGGTTGAAGACAATATCAGCTTTCCAGTTAACTAGAAACGGTTATTATTTTCTAAAATGTAGAAGAACCAAGGCGCAGCTGAGGCTGACAATCAAATGCGCTGCACTTGAGTCTTTACTGGTTCATCATGTAGTAATAGAGCACCTGTTCTTAGTTCATATCTTCGGTTCATAGCTCCAATTTTCCATATGATTTTGAGGTAATTTAGTTTTCCCCCAATTTTTTTCCTAAATTTTTTCCCCCAAAAGGAACAGCCCCAATTTTCCATATGATTTTGAAGTAATTCTAAATAGTGCAAACTAAAAATTTCAAATATGTCCAAAAAAGAAAATAAAAGCTCCAATTTTCCATATAATTTTGAAATAATTGCAAATAATGCAAACTAAAGATTCCAAATATGTCCACAAAATAAAATGACAAATATGCCACGTAGTCACATAAAAATAAATATGCAGGGCGAAAATTCAAATTTCCATATGGCTTCCAAATTAGAGTATTTCGTAGACATCAAAATGAATTTAAATGTGCTAAACTATTCCAAAACTTGATGACTTCCGAATTTAAACAATTTCCGAAATGTGGACGATTTTCCAATTTCAGCAATTTTATGATCGAATAATTCAGAAAAATTTAGCCCACGGGCGCGGCGGAGTCCGCGCTTACTCCCCTAGTCTGTAT
The DNA here is from genome assembly GCA_947311845.1 of Poa pratensis. Taxonomy (NCBI): domain Eukaryota; kingdom Viridiplantae; phylum Streptophyta; class Magnoliopsida; order Poales; family Poaceae; genus Poa; species Poa pratensis. The sequence goes on from CAMZMU010000073.1 coordinate 23,199,537, forward strand.
TGACGTTGGTAACAGCACTGCTCCACAAGTCAAGTCAATCTTGAGTATTGGTCAGAATAGCTTGTATGAATAAACAAGAACTCCCTCCGTTCTAAATTAGATGACTTGTTATTCGTCACATGTGGATGTATCTATACATATGTATAGATACATTACCTAAAATTATTTGGCAGATATTATTCAGTATGAACAAGCACTTCCTTTTGCTTTTCCATCTATGTGCATACAAAAATGATCTGCACAAATCCCACAAGAATAAGTCTCTACTGCATTTACATTTCCCTGAAAACAAACGGAAGCGTGCTATTGCTGCTATGTACACTCAACCAAAGAATACAACTGGAATCTTGAATCAGCGAAGAACAATCGACATAAATCTTGAATCAGTAAAGAACAATCCGCCCAACTCCTCCGGCAATTGCTGGTACAAGCATCATCATTCATCAGCCAGTTCACTTCACCTAGATGATCGATCCCCTGGACTGGAAGAGATCAAGCCGATTCTTGGCGTTGGACAGCAGTGCGTCGACGCGCAAGTCCTGCACCAACTGCGCCTGCTTGGACGCCCAGAGGAGCACGGCGAGCACCCCAGCCTGCGCGAGCTCCTCGCTCTCCGGGACGTGCAGCGCGATGCAGCAGAGCAGTATGAGCGCCTCGGTCTGCAGCTGGTCTCCGAGGTACACGAGCTGGACAAGGTGCCGTGCCCCGCCGTCGTCGACGATGGCCTTGCAGTGGTTCACGTGCAGGTGGTTCTCCGTGCACGCGAACTTGGTGAGCGCCACGATGGCCTCCTTGGTGACCGGAGGCTCGCGGTCGTCCAGCAGCCGCACCAGCGGGCCGATCACGCGGGTCTCGCTCGCGGTGAACGTGCGGGATAAGCAGCCCAGGGCGGTGATGCACGGGAGCAGCAGGTCGTCGTCGTACTCTCCGTTGCGCACAATGCAGAGTAGCTGCTCTGTGATGGCCTTCGCGGGCAGGGAGCTGGGCTTGAACGCGGACTGCCGCAGCGCGAGGTTGTGCTCGGCGACGCGGGTGATCTCCATGATCGCCATTGCAGAGTAGAATTGCAGGTGCGTGCCTGCGCCGCCATCGCCCTTCTCGAGCAGCCTGGCAAAGCATAGGAGCGCGCGAGACTCTGTAATGTTCTTGCAGACTCCTGGATGGCCGCGGGCGAGCTTCCACAGAGCCTTCGCCGCCATGGCCTTCATGTGCGCCTTCGTGGCTGGGTCCTCAGCCTCCCGCGATCCACGGCCGCTCGAACCGTTCGAGCTCAGCTGGGGCCTGCCGGACGGTGCAGGCGTCACACGGTTCGTCGTCGACCTGCCGGCTGCCGCGGATTGCATCTGGTTCTTGTGCGCTTGCTGCTGGCCGCCATTCGAGGCTGCCGACGAACTCGGCGGTTCGTCGGCAGAGTAAGTAGAGGTTCCTGGGACCATGCTGGGTGTGCTGGCAAGCACAACAGAGTGAAGCGACCTCATTGGCTCCGGCGGAGCAGGTGCGTTCCGGGTGCTGCTTCCACCGACAGAGTACCTGCTGTGTTCTTGGATGGTGCCAGCGGCGAGGTGACTGACGAGGTACCGGACGGAGTTGTTCTGCGCGAACAGGTCCTGGCATATCTTGCTGTGGTGCGCGAGTGACGCGATGGCCTCGGCGACCGCGGCCTGCACGCGCATCGGCGGCTCCTTGAGCGTTGCAGCGTAGACGGCGCACACCCCGGCGTGGAGAAGCCTGTCGACGCTGCCCTCGTCGCGGCCAAGGAGGCCGAGCGCCGTGGCGGCGGCCTCCTGCCCATCGTCGGTGCCTTCCTTGAGCAGCTTGACGAGGGGCACGACGCCGTCCTCCTCGACGATGAGCTTGGCGAAGTGGGGGTTGTCACGGGCGAGGGAGGCAAGCGTGGAGGCGGAGTCGGCGCGCACGGCGAGGCTGCCGGTGTGGAGCCGCGCGATGTGGTCCCAGATGAGGAAGAGTATGGGGTCGTTCTGCGCGATGTTGGGCATGCCACGCAGGTCGTCCTCGTCGCCGTCTTCGCCGTCGCCGTCGGCGCGCGGGGTCGAGATTCGGATGAGCCAGGCGACGTCCTCGAGCGCGGTGTCGAGCAGCGCGAGGGTGCGCGGGAAGCCGGAGACGGGGTTGAAGCTGAGGAAGCGGCGGAGGCGGGAGTGGCTCTCGAAGCACCGGGTCGCCATGGCGCCGGCCTTGGTGAGCGTCCGCAGGGTGTTGGTCACGATGCGCTCGGCGGGGCGCTCGTACAGGTCGGCCCGCGCCGCCTGCCGCAGCATCTCCGCGAGCTTCTCCGCGCGCACGCGCAGGTCCTTGCACTCCGGCCGGACACACTGCCCGGAGCCCGATAGCTTTGCCACCTGGTCCGCGAGCTTGATCGGCTTCGCCAGCATCGTCTTCATACCCTCCCCCATCTCTCCGACTCTGCTCTGCTCTGCTCTGTTCAGAGACAACTCGAGCTCAAAATTAGCAGAACGTAAGGCTCAGCACGGCTTGAACCTCCGGAACTGGAGCTTAAGGGCTTGAATTGGGCGGATGTGCTGCGCCGCCGAGCTGCCAGCCAAAGACCGAGCCCAAAGCAATACCACTGCCAACGAACTGCCGGTCGGAACGAGACGGGAGATGGCGGGTTCCTAAGCTGCTGTTTTGGTTTTCGTTGCCGTTCCGTCTCTTGTCTCTTCCCCTTGAAAGCAATGGACAAGCTAACGAGCGAGGGGAACCTGAGGGTTTACTTGGAGGACCAGGACGGGACGAGCTGCGGGGGAGACGACTGATGATCGAGGTTGGTCCAGCGCTGCTGTATCTCTAGTGTACCCAACCGCGTGTCAGTAAACTTCTGAATTGCTTCGTGCCGGGACTAGTTTATGGTCATCGAACTTGCTTGGGAGATTCCGTGCTAATGGTATGAGCTTGCCTGGTATACAGCAGTATATATATGATAATATCTCTACCGATTCCTAACCTTCTTAACAACATGTCCTAAAGCGCCCAAGTAGGCGGCCATCCGTGTTTTGATTGCCCTAACAAGTAATTTAGTTGTTGGCTATCAAACTGGGCCAACAACTACTTACTGAGAAATTTTCTTCTACATTTCTAGACTGGGTCGAGTGGGGCCATAAATAACAAGGTTGCTTGCTTTGGTTCAATGATTTCTTTTAGGTTTTTTTTAAGGGAGCCTCATCCCAACCTCTGCATCAAAATGATGCATACGGCCGGTTTTTTATTATATAAATTTAAAGCGTCAATGTCTTAAAGTATTACAGAAGTTTGAATCATTGATCACACAGTGTAAAGATAAAAATAAGCCAAAGGAAGAACAACAGCCTAGCCATCTATTCTTCTAGCATACCGCCACCCATTCTGGTAGACGATAGCCCGAACGACCGCCATCATTCGAGTACATCCGGAATCCATAAGATCCCGCTGGGCTTCGGGGAGTAGGAGCGACCACGACTGTATCCAATGGATAGCTCTGAGCGCAACCTGCATAAAATGAGGAGTTTGTGTTTTGTTAAAGACAATATCATTTCGGCAATTCCAAATTGCCTAAAGAAAGGCTGACACACCGATGTGAATCCTATCCTTAGTGTCTTTGTCAATTCCATTAAGCCAGTTTCCAAACATATTCAAAATACTGGTAGGAGGAGTGATGTTGAAGGTAAAATGAACTAATCTCCAAATGTTTTTGACAAAATGACATGATGTAAACAAATGTTCTAGAGACTGTTCTGTATCGCAAAAAACACATTTCATACATCCTATCCACCTTCTCTTAGCAAGATTATCTTTTTCGTTAGTAATACACGTTTGTTTAGAAATCAAAGAAAAATCTTTATCTTTAGAGGGATTTTTAATTTCCATAAATATTAAAAATTTGGGGGACAATTTCACTTCCCGACCTCTGCACCAACTAGGGATGCACACAACCTTTTGAGCATGAGTATCAAGATTTTATCTTGGTTAATAACCAAGCCTGATCTTCAAGATAAATTGCATGAGTACTAAGAAGGTCTGATCCTTAAGTATAAATAGGAACCTAAATTCGCATCCCTGGGACTTAAACTTGTGTGTTGGGTATGTACATTCACTCCCCCAACCAGTTGAGCTAAGCTCCACTCATAACAAGTTATTCTCCTCATTATTTGCTGCCTGAATTGACACGTACATGCCGGAGCAATCTGCTCTGCAAAAATATCTCGCACTCTCCTCGTAATCCCTTAATCTACTAATTCTAGAGAGAAATTCCTCAGCGACCGTGAAAGCAATATCTTCTTTTCCCGTTCAATAGAATCTGTTCAGAAGGGTAAGATGCCAATCTTATGGGCAGGTCCATTTGGACGAATAGTACCAATACTAGCAGCTCATTATATTGAATTTTTTTCCTCTAATGTCACTGGTCAGTATTCTATTCTCCATTTGATTCAAGTAATGCTACAACCAAAAATGAGAGGAAACTGATAGACGATTTTCGGCCCCAAGTTCTAGCAATCTTGATATTTTTATAAAAAAATCGAAAATAGTAGTTCGGAATTTAAACAATCCCGAAACAATTTATGGGGATACATACACATGTTATCGACATATTTGCATAGTTTTGCTAGATAATGCGTTGTATTGTAGTCTACATAAACAACACATAATCATTGCGTGAAAGAGGTAACAAAAGAAATCGTTTTACTTATATTTGTCCTTTTTTGTACAGATCACGTATGAAAAGATATTTCATTGTAAATTTGTTCGTCATAGTAAGCATGTGTATATACGTGCATGCTTTTTTCATAATTTTTTGAGCCAAAGAAAGATAAACTGTTCGATTTACAAAAAAAACGAGATCACTAACTACAAGTGATTTTCTGTGGAATTGTCCTTTTAAAAAACATGTGATCTTGTCCATATAGAAAAACTACGCGACTCGATTGTTTGCCGCATAGAAACACTTCCACATAGTTTTACATTGTCTGGTGGGATTCAAATGGAATGCAATCCTAGATTTTTATTCTATTCATACATGTTTAGGATACCTTAACAAAAAGGGGACTATACATATGAACCGTGAAAAGTGCAATCAGGCATATCTTTGATTCTATAAAATACTTTTAATACACTAAAACGTGTAAATTTGGTTTGCCATTTTGCGATCATGTGAGCGAGGCGCTGGAACACCTACAGCTCGGGTGTGTGCTAGCGCGCGAGGTTTGGGCCTTTGTCCTCGTCTTTTCGGGTAAGCCCGAGTGGATGCCGGACATGGACTCGCCTCTAGTAGAATGATGGACTAAGCGGACGACCACCCGCCAAGAGGCGAGAAATCGGTGGAGGGCCCTACTCTGGTGTTCTGGCGTCAGAAGAATGATGTGGTGTTCGATGGAGTGGCCCCTTCTGACGACGATCAAGCTAAAGATCGGGAAGTAATTTGAGCTTGGTGACTCGCGGGTCTCTTCCGGGGTGAAGGCGTTTGGCTTTCCTTCGCCCACGCTGGAACGGTGGCTAGTAGGAGATTATGGCCAGATTCTGGGGAGCTGCTACGCCTTCTTTGCAGCAAGCTTGCTGGTTCTGACAGCGTTGTAAAACTTGCCTCTTGGCGACATTTTTATGATACGTAGTACACCTTTCAGGGTGTATTCTAAAAAGAAAGAGTGTAAAAGTACTTTTAATTGCAAATGTTTTGCCTATTGATACTAGGAAACGTGCCCGTGCGTTGCAACGGGAGAAAAAAATCTATGCATTCATGCCCATAAAGTAACTTCTTGTTGACATTATGGGGGCGCTGGGTTAGATGACATTGGACGGAACAGTAAAGAGTGAATGTATTTTACATGCAAATATGCCCGTACGTTGCGGAACAATAGAAATAGCATTGCAAATAATGGTGGACAAAAATACACATGACAATAATAACTTTGCTCACCCACAGTTTATATACTGTTTGCTCTTTGCATGGGATTTGTTTATATCTTTGCTCTTTAAACATCACCGGCGTATTTGATTCCTCTTTCTGACATTGCTAACACACACTCAGAAACATTGGATAAGCTGGTCATATTATTTATAATATTTCTTATCAGCTATCAAGCACGACATTGTTAAGAAGTAGATCAGAATATTGACGTATTTGACCGATAAAACAGCTCCTCTCGTTTCTCCCTAACAAATTGACGACGCCTTCTATGGGGGATCGCCGTTGTGAGGGCTCGCAAGGTGGGTCTCAGTGATCACGACTCCTTGGAGAAACAGACAAACCACGTAATAACCTAACAAAAATCTCATAGGACAACCTCCCACCCCTCTTGTTTCCTTCTTTCACACCATTTGTCTTCTACTTTACTTAGTTTCAGTCGTGGAACTCCAGCTTTTCACCTCGGAAGTATCTCCAGCGTGGTCCAATTTTATTTTTGAATAATTTCAAACAGATTTTTGACATATCTCAAATTTAGCAATATATTATAATTTGCAAATAGTCTAATATTTCCACCGTGTTGCCTGGACTATAATTTGAACCGCTTAGATTTTTTCATGTGTGCAATGTAAATCCCAAGTGACTGTCAACATAGAAACGTAGATAAATTGTCAAAAAGAAAAACTTAGTCATAGTCTGAGACACTGGCACTCCTGTGCTTGTCCTCGTATATACAAAAATTGATCGACGTCTCATTGGAGAAAACATGTGTTGCCATTTTGTTGCAAAGCACTTTTTTCCAACGTTAGAAAGCCAACTTTAGTCATTGTTAAGAATCACACACGGGTCATCATCGCCGGTTTTTCTCAACCTGAAGTATTCGGTGCAAAGTTGTCCCCCAAAAAAACAAAGACCTACCTGACTGGAGGGTATCGATCAGGAGGGGGAAAATTGCACTTCCTTGCCAGAGGCGGAGGCAAAATCTCCAAAATCACAAGAGACCTAGACCTGAAGCGAAGCTTGGCGCCAGCGGCTAGCTTGCGAAGTGGACAATGCAACGCGCGAGGATCCAAGCCACCGGTGCAAGCCCGCACATGGCAAGGACGTGGAGGTTATCTCAAGAATCAGCGGAGGAGAGAGAGTGCACTGAAACAACGCTGTTCGTCCTTGCTTTGGGAGCTCCTCTGCCCACGGACCAAGTTGACATCTCGTTTTTACCTGTAGGAGACATTGGTACCCGGACAAACTCCATGTCGGTCTTGCACTCTGCCGGGAGGGAGGCTGACGACGACAGGGGACAGCCTTGGCTGCGCGGGGCTCCACCACAGTCGATGAAATCCCCGCCACACCGGTCTCCTCTGGGCATTCTCCCGGCTGCAAGCACATCCCGCAGTGTCGCGGCGTTCCGGCGGCCGGCGGCGGGACGACGAGCTCTGGGCGATTCCCTGTTGCGACCACTTCCTTTAACGTCGACGGCCGACGACGGGGATGTCGTTCTCCGCAACTTCTGCGTGCTCCCCAGCTTCGAGCACCTCCGGCTGCGTCCTGCGTTCCTGCGGATGGCATGCTCCGCGAGCTATGGGCGCTTCCGGCTGCGAGCACCTCCCGCAGCGTCCCGTCGTTCCGGCAGCCAGTGCGGGGACGTCATGGAGACAGTCGGAAAAGGAGAAGGGAGGAGGCAGCGGCGGCGCCCTGGGCCAGGTCAAGTACGATGGAAGCAAGGACGAGCGTCACTACCGCCGCGGACCCGAGCCTAGCTCTTCCGCGCCCGTCGCTGTGGCCATGCGCAACCACCGCCAGCTCTTCCGCACGTGAGCGTGCCCTCGCCTTTGGCCCCTCCGTCCCCGATGGCCGGCCGGCCCGTCGCGCGCCGTCGCCCAGCTAGCCGCCTCTCTGTTTTCGACCCGAGCCTAGCTCTTCCGCGCCCGTCGCCGTGGCCATGCGTAACCACCGCCAGCTCTTCCGCACGCGAGCGTGCCCTTGCCTTTGGCCCCTCCGGCCCCGATGGCTGCGGCCGGCCCGTCGCGCGCCGTCGCCCAGCTGGCCGCCTCTCTGTTCCCCTTTTTTTACTTGGCGGTGCCAAGTGCTGTAAATATGATCAAAGATAGGGGTAAGACGGGGAAAAGAAAAAATTGAACCGGTACCTGACTTATGGGTGACAGTGGTGGGTAAATATGTGATTTGTGAGAGGGTAAAATCAGAAAGAAAAATGACGTATCAACCATCACTTGTAGCCATATTATATAGTAGAGATTGGTTTTCTTGACGCACTGGCCAGCGCGAGTTGGTCGTCGCATGCTTAACCACAAATATCAACTCAGATCCAACAGCCAAGATTGGGTCCACGTGTAAATAATGACTTCAGGTGTGCTGTGGGTGGCGTACTGCCTCCTGTACCTTTTGTCGGATCACAACAACAAAGAACAAAATACAGTACCACAGGTCCGCTACAACGCATGATAGCTAAGCTAACGATACAAAGAACGACAATCACACCGTGGGCGAGACCGCAGGAAGAACCCTTTTATTCTCTAACCATGTTGTAACACAGGTCAAAAAACAGAATTAAGAAACGGTTCTACGCGTGCTGATGAGGCGATTGAGATTACGCGTGAGCCTTTGCGAGGTTGATCACCAGCTGATGGTGCGATGACGCAGACGCGGACGCCATGGAATTTCCTAGCTTGCCCACAGCTTTCCAGCGCGTCATCGCAAAAAGTAAACTTTCCAGCACCTGACCGACCGAGACTGGCCGCCGGAACGCAGCGTATGAATGCATCGGGTTTTCGCTTTATTTCTGGTGACGAGGCGATGCGTGGACCGCCGCCGCCACATCCTCGCAGCGAGGAGTGGAGCCTATAACTGTAGCCCAAGCCCAGTAGAATAAGGCCCCGGGTTCTGATCCGGCAAACCCTATGCGGGGGGATCGCCTACCTATCGACCCGTGCGACGGTAAGGTCGCGTCGCACACCCCGCACCGCCGCGGCGCCATCCTCGCCGTTCTTCTTCCTCCCTCCCTTGCGCCTCGCCGTAGCTCGCCGTTGCTCCACCGCCGCCACGTACCGCCGGTGCCCCGCCCTCCTCCAACCACCGCCCACGCCGGTCCGCGCGCCGCCGCCCGACCTTCCCTCTAAACCCCCCACCAAGATAAGTTTCTTCTCCGGAGCCGGCACCCCCACCCCACAAGATAAGTTTCTTGCTCGCCTCCACCGCCTCCGCCGCGGCCAGCCGCGTCCCCGGCGGTTCCGGGTCACTCCAGTCTCGTCGTCGCCGTCGGCTGCCGCGGCCAGCCGCGTCGCCCGTCCGCCGCCGACTCGTCCGTAGCCCTCCCCTCCCCTCCCCTCGCCGCGCCGCTGTCTCCTTCTGCGCCGGCCGCCGTCGCGCTTCCTCCGTCGACGAACTAGGCCAGGCCCACTCGCGCCTCTCCTCTCCAGCCGGGGGGTGCGACTACTTCTTATCGTCGCACTGGTCGAGAAATAGGGATTGCCCTATGCGGCGCCCTAGTGCCGCCTGAAGGAACGATTTAGCGAATCGTTTTTGGGCCGACCCAGCGTAGCGTGAGCGAACGGGACGCATTTTCTTCTCCTTTTCCGTTTCTGTTTTTCATTTTTCTTTTTTCCGTTTCGTTTTCTTTTCTTTTCATTTTATTTTTCTTGTCTCTTTTGTTTTCGTTTTATTTTTATTTTTCGTTCTTTTATTTTTTTGAAAATGGTTCCAATTTTGAAAATGATTACATTTTTTGAAAATGGTTCTAATTTTGGAAAATGAGTCCATTTTTAAAAATGGTTCCAATTTTAAAAATGGGTCCAAATTGTTCATTTTTTTGAAATGGTTCAATTTTTGAAAATGGTTCCAAATTAAAAAATAGTTCCATCTTTAAAATGCTTCCAAATTTAAAAATGGTTCCGAATTTAAAAATGGTTCTATTTTGAAAATTGTTCCGAATTTAAAAATGGTTCTGAAATTAAAATGATTACATTTTGAAAATGGTTCCGAATTTAAAAATGGTTCTGAATTTAAAATGGTTCTAAATTAAAAAACGGTTCCATTTTAAAATGGTTCCGCATTTAAAATGGTTCGCAATTTAAAAAATGATTCCAAAATTAAAATGGTTTCATTTTTTAAAATGGTGCTGAATTTAAAAATGGTTCCAAATTTAAAATGGCTCCACTTTAAAATGGTTCCGAATTTAAAATGGTTCCATTTTAAAATGGTTCCGAATTTAAAATGGTTCCAAATTTAAATATGGTTCCAATATTGAAATTTGTTCATTTTTGTAAATGGTTCCATTTTTTTAAAATGGTTCCAAATAAAAATTGTTCATTTTTGAATGGTTCCATTTTTGAAAATGGTTCCAAATTTAAAAATGTTTCTATTTTGAAAATGGCTTCAAATTTAAAAATGGTTCCAAATTTAAAAATGGTTCTGATTTTGAAAATGGTTCCATTTTTTAAAATGGTTCCGAATTTGAAAATGGTTCCATTTTTTGAAAATGGTTCTAATTTTCGAAAATGGGACCATTTTAAAAAATGGTTCCAATTTTAAAAACGGTTCTGAATTAAAAAAATGGTTCCAAATTGTTCATTTTTTTAAACGGTTCCAAATTTAAAAATGGTTCCATTTTTAAAATGCTTCCGAATTTAAAAATGGTTCCGAATTTAAAAATGGTTCCGAAATTAAAATGATTCCATTTTGAAAAATGGTTCCGAATTTAAAATGGTTCTAAATTTAAAAACGGTTCCATTTTTAAATTGGTTCCGAATTTAAAAATGGTTCTGAATTTAAAATGGTTCGCAATTTAAAAAATGATTCCAAAATTAAAGGGGTTCCATTTTTGAAAATGGTTCCGAATTTAAAATGGTTCCAAATTTAAAAATGGTTTAGAATTTAAAATGGTTCCATTTTGAAAATGGTTCCAAATTTTAAAATTGTTTTTTAAATAGTTCCAAACTAAAAATGGTTCATTTTGAAAATTGTACTGATATGTTAAAACATTCTATATATTGAATGCGTTTTTGTACTACTATGACACAAACATGGTTCTGCCCAGTTGGCTGGACCGGTTTCTTTCCGTGTGCGCGACGCTGAAGTCCCAGCTTCCATTCGTGACTCTGCATTTAAATTCGTTTTTTCCATTTTACGAAACAGTCACGCCGATCGCGCCAATGAAAATGGGCCAGCCCACGAATGGGACTACGCAGGCGGCGCGACTCCTTTGCGGCGCTAACGAGCGCCGGAAAGGAGCTCCCTTCTGATTCTCAGAGCAGAGCAAAGCTGAGGCGTGGTTAAGCTGAGGGCCCATGAATCATTCACAGACAACCACTAATCGTGGAGAGTTTCTCGGTGGCAAATCCTATTTACCGCCTACTGCTACCCATGTATGCTCGCTCCGCGTACCCACTCCGTTTTGGGCCTGGCCCGATCATCCCATAAGTGCTACTGTACGTCCTCCTTTCGCGTGTGCTTGCTTTTATTTGCCTAAAAAAGAAAGTGTGTTGCTTTTATTTGTCGTAAAAAAAGGTGTGCTGCATTTTCTTGCACGAGAATTCAGAGCGCGCGGCATCAGGTGCTCCCACCAATCGAGAATGGAGAGAACAGAGAACCACAGAACCACCCACGATCGGTTCGTGAGAAGAGAGATTTCTGGGTTCTTCTCTTTTCTTGCGATTTTGTTTCCCTTTTATTCTTTTACACATTTTTTGTGCTCTGTGTATTTCCTATTACTTTTTTTGTTTCTCAATCAGTTTAATCGTTGACTTTTCTATGTCATTTTATTTTTTTCCTTCACTTTTTTTATCTCCACCAACACGAGAATGTTTTTTATAATAAAAAACATTTATTTTCATACTAAATATTTCTTATTTTCATATATCCGTTGTTTATTTTAAGATACCCGATTCATTTTCATTTTTTGGGTTTATGTTTTTGTTTGCTATTTTTATGTTTCCTTTATTTATTTTATTTTTCATGGGGTAAACAAAAAGTTCACGCTTTCTAGTTTCTAAAACAATATGTTCATAGATTCAAAAAGAGTATTCAAGGCTTCAAAAATGTATAGCCAAGGATTCATATAAATGTTCCTCGAGGTCCAAAAAATATTCGCAAAGTTAAAAAATTAATGGGGACGTAAAAAGTATGTTCACGTATTCAAAAAAATTGTTATGGAGTTAAATGTGCTCATGGATTCAGAAAAATGTTCACGTTTTTTGACATGCGTGAATTTTTTGGAACAAAAATAACATTTCCGTTATTAAACCACTACAAAATAAATAAAAACTTGATATATACAATACGATTTTTCATAGACATTAACGTTCATTTCAATAAGTATGAATATTCATTCACACATGAACACTTATTTTTCAATACACGAACAATTAGTTTCATATATGCGAACATTTCTTTTCATACACTTGAACATTCATATTGAGTGGGCTCCGTTTGAATAATCTCGAAAACATGTGTACACTGAATTTTTTATACACATGATGATTTATTCATATTGAGTGAGCTCCGGCGGCGCTAGGGCTTGGAGCGTAGAAGTCCCAAAACACCTGCTAAAAAATTTGTCCCCTCGCATGTGTTGCCGACTCGTCTGGGTGCAAGCACTTCTACACCAGGGGTCACGCGATGGTCGGCAAAGATTCAGTGTGACACTGATAAAATTTTCCGTTTTCTATTGGATCTACTCCCTTTTTTTATTGGATGTATGCAGGCTATGTCTTTTTTTTTTGTACAAAGTTCTCTTGCTGCATTAAACCACTGTCGGCGGAGTACATATTACATAGAGGACCCTAGAGAAAAAAGAAATTACAACATGGTCCTGAAAGTTTACATTGAAGACCCTGGAACAGAAGATGAAAAAGCAATCAAGTCCAGCTCTTCTTCTTGCTCCTTCTCCACCGAAATCATCACGCTTCCAACGACGGCCAACCGCAGCACCACCGGGATGGCACCACTTGGGTACTACGGCGGGAGCTCACCGCGTCGGAGCCAGAGGGCCTCCTAGATGGCTCAAAGGCCTGCAGGTAGAAGAAATCCCTGCGCCAGCAAATCGCCATCGACCAGTGCGGGAGTTGCCACCATGAGGCCAGAGAAATCAGCAGCAAGGCAGCCATCTGCTGCCAGCATACCTCTGCTGAGGATGAACTCCCATCTAACTCAGCTTTGCTCCTATCTTGCATATCACCAGAAATCGAGAAAGAGGAGCAAACCACATCTGGAAGAACACTAATTTGCAGCAAGAACCACCCCACAAAACAGAAGTACCTCTTCCTCCCCTCGCCGCCTCGGCCGGTCGGAGGAACACGGATCCACTTCCGAATCGCGAAGCAGGTGACACGGCAAGCAGTTTTATTGAATCGGCCTTGATCTTCCTTCGCTCTGCAAGTATTCCACCACGAAATCAACCTGCAAAAGAAAGAAGAACAGGTTCCGGCGCCGCTGCGATCCACCGGAAGCCAGCCGAGGAGGGGAAAGACGCCATCAAGGCAAACGCCATATAGGCAAACAAAGCTATAGCTACTAAACTACCTAATCTACTCTGTACATCCCGCGCTGTACTCTCTCCACCACGCCGGACGGCAGCGCCGCCAGAGAGGCGAGCCGAGCAAGCCGGGCTCTGGTGGCGACTCTCAAGGAAAGAGCGGAGGAAACGAGAGGAGAGGGGTGGGGAAAGAAGCTCATGTATGCAGGCTATGTCGGGTAGTCTGTTGTTAACGAAAGGATCTGGCGTTTGTTCTTTGTGCTTCAGGCGATGAATTGGCATACTAGGTGCATGTACAGAGGTACGCAACGTGACTCAGGTTCCAGGCGGCGGTCCGCATAGGCCCGCATAACCAACTTTTAGTTCAAAATCAGCTAGATCTGACCGAGTCAAAACGAGTTAGGCTAGCATATTTTTAGGAGAAGTGGGCCGGATCCGGGCGCCGCCTGACACCCTCAAACGTGACGCAATAGAGAATAATCATCGTGTGTTAGACTATCGACACGGAAACGATTTCTTATGGGCGTGCGAACGCTCTGCACGACACGCACGATGGTAGCGGAGCGAGTCGACGTGTCTCCTTCTTTCTTGGCAGAGACCGAGCCAACGACGACCGAGCGAGCCGGACCGCTGCAGCAGCTGCTGGTTGTGGCGGAGGCAAGCACGAAACTTTATCTTCGAGGTGCGGAGTCACGAGCGCCAATGTGTTTAGAGTAATAGCCGGATGGCGGCGGACTGGTGAAGGAGAAGTTCAGATAGGGCGGGGCAGCCAGACATCGCGGCAGTGGGACATTCGTGGGCGGGGTGGCCGGCGGTTCAGCCGGCAATTGCTGTGGTCGTCTTCCTACTCCCCGACGACCTTGTCATTTAGCTTTCGGATCCTTGTGGGCCTTAGCACGCGCACGAAGAATAGCATCTCGCCCCTGTCGATAGGAGTTGTTACTTTTGAGGCAGTATCAGAAGAAATACGAGTGGAAGGGCGAACCGTTTTTTTTCTCCCGCGCATGGTGATCCTAGGGCGACCTAGGGCGTGACCGCCGCCGCCGCGGCGGCGGCTGTGTTCTCCGGTATCTGTCCCCGTTAAGGGTTTTATGTCCTCCTGATGCATGTAAAATGCATACATGAACTTTGCACTTTAATTGCTTATATTCCAATCATATTTGCATCATATAAGGGTTATATCAATGTTTTATCATGATTTTGGGAATACTTCATAGTTTTTCCATTTATTTGGAATTAACCCTGCACAGGCAGAAAACCCTAGTTTTGTATTTTAATGTTTCAGGGACCCAAACGTCAACGAAATCACCTGGAAATTTACGTGCGTCAATATTTGGAAGGAAGAAGGACTACGGAAAAAGGAATCGAGCAAACGGAGGCCCGAGGGCCAAACGAGCATGGCCCACGCGGCCACAGTACCAGGCCGCGTGGGACCCACTCGTTCGGGCCTCGTGGCTTCGTTGCCTTCGATCTCTTCTCCACCGACATCGTCTTGACCTAAAAACGCCTATAAAAAAGGTCCCCCGTCGTTCTCTGGAAGGAGCGCCGCACAAACACAGAAACACCGAAACGGAGATCAGGAGCTGCAGATTGGAGGGGGAAAACTCCGGCGAGGCACTGCCGGCGTGGTTTCCATCTTCTCCATCGACTTCTCCACCGTCTCCATGATGAAGAGGGAGTAGCCCACCTCTGGACTATGGGTTTGTGGAAGTAACTTATGTATCTCTCCTCTCTTGAGCTTCACTAATTAGCACCGTATGAGCTGCTGAACATGATTACGGTCATATTTGTAATACCTTTGTGGTGGATCTTTATGAGTTAATATATGTTTGAGATTGTAATGTTTGTTTCAGTTATGAGTATAGATGCATATTATGTACCCCGTTCTTGTCTACTTGTTTTGATCAAGCATGTTTATGAGAGCGTGTGTGGGGGAACGTGTGCATTAGTTGGAGTAACGGGGGGTGGCTAGTGCAGTGAACGTGAGAGAAAGTTCTGCGATCCACTTTGGTATCTTTACCTTACTTTGTTACCTCACTAGGGATATACTAAAATACCATGCTACCGGGGATGTGGGCGTGACCATTGCCACTACTCCATGACTAGATCTAGCATGTTCTTATTTTCACTTCATGTCATGATACTTAATGCTATACTCTGAGTTATCTTAATTACTGAGGTGATATGATTTAGTTCGCATCTTGGTGGAGTATAAGAGAGGTTAATAACCAAAATATCTCTATGTTAGGACGTGATGCCTATATATCTAAGTAACTTGTTATCAAACCCTGTGTTGCAATCTCATATGTTAACTGTGTGTGTTCCATTGTCTACCACTTTATAAAGAGAGAGTGCATTTGTGAAACCATGAACCCCAGTCCATTTTTAATCATAAGAAACACCTTTCCAACACCATATCCCACTTTTCTATTTTCAGCCATCATTAAATCCGAAAATACAAAAATACTTTTCATCTTGCATACATCATTCAAAAACCCAAAAATATCATTTATCATTGCATCCACCATCATTGCATATTTATTTCTTGTTTGCATTGCATAACTATCCTGATATCATTCTTACACCTTGTGCTTGACAACCACAGGTGAGGTTGAGGACCAAAACATCTAACCTTGTTTTGTAGGTAACCAAAAGAAGGATAAGAAGATAAATCTACCACTGCAGATTCCCCGAGAGTTCGATATTAAACCCTCGAGTCACCCCTCGTGGGGAAAACTGTCTTCTACTATACTATACACTCTGCACTTGAAGTCTCAACCTAAATCCCGTTATTTGTGCAGGCATCAAGACTTGCTCTTCGGGATCATCACCTCCCCCGGAGTCCATCCGGCGGTGAGTTTTTTGAAGTTTCGTTCTGGTTTGAAGGCCTGGTCGCTCTCGTGGAGTAGATTGGTTTCGTTTTCTGATCTGTAGTGGGGGCTATCCGATCGTTTGGTTGGTGCAGTTCCGCTCTCGTCAAAGTGATGAAGGTTGTGAGGAGCTGCGTGCCTGGTTGCTTGTATTTTACTCGTGTGCAAGCTCTCGTCGGTCGTGAAGGCCGCCGCCGACAATGAATCTCCTCGGTTTGAACTGTCGGGGTTGTGGGCGGCCCGAGACAGTCCAAGAAATCTGCAACCTTATACGGTTGTATCGCCCAGCTTTGGTTTTCTTGTCGGAGACCAAAATGTCAGAACAACGAGCTAAGGAGTTAAGGTGGAGGCTGGGTTTTGACCATGCATATGGGGTAAAATCTGAGGGTCTTAGTGGTGGTTTGGCCCTGTATTGGAACTCTGATTTAGTAGTCAGTTTGAAGTCCTTTAGCAGAACGCATATTGATGTGTTTGTATAGAATGATATAACAGGAGAGGGACAATGGAGGTTCACCGGTTTCTATGGTGATCCGATAAGAGCACGAAGAAAGAGGAGCTGGGAGCTGCTAGAATTTCTTCGACGTGAGTATGATGATTTGTGGCTTTATGCTGGTGATTTCAACGAAATTCTCAGCTCTAATGAACAAATTGGAGGAGGGGACCGAGAAGAATGGAAAATGGAAGGTTTCCGTGATACAGTGGAGTACTGTAGATTCACTGATCTTGGCTATAGTGGTCTACCATATACTTGGAACAATAAACAGCAGGGTAGGCGCAATATTAATGTGAGATTGGATCGTGGCTTTGGAGATGAAAACTTCTTGCAAAAGTTTGACAAAACTGTTGTGCAACATATACAAACGACATAATCAGACCACTGTGGACTTTTGATCACTGTGGCTCGGTCGGAATGGCTGGTAGACGATAATGGGCCTCAAACTTTTCATTTTGAGAATATGTGGACCAAGCATGAACATTATCCAATGGTTGTGGAGAAAGGCTGGCAGGCCAGTGCTAGGAATTTGGAGGATTTGCATGAAGCATTGGGCGCGATGCAGAATAACCTCCAAGGGTGGAGCAGGGATGAATTCGGTTCTTTCAAGAAGCAACTGAAAGTTTTGCGTGTGAAACTTGAAAGAGTCCGAGCTGGCTCGATCCGGTCAGGGCCAACAAAAGAAGAGTGTGATCTAATGAAAAAGATATCTGATTTACTGGCCAGAGAGGAGACGATGATGAAGTAGCGTTCTCGGGTCCAGTGGCTAGCGGAAGGGGATCGGAATACGGCATATTTTCACTCCAAGGCTAGAGAATGGGCTAGAATGAACATAATTGTTTCTTTGAAGGATGAGACGGGTAATTATGTATCATCTCGAGCTGATATTGAATCTTTGGCTATTAATTTCTATTCTAACTTGTTTACTGCACAAGAGAATACGGATCCAGGAATTGTTACTCAATTTGTGCAGCCAAAGGTTTCTGACCAGATGAATATTAATCTGGATGCTCCGGTTTCGAATGAGGAGGTTGAGAATGCCTTGTTTATGATGCACCCAAATAAGTCCCCAGGGCCAGATGGATTTACAGCAGGGTTCTATATTCGACATTGGGATTTACTCAAGCAAGATGTTTGTGCATCGGTCAAGCAGTTTCTCAATGGAGGAGATATGCCTGAAGTGGTGGATAGAACTATTCTTGTTCTGATTCCAAAGGTTAAACAGCCACAAGAACTAGGTCAGTACCGTCCTATTGCTCTTTGCAATGTGTTGTACAAAATTGCCTCTAAGGTGCTGGCTTTAAGGCTGCGGCCGGTGTTGGATGAGATTATTTCTGAAGAGCAAAGTGCTTTCGTTCCTTGTCGTCTCATAACAGATAATGTGATTACAGCATATGAGTCAATTCACTACCTGAAAAATAAGAAAGGGAAGACTGGTGCGTGTGCCATCAAGCTGGATATGGCAAAGGCGTATGATAGAGTTGAATGGATTTATCTGAGAGCGATCATGTCTAAACTTGGTTTTTCACAACACTGGGTTAATATGGTTATGAAGTGTGTGGAGTCGGTGTCCTTCTCCGTCAGAGTAAATGGCAATTTCTCGGAATTTTTTAAACCTTCTAGGGGCATACGACAAGGAGATCCTATTAGCCCGTACCTGTTTCTGTTGTGTGCAGAAGGTTTAAGCGCCCTCCTAAAATATAGTGGGCCGGCTTATTTATCCAGAGGGATAAGAGTAGGGATTCATGCCCCATGGATTTCACACCTCCTCTTCGCTGACGACTACCTAATTTTTACCCAAGCGTCAGGGACAAGAGCTGCGAGGTTGCATAATATTCTTGAGGCATCTCGACAAGGCTCTGGACAACTGGTGAATAGAGCTAAGTCGGTGATTTTATTCAGTGCAAATTATGATGCAAATATTAAGGAGGAGGTTCATTTAGCCTCAGGTATCACTTCTGAAGCCCTGATGGAGAAATACTTGGGGTTGCCAACGGCCCTTGGGAGGTCAACGGATGAGGAGTTTGAACATATTATCACAAGTATAAAGAAATTGGCTAAGGGTTGGTGCCCTAAGACCCTTAGTGCTGCGGCAAGAGAAACACTAGTAGAATCTAGTTGCCAAGCGATCCCAACTTATTCGATGAGCTGTTTTAAATTATCGAAGAAGATGTGCAAGAAAATTACCAGCTGTGTAGCTCGGTACTGGTGGGGTGGTGATGAAAACAAGAGGAAAATTCACTGGAAGAAGTGGGAGGCGATTGCCATTCCTAAATCTGAAGGAGGCATGGGCTTTAGGGACTTTCAACTTTTCAACCAAGCAATGCTAGCAAAGCAAGGCTGGAGGTTGATTGAGAAACCTAATTCACTGTGTGCTCGTGTTTTGAGAGGAAAATATTTCCATGATACTGATTTTATGTCGGCAAGGAGGAAATGAGGGAGCTCTCATGTTTGGAATGTATATTGCTTGGAAGATAAGCTTTAAAGGAAGGTCTTATCAAACGAGTTGGTGATGGGTCAACAATTCGGTGCTGGGAGGATCCATGGATTTCTGGGAATCGTGGTATGAATCCTATGGTTAGGCTACCCGACCCAACAGTAACTACTGTCGATGAATTAATTGATGAAGACAAAAATTGCTGGAACATGGTTAAGGTAAGAGAGAATTTTGTGGAACCTGATATTACCACTATAAGCTCAATTTCTCTTGGCAGAGTCACTGATGACTTTTGGGCTTGGATGCGGGAAAAGAGAGGTTACTTCTCTCTTAAATCTTGCTACCAACTATTGGCAGCAAATAAGAACTCGCACAATGACGCGATTAGTTCAAATGGTTTGGCCCAACCATACTAGAGACATCTTTGGAAGATGGAAATGCCACCGAAAGTTCGGGTGTTCTGGTGGCGAGTTATAAATAGTTTTATCCCTTGTAGGCAGATTCTGAACCAGAGGCATATGGAAGAAATAGCATACTGCAAGACATGTGGTGCCGAACAGGAGTCTATATTCCATGCATTGTTCGAGTGCACATGGGCCAAATTATTTTGGCATGAGATTAAAAGCATTGCTCAAGTGAAGATTCCGGTTCTGGACCCCAGATCCTGGGCGACTGATATTATTCATGGAGATGTGGTGAACAAGGAAGCTGCAAACATCATTTTATGCGAATGGTGGGCAGTTTGGACAGAGAGAAATGCAGTTTGACATGGTAGTGGTGGCCGTACCGTGTCTGCCTCGGTGCGGTGGGTGTTGGACACGACATATGATCTAGCATAGATGGGGAAGAGGAAGGATCCGAAACCAGTGGTGCAGTAACGTCGCTGGCAGAAACCTAAAACGGGGACTATCAAGATCAATGTCGATGCTGCGTTTCAGAGCGAGAATCGACAGGGTGCGTCTGGGCTGGTTATTCACGACCATGAGGGACGGCTAATCCGGGCACACGCAATATGGTACGCCTCGGCAGGAAGTGCAATGATTATGGAGGCACAAGCCATCCTGGATGTTGTGCGGTTGGCGTCGGAGAATCTGATACAACCAGTGGAGATTGAAACTGATGCTCAATAGGTTTTGAAGATGATGGATGATCCGGGCGGGGGCAAGTCTGAAATTGCCTGTATCTGCCATGAGATTAAGGAGCTGAGTGAGTTTTTCTCTAGCATTAAGTTCAACTCCAGTATGTAAGGCGGCTAGCTAATATGGCTGCCCATCTCTGTGCTAGAAAGGCTAGTGAGGCTAGGCGTCGGTGTGGATGGATAAACTATACTCCATTGTTCATCACCGATACACTAGCACTAGTAGAAAAGGAGGCTTTGGTGCGCCACCTTTAGTACCGGTTGTACGAAAATCGGTACTAAAGGGGGGCATTAGCACCAGTTGCGTTCGTGGCACCGCGGCGAGGACCTTTAGTACCGGTTGCTATTAACAACCGGTACTAAAGGGTAGCCTTTAGTACCGGTTGTTCAGATCAACCGGTACTAAAGAGTTGGAGGCCACGCGGCCACATGCGGCCGCGGTTGGTGGCCCCACAGCGAGACCTTTAGTACCGGTTGATTTGAAAAACCGGTACTAAAGGTTTCGGGCACTATAACCCTTCTTCCACCGAGCCAGAAGCAACTCGACCCAACTCCATTTTTCCTCTCTCCCAAGCTCTAGTTCACCGCTTTTTTCTCCAACATTTGTCAAGATTTGTGGCACCCTATACAAGGGTTAGCAACTTCTTCATCTCCTCTTCCGGCATTTCAAGTTTTTCTCATTTTCGTGCAAGTTTAGCAAGTTTGATTTTGGTGGTGCCATCAATAATCTGTGGTTTTATATAGTGTCCCCTTCCTCACCTCGGTGAGCCTCTTTTTTTATCTTTTTTTTAAAAATTGTTAGTTATATGATTTAAATGCATAATTATTTCTTGTATAATTTTCTTATGTTTTTTTATATATGTATAGTGTCATGGTTTTGATATCCGTCCCCTTCGGCCCTCGTCCGGTCTATGATTCGGATGTGGTATATCTTTTTAACTATTTATTTTGTTTCGTGTTTATAACAATCATGCCGACCAACTTGACGTAGATATATTTTTATTTAGGAGGTAGTTGAACCGGAAATTCCGGCCGACCCTATTGTCGAGTATTTTAAAAAAGAAAACGACGATTTGAGAGCAAAATTGAAGATAAGTGAAGATCTTCGTCTCCAATGCCTAGAAGAGAAGATGGAATTGGACTTGAAGATTGCCGACATCGTTGATGCTCACGGGGTCGAGCTTGCCGACGTCGTCGCTGCTCACGAGAGGAAGATGGATGCAATGCGCGCCAAGCTTAAAAAGATTAGAAAATATGCCATTAGTCAAGAGGCTTGGTATCATTATGCTGTTGGTTCAATAGTTACCTTGGTTGCGATTCTGATCGCATTTGTTGTTGGATTTAAATTCTTTAGATAGTTGTATGTTAGTTTCGATTGATGTATGTTTCGTGAGAACTATGTATTACATTTGGGCACTACTCTACTTTGATTTTAATGTGATGAACTTGTATAAATTAATTTGGTCACGTATCTCTATTCATTATTTAGCTGGTGTAATGGTTTTTGATGTATTTATGTAATGCAGATGAGCCGAGAATGGATGTACGGTGATCGACGCTGTCCCGAGTTCATTGATGGCATGCATCGTTTTCTCGATGTGGTTAAGTTAAACAAGCTGAAGAATGGTTTTATGATTTGTCCATGTGATGAATGTCGGAATACGAGGAATTACCCGAGCGTAAGAACCATACACTCCCACTTGTTGCGACAAGGCTTCATGCCCAATTATTTTTGTTGGACCAAGCATGGAGAAAGAGGGGTTATAATGGAAGACCCTGAAGAAGAGGATGATGACAACTATCCTGTGTTCTCTGAACACGGTGATACTACAATGGGGGAAGACGAAGTTGAGCTCGAGGTCATTGTTGATCAGTCCGATGATGATGATCTTCGTCGGGTCATTCTTGATGAACAGATGAAGTGCGGAAGTGAAAACGAGTGGTCGAAGTTGGAGCGCATGTTAGAGGATCACAAAAAATTGTTGTACCCAAATTGTGAAGATGGCCAGAAAAAGCTGGGTACCACCCTGGAATTGCTGCAGTGGAAGGCAAAGAATGGAATATCTGACAAGGCATTTCAGGAGTTGCTACAAATATTTAAGAAGAGTCTTCCAAGGAATAATGAATTGCCGCACAATACATACGAAGCAAAGAAGATTGTCTGCCCTCTAGGATTAGAGGTGGAGAAGATACATGCATGCATCAATGACTGCATCCTCTACCGCGGTGAGAAGTACGAGAATTTGAATGCATGCCCGATATGCGGTGCATTGCGGTATAAGATCGGGCGAGATGACCCAGGTGATGTTGAGGGCGAGCCGAGCCCCAGGAAGAGGGTTCCCGCGAAGGTGATGTGGTATGCTCCTATAATACCACGGTTGAAACGTTTGTTCCGAAACAAAGAGCATGCCAAGTTGTTGCGATGGCACAAAGAAGACCGTAAGGAAGACGAGATGATGAGACACCCCGCTGATGGGTCTCAGTGGAGAAACATCGACAGTGCGTTTGGGGAATTTGCAGCTGACGCAAGGAACTTAAGGTTTGGTCTAAGTACAGATGGCTTGAATCCGTTTGGGGAGCAGAGCAGCAGTCATAGCACCTGGCCCGTGACTCTATGTATCTATAACCTTCCCCTTGGTTGTGCATGAAGCAAAAGTATATTATGATGCCAGTGCTTATCCAAGGCCCGAAGCAACCCGGCAACGACATTGATGTGTATCTGAGGCCATTAGTTGACGAACTTTTACAGTTGTGGTCTGACGAAGGCGTACGTGTGTGGGATGAGTACAAACAGGAGGAATTTGGCCTACGAGCGTTGCTGTTTGTAACCATCAATGATTGGCCTGCTCTTAGTAACATTTCAGGACAGTCAAACAAGGGATACAATGCATGCACGCACTGTTTAGATAAGACTGACAGTATATATTTAGGTAACAAGAATGTGTACCTTGGTCATCGTCGATTTCTTCCAAACAGGCATCCCGTAAAAAAGCCAGGCAAGCATTTCAAAGGTGAGGCAGATAACCGAACGAAGCCTACACGCCCTGATGGTGATGTTATATATGGCATGGTCAAGGATTTGGAAGTAATATTTGGAAAGGGTCCTGGCAGTCTAAATGTTCCAAAAGACGCTAACAAGCGCGTACCCTTGTGGAAAAAGAAATCTATATTTTGGGATTTACCCTATTGGAAAATCCTAGAGGTTCGCTCTGCAATCGACGTGATGCACGTGACGAAAAATCTTTGCGTGAACCTGCTAAACTTCTTAGGCGTGTATGGGAAGACGAAAGATACATCGGATGCACGGCAGGACCAGCAAAGTACGCACGAACGAGACAACCTGAATCCAGAGAAGTACCAAGGTACTGCCAGCTACGCTCTTACCAAAGAAGAGAAGGAGATCTTTTTTCAAGTCCTGAGCAGTATCAAGGTCCCGTCTGGCTACTCGTCGAATATAAAGGGAATAATAAACATGGCAGAGAAAAAGTTCCAAAACCTGAAGTCTCATGACTGCCACGTGATTATGACACAATTACTTCCGGTTGCATTGAGGGGGCTTCTACCGGAAAACGTTCGAGTACCCATTGTGAAGCTATGTGCATTCCTGAATGCAATTTCTCAGAAGGTAATCGATCCAGCAACTCTACCAAGTTTACAGACGGGTGTGGTCCAATGTCTTGTCAGTTTCGAGTTGGTGTTTCCACCGTCCTTCTTCAATATTATGACGCACCTCATAGTTCACCTCGTCGAAGAGATTTCCATTCTCGGTCCTGTATTTCTACACAACATGTTCCCCTTTGAGAGGTTCATGGGAGTCTTAAAGAAATACGTTCATAACCGTGCTAGGCCAGAAGGAAGCATGTCCAAGGGCTATGGAACAGAGGAGGTCATTGAGTTTTGTGTTGACTTTATTCCTGATCTTAAGCCGATCGGTGTTCCTCAATCGCGCCATGAGGGGAGACTGCGTGGAAAAGGCACGCTAGGAAAGAAAGCAACAACATGTATGGACGGGCATTCTTTCACTCAAGCACACTACACAGTTCTACAAAATTCCAGATTGGTGGCTCCGTATATCGTGAAACACATGGATATTTTACGCTCCCAATACCCGGAGGAGACTAACTTCTGGATTAAAGGGAAACACGTGGATACTTTCGGCAGTTGGTTGCGTACACATCTCATTAATAACACACTGTTGGACAAGAGCTATACTTGTTGGCCAAGTCACCATCTTCGACTATATTGACTTTCCAAGGGTACGAGATAAATGGGAATACATTTTACACGGAAACCCAAGACAAAAAGAGCACTAACCAAAACAGTGGTGTCCGCTTTGATGCAACAAATGACGATGGGACAAAGGACACATATTATGGTTGCATACAGCAGATATGGGAACTTGACTATGGACCTTCTTTTAAGATCCCTTTGTTTCAGTGCAAATGGGTCAACCTGTCAAGCGGGGTAGAGATAGACCGGCGGTACGGAATGACTACAGTGGATCTCAAGAATCTTGCGTACCGCACCGAGCCATTCGTCCTAGCCAATGATGTGGCTCAGGTTTTCTATGTGAAGGACATGTCTTCCAGACCGAAAAAAAGAAAAGATAAGCAAGCCGGTACATCATACGATGAGCCAAAGCGCCACATAGTTCTTTCAGGAAAAAGAAACATCGTGGGAGTGGAGGACAAGACAGACATGTCAGAAGATTACAATAAGTTTGATGAAATTCCGCCCTTCAAAGTGAAAACTGACCCAAGCATCGTGTTAAATGATGAAGAATGTCCATGGCTACGGCGCAATCAGAAAAAGGGACACACAAGAAGAAAAAGTGAACACTAGATAGGGATGTTGTTACTGATGTGTAATAATGTATTAAACCTTTTATGTAACTATGTCCTGAAAACTCAGAAGAGAGATCTAAACACTATGTCAATCAGCTGCAGTTTTACCAACACAATGTTTTGTGTTTGAGCACAAGGTAGAATATATGAGTGAGTAACCTGGGAAACAAAACACACGGTTTCTCCTAGCTACAGCCCGACACTGATTCACGGTCGAATGTCGTTGCATTCAGTGTCGGGCATAGCTAGGAAACCCGAATGTTTTGTGTTTGAGCGCCACTTCGATCCAAGCAGCGGTAAGACGTCTCTGATGATCTACAACCGTCCGGCAAGACATCTCTGATGATCTGCAACCGTTTGGAACGGTCGCAGGTCATCAGAGACGTCTTGCCGCTGGTTGCCCAAAGATGCCTCTCCGAGTGACGCTGGAATGTTTTGTGTGAGTGAGTGAGTGACGCTGGAATTCCGGGAGGGGGGCTATATATAGGGTACGTGTGCTTCTTTAGTCCCGGTTGGTAACACCAACCGGGTCATGTGGCTCACGAATTGGTCGTGATACTGCTGATCCAACAGCTTACAATCCCTCAAAAGAAACACACCCCTGATCCAACGTCACACAAGCGCTTGAAAGAAACACACGATCCGTGTGCTTCTTTAGTCCCGGTTGGTAACACCAACCGGGACTAAAGTCGGGCTCACCCCTGATCCAACGTCTCACAAGCGCTTGAAAGAAACACACGATCCGTGTGCTTCTTTAGTCCCGGTTGGTAACACCAACCGGGACTAAAGTCGGGCTCACCCCTGATCCAACGTCTCACAAGCGCTTGAAAGAAACATGCTTCTTTAGTCCCGGTTGGTAACACCAACCGGGACTAAAGTCGGGCTTTGCGGAGCCACGTGTCCTCCCCCAGTGCTGCCCTAGCCACGTGTCTTCCCCTAGCGCTGCCCTGGAGGTCTTTATATATTGTCGCCGACGGGGTAAACCCTAATCCACCATTCCTAGCCACGAACGCATCGTCTCCACGAGATGGATCCGCCACGCCCGCCGCAGCGCCTTCTGGACGAGGTCGAGCGTGCTCGGCAGAGCGCACTTGGGCGCTACCGCGGGAGCCTATCCCGCCGTATGCCCACGAGCCTGGCGTGGAGAGGAATGCCCTCCTACCGGCCTCCTTCTCCACCAGGTGCCGCCGCACCTCCACCTAGCGCCGCTGCACCTCCACCAGGCGCCGCCGCTCCTCCCGCGGAGAGGAGGAGGATGACGACTTCGACTGGAGCGATGACGGGGAAGAGGGTTGTGGGTTGCAGATACAGGAGGCCATGGAAGCCTCCTTCCAGTCTGTCCGCGACTACCCTGTCCAGCGAGCCAAGACTGTCTACCAGCTCAAAGCGAAGGAGGCTTCTGAGCTGGATTGGGCGCTGAAAGACTCATCCTCCATGGATCTTGCCCTCCGCCGCAAACGTGCGCGCGAGAACCGGGCGGCCGCCCACGGGGCTGGCTCCTCCCGTCGTTCCCCTAATCCTACGGCCTTCGAGCCAGCAAGTCCGTTTATGTAGAATAATGTTGGTGATGTTGGATCCTAGGGCTCCTCCCGCCGTTCCTCCTAATCCTTTTATGTAACTATGTGGTCCGTTTATGTAGTAATGTAACTGTTAGTGATGTGTAATAATGTATCCTTTTATGTAACTGTTAGTGATGTGTAATAATGTATCCTTTTATGTAAATGTGTGGTCCGTTTTTGTCAGATTCAAAAGTATGCACAAGTTATTCAAATTCATATTCAAACATCTTTATTTAATCTAGTTACATAGCTCGGGTCCATTTTTATATAAAACAAATAGATAGATAATTATTACAATTGTGTAGACAATTAAATTAAATATACATGAAAGAAAAAGAAACTAGAGAAAAAAACAAAATAGAAACCAAATAGATATAAAAAACAAGAAACATAAGAAAGAAAAAAGAAACTAGAGAATTGACGTCGTTGGTGTTAACGATGTTTCTAAAATAAATAGATAATTATTATAAATTTTAAGACAATTAAATTACATAGATATAAAATAAAAAGAAACTAGAGAAAAAAACAAAACAGAAACCAAATAGAAAAAACAAAAAGAAACCAAATAGAAAAAACAGAAAATAAAATACAAAAAAAGGCCCTTTAGTACCGGTTGTCAACTACAACCGGTACTAAAGGGGTGGGCTTCGCGCGCGAAATTTCGCCGCAGCCCAAACAGACCTTTAGTACCGGTTGTTCTGTACAACCGGTACTAAATACCCTTTAGTACTGGTTGTACAGAAAAACCGGTACTAAAGATGTTTTGAATGCGTTTAAGTGCAGGGGGATCGACGAAGTCACTCCAAAATTCCCCAAATTCGCTCCCCGCCGACGCCTCACTCCTCGACGAAGTCCTCCGGCGAAGCCCTGCTCCGGCGAAGGCCTCCGTCGCGCCACCCGCCATCGCGTGCCCCTGCTACGGTGGCGTGCCCCTGCTCCGGCGGCCCGTCGCGTGCACGTGCCCCTGCTAGCTCCGCCCTCCGCGTGCCCCTGCTCCGCCCTCCGCCGCCCCTGCTCCGGCGGCCGTCGCGTGCCTCTGCGCCGGCCTCCACAGCGCGCCCCTGCTCCGGCGGCGCCCTCCACCACCTCCGCGCGCCACCACCGCAGCATCGTGCCGCGCCACCGCATCTCTGGCCGCCGCGCTACCGCACCATCTCCGGTAAGTTTTTTTTTCATTTTGTTATTACTTTTTTTTCATTACTGTTTTTTCATTTTGTTAGTCATAGCAATTTTTGTTATTAGAAAATGTAGCAATTTTTGTTAGTCATAGCAATTTTTTGTTAGTCATAGCAATTTTTGTTATTATAAAATGTTTCATTTTGTTATTAGAAAATGTAGCAAATATTTTAAGTTAGCAAATATTTTAAGTAAGAAAAGTTAGCAAATATTTTAAGTTAGAAAAGTTAGCAAATATTTACTTATTTACTAGAATTTTGTTTAGCTTAATTTTGCTAAGTTAGAAACATTACTAAAATTAACTTTGAAAATTTTGCTAAGTTAGAAATATTTTGCTAAGTTAGAAATATTTTGCTAAGTTACTAAAAATAATTTTGCTAAGTTAGAAATTTTTTGCTAAGTTAGAAATATTTTGCTAAGTTACTAAAAATAATTTTGCTAAGTTAACTTTGAAAGTTAATTTTGCTAAGTTAGAAATATTGCTAAGTTAGAAAATTTTAGTAGCAAAGTTTGAAAATTTAGCTAAATTTGAAATATTGCTAAGTTAGAAATTATTCTAGTAAATAAGTAAATATGTGCATTGTCATTTTTTTATTCTAGTAAATATGTGAATTTTGCTAAGTTTGAAAATTCTAGTAGCAAAGTTTCAAAATTAAGCAAAGTTTGAAATATTGCTAAGTTTGAATTATAAATTTGCAGTGACATTGAGCTATGGAGGACGATGCCCCCATCATCGACGCCCCGGACTTCATCCGAGACTTGGAGAAAGAAGAACGCTTTCAAGCACTTATATTTGATAAGACCCTTAGACCCAATTCCGATGGAGAAGATTCCGACGAAGAAGACGGCGAAGATTTCAGCGCGAAATGCTTGAACGACTACGGTGAGGGACTTGAGTTACAAAACTTCAGAGACGACGACGAAGAAGAAGTGTCGTTACAAAACTCCGTAGAGAACTCCGGCAAGGTATATATTAAGTCTTGTTGATCACTAGCTAGATGCATTAATTGATTTATATGCGCACTTATTAACGAAACATTTTTCTTTCAGCCCTCTGGATCTACGTCGACAATCCGTAAACGAGGCCCATCCCAAGGGTTAAAGCTGCCGGATGGTGCAAAGTTGTCGATCGACGAAGTTAGCATAAAAGGCAAACCGGAGAAACCCGATGGAATCTCCACTAAATACATAGCTCAATGCGGATTTCTTGTAAGGGACATGGTCCCGATCACCGTTGCAGAATGGAATGAGCCGAAGAAAAAAAATTGGCGCAAAATATGTCGAGGACAGAATTAAAGAAACCCTTTGGGAGTCGATATTGGGTTATTTCAGCCTACAGACAAATCTCCCACAGAGGAGGAAGGATAAAGTCAAGGAGTGGACTCTTAGCAAGATGGCCGAGCAATTCAACAACTGGAAGAAAACATTGTGGAGAAAATATGAGAAAAAAACTCCAGATTTCACTGGACATCTAGAGAAGCTAAAAGACGACTGGCCTGAATTTGTGGCGTATAAGAAATCGGCCGTCGCTGTGGCCCGATCGAAACGAAATAAGTTGAATGCTAAGAAGAAGAAATATTTCCATCGTTTGGGCTCAGGTGGCTACAAGACTGCCGTGCCTAAGTGGGAAGCCTATGAAAACGAGATGCGTCAAAAAGGGATCATTCCACAGACAGATGACTGGCCCGACAGGTCCAAGTTATGGTTGTTTGCGCATGGGGCAGTGTTGGTCCCAAACACAGGGCTGATTGTTGCAAAGGGAAAATGGAGGAAAAGAATTAAAAGAGTCACCAAAAAACTAGTTGACGCAATAGAACTAGTCCGACAGGGAAAATATGTTCCCGATAGAAAGGACGACGAACTTTCACTCGGCCTCGGGAATAAAGAACACTGGGGACGATGTCGAGGCAGAGGAGGCGGGGTTGGTTTTCTTGAAGGGTTTCCGGAGCACGCTGCAACTTATAGAAAACATTGCAGAGGTAAGAAGAGGGAGGCGGAGAGGTTTAGTGCATTAGAACGCCAGATGCAGGATGTGAAGGAGCAACTGGCCTTAATTACCCAGCAAAGGGAATCTCAGCCGCGAGTACAAGATCATGCAGTCGATGTCTGCCCATCTCAGCGAAAAAGCAGCGTGGGTTCCACGCAGCTACAAGATCCTGCAGTTGATGAACCGTCGGCGGCGCGCTACCCCGTGGATAATATCACGGAGAAGACAAATTGTGAGTTACATGCGCCAATGAAGAACATTAGTTTTCCGGTGGCGAATGGCTATGCTTTACCGCATCAACTTGGATCAACCTTCCATTTTGGTGAGATTCCGGCTGGATTTGCTCGTGTCGGGGTGACAAAAGTTATGTCGGGATTCAGCTCAATCCATCTTGACATTCCCGGAGCTGAAGGCGAGAAGACATTGGGAGATGTCGAACTTGGTATCGTTCTATGGAAGAAGAAATATATCAAGTTTCCAGACTCGACGCCAAGGCCACCGACTCCTCCGGTTAGAAATTCACCACAGCAAAGTCCACCCTCCTCCCCCGACGATTGGGAGCCCACCGCGAGTCCATCGCCCGCGCCGTCCCGTCAGCCGACTGCTGTGCCCACTAGTAGTTTGACAAAGCGGAAGCTGTTCACGTCGTCCCCTGTCAAGAAACGTGCAAAAAAAACCAAGGAAGTCAAGGCTCCTGAGAAGTTAGCTGGCGAGATGACTCAGGAGGAATTAGAAGTGAGCACACGTGAAGAGGCGAGAGCCTTTTTTGAATAGAAAAAAAGGAAAGACTG
This sequence comes from Poa pratensis, assembly GCA_947311845.1. Lineage (NCBI taxonomy): Eukaryota > Viridiplantae > Streptophyta > Magnoliopsida > Poales > Poaceae > Poa > Poa pratensis. The sequence goes on from CAMZMU010000073.1 coordinate 23,230,211, forward strand.
GAGGCAAGACTGGACCCCATGAAGGAACTTCTGAAGACTATACCAACTGAGGTAAAAGATCACACCGTTGACAACCTAAATGACTCTCCACCACCGCCCCTTTCAGACTATGAGCGAGGTGTTGAAAAGGTACTTTCCTCACAGATGGAGCAAGAAAAAGCGTGCGGGAAAAGAGTTGCCCAGCTCGAAGAACAAGAAGCACAATCGATCGCCCCGCTCATTGTGCCTTCTGAAGCTCGGGAAATCGAGCATGGAGAAGTTGTCATTGGCGACACAGGTTGCCCCATAGCGCGGATAACAATTCAATATAAATTTGAACTCGGGCTGCCTCTGGTCGAAAATCCGAGTGCTCTAACAACACAGTTATATAAATTGCATAACTGGTACATGGCCGCCGCAAAAGAAGGGAAAATGTGTCTCATGGCGAGAGTTAAGGAACAACACTTCTTCCGACAATATGGTGGGGAGGTTGCGTTCTCCGAACTTTTTCAGATGTACAATCAACTTGCTCTCGACAAATCTATCATCAACTGCTATTGTCTGTAAGTGATTTATTCGTGTAATTTAATAATTATTTATAGTTAAGCTCGTTCATTGCTTGTAATTATCCTCACAACATTCTTTTGTACGCTATTATGCAGAATGAAGATTCGTGAATGCCGAATGGGAGGAATCTGGGACATTGGGTTCATTGACCCGGATAAAGTTCATGAAGTCACCGTACAAAGTCCTCTGTATGCCCAGGAAACAGAGAACGTTTTGCCAACGTGTTTTAAGCGACAAAGTACCAGAAAGGAAATACTTTTTCCTTACAACTTCGGGTGAGTGTTACTGTCTTGTACACATCACTAGTAGGGAAACCCTATATAGGTAGGTTGGCACTCTGTGGCGCACCCTTAATTGGTGCGCCACAGAATTATTTTTTGTGGCGCATGTGGTTTAGTGCGCCACAGAAAGTCACATTTCTGTGGCGCACCTAGCCATGTGCGCCACAGAAATGTGACTTTCTGTGCGCCACAGAATGTCTAATTTCTGTGGCGCACATGGCTAGGTGCGCCACAGAAAGTTATCTGGGGGCGGATTAAAATTTGAAAAAAATAATTCTGTGGCCACAGAAAGTTGACATTCTGTGGCGCACCTGGCAGGTGCGCCACAGAAAGGTGACATTCTGTGGCGCACCAATTTTTTTTTCAAGTCCCACCCCCCGGGTGGATCGCCTTTTTAGTCTTGCAGGAAGTAAAGGAAAATGATAAAAATTTCAATAAATAAAATCCTTTGACATGTAGTTAGGTTTGAGTGTCTAGTAGGTATAGAAATTTCGAAATATGAATTTTGAACTTTTCTGCAACAAACAGGAAAAAACTTGTAACAGCCATAACTTTTGCATACGACGTCGAAATAACGCAAATAATATGTCAAAAAAATCGTGAGAAAAATCCGAGTTCGAATCCACCCGGGTTTACCCGGTCAGCAATTCACAGATTCCTCAAATTCCAAAAGACAAAAAGTTATTTCAAACAGACGATTTTTCACAGCAAAATCAAAAAGAAAGAAAAAAAAGAAAAAAATTCAAAAAGTCCAAAAAAGACACAGAAATGTGTAACAAAGAAGATTGTTGAATTTTTTGGATTTTTTTGAAGTGTTTTGACTTTTTTGAATTTTTTGGATTTTTTTAAGTTTTTTGATTTTTTTGGATCTTTTGAAACTTTCGAATCTCCTTTTGAAATTTTAGAAGTTTTTGAAAAATCTGAAATTTAAAAACACACATTTATAACACATACCACACATATACACATACAAGACTTAAGAGGGTTCAAATGATTTATATATCAATAAGAACTTGAGTAGCACAAGGGTAGGTGAACTGGGTGGAACTTAGAAGTTAAGCGTGCTAGGGTTGGAGCAATTTGAGGATGGGTGACCTAGCGGGAAGATATCAGTTCAAAAAATATGAAAATAATTCCAAAATTTGGATTTTTCATATTATTTCATATTCTGATTTTTCTGGATTTTTTTGAAACTTTTTATATTTTTTTGTATTTTTGAATTTTTTGAATTTTTGAGAATTCTGTGGCGCACCAGGCCAGGTGCGCCACAGAAATGTGAGAATTCTGTGACGCACCAAGCCAGGTGCGCCACAGAAATAATTTTTGTGGCGAGAATTCTGTGGCGCACCTGGCTTTTCTGGGGGTGCGCCACAGAAAACCAAATTGGTGCGCCACTAATAGCCTTTTCTATATTAGTGCATTCTATTTTGCTTTCCCGATATTAAGTGTAATTGATGAGTTCTGAATATCTGCGTATATAAATGTGCGCAGGTACCACTTCATTCTGCTAATCATTAGACTCGAGGAAGGACAAGTTGAAGTCTGAGACTCATTAAGGAAAGATCAAGATGATTACAAAAGCGTGCGTCTAATGGTCCAGAGGTAATTTCAATCGCACTATATCGTCCTCTTTCGTTCATTTCCGGATATCAAAAGTATAAGTAATAACTCCTCAATTCATTTTCTTTTCCGGGCAGGGTTTGGAAAAGGTTCATCGCGGAAGAACGCGGTGAATGGAAACCTAAGTTGGAGTTCAAGGCTAACAACGCAAGTACTACTACGTATCTAGGTCTATGTATCTTTCTAATACCATTATCATTCTCTTGATTATTATTTGATTAAATTAAATTCTTGTATAGTGGTGTCTGCGACAACCACAGGGGACGGAACTATGTGGATACTACGTTTGCGAGTATATTCACATGAGGGTCAATGAGAGAGTCAATAGTCTAAGAAATCGAGAGGTACGTAAACATCATACACAACTTTTATTTTGCTACCATCAATCATGTTTACTTTCGATCATAACTGATTTGATTTCCTTCTTTTAAAGATGGCAAGGAAGCGGAACCAGCTCCTACTAAAAAACCGCGTAAAAGCTATTGCGGAGGAATTGGCGGGATTCATTATGACGCATGTCGTAGATGAATTCGGTGAATTCCACTATGTTGATTAATAGACTCCCTCCATGCATGTACTAGCTAGCGGTGATCTACATTGTAATTATGAGTAATTTATATGTAACGAGAGTACTTTATATGTGTAAAGAGTATTTTATATGTGTAGTGAGTAATTTATACGTGATCTACTCTGAAACCCTGAAAAATGAGCGAAAAGGAAAAAAACAGAAACTCTAAACCCTGAGAAATAAGCGAAAAGAAAAAAAAACCGAAAACCTAACCCCCCTGAAAAAATAAGGGGGGGGGGCAAAAAAAACAGGAACCTTTAGTACCGGTTGCTATTAACAACCGGTACTAAAGATCCTCAGCTGCGCGCGCGCAGGTTCGGCCACGTGGAGTGCCTTTAGCACCGGTTGTTTATACAACCGGTACTAAAGGGTACCCCTTTAGTCTCGACCTTTTAGTACCGGTTGCAAAACCGGTACTAAAGGCCTAATAAGACCGGTACTGATGCCTTCTCTACTAGTGTAGCGAAAGATCTCTGTCTGATTAATATAGTTTCTGATTCGCAAAAAAAATAAAATACGAGTGGATTATTAGTGACGCCAAAGAAAAACATGAATGCTCCTGGTCCGTACATTTTCATGATCGACAGCGATAGCACCTCCTGCCGTCATGTGCTTGCGATTGCGAACGACGACTTGGAGTCTTGCAACTGGCCAACTGGGTGATCCAGCACCACCGGCAGTTCCTTTCTCTCAAAGAAAACAGGGAGTGTTTTTGACGCATTCAGGCTCCTCACGACGCACGCAAGAAGAAAAGTACACGAGAAATCACCATCTTCCAAGCTAAATTATCCTGGCTCTCAGCATCTCCAGCTCACCAAGTTATCACAAATCCTAGTAGGAGTATTTCAGATCACCACATCAAGCCGATGCCGAACATGCATAAACTTCAAAAATAGATACCACATCTTTAGGTTTTCTACAAGCCAAAGCGAAGCGTGCTAGACAGCATTGCAAAACATTCTTTCATTAGGAGATACTCAAGAAAAGATGAGCCCCACGCTCCTGCGACGCGCGGACCCCGCGGCCGCGGCCACCTCCGGCGCCGCCGCCGCCCCATCGCCGGCCCAGGCGGGCCCATCCTCGCCGCCCACCCCGCCCTGCCCGCCGGGGTTCTCCTCCCCTGTTTTCGCCGGGGCGGATCTCGTGCTGGCCCTGTTCCCGCAGCTGGCGGGGATCCCAGATGCGGTTTCGCCGCTCAGATCGGTGCGCTCAGGCTCCTCATTCGTGCCGGATTCGCAGGAGGCGAGCTCGGGTACGGATGGGTCGGACGCGCAGCGTCGAAAGGTGAGCTTCGCTCCGGTCAATTCGTTGCAGATGGCCCCTGGTCGCCCAAATCTCGGCATTCATGGCGACCTGCGCCCCTGCCTCAAGCACTCCACCTCTGCTGCGGTCTTCAATTCGGCAACCACCGGCACTCCAGACTTGCGCGCGGCGCGTGCAGGGGAGCATTACTCCGCTTTGCTGGAGCCAGAGGCTACCTCGGAGGAAGCTAGGGGCCGGTCCTGGTCGCCCACTGCTCATCACTCCGGCCCAGCGTCGTCGTCAGAGTTGCATTCAAGGCCAGATGAAGATTTGGCAGTGGATCCTGAAGAGAGGTGGCAACCTGTCCGCGCACCGTATTGGTGGAGAAAGGAAAAGCTCACCCACCAGCATTCAAGCCATCGCTCAAGCCCGACCTCATCCTCTTCTTCATCCTTTACTGCTCGGGTGCAGAGAAAGGCCTTCGTCAAGCACAGCAAGCGTGTCTGCCACAAGTGTCTTGAGAGAGGGCACCAAATCGCCAAGTGCAGAGACCCGTGGAGGTGCTCGCTCTGCCGTGGGTGGCGGCACCGTGCCCGTGACTGCAGAAGCTCAAGCTCGTCAAGCTCGCCATCGCGCTCCTACTCTCCGGCATCGTCGCCTCGCCCGCGCTCGCCGGGCGTCGAGCCTCCTCGTCAGGTCATGCCTCGCATTGGGGATGCTTCGCTGCGGCCGGCCGAAGGGCATGTCGTCATGCTCGCCAACCCCGCCATGGAAGCCCAGGCTGCTCGGCTGAGCAACTTGGCAGCTGTGGTCTGGCTCGGCAAGGGCAGGCCCAACGTCAACGCCGCCCAGATCAAGGAGGCCATAGCCACGCACGCCAAGCTCGACCCCGACCTCTTCCGGGTGGTGCCGCACTACCTGGAGGATTTTCTGGCCACGTTCGAGTACAAGCACCACCGCGATGCCGCCACTGCTCTGCCAGGCCGCTTCGCCCATGGCAACCTCGACATCCACACGGCCAACTGGAGTGAACTCGCGCACGCCGAGCAGGTGAACATGTGTCACCATGTCCATCTGTGCATTGAGGGGCTGACCTTGCAGGCCTGGACTGATGACGCATCGCTGGCTATGCGTGTGCTCGGGCCCAACACAGTGCAGCACTACATCGACATAGCAACCCTGCAGAAGGAAGACGGCACCGTGTTCAGCTTGTGGGCGTGGTCGGCGAATCCGTCGAAGATACACAAGGTGCAGTGGGTTACGGTGGCGGCCAACCCCACCTCTGTCTCTGATATTGGGCGCAGAGGGTTGGAGAAGAAGGTGCTGGTCCATCTGGACATTCACGAGGACTTCACTCCTGATGCCAATGGAGTGGTGCCGAGGCGGCCACATTACTCCCACCGCTTCGACTGGAAGCTGGGGGTGATTGATGGAGAGGCGTCGCTCACGGACCGTGCAAGGACTCCGGCGCGCAGGAACGACGACCACGACAGGCACCATCGCGGCGACCGGCGCGAGGACAGACGCGACGACGACGACGACCGCCGGGGGTGCCGGGACGGCCGCTCCTGGACGGACCGCATCTTCCGCAGCCGCTCAAGGGCCACGGAACGAAGGCGTGATGATCGCAGCGACGGCCGCCGAGATGACAGGAGCAGGGGCGGCCAGCGGGACGACCGCGACCGCGACGGCCGCCACGGAGGGCGCAGGCATGGCATGCCGGACCTGCGCACGTACAGGAAGGTGGACACATCCAAGGTGCAAGTTCTCAGGGGAGGCCAGGTCATCCCTGTCTCGGGCAGGCGCCGGCGTGATCCATCGCCGGTCAGCAACAGAAGGCCTCGAGCGGCGTCGTGCGAGCCGGCCCAGAGCTCTAGGGGGAGGTCGCCGCCATCTTCCCCAGGCGCGCTAGCTCGCTACAATCTGGGCGAGATGCACCTGCCGCGTGCGGCATCAAGGGGGGCGATCTGGTTCAGGTCCTCATCCTGCTTCGGAACGCCCGTCAACGCCGTCATCGACACCTCGGAGGACGAGCTGCTACCTCCACCACCACCTCTGCCAACTGATGGCACCATGCCCAAGCGTCTATTCCAGCCTCAAGCTTCGCCTTCCCGCGTTGCCACGCCACCTAGGGAGGGGCCTGATGCTTCTGTCCTGCTGCTCACGCCAACAAACACTGCTGATCTGCTGCTCACGCCACCACAAGCCTCTCTACATGTTGATACTGATGACATAGTGACGCCCGTCTTCACCACTATTTTGCAGCACTCGTTTCAGGTTGATCTTGATGTTGCCTCCACTGCTGCGGCGGCTGGGGGCGAGGTTACTCCTCTGTTTGTCCCGCTGCAGGCTCCGCTTCTTCCTGAGCCTGACCTCGGCTCCTCGCCACCAAGGCGGCCGCGGGCTCGCCGCAAGACGCTGGCGGGAGTCTCGGCTTTCACTGGCTTCCCGGTGCAGAGGTCCAGCCCTCGTATCAAGGCCAAGAAGAGAAGCATGCCGATCGCGAAGCTCGCGGAGAAGCTCCTGTGCCAGCGCCCGGGAATCGTCAACGAGGGGGAGCCGATCACGGAGGCGGCCATCGCAAAGTTCGTGCAAATGTTCAACGGTCAGCTTCCCGACATCGCCATCGCCGCGCTGCGCGCCCTCTTCCGCATGGATTGCGACTTCGCCACGGCCGTGGAGGATGCTCTCGTGGCTCACGGAGGCGCCGGGGCTGTGGACCTCAGCGGAGACACGGCAACTGGGACCGACGCTCAGGTCTGAGCTGCCGATGATCCTGATGCCGAAGTATTGATATTGCTAATGTTAGAATATCCCAGGTTGATTGTGTCACAGTGCGACTGTGTCTGTGTTTGTTTGCTGTTCTGTAGCCATTTGGTCGAACTGAACTTCTGTGTCTGTTGCCGAGGCTGGGCGACCATGTGTGGGCTGAGGCCTGCTGTGCCTGTTCATGCTTGTTGTACTCATGTTTCCAGATGTTAGAAAAAGACTTTAGCATTTTTAATTGGAATCCTAGAGGCCTCAATGATGTTAAGAGACATGATGTGGTTTGTGATCTGGTTCAGTCTACGCCATGTCACCTTGTTTGTCTACAAGAAACAAAGTTGCAAAATGTTGATGCTTTCACCGCTGCTCACCTGGGAGGTCATAGGCTGAAGCAATTTGCCCAGAGGCCGGCGATCGGCACTAGGGGTGGTATCCTGTTGCTATGGGATGAAAATGAGGTGCATGTCTCCAATGTCGTCACTGCCACTTACTCCATTTCAGCCACTGTGTCCATCATCGGCTCGGACATCCCCTTCAAGTTGACCACCGTGTACGGGCCTACTCGCTCTAACCTCAAAGCTGATTTCTACAATGAGCTGATTGCCTCCAAGCCTCCGGCAGGCACCCTTTGGCTTCTCACCGGCGATTTCAACCAAATCTACAAAGCAAGTGACAAAAATCGTGGTAATGTGAATCGGAGACGGATTGTGCGCTTTAGAAATGCCCTCAATGCGTGTGATCTTAAGCCAATCCACCTTCAAAACCACAAGTTTACTTGGAGCAACGAGCAACAAGACCCAACTCTGAGCAAACTTGATGGTTTCTATTGCAATGAAGAGTGGGATATTGCCTTCTCCGATCACATTCTTCATGCTCTTTCATCGTCACACTCCGATCATTGCCCCCTTCTCCTTGCCAATGGGAGAGGACCAAAGAAGTCAAAGTCATTCCGGTTTGAGAATTTTTGGATAAAGATGCCGGGATTCATGGATGTTGTCAACAAGGCTTGGACCGGAAACTCTAGTCATGTGGAGCCTTGCCACTTGCTCTTCCACAAGCTCAAGACAACCGGTCAAGAATTGAGGTGTTGGAGTAAATCTCTTTTCTCCAAGTCCAAAGTGGAGCTTCAAATGGCGTTGGAGATCATCCTCCGGTTTGATATTGCGCAAGAAACTAGGACGCTTAGCATGGAGGAAAAGGAAATTAGAACAAGGTTGAAAAGAAGGATAATTGGGTTGGTGGCCTTGGAGAGATCGCGGAAGCGGCAATGTTCTAGGTTCACAAACCTTAAAGAGGGGGATGCTAATACAAAGTTCTTTCACCTACGCATCAATGCTAGAAGACGTAAAAATTTCATTCATAGATTGAAGCACAACAATGGTTGGGTAACGACACATGACCACAAGAAAGACATCATCCAAAATCACTTCAAGGAAATAATTAAGAAGGGCCCTCCTAGGAGTGTCAACTTCAATTGGTCCGCCATCCCTAGGCCGGATTGTGACCTTGCTAACCTTGGCTTACCGTTCATGGAGGACGAGGTGAAGGCGGCGGTTGACAAAACAGCTTGTGACAAGGCTCCCGGTCCGGACGGTTTCACGGGAGGTTTCTTCAAGGCTTGTTGGAGCATTGTGAAAGGGGATATCATGGCTGTGATAAATAGGTTCTCCGCTCTCCATGTTGGCAATCTACATTGGTTGAACTCCGCCAACATTGCCCTCTTGCCCAAGAAGGATGGCGCCGAGGAGGTCTCCGACTTTAGGCCTATTAGTCTCATACATGCCATTGCAAAGCTCATCTCCAAGATTATGGCCACACGTCTTGCTCCGCACATGAACAAACTTGTCTCCAATTCGCAAAGTGCTTTTATCAAGACTCGAAGCATACATGACAACTTCCTCTACGTGAAAAGCCTTGCTCGCAAGCTTCACAAATCTAAAACGCCAATGCTTCTTCTCAAGCTTGATATCAAGAAAGCTTTTGATTCGGTGAGATGGGACTACTTGATGGACTTGCTTCAACATTTGGGCTTCCCTCCCAATTTTCGTGATTGGGTCTCCGCGCTTCTATCCACCGCATCGTCTAGGGTGCTCCTCAATGGTGTGGTTGGCGAGCCAATAAAGCATGGGAAGGGGCTGCGGCAAGGGGATCCCCTCTCCCCTCTCCTCTTTGTGTTGGCCATTGACCCCTTACACCACATCCTTCGCAAAGCTACCAATCAAGGGCACCTACAAGAGATAAGAGGGAGGGCCCCCACCATCCGTACCTCCCTCTATGCCGATGATGCGGCAATATTCGTGGCTCCGAAGAAAGAGGACATTGACTTCCTTGCCAACACCCTTGCTCATTTCGGCATTGTCACCGGCCTTGTCACCAATTGCAACAAAAGTCAAGTGGCCCCTATTAGATGTGAAGGAATTGATCTTGATGGCATCCTTCAATCCTTCCCGGCTACTCGCACCACTTTCCCCATGAAGTATCTTGGTCTCCCTTTGTCGGTGACTCGTCTTAAAAGGATTCACTTTCAACAATTGGAGGATAGGGTCGCCGGGAAGCTTCGGCCTTGGGTTGGAAAGCATGCCACTATGGCCGGTCGTGCGGTTCTTGTCAAATCGGTCCTTACTAGCGTGGTCATCTACTTCATCACCGTTCTTAACGTGCCTTTGGAGGCCCTTTTGAAGATTGATAGCATTAGGCGTGCTTTCCTTTGGGCTGCTTGTGAGAAGGTTTCCGGCGGTAAATGCAAAGTGAATTGGGAGCTGTGTGCAAGCCTAAAGAGTTGGGAGGTCTAGGTATTTTAAATCTCAAGAAGTTTGCCGCAGCCCTCCGTTTACGGTGGTTGTGGTTTGAGTGGGAGGAGAGCCCTAAGCCTTGGGTGGGACTCGGGAACCCTTGCACTCCTAAGGATCAAGAGCTTTTTGCAGCGGCAACTAAGGTGGTGGTCGGAAATGGAGACAAAGCTTTGTTTTGGCATTCCTCATGGCTTGAGGGGAGGCGGCCAAAGGATGTGGCACCCCTAATTTTTGACATCTCCAAGAGGAAAGCTTACACGGTTCGGAAGGGGTTGGACAATGAGTTTTGGGTCACTCACTTGAACACTCAAGATGGTCAGGAGTATTTTCCGCTCCTTGTGAGCTTCCATGTAATCTTATCCGGCACCTCCTCATTTAGGTGGACATCTTGAAGCAACGTCCATAGGTCGACAAATTGAGAAATGTGTTCTAAAGAAAGTGTTCGTGATTGGTGGGAGGTGGGTATTCACAAGAGAGGAGCTCATCGGAAGGCTTTAGCCTCGCTTGCCATGCTTGTGTCATGGGAAGTTTGGTTGGAACGGAATGCCCGCGTCTTTCAAAACAAGTTCTCCACCGCGACAATGCTTCTTCAAAAGATTAAGGAGGAGGTGTTTATGTGGGGCATCGCCGGTGCTAAAGCGTTGTGTAATGTGATGCCGCGAGAGTAGTTGTCTATGGTTTTTGGTGGTGTTGCCTCTTTTTGAGGCAAGGCTTTGGCTTGTAAAATTTCTTCTTAATTAATGAAATGGCAAGCCTTTTGCCTTGTTTCAAAAGAAGCGTGCTAGACTACTGTACAGTCGTACTACGACTAGTAGTGGACGATTTTAAGGGGAAGAAAAACAGTTTAACCGCATTACTGTTTATTCTAGAAGCGTAGTGACCCGGCCACAACAAGTGAGCCTAGTGGCTGCGGGGATCTTTCCATTTCTAACTGCCCGAAGAACAGCCGGTGACCTTTACTCCGGGTCGCCAGCTCCGACTTCGACGAGCAGGGGCACAGTTGACGCGTCCGAAACACTCAGCGTTAATCGGGGTGGTCACCAGCACTGGTCGGTCTCCCAGGTTCGGCGGCGGTCCCCGGCCCCGGGGAACGACGGCGAGCGGGTGATGTTCGGCGCGCGGCGGCGGCCGACGGCGAAGGGGACCATGGTCATGCGGCGGTCGTAGTCGGCGCGCTTGTTGGGGTCGGAGAGCGTGCTGTAGGCGGTGTGCACGCGTATGAATTCGTCGGCGGACGCGGCCGGGTGCGGGGACACGTCCGGGTGGACGGCGCGCGCCAGGCGGCGGTACGCTGCCTTGATCTCCAGGCAGCTGGCGCCGGCGCTGAGGCCTAGGACGTCGTAGAAGGTGGAGGAGGCGCCGTGGTCCGGCGCGGCGACAACGGCGGTTGACGTGGCGGAGGTGGAGAAGGAGGCGGAGCGAGAGAAGGTGGCGGGGCCTGGGCGGGCTGAGAGGAGGGGCGGCTGCGGCTGTGGGATGGGCGAGGGAGGCGGGGAGGGGGAGAATGAGGCGGGGCGGGAGAAGGAGACGGAGCGGGAGAAGAAGCCGGAGGAGAGTGTGGGACGTGGGGAGATCATGGTGGAGCACTAGATCTGGTATCGAGTTTCGGATGTGTACAACAGTACAAGAGCAGGAGATTTGAGGGGGACTGGCTGTATTTAACGCTGTACGAGGAAGAGATAAGATTTGAGGAAGCTTTGGCTATAGTACTATTCCATTGTTAATTGACGCCGGGCGAGGCTGCGTTCCTGGCCTCCTGGCTGCGCAATTAGTCAACAATTCACTCTGGCCTGCTCCTATTGGCTGCACATCACCTCGGAGGGTCATTACCGTGATGCCTGTCATGTGGCTCTGGCCCCACCTGGATTTTAATTGCCAGCGAGAGCGAGAGCTAGAGCATAGTTTGGAGCCCGGTATTTTGAAGAAAACAATTGCTATTTTTTTTGCTGGTAATAATTGCTATTTCGCATTTCAAAATATATGGTTTAGGTATTTGAATATATACGTGTATGATCTATATATAATTATATATCAATGGTTTCATGGGAAACCATTGACAATTTTGGGTTACGCGAAATTCATAAATTATGGCTTTATAAAATAAAAACTTGTTTTTATTCCAGATTTTTTTTGTAGATCACGGATAATAATATTATTTCGGCAAACTTATGTCGTACATATCAAGCATATAGATGTACTTGTATGATTTTTTTCAGATATAAGATTTGAAAATGTGTTTTTTAAAGGCAAAAGAACTTTTCGAGCAATAGCTCGCTATTGGCTGACATGACACTCATTTGGGGGCAATGACAAGTGTTGTTTGAAGCAGTCGTTTTTTCTGGACACCATTTTGTCTGCAGGCATGACCCATAGGCCATAGTAACGCGTCGACATCAGCGATTTCATGTTACGTGAGGGCCGACATTTGCATCAGTTTGAGTTAAGAAATTATTAAGCTATGGAAACTCTTTCCGGCGAACTTTATAATATTTAAATCGCCGTCACTTTCATCATTTGCCTACCGGAGTGCGCAATCAGACAACAACATTGTCAGAATTGAGCTGTTTTTTTATATACGAATGAAAAAGGATATGTCAGGGGTATTAAGTGGCGGATTTTATGTTGGCTCGTTAGTTTCTTATTGCCACTTTCTTTGTTTTAGCACTTTTTTTGGTGTTAGCCCTTCTGTTTGAGTGGATGCGCAGGGTCTGAACAATAATCAGCACAGAGAAGAAGCGCCTCCATCTACCATTTCGAAAAAAAAGAAGCGCCTGCATCTAGACGGGCTAAAGCTAATGATAAAGATGTTTCTCGTTTGCAGGTACTCTACCGGTGCACAAGTATTTTCCGTTTATGGTCCACCTTATAACGAACGGGACATCGAGACCTCAAGGCGTGTGCACGTTTGTAAGAGGTGGCGAGAGATATTTTTACCCAACATGTATGCTAGCTTGATCGCCGGATTGATCCTCCATAGGTCGTCGAGCTCGTCTATTGCGCTGGTGTATTACTTATTCATTTATACTTGATGGTTGTAATTCGCCTAGTACTTCACTTCTTTTTATTTCTTCAGTTCGATTGCGGCTGTGTGCATTCTTATGCAGAGGCCGGGTGTAATACTTAAACTTTTAAGTAATAAAGCCCTTTATCTAAAAAAACAGGCGCCCAAAAAAAATTACAGGGCCATTTTAGCGTTTTAGCGCGCCGTGGTCGAAATCAGTTTTCCAGGTGTCCAAAATTTGGTGCGGATGCTACATCGGTTTATCAGACGCACTAAAAGACAGCACCACAAACATATTTATCCAACAAACAAATCCCTGACGTTTACAAAAAGTCCCTATGAAAGTTTTAAGAAAAGCAATTGGGTCCCTGCAAATTCTTTCACCCAAATCACCGCCGGCCACTCTCCCGCTCGCCGCTCCTGTCGCTGGGGAAGCTCCATGGCATGCCGGAGCGTCGCGTGCCTCCGGAGGCTCCCGTCGCCGCCTCCTTCGCGTTCCTCCTCAAGCTCCTCAAGGCGGCCAACATCCTGAGCGCGTCTGCCACGTCCAAGGCAGAGTTGGTGAGGAGGGTGGCCTGGCAGCTGGAGGAGGCCAGCGTCGGTGACCTGCTGATCCCGTCAGTGTCCTGCTTGAGCGACCTGCTGTACGACGTGGATACGGTGGCGGCAATCCTCGACGAGTTCGCGCTGAGGCACGCGGTGGCGACTGCGCAACCGGCACCGATTCCAGCGGGAAGCCCTGACGGCGCCTCGCTCTAGAGCGCTCCTGTCGCCGTCGTTCCAGGCCGCCAGAGCAGGAAGAGGGCAGGGGCGGCTGCGTGCGCGCGGCGGGCCGTGAGATTTCGACAGCTCCGTGCGCGCGGGGAATGTTTCCGGCAGTTGGTCCTCTCGCGCGTTGTCTTCGTTTTGCCCAGCGCGTTGCAGCTCGCGCCCAGAATATCCCGCGTGTGATGCAGCAATTGTCAGCGCGCTGGATGGTTTTTACAGCGCACTGAATTTTGGAGCGTTTGTTGGAGTTTTTTTTGCCTCTCCGCGCTAAATTAGCGGTTTTTTCAGTGCCTCCGCTGGAGATGCTCTTAAAGGGTAGTTTTCTTTTCATGAAGCAAATTGCCTCTTACTCCCACATAGATTGATTTTCTTCTCACTACATATGGATTGTACAAAGGTGTGGTGAACCGTTGACCGTGTGAAGTTTTCTTTTCAATCATTTTTGTGTGACTATGCTCAAACCGGCCGGGTACGCGGTGAGTTGGGCCAACTTTGTATTATACTCCTAATACAATAATTCGCCTAATAGTCTAGCAAAATGATAGTGGACAGTTCCTATGATATCCACGTCCATATGCCATAGAATATGGTAGACCGTGATTGTATATAGCTCAAAAGAAAATATTTATTGCTTGTATATAGTGGTTATTTTCTAATAGTTTCTCAGGGTACCACGTATAAGGGAAGTCCCATTGATGGGTTAAAATGTTGTATCTATCGCTATACATCATACAAATGCAAAATTAGACCATACCTTCTTAGAGAAATATCTAGCCTAAACTTAAAGTATATACACCTCCACATTACATATAGCGTGATCGAGCATATGAGCACCCATTGTAATCGATGTATTTATATTTATAACTTAAACATCGTATATTTACAAATGGAGGGAGTACTATTTTTTTTGCAGCTATGTATTTATATATGTGCATTAGCTGACTGATACATTCAAATTTTGTAGATGCAACAATCTCGAAAAAGGTATCGAATGCAACCATGGAGCGTGGACCAGAGCATTTGAACTTTTCACCCAGGAAGAGCATTTTGCTGTAAAAATTGCACGTTCTCGGCACTCCGTAATGGACGGATCCAGAGTAGGTCATTAGTGTACACTAGGTAAATTTGGTGCGGCGCACGCCGCACCTGTTTGGGTTTAAATTTTTTGAAATTCGCTGAAATTTGTTATGTGAAGTATATTTAAATGCCTAATGAATTGGATCTGATCACGTATAGCAACCGATTCCACGTTGCCGTTCTTCTTCTCCACCAGCTGCAAAAGGCCACGGAAGATGAGCTCCTTGAGGTAACGCTGGAATTTAACGTACAGAGTATCTTCTAATATCTATCGTTTGAGATGTTGAAATTCTTTTTTTCGTAAATATTTAATTTATGTCCATAATAAGTGGAAATGCACATTTGTTGATTTGAGATTCATATTTAGAGGTAGTTCATTTGGTTTTCATCCAAATAATTACTAAATTGAAATGTTTATTTCGATTCTGTAATTGGACAAAATGGATTTTTCGAGCATCTAATAAAATTTGCCATCATATATATAGGGATCGTGCATTTGAATTTTCTTGAAATATTTACCAAGTTGGAGTAAAGTTTCATAATGTGATTTGGTTCATTTGGATTCCATTCGAATAATCATCAAATCGAAATGTTCAATTTAAGTCCGTAGTTAGACAAAATAGATTTTTTTGAGCATCTAATAAATTTATTATCATATATATAGAGGGAGTGCATTTGTATTTTCTTGAATTATTTACCAAATTGGAATATTAAAGTATTTGTTTTGTTGTTGTCATAAATAGTTTAATTTTTTTTCGTGACCGTTGTGGATATGGTATAATTGAAATTTGAGAGTGTACATATTAAAAAGTCGTTGTGGTTCGATTTTTTTTTTTTTGAAATTTAAGAAAAGAATACGGTCTAGAATCGTTTAGATTTGAATTATTTTTTAATTTATAAGACGGTGAAATTTGAAAGTCTTTTAAAATTTGGAAATATGAAAATTTAAAATTCCACCATACGCCATAAGCAGTGATTTTTTTTCGTGAGATTTTTTATATGTTTTCATTTTTTCATGATGGATAGTTTTAAAGTTATTGAATTTGAAACCTTGTTTGTTTTCTGAAATTTGTTCGCGGATGTAGGGCATAATTGAAATTTAAGAATGTACTACATGTTTAAAAACTGTGGCTGTTTGAAAATTATTGAAGTCCAAAAAAGAATATGGTATAAAAGTTAAATTTGAAATTCTATCATTGTTATATGTTTTTATTTTTATATGGTGGATAGTTTTAAAGTTATTGAATTTGTAAGCTTATTTGTTTTTTGAAATTTGTTCGTGGATGTGTGGTATAATTGAACATTGAGAATGCATTACATGTTAAAAAATCGTGGCTGTTTGGAAATTATTGAAGTTCAAAAAAAGAATACGGTCTAAAAGTTAAATTTGGAATTCTATCATGTGGCATAATTGATATTTTTTTCCCGGTGGATAGTTGTAAAGTTTCTGAATTTGTTATTTTTTTTACATTTTGATACATTAATTATAATTTTTTGAGTTTTAATAAATTAGTTATGTATTGCAAAAGTTTAAATCAAAAACTGGATTTGTTTTTGGAAAATATTAAACTGATGACAACTGGGCTTATTGTCAGAAATTAAATATTTATCGAAACTATTTTGGGAAAATATTGTAAAGCTGACAGGTGGGGTACGTGATGACATCTACTGATGATGTCATCACTGGCGAATTTTTTCTTCGGGTGGCGATGTCGACGATGGCGGCGCCGTCGTTTGAGAGCGAGAGCATCGCTCTTGTGAAGACAAAAAGTGTTAAGAGAAGAAATAGCGCGCTATGGAAAATTCAAATTTGAAATTAGACAACGTTGTTCGGATTTGAGTTTGTTGGAATTAAAAGAAAAAGGGAAAAAGGGGACAAAAAAATCAGCTAAAAATTGTTCAAATTAGGAGAAATGCAAAAAGTGGAAGTTATTCGTATTTTTAAATTTGATCGTATGCCATAAATAGTTAGTGTTTTTTTTGTGTTCATGTTGATATTTTTGTCACATTTGCAAATACGGTGGTGTTAGAAATTAAAATTTGGAAATGTCCACATTTGAAAATTGTGTAAATCTAAAAGTTGCTGAAATTGGGAAAAAGTTTGCATGTAAAAATTATTTTGGTTTTTTAAAATTGTTCAATTTGGTCAGCAATGAAGATGCGAATTATTTTCACGTCTGTAAAATGCTTAAGTTTCACGTCTGTAAAATGTTTAAGTTTGGAAGACATTAAATTTGAAATATTTAAGTTTGAATTTTTTTCATGGGCATGTTTTTTATGCTTTTTTTGATATATTATAGTTGCGTTATTTTGAATTAGAGGACAGAAGACATAAATTTTACAATTTGTAGAAGTTTGTGTAATTGTTGAAAATCTGACAGGTGGGGTCAACATGTCAGGAATCTTTTAATTTTGAATTAGTTAACGAAATTGTTAGAAATCTGACTGGTGGGCCATGGTGACGTCATGGCTGACGTTGGTCGCCAGCGAACGTGGTGGCGCTGCCGCGCTCGCGGTGGAGCAGTTGCGCGTGCGCGCGAGACTGGGGCCGCGCGGACCTGCGCGAGGCCGTGGAGGGGAGTCGAACGAGCGGCGGGGCGGGCTATTTGGTCACCGGAGCCGCCGGCGGCGACGAATTTCGCGGTGGCGGCCGTCGACCACGCCGAGGACGATTCCGTCGCGCACGCGGCGACCCGGCACGCGGCGCTCGTCGAGGAGGTGGAGGGAGGGAGAGAGAGGGAGGGGGCTCTGCTGGCGCTTTTGCACATAAGACCTTGAGTTTTTCCGAAATCGCAAATAGGTCCTTCGTGCGTAGGAAGGGTGGACTGCGGAGCAATTGTCAGAAAGCATAGGTTCTTTTTTATAAGATAATCACGGGACAGTCGAGGGCCGTTGGATCGAGGGAATCGGACGGTCCAGATACGTCTAGTAC
Source organism: Poa pratensis (assembly GCA_947311845.1). Lineage (NCBI taxonomy): Eukaryota > Viridiplantae > Streptophyta > Magnoliopsida > Poales > Poaceae > Poa > Poa pratensis. The sequence goes on from CAMZMU010000073.1 coordinate 23,247,804, forward strand.
TGTAGCGGGGCACAGTAACTCGCGTTACTGTTCCTCACAACAGTGAATCGCGGAGAGGGCGTGGATCTGGTCAATCTTAATATATTTAGGTAATTAGGTAATATGAAGACCCACGTTTTTCTGAATTTTTTTACATACATGTATATCAACCGTGTAATTCTTGGACGTGTATACGTAGTATTTTTTTTGTCCAAGCCAAGCTCAACCCTAGAACTAGTGAGAAGCCCACAATAGCCCATTACTCGATAACATGTACTTCATAGTTTTAAATCTAGGTATCTAATTGGTAACTCCTCCTGGCCCATTCATCGTCTCAAAGCAGCATGTAGGCGTAGACCGTCGAATTAGGCCTAAACTTTTTGTCGTCATGTAATTGTCTAAACCTTTTATGTAACGTTCAAAAAGAAACCTAAGACAACCCATAATAGTGGAAGTAACTAAGATGATAACATGCTACCTACTACCTAGACAGAAAAGATGACGTGACAAGCATTTAAAGAGAAAAGAGAGAATTTAAGTAACATATAAGTAGTTACCATCACATAGGGCTTTTAAGATGAAGTGAGTCTACAACCTAATAAATGAGCTCATTTATGAGTAGAGATTTTTGGCTCCCAAGTTTCAGTGCTCCCGCCGTTTTAAAAAATTCAAAAATCATATTTGTGAGTTTCAAAAAATTCTGAAAAAAATCCGGTTGTAGCTAATAGTATATTCCACAAGCGTCTAAAATATCAACTTCGAATTCGTTGTATTACGAGCTACACAAAAATAATAAAAAGTGTGGATCTAACTATGCATATTTTCAAATCTCCAAGTTTTACCAGATTTTGTTATTTTTGTCTAGCTCGTAATACAATGAATTTGAAGTTGATATTTTACACGCTTGTGGGATATACTATTAACTACACCCGGATTTTTTTTTTGGAAAGTCACAAATATGATTTTCGAATTTTTTAAAACGGCGGGAGCATTGGATCTCGGGAGCCAAACACAGTTTCCACTCATCTATGTTAAGTATTATCTTAAGTTATTTTGCACTATGGAGATAGTAACATAGACTAGTAACATGCATACATATGTGTTGGGTGTGCATCAAGAGCCAGCATTTATTTCAAATCTTGTAATGGCCGATTGTTACTCTGTTTCTATTGAATAAACTTCATATTTTACTCGCATTTTTCATATACTTTTATGTGTTTTTTTTTGCGAAACACAGTACAACGTAGACGTTTACAAACACGTACACACCCCTATGAACGCACACACACGCACACCCTACTCTTATGAGTATCTTCGAAAGACTGAGCCGGTGGTCGTGTATTGAGATTGAGGAAATCAACACAGACGTCTCGCTGCCGACGGGAACATCGCTGGCACTGAAGAATATTCCGGCTAAATGAGAAAATCAATTTTAAATCTAGGATTTAAACTTTGATGGGCTAGGGGTTTATGTGTATTACCTTGGACATCTCTTCTTTAATATTTTGTAACGCATAGAATTTGTACATCCAAAGTTGAAATCCTGGGAAACCTTCACTGCCTTCACGTGCACGGTGCACCGCTTCACTCGGGGGCCGCTCCGGATAAAATCGTTCGTTGGCCCGCCTCTTCCTCCACCTCCGCAAACGGTACCGTGCATCAGTGTCAGCACTCAGCAGGGCAGCCGCCGCCGGGATAAACACTTTGCAGCTCAGGTTCCTATCCGATTCCACCCCCTCAAACGATACCGCGCAGCGCGCAAGCAGCCGCCGCAGGGCAGGAGGATGCTCTCCCTGCGGGCGCCGCCCCGTACTTTCTCCCCTCCACCGTGGCGGCGAAGGGCGCGCCACGGCGGTTTCGCCGCGCCGCGGTGTGTCAGCGCCGCGGCACCGGCAACGACCCTACAGATGGCTACATCGCCGCCGGCAAGCATCTCCTTCCCAATACTGGTACGCGAGCCGTACTTATCACGTCACCTCTAACCTGTTCGGCGGAATGTCGCTGAGGCAACCAGTCTATAGTCATGAGCATTCGCTACTTGCTGCCCAATGAGTTACCAGATTTAGCCAGCTACCAATTTGAGTTTGCCCTTGTCATTTAGCATTTTACTGGAAATTCGAGTTTACATGCTACGAAGGAGACTTGCTTGGGCCGTCAGGCATGCCATTCTTTCATGCGAAGCAAATAGATAGCAATACGAAATGTCTCTAGATTTTTGCTCAGCAAGGTCAGACCTGCCCATAGCATGATAGGATTATAATGCCCTATCTAGGCCTTTCGAAGGATAAAGACTGCTGAAGAAGTTGATGCAATCATCAAATGAACACAAGAATAGCTGCCAAAATGACAGAAAGAAGTTGAATTGGCGTACCTACATTTGGTTACTTTGGTTGATTGAATGTACCATGTGTAATTCTGTAAAAAATGAATGGTGGCCTATTTTGTCTAGTTCATGATCTCACATTACAACAGTTATCTAGTCTGAACTCTGAAGTTTTATATTTAGAATGCTCTATTAGGCCAATTTGCCAACTCCCTACTCGTACTTATTAAGGATGCCACATTGATAGTCAGTACTACCCAATACCAGTGATTACAGTCCCTGTCCGGCCCGGACCTAAGGGCGGGCAAATGGGGCAACCGCCCAGGCCCCTTAGTGGCAGGGCCCCTCCGTTGCATCCGTGTTTGCACTTGTAGTTACTCATTAGTTTACTAGACGATGGATCAAGAAGCCTGCAAATCAACAACTGAATAACTTCATAGGCCCAGCCAAAGCTGGCGCGTCCACCTCTTTCGACTTAGCCTTCCTTAATGCTTTGCCAAAAAAAAGGGGTCTATTAATGCGGGAGTGATTCGATTGGTTCCAAATCCTCTCCTCTCTTCAAATTCTTCGAAAAAGACAGCTTCCATGTTCACAAAATACACAAATATACAAATAAAAGTGTTCAAGTCTTTCATGTGCCTGTAAAATTTCATGCAAAAACATTGCAAAAAGCTGTTGACTGAGTGTTCAAAATTTTGCAAGCACTGATATTTTATTTATTTTAGTATTTTCTAAGCAAGAATATCCTTTCTTGAACCAAACATTACAAGCTCATGAAAGATTATATTTATATTTTTTTGAACTTTTCATCCCAGGAAAGCAACATGCTCTCGTTAATTCGCTTCTCTCATTATATCTTTCCGATATAGTATTAATAAAATATATTTACCATTGCTTTTTTGTCTCGCCTTGGGCCTCAGAAATTTCTGTAGCAGCCGTGGGCCCAGTTAAACAACTCTAGCTGGACAAGGCGAAATGACAGGAGTTACCGAGTCTATGCAATGTCTCACTAGATTATTGATTTTCAGTTTTTTCATACTTGACTAGTTAATTGAATGAATTTGGCGGTACAAAAAAATTGAATGGATTTATTTAGTGGTATTTAGTCTTTTATTTGTTCAATTCTGTAGGTGAATGGCTGCACTGGCAAAATGGGGGTATCTGTTGCTGAAGCAGCTACTTCAAGGGGCCTTCACCTAGTTCCTGTTTCATTCAGCAGTAGAGAGAATCTTGATAAAACAGTACAAATCGGTGATACAGACATTGAGATATATGGCCCTTCTGCAAGCGAAGATGTTCTTTCATCTGTGATTGATGAATTCCCAGATGTTGTGGTGGTGGACTACACGGCTCCTGATTCTGTGAACTGTAAAAGTTTTTTCTCGTTATTGGTATTCTTTTTTTCTGTATGACGCCGTATAACTTCCCTAAGATGATTTATCATCACACTAGCTTCTGCAATCATGAAATTACTGCTCAGGAAATTCCGTTTCCAACCTGTATACAAGTTTGTACAAATCATGCTTCTGCATGTCTAATATCCGTAGAAATTGTACCTACTTGGTTCTCTTGAAAATAATTTGCAAGAATTTGGATGCATATGTTTTTGTTTGGTTTACATAAAACGACTAACTTTCAGTTTATATGACAAGATAGTATGATATGATAGTACATTGTTTTGATAACTTGACAAATTTTACCTAGAGTAGCTAAACTATTAATTTGGATCTTACTAGAAGTCTCAGGTTCTTAATCGGATGTAGTTTCTCTCTATGGCCCAAGGGGGATACAGAAAACAAACTAAAGACGCTTTGTTTTTGGGTCCACATGTTGTTTCCTCTCCATCACTGCCTTAGTATTCATTCATCTGACTGTAAACACAAAGTACAATTGCCTTATGCAGCTAATGCTGAGCTATATTGCAAGCTTGGTGTGCCATTTGTAATGGGCACAACTGGTGGGGACCAGCAGTTACTGTACAAAGCAGTGCAAGATTCAGATAACTATGCACTAATATCTCCACAAATGGGCAAACAGGTAAGCACCATCTAATCCACTGAGTATACTATTGTCACTGGTAAGTTGTTGAAACCTAACCACACATGTCGTTTTGTTTCTCTTGTCAGGTTGTTGCCCTTCTTGCTGCAATGGAAACAATTGCGGAGCGGTTTCCTGGGGCTTATTCAGGCTATCGGTTAGAGGTGTGACTCTATCTTGAAAATTCTCTGGGAACTCAAGGTTCCAAAAGGAAGTGCCTGACAGTATTAAAAGCCTTTAAGCTTCTACTTCAAGAACCAGTACTTTATTATTTGTCCACCTTAATATCTTCGAGAGCAACTACTCAGTAATATAAGCTCCTTTGCATGTTTTGGAACTTTTTTGCCAGGCCTGAGAAACTCTGTTACATAATTAGGCCAAACACTTTTCTACTGGCTGAACCTAAACTCGCTTGTGTCATTGTGGAATATTAAGTGTGAGAGTATTTGTAGGTGTTGGAATCCCATCAAGCTGGCAAGCTGGACACATCTGGTACAGCTAAAGCAATGATTTCTTGTTTCGAGAAGTTAGGGGTGTCGTGTGACATGGACCGGGTAAGCTGCAATTTTGTGCTTGAGATGTATATATGATTCACATTTTTTAGGAAATAGCAATGTGACCGTTATAATTTACAGCATGGCCTTAAACTAGTAATTTCGAAATCCAATGTTAATTTGCCATGCATTTTTACGGAATTATAAGTTTTCCTTGTAATGTTATTGATCTTCTCTCGAACTTAGGTTTGTGTAGATCCGAGACATGAAAATTGTTATGATAACTACTTTGTTGTTTGATTTTGTTGATATGACGTTACTGCAATGTAGACGAGAAATTATCTATTCTTTCGACAAAAAGTAGCATGTTATGTATCAACAATTCAAAAGAAAGGTTCGCTCTTACTGACTACTCTCTGGACTCCAGCCAAGCTGCATGGGCTGCAAGATACATTCTGAAACTGAAAACTGTATACATGATCTTGGCTGCATCCATTTTTTTTGTTCTTGGGAAATATTTAGTACATCAACTGGAGGGTATTCATAAATGCTTGATAACTCTTTTTGGATTAAATATTTGATGATTGTATTTTCTAAAAAGTATGATGATTGTATCTAGGACAATATCTTTGTCTCTATACATTTGGAGCCATGTTTTATGTTCACCGTCCTGAAGATAGGATTGTAGATGTGGCAGTGCATGCTTACTTTCTTTCTATTTTGTCGGAAAGACAGACGGTCCAATGGTAGGCGAGGTTCACGGGTTCAATTTCTCCTCTTATCACCTTGGTTGCTGTGAGCTATACAGTAGTGCAGTCAGCTCTTTGGATATGCCACTTGCCACAAGCTGAATGGATATAAACGATAGAATGAAAAATATGCGTTAAACTTATAAAAGTACCAATCCAAGGACTACTTTCTGATGTCTTTGTCCTATACTATCTCTACTGATGGATAGCATTGTTTTACTAATTGTTACAGCTAAGCAATGAATTTGCTAACTTTCTGAAAATCATGAAAACTCGTGTTATATTATGTATTGGTTGTTACCTCTTATGCTAGAAGATAGTCAAGATTAGGGATCCTGAGCAGCAGCTTTATATGGTGGGTGTCCCCGAGGAACACATTGAAGGGCATGCATTCCATTTGTACCATCTTACCTCTCCGGATGACAGGTAATTACCATCCTCCTGAAATGGCATGCTTTACATTCAGGTTTCCTGATTACTCTATTTTGTCATGGCAGTGTTTCATTTGAGTTCCAGCACAATGTTTGTGGCCGTTCAGTATATGCTGAAGGGTCAGTTGATGCAGCAGTATTTCTGTATAAGAAGGTTTGTTCATATGTTGCTTTGGGTGACGGCCGTGGCACCTTTTGCTTGCATTCCTCAGCATCGTACTCTTTGCTTCTAATTTAGGTACAATCAATGGATCCAAAGAGAATTTACAACATGATAGATGTCTTGCAAGAAGGCGCTATGCGGTGAAGTTGATCGATTAGCTCTTCATGGATATTAGTGAAATTTTGAAACCATTATTCAGTATTCCGCAGGAAGAAGGGGGACGGGATTAATATTAGATGTTTTTATAATAGTATAGTGAGTAGTTGTGAAATAGTGGAGTTGGTGATGATCAAGCACCAGTTCTGTCCTATGAGCGAATGCCTTAGTATGTCTTCTCAGTTAACACCCGAATTGTTCGTCAAAAAGCTTAAATTGAGGGTGAGGGTTGTAGATTGTACTCCAACGCTTCCTTCACACCCGTGGACAACGAAAGTGGTAGGGGCAGGCCTGCAATACTGTCGCAGGCGGTAAGCCAGCCAGCCTGTAGTTTTTTGGGCACGCTGCTCACATTGATGCCCAAGTGGCATCACATATTTCTGCTCTTATTATTTCTGTAGTATGCGTGCGGTGCAGCTACTCCGGCCACTTACCTATACTGATCGGTGTACTGTATGTAGATGTTATGTTACTGATATTCCCAACTTATTGCACATAGCCACATTACTCTAAGCTGTAAGCGGGGTTGATGACCCGCTTGCGCATGAATAGTACTGTACGAAGCATGCACGTTGTGAGGCAATAAGGCCTCATGAATACGTGGGAACTTCTTGCCCGATCTGCCAACTCGATTATTAAGGTAGCACGTGGATGCGCCAGCTATTGCCCGATCTACCTAGTACTACGGCGAAACATAATTGCACATACGAAAAAGAGATGAAGCCACACTCAGGACTTGTTTACCTATAGTGTATTTTAGGGATGGGAGGGGACTATCCCGGAAAATCTCCAATAGTCTGTTTACTTCTAGTGTATTTTAGGGGATGGGAGGGGATAATCCCCAAATATCCTCTATCAGCCATCTCATTTTTGCCTAACACAAAAACTCTAATCCATGCTAGTGTATTGTAGGGGAAGAGTATTTATGAGTATTTGTGGAGATTGGGTCACCAAATTCCCTTTCATCCCCACTCTTCCCATCCTCTAAAAAAACTCTTGGAGTAAACAAGGCATCAGTGTGTGAAAATCGTTGCGCTGCGAACTGAAAGAGGAAATAATAGCGGGCTAGCGGCAAGTAAAGTATAGGCTGGCACGGTCGACAGATCCCCCTATATGTATGTATATGTATAAGTATAACACGCCGTACGTGATGACATCGCCAGGCAATAACCCAATGACGGAGCGGTCAATGGCCTTGTCTCACGACGACGGCAAGGCTGAGCTCGTCATCTCCTCGCTCCCACTCGAGACAAGGTTCCCGCCATTCCCGCTTAGGCTCTACGGCGGCTTCTGGTTCGTCGAGTCGATCCTCCCGGGTCTCCTTGCTGCCCATGCGCAGTTCAAAGCGAGGCCGTCCGACGTCTTCCTGGCCAGCTTCCCCAAGTCCGGCACCACCTGGCTCAAGGCGCTTGCCTTCGCCATGGCCCACCGCGCCGATCACCCGCCGGACGACCCAGACCACCCGCTCCGCCTCCGCAACCCGCACGACCTTGTCAAGTTCCTCGAGACACCCTTCCTGCACTCACCGATCAAAGGTAGCGACGTGCTCGCGGGGATACCTTCGCCGGCGCCGCGCATGCTCGCCACCCACACTCCCTACTCGCTCGTGCCGGAGTGCATCACCACCGAGGGAAAGATCATGTACATCTGCCGCGAGCCCAAGGACGCCTTCGTCTCCTTGTGGATGTTCGCCGGCAAGATGGCTTCCAAGGAAGCCGGCGACGACACGCCTCCATTCACGATCGAGGAGGCGTTCGAGCTGTTCTGCGATGGCCGGTGCTTTGGCGGTCCGCAGTGGCGCCATGTTGCAGAGTATTGGGATGCGAGCGAGAGGTGGCCAGAGAAGGTCCTCTTTCTCCGGTACGAGGAGATGCTTCTGGAGCCCGTGGGGAAGTTAAAGAAGCTGGCGGAGTTTATGGGATGCCCGTTCTCCGCCGAGGAGGAGGCGGCAGGGGTGGTGAGAGACATCGTGGAGCTGTGCAGCATCGATGCCCTGAAGAATGTGGAGGTGAACAAGACTGGGAGTCAGATGTACGTGAAGAACGAGGCCTTCTTCCAGAAGGGGATCGCCGGGGACTGGAGCAACCACATGACGTCGGCTATGGCAGAGCGTCTAGACAAGATCGTCGAGAGCGCTCTGCAAGGTACGGGGTTCACCTTCGCTGACACCCAGTCCGCGTGAGCCGCTGATTTCACGTCTAAAATATGGTTTTTCTTTGATTTCGAGTTCAAAACCGCCTCAATGCCCGCTTAATTTACGAGTGTGTCCGCTATTTTCTTTTTTTGTGAGTGCAAGAATAATTAATTTTTTTCTAAACTTAAGCCACCTATATTTCTTTGTCTACAATATTTGATTTGCAAATTTTATGTATGCATAGCTTCAATATAAGACTTATTTTTTATTTTTAGACAGATAATTTGTAATAATCTAGCTAGTGAGCATGTATTAGTTTGTCGTCCCGGCATGGCCGTGGATGCCGTCAGAGGCAGCCTGGATTGCCTTGGAGCTTGCCGGAGAATTGGTCGTCGAGGACGCCGGAGATCGAGCGGTCGCGAGGACGCTTCCCAGAAAAATCTAGACCACTCCGTGTAGGGTCGATGATCACGAACGGAGCTTGTGAGACATCGCTCGCCGTGCTACCACTGCACGGCGGGCAGCGCGGCCGACTTGGTTCGGAAGACGGCGCAACACTGTGGCAGACTGCTAGAGGAAGGAGAAGATGGAGTTGTGGTGTGTGTTTCGATCTCTCCAAAGCCCTGCTCTATGCAGAAACTTATCAGGAATCTTTCCAACTGAGCAGCGTCTCAATGGAAGGTCTTATGGCCTGACTCGCCGAGCAAAGCGCGGCGCGCACGTTGAAGGCGGTAGAATCGGGAGGAGTAGTGGCGTACTGCAATGTATATTTCCCAACAGCTCCACCAAAACTACTTGTGTGACTAGTACGAGTTATGAGTTTGCGTCGAAGTGCTTATCGTGAGTAGCTCAGGTAGAAGTTAACATTTCCCAGCTCCCTTACAGTTTTTTTAGATAAAAGGATTTTATTACTTAAGAGTTTTAAGCATTACACCTAACATCTGCATAGCTAAGATGCACACAGCCACCAGTTCACCGTAACCAATTCAGAACAAAAAGTAAAAACGGCGAATTACATATCATAATGAGAAAATGTAGATCCGCCTAAGATGCTGGTAGGTCTATCCGAAGTCTATGTTGCCATCCATGCCGGGAGAATAACTCCCTGGCTGCAGCCTCCAGCCTGAACGCCACCTCCAAAAATAAGTCACGGTGCTCCACATGCTACAGGGCCGACCATGCTCGTAGCATAGCTGTACACCGATAAATAACCTGCATAACAGAAACATTTTTATCGTTAAAAACCTTGTCATTTCTACATAGCCACAACGACCAAATAACGGCAATCGCGTCCATCCTACAGAAGAGTTTAAACCTAGATCCACACCATTTAACCATTGTCAAAAGGTTTGCAACAGTACGCGGTGGATGTAAGGTAGAACCTATCTGGACGGCTGACCATATAGACCTGGCGAATTCGCACTGGAAGAATAAGTGTGTAATGGTCTCGTCATGTTGACAGAAAACACATTTTTACTTCGTGCCAATTACGCTTGGCAAGGTTGTCTTTAGTAAGAATTACACCCCGACGAAGATACCATGCAAACACTTTAGTTTTAAGTGGTATCCTCATCTTCCAAATTTTGTTATTATCCTTAATATCGACTGGCACTTCAGGTAGAATTAGTGCTCTATACATAGAATCAACCGAGAATTTACCATTCTTCGTAAGATTCCATTGAAATTTATCTGGACCTTCCGACAATTGGACAGAATCCAATCGGATGAGCAAATCATTCCAGGATGCTTGTCTTGTTCCAAGTAAACTTCTTCTGAACGAAACATCTGGTGGGGAGGTACCCAACACCTTCGCGATCGTGTCGCTTTTGTTTCGTACAATAGTGTACAGAGCCGGATATTGTTCTCTAAGGGTAGATTGGCCTAGCCATTTATCCTCCCAGAAACGAATTTCCGATCCATCCCTAATTGAGAAAATCCATGTTGAAAAAAAAACTTCTTTGTAGCCATGAGGCCAGCCCAGAAGTGTGAATCGCCAGGTTTCCAAAGAACCTGAGAAACAGCTTGATCTCCCACATACTTTCTCCTAAGGAGGGTTTGCCAAACTCCATCTTCCGATAGAAGTTTGAAGAGCCATTTACCTAGCAAGGCTCTATTCTTGACCTCAAGGTCATGAACTCCGAGCCCTCCTTGGTCTTTAGGGCAGCAAACACACTCCATTTAGTCAGTCGTATTTTTTCTTCTCGCAATCCCCTTGCCAAAAGAATCTTGATCGGAAATAATCCAATCGTTTTAAGACTCCTTTAGGCAATTGGAAGAATGAAATCATGTACAGTACCATGTTTGTTAGTACCGAGTTTATGAGAACCAATCTTCCACCCAGGGATAAGAGTTTGCCTTTCCAGCTATTTAAGCGTAATTGAAGTCTTTCCTCCACCTTTTTCCATTCAGCATTTGTAAGTTTCCGATAATGAATCGGAATACCCAAATAGTTGATAGGAAATTGACCTTGCTCACAGCCAAAAAGTTCAGCATACAAGGCGGCGTTTTCTTGAGCCTCGCCAAAACAAAACAATTCACTTTTATGGAAATTTATCTTAAGACCCGAAAGTTGCTCGAATGCTGACAAGATCAGCTTAAGGTTACGAGCTTTTTCGATGTCATGTTCCATAAAAAGATTGTATCGTCAGCATATTGAAGAATCGATAAACCACCATCAACAAGATGTGGAATCACTCCTTCAATTTGACCCTCAGCTTTAGCGCGTTCGATCAAGATAGCCAACATATCAGCCACTATATTAAATAGTATTGGCGATAACGGGTCACCCTGTCTGAGGCCTTTTTTCGTTTGAAAGTATTTGCCAGTGTCATCATTGACCTTAATGGCTACACTTCCTCCCGAAACAAAGCTATTAATTAACGCGCACCACTCAGGAGAAAAACCTTTCATTCTGAGGGTCTGCTGAAGGAAAGACCATTTGACTTTATCATAAGCTTTCTCAAAGTCAATTTTAAGAATTACCCCATTCAGCTTTTTCCTATGTAGCTCGTGAACTGTTTCATGTAGGATCGCAACTCCATCAAGGATGTTGCGGCCTTGCATAAAAGCCGTCTGAGACGGACGAACTACATGATCTGCCACACTGTTCAGTCGAATCGTAGCCACTTTGGTGAATATTTTAAAACTAACGTTAAGAAGGCATATAGGTCTAAATTGTTGAATCCTTTCTGCCTCGTTAACCTTAGGTAATAAAATTATCTCACCAAAATTGAGACGAAACAACTCTAACTGTCCATTGTGAAGACAGGCAAACAGTTGAAGTAAATCAGACTTGATAACATCCCAAAAGTTCTGGTAGAACTCAGCCGGGAAACCATCAGGTCCAGGTGCTGTATTATGTTTCATTTGGAAAACCGCCATCCTCACTTCCTCCTCTGAGTAAGTTTAGTAAGTAGACTATTTTCCGCATCTGAAACCTGGGGGATATCATCTGTTCGAGACTCATCCAAAGTGAAATTCCTTCCTCTGGAGCACCGAACAGGCCTTTATAGTAATTTGTAATGTACGACTTTAGTTGTTCATGGCCCTCAATCGTTCCCTCATCCTGGACTAGAGAATGAATGCGCTTTTTCCTGTGTCTGCCATTGGCAATACTATGGAAATAGCGTGTATTCGAATCCCCTTCTAGGATGAATTGGGCTTTAGAACGTTGATACCATTTTAACTCCTCCTCTCGCAGTAGCTTCGCTATCTGTGCATTGGATTGGCTCTTTAGCTCAATCTCTTGCTCGGATAGTAACCGAACTTCTGCTAATGCTTCTAGAGCATCAATAATCGAGGAAAGTCGATCCTTTTCTTTTTTAAGTAAACCAGAAGTATGACGAGCCCAACCAACGAGGTGTGTGCGTAAAGCACGTATCTTGTTGTTCCACCGCTGGATAGGCGTATCACCCGCAACTGGTCTTTCCCAAATTCTTTTAACCATCTCATGGAAACCCTCGCGGTGCAGCCACCCAAGCTCAAACTTGAACCGTGGCTTACACTGTGGTCTAGGTATTCCAGTTGTCAAAAGAATGGGAGCATGGTCTGACAAACCCTCAATACGTTCTAGAGCCCGTACCGACACCAGTGGGAACCTAGATTCCCAATCAGTATCCATCAGTACACGGTCTAGTTTCTCGTATGTGGGTTCAGGGAGAGAATTAGCCCAAGTGAACTGTCTCCCCACCATTGTAATCTCTCGTAAGTTCAAGCTGTCGATGACTGCATTGAACAAAGAGGCCAACGGTTGTCAAACCGACCCTTACTTTTCTCAAACGGAAAACGTAGCATGTTGAAATCCCCACCAATGATAAGAGGGTGTGGGTTATCTTTTGCCAAGTTTACCATTTCACAGAGAAAAAAGTCTTAGCCGCTTCCTGGGCCGGCCCATACACGGCAACAAGACTCCAAATGAAATTATCGGATTTATTACGGATGTGCATTTTAATATGAAAATCACCATCCGTAACATCCAACACTTCCATGGTATCAGTCCTGATGCCTAGTAGAATGCCTCCAGAACGGCCATGAGGGGGACGCGAGTACCAATCAAACTCTATACCGCCCGAAATACGGTTCAGTAGAGATTGCGAAAACTCACGTCTACCCGTCTCAGAAATAGCTAAAAAATCCAAATTATGGTCCGAATGCAACCAGCAAAGTGCAAATGTTTAGCCAGGTCACCAAAACCTCTGCTATTTGCAAACATGCCATTCATTGGGAAACTATGGGGGATTTGGAAAACTTAGCCCGTTTCGAGGCAAATTGTTAGCGGCAGATTTAGATTTCCGGCAAGATGCTTTTAACTCATACAATGAGCACAACCCGTCCTTATCCAAACCAATCTCCAACACTTCACCAATAAAATGAGAAAGAAGCTGACCATCTGATGTGGCATTCGCTTCTTTTTCATTAAAAAATGTGACAGTCAACCCAGTCGAAACTTTAGAAATAACCGTAAGACGGTGAATTTCATAAGCCTCAAGACCTTAGTTAACACACTATTAAACTTAGAAATAAACGACGGAAATGAAAAAGAAAGAAAAGGCCGCTGAATAGCGCCGCTCTCGTCGTCGTCGCCGAGGCTGTCGTCAGAGGTGTCGTCGCCGTCGTCCCGGCCGTTGCCGTTGAGCATCAGCCGGTCACCCCGCCTCCGCTCGGACCGTGGCGAGTCCCTAGGCCCGCCGACACTGCCGGACAACGAAGAAGAACGAGCTCGTCCCTCCGGTGTCCGATCCAGCGGCGTCTCCGGCGACCTGCACACAAAAGCGCCCGACGTACCACGCTGCTCGATGCCGTCCTCCGTGGTTCCACGTTCCCAGAGCCGCAACTCGTTCGTCGGAAAACCGACGTATTCCCAGAACACCTTAGCCAGCGTCTCGTCGGACTTGGGCGGCCGGCACACGGCGAGCTCCTCCGCAGCCCAAACTTCCCCTCCCTCATCTTCTTCGAGGGCATAAAACCGGGATCCCGAGGACGCCGGCGAGCTCGCCGCTGCAGATGCCCCTTGTGTCGCTGGCGAGAGTGCGGCAGGCACTAGCGTCAGCCGCCGGCAAGGTTCCTGCCGCGGCATCGCTCCGTCGGGAGCCCGTGGAGCGCGCAACTGGTTCCTGGGGAACATAGCTCGATGGCGAGCTCCTCGACGCCGGCCGGGGCCGCGCTGCCGCGCGGGCAGCCGACGGCCTCTTGGTTCGCCATCCCGTCATCAGCCGCCGCCGACGCCAAGTTGCTGCATCTGAGGCGGTTGGACGCCGTGGATTCGGGAGAGCTGGAGGAGAAGGAACAAGGGTGGTGGTGCGCGTCGCGGAGAGCCGCCGGAGGTGGCCGGAATCGACCAGCGGCGAGCGGCGGAAAAAGCGGATCGGGAGCAGCCAGGTCGCCAGGTCGTGTGACGCGTCTTGCTCCATCTTCTCCTTCCTCTAGCAGTCTGCCACAGTGTTGCGCCGTCTTCCGAACCAAGTCGGCCGCGCTGCCCGCCGTGCAGTGGTAGCACGGCGAGCGATGTCTCACAAGCTCCGTTCGTGATCATCGACCCTACACGGAGTGGTCTAGATTTTTCTGGGACTCGATCTCCGGCGTCCTCGACGACCAATTCTCCGGCAAGCTCCAAGGCAATCCAGGCTGCCTCTGACGGCAAGCTACGGAAATCTGACCTGTAGCCGGCAGTTGACAAGCTCACCAATAAGCTCTCCTTTGGAAAGCATGGCTTCTCAACAAATATGGCAGAGTGGCTTTTCTGTAGATGGTTTATGACACTGTAGATGGTTTATGACATCTTCAGTCATCTACCAGTTGATGGCTCTTGACCTAGTTAGAGACTTGGTTATTCAAGTTGGTGGATAAGCTTTACTCTGGTTCCATAACCTGAGATGGCTCAGTACCGCGCTTCTTCGTACCCGCTGGCTCTACTAGTATATCAGAGTGAAACAGAATCGTACACACAAAATAGGCAAAATCGAAGAACATACAATGCATAACATCCTAAACCCACTAACGCAAATGCTTCAAGCCGAAGTAACAATCCTCCTCACAAACTTTTATTCAGTGGAAACAACATAACCTCTTTGGGCCAACTTAACACTTCTGCATGGCTGGAACTGAAAGATCGAGCACAGAGCAAACCATCTACGGCTTCCTGTTCTGCTCTGCAGGAGGGAAGAAGGGCAGCTTCTTCAGGAATGGGAGCATCTTCATGAAGAACTGTGGCTCGGTGACGGCATTGCGCTCAGCCCGGGGGGTGGTAGATCGGCGAGGGCTTCGGCGGCTTGGCCACAGGCGGGAGAGCGTGATCGTGGTCATGGTCATGGTCATGATCATGCTTGGGAGGGATGGGTTTGACGCCAGGCGGGAGAGCGTGGTCATGATCGTGGTCGTGGTCGTGGTGCTTGGGAGGGGTAATCACGGGCGGTTTAATGACAGGCAGGTGAGGGTGATCATGATCATGTTTGGGAGGGACGATCACGGGCTTGTGCAGAGGATTGCAGAGGAACGCCGAGGCGCATTCCGCTGACGGTTCGTTCACCTTGCCAGCGAGCGCCACGAAGGTCATCTTCCCGTCGTGGCTGGGCTGTGCCGCGACGATCTTCGAGGGCTCCTGCCCGGGGCATGGCACGCTCGACGCGCTGTGGAGCTGCGCGAAGCAGTCCTGCTTCAGCTGGCCGTCCTCGCCGATCTCGTCGGTGGCCAGGGGGACGGTGAAGGCGCCGGACTTGTCCACCTGCCCCACGGCCTTGCTCTCGTACTCGCCCTTGTCGTTCTTGCACTTGACAGCCACTTGAAGACCTGAAACAGGTCCACAGTAAAGTGAACAGCGGCCAATGAGGCTCTGCTATTTTTGCGATGGCTTTGCTCGCTAAACAACAGTACCTTTGAAAGCTGCCTCGGCATTCATGTTCTTCCTTGTGCAGTCAGAGCACCTGGCCAGGCCGACCACGACCGGCGCTGTCTTGCCGTGCGTAGCATTAGCGACACCGATCGCCAGTGCTATGGCGCAAACTCCGACCAGAAACTGTCGAGGTAGGAACTCCATGGTGGAACTCTTCCA
This sequence comes from Poa pratensis, assembly GCA_947311845.1. NCBI lineage: Eukaryota > Viridiplantae > Streptophyta > Magnoliopsida > Poales > Poaceae > Poa > Poa pratensis. The sequence continues at coordinate 23,263,816 of CAMZMU010000073.1, forward strand.
CGTGTTGGGAAACGAAAGGGAAGCTGCTGTGGTTGGATGTGGAACGCAGCGGGCACCGCTTATATAGGCGTCACAAACACCGGCGGTGGCTCAGTCGACCGGAGCGGCCCGCAAGTGAAACGAGTGAAGTCTGGCCAAATTTGGCGCCGGTTTTGCAGGTTACCCATTAATGTCGCCTCACTGTGATCACCCTTCCTTGAAATTCACTCTTCCCGCCTACCTAGTACTGGCCGTTAATGGTGAAGCGAAGCGATGTGTACTACTCGTACGTAGCACATGGATTGCCCTTTCTATATAGGTGTTGCTCGAAAATTGTTAATGATTCATGAACTGCTAGTGGAGTATAGTTGCCATGTCTGCAGGATCGAATGCATGAAGGAGGGAACCTGTTCACATCGGGGTCATACAAACGACGCCCTACGACCCCGCGAGCTTCTCTAGTTAATTTTTTCCGAAAAGGGAACACCCAAGCCTGTATACGGCTCTAGATTTATTTCATTTATTTAACAAAGACCGGCAAAAGTCTTGCAACAATTATACAAACTGAAACCATCAAATAAATTGACAACACAATACCAAACCACACAACTATAGAGAAAAACACGGAGCGTTGTGCCTGGCCACAACCATCTCTGGCTCAACGGCCAAATCTTAAGAGAGCGCCTTATGCGCAGGCTCACCAAGTTGCCACCGCCATCTTCCACCGAACCATCTTCAGGCGAGAATCGAAGTGGGCTTGCCGTCGACGCCGTCACGGCACCAGACAGTGCCACCACCCGTGTGCGTCTATCATGACTCGTCTTACGCTCAGACCGCGCGGCGCCATGCATGCCACCGAGATTTGTTGTCGATTAGAAATATGTAACACCGCTCCACCTTCATACCCCTCCAGCCAGTATGTGCTCCAAAATGACAGCTCTCAAGAGGGAGAACGACACCGAAAATTCATTGCTACGCTCATCTTCGCCTCATCTTGCAGGAAGATTGGGTCGGTTTGCGATGCCCTTACTGACGTTGCTTGGATCAGCCGTGATCGTTGAGCATAACGGGAAATCCAGAAACCTCTGGTCCCTCCTTTTGCAAGTCACGCTTCAACCCGTGTCTCATATTGTCTCTCTTGGAAGCTATAGGAAATCTTTGGCGACGCCAAGGTGCCAGTTGTTCGTTTGGCTTGCGGTTCAATCTAGGTTATATACCGGTGATAGGTTCGACAAGAGGATTTGGCCGAATTTCTAAGCATGCCCCCTTTACAAGTGTGTCGGAGTCGGTAGCACACTTGCTCTTCTAGTGCTGGGAACTTCTCGCGTTTGTGACCTTATTAAAGATTGGTTAGGCCTGCACGACTTCAACTTTTCTGCTTGGGCAAAAGAGATCGGTGGCTCGTCATCACCACCGTCCCCAACTCTCTAAGGAAAGAATTAGTCTTCATCGTTACGCTCATCTCCCAAATAAATGTGTGCATATTTCTTATTAAGGGCCTCTTTGATTCAAAGTATTTGCATAGGATATTTGAAGAATTTAAATCCTTTGAATTTATTTCTATGTTGGTTGTTTGATTTGTAGGATCGAATCCCGTAATATTTTTTCCCCAAAGAATCCTCTAGACTAGATTTAATAGGAAATCTAACATCCAAATAAACCTCTTTTTCATAATGAAATTTGATGATTATGAAATCCTATAAAAATGGAGTGAGGATGAAAATACAATGCCCTGTTTTTCCTATTCCTACATTTTTATAATCCACTAAATCGAAGATATCATGATCATTGTTGGTGAGATTGTATCCAAGGCAGCCATGTGGATCATCGCTAGTGTTCGTATCTAGGCTTCAGCCTTCTTTTAGTTGACGAAAAGGCAAAGCTTTTGCGGTGTATAATTTGTCCTAAATGGCCATTTGGAAAAATTTCAATCACTAATGGACTTGGACAAATTTTTCAATCAAATATGGCCCCTCTCCAAAAACGCCACACTAAAATTCGTCAGGAGTCAGGACCAAGTGGCCGGTCCGTTGCCACTCTATGAGAGTTGAGAAGTTCCCATATTTACTTTTGTTTAATTTCTTTTCTTTTCAGGAAGCTCTGTTACAGAAAACAGAGTTAAACAGAGTATTACCACGGATCTCATGACAGACAGAACCCCTCCAACAAAGCACAGCAGCCGAAAGTTTACCTGTGAAACCTTAACCTCCGGTTCCCAAATTCAAAGCTCTAGTAAGAAATTAACCGACGAGTATAGATCACAACAGTGTTATGGCTTAGATCGCGCACTTTCTTTTTATTTCACAAACAAATCAGCGAACTGAAACACCAATGCCAGCACAATGGCACGAACTGAACCAAACAACAAACCACTGAAAAGACAACAGCAACAGGATCAACTAACACACAGTGACACAAACATATCGACTGGCAAATGTCGTCACGCCTGATGCTCCCTCCTCAGCGCAGGAGGTAAGTGAGGCGTCGCCACTGCATGCGTCATAGTAGGCCAGATCAGTTTTTGGGCTCTGGCTTGTCCTCCGGCGGGCACGGCTTCTTCTTGTGCATGAGCTTCTTCATCTTGTGGTGCTTGTGGAAGAACGGCTCCGGCTCATCCTCCGGAGGCTGCGGCATAGGGGGCCGTACGAGGGCGTGGGCGTCGGGGGCCGTACGAGGGCGTGGGCTGTGGCCGTGGCTGCGGCGGCGGCGGCGGGGGGCCCATCATGAAGTGCTTCTTCTTCTTCTTGCACAAGCACGCGACGGGCGAGAAGACCGTCCCGTCGGCGACGGAAAGGTAGGTGCCATCGGCGGCGCCACCTTGGCTGCTGGGGCCGATCATGGGCGGCGCCAGCCCGGAGCACGGCGTGTCGGGCGCGCTGTGGAGCTGGGCCAAGCAGTCGCGGTCCAGCGCGCCGTCGTCGCGGAGGAGGCCGGCCGCGAGCGGGATGCTGAAGGCACCGCTGTCGTCGAGGTGGCCGAGCGTCTGCGTCTCGTAGGTCTCGCCGGCGCCCGACCTGCACTTGATGGCTACCTGAAGCCCTGCAGCGCGCGACGTGGAGAAAATAAAATTAGAAGTTTGCGGCCGCGTCACTGTGGGCTGTCCAAGGACCAAGTTAAGAACTAAATTGCAGGAACGAGTTGATTATGATGCGGCCCAACCTGCTATGTACAATTCGCAAAGAAAATACTACCCAGTTCGGCGTTTCTGCAGTATGTTTGGACCTACTAAATTATGTACATATATTTTGGGCATAAATATTTCTACATCTACTACAATGTGTAGGCCTGTATGCAGGACAAAAATTAGTTGAGGTCTAAAATTCCTAGTATACTGGAGTACTTAGTACTTACTACTTACACTAAGAACTAATGTTTTCTGTTTCTGTGAGAAGGCCGAGGTGTTCATGGCTACACCGAAATGTATACTGGCAATTACACGCACCTTTGAAGGCATCCTCGGCCTTGACGTCGTTGGGGGAGCAATCCAAGCACTTGACGGAGCCAACCACGACCGCCGGCGCCGCCTCAGCCGCACCGAAGCTGACAACGGCCAACATCACAGCAAAGGCACCGAAAAGCACAGCAGTTCCAGCAGGAGGAACCAGCCGAACCCCCATGATGGAAGAACCCCTACTACTGCTTCTGCGGAAGAAGTAATCTGAGAAAGAGGCACTGGTGAATTTGGATGAGGAACAAGGGGTGGTCTGCATGGGTATATATATAGGGCGGTGTGGTAGTGTTAGTGTGACCGGGCTTAGCTCTTGATGTTCACGTGAACAGCCCGATGGGAAAGAAAATGTAGCTATGGGTTTAAGGATTTGCTAATGCAAACATCCGTACTCACTAGTCAGTACACAGTACTGATCTGATGATGATTTCCTCCGTGATTCTACCTTTTTCCTAGTGACCGAGCTGTGCTGTAATTAAATTCGCCCGATCTTGCAATGTCCTTTTGTCAAATTTGTCTTTGGTTAAGCTCTCGTTCAATTAGACAGATCAGTCATGCGTTTTTCGCTTCCGTTTTGAAGAGAAAATGTGGGCGGGGTTTTCCCTCGAACGAGAGTATGTATGAAGACGGTGAAATTTCAAATTTTCAAAAGGGACAGAGAGTCGGCGCGTCTCCTCACTAATGTGGTGTGCTTCATCTGTCAGGGTGGCTCATAAGCAACGCAGGGTGCATGGTTTATGTATGATAAAAGGGGTTGGTTAGAGCAACCATGTGCGTGCCATGATGACTCATGGCCGGAACACGGAAAAGAAATTCGGGCCGGCCGGGATTTACGTACGCTGCGCAAGATGAAGAAAAGAGAATAGTTATGTGAAATAACTCCCTTGCACAAAACAACATCGCGTCAGTGTTGCCTTCATTGCTGCGTTGTCTGCATCGCCATGTTGGTGCTTCACACCAAGGTGGACCGTCGACGGCTGTAATCCTGCAAATGGTGTCTATTTCTTGGAACTTGCCAATGAATGTTTAACGCTTGTAGCACGCACTGAGCAAATTTCCACCGACCACTGTTGCATTTTTTCCATACTACCCAAAAAAGGGCCGGGTTCCACTTGAAGAAGGATGATGAACCAAGAACTAAGTTCAGCATCCAAAGTTTGTTTTCGAAAAGGGAGGTAACCCGGCTTCTACACCAATTGATACACAGATCCATGCAGCATCCAACTGTAAAATGGAAAACAAACATCAAGCTTAGGGGACGCACCATACTCCTAACAGCCCGGAGAGTAAGGAAAAGCAGCGAGTTTTCTTTAACTTCACAACAGCACAAAGGCGGCGAATGGGGCAAAAGATCATCAAGATCTCCAAGCGAAATTAACTAGAATTCAACAACTCGAACACTTTGTTTTTCAGTGATTGATCATTCGATCTTGATCGTCATCTTCGAGGGCTCCAAACGTGTTGGTCCAGCAGTCAGCACCCCCTTCCATCCATCGCTGCTTGCTGCGTCTCCCCACCCCTTCCATCAGAATTCACTTTCCTATCCAGCGTGCAAACGTGCCCTATATATGTTGCGAGAATGAATATTATCTGCCTAAGGGGACTCCCTCCCCTCCATGTCTACTAGACACATACGTGGACAAAAGTCAAACAAAGGTAAGCAAAGACTAGTCAACATAACCCCATGGTCATGGCATAGTCAACAAATCAAAAATCAAGACAAAGGATCAAAGATGAAACCCATGGAACAAGAAGCCCATTAAGTGTAGTCTTAAATAGGCTAGTACAACATGGATCATGGCCCATGTGATCTCTCATTCACATTCCTCATGGACTAGTGATAAAAGATAAGGGTAACACTCTCCTAACATAGGATTAAGCCACACTCAGTCGAGCTGGCCCAACATACTAAAAAACATCGTTGTGGCAACTCTCGACTAGCGTTCGACGACATTCATCATTTCTTCTTTCTTCTTCTATGTTTTCTTTTGTTTTCTTTTTTTCGCTTTTCTATGATTTTGAAATTGTTTTGTTTTGAAAATTGTTCACATTTTTTTCTCTCTTTTGGGATTATGAAAATTGTTGAGTTTTGAAAAATGTTCATAATTAAAAATATTTAGATTTCTAAACATTTTCTAAATCAGAAAGTTTTTAGATTTGAATAATTTTCAAAATTGATCAATTTTTTGAATCCGAACATGTTTCAAATCTAATCATTTTCAAATTCTGAACCATTTTTCAAACCAAACTTTTTTCGAAATCTGAACAATTTTCGAATGTAGAATAATAAATGAAATGAAACAGAAAAAGGAAAATAGAAGAACAAAAGAGAACGAGACACGCGATTTAAATGGGCATGCCCACTGTTGGAACTTCAATCGACATGGGTCACTTTCGCCATCTGAAGGCGGGATATAGCTCGCAAGTCGGGGAGACTAGTATTGGAAGAAACCACAAGAAAGCTAGGTATAGACGAGAAGAGCATAATGCTTCGGTCTTCGGTCGAGGCATCCTCTACCGTGTTTTCCTAGTAGTTTTTTTTTTTTGAAATAGGTGTGTTTCTAGTAGCTGGGCCAAAAGGCATGCAAAAGGACCACCAAGTCAGCCCATGCACGTATGCAGGTTTCTTAATTAACTCCCATGTCTCAAAATCTTTCATTTATTATTGATGATAATACATATGCATATATAACCAAATGTTTGTCTATTTATTTATTGCAATCATTTATCAACAACATAAAAATATGTGTGCTTATTATTTGTGCTAGTACAAAACATAATCAGCTAAATATGTCATGCCAGTACTTATACATTATCTTTAGTATACAAGGGAATTCCAGACTTCTACCACCAGCTGCATGTCTATCAACCGTTCTAAAGCATATTGCCAAACAACATTTTTACATCCCACCATTCCTCGAGCTCTAGGTGCTTCTCAGAACCTAGCAGCTTAGCTCAAAACGGGCACCAAAGCTAGTCATGATAGCAAACTCAAGCAATATTTTTTTCCGAGGAAAGCTTCGAACTATAAAATTGGAAACATTCCGGTAGGAGCTAATTCCGTTTCATCAGGTCTCGACAGAAACCACAGGAAAGCTAGATGTTAGCAGACGCAACACGGTCCACTAAAAAACACAAGACGGGGGGCGAAACAATTTCCTCAAGACGAAATAGATAATAGTGAAACAATTTTATATTCAGATATTAAATACTGAAATGCAATCTCTGCACCAGGAAAAATCACCACTCCAATTCTCCAAAGCTCAAACAAGTCTGCACCACACACCCGCTGGCATATTGCGCCAGAATTAATGAAAACAAATCCAAGAAACCACGAATATCGGCATGCTGTGAAAAGTACCAAATTCAGAGACCCAGGCCCATGACTATGGCAATTGCAGCGTTGAGACCCAAAGCAACTCCTATCCCAAGCAAGCTGCAATGACTCTCTGGAGCGCCGCTGTCGTATGGGCTATTGTCCACCAGCGGCTGGCTGCCAAATCCCATCGTCTCCCCCACGCTCTCCACACCTTGCCCTCCACCGAGCCCTGCCGCTTGTGGCAGCGGCGCCAACGAAAGATCGGGCTGGGCATCTCCGTTGTAGGCGCCGTAGACTCCTCCTTCCTGTCCAAAGGGCAAGTTGCCGCTCCCCTGCCCGATCGGATCAGCGAACGGCGGCATTGCCGGGGCCAGGCCGGGCAACCCGCAGTGTTGCGCGGCGCGCGGCTCGTTGCTGGCCTTCCACGCGAGCTCACCGCCCTTGTCCAGGATGCGCATGTCTCCCTCGTCTATCAGCTGCAGGGTTCTGAGGAAGTCGTTGTCAACAGACTCCGTGTCGTGGGTGTGCCACACCGAGTTGCTCCCGTCGAACACCTCCAGTCCTTTCCACGAGAGCACGAGCGCGCAGGTGTTCACGGTGCTCACAGCCAGGCACTCCGACTCCCACACGCTCTGGCCCTCCGCGCCCGGTGCGGTGGTGTCGAGAATCTCCACGTAGCAGAAATCCGCTCCGAGGCCGCCCGCGCCCGGCACTGTCTGGCTGCGCATGAAGTACGCCGCGTACTTGCCGGACGGCGAGGTGAGGAACAGCACTGGGTTCTCCTCCCAGTGCGGCGGGATGCTCGCCAGAATCTGCTGCTTGGTCTGCCGCTCTATGATTCCGGTTGGCGATGTGGCTATGGCGTAGGAAGGGAGGAGAAAGGCGAACGAGAAGCACACGGCAATGTAGGTGAGTAGCTCCATGGCCGGCTACTAGTATGTGTTCGGCTCAGACGATCAGATGCTACGGACGTGTCTGGGTTTGTAGTATTTGTGCTTGAGTGCTTGTGCTTGTGCATGGGATGGTGTGTCGGTTTTATAGTGAGACTTCGTAATGGAGTGGTACATGCATGATGTTGCAAATCCACGGTTGAGTGGTTGAAGTCACCGGCTCCAATGTATCAGTGGAGATCAGGAAAGCGCACGAGCACAAAGCCTGCCAGCGTCAGAATTTGGACTTTCCAGCAACAAGTTTGATCAAAAATTTATATCCTATGCTCTATTTTTACAAAGGCTTCACTGCTTAGTCGACCGAAATTTTATTAAATCTTGGTCAAGTAGCTTAACTATCTGAAAAGTTGGTTCAATCTGTGATTAGTTGGGATTCTTCCAAGGTTGTTTATGGCCTTATGGGGTTTTATGTGTGTGATCGCTTTGAGCTTTTGCGAGCTTTGTGCTTTCAATTGAGCGGAGAATCATAGATGTTTCGTTTTTTCTTCTATTCTATTTATAATTTTACTTCATATGAATTGCAGAGTCTCTACATGCCATCTTTATGCATAGATCCAAATAAAGAACAAAGCAATTGACCGGCCACCATTGACAAGCTTCATGGCCAGGTCTTGAAGAGTTAGAGGATATAGTTTCCTATTTATTTCGAAGGGAAGGAAACATTGCTGATAGTATCCTTTTCAGGTGAGAAAAAACTATATATGCACTAGGGTAAAATAGTTGTGTAGTCGTTTTGACGTTTTATTTGTCTAGCTAAAAATATTAATTCATTTATCTAGTCTTTTTTGTACTTATCTAACATAAAATTATTATTTCTAATTTATCTATCTTTCAATAATTATTTTCTTAAAATATTATCACATTTATTATTAGTAATATTTAGATGTTAAGTTACACTATGTTGATGTTATCTTTGTCTACGAGATAACGGGAATGCTTGTTGGTGTTTTAGTACACAATTCTACCAACTTCTCGTGTTTTGTGTCCGCAATGTGTTTAGGCATCAGTACTTGCTCATTTGTTTTGGCACATGTTTAGTTTGAAACATGTTATTTTACATATTGGTGCTTAGTTTCTAAATCTACACGCTTTGTTGAAAATACATTTTTTGTGTGCACTTGAATCTTCTAACATGTACTTGTACACCTTCTTTGCTGGTGGTCGTATCATTTGATCATTTTAATCGCACTTTTTTCTGATAATATTTTAATCTTACGTGGTATATGTCTGTTTCTGACTCATTATTACACCCGGTGTCCAGGTTTGAAACCGAGATATCTCGCTTTCGAACATGAAAAAAAAAGACATTATTTCGGCATTATCTGACCAAATCCGCCACTGCACATTGGTGATGTAATTGAAAGAAAAATCAAATAGATGTGATTCTGATCCAGTGTATTAAGTTGGCAGGAACACAAATCGTGGGATCTAGCAGCTGTAAAATATATATATTCTACAAGCGGATGCCGAAGTTAAATTCTAAAGCTTTGAGCTGAACACCATTTTGCATCGTTTGTTACCTCTGACAACAAGGGTCGGCGCGCTACACAGTATTGAAGCGATTCATATACTCCCTCCGTATCAAAATATAATACTTTGTACCTATTTTGTACACCATGTATCTAGACATGTTTTAGTGCAAGATTCACATGAACCTTGCACTAAAATATGTCTAGATATATGTGTGTACAAAGTAGGTACAAAGTCTTATATTTTGATACGGAGGGAGTACTAGTTCGAAACGCTTTTGCCCAACATTGTAGATGGTCTAGGTCTCAAATAATCAGTGTGAGTGGCGTAGCCCAAAAGAAACCACATAAGAGGGTCTTAGAAAACAAGCTTAAACAATCACAATAAATTACACATTGCAGTTTCAAATACAATACACTAATCCTACCAGCATGCCCACGCCCAGAAAGGCACCACCCTGATCAGGAGTTCACAACACATCCCTGGCTTATTGCGCCAGAAATAAGAACAACATAGTCGAGAAACCACCAAAGCCGTCACGCGCAAAGAGCACAAGTACTGAAATCAGAAAGCGAGGGCCATGGCAATGGCAGCAGTGACACCCAATGCAAGTCCAGTTCCAAGCAAGCTGCATCCATGCTTCAGTGCAGCACTGTCGTATGGGCTGTTGTCCACCAACGGTTGGTCGCCAAATCCAATTGTCTGCCCCACTTCCTCCACGCCCTGCCCCTGCCCTGCGATACCACCGTACGCTGCCGCTACGCCGGCGTTGCCATTGCCATTGCCTCCTTCTTCCTGTCCAAATGGCAGGTTGCTGCTCCCCTGCCCTATCGGCTGCGCGAAGGGCGCCGTTGCGGAGACAAGGCCGGGCGAGCCGGGCATGCCGCAGTGCTGCGCAGCGCGCGGCTCGTCGCTGGCCTTCCACGCCAGCTCGCCGCCCTTATCGAGGATGCGCATGTCACCCTCGTCTGCCAGCTCCAGAGTTCTGAGGAAGTTGTTGTCAACTGACTCCGTGTCGTGGGTGTGCCACACTGAGTTGCTCCCGTCGAACACCTCCAGCCCGTTCCACGAGAACACGAGCGCGCAGGTGTTGATGGTGCTCACGGCCAAGCACTCCGACTCCCACACGCTCTGGCCCTCCGCGCCCGACTCGGAGGTTGCGAGAATTTCCACGTAGCAGAAGTCGGCTCCGAGGCCGCCCGCGCCAGGCACGGTCTGGCTGCGTATGAAGTGCGCCGCGTACTTGCCGGACGGCGATGTCAGGAACAGCACGGGGTTCTCCTGTCCATGCGGCGGAATGCTCGCCAGAATCTGCTGCTTCGTTTCCCGCTCAATGATGCCGGTTGGCACCGACGCCGTTGCACAGGAAGGGAAGAGAAGCGCCAACGAGAGGGACATGGCAATGTAGGAGACATAGACGAGCTCCATTGCTACCGGTTTGGAGGTCGTTGTCTGCTCAGTAGCTCTGTGTGTAAGGGCTTGTTGTGTTTGTATTTGTGATTGTTCACGAGTGAGTGTGTGCCTTTTATAACGAGATTTGGCAATGGAGTGGTACGCGATGATGATGCTATAAAGGTAACAACGTTGAGTGGTTGGAGTCACCGGTTCCAATGAATCAATAGGAGATTAGCTAGGAACGACAACGAGCACGACGTCTCTCGGAATAAAGAGCTCCCATGTACGACTTCTCGAACTATTTCACATATATAGTATTGAAATCATCTAATTCCACTCTCATTTTGTTGAGACACTATGGAGTCTCACAAGTCAATTTCAGCTGAATACCTTAGTGGTGCACTGGACTTCAACAACTCCACCGAAGTTTGAGGATTGTATTGCTGTCTTCTTTTTTCTAGGCAACTTATTAATGCATCAAACTGATAAAGATAAAATAAACCTAGACTCAATTAAAACATGTTGATTTGTGAGATACTGCAAACCTCCAACAAGACTTCTGTACTTGAATGCATCATCGGAACTGAGAGGAACACCAAGATCCCGAGATAGCTTCTCAGTGGCGGACATGGGAGTGGGGACAGCTCGACAATTTTCCATGTTGGCACGGTACAACAAATCAAGAGCATATTTGTGTTGTGTCAAAATCATGCCTTCAGCAGTATAAGCAGCCTCAATGCCAAGAAAATACTCAAGCCGGCCAAGATCCTTAATAGGAAATGTGAAAGAAAGAGTCTGAATCAATTGAACAACGGCAGAAGCAGACGAACCAGCAATAACTATGTCATCAACATATACAAGCATGTAAACCGTGATACCTTGATGATCAAATATGAAGAGAGACGTGTCGGCCTTGCTAGAGACAAACCCGAGCTGATGAAGTTTGTCACTTAACCGCGCGTACTAGGCACGCGGAGACTGCTTGAGGCCATAAAGAGCACGCTGAAGTTTGCAGACATACTGAGGGTGTCGAGGGTCTTCAAAACCGGGGGGTTGCTGCATGTACACTTCCTCGTCTAGAAAACCATGAAGGAAAGCGTTGCTGACGTCAACCTGACGGAGGCAGCAACCACGAGAAATAGCAAGTGAAAGTACAAGACGAACTGTAACCGGCTTCACCACAAGACTAAATGTGTCATGATAATCAATACCATACTGCTGAGTGAAACCTCGTGCAACCAAGCGAGCCTTGTGTTTATCAACAGAACCATCAGGGCGAAGCTTGGTTTTAAAAATCCACTTACTTCCAACAATATTGGTGCCGGGTGGTCGAGAAACCAGAGTCCACGTCTGGTTATGCTGAAGAGCATCAAACTCATCTTCCATTGCAGAGCGCCATGCAGGCTCGGAGAGAGCAGTGCGATGTGAGGCAGGAACAGCCAGAAAAGCATGACGTCGATATGGATTGTAGCGGACCGTGCCGTCCTTGGGTATCATCGGTCGATGAATATTATTACGCGCGCGAGTCATAATAACACGCGGAACTGCAGGGGCGGCGGCTCGTCAGGCAAGTGTGCGACTGGAGTCGATGGAGAGCCGTCCGAGCCGACGGGCGAGGAAGGCCGATCAGGAGAAGGCCCATCAAGCTGGAGCGCCGGGGTCGCAGACGGTCCAGTGGGCGAGGGCGCCGGAGGCGCAGATGGCCCATCAGACGAGGGTCCATCAGACGAAGGTGTCAGGGGCGCGGAAGCTAGCCCAGACGCGGAGCGAGGTGAGCCAGATGCGTCATCTCCTTGTGTAAATGCGGACGACACGTCGATCACGTGAGTTGGAACCTGCACAGGAACAAAAGAAACAAGGCCAGGTGCATCAACTGGTAACATGGAAATGTCATAATTACGCATAGTAGTATTCTGAACATCTGGTTCATGCAAAGGAAATGAGACTGGATGTAATTGAGAAACATCGACCACTACACCTGGAGTGGCAAACGGAAAAACAGCCTCGTCAAAATGACATCTCGAGAGATATAGATGCGACCCGTGCTACGATCAAGACACTTGTAACCTTTGTGCATAGGGCTATACCCGAGAAACACGCACATTTTGGACCAAAACTCGAGCTTGCGAGAATTGTACTTGCGAAGGCTCAGCCAACATGCGCAACCAAACGTGCGCAGAAAAGAATACTCAGGAGACATATTTAAGAGTCATGAGAGTGGTGCGGTATTGCGAAGAATAGGCGAGTGCATCCTATTAATAAGATAGCAAGCAGTAAGAAAAGCTTCATCCCAAAAATGAAGTGGAAGCGAGGAATGAGCAAGGAGGGTGAGACCTATCTCGACAAGGTGTCGATGCTTGCATTCAGCTATACCATTTTGTTGAGACGTGTGCGGACATGAAACACGGTGCGAAATACCCGTGCGTTGGAAGAAGGCGTGGAGACGGTGATATTCACCACCCCAGTCAGACTGAACGGCACGAATTTTAGTGTTCAAAAGACGCTCAACATGGTTCTGAAAAGTATAAAAAATGCCCTCAACATCAGATTTATGTTTGATCAAGTATATCCAGCAATAACGACTATAGTCATCAATAAAACTAACATAGTACTTAAAACCTCCAGAAGAAGGTAGAGCCGGGCCCCAAACATCAGTATGAATAAGCTCAAGAGGTGCATGAGAAACACGAGAAGAATAATTATAAGGTAATTGGTGACTCTTAGCACGCTGACAAGCATCACACACGAATGACTCAGAGTTTGGGGAACATGGGAGATTATGGGACTTAACAATATTTTGAACTACATTATTAGAAGGATGACCTAGACGCTGGTGCCACTGATAAGCTTGACACTGGAAGATGCATGCCGCACAGAAGATATGGCTCGACCAAACGGAAGCGGGTAAAGACCACCACGACTCCTACCGCGAAGTATGATTTTCTTCGTGACCTTGTCCTTGACAAAGAAAAAATATTTGTGAAACTCAAGGAATATATCATTGTCAGAAACAAGACGATAAACAGACAAAAGAGTTTTTGCTAATGCCAGGAACATGGAGAATATTTTTTAGATCAAGGGATTGCGAAGAACCAGCTATTCGAGAATGACCAACATGTGTAATAGACAAACCTGCACCGTTGGTGACTTGAACTTGGTCCTTGCCCTGGTAGCGTTCCTGGACGCCTAACCGGTTCATGTCATTGGTGAGATGATCAGTTGCCCCGGTGTCGAAATACCACGGTTGCTGATCATCATGTTGGGAGGCGAACAGAGTTGTCGGAGCGCCGATCCTCGGCTTGATATACTTGGTTGAACCGGTTCTTGCACGTAAGAGCCTCATGGCCCCAATACTTGCAGATTAGGCAGCGTGGGCGGGAGTTGCGACCGTTGCGGCCACCGCCACCGCTGCCGCCTTGATTGTTGCGGTTGCCGCGACCCTGCTGACCGCCATTGTACTGGCCACCGCCACCACCTCCTTGTTGTCTGTCGTTCGGGCAGCCACCGGGACTAGCGCCATTGTTGTTGTCGAAGGGGCGCCCACCACCTCGACCGACATCACCCTGCCGAGCTACGGCATTGGCGGAGGTGGAGAAATCAGCCGGCTGGGAATTTTGCACCTTCATGGCCTCGCTCGAGAGGAGCATGGCATAGAAGTCGGAGAGGCGAGGTCCCGGCGGCGCTGAGGACATTGAGAGAGTCCTAGAGCGACTCGAACTAGGAGCCGATGCCAACGACGATGTAGTCTATCAACTTGTCATCGGAGATGGGGGCGCCGACCATGGCCAATGCGTCGGCATAGCCCTTCATCTTGCTGAAGTAATCCGCCATTGACAGATCACCCTTCTTCAACGTCGTGAGCTGACGTCGGATTTGCCGCACACCAGCGCGGCTTTGGGCCGAGAACATGGAGGTGAGGCACCCCCAGACGGCGGCGGCGGTGTTGCGACCGACCATCTGCCTGAGTATCTCCGGGGACATGGATCCGACCAAGATGCTGAGGATCCGCTGATCCATATACCGCCAGAGGGCATATGCCGGATTGGGCACGGTGACAGCGGCGGCGCCCTCCCCGGTGGTGATCGTCGCGGGAGGCGCTACGCAACTTCCATCGAGGAAGCCGAACCAACCCTGGCCGGCAATCTTAGGCACGACCTGGGTCTTCCATAGAAGAAAATTGGTGCGATCAAGGACGACGGTGATGGTGTTCGTGTAGGAGGTGAGCATGGTGGTCGGGATGGATGTGGCAGGGCCGACGAAGGTGGAGTTGGTAGCGGAAGAGGTGGAGCCGGCGCTGATGGAGAGCTGGAGTGCGGAGGTCGTCATGGCGACGGCGCGCAGGTCCTAGGCCGGGAACAGCTCTGATACCAAGTTAAAACACGTTGATTTGCCGTGGTTAGCCCACACGGTTGGCTCTGCTTTGATTGATCAACAACGGGACATACAAGGTACGATACAAGTCGGTTGCTGTATTACAAACCGATCCGATCTCCTACTCTAATACGATCGGTAAAGCGATCCTATCTCTAACAGACTCTACAATTGCTCCCCTCTTCTAGTCCGGTATAATCACTCTACAGCTAGAAACTATTCCCTCCATTCCAAATTATAAAATGTTTTGACCACTTTTAATGTGAACTAAATACAGGCTAAAATGAGTGAATCAACCCACTAAAATACATTTAGATACACATGAATCAAAAAAAATTCAAAAAGTCTTATATTTAGGAACCGAGAGAGTACTAGCTATTTCGATAGGGTGTTAGAGCATCTCCAACCAGAGTTGCCAAATTTGTCCCCCAAACTATCCGCGAACACGTCCGGGCGTGTCCGCGGACAGTGACCGGACCGCCCCTAAAATTGGTCTCCTCCGGCCATGTACCTCAAAGTCTTCTCAAAATGTGGGGTCATTTGCATGTGATTGGTGGAGAGGAGAGAGAAGAATAAATGAAGGACAAAAGAAAGGAAAAAAAGAGAAAAAAGTGGTCCAAGCGGACAGGCCGGGCATGATCGGACAGGTAAATCCTACCCCAAACTCTCCCCACATATGGGTTGAGTTTAGGGGTTGCCGGACAGCCCAGACTTATAGGAATAGTTTGAGGGGACCGGTTGGGTGATGATTTTTCACTCTCTCTCTCCTGCCAGACACGTCCGGGCTGTGCTGCCGGACATATAGGGAGGATTTGAGGGAACCGGTTGGAGATGCTCTTATAATCCCAAACGACGGTAGTACTGATCAGAGTTACTCCTTGTATTGGTGGGCACTCTTTGGACCCTCCACGAACTCAATCAATCCCACGAGGGACCTTGAGTGACTAGAGTCGAATTCCTCCTCACCGGTCATTGCTTTGTTTCCTCTTCAAAAAGAGTAAAGTGTCACACCTCATTTTTTTCTAGTTATGTAGCCTTCTCCTTTTGTTGCCACGGAAAACGGAGGAGCCAAACTAAGGCATCACCTAAGGAAAGGGCTCAAACTTCTACTGAATTTCATATATCTCAATGGATACCAAATATTTGTGTCTCAAAACTTCTGGACAAACTCAAAAAATCAGTTTTTTTTCAAAACCCGGCCCTTTTTATAAAATTTGTTCCACAATATTTTTAAATCTAAAATACTACAAAATTATTTGATAACCAAAGTTATGGTTTTAACAGAGCTAGTGAGGAGGCGACCGGATCAAGTAACGAATGTCGAAGAAAACAAACTTATAGACTAAATGGAACAAAATTTAGAAATCATGAAGTAGAATAGAAATCTAGCTTATTAGAGAACCGTAAGAAAAAATAATAATAAAAAGAAAATAATCAAAAAATAGAAAAGATAGGAAAAGCCCTTAAAAACAAAAAGATATACCAGATGAAACAACATTTTAGTGCTCAGGAAACAAGTAAAGTGGAACAAAAAATGTAATAATCGTGAGGCAAGTCAGCAATAGAAGGAACAAAATTCTGGTCTTTGTGGAACATAATTGTTGTATCCAATGAACACACACTATTTGGGGAAAAAATTAGGCCATTAATTTATAGCAATTGGAAAAAATGAGAGTACAATAGAAACTCATTTTTTGATCAAGTGGAATAAATTTTTAGTACATGATTACAAAATCACTAATACAGGCATAAAATAATCTTGAACTAAGTGGAACAAAAATTTAGCACCCGTGAGAAAAATCACAACTATAGGCAAACATAGAATTTAGACGAAATGTAACAAAATTTCAGCGTACATGGAACACATGTCGATTATAAGCAAAAATAATTTCAATAATAGTTTTATAGCCTGAGATCAAAATTTTGAATTGAACAAAAATAAATGCTTTTGACTAAATGGAGCATAAAAATTAGAAATCAGGAAGAAAAAAATATAAAAATTTGCTCAAAACAAAACCATAGAAAACTAAAAATAAAATAAAAAGAAAATAAAAATGACTACCATGAAAGAAAAGTACCACTCCCTTTTTCCCGAATTAGTTTATACAAAATTTTCTAATATGGATAGATTTAGACATATTTTAGTTTTTAGATACATCCGTATTTAGATAAATCCAACTAATATGGGACGGAAGGAGTAATTGGGAAGAAAAAACTACGCAAAGCAAACTTCCAAGAATCCTGGTGTATTTCGGTGCACAAACGAGCTCTGTACCCGCAGCTTCGAAAAGGAACGAAGACCTGATGAGACTACAGCAGTGAAGTATATGGGCCAAAACACCTTTCATTTGGCCTGGGCCGATTCCACCTCGAGTGACACAGAGCAAATTCGGACGTTCATTCTTATCTAAGGGCCCCTCGATTTCAGGGCCCGTGTGGACGCCCCGCTGTCCCTCCCTCAGGCCAGGCCTTAAACACCGCCTAATATCACAATTATTTTTACTACGAGTAGTAGAGTTCAACAAACTAAAAACAAAAGTAGTTAGCCTGCTCTTATTGATTAATCTTCAGTTCATGTACAAATCTGGGTTGACCGCCGTTGAACACGCCCTTGGTTGTAACCATATGCTGATACGCAGTGCAATGTCGTGTGGTACTTTCTGAGCCGGCTGCTGTCCATTGATCACCTCATCATCTCTGTCAGAATTCATCTAGTTGCGGCTCACGAATGTGCCCGCCCAATCAATGAGGTCTCCAGGCCATCGTTCTGGTGCCGCGGCGCGTTCAGAATTAAATGGTTCGACTCGGGTTTTGAGTTGGCTTCGTTTTGAATTTTGTCATGTGTTCACGGAGTCCTAAAGTAGATGGTTGGAGGTTGAGAGTTGTTTGGTCACTTTCTCACTGCTCTCGCCTGCCTGCCCACTTATAATTTTTCTAAAGATGTGATTAAGAAGAAGGGTTTTATATATGGCCATTTGGTGGAGCTAAGCTATCAAGAAAGCTAGTACTCCATTTGCTTAGCTGCTTCGTTTAAATGGAAAAGACACTATCCAACCAAGTGTATCATATCAGGCTAACAATGGTTCCATTTCTGTCATCACATCCAAACATTATCAGGAGACAGTGCACCAATGCAAATTTCGCAAAGTGTGGATGTGCATAGGTACTATTGTGGGATAGCCAAACTTGTTCTCATAAACAGGGCAAAGTAGTTGGGCTACTCTTTCCAACTTACTCCATGTATGTATTTCATGAGTAAGTTGGAAAATAGGAGTGCTACTTTTTCCTAACTTATTTCAAGTTTTTCGGCCACTGTACCATGATCAATGCAGAAAGTCAGACGAGCGTTGTATGTGATGGTTATGCAAAATAGACAGATGCTGAAATTAATTTGACGATTGACCTCTAACTACATGGATTGTTAAGTCAATCCAACACCGAACTACCATACCAACATTAATCAAGCATGCCCTGAACCGGATATTTTCCACAAGAAGTAAAGACAGGTCGTGCTCAAACTCATATTTTCCTCATATACTTGCAGGGTTACACCAATAAGCATGGACTCTTCATTGGTTTGGCCAGAAACTGAAACGAGGCATCTTGGATGTATGGATATCACGGGACCAGAAGCAACACGTGCCACGGTTTTCCAAACAGAAATTTAGTCTCATGCATAATGAGAAATTGGGAGCATGTTTGCTCCTTTTATCGGGACCGTGAAAAGCAATACATTGCTGAGAAATAGAATCAATATAACTTGAAACTTCATTGTATTATCGTTTGTAATTCACACTTGATCAACAAGCACTGCCAGTGCCAGTACAAAAGCTGAAAACAATGGCACCTGCTCGCTCATGGAATCTGAATTCCAAAAACTAGCACTAGGTGTTTACAGCCACCTACAAGGAAGGAAATACAGAAGAAGAAGAAGAAAAAACATATATATAATCCCCCGCTGCACTTGTGTTCTTTACCGTGAGGAGAAAAGAATCATGTAATGTTCGTGTAAAAGTCACGCAGCATAATCATCAGACATACGCCTTGGGCGGGTACTTGGCGACGCAGTCCACCCACGGGTTGCAGCTCCTGTTCTCTGCTCCCGGCGCGGCGGCGGCGGCGGGCGACACCGCCGGCACGTCGCGGAGCGCGCGCCACACCGCGCTGTTGCACTTGAATCCCGACCCGAAGCCGATCTGCCAGACGCGGTTGCCGCGCTTCACCCGTCCCTTGGCCTCGGCGTAGGCGAGCTCGTACCAGAGAGAGCTGCTGCTGGTGTTGCCGAAGCGATGCAGCGCGCACTTGCTGGGCTCCATGTCCTTGTCCTCCAGGCTCAGGCTGCGCTGCACCTCCTCCAGCACCGCGCGACCGCCGGCGTGCACGCAGAAGTGCTCGAACGCGCGGCGGAAGTTGGGGATGTAGGGGCGCACGCCCTTGGCGCGGAACACGCGACGCATCATGAGCGACTTTAGGAACTTGAGCTGCTCCGTCAGGGGGAGGACCAGGGGACCCAGCGTGGTGATGTTAGTCTTGAGCGCGTCCCCGGCCACCGCCATGAGCTCCCGCGCCAGCGACACGCCGACCTTGCCACCCTCGTCCTCGCGCTGGTACACGCAGTTGAAGCACTCGTCCGTGGCGCCCTTGTGCGTCCGCACGGTGTGGAGCAGGCGGTACTTGGCGCGGCCGGCGTCCGCGCGGCGGTTCGAGAGCAGAGCCGCGGCGCCGCCCATGCGGAAGATGCAGTTGGAGAGCAGCATGGCTCGGTCGTTGCCGAAGTACCAGTTGAGGGTAATGTTCTCGGTGCTGAGGACGACGGCGTACTCGTTGGGGTGCGCCTGGAGCATGTCCTTGGCGAGGTCGATGGCGATGAGGCCGGCGCTGCAGCCCATGCCGCCGAGGTTGAACGACTTGACGTCCTCGCGCATCTTGTAATGGTGGATGATCATGGATGCCAGCGACGGCGTCGGGTTGAAGAGGCTGCAGTTGACGATGAGGATGCGCACGTCGCGGCGCGGGTTGATCCCGGTGGACGCGAACAGGGCGTCCAGGCACCCGAACATGACCGCCTCGGCCTCCAGCCGCGCCTCGGCCATGTTCAGCCTGGGCGGCCGCGCCTGGATGCCGGGGGGCAGGTACGTCTCGTCTCCGAGCGCGGAGCGGTTGGTGATCTTGGTCTGGAATTCCAGCGCCTTGTCGTTGAAGGCGCCGGTGCTCTCGGTCATCTCGAGGAAGGCCTCCTTGGAGATCTTGTGCTGGTCCTCCGGCTTGTAGCACGCGAACTCGACGAGGTACACCGGGCGTGGGCGCTTGAAGTAGTAGACGGTGAGCAGGAGCATGGCGGTGCCGAGCCAGGTGACGCAGGTGAGCAGGTCGATGGAGTAGTAGATGACGTCTAGGCGGACGAAGGAGTAGGCGGCGGAGGCGAGCAAGGGGACGCAGAGCATGGGGAGGTACGACGTGGGGCTACCGCCGTGGCGGAGCCCCAGCTTGACGTACTTGAGGTTGACGGAGCGGGCGAAGTCCGGGAGGCGGCGACGTATCTTGATGATGACGCTGGGCAACCGCTCGGTGGTGCCCTGCAGGGCGGCAGCGGCGTCTTCCCCCCGGAAGGACATCTCCGCCGTGAGGCGCTCCCGCTCCATGACGGCCGCCGGCGCAGACTCCATGGCAGGATCTCTAAGCGAAGCTCGAAACGAACGTGTCACGAGTCGAGTTTTGTGTGAGTTGGACCGAGCGCCGGGACCGGAAGCGTGAGTTGAGTTGGCCTGGCGGGCGGCTCAATATATAGGTGTACTGACCGGGAACCAACACGTCAGTCAGACGACTGGGAAACGGACTCCGAAACGGAACTGAACCAGATACGTACGTACATACAGTTCGGCGCGTACCTATACGAAATAACCATGACCTGTATAATCCGGACATGTTAGCTCTCCCTCCGGTTGGGTTTATAGGTGTTGCGAGTATCCCTAAATTATAAATTTGAGCAACTTAATATGAGTTATATATTATAAAAAACAATATCATTTGAAACTTTAGATGTTATATTTTTTGTGTAACACAAATCATTTTATATTGGTCAAATTGACAATCTATGAACATACATAGCGAAAAGGGACTGTGCGATGGCGCAGTGGTGGGTGCTGCTGGTGAGCACCCCACCGGTCCAAGATCGATCCTTATGGATCGAATTTCTGGTTCCTCAATGCTTTCTTAAAGCAGGGCTTTCAGGCCTATCTCTTCTCTATTATATAATATGGCTACAGGTGATGGTTGGTCCGTTTTTCACTTTCTAATTTTACCCCTAGAGTTGAAACAAATTACGCACCGTGCCACCTCTAATAGAAAAAAAACGTTTCGTTTTTTTATTGCGTACAGGTTCCTTCGTTCGACTGAGTAGGCGGATAATATCGATCCCCTTCCATCCCCTTCATGCCCGCCGGCGAGGCACCAGGACGCGATACGAGCCAGCTCAAGGAGGGATGTCCGCCGCCCACACGATGGAAGGAGGAGGGGACAACTCCTCGGATGAGGGGGCGGTGGTCCCGCGCCTGGGCCGCCGGCTGGTTCCGGCCGCCGTTGCTCCCGGGACTCCTCCGCCGGTGGGGCTCGCGGTCACAGGGACGCCGTGGACGCGGCCGTGCGGCACCTCGATGCGCCGGATCTGATGGCTCGGTGGGGCGTCCACGTCAAGCTCTTCTTCCCCGAGCGGCCTCGATGCCAGACTTGAAAGGTGCCAACTTTCTTGTGCACAAACATGTTGTGCTTGCTTGCTGCCTCTTGTGCACAGGCCCAGTAGTCGCTCTGATTCCAATTTTTACTGCCCAGTAATTTCTCTGATTCGCTGATGCTGCATCTGTTGCCTGGAAATTCGTTTGCTGGATGTGTGCCTGTGACAAAATAGGCGACTCTGAGCCAGATAATTTCATGTTTTCAAACGTAACATTATTGATCTTGTCTACCAGAGAGGAACGTTTGCGGAGACGCCAGTCCTCCTTCCTCAGGTAGGTCACTTCCGGCGTTTCCTGCCGCCGGTGGAAGGAATATGTCCTACAAGTGCGCTTCCTCCCGGCTGCTCGTGGCTTGCTCGCCTCGACTACTGTGTACTTCATCCGCGAGGAGCAGCTGTGCTGGTGGGGTGCAAGGATGGGGAGGAGAGAGGCGAGGAGCAACGGCAGAGTGTAGGAAGGTGGAGCAAGGAGCGTGTCCTTATCCCACTGCTGGCTCGCCTTCCCTACGAGCCACCGGCCGTGAACTCGGCGTAGTCGCGTTGAGCGAACTCCCGTCAGCGAGCTCCTACGAGCGCAGTCTCAACCGCGCGTCTCCGACTCCCCATCTTCCCAGTTGAGGCCGAGCGCGACTCTCCACCTCAATGTTGGGTTCAGGCTTCAGTAGCAAGAACGGCTGTACAGGTGCACCATACCGATTTCGCCGGAAAGCATTATGGCCCCTTTGCCTATCCTGAGCGTCGCCGCTGTGTTGGTGACTACCAAGTATCCCATGCGCCTGTAGTTCCAGTTGACTACTGTGTTCGATTTCGTTGGCAGCTTCAGGTACAATGGAATCAAACTCATGTATTGCTTTCGAGATAATACTGATGCAAATCACAGCAACAAACCTAATATAGTGCTCTTGGTCTATCCCATGCCACTCATTGTTTGTCTTTAAAAATGCAGATTCAAACCACTTCGATTTCTTCAAGGGAGGATGTTACCACAATGAAATAATTGAGTGGCTAAATTGACAGAACCTGCAGCCTTTAAGATCTACTGTGTAATTCAATCAATTTAGTGTATTTTCATGGAGACAGTTACATATTAATTTGTATTTCATATGTGGCAGTCATCTACCAATACCTAAGTGCTTTCCAAGAGAAAAATACAATCGCTCATCCTTGTGAAATAGAGGAGGAGCTCAGCAGCGGCGTGGTGAGTTCTTGATGAATCGCTTCCATGACTGCTATATATTTCAGTACTGTTTTCTAACATCAGGGCCGAGCAGATTGGGGAAATATGCACACATAGTTGATTTGATAATTTTCAGGATGTGATTAGTCCATACACAGATGCTCTACTTGTCATGCAAAATGTTTTTGCTGATTTTGCTACATGGGATAACCGATATTCGGTTAATCTAGCTTTGTTATGCAGTCAGCTAATTGCAATGCTGAACGCTTCATTTATAAATAAATTAGTGCTGAAACACGGCGAGCAACAAGCAGAAACTAATCTAATATGCTCCCTATGTCATAGTTTACCCTCTCTATTCAGTAGGTACTATCGTGGTGTTACTACCTGAACCACATGCTTTTGTAAACCATAACTGATACAAGTTTGTTGCAAATCCTGGAAGGAGTGAAGTAGACTGTTCATGCCCTACACTATGGTCTGGAACTCTGGATTGCACAATGCAGATTTAAATTAAGTAATATTTATCTTTGCAGTTCATTCTCTAATCTGTTGCCTTAAGCCTATGCTAAACCTTGCAGTCATGTATAGCATGTTCCCTCATTTTATTACAGAGGTGCATGAAGCTACGGAGATCTTGAGAACCCTATGATAGCATTCATATATAGAGGTCCAACTAGGTCAAGTAGTAATAGTTTTTCCCTTGTGACTTTTCTGTATTGGGATGAGTTTGGCTAAGTAGCCTGTGCAGGTTGCATTAATTATCAGAGCTTGAGCTTATTGCTATTTGTCTCCTGGAAGAAGAGCTTCCCAAATATGTTCGATATTCTACGTACAGAAATGAAGATTAAATAGAACTTAATCCCCTATGTTCTAATGAGGGACTAAACCTGGCATATACTGTTGGAATAATTTTCCTACGAGCACGATAGAAAGTTGTATAAATAATTAGGTCATTTTTTCAATCTAATGGGAAATTTAGTCTTTTCTATCTGCAAATGTTCCTCATTTCTTAATATTATTGAATGTGCTGACGTGATTTAGAATATACTTGTTACAGTTACAACTTCACATGGTTACTTTTGCGCATACTTGTGGTCAATCTACTGTTGATAGTTTAGGTTATCAGAAGATTGAACATATAATGATGACCTTTAGTGAGCATGCTTCTGTGATGTAACGGATGGTCAAACAATCGCACGATCGAATAACAGGATTGGGGAAAGTGTAACGAGGCAGACTCCCAAGCATAACAGTGTCAGACGACCTCGTACATTACAGAGACAACTCTATAAAAGTTACATTGTTGTAGGGGGATGTACATGTTACTCGTTACACTACATTTAGATATGTGTCTTGGGTGCGAGTGTCTATTTGAAAGGAAAATCGTATTTGCATCAAGTTGTTGTGTAGGGTGACTACTGACTACAAAGTATAGTGGCAGAGTTGTCGGAGTGGGGTGACTACCAAGCAGGATAATGGTGAAAATGGGAAGCTAAGAGGCTGGTGCGAAATTCTATCATTTAACGAAGAGAGAGTGAGAGAAATAACGACGACTATGAATGAAATTTTGAGCACCCGTAGCAACGCACGGGCATTCAACTAATATATATATATATATATATATATATATATATATAAAGTCACTTTTGACTCCCGAGCACTAGTGCTCCCTCTGTTTGAAAAGAGTCGAAAAAGAAAATTAAAATTTTCAAAAAATCTAGATCCGGCATGTTCTCAATGATGTACAATACAAGCAAGCAAAATCACAATTGTAAATCTTT
Source organism: Poa pratensis (assembly GCA_947311845.1). Classification (NCBI taxonomy): domain Eukaryota; kingdom Viridiplantae; phylum Streptophyta; class Magnoliopsida; order Poales; family Poaceae; genus Poa; species Poa pratensis. The sequence goes on from CAMZMU010000073.1 coordinate 23,288,439, forward strand.
TGTGTCATGAGATACACAAAAATAACAAAATTTTAAACAACTATGCTCATATTTGTACATTTCTCATTTTTTGTGAGCACAAAATACAACATATTTCACATTGTAATTTTGCACGCACGTAGAATGAGATCATTGACAACATGTATTGTTCTTTTTTAGATTTTTTGAAACTTGTAAATATTTTTAATTATTATTTTTTAAATAGAGAGCACTAATGCTCGGAAGTAAGAAATCTTCACTCCATACACGTAGACCCTATAAACCCAACCAATGGAGTTTTACCTGCGACCTTGAGTTTACTCCTGGATTGACCGGGGAGGGAAGAAGCGTCAGTGTCGCACGCGGTAGAAGCAGCAGTCAGCAAATGGGGGAGGAGATAGACAGGTAGGGAGGGTGGCCTATTAATGGTGGTGGTTACCGCGGACGCTCAACCACTTAGAATTAAGGAGGCACAGGTAGACGCGTACGTAATCCGCCTGGCAGCGGCAGCGGCGACGCCGCGAGCAAAGCTATCCAACGGCGGTGTGGCCGGCAAGCCATGACAGTTCAGCCGAGCGTGTTGCACTGTTTGCTTCCCTCTTTGTTCGATGATCCGGCCGTTCATCAATTCATCTGGTTGACCTAGCTTTCTGCCTTTAAATAATGTTTCAAGCTCGTGTTGGTTGAGCCCGCGGCGTGGCTGCCAGGTTCCTTCCTTCTCCAACCAAACCGGTTTATTCCGGTATATATAAGGAAAACGTTTTTGCATATTCATTTTTTTTTTGATAAAGGGATTTTATTACTTAAAAGTTTTAAGCATTACACCCGGCCTCTGCATAGCTAAGATGCACACAGCCACAAGTTCACCAGGATCCAGAACAGCATAAAAATAAATAGGCGAATTACATATCAAAATGAGAAATTGTAGATCCGCCTATGGTGTTGGTAGATCAATCCGGAGACTATGTTGCCATCCATGCCGGGAGAATAACTCCCTGGCAACAGCCTCCAGCCTCGACGCCACCTCCAAAAATAAATCTCGGTGTTCCACACGCTGCAGTGCGGACCATGCTCGAAGCGTAGCTGTACACCGATAGATAACCTGCATAAGAGAAGCATTTTTATCGTTAAACACCTTGTCATTTCTACATAGCCACAGCGACCAAATAATGGCAATCGCGCCCATCCTACTGAATAGTTTGAACCTAGGATCCACTCCATTTAACCAGTTGCCAAAAATATTTGCAACGGACCGCGGAGGATGTAAGGTAGAACCTATCTGAATGGCTGACCATATAGACCTGGCAAACTCGCATTGGAAGAATAAGTGAGTGATAGTCTCGTCATGCTGACAGAAGACGCACTTTGTACTTCCGTGCCAATTGCGCTTGACAAGGTTATCTTTTGTAAGAATTACTCCTCGACGAAGATACCACGCAAATACCTTAATTTTTAGTGGTATCTTCATCTTCCAAATTTTGTTATTAGCCCTACTATCGACCGGAACTTCAGGAAGAATTAAAGCTCTATACATCGAATCAACCGAGAATTTATTATTCTTAGTAAGATTCCATTGAAATTTATCTGGGCCTTCCGACAATTGGATTGAGTCCAGTCGAATGAGCAAAGCATTCCAGGATGCTTGTCTTGCTCCAAATAAACTTCTTCTGAACGAAACATCCGGTGGGTAGGAACCCAACACCTTCGCGAGCGTGTCGCTTTTGTTTCGTACAATAGAATATAGAGCCGGATATTGTTCACGGAGAGTCGATTGGCCTAGCCATTTATCCTCCCAGAAACGAATTTCCGATCCATCCCTAATTGAGAAAGATCCATGTGGGAAAAAGAACTTCTTTGTAGCCATGAGGCCAGCCCAGAAGTGTGAATCACCAGGCTTCCATTGCACCTGGGAAACAGCTTGATCTCCCACATACTTTCTCCTAAGGAGGGTTTGCCAAACTCCATCTTCAGATAGGAGTTTGAAGAGCCATTTACCAAGCAAAGCTCTATTCTTGACCTCAAGGTCAGGAATTCCGAGCCCACCTTGGTCCTTAGGGCAGCAAACCACACTCCATTTAGTCAGTCGATATTTTTTCTTCTCACAATCCCCTTGCCAAAAGAATCTAGACCGGAAGTAATCCAATCGTTTCAAGACTCCTTTGGGTAATTGGAAGAAAGAAATCATGTACAGTACCATGTTCGTTAGTACCGCGTTTATGAGAACCAATCTTCCACCCAGGGATAAGAGTTTGCCTTTCCAACTATTTAAGCGTATTTGAAGTCTTTCCTCCACCTTTTTCCATTCAGCATTGGTGAGTCTCCGATAATGAATCGGAATACCCAAATAGTTGATAGGAAATTGACCTTGCTCGCAGCCAAAAAGTTCTGCGTACAAGGCGGCGTCTTCTTGAGCCTCGCCGAAGCAAAACAATTCACTTTTATGGAAATTTATCTTCAGACCCGAAAGTTGCTCGAAGGCTGATAGAATCAGCTTAAGGTTACGAGCTTTTTCGATGTCATGTTCCATAAAAAGAATCGTATCATCCGCGTATTGAAGAATTGATAAACCACCATCTACAAGATGTGGAATCACTCCTTCAAACTGGCCCTCAGATTTAGCGCGTTCAATCAAGATAGCCAACATATCCGCCACTATATTAAATAGTACTGGCGATAATGGGTCACCTTGTCTGAGACCTTTTTTCGTTTGAAAGTATTTGCCAGTGTCATCATTGACCTTAATGGCTACACTTCCCCCGAAACAAAGCTATTTACTAGCGCGCACCACTCAGGAGAAAAACCTTTCATTCTGAGTGTCTGCTGAGGAAAGACCATTTGACTTTATCATAAGCTTTCTCAAAGTCAATTTTAAGAATTACCCCATTTAGCTTTTTCCTATGTAGTTCATGAACTGTTTCGTGCAAAATCGCCACACCATCAAGGATGTTGCGGCCTTGCATGAATGCCGTCTGAGACGGACGAACCACATGATCTGCCACACTGTTCAAGCGAATCGTAGCCACTTTGGTAAAAAATTTAAAACTAATGTTAAGGAGGCATATAGGTCTAAATTGTTGAATCCTTTCTGCCTCGTTAACCTTAGGTAATAAAATTATCTCCCCAAAATTGAGACGAAACAGCTCAAGTTGTCCATTGTGAAGACAAGCGAACAGTGGAAGTAAATCAGACTTGATAACATCCCAAAAGTTCTGGTAGAACTCAGCCGGGAAACCATCAGGTCCAGGAGCCGTATTATGTTTCATTTGGAAAACCGCCATTCTCACTTCCTCCTCTGAGTAAGGTTTAGTGAGTAGACTATTTTCCTCGGCTGAAACCTGGGGTATATCCTCTGTTCGAGATTCATCCAAAGTGAAGTCGCCTTCCTCTGGATCACCGAACAGGCCTTTATAATAATTTGTAATGTACGACTTTAGTTGTTCATGGCCCTCAATCGTTCCTTCATCCTGAACAAGAGAGTGAATACGCTTTTTCCTATGTCTGCCATTGGCAATACAATGGAAATAGCGAGTGTTCGAATCTCCTTCGAGAATGAATTGAGCTTTTGAACGTTGATACCATTTTAACTCCTCCTCACGCAGTAGCTTCGCTATCTGAGCATTGGATTGGCTCTTGAGCTCAACCTCTTGCACGGATAGCAGTCGCACTTCTGCTAATGCTTCAAGGGCATCAATTATCGAGGATAGTCGTTCTTTTTCTTTCTTAAGTAAACCAGTCGTATGACGAGCCCAACCAACGAGGTAAGTGCGTAAAGCACGTATCTTATTGTTCCACCGCTGGATAGGCGAATCACCCGCCACTGGTCTTTCCCAAATTCGTTTAACCATCTCATGGAAGCCCTCGCGATGTAGCCACCCAAGCTCAAATTTGAACCGTGGTTTGCACTGCGGTCTAGGTATTCCGGTGGTCAAAAGAATTGGAGCATGATCAGACAAACCCTCAATACGTTCTAGAGCCCGCACCGACACTAGTGGGAACTTAGCTTCCCACTCAGTATCCATCAGGACACGGTCTAGTTTCTCGTAAGTGGGTTCAGGAAGAGAATTAGCCCAAGTGAACTGTCTCCCGACCATTGTTATCTCTCGTAAGTTCAAGCTGTCAATGACTGCATTGAACAAAAGAGGCCAACGGTTGTCGAAACGTCCCTTGCTTTTCTCAAACGGAAAACGTAGCAGATTGAAATCCCCACCAATGATGAATGGATGCGGGTTATCTTTTGCCAAGTTTACCATTTCACAGAGAAAAGCGGTCTTAGCCACCTCCTGGGCCGGCCCATACACGGCAACAAGACTCCAAATGAAATTATCGGATTTATTACGGATGTGCATTTTGATATGAAAATCACCATCCGTAACCTCCAAAACTTCCATGGTATCAATCCTGATGCCTAGTAAAATGCCACCGGAGCGACCGTGAGGGGGACGTGAGTACCAATCAAATTCTATACCGCCCGAAAGTCGGTTCAATAGAGATTGCGAGAACTCACGTCTACCCGTCTCAGAAATAGCTAAGAAATCCAAATTATGGTCCCGAACACTACCAGCAAAATGCAAATGTTTAGCCAAGTCACCAAGACCTCTGCTATTTGCAAACATGCCATTCATTGGGAAACAGTGGGGGATTTGGATAACTTGGTCCTTTTCCGGGACGACTTGTTAGTGGTAGATTTTGATTTCCGACCGGATGCTTTTAACTCATACAATGAGCTCAATCCGTCGTCATCCAATCCACCCTCCAACACTTCACCAATTAGATGAGGAAGAAGCTGACCATCTGATGTGGCAATCGCTTCTTCTTCATCCAAATAGGTGGAGGTCAACACAGACGAAGCTTTAGGATTAACCGTGAGACGGTCAAACTCCATATGCCTCAAGACATTAGTTGACACAAGAATATCTTTTTTAGAATTACCAAGATTAACTCCTACACTACTCAATTTAGAACAAATAGACTTAGAAGAAAAAGACAGAAATGACTTTGAATTTAAATCCGTACCAGAGAAGTCCAAGTTGCGTGTCGCTTGGCGACGCATGGCCTTCTGAAGAGAGTCCTCATCGGTCGCTGAAGCCCCATCTACCGCCGATCCAAACCTCCCGCTACGCCGGGTAGGAGTGACCCCATCAGCAATAGCTGACGCCGTAGGAGGAGGTGTGCAAGGCGTGGCGGAGCCTCCTCCCCGGGTCGGCATAGACGAAGTAGCAGCCAACCCAGCGGACATAGCAGCCACGCACGCACCAGCGCGCAACGGAGTGGTCGGAGTCGTAGTCGAGACCACCCCCGTCGCACCTGCTGCCACCACCGTGCCATCCAGGGAAGGCTGGGCTGGAGTAGAAGCCCTCCCCCGGATCGGCCCAGTGGACAAGCCCTCCTGGCTGGCCTGCTTGTCGAAGACCACCGGTCCATGGACCACGCCACAGGCCAGCCCAAGCTGCGCAGTGTCCAGGTGAGCAAGGCCGACCCTAGCTGGCGGCCCATCCATGGCGCGGGACGGTGAGGCGGGCCGGCCCATCGCCACCTCCGCAGCTGCGGCTGTAGCCTGTAGTCCAGCTTGGGCCGAAAGCGGCCCACGTGGGCTGATCACTCGCGAAGCAGTGCCCAGTCCAGGAGCCGGCTGAACTTCCGGCCCAACTGGGGACTCCACCGAATAATCCGTAGTATTCCCAGCTAACAGCACAGAATCAGTAACTCCAGAAGCGGCGCCACGCAGCAGCCCCGGCGAGACACGTCGAATCCTCGACACTATCTCGTTCCCGCGAGAAGTTTGCGGATTTGGGTTGTATGGGGTTATTGCCACAAAAGATTGCTGAGTAGGAGGGTGCGAAGAAGCCACAGTCTTTCCAACCCCAGCAGAAGAGAGACTGGCATCCACATCCATGTTGGTAATTTGCGACCCAAGCAAGCCTGTAGAGTCCGAAGTACCGTCCAAACCTTCCTCGAGACCATCATTATCATCATCGGCGTCGTCCCCCTTGCGACGCCAGAAGTAGGGCACAAACTCTGCATCAGGAGAAAAGTCTGGCGTCTCACGGCGGAAGATAAAAGCATACTCCTTAAGCTTCACCACACACGCCGTGCCGAGATACGGTCCAGAGGGATCAAGCTGCTTGTCCAGCGGCGCGGAGCTTGGCATCCCAACCAGAATGCGCACTATGCCTCTACTCCTGAGCGTGACAAGATCAACATCCAAAGTAGTCCCAATAAGAGAACCAACCGCCCAAATGCCAAGGAAGTGACGTACTGGATAAGGGACCCCCTGCACGTGTACCCACACCTGCTCAAGCACTCTCACAGGTAGAAAATCCTTTGTCTTCCAGATCGAGATAGTAGCCTGGGCCTCAAAGTTAGGAACCCCCAACTTCATCCCATCCATCCGCTGCAAATCCTCCAGCGAGGGGAACCCAATCAAGAAAGCATCAGCCCCGTGAGGGAGGGCTTCCCAAGTCCACGTCGAGCTCGACGGGAACATCCTGGACAGCAAGCTCTGAATGGCAGTCGCGGGCACAGGCACACCAACGATCTTCACCAGAGCCGTGGGTGAACTCATCGGTAACAGATGGGGCTTGTAAACACTATCGGGGAGTTGCACAAAGGTTGTTTCTTCCGTCCCGTAACCAGAAGTAAAGGCTGAGGGTCGCGGCAACCGAAGAGTCGGGCACCGGAAGGTAGGGTGAGCACCCGTATCACACACGAGGCAATAGTGAAGCACAGGACAGCCTTTAGTATTGTGAGTACCATCTCCGCATTTCCAGCACTTTTTCTTTGCTTTACCACCGACCCCAGACTTTGAACCATCCAGACTCCCGTTGCCTACAATCGGAGCAACAGCGACCGCAACAGAATCAGAATTCACCACCGCCTCCACATTGGCTAGCAGAGGCATGCCCTGCGCAGGGGGCTGCATAGACGCCAGCTGAGCGATCTGTTGCTGCTGCATACCCGGTGCAGTGAACTGCTGTTGCTGCAAACCAGGATTCAGATGCTGCACTAGCTGAGGGGTTGGTTGAGCTTGCGGACCGCCCTTCTTATTCTTCTTCCTCTTGGGCCGCGGCGCCTGTCCCGCCGGCTGAGCCAAAGGTGGAGCTAGCTGTTGCTGCGGAAACTGCGGATACCCAAGCGTCGGCATCGCCCCATAGTTCGGCATTGAGTACTGCACCGGCGGCGGAGGAGCCATGTAGGCTGGCGGCCCCGGCTGCCGCGACGGATTTTGCAGCGGGCGGACCAACGGCATCCCCGTAGGGGGCAAGAACTGTCCAGCAGTCGGAGGAGCATGCACGCCGGCCTGGTGCGAGGAGCCGCCGGCGACCTGCGCGGCCCCGGCGCCCTGGCCTTGGAACGGGAACGGAAGCATGCCTGACGCGCCCTGGCCCTGGAACATTTGTTGCTGGAGTGGTGGGGTCGGAGTCGCAGGCCGGGGGGCGCCGGCCCTAGGCGCACCTTGCTGCGGACGATGCGGAGCCGCCATCCGGCGGGCAGGCGTGGCCGCGACGGTGGAGAACGACCTCGCCCACCGGAGCAGCGGCGGCGAGGAGTCCGCGGGGATGGGAGCTCGCACAGTTGCCGGGGCGCTGGCGAGAGGCGACGTGCTCGACGAGGTGGGCGGGCGATGCGTGGAGCGAAGGCGGCGATGAGACCGATCGTCGTCAGGTCGTACTCGAATATCAGACGAGCTAGGGCAGGTTCTGATCGGACGATGAAGATGCGCCCAGGGATTTGGGCGGTCCAGATCAGCCGCCTGACAACGTGGGTCCTCTTGCATGGTAGACGAAATTTGAATCACTCCCGTCTCCGCCTTTTCCGCCGCAGACCTCGGCTCCATCATCGCCGGCTCCGGCGTAGCAGCCGCCGTAGACAGCGTTCCTGTCGATGTCGTCCTTCCCGGAGATGACCCCGTCGTGCGCGCAGCGGCAGCCTTGTCGATGAACATGCCAAGGATCGGCGGCGGCGTGATCCGGCGAGGAGGAAGAGGACCACGCCACGGACCCATCCGCGGTGGTCGATCTTGACAGGCGAAGACCCGTCGGCGACGAGTGAGTGCCCCGACTCACCGGCGGCTGCTCTAACACTTCATTCCTTGACTCCGGCCTGCACACAAGCAACGAATCAGCCTGCTCACCTGAACCCGACGACGTCCCATGCTCCCAGTAACGGCTCGAAGACGACGGGAAGCCCGCGTCCTCCCAGAATTCCTGACACAGCTCCGCATCCGATCGGGTCGGCCGGCCAACCGGCGGCGAACTACACCGCGTCGGCGCCTCCTCATTCAAGGCGTCTAGCGCGACTTGGACGGAAACGTGGCTCGCATCCTCCGCCGCCAGGAGACCATCTTCACCCGACGGGCACGCCTCCAGCTCGCCGAGACAGGCAAACCTCGAACCAGGACTCTCCTTCCCCCACGCCGGCGGCGCCATGGTGGTCCGGCGAGGCCGAACCATCTAGGGCGCCCTCAGATCGCCCTGGAATCGCAGGTCGCCCTCAGATCGCCCTCGACAATTTCCCACCGAGGAGGGTGAAAAATTTCTTGGGGGAGAATTTTCTGCATATTCATATTGCTTGCAACTTTGCGAGGGTACAAAAACTCCGGTGGTTGGATGGATGGATCAGTCGGATTGGGACTAGGATGAATGAGCAAACTGCTCAAAGATCTTCCTCCTTTTCTCTCGCGTCGTTTCCGTTTCACATCTCTATGACTGTAAAGTCATCTGGGAGAAACAAATTGGACACGTTCAACGCGGACTGAATTTTGTAAATGATGTTTGAGCCATTTGCTCTTTTTCATGTCAATCGAGTCTTCCACACCAAAAGAAAAAAAACTCCTACTGCAAAATAGATTTGTTGTCTTCAAAATAATTCCAAGAACCATTCGATCTAAACATGAGATTCTTACAAGTGCAAACCACTACGGGAAAACCATAAATGCCGACGGCTTTATGCTTGCCGACGACTTTATGTATATTGGGGGTCGTCGGCATATGCACTCTAATGCCGAGGGTCTCCACAAGGCCGTCGGCATATGTGCTATATGCCGACGGTTTTCTAACTGCAGCCATCGGCATATAAAACCTGTCCAGAGGGCTGTCGTCGGCATAAAAAGACTGAGACGTGGCAATGCCGTTCGGTGAACTGACGAGCGCCTAGCGGCGCGACCTGTATGCTGACGGGCGACGGCCGCTGGGTTGGCCCTCGGCAAATAGGCTATGCCGAGGGTGGCCGTCGGCGTACACTAGTTTTTTTTGTTTTACTTTCCTTGTCCACTTTTATTTCCTAGTGCTTATTTATGTTTTTTTTGCATTCTATTTTATTTCCTAGCTTCAGCGTCGCCGTCGAGTCTGCTATCGTCAAGGAAGGTTTGGAGCCGTCGCGGGATACTAATTCCGAAGAGGACGCTGAAGCTGCCATGTTGGGTGATCTCCTGGCCCCCTTGCCGGTCTTTGGCAGGGGTGGAGGGTGCTCTATCGTTGATACTAGCGGGATGGGGGTGAGCGCGGACGGAGACGTCGTGGCCCCGTCGCTGAGCTCGGTCCAAGACCTCTTCACCAGGCCAGATGTGCCCCTGCTTCCTTGTCCTGCGCCTCGGACACCGGTCTTGGCCCGTGTTGAGTTGTCGACGCCAAAAATTCTTCACAGTGCTCGGCTGGGAGACAAACCGAAGATGCACATCATGGATAAAGTTACCCACGTGCTGAACAAAAGGATGGGAATTCAAGTTGCAGATGATGCCCCTTTGGAGCAGGCTCGTAAGCAATTTGTGGGTAGCTTCAAGACACATATGTCTGACTCGTCTTTGCAGGGCCTCACTCGTCTTTTCAAGCTCAACATCCCGAGCCTTGCCGCTGTTGACGACGCGCTCTTGGGCCTGGCTGGTCCAGGGGGTCTGGTGATTACGCCTTCAGCCGAGTAGGAGGCATACGTCTAGTTCTTCTACCCTTTCCAGTGTGTTCTTGGCCATGACAAGGGCCGAGTTTTAGAAGGGTTGATCTGCTGAGTTTTACTCTGGCCGGTTTTGTATCTGTTTTTTATTTTGGCCTAGGCCTCTGATGTTTGCTCCTTCTATATCAGTATTATCAATATAAAAGGCAAAGTTTTTGCCTTTGTTTCAAAAAAAAAAAAAAATATTTCCTATGACTATATCACATAAATGACACAATGCGAAGTTCGTTATTTTTTTGAATTTCAAATGCTCAAAAAATATCTATCTGCCTGCCCCTTTCGGCGTCGGTCAATGGGCTAGGGTTTACCCGCTGCGGAGGCTTTAGAGCGTCGGAATTCCACCAAAATTTGCACTGGATTAACGAATGAGAAGTTCTTGACCGGACAAGAACCAAAAAGATGCATATGTGAGGATCTACATCGAACTCGTTCCACATTACGTTGCATGCTGAAACCCCACAACGTGCATGTTTCGGAACGTGTGGCAATCTTGAAGGTTTCATCTATTTTGACACTTGATCGTGAGACATTTTGCGAGGTGATATTCTCGCAGCCGGGAGGTATAACTTAGCTATGGAAATGAGCACTGAATACAATCGTTTTCCGCTTCATCGACTGTCACTGAGAGTACGTTGGCGCACCTCGGTACTGATCTTAATTATGTCCATAGGCGTAGATTTGTTTTTCATTTTGTGTTGCGTGTTTTCCAAAACTGCTCCCGGTGAGGCCTTGTTTGGTATTAGACTATTTTAGGGGATTGGTGGGGATAATCCTCTAATGGATTGGGTGAAACCCTAAATTTAGGGATTGGGGATCTAATCCACTAGGTAGGGGTAGTGGATTGAGTATTGAGAAAAATGCACTAGAGTTTGGAGATTTGTGGGGAAATGTGGAGATAATACCTGTCAAATACAATAGAACCAAACGATGTTTTGAGATATGTGGGGATTCACGGGTTTGACCAGGATAATCCCCACCAATTCACTAAAATACTCGAGTACCAAACAAGGCATGAGGTATCAATTCATGTGATGTACCACAAGAACGTGATCGTAGGACCTGACCCGACCCAACAAACGGACGACCAATCCTTTGAAATCAGTTGAGGTCCCTCTAGCATCCAGGAGCGTGATTCTATCCAGTTAATTTCAAGCTCTCTCTCTGGTATCTCTTAGATCCGTTGTTCTTTCAGAGTATAGTCGCGCAAATGATTTCTTGTAATGGCAACGAGATCCGTTTCTCTTAGATCCGTTGTTCTTTCAGAGTATAGTCGCGCAAGTTAAAATTCTTGTTGCGACCTTCGGAAGTCTCCGGCTAGCTGATTCCAAAATTCGAATAGTAACAAATCGGCCGAACAGACGGCATGGACCGTCAACCGATGGAACTAAAAGCAAGCGACTAACTACATTTCGGCTATATGCATCATTTGATGCAGGCCGGGTGTCCCATTTCTAAAAAAAAAAGCGATTAACTGCATGTCTACATCCCGGCTTGACTCCTATACATACATCGACTGATAGATGAAGCTGCAGGCGCGCATCGGTAGGGGAACGTATTGATGCGCTGCCGGGTAGATGCCCGACGAGCCGCGCTGTAGAAACGGGACCCTCCGACGATCACCGCTGTCAGCGAGGTTTTGGTGCGTAAGCCGTGAGGCTGCTGCTCGCCATTTTAATGGCACAGCTGCTGCTGCTACCCCATGCTCCAAGTTGTTGTCATCGGCCGTGTGCTGTGCGCGGAGAGGTGGCCAGTCATCTCTCAGTAATGGCCACCGATACGGCCTACAGCTGCACTTCTTCTAGCAGACTAGAGTCGATCATTGGATCCGCCATATAAATGCATTGCCAAGTAAGCTCGATCGATCATCCATCGAAAGGGCCCCGTCCGTCCTTGCGTGCGGCAATGGTTGCATTTGAAACTAGCTATTTGGAGTTGTACGGCAAGTATATAAAGTCTAGAACCATAGATAGCCCGTGGCCGGAGGAAAAAGTTCCACAGTTAGTGCTATACCAAATTCGAGAAGAAGGTTCGAGGAGAGAACCCTCGTGTCTCATTCCGTTTGGCGCCATTTAATTGACAGTACAGTGCTAGTTGTTGGCCGTTTTACGCAGTTATCATCAGAGTTATCATCAGAATTTTAATACTGGGTGTTATGTGGCTGACTCTACGTGGACTCGCCATTGTCAACTCGTTTTTGATCAGCTGGGAAGCAGTGCAGTACTGGACTCCAATTGATGGATTCGAGGACGTACGCGGTGTCGTCACTTCCAGGTTCTAGAAACACGTGTGTTCAGGCAGTGTACTACCGTGTATGATAATTGAGCCAGCAACAAGTCACGTACTAGTACAGTATAGGACGGTTTATAAAACGTACTTTCAAGCACTCTAAGATAAGATTAGAGCTAAATGCACAGCAAAGCATTCATTTGACCTCCTACAATCTCGAAATCTAGCCCAATTAGCATATGAAAAGGCAGCGAATAGTACACATTTTGAGTTCTTAGACACTCCACCGTGACCTTATCCCCTTGCTACAGTGCAGAGGGGCGATTTTTGAGCTCGTCGTCGTCAATCCACCTCGCGCGGCGGCGATCCGTGGGACTCCTCCGTCTCCGGCGGCTGCTCCGGCAGCGGGAGGCTGGGGAATCCCCGGATCTCGCCATGTACATAGTGTTGGGTTAGAGGGCGTTCCTGCCGGCGGCGATGTGGAGGTGGTGGCGTGGTCGGCGGTGGTTTTGGGGGCGGCGCTTCCCCTCTCTGCTGCGTGTGCAGCGGGGCGCTCGCCGTCGTCCTGGCGCTCGCGGATCTTCGGATTCCTCGGGCGGTCCAGGCCCCTGCTTCGGGTCAACGGATCGACGTCGTTGACCTGGGGCTCTGGGACTCCGGTCCCCCGGCTCTGTCGTCGTCACGCCGGCGCGTCCTCCAGCGGCGGTGTAGAGCTGGGGGTGGTGGTGTGTAGGAGGTAGAAGCGGCGTTTGCGAGGAGTCTCTGCTGGCTTCGCCGGGTTTGGTGGCCGACGGAAGGTGGTGTTGCAGGCGGTGGAGGGCGCTGGCCGTGTTCGTTCATCGAGCGAGGTTTCGTCACCGAGTGGCGGACGGCTTCTGCGGCCTTTTCCAGGTGCGGAGGTGCTCTCGGGAAAAGGTAAGAAGGTGGTGCGGCTTCATCGACTCCGGCGTCGGCGGCGGCGGTGTTTTCCTCTGTAGCTATACTCGTTCTCTGTGTAATACATATGCAGTTCTCTTAAAAAAATGAATAGTACACATTTTGATTTAAACCAATTCCCAAAGTTCCAATATAAATATTCAAGTATCCTTTTCGACATGTAGACCAGACAGCAGGTCTAACCATTCGCAAGACAATTGATGATCTTACCCTATGGGGTCAGAGGATTGAAAATCCTAATCACAAGGCCGACGTAGCCATATTAGGAATATGACTTCTCAAAAGTTGATATGGGTGTACTCCCTCCGTTCGGATTTAATCTACATTCTAGCTCTAAAATTTGTTCGGAATTAATCTACATTCTGAGTGGGTCTCATCTCGGTAATTAAGACGAGAGAGAGTCCACACCCTATGCATGCACCGGTTTGCTTTTCCCATGCGGGGATTGCATTAATTAAGAATGGTTTAACCAATGAGGTGATTTGTTTTTGTGAGACCATAATTATTATGCATGGTGAGATGTGCAAAAGTAGTACTAATAAATGCAGCCTAATTTGTCTGAAATTTTCTAGAATGTAGATTAAAAGTGAACGGAGGGAGTAATTCAGAACTTGCAACCTTGCATACCTACACGCTTCAAAATATCTTTGCCATATTTTTTTGAAGTCACAAGTGATATGCAGTCAAAAAAAAATTACCTCGGTTACTAGAAATAATGAAGATATGATATTTCAAGGCAATCTCTGACCACATACCTTGAAGCAAAGCAAAAGTAGTGTCGAGCTAGGAACAATATTATCGTCAACATAAATGAGCACCAATATATCAATGTTCCCTTTGTTCTAAAAGAGAAGTGATATGTCCACCTTCGAGGAGAAAATTGCAAAAAACCATCACAATTGGTGGTCAAGCTACAAAAGACCACCGGTTTCCACCGAATTCGCAAATCGCCACCACTTTTCGTTGACACCGTAGCAAAAAATCACCACTTCTACGTTAACCGTCCGTGACGCTCAGTTAAGTACGAAACTGATGGATGGGGCCCGCTGTCAGGCTCGTTGTCAGCTCGTTCCCTTTTAAAAAAAGTAAAAATATTCTATTTCTATTTTTCCTTTTCCTTATTTTTCCCCCTCACACTCGCCTGGGTCAATGGGTGGACGGCGGCGGCTGCCAGCAGCTCCGGCGAGGCCTTGCCGTGTGTAGGCCGGCCTCGCTGCCGAGTCCAATCGCTAGAGCAGCCCTCTCTCCGCGCGTGGCCGCCCCGCGCCTCGTCTCCGTGTCCGCCGGCCTTCCAAGATCGAGCAGCCTCTCCCTGCCGTCCGGCGGCGAGCACCAGCCAGACAGAAGCTAGAGCATTCGGCGAGGCGACGCTGGTGGACTGCGGGCTGGCGCACCTGGGCTCGTCGTCGAGCTCAGCCAAGTACCACGGCTGGAGGCGACGACGCGAACGGCCACCGGCGCAGCTCCCTTGCGATACGACCTTGGCGTTCACAACCAGCAGCGTGGTAGGTCGACACGGAGCGCCCGCGCGTGGGCGAGCAGCCTCTGCTGCTGCGGCCGTCGGCGCCGGCCATGTCGCGCTCGGAAGCGGGCAAGAGGAGGCGGCCGCGGAGGCATGGCGTGCAGGCGAGCGCGGCCTCGACCAGAGACGCGCAGGCCAGCCCGGCCTCGACCAGGAGACGCGCAGCGCGGCATGCGGACGGCGGTCGAGGCACGCATCACGACGTGGCGTGTGGCGCGCGGACAGCGGTGCAGAACACGCGCAGGGAGGCGATGGACAGCGCGCGCCGCACCGCCGTACTCTGCTACACCTCGAGACGTACCCTGCCTCGTCCGCGTCGCGGCGCCGACCTTGCTGGTCACGCGCGCCTGCTCGCCGGCGACGTGCTCGCGCCGGCTCACGGCGCCACGTCGGTCGCCCCTTCGCTGAGAAATTGGGCGCTGGCCGCGGGGAAGATGCTGGAGTGGTTTGATTTTGACTGGAGTCATCGGTAAAGCATTGGGTCAACGTGAGCTGTGATGAGAAAAAAGGAAATATAAAATTATGAAGGAGCTTTTCGCAAAATAAACATGCCATGTCAGCCTGACAACGCCACGTCACGCCTGCAAGTGGGCCTCATCTGTCAGAATCAAGGTTAAACGAGCTAACAGACACAATCAGTGTTTTCTGCTACGGTGTCAACGAAAAGTGGTGGCGATTTGCGAATTCGGTGGAAACCGGTGGTCTTTTGTAGCTTGACCACCAATTGTGGTGGTTTTTTGCAATTTTCTCGCCTTCGAGGGTGTGAACCCTTGTAGCTTTACTAGGTAAATTTGGTGCGGCGCACGCCGCACCTGTTGGGTTTGAAATTTTTTGAAATTCGCTGAAATTTGTTGTGTGGAGTATATCTAAATACCTAATGAATTAAAATGTTAAAATTATATTCTTACAGTAATATTTAACTTAAGTCTATGGTAGTGGGAATACACATTTGTTGAATTGAATTATGTAATTGGAATAAATTAATTTAGATTGTATCAAAATAATTATCAAATTGGAATGTTCAATTTAAGTCTGCAAATGGAGGGAATGTATGATTTGAATATTTAATAAATTTAACTTCATGTAAGTGGACAGAGTGCATTTGTTTTTTCCCTTCAAGTATTTATTGTAATTTTCCAAGTTAAAACGTTAAAATTCGTTGGAAGATGTCGTCTGGATGAGCTTCAAAATTTCAGCAATTATAAATGTACAAAAATATCTAGGTTTAATTCCAACTCCATTTAATTAGAGGGAATGTATTTAGGTTTTCTCTAAATATTTGTTAAATTAAAATGTCCAAAAATGTTTGCACCTTGGTGTAAAAATAGTTATTATGTTTTTTTTTGATATTTTGAATGTTCAAATATATCCCCTTGAATAGTTCGATGTATTTTTTCCAACTCCATTTAGCAATTTTGGATGTTCAAATATATCCCTTGAATAGTTTGATGTATTTTTTCCATGTTTTTAAATGTTCATCAAATTGAAATGTTCAAATTGATTTCTTGAATACAACTGAATGTAATTAGGGAAATTACATTTAGATTGTGTGGATATATTTTAGAGTGTTTTCATTTCTTTCTGATAGCAAATTGAAATGTATTTTTTTTGGTGAGCATTTTGGTATATATTACTGCAGTTCTCACTTTTTTAGCAAATTGAAATGCTATGTTAGTGTATTTTTATTTTGCTACAATTTTCCTATGTAATACTGTAATCAAAGGAATTATATTATGGTTGTGCACAAATGTTAATCAATTTGGGAATTAGTTTAAATTTGGAGAAATAGGTAATTTGTAAAAAAATAGGCTTGGAGATTATTGGAGTTTAAAATTTTGTGTTTGTTTAAAAAGTGTTTAGTTTTTACAAAAAAAATTCATATTTGGGAAAAAAATTAGGTATGAATTATTTTTCGTTTTACAATTTGATAATGTTTGAAAGTTGTTTCGATTTAAAAATATTCAAATTTTAAATTCGATTGGATGACATAAATGGTATGCGTTTTTTCCCTTGTGGTTACTTGTGACATATGTATGTGTTCATTTTTACAAAATGATCATGTTTGAAAGCTGTTTTAATTTAAAATATTTAAATTTAATTTTTGGTTGGATGACATAAATAATATGTATTTTTTCCCTTGTGATTATTTGTGATATATAGATATATACATATACATATATATATTTTTTTTTTCTTTCGGTGGATAGTTTTGAAATTGTTGGATTTATTGTATTATTCAATTTCTGAAATTCAAATAATGTGGGAGGGCTCACTTGTCATAGAAAATATTGTTTCCTGGAAATGTCCTGTTAAAAGAAAATACACTGACAACTGGGTCCCATGCTGACGTCACTGGCGTAGCACTGCCGCGGCGGCGTGGAGCACGGCGGCGGCGCACCACGGCGAGACAGAACGAGCGCTTAGGGGCGTTGGATGCGCCTCGACGCGGGGTGCACGGGGGTGGCGGCGCCGCCCCTGAATGGTCGCCGGAGCATCGCTGGGAGGCTACGAACACGGCGGCGGGTGTCGACGACGGCGGAGATGATTCCGGTGAATTCGCGACGTTCCAGCAGGTGAGAGTCGGCGAGGAGGGAAAGGTGGTGACGCGGAAGCTCGCTATGGGCATCGATTTGTCCGGCGAGGAGCACAGCGGCGGCGGTGAGCGTCGGCAGCTCCAGCGTCGCGGGAGAGAAAAGAGAAGAAGGGGGGATCTGTTGAATTTTTTACAAAAAAGTCCTGATGTTTCGCAAAATCACGAATAGGTCCTTTGTGCGCAGAAAGCGTGGACTGCGGAACATTTCGCAGAAAGCGTGGGTTCTTTTCTGTAAGATATCCACGTGGACCGTCGGGGACCGTCGGATCGACCGGATCGGACGGCGCGGAAGCGTTCTGGTACTGTAGCGGGGCACAGTAACCGTGTTACTGTTCCTCAGGACAGTGAATGAATGTGGAGGCCGAATTCTTCTCAATCTTAATATGTGTGTCGAAATAAAAAGACTAAAACATGAGAGTTGTTTGGAAGGGTGATATGCGTCTGCTCGTTACTGAGCGCGACGAATTTGATAAAATTCGTTGAATGTGTTGACAATTTTGGATCAAAAATTAAGAAGATAGAGTGAACAAAATTCGAAACCGGTCACGGAAATGGAATCTGTACGTCGACGCGAAAAACACGGTGTTTTTTTTTGGCAAAAAAAAAGTGCTATAGTACCTCTGTTCGTCGACGCGAAAAAACGCGGTGTGTTTTTTCTGTAAAAGAACAAAAAAAAACCGTGCTACAGTACATCGGCACTGTAGCGGAGCAGTACCTCTGTTCGGCGACGCGAAAAACGCGGTGTGTTTTTTTTCTGCAAAAAAAAAAAACCGTGCTAAGTACCGTGGGCACTGTAGCGGAGCATAGTACCTCGCGTACTGTAGCTATCTACAGTGCCGTCGCGCTGGCTCGCTGTGGGGGCTCAAATCTTCTCTATATAGTAATGCTCAACCGTGAGTACCACTCTCACGGTGCTTGCTTCAAACCATAAAAGTCCCTATCCAGCTTACAAGCATAATATGGTCCAAATTTGTCCTTGTACCTAGGTTGATGATTCATGAAACCATCTTACTCAGAATGCTATGAAAAAAAAACACATTATGCACATCTAACTGAAAAGGGCTCCATCCTCCAGAAAATGCAGTTGATAGGGAAAGTCTAACAATAGCATCTTTAACCACATACCCTCATTGTCAATACATGGTGTTCCTTAAAACTGCTTCGAAATAACCGAAACTTGTACATGTCAAATGAGTCGTCTGCCTTATGTGCTTTATCTTATAAACCCATGTATAGTAAACAATACATCAAAATTAATTTATAACAGAACACTTGATTATAGATAGGGTACTCATATGTAGGAAACGCATCTATGTATTTGAATTTTGGTATGCCCTAATTCAGGATATCCCAACACATACAACATTTCCACCAATTTTTAAAATTATTTTGGGATCAGCCACCGAAGAGAATTACAACATGCAGTTATCGGTGTTACGAAACAAATATATGTCTTCCACATTATTTTAACCAGGATTACGTACAATATTTATAGATTTAGCAAGTCAATTTGATAGGTTTGCGATAAACATTGCTGAAATTCTAGCAGTTGTGCGACACAAGCCAGGTTTCAAGATCCTGAGGCTCTAATTTATCTGAACTGCATGGGTTTGGCGACAATACGTCCATTAGTCTATTACGCCGTAGGACCATTAGCTTCTTCCGCAAAGGTGGGGGCTAGATATGTGGATTGTATCACAAGCTAGGTTTAGTTTACAACTGCATGCTCATTGATCTGCATTTAAATCCTTTAATATCAGCGGGGCAAAGTGATCCACATTTAATCCAGCATAATGCATGGTACTCCTAATTCCTGAGGTACGTCCACCTAATTCTTGACCACGAAACCCTGTCGTTATCGAACAGGAAGGATTCAATCGGAGGCATGCAGAGCTCATGAATAATTGAATTATGGCGCGCGCTACCACACGCAGAAGCGTACAATTCGTTGGTCTATGACCTAGTAGTGTGTATCTAGATCGCGTAGCCATAAGCCCAGAAATGGTAAATATATGGCTTGTGCTGTAGACATTACAATCCATCATCTTCAGATCGGCCGTTGGGACCGGCCATCGGGATTCGGGGCCATTGGTAAGGTTACTGTTCATGGGACAAGCTTTGCTGTCGAGCAGTGCTATGATGTGAGTTCACCAGGGTTCAGAGAGGTAGCTAGGAGGATAGGATCAAACTTATGATCGATTCACTAGTAAATAGCGGGAGTTAAGGTATGTATGTTCATGGTTCACCTAATTCTTGACCCGATCGAAGAGGAGAAATCAATCGTGCACAGGAGAGGTTGTTGTCACGAAATGATTTGAGTCCAGTGTCAAGCGTGGAAGCATAACCTCTTCCAGTTTTTCACTCCAGCACCAGTAGTGCTAGAGAAAGCAGCACACGAAAAGAAAAGAACAAAGTTTCAAGAGAGAAAAAAAAGAACAAGAAGAATACGTGACCGGGAGCACAGAGGTTTTTTTTTGTTGTTGAGCGGAATGGCCGAGCAATGTTTTGCGCGGTCTAAGGCCAGAATTAGAGTAGGGCCTCGGCCTGGAAGAATTCTTTTTGCATAGTACAAGGGCGGATGTTTTGTTGCGCCTCCGTTTTGCAACCTGGAACGAATTTCGAACGGCCTAAGTCGAGATTTAAAGTTGGGCTGGCGTGAGGGTGCCCCTGTGTATCGCTAACTGCGAGTCTTAAGTCAGGACTCGCCCGCATCAACGCAGCTTCTACGCGCTAAATGGGCCTGCGTGGCTGGCCCAACATGTTCTGCTATCGAGCAGCGACAAGCGCGGTCCGCCCCAGCCAGGGCGCAGTTAGCGCGCGTTTTTTTTTAAACATTTGTGCTTTATAAATATATGAATGTTTTTACATTTGTGCTTTATAAATATATGAATGTTTTTATATGAACAAACTAAATGTGAACCATTTTGAAAAATTGGTTCTGATTTTGAAAAAATTAGAGCCATTTTCAAAAACCAGAACCATTTTTAAAATCGAAACATTTTTAAAAACACGGAACCTTTTTTTCGGTTCGGAGCCATTTTCAAAAAGGAACCATTTTCTCGGTTCGGAGCCATTTTCAAAAAGGAACCATTTTTTCATTCGGAACCATTTTCATAAAGGAACCATTTTCAGTTCGGAACCATTTTCAAAAAAGAACCATTTTTTTTGGTTTGGAACCATTTTCAAAAAGGACCATTTTTCATTCGGAACCATTTTAAAAAAGGAACCATTTTTTCGGTTCCAAACCATTTTAAAAAAGGAACCATTTTTTAATTCGGAACCATTTCAAAAAATCGGAACCATTTTTAAAAAAGGAACCATTTTCAAAAAGAAACTATTTTCGAAAAATCATAACCATTTTTTTCATTCGGAACCATTTTTCGGTTCAGAAACATTTTCAAAAAGGAACCATTTTTTAATTCCGAACCATTTTCAAAAATCGGAACCATTTTTTCGGTTCGGAACCATTTTTAAAAAAGGAATCATTTTCAAAAAGGAACTATTTTCGAAAAATCAGAACCATTTTTTTATTCGGAACCATTTTTTCGGTTCGGAACCATTTACAGAAAGGAACCATTAAAAAAACATTTTCAAAAATTGAAACCATTTTTTTAAATAATTATTTTACAAAATATGAACCATTTTCAAAAATAAGCGAAAATTAAAACATAAAAAGGGAAAAGGAAAAAGTGAAACAAAAAACGGAAAACAAAAAATAAAACCAAAAAAGAAAACATAAAAACAAAACGGGAAAAGAAAACAAAAGAAGAAAACGGAAAACAAAAAGAAAACAAAAGAAGAAAACGGAAAAGAAAAAGAAAAAGAAAAAGGAAAAGGAAAAGGAAAAAGAAAAGGAAAAAGAATAAAAACACGAAAGAATAAAAGGTAGAATAAAGAAAGGTAAACACAAGCCCGACTGTGGCCTAGTGTGCACCGGAACCGCGTCCGCCGAGATGCTGTGATCGAATCCCAGCTGTGTAGGGTTTGCGCTGGCGTGAGACCGCTTTGGGAAGTGTACGAGAACGTTCGAGAAAGCCGGACAAAGCCTCCCTCGGCGTCGTCGCGACTCTGCAGCGCTCTCCAGACCTGAGGCCGCGAGCGGCGCACGTTGTCCCGAAGCTTCAACGACTTTCCCCATGCTTCCAGGGTCGCCGTGGCATGAGCCCCTCGCCGCTCTATAAAAAGGCGCCGCACACCACCATTTCCCACCAGATAAGCAAGCAAGATTACAACCACTGCAGTGCACTACACGTGTTTTCAGAGCACATCGGCTTCCGAGTTTCAGCGATCTCCGAGCACTTCTCTGCCTTTCAGTTCTCGGCTCTCTGTGATTCTCCCTTGAGCAATGGCCGCAGCGAACGCCCCCTTCGCTCTCGTCAGCCGCCTCTCTCCGGCCGCGCGCATGCCGATCCGCGCCTGGAGAGCCGCGAGGCCGGTGTCCGTCGGGGCCGGGAGAACCCGCCCGCTTTCAGTGGCCTCCGCGTCGCAGGACAACAAGGACAACTCTGTCGATGTTCAAGTCAGCCAGAACGGCGGCAACAGCCAGCAGGGCAACGCCGTCCAGCGCCGCCCGCGCCGTGCCGGCTTTGACATCTCCCCGTTCGGTAAGTCATCTGTTCTTTGACGAGATAACTCTGATTCACGATTCGAGATGTTGCCAAGGCTGACGTGGTTATCCGTTGGCCATGCAGGGCTAGTGGACCCGATGTCCCCGATGCGGACGATGCGGCAGATGCTGGACACGATGGACAGGCTGTTCGACGACACCGTGGGGTTCCCCACGGCGCGGCGTTCGCCGGCGGCGGCGGGCGAGACGCCGCGGATGCCGTGGGACATCATAGAGGACGACAAGGAGGTGAAGATGCGGTTCGACATGCCCGGCCTGGCGCGGGAGGAGGTGAAGGTGATGGTGGAGGACGACACGCTCGTCATCCGGGGCGAGCACAAGAAGGAGGCCGGCGAAGGGCAAGACGACGGCGACGGATGGTGGAAGGAGCGCAGTGTAAGCTCCTACGACATGCGCCTGGCACTGCCCGACGGTTGCGACAAGAGCCAGGTGCGCGCCGAGCTCAAGAATGGCGTGCTGCTTGTCAGCGTGCCCAAGACGGAGACGGAGCGCAAGGTCATCGACGTGCAGGTCCAGTGATGTTTTCCTGGGGGTTTAAGATGTTTGGTCGGTGTGACCGTGCGAGCGGGCGCTATCTGTAGAATGTAGTGACAGTGTGTGCCTTTTTTCTGTGTTCATCTGCGCTCGTTGTGCAGAATGTGTATGTACATACTCGGCAGAGAAATGGAATAATGTGAGCTAAAGGTGTTCGATCGCTTCATATCTCAACCAAATTCTGTATTGATATCCTTCCCTTCCTAAAGTCATAGGACGCATGTAGCCAATAACTGAACCAAAGTATCGATGAGATAATGGCTACACATCTGATGAGTTAGGAAGAGTGTAGTTTATTGGACATAATTGAAAGAATGTGTTGACAGATACAGTTTCTTCGCTATTCGGTATTGCTTTTGTTAGTAGCATGCTATTGATCGGATACAAGATGGCTACATCAAGACGCAGCCCTCCTATCTTTTTCTGGCGATGTTTGAGAAGAGCCTGATCCTCCAACCGCTGCCGCCGTTCCGCCTGTCTTGGTACCTGCAGCATCGACCATACAAATTTGGTTCGCGGGAGTTCTTGAAATTTGACCGTGAATTTAACCGATTTATTACTCATTCTAGCTCAGACTCAAAGGGAAATCACACAAGTCTAACCTGCATCGCTAGGAACCTCTGAAACGGCCGTGTCATGGAGCCGAGCGGCGTGCGCCGCCTGCTGCATGTCTGCCGCGTACTGCATCATCTGCGAGTACTGCGCTGCCGCGGCAGAAGAACTCTGTTCATGGTTGCTGGCAGCTTGCATCTGCTGGAGATAGTATGGTGAAAATCCTTGCTGGGCTCCTTCCGGCGCAGCCGCTGCGTAGTATGTTTGCAGTTGTGACTGCTGTTGCTGCTGCTGGACACCCGCTGCTCTATGCGCACCGTAGTAGCTCTGCAACATGTATACGATTTTCTCAATACATGTGGTAGATACTTGAAAGGACGTCGTTTTTGTCCTCTCAATAAATGTTTCAGATTGGTATTGGTCTATCCATTGTGGGCAAAATTTATCCAATCAATTTTTTTGTCATGGCCATAATTTTAGTCTTTGTTGGTTGGTTGCTAACTTGCTGTTTCAGATTTCTCTCTAATGTAGGTGAACTCACAGATAACAAAAAGCTTCGCTATTGGTTAGCCAAATTTTGGGTGGACAAACTTACGCAAAATCAAGAAATTTCTCAAATTCAAAATATTTTTTTGAACGGGATCTGATTCATATAATAGAGAACTGAGTACAGATTACAAGCAAGTCCAAAAAGAAAAAGAACTTACAAACGGACCCCTGCAAAATGCACAAAGGACCCTGAGTACCCAGGAAAGAACGCAATCAGATCCTCCAGCACGCCCAAGACGCTCAGCCGGCGCCGCCGTCGCCGTACCACGATCCGCCGAGGAAGAAGCGCCGCCCCATGTCGAAGATGATCGCAAAGCCCGGCCGCCGCACCGCGACGACAACTTGACTCAATGAACGCACACGATCCCAGCACTTCCTCCACTGCTCCACCCCTCTTCCAGCCGACGGAAGCATCGCCCGAGCCAGCCACCGCGAGCCATCCACTCCATACGCCACTCCTCGCACCACCAAGGTCCGCCGGAGTCGGCTCACCGACGGAGAAGATGCCCAAAACCAACCGAAGCAACAGAAACAGCTCACCCGACCACCAACCTCCTCCCTCGCCGCCACGGCCGGCCAAGGAAGCAAAGGTGGCGAAGCTCACCGGACAGACCACCTTCAACACCTCCCCGGCGTCGCCGCCGTAACGAGGAAGAGGGAAAGGTCGACCACCTCACCGGCGACATCGCCCTCGCCAACGACGCCACCGTCAGGTACACACACCTAAATAGGTACTAACTACACTCGCAGACGGTACCGGGGCTCCCCCCCCCCCCCACCTCACGGCGCCACAGCGGCGACCGGAGGCAGAGGGGAGCGGCGGAGGACGCCGGCGAGCACTCGAAACTTCCGGTCGCCTCTGTTTCGCCTCTCTGTACTGTAGCTACCCTTATCAGAATTCTATTCTTTTTTTCTCAAATTCAAAATAGAAAAGTTCAGCTTTTAATTTGGTAAATTCCAAATGTTCGGCCCTCACAGAGGAATCTTTTGAAAGTCTATGAAAATCACTGAGTTAAAGTGCATGAATGAATTTATTTTTGGACAACACCACGAAGCTTCACTTCGCTCGTGCCGTCGCAACTTAGTCAGTTGTCTGAACCAGAGAGCTTGTTTTCCTGAATGTGCATAAGCCAGAGAATGACAAAAAAGGTGGTGATCTTTGATGAATCTGCAATACTTGCGAGTTTTCTTGTTTTTCTATAATATACTTATGGTTGTTTGCCTGATTTTTGTATTTTGGATTTGTGAACTTTCCACAGTGTCAGCAACTTTTTTGGGATTTTTCTATATATTTTATATATTTTTGTGTAATTTATTCCTCTATTTTGTGTTATTTTTTTGTTATGTGTTTTCTAATTATTTTGATTCTCCTGATTTTTCTCTGGCTAGATTGCTACGTGTGCGATACCACTATCATGTAACTAGTGATACCATTTGGAATGGAGGTTGGGAACTAAAATGTTCATTGTTGAAAGTTAAATAACAAAAAAAATCAAGATTTATATTTCAAGAAACTAAACTAAGTCAACACCTAAGAAACTAAAATGGATATATATCTTTCGTACATAAAATGTGTCCATGTTCCTCACACAACCATTGTGTAACAAACATTCAACAATCCAATAATCACGTGTTGGTGTGGGATTTCGGGTTGGAAAGAAATATTGGGTAATTTGAAGAAAAATTGTACCGTGCTAACCATTTGCATCTTGCTTGGGATCTCAATACGAACTTAGGCGTGCGCGTGATTCCAAACATCTTGCTTCAAATATAAAAAATAGAAGAGAAGAATGCTCACCATTTGCATTTGATACATGTTTTCGGGAGAATACCCTCCGGCAAATCTGCAGACGTAAAACATCACGCACGTAGATTCACGTTGGGGTTAAAATGTTCATAGGTCCACAATTTACAGGAAGCGAATGAAACAGAATTTACCCGTAGTAGTAAGGATAGGCGTAGTGGGCATGTTGGGGGAAGTAGGAGGCTCCCATCGCGACAGCGGCAGCGGCAGAGCCCTGGTAAGACGAAGGCGACGCTGTTGCCGGCTTCGACCTGCCCATTCCTGCAGAACACCGCAATTCAAAATGTTGTATCTCGGTGAGAATTCGGTGTCGACCAGGAGAAACTAAACCGGCCAAAAGGAAACAGATCGTCGTACCAGACTGCACGGCGGCAGCTGGATGCACGCGCTGCGACGCGCCGAGGGCCGCCAGGTTGCAGTTGGCTCTTCTGCCGTCGATCACCGGCGTCGGGTCCTGCAGCGCTCGCGCCGCCGCCTCAGGGTCCCTGAACGTCACCTGACACATGCCGAATGGCGGAAGAAGCAGATGAGCTAACGGGACATGGTAATTTGAGCTCACAACTGACGACCGATCTGCCGGATTTGGAGCGTACGAATCCGTAGCCCCTAGAGCGGCCGGTGTGCTTGTCGGCGATGACCACGGCCTCCGCGATGTCCCGAACTGCTGGAAGTAGCGCTGCATTTCGTCGCGCTGCGTCTGCCACGCCAGGCCACCCACGAACAGCTTCGTGAACGTCGTGTCGCCGCCGTCCATTGGTGGTGGTGGTGGTGGCTGATCGCCGTTGGCCGAAGCGGAGGCGGTGGGTGCGGCTGGGTGGGCGACAGTTGTACGAACGTGCTAACCGATTTGTTGGATGTCTGAGACCGGGCCGGAGAGTATTTGTACGGAATAGAGACGGCGAGATGGAGCCCACGACGAGGGGCGAAAGCTGGAGATGATGAGGGCGTCGTGCGTGTAATTAATCATGTAACGCGATGATGGATCGCTTTGCGAATCCTCGCGAGGTCGTGTGCTCGTGCTCTGAAAGTGGCGCCGCTGCATGCGTGCCTCGATCGGTTTGTTCTTGCTTTCAGGGGTAAAAGATATGTGGACCTTGGTCAAGGGTCGCAGGTTTCACTTTATTCCTGCGTAGCTATGCAAAGCACTGGGAGTATTTTGCATAGTTACATCGTGGATTGGTTGCTGCTTATACTAAGCGGAAACACTAACAGGGTAACATGAAGGATCATACACCAGGCTGGTTAATCATACGTTGGGGCATGCTGTGGTTTGCATCCAAGCAAGGGACTATGCTACATATTCGTTTCCTCAAGAGACGACGCATTGCTAAAATTCAGAAACAAAGGACGCATTTCATCGCTTCATATCTATAGGAAGTTTGAGCCGGCGCATGAAAGACAGGTTCAACACTGGCGTGAGGGCATCTCCAACGGGCTCTCCAAAGTTTTAGTCGCTTTGGGTGTCAGGCGGACATGTCAGAATCTCATGTTCGTCCCTGATCCGTTTGGGGGTAGTCATTGCACCAAACGGGCTCTCCAAATTTCGAGTTTTTTTCGATTTGACTCAATTTGCACATTGAATGTACATAAAACTAAATAAAATGAAAATGACAATAAATAAATTAAAACTAATTATCTGTCACATAACAAGGTACCAAATAGAGTTTAAATGACACTTAGTTCAAAAGACACTTAAATTAAGTTTAAATCACAAGTTCTAGATAAATAAGAAGTGAAGATCATGCATCGCGTTCGCGGATCATCTTTTGCCTCTAATAATCCAATCCCTTGTATCCGGGTCCATGATGCTCAAATCGGCCATCATGACCCGGTTCTACTTGGCTAGAATCCCGAGCTTTTCTTGCGCTTGAGCTCAACTTCCTTTTGTCTTGATCGGGCATTGGTCTCATCTATTTCTAGCTTTGTTTTTACCTCAAGGAAGTAATTCATGTGTTGTCCCCTTTGTCCTGACATTTCCTCTCATCTCTTTTGGCACTTGACACCTCCTTGTCGGCGATCAACCCTTCAATGTCTCTTGCAATGCAATTGAATAAGCATCACGCTTTGCATCTTGCTTTGACGTTTTGTCCCTCATCGACCTCACCGCATGGGTTGACCGAGCTTGGGCAGTCCTCTTCAAGATCGATGACCGACGAGTCATTGGGATGTTTCTTTGGTGGAACGCCACCTTTTTTGTAGGAAGCGTAGAGCTCTTGCCACTTGGGGCAACCCTTGATAATCATCCAACAATGACTCACTGTGAAAGGCTTGTCGTCATAGTATTCCTTGAAGTATTCCAAGGCTTGGGGTACCATTCTTTCACGTCGATGCCACTCACGGGCCGGTTCACAACATGATCGTATGCTTCTTGGAACTTGTTGCACTCCTCTTGGATAAATGACCACCTCTTTGATAGGAATTGCCATTCCGGTCACTCTCAATGTTGTAGGGCTTGTATCTTCGATGCTCATGAAAAAACATAACCACCCTCTTCCAATATGTGCCTCGTTTTTGCTCGGCACCGCAAGTTTTATCTTGTCCAATTACCATCCAAGTCTCGTAAAGCACCTTGTCCTCCTTCTCCGGTATGCTCCGGTTCTCTTGTTTGTTCCCTGCTGTGCTGCGGCTTGTCGGGTGAGATCATACATAAACAATAGCTCTTCAATAATAGAGACCCCATCATTTTGAGTCCTGGGTTTAGTCTCTTGTTCCTCAATGTGGCTGCCCTCATAGATGATCTCATCCATCACAATGTCAGGTCTAGGATATATTTGAGATCTGCAGACTCCCACCCCCGAACAAGCCCCCTCCCTCCCACCCCTGAGGCGGCGCCGCCGCCGCCCCCGGGGTGCCCCTCCTCGCCGACTCCAGGCCCTCCTCACGCCCCCTTCCCTCGCGCCGCCGCCGCCATAGGCGTCACCGGGCAAAGGCCGCGGGCGCAGCGGCGGTGGCGGCGGTTTTCCCTCTGGCCGGCGGCTGGTAGAGGTGGCGGCGGCCCCTCCTCTCCCTCTCCAACGGCGGTTGTGCGGGTGGCGGCGACCAGGACGCCCTCAACGGCCGGCGGCAGGGCTGGTAGGGGCGGCGAGGATCCAGGCCAGATCTGGGCCCGTTGGATCTAGATCGGCCATGGCATCTGCGCAACTTCTGCTGCCCGTCGACGATGTGGACGGTTTCCCTAGGCTACTTTCGCATGACTGAGGGTGTCCGGGGCAGCAGCTCCGGATATGGTGGTGGTGGTTGTCTCCTTCGCCGGAGATGGTCAGGTGGCCGCCCCCTGCAGACGCGGCGGTGTGCGACGGCCAGCTCGGGTATTTTGGCCTCGGGCGACGGCCAGCTCGGTTCTCTTTGTCTCGGGCAAGCCTCCCTTCGACAGCAGGATGGTGCGGGGCGCCTAGTGTTTCCGGCTGCTGGGCACCGAGGTGGTGCCGGCGGCCGGCAAGACGGCGGCGGGCTGGATCTCCTCCGTTCAGCCCCTGTTTTCGGGTGCTCAAGCTGAATAAGGAGATGGTCCTAGGGTTCTTCTCGCATCAAGGTTGCAATCTGCCGGATGCCTATCCCCATTGATCTGGCTGGACAATCGTGTTTCGGAAGGCTCCGCCGGCGAACTCCACTGGGCGCTTCATGCCTGGAGATTGCTGGATCGGATGGTATTCGATCGTGCGCACCCGTGTTTTTTCTCTGACCGTTTGGTTTCAGAGGGAGCGTTTCAAAGCTCTGCTGGCTGTTAATATCATGGAGCACGCTTTCTCGTTCCATGGTGCTGGCGGAGAATGACATGGAAGGCGAGATCTGAGGACTGGCAATGGTGGTTTGATTCCTTGTGCGGCTGAGGAATTGGTTTGGTGTTTCATGACTTGGAGCAGCGGCTTGTAAGTGGGGGCGACAACATACGTGGAGTCCTAAGTCCTACCTTTCAGGGTGAAAATCCTAGGTCTGCCCTTAATTGGTTGTGCCTGGCAGTGTTCTTGCTGAAGATACTGTTTTGAGAGCGAGGACTATCTTCAGGGTGAAAACCCAAGGCCTGGCCTTAATTGGCTGTGCCTGGCACTGTTCTTATTGAAGATGTTGCTTTTGAAGAATTTGACATCAGGTGTTGTTTTGGTGGTGGTTGTGCGGCTGCTGCAAGGACTGTAACTCTTTAGCGGGACTTTTCTTTTTATTTCTTCTTCTTATTGTCTTTTGTCTGTGTGCATCCGTAATGGCTTCGGTTATTGCGTTGTTGCAGAGGCTAGGTGCATGTTGTATCTTCTCGATATCAATAAACACTCTTTATCTAAAAAACAATGTCAATGTCATAGTAAGTCCATGCATAAATACATATTGGGCACAAATTTCAACGAGTGAATCGACGAAGGAAGAGTTTGAGATCATACCGGGTTCGCGGGCGTCTTGAGATTATTTGTCCGGTTTAGTAGATTTCAGGGTTGAAATTGTCCGGTTTTAAATTTCAGGGTGAAATGTGTCCAATGTGTGAGGGTGGATTCTAAACTTTTTCCTTTCAGAAAAGGTACAATGTCTTTACGTTATGCACTGTAGAGGGGGTCACGAATCGGGTTCACGATAATTATGTTCCTGTAGCGGGTCTTGAGATTGAGAATGAAGGTTCCTTTTTGTGCGGTGACTGATTGGTTGGCGCCTTGGATATACGTGAAAGCCACGCATGACGCATGCAATCCATTTGTGTAGTATGTGCTTTTAAGGGAGCATGCAATGAATTAGTGCTCTTTTTTTTAGGGAGCATGCAATCGATCTGTGTGCGTGTTGGGACGTATGGGCCGGCCTGCACACACCTGGCACAGATGCATGCCGAGCTGGGGCCGAGGCCACAACGCCCTCCGTCCAGTTTGATCGGCTTCCGTTAGTGAGGCCGAACATCCCATATTCCCATGTGGGCTGGCAAATAGAAATGTCTCAAAATAAAATAGATACCTTCCAGTGCGCGGTGAACCAATGATCGGGAGCAGAAAAGGCAGAGGCGCACAGCAGGAAGCTGAAAGACAGAAAGCGAGGACAGGAAAATAACTGTGGAGGTTATGCCGAACGGGTATACCTGCCACGGTGGATAAAACCTGGCCCACCAGGAGGCCCATCAGATAAAGCCGGAGGGCTTAATGGAGAAGGCCTCATGGGCTTAGGCGCAAGGATAAGCTCTGGGCTGGCTTAGTGAAGTCCAAGACGAAGGCCTGGCTGCGTTCGCCTTAGGGAGCAAGTTAGGGTTTGTTACCGTGTTAGTCTAGGACTCGTGATCTAGGTCGGTTAAGGCTTTCCTTGTAGGGGAAGGCTTGGCGCCTTTATAAGCCAGCCTTCCAGCAGCCTTAGGGCACGCATACAACCTCATTGTAACCTGTACACATATTTGCCTTGAGTGAATTATAGCAGCACGTAGGATCTCGCCGCCGTCGTGAGATCCGAAGCTGGGTAAAATCGTGTGTGCAATCCCGTCACTGGAACCCTCCACGTTCTTCCCCACCTCCTCTACGGTACGTATGAATACTTCTAGTAGTTCCGCGTTACCAATACCTCGACAGTTGGCGCCCACCGTGGGGCCCAAGGCGTCGGGAGTTTTGTTTCAGGCGGGAGCATTGGGCGAGATCGGCAAGACTATGGCGGTTGGTCGCGCCCGCATCATCAACAACTTTGGGTGCATCGAAGACGACGGTCCTACGTCTCAGCAAACGACGCACTGGTGTCAAGCTTCGTCGTCCCCTTCGGCACCATCAACATCTTCATGGGTTTTACGGCTGAGGCGTATGGATTCCCCAGGGGATCCGCCGCCTTTTGGCCCACCCACCACCCCATCGATTATGCAATCGAGCAACAACACAGATCGGATCAGGCCTTTGTCTATCGCGATCTGAGTGACTCTGATACCCAAAGCGATTCTGACTCCAGCTCTTATGAGCTTATGGAGCCCGCCTCTCGCTTTGTCGGTGTCATTGACGCATCTGGCCCTAAGCCGGCCGAATCTGACCCTGAGTCAATATTACCTGCCTTACAGACAGGAGCAGACTCAGAAGCCGGATCTGATGGCACCGCTCCAATGGCGGAAGATTCAGATCTCGATGAGCATAAGGAGGAAGACTTCGCAGCACAGGTTGCCGCGCGAGGCTATGGCTCATCCGATCCAAACGAAGTCTTAATGACTTTCCCGGCACAGATAGCTAGGATGGTGCGGCCGCGGCTAAGCCAGACGAGGCTGAAGTTTCCTCTAGCATCAAACACATTGGTGACAAGGCGGAAAAGCCAGAGGATGTGCTGGACCCTAAAAGGCCTCCCCCGGCTACGCCTATTGAAGAAGACCTGGAGCGGTCAAAGGAGGAACACATGCGCGCATTGGAGCTTCTCAAAACACCTTTGGGACCAAATCCAACCGCGGTTGAACTTGAGGAAAGACGGAAAGCGCTCCTGGCTGAGACTGAAGTCAACATCAAGTATAAGTTGTCCCTCCTGAACAAGGAAAAAGAGTTAATCCTAGTTGGAAAGGCTCTAGAAGAGGAAGAGTACCAGCGTGAGCGCGATGTTGAGAAATTCCGCAAAATACGAAGTATACGTGACCCTCTTCTGCATCGGGATCTGCAGGGAAACTTCGAGAAGACTTCTGCCCAAAAGCCTTTAAAGCCTTGGCAGAAATACTCTTTCAGAGTTAACCCTGATGGAGTCATATTCTTCTCCACCCCGGCCAAAAACCTAGAGGCGGCCAGGGAAATCATGGGAGACGAAGCAGTCCAATTGAAGAGCGCCACCATTATTCTAAAATGCTCATCGAAAAGGCGGTAGAGCAGCAGGCTAAGGCGGACTCAAACTCAAAACTGGCGGACGACACGCGTCTTTGCAAGACAGCCGTTGCCGGCGGTGGGATCCAGAGGAACCAGCTGGTTCCAGTAGCCATGGCAATAAGGGTAAGACCTAGGAAGGACAAAGTTCCTGACAAACACAGGGATGAGTCAAAGACTGGGTCCAATCGCCATAGTGACAAAGGCAAGGACGACCACCGGCAAAGGATAACACACGCCATAAGAAGAATGATCCGCCTCGCCGTGAAAGAGATCAAGACAAGGGGAAGGACGCACGGCGTGGGAGTGACCGGCTTAACATGCCACCTCCGCCCGCAGCACGGGCAAGAGACGAAGGAAATAGGGCAACAGAGATCCGCCTCAAAGGCGATCTCGCTCCCGCTCCCCTCATCGCCAAAGCCGTCAGGAGGAGCCAAGGCGTAGCCAATCCAACAAAGGGCCAGCCAGGGAAAACACTCATATCTCAGACGCCCGCATCCGTCTCGATGAGATTAAAGCGGCCAAAGAGAGTCTTACCTGGGCCCTGTGCTTTGGACCGGCGATTCGCAAGGTGCAACTCCCATCCTCGCTAGGCAATGTCAAGAAAATTGTGGACAAGTACAATGGCATTGACAAACCGGACATATGGCTGCCTGATTACATCCACGCCGTTGGTATTAATGACGGTGATTACAATGCAGCTGTACGTTTTCTTCCACTCATGTTGGAGGGAACGGCCCGGTTATGGATCGACACTTTGCCAGAAAAGAGTATCCACAATTGGCAAGACATGCAGAAAACATTCATGCAACACTTCTCATGCACATACAAACGTCCAAAGGCTTACTCAGATCTACTAAAGTGCGCTCAAGTGGAGGGGGAGTCAAGCAGAGCTTTCATAGCTCGATGGACAGAGACAAAGAATGCATGCGAAGACGTTTCTGAGATCCAGGCCATACATGCTTTTATGAACAGCCTGAAGAAAGGCAACATGATGAGATATATGTTAGCCAGCCAAAACATCAAACACCTCGGCGAGCTCTTAGACAGCGCGAACAATTACGCTGCAGCAGAAGACGACGCTCGAGCTGACGACGGCGATCTGCGCATGGACATAGCTGTTAACCCGGAAAAGCGAAACAACAATCAAAGCCGGAAAAAGAAGAAGCCAACGATGCGCCAGGACCATCAAAGGAGGTAGCCTTTGCCAATAAGAAGGGTGGCCAGAGCGGGGCTAGCAGATGGCAGAAGAAGGCGATGACAGTCAAGGGTCAAGACCCATTAAAATCACCTATGACGACATCAAAGATGAACCTTGTGCCCATCATAGCAAGCTTGGCAAATGCACCCATACCAACAGGCAGTGCCGCCTTAACGATGATATCAAGAAGGATCCGGACGCTGGCTTCAAGGCAAAACAGTTCAAGCGCAAGAACCGTAAAGACAAGAAAGAGCAGAAGGACAACGAGGAAAGTGCTTCGGAGCCGGAAGATCAGGAGCCAAAGCACAAGAGGAGCAACAAGTTTCCAAGGGTCGAAACAAGCCTTGTTACTTTCCTTGCCACTCCTTCGGCCAAAAAGGAAAAGGCAGCCTGGAGGGAACTCAATGCCACTATGCCAGGTTCCCCAGTATCTCAACTGGTCCGAGCACCCCATTACATGGGACCGCAACGATCATCCTGATCATATTCCACAGAACCCAGGGAATTACGCGCTCGTTGTAAACCCAATTGTGCAGCAATGCAGGCTTTCTAAGGTGCTTATGGATGGAGGGAGTAGCATCAACATCCTCTATCTTGAAACCTTAAAGCGCATGCGCCTTTCTGAGACACAGCTAAACATAGCACAGTCAAGTTTCACGGCATAGTGCCAGGCAGGCAGGCCAGTTCTATGGGAACAATCGTCTTAGACGTCACCTTGGTGACGAAACAAACTATAGGACTGAGGAAGTTGCCTTTGAGGTGGTGGAATTCAAAAGTGCGTATCACGCAATCTTTGGCCGCCCAGCCTTTGCCAAATTCATGGCACGCCCGTGTTACATCTACAGCAAGCTCAAAATACCTGGACCAAACGGCGTCATCACGGTCAATGGCGACTTCAAGAAGGCGAAGGAATGCGAAGCAGGAAACGCCGTCTTAGCAGAAGCAGTCATCAGCAAGAAGAGCGGAGCAGTACAAGAAAGAAGTTAACACCAATGAAATGCCGGATGGTAAGAAGCCTCCTTGCGCCTCGGATGTCACTTTCAAGGCCAGCTCAAACTCGAAGAAGATCGCGCTGGAGGCCGATGCAAGCAAGACGACGAACATAGGTGCGGACCTCAGTGACGCATAGGAAGGCGCGCTCGTCAAGTTCCTCCGTGAGCAACGGGATATTTTTGCATGGTCACCATCAGACATGCCAGGAGTACCCCGGGAACTTGCCGAGCACAGCCTTAATGTCGCCAAAGGTGCCAAGCCAGTAAAACAAGGTCTTCGTCGCTTGGTCCAGAGAAGAAGAAAGCAATAGGAAAAGAGGTAGCTCGGCTTAGTGCCGCTAATTTCATTAGAGAGGTTATCCACACAGATTGGCTAGCAAATCCTGTATTAGTACCTAAGAAGGACGTGAAAGACTTGCGCATGTGCATAGATTTCACCGGCTTAAACAAAGCCTGTCCTAAAGACCCCTTCGCATTGCCGCGAATTGATCAGGTCGTAGATGCTGTATCAGGTTCTGAATTACTATGCTTTTTGGACGCTTACTCTGGCTACCACCAAATTAAGATGAAGGAGTCTGACCAAATTAAGACTTCCTTCATCACACCTTTCGGAACGTTTTGCTACATAACTATGCCTTTGGGCTTAAAAACGCTGGCTCAACGTACCAACGGTGCATACAACGTTGCCTACACGATCAAATAGGCCGCAATGTTCACGCTTATGTCGATGACATTGCCGTTATGTCGCGAAAACGCGGCGATCTCATCGTTGACCTTCAAGAAACCTTTGATAACTTGAGAAAATATAACATGAAGCTAAATCCGGGAAAATGCTTTTTTGGCGTCCCAGCAGGAAAACTTTTAGGCTTCATTGTTTCAGAAAGAGGTCTTGAGGTTAACCCAGAAAAGATTCGAGCTATCATGGACATCAAAAAGCCTACTTGTCTTAAAGATGTCCAAAGGCTCGCAGGATCTGCAGCAGCTGTAAGCCGATTTATTAGTAGGCTTGGGGATAAAGCTTTACCCCTATACAGGTTGTTGAAGAAAACTAAGACGTTCGTCTGGACTGAAGAGGCAGATGCAGCCTTAGCACAGTTAAAAGACGCCTTAGTTTCAGCACCAATATTAGCGTCTCCTCTACCACAAGAGCCGATGCTACTTTACATGGCGGCTACCAACCTAGTTATTAGTGCAGTGGTTGTTGTTGAGCGAAAGGAAGAGGGCAAGGAGCTACCGGAACAAAGGCCGGTATATTATATCAGCGAAGTCTTCTCCGAATCCAAACAACGATACCCTCACTATCAGAAGCTGGCTTATGGAGTTTTCTTCGCAGCCAGAAAATTACGCCATTATTTCCAAGAGCACCCAATCACGGTAGTCAGTAAGGCGCCATTGGGTGACATTATAAACAACACCGATGCCACTGGACGTGTGGCTAAGTGGGGAATTGAATTGGCAGCCTTCGACATCCAGTACAAGCCACGTACAGCCATCAAATCCCAGTCCTTAGCTGATTTCATCGCAGACTGGACAGAAGCAATGGATGAACTTCCCCTCCCTGACGAAGAATATTGGGTTATGCACTTTGACGGCTCCAAAATGTTGCAGGGATCGGGAGCTGGCGTGGTACTGAAGAACCCTAAAGGAGACAAGATGTGCTATGTCTTGCAGATACACTTCAATGCCACTAATAATGTTGCAGAATACGAGGCTCTGTTGCATGGATTGCACGTCGCAAAGGATTTGGGCATTAGCCGTCTTTTGTGCTATGGCGATTCAGACCTCGTTGTTCAACAGTTAGAAGGGGCATGGGACGCGAAGAGCCCTACAATGGCTGAATACCGACGCACGGTAGACGAGTTTGGTCGGTGTTTTATCGGCTTAGAAGTCAAGCATATCAAAAGGGAGGAAAATGAAGCAGCGGACGCCTTAGCCAGAATGGGCTCGAAAAGATCGAAGGTGCCCTCCGATATATTTTGGAGCACCTGTACGTGCCGTCTATTAAAGGCGGAGATGAGGATGACCCCATGGCTTCGCAGTCTGTTTCCGTCATGCTGGTGAAGCCAGATTGGACACAGCCCTACATAAATTTCCTCCTTAACAAGGAAGAGCCAGAGGATGAAGTATTAAGGCGGCAAGTTGTGCGCAGAGCTAAGGCATACACAATAATAAATGGAGAGCTATACAAGCGGAGTACCACAGGTGTATATCAACGATGCGTTTCGCCGGAAGAAGGACAGAGATACTAGAAGAGATCCATGGTGGATGTTGCGGTCATCATGCCTCTGCCCGAGCAATTGTCGCCAAAGCTTTTAGACATGGATTCTACTGGCTCACAGCAAAGCAAGACGCAGAAGAACTCGTCAAGAATGCGTTGGATGCCAAAAGTATGCAAGACAGCCAAAGATGCCAGCCCAGGAATTGCGCACCATTCCAATCACGTGGCCATTTGCGGTCTGGGGACTGGACATGGTAGGTCCATTCAGGACTGCGCGAGGCGGCGTCAAACATCTCTTAGTTGCGGTGGATAAATACACCAAGTGGGTTGAAGCTAAGCCCATAAAAAAGCTTGATGGGGCAACAGCCAAGAAGTTCGTCATTGAGGTTATAACGAGATTTGGCGTCCCCCACAGTATCATTACGGACAATGGGACAAACTTCGCCGTAGGAGAACTGGCAAAGTACTGTGGTGAAGTTGGTATTCGTTTGGACTTAGCATCTGTGGCTCATCCACAATCGAATGGCCAAGTTGAGCGAACCAACAGTATAATCTACAGGGAATAAAGCCAAGATTAGAGTGCCTTTGCATAGAGCAGCTGGAGCATGGGTAGAAGAATTACCTGCTGTCTTATGGAGCATACGCACAACTCCAAGCAGCGCAACAGGCTATACCCCTTTCTTTCTCATATATGGCGCTGAAGCGGTACTCCCAACGATGTCCTGCACGACACACCTCGTGTAACAGCCTACGTTGAAGCAGACGCAGAAGAAGCCAGACAGGATGGCTTAGACCTTCTCGAAGAAGAGCGTGAGATAGCGCTTCAGCGCTCCGCCATTTATCAGCAGAACATGCGGCGTTACCACAGTCGCAAGGTAAGACGGAGATCGTTTCGAGAAGGCGATTTGGTGCTTCGCCTTGTTCAGCAAAAGGAGCACAAACTATCTCCCATATGGGAAGGACCCTTCGTTATCAGCAAAGCGCTTAAGAACGGGGCATATTATCTTGTGGACCTCCGTGATATCGAGAAGAAAAAGAAAAGAGGCCGCAAAAGGAAAAGGAACGAAGAAGCATGCTCAAGGAGACGAAACGTCCTTGGAACATTGAGCAGCTACGTCCTTTTTACACTTAGCAATTCTATTGTAATCACACCATATATGATTATGAAATAAAAGTCTTTGGTTCCCTCAATTATTTTTATGCATGAGTTCTCGCCGTCTTTTATTTCCATTTGATCATATATTTCGATAAAAATATCAATGTTAACCCGAATTGGCTTCGTGCTTGTGGTTACTCACATGATGCTTTTGCCTTAAGGCCTTACAAAAATTAAAATTGCATCCGTCTAAGAGTATTTATCTGATCGCATATATGCTGGCTTGTCTTAGTAGATGCTTTACGCACCAAAAGCCGGCGCCGTTTCTGTGTTTAAACAGTTTGGTTACTAACCCTGTTGCCAGCGAAGTGTTCCGTGCTTTAGGTTCTGCCAGCATACGAAAAGGCTAAAGCATATAAGCCAGAAAACTTGAAGACGGATAAGGAGCATAGTTTGCAAGCCTTTTAAAAATAAGTGCATGCGTTGCAAAACAAACATGTTCAACAGATAAAAAGGCTCCTGCCATTACAAAACATAACTTAACAAGTCTTTTGTGCCATCTTTCATGACACGCTTAATGCAAAGTTTTTCCTGCATCTTATGCAGGGGACTGAGGAGGCGAAGACAGGGGACTTGGATGGATCCAGCGTAGCTTCAGACTCGCCTTCTTCTTCTTCTTCATTTCCGTCTTCTGACTCATCGCCATTGCCAGTGGTGGGGGCTTCGGCTTCGTCATCAGACACGTCGTCAGGACGGGGAGGCACAGGCTTCTTGGAGAAGAAGATGGACAAGTCTACCATCTCCGCAACAGCTGAGGCAAAGCCAGAGACAGAGGCATAGACCTTTTCTTTGACGAGCTCGTTGCCGTCTCTGTCCTTGGCTGGGAAACACTTGATAATGCGCCACATGTTCACTCGGGGTAGTGGCCGCGAACAAGTCCTAGAGCAAGTTTTGCTCCGCCTCTAGCTGCTGAGCGAAGACGATCCACCACCTCTGGGACGCAGTTCTGAAGAAGTGGCAGCAAGTTGCTGGTGTTTGTCACTTGGGGCAGCTGTTTTGGGAAGATGTTGGCAACAACGTCTCTTCCCGCAGCATACAGCCCTGACACAATCTCGCCACACTCCAAGATAAGCTCCAGGCGCGTCTCAGAGGTAAGCCTTTCCCCAAATCCAGCTGGAACTGAGGAAGGGAGGAATGGAAAAAATTAAGGCGCATTGAACTGTTTGAATAAAGGCGAAAAGTGACAGAAAGTGCGAGAAGTAAAGGAAGAAAGACTCACTTAGCAGCTTCTCGTCAATGGCGGTGCTCTCATCAGCTTGGCGTTCAAGACGACCTTGTAAGCTCTGGATTAGGAGCCCATCCTTTTCAGCCTGTCGCTGCAGTTTCAAAAGTTCTGCCTTCAGTGCGTTCTGTCCTTCAGCGGCGCTGTCTTGGACGGCTTTAAGATTGGCCTCGGCCGTCTTCGGTTCTCCTCCAGTTGCTTAAACAAGGCGGCATTTTCCCGCCTTACCACTTCTATATCGCCAGTCTCGCTGACGATCTGTTTTGCCTTCGCCACAACAGCTGCGCAAGCACACATTGCATGTGTTGAGCATCTTATGTCTTAAAATGAACTAAAGTCACATTGCATGTGAAAGAACAACATTTACCTTTGTTCGCCTTATTTTCGGCGACGGCTTGCTTGAGCACTTGCCTTTGGTTACTCAGTGAGTACCATAGATCGCATGTAAGTTGCTCACTGCTCTGCTAAGGCAAGGGTAGTAGTAAGTAAGAAAGGTAAAGGCAGTAAGGTATGGCTACAATGGGCTTGGGGACTGAGTCTTTATCATCATTAAATAAAGGCCATTACGTCGGCTTAGTCAAAGCACAACGTAATGCCCGGGGACTAGTATGTACATAAAGACGGAATGTTTACCTGCATCATGGCCTTCAAGGCTTTGTAGCTCTTCTTCATTGTGACGTACAGCTCGTCACAATTATCTTCCAGGTTCAAGATGGTCAATGTCTGGCCAACTGGCCTTAGCTTCGGAGGCGGCTCTGAAAGGGCAAGTCCCTAATTGTTTTTTGGCTAAGATGACACCCGATTTAGAGAGGACTAATATTATCTATAAGTGTATACTCAGGTTTTAGTCCGCCCCTGTTGATGATGGTCATTGGATGGAGACCCCTCATTTTTGGATGATCAAGTGCCGGTGGTTTGTTTTATGTTCTCTCTTTACTTCTTTGAGTCGATAGGATCACCGCACTATTAAGAGGGGTAACTTGTTGTTCTCTTTGGGGATGAACTCTTAATCACATACCATACATCCCAGTTCCAATACCCATCCTATTCATACACAAAATAAGAGAGAAAGATATACGATTCATTTGGAATATTGATCATTATGCAGAAAATGGCTATCCGGTATAGAATCCGGAATATTCCGGACCTGGCACCGGATTGACCCGGAAAGAATTACGGGTGTGTACCGGGTGGATTCCGGGTGAACTCGTGTCGAGTCCAGTAGCCTCTGGCTAAGCCCGGAATCCGTCCGGTACCAGACCCGGAATTAGTTCCGGATGAATCCGGTACCAGACCCGGAAAATTCCGGAATCCATACCGGATTACCCAGTTTTCTGTGTAACGGTCAGATTCCTAAATGCCTAGTATATAAGCCTACCTCTTCTTCTTCAAGAGGTAAGTCAACCAGCTCCAAACAAAAAAGGCAAAGCTCTCTCTCTCCATTGTTGTTGACCACAAAAGCTTCAAGATCTCTCTAGCCCTCCAACCAAACTCAAATCCCTTTTGGGAAAACCAAGAGGAGGTCTAGATCTTCGATTCCACCGAGCCAAAAGTGATTCCCCCTTGAGTTCATCAAGTTGCTTGTTACTCTTGGGTTTGTTGGGAAACCCTAGGCGGCTAGGGTCGCCCGGAAGCTTCCGGGTTGTGGATTGTGCTTCGGGAAAGTTTGTAAAGGTTCGGAGGTCACCTCAAGATCTACCAATAGTGGATTGAGCTCTTTCTTCGTGGAAGAGGCTCAAGGAGAAGAAGGTGAGCCTTCGTGGCGTCGGGTAACCTTCGTGGTATCCCGCACCTCTCCAACGTGACGTACTTCTCTCCCAAGAGAAGGAACACGGGTTACATCTTCGTCTCCGCGTGTCTCGGTTATTTCTATCCGAGCTCTTTCATTATTGTTATTACTCTTGTGATAGCCTTCGTGCTTGAAGTTTTGAATTGCATCATATAGGTTATTTCACCTAGTTGTTAGGCACACTTCGTTTATCCGCATAGCCTAAAACTTGTGAAAAGAAAAGTAAAATTTGTAGAAACCTATTCACCCCCCCTCTAGGTTACCATCTCTATCCTTTCAATTGGTATCAGAGCCAAGGACTCTTTTTAAGGGCTTCACCGCCTAAAGAGTGAGATGGGTGATCTTACGGAGGACGAAAAGCGATGGGCCGCTCGAGAAGCTTCCATCATGGAAACCATGAACAATCGCATGAACGAGAAATTTGAGTCACTTGTGGCTACCGAGGTTGAGAAGAGATTGGCCGCCTTATCTCCTCTTTCCGACATTAGCGATAGTGTCGACAAGAGGCCTAAGGAAGGCACTGCTCTTAAGCCTAAGGAGAACCCCTTGTATAACTCTGTTGGAAATACCTACACTCCACCACCTATCACATTGCCGCATATGATACCCGGAGGTCCACCTCCCATATATGATGGAACTCACTTTTCCTTTTGGAAATCTTCTATGGAATCTTATCTTCGCAGCATGTGCGAGGAGCTTTGGGACATTGTGGAGCAAGGCTATCTACCTGAGGATCCAAGTAGCTTGTCGCCTCATGAGCGGGTGCTTCGGCAACTCAACTCCACGGCCCGTGACAAGATTCGTGTTGCTCTTCCTAAGGGCCTCTACAATCAAGTTCATCGCATTGAATCCGCCAAAGATTTATGGGATAGAATCATCATTCTTCAAGAAGGAACATCCCTCACTCAAAAGACCAACTATGAGTGTGCCAAGAGGGAGATGGATTTGTTTGTGATCATGGATGGTGAGAATCTCAAGGATGCCTACTCAAGACTTGATGTTCTTCGTGTGAGAATCCAAGGTCTTGGTTGTGAGAAGTACAATGATGGGTTCGATGTGAATGATGAGTTCATCAAGAACAAGATTATTCAAATTGTTGCTCCCGACGACAAGCAAATGGCTCTCATCATGCAATTCTTGGACACCAAGAAGGATATGTCTCCGGATGACCTAGTCTCATTTTTCACCGCAAACCAAAGTATGGTGGAGCAAGGAAATCGAACGAAGCAACTCGTCCGTGCCATGAACTCTCCCAACCTTGCATTGAAGGCCAAGGGAATTCGTGTGTTTGAAGAGGAACAAGATGAAGAACATGATGAACAAGTAGAGATGACTTCAACGAGTGAGCTAGATGTGGATCTTGCTTTCTTCACAAAGAAGTGGGGCAAATCTTTCATGAAGAACTCGAAGGATCCAAAAAGGAATTGTTACAATTGTGATCAACCGGGGCACTTCTCCGATAAGTGCCCATACGAGAAGAGAGAAGACAAGCCCAAGTATGACAAAGGAGCAAGAAAGAAGCTCATTCCGAATCCTCTCAACAAGAGAAGAGAAGCCAAGGCCTTTGTTGGTGCCGAGTACATGTCCGATGATGAAACGGAAGAGGAGGATGCTCAAGTTGGAGTAGCCGGTTTGGCTCACGCCGAACCCGGCTCTCTATTCACGTACGACTACACCAAGGACTACGCTCCTACCACCAAGATCCTTCCCAAGTGTCTCATGGCAAGGGTAGTAAAGGAGGATGAGAGTGCTCAAGATGAAGAGGCCGAGTTGACATGTGCCGAACCCGGCTCTCTACTCTCGTACGATTACACCAAGGACTATGTCCCCTCCTCCAACATGACCCTTCCCATGTGCCTCATGGCAAAGGGAGCTAAGGTGCTTACTCCTTCCAAACCTTCCTTACTTGATGCTTGTCCACCTTTATCTTCGCTTGAAGTGGATA
Source organism: Poa pratensis (assembly GCA_947311845.1). Classification (NCBI taxonomy): domain Eukaryota; kingdom Viridiplantae; phylum Streptophyta; class Magnoliopsida; order Poales; family Poaceae; genus Poa; species Poa pratensis. The sequence continues at coordinate 23,331,002 of CAMZMU010000073.1, forward strand.
ATAATGATGAGGATGGAAGTGCTAAAATGATTGTGTTGCATAGAGTTATGTGCTCTCTACGTGGTGAAGCTCGAGCTCAATTCGAGTACTTAATGGATACCGTCACTTCACGGGACGATACCATTGAGGAACTTGAATCCCATATTGAAGATGGGAGACGAAGATTCAATCTTCTTAAGCAAGAGCTCACTAATGAGAAGCATAACTCTTTTACTCTCTCGCAACAAATTGAAACCTATGAACTTGACAAAGTTAAAGATGTTGATTCTATTGATAGAGCACTTGAGATGTCTCAAGTCCTTGATGCATCTAAGAAAAAGCTTGAGGTTGCTCATGCCTCTCTTACTAAGGACCTTGAACACCTTGAGAAAGCTCACAAGCTTATCAAGGATGAATTCATGAATCTTGAGGAGAAGTATGATCAACTTCGGGCTACTTATGACAAGTCTCTTGGCTCTTCAAGTGCTCCCATTAATGTTGAAAATATTTCTTGTGCTTCTAACCCCTTGAATGGTCAAGCCTCACGTGTTGAGGAAAATAAGAAGTTGAAGGAACAACTTGAGAAGGAGCGTCTCGTAGTCACTCAAGGTGAGAAGAGTCTCAATGAGATTCTTGCTCAACAAAAGATGAGAGCTCCACACCAAGGCCTTGGGTACAACCCAAGGAACAACAACAAGAAGAATGCCAATCCTCCCAAGAAGGTGAACTTTGTGCAAGAAGGGCACAAGGAGGTTGACAAAGTCAAAAAGGTTGTGGTGGAAGGGAATGCCACGAGGGGCAATCCTAACCATCACTTTGCGGGAAAATCTAACCCATCCTATGTGCTATGTAAGAGCACGAAAGGGGATGTGTATGCTAAATTTATTGGTCCCCGCAATGCTTTTAGGTGGTATTCTATTTGGGTACCCAAGTCTCTTGTTGCTAACACCAAGGGACCCATTCCTCAATGGGTTCCTAAATCCAAGAATTAATTGTGTGTAGGGATATGCCTCCGGTGGCCCAAAATGGGTGTTTGATAGTGGATGCACCCATCATATGACCGGAGGAAAGGAGTTGCTTGATCAATTCATTGAAGATGTCAATCGCACCTCCTACATCACATTTGGGGATAATTCAAAGGGAAAGGTATTGGGTTATGGTAAGGTGGCAATCACGAAAGACATGTCTCTCGAGAATGTCATGCTTGTTGAATCCCTTGGTTACAACTTGCTTTCCATTAACAATCTTGCAAACATTGGTTATGATTCTTATTTTACTCGTCATAAGGTGATGGTCTTTAGGAGTGATAATCTCGAATTGGTCTTTGTTGGACATGTTGAGGGCGGCCTTTATGTGGCCGATTTCTCGCAAGAGAGCCCTCCTCTCTCAATGTGTCTAATGGCCAAGGTTGACAAGGGTTGGCTTTGGCATCGCCGGCTAGGCCATGTCAACATGAGAAATCTTAAACAACTCCTAAAAGATGATCATGTTATTGGACTAACCGATGTTGACTTTGAAAGAGATCGTGTGTGTAGTGCATGTATTGCCGGGAAGCAAAAGGGAAAGGCTCACCCCTCCAAGAGCATCGTCACCACCTATAGGCCTTTGGAGCTCCTTCACTTGGATCTCTTTGGGCCTTCCAACTATGACACTCTTGGCGGGAAGAAGTTTGGTCTTGTGATTGTGGATGACTACTCAAGGTACACTTGGGTATTCCTTCTCAAGTCCAAGGATGAGACCCAAAAATGCTTCATCGACTTTGCCAAACAAGCTCAACGCCAATATGATGAGAAGATCAAGGCTATTCGAACCGACAATGGTACCGAATTCAAGAACTACACCATGCAAGACTTTGTTGAGTGGGAAGGCATCAAGCACCAATTCTCCTCACCATACACTCCCCAACAAAATGGTGTTGTGGAGAGGAAGAACCGGACAATCATCGAGATGGCAAGAACTATGTTGAATGAATTCAAGTCACCCTACAACTTTTGGGGTGAAGCCGTTGCCACCGCGGTTCATGCAACGAACCGGCTCTTTCTCCACCCCTTCCACAACAAGACCGCCTACGAGCTTATCACCGGGAACAAGCCCAACCTCATGTACTTCAAAGTCTTTGGGTGCAAGTGCTTCGTCAAGAACAAGAAAGAAGACTCGGTAAATTCGAATCTAGAAGCATTGATGGTATTTTTGTTGGATATGCATCGAATTCCCACGCCTATAGATTCTACAATAGTTCCACGGGAAAAATTGAAGAATCTTGTGATGTGGATTTCGATGAGAATAACGGCTCCCAAAAGGAGCAATTTGTTTCAAGTGATGTAGGTGATGGTGATCCTTCACAAGTCATAAAGGCAATGGGCATTGGTCATATCTTGCCCTATGAGGCTCATCAAGCTCAAGATCAAGCTAGTAATGGAGGAGGATCAAGCCCAAGCTTCATGGAAGGTGACTCAACTCAAGTGGAGCCTAGCTCAACTCAAGAAGAGTCAACCTCATCTCAAGACATACCACCACCCACACCACAAGTTGAACAAGCATTTCAAGAGGAGAATCATGTCCAAGAACAAACTCCAAGCCGTCAACCTCTTGACCTTTTTCAAGAAGAAGAACAAGTTGAACCTATCCCTCAAGATCAAGGTCAAGTGGATCCACAAGAACTAGAACGCCTAAAGGGCGAATTTGTTGATTATAAGGGCATTACACGAAGCATTAAAGCTACAAGAAAAGCAAGCGGGATGCAAGTCAACAAGATACTTGGAAGCATTTCAAAGGGAGTACTCACTCGTAGAAAGCTAAATCACTTAGCCAATTTTAGCAAGCATCACTCGTTTATCTCTCGTTTTGAACCTCTTAAGGTATGCGAGGCCTTGCAAGATCCGGATTGGATAATGGCTATGCAAGAAGAACTTGAGTGCTTCACCCGCAATGAAGTATGGTCTCTCGTGGAGAAGCCAAAGGATCATAGGATCAATGTCATTGGGACCAAGTGGGTGTTCAAGAACAAGCAAGACGAGAATGGAGTTGTCATTCGCAACAAGGCAAGGTTAGTGGCGCAAGGGTATGCTCAAATAGAAGGTATGGATTTTGATGACACCTTTGCGCCCGTGGCTCGCCTTGAAGCTATTCGTCTCTTACTTGCTTTTGCCTCTTTTCATGAATTTAAACTTTATCAAATGGATGTGAAGAGTGCATTTCTTAATGGTCCCTTGAAAGAGGAGGCATATGTTGCTCAACCCCCGGGTTTCGAGGACCCCAATTTCCCTAACCGTGTGTATAAACTCCATAAGGCGCTCTACGGTCTCAAGCAAGCTCCACGTGCTTGGTATGAGCACCTTAGGGATTTTTTACTCAAGGATGGGTTTGAGATTGGGAAAGTCGACTCCACCCTTTTCACGAAGCGTTTCAAAGGGGGTGGCATTTTCATATGCCAAATCTATGTTGATGATATCATTTTTGGTGGTTCCTTTGAACGCCATAACAAATCTTTTTCCGAGTTGATGACTAGGAAATTCGAGATGTCCATGATGGGGGAGTTGAAGTACTTTCTTGGTTTTAAAGTAAGGCAACTTGAAGAAGGAACCTTCATCTCTCAAGAACAATATGTGAAGGACATGCTCAAGAAGTTCAGTATGGTCAATGCTTCAATTGCAAAGATGCCCATGGCCACTAATGGACAACTAGGGGCATGTAAGAAGGAGAAGGATGTGGATATAAAGGTATACCGTTCTATGATTGGCTCGTTGCTTTACCTTTGTGCATCTAGACCGGATATTATGTTTAGTGTTGGAATGTGTGCTCGTTTTCAATCCGCTCCGAAGGAGAGCCACCTTGTGGCGGTCAAACGGATCTTAAGGTACCTTGTTCACACTCCAAGTCTCGGGCTTTGGTATCCAAAGGGGTCTACCTTCGTTCTCCATGGCTATTCGGATTCCGATTGGGCCGGTGACAAGGTTGATCGGAAGTCTACCTCCGGGGCTTGCCAATTTATTGGCCGGTCATTGGTGAGTTGGTCATCCAAGAAACAAAACTCCATCTCCCTATCCACCGCCGAAGCCGAATACATCGCCGCGGCATCTTGTTGTGCTCAATTGTTATGGATGAGGCAAACCTTGAAAGACTATGGTGTGTCTCTTGGTCCGGTGCCTCTTCTATGTGACAATGAAAGCGCAATAAAGATCGCCAATAACCCCGTCCAACATTGCCGCACCAAACACATTGACATTCGCCATCACTTCCTACGTGATCATGTCGCAAGTGGTAACATTAACCTCACTTATGTGGGAACAAATGACCAATTGGCGGACATTTTTACGAAACCTTTGGATGAAGCCCGATTCGTTAAGTTGAGAGGTGAACTTGGTATTCTTGATCTTAACAACTTGGATTGACTTACTTACATTTTTTTCTACACTAGTCATGTTATCTTGTCTAGGTGTGCCGCACATATAGGGATAGCATCTTACCATGTCTTGGCATGATGCATACCTATGTGTGCTATATCATAAAGATCTAATGTCAAAAGAATCCAAGCATCTATCTTTGCGGTGTCAATGACATTTGTGCTCTAACATAGGGGGAGAAATCCCCCGACATCTTGCCTCTCATATTTGGTGGTTTCTCTCTCGCTTATTTGGTTTCGCTTCTTCCTTGTTCGAATCATGTGCCTTGTTGCTAGTTGGTTTTGCTTGTTCGCCCAAGGATCATGCCTAGAACACGTTATCATCTTATCTTGTGTCTCTGCTGCTTATCTAGTCTATCTCTTCACTCTATGCACAAGTCAACTTGAAATCTTTGTTTGGAGGAGTTTCTGGTGGCCGGTACAGAACCCAGAAATTTCCGGACCTGGCACCGGCCTCATCCGGAATGAATTACGGGTTAGAACCGGGCGGTTTCGGGCGAGTCCAGTACCTTCTGGCTAAGCCCGGAATCATCCCGGAATTAACCCGGAATTGTTTCCGGATGAGCCGGTACCAGACCCGGAATTTTCCGGGATCTATACCGGACGGGTCGTTTTCCGGCCCGTTATGTTCTAGGTCGGGGGTGTCTTCCTGTGACCCATTCTTTTCCCCCCCGACCTAGGGCTTCTCTGCCGCCGCCACCACCATCTCCTCCACCTCCGGGTGGATCTCCACCGCTCGGAGCTCCGTGTTGGGCCTCCCCCTCGCTCTCTTCCTCGTTTGGAGGCTCTCCACGAAGGGATTCGTCTCCGTTGGCCGTGGAGGTCGTTCGAGCTCCTCTCTCCGGACCTCCTCCATTGGTGTGCTTCTCAGCCGTCCTTGGCTTAGTGGCACTATGTCTTCGGGTACTCTCTCTTCTTCCTCTCCCTCACCTTGCAAGTTCTCCTCTCTTTGCTCCAATTATATGAGGATTTGTTTTGTTTAGGGTTAGCTTTTGTCTTTGAAGGTCAACCACGTCATTCCATGGCCTTCACTCTTGTGTTGTGTTGAATAGATGTTTTGAGTTCACAAATCAGCCTTTGCCGAACTGTGGTACCATCCGGTACCAGACCCGGAATTTTCCGGACCTGGTACCGGGTTTTGTACCGGCCGAGCCCGGATTTTTCCGGACCTGGCACCGGGTTCGTTACAGGCAGGGTTTTTGACACATCTTTTCAGGACAGCCGTGTGTTCCTCCACTCCTATGACTTGTGCACTTACCCCTATGCTCGCAACCTTGTTCTATTTCACAGGTGACAGCAGTGACCGCATTGAGTCTCGTGAGCATCGCCGCAAGGGCCCTAGAAGGACTGCTAAGGTTCCACTGCCTGATTCGTGTACTGCCCGTGGTCGTGCCCCTCGCACTAAGACCACCCCTGCTGTTGTCCGTCGTCCTGCTGTTGTCCGCCCTTCCGTGGCTGCTCCCGAGATAGAAGAAGAAAGTGATGATCCATCTGTTGAGGCTGCTGAATCTGATGGTGATGATTCTGTTGAGGAAGTTGTGCCAACCGATGACTTGAGAACTTGTTCTATTGGTGATTGGCGCAAGTATAGGACGGAGAATCCTTACCGGTTTGACCCAAGGACCAATAATGAAGATCTTCGTTTTTGGACTGTCACTCAACAACGCCAATGGGAACAAGTGTACATGACTTTCAGTGCGAAGAAGTCTTGGGTGCCGTCCAGATCCCTCAACTTGGAATGGTTCACTCTCCATGAGAATGATTTCCCTTACATCCGTCAAACACTAGAGAAGATGAATCTTTGGAAGCTTGTTTGCCTCAACACCAACTACTACATACCGGAGCTTGTTCAGCAGTTCTATTGCACTGTCTTTTTTCATGGGGATGTGGAGCGCACCATGACTTGGATGAGTGGTGATGTCAAGGTATCCAGCAACATTCTTGAGTTTGGCAAGGCCTTGGGAATCAAACCAGGTGGATATTGTGTGCACAAAGATGATACCTTTTCAAAGGAGGATCTTGCCTTTTGTTTCCCCGCTCAGAAAAAATGCACTCTTGATACCTCCACTCAAATGTATGTGCTCTACCATCAGTTGGCTGATTTGTTTCGTGACACCATCGTGAGCAAGGCGGGAGATCTCTCCAAGATTCGTGGGTACATGACCAATCTTATGTACTACACCAAGCCTGGCAAGCAAAGGAAGATTGATGTGATGGACTTCTTATATGAGGAGATTCGCCTTGGTGTGATTGATAGGAGAGTTCCAGCTTATTCAGCCTATGTTCATCGCTTCATCAGGCATGCGCTGACTAGCGCCGATGCCGGGGATTCTGTGTACAAGCGGGTTGCCCATGGTCTTCCCATTCAAAGGCATGAAATGCATGCCATTTCCCTACTAGATGGTCCTCTTCCTCCAGGTTTTCCTCCTCCTGAGATACGCTCAACGCATCAGCATGATCCTTCAGTTTCAGCTCCTGGTGCTAGCTCTTCCACTCGTCCACCCTCAAAGAAGACTAAGAAGGGCATCACCAAGTTTTTCACTACCATGTTCTCTGTCTGCCGTGATGCTCGCACTTTTAGCCATAATGCCCAAGAGCTTGCCAAGGAGAATCGCCGCATTCAGAACGCCGACAGGAGGGCTGCTGGCCACACAGTTGTGGATGATGACTCGTTAGCTCCCACTCAGTTTGTGGATGTTCCCATGCCAGACTTTTCAGCTGAGGAGTTCTTCTATGGTTTTGCTCCTGCTCATGTTGATGATGATGAAGATGAAGATGGTGATGATGAGGAGCCCAAGGAGTAGTAGTTGGACGCTAGTGTCTCTATCTTTTCCTCCCCTTTTTGGTGTTTCGATGCCAAAGGGGGAGAAGAAGTAGAGCTCCTTATTAGGTTGTGCGGGTTCCTAGGGGGTTTGCTTTCGTTGTCACAAGCCTTCGTTGTTGGATTTGCTTCTTATTGGCTTGTGATGTTTATTTGTATCGTTTGAGACTATGTCCTATCGTGTGTGTTTGACTTGGTTGGACAAGTTTGCTAGTGGTCATGGATATCTTTGTTTGCTTATCTATGTGTTTATCCTATCTTAGATTATCCATGCTTAATGCCTTGTTTATCATGCATATCTTGTCTATGTCACACACACCGAGCTAGTGAGTATTCACATGTTTTACTTATCTTCTCACTCTCTAGCTCGTGTTGCAAAGTTTGTCTCACTCACTTTGCATCATCTCTTGTCGCTCCTAAATATATAGGGGGAGCTCTCCATATTTTAATTGTGTATGCACTTTGCATTCAAAAGCAAAGTTCAACCAAGTGCATACATTTAGGGGGAGCCTCCTTTATATCTTTTGGAACCCGTCAAGAGTATATCTTGTCTATTTATTTTGAGCTCTAATTCGGTTGTCATCTTTAACCAAAAAGGGGGAGATTGAAAGGGCAAGTCCCTAATTGTTTTTTGGTTAAGATGACACCCGATTTAGAGAGGACTAATATTATCTATAAGTGTATACTCAGGTTTTAGTCCGCCCTGTTGATGATGGTCATTGGATGGAGACCCCTCATTTTTGGATGATCAAGTGCCGGTGGTTTGTTTTATGTTCTCTCTTTACTTCTTTGAGTCGATAGGATCACCGCACTATTAAGAGGGGTAACTTGTTGTTCTCTTTGGGGATGAACTCTTAATCACATACCATACATCCCAGTTCCAATACCCATCCTATTCATACACAAAATAAGAGAGAAAGATATACGATTCATTTGGAATATTGATCATTATGCAGAAAATGGCTATCCGGTATAGAATCCGGAATATTCCGGACCTGGCACCGGATTGACCCGGAAAGAATTACGGGTGTGTACCGGGTGGATTCCGGGTGAACTCGTGCGAGTCCAGTAGCCTCTGGCTAAGCCCGGAATCCGTCCGGTACCAGACCCGGAATTAGTTCCGGATGAATCCGGTACCAGACCCGGAAAATTCCGGAATCCATACCGGATTACCCAGTTTTCTGTGTAACGGTCAGATTCCTAAATGCCTAGTATATAAGCCTACCTCTTCTTCTTCAAGAGGTAAGTCAACCAGCTCCAAACAAAAAAAGGCAAAGCTCTCTCTCTCCATTGTTGTTGACCACAAAAGCTTCAAGATCTCTCTAGCCCTCCAACCAAACTCAAATCCCTTTTGGGAAAACCAAGAGGAGGTCTAGATCTTCGATTCCACCGAGCCAAAAGTGATTCCCCCTTGAGTTCATCAAGTTGCTTGTTACTCTTGGGTTTGTTGGGAAACCCTAGGCGGCTAGGGTCGCCCGGAAGCTTCCGGGTTGTGGATTGTGCTTCGGGAAAGTTTGTAAAGGTTCGGAGGTCACCTCAAGATCTACCAATAGTGGATTGAGCTCTTTCTTCGTGGAAGAGGCTCAAGGAGAAGAAGGTGAGCCTTCGTGGCGTCGGGTAACCTTCGTGGTATCCCGCACCTCTCCAACGTGACGTACTTCTCTCCCAAGAGAAGGAACACGGGTTACATCTTCGTCTCCGCGTGTCTCGGTTATTTCTATCCGAGCTCTTTCATTATTGTTATTACTCTTGTGATAGCCTTCGTGCTTGAAGTTTTGAATTGCATCATATAGGTTATTTCACCTAGTTGTTAGGCACACTTCGTTTATCCGCATAGCCTAAAACTTGTGAAAAGAAAAGTAAAATTTGTAGAAACCTATTCACCCCCCCTCTAGGTTACCATCTCTATCCTTTCAGGCTCGTTGCGCTCCTTCTCATCGGCAAGCATGGCGGCGATGTTGGGTAAGTTGTACCCCTCGTCGTCAAAGAGCTCTTGCTTCACCATGTTGCGGATAGCCTCACGAGTAATGGGCTCGTTCGGCTCTTCTGACTGAAGTACCGCCGCCTTCCCAGCAGCGGCAGCCCTGGCCAACTTTTCAGTTTCCGTCTTATCAGGTAAGACGGCCGAGTCCAGATCTATATGATGATCTTCAGATGGGCCTGGGGCTGTCTCTTGTTGAACGGAGGGAGTGGGGGGAGCAACGGCTGGAGAAGGCTCAGTCTTTCTTTGCCTGGAAGCAATTGCTTTCTTCCTCTTGAGAGGTGCAGTTGGTTTGATCCTGCAAATCACATACAAAATAAGATAACATTTATAGACGCTGTTCGTATTACTAAAGAAATCAAGGTTCGGCTTACTTCTGTACTGGAGCATTGAAGGCCGCATCTTCATCGTCCTCAATGTCGAGCACTTCGGCGTTAACAGGGATGGCTTTCTCACGCTTCTGCCTTTCTGCTGCTGAAGTTGCTGTAGTAGCTCCTGAAGCCTTTCGTTTCCGAGTCTTTGAGGGCTCGGGTGCCGCTTCAGGCACGTAAAACAAAGGAGCCAGCAGATTATCTGGCAAAAGGGCGAGCTGAAATCAAAAGTGGTGTTAGTAAGGCGAACATTGTGGAAGTATAAAAACAGTAGTGGTAAATGCCTTACCTTTGGAGCTGGGTTGGCGGCTGTGTACATAGGACGCTGCTCTGTCAGCTGAATCCTTTCCTTGGCAATCCTCTTAAAGCGATACACAAGGGCGTCTTGCGTAAGGTCACTCTCACTAACACGGAGGGGATCTTTCTTCTGATCCGTGTAGTGGCACATGAGTCCTTTGCGATCTTTCAAAGGCTGGATTCGTCTTGACAACCAGCATAGGATGGTGTCTGCGCCCGTAAGCTTGGGCACAGCAGTCTTTGTCAAATGCTCAATCCGCCTTTGCATGCGACGGAGGTTGTCAGGGAGGACCTTTAGTGGTTTCTCGCCCCAAGAAAGGCGAGGCTCCGCAGGCAAAGGAGAAAAGCGAGGAAGTCCTATGTCTTTGCCTACTGGCGCCATGTCTTTGCAGTAGAAGAAGGAACTATTCCAGCCTTTAATGGAATCTATTTTTGGCGCCTTAGGATACCAGTCTCTGCCTCTACGAAGGTTGATGCTAACTGTTCCTAAGGAGAGCAGTTCTTCCTTCTCTGTTTGGCGCTTGCAAGTAAAGCAGTACTTGAAGAATTCTAAGCTAGGCTCTATGCCTAAGTATCCTTCGAATAAAGCCATAAAGCCAGCTATGTACAAGATGCTATTGGGGCCTACGCTGTGAGGCTGAAGGCCGTAGTAGTCTAAGACTGATTGGAAAAAAGGATGCGGTGGCAAAGACAAACCGCGGAGGAGATGTGAGACGAGGAGCACTCGTTCATCGCCGGCGGGATCTGGAGCAGGGTGGCCGTATGCTGACCGCCAGTGGCATTTCTCCTGTGGTGGAAGGATGCCCTCCTTTTCCAGCTGCGTGAGGTCCGCGTCGGTGATGGTGGAAGCTGCCCAGTTGCGGGATGAAGCTTCCTCTCCCTCCTCCTCTGCCTCCGCCGCATCGCCCTCGTCGGAGGGCTGGGCATTCTTCTCTGCTTCAATGGAGGTGGTCGCAGAACTTGTCGCCGCTGCCGCGCGAGATGCAGATGCGTCCGCGGTGCTCGATCCCCTCATGACCAGATCTTGTCCCTCCGCCGCCGCCGACGCCGCTGCCGTTGCTGCTCCCGCGGTTGCATCGGAGCTCTCCATGCGGGGGTGCGTAGGTGGTGGTGGAGGAGCTCGCCGGAGTTCAGATAGGATGAGAGCGAGGAGGACGATGAACAGGAAATGAATCCGATGGAGAAAATCAGTTCCCCTTTTATGAGGGCCGTGCGCCGCGATTAGTGCGGTGAGATAACGCTCGCGTGATCTTCGCCACGCGTCCCGCAACGGTCAGTTAGTGGGCATCTTCTCCCGCACGCCTCGGAGATCGTGTGCGGAAAAATAGCAGTAATGGCGGCACAACGTCTCTCTGCCTGTCCAGACTGTCGTGGACTGGCTTTGACTGCGGTGACGTCACGACAAGACTCAACGCTGACAGAATCTTTCTGCCAGATTGTTCCAAGTGCAGGAGAGTTCGGCTTAATCCTTAAGGCAGACTGAATGTCTCATTTTGGAATGCTCCAAGCTCTTCTGTCCGCCTTGCACAAAGGCGAAAGCCCGTGTTTCACAAAGACGGCAAACGAAGAACTTAAACCTTTCCGGGGACTACTGTGGAGGTTATGCCGAACGGGTATACCTGCCACGGTGGATAAAACCTGGCCCACCAGGGAGGCCCATCAGATAAAGCCGGAGGGCTTAATGGAGAAGGCCTCATGGGCTTAGGCGCAAGGATAAGCTCTGGGCTGGCTTAGTGAAGTCCAAGACGAAGGCCTGACTGCGTTCGCCTTAGGGAGCAAGTTAGGGTTTGTTGCCGTGTTAGTCTAGGACTCGTGATCTAGGTCGGTTAAGACTTTCCTTGTAGGGGAAGACTTGGCGCCTTTATAAGCCAGCCTTCCAGCAGCCTTAGGGCAACGCATACAACCTCATTGTAACATGTACACATATTTGCCTTGAGTGAATTATAGCAGCACGTAGTATCTCGCCGCCGTTGTGAGATCCGAAGCTGGGTAAAATCGTGTGTGCAATCCCGTCACTGGAACCCTCCACGTTCTTCCCCACCTCCTCTACGGTACGTATGAATACTTCTAGTAGTTCCGCGTTACCAATACCTCGACAATAACTGTAGCAGATTCTTCAAAAAGAGAGGTGAAGCACTATAGCTGCAGCAAGCCACCACTTGAAAAACGTTACTGTGCTGATCACTGATTGATCCTCGATGGCCCGGTGAAAAGAGGAGCTTCTCTGTCGTTTCGAATTGATCGAATCACGATCGTCGTTACGAGGCTACTTACATACCACCGGACAAAGATTAAGATTACTGACGAACAGTTAGAAAAAAAAGGGTTTCTGATGATGTTGCTACGCGGCCTAGTGCCACCTGCGACAGCGATGAAGATTCCTGACATGTCGCCACGGTGCTACTACTTGTGCTTGGTTTGTCTGTTCGCAGCCAGTTGGAGTGAATCAAAGTAGACAATGAATAGAGATCTCACAGTCACAGGAACGACAACACACGTGGGGGAGCATTTCATCCCCATGAATTTTGTACTACATGTAACAAAGGCCTTGTTTTTCTGGATTGAAGGAATTTCGAACTAAATTGTTGGAACAATAGATACTCAGCCCTGCAAAAAAATTACGATTTTCTTTCCAATATTTCAAATTCGAGAGATCCACCCCTATTGGTAATTTCAGTGCTATTTCTTCCGATGCGATAAAGCAACTTGTACTATCGATTAATCCATCTACGATTCTCCTTAACAAACAGCATGCTCATGTGTTTCTTTAATATGTTCATGCTATTTTTAATTCTACGCTCCAAGACATGGGAAGAAGTACAATAGTTGTAAATTTTAAAAAAATGCAAGGCATTTCAGCGCATCAAAATGTATGTATCCTGATTGACAAAACCTACATTCTGAAAAATTAGGCACAAATGTAATGATCTTGCAGTAATTTAAGATCAGCGGCAGTGTTATTGTCTTTATTTAATTGTTTAACTAAGGACTTCGATGATATGCATGCTTATTTGCATGGGAGGTAATATTTTAGAATTGCAAAACATGGATTTCCTCCTCACGCGGCTCGATAAAACTTGAGCCTCTAGAGAATATGTTGCTATTTCTTTAGAATCTGCTACTGGATGTTTCTATTGCACGCGGCAATCTACTGGTCCTTCTTCCCTAGTGCCGACTAAAATCCATGGTGAAAGACATTCTTCCTAGTGTTTACTCCATGTACTATAGTGATCCTTTGCGTCCATTGGGTTGCTTCAAAGGCTCTAGAGGACATCTCTAGCTCTAAGTTGACGCTTCCAAGTCCTACCTACGATGTCAATGAGTGTCAATAGCATTGAGAAAGTAATTTCAACTAAGTACATAGGTTTTGTAGATTGCATGTGTGGTATGCTGATATAAACCTAGCAACAACAGACTTCCATTCCTTGCTCGGCTCATGTACGCAGAAGACTTCTTTGCGAACTATGATCTCACCACCTATCTTCTCAACCTAAAATAGAATTCATATTTCATTAACTTGATGCCATATGATCCAACAACCATGAGACATATGCTTTCATGTTGTTCGATTCTGCCATTAGAAGCACATGGGCGTTCATGTAATGATCTGAGCATCTCCTCCAACATAGAGTAGATGCTCTGCTCATATCAATTCAATTTCACAATGTAGTTTCTTTAGGCAACAACATTTGGAGATAGCCTTTACATTTTGTCGATTCAACTTCAAGTTGCAAGCTCACTAACGAGCAGTACGGGTCTAAGCAACCAGAACTTTGTAAGATAAAATATTACATCGACAGATATTGTCATATCATCATTGGCAAATTTCTTACCTAATTCTCTCCGTACAATGGTGAAATTGAAACAAGCAATGACTAAGGTCGTGGATGAGCAGTTTCATCACTGGTTTTGAAACTCTTACATCGTGTCAGTGGTGTCCTTGCTTCTGATCACCACCTTCCCACTCATCCTAAACACCTTGCTTGCTGGATTGAAGAAATTTCGAAATGAATTGTCGGATTGTACAATTAAAAAAATCCCATGGATACTCAACCCTCCAAAATTCCTACGATTTACTTTCCTATACTTCACTTGCGAGAGATTCACAATACCTATTAAAATATCAGTGATATTTCTTCTGATGCGGTAAAGCAACTTTTATTACCGATCAATCCATCTATGATTCTCCATAAGAAACATCATATTCATGTGTTGTTTATGCAATTTTTAATTTTGCGCTATAAAACATGGGAACAAGTGCAATAGATGTAAATTTTAAAAAATACAAATGCTTTTCAGCGCATCAAAATTTATGTATCATGATTGACAAAATCTTACATTCACAAAAACCAGGCTCCGAATGCAATGCTCTTGCTGTAACTTAAGATCAGCGGGAGTGTTATTTGTCTTGATTTAATTGTTTAATGAAAAAGTTTGATAATATGCACACTTTTTTGCATTGGGCGGGGGGGGGGGGGGGGGGGGGTATTTGAGATTTCCTGGTCAAGCGGCTCGAGAAAACTTGACATTCTCTAGAATATGGTGCGACCTCTCTTGGTTCTGCTACTGCCTGGGTCACTTGCACGCGTCACTCTATTCGTCCGTGTCCCCATTTTTTCCCAAGTGCCGACTAAAATCCATGACGAAAACCATTTTTACTAGGGCATACACCTTGTACTCTAGTGATCCTTCCCGTCCATTGGGCTGCTTCAAAGGCCCTAGAGAATGTCTCTAGCTCTAAGTTGGCATGTGATTTCTACTTGTGTCCTGATGCTTCCAAGTCCTAGCTAAGATGTCGACGAGTTTTAATACCATTGAGAAAGTAATATCAACTAAGTACAGAAGTTGTGTGCATTGCATGTGTGGTATGCTGATATGAACCTAGCAATGACGGACATCCATCCCTTGCTCGGCTCATGTACCCAAGATGGCTTCTTTGCCAACTATGATCTCACACCACCTATCTTCTGAGGTTTAAATAGAATTCTTATTTCGTTAACTTTTGATAACAAATGATCCAACAACCATGCGACATATGCTTTCATGCCGTTCAATTCTGCCATAAGAAGAACACATGGACGTTTATGTAATGTTCTGAGCATCTCCCCAAATAATGGAGTAGATTCTTTGATGGTATCAATTAAACTTCACAACTAGTTTCTTTAGGCAGCAACATTTGGAGATAGCCTTACATTTTGTCAATTCAGCTTCAAGTTTTATGGTCACTAACGAGCAGAACGGGTCTAAGCTACCAGAACTTTGTACTATAAAATATTACATCGACAAATATCATCATATCATCATATGGCACATTTTCTACCTAATTTTCTCCTTAGAAAGGTAGAATTGAAACAAACAGTGACTACAATCGTGGCTTCACAACTAGTTTCTTTAGGCAGCAACATTTGGAGATAGCCTTACATTTTTTCAATTCAGCTTCAAGTTTTATGGTCACTGACGAGCAGAACGGGTCTAAGCTACCAGAACTTTGTACTATAAAATATTACATCGACAAATATCATCATATGGCACATTTTCTACCTAATTTTCTCCTTAGAAAGGTAAAATTGAAACAAACAGTGACTACAGTCGTGGATGAGCAGTTTCATCGCTGGTTTTGAAACTCTTACGTCGTGTCGTGTCGGTGGTGCTTGATTCTGATCACCACCTTCCCACTCACACTCCGTGACTTGTGTCAAAACATGAATGATAAATTAGAAAAATCTCAAGTTTTTTTTCCTTTCGGAAGGTGTCTTGCTATTTAGGCCCAGTTCTTTTGAGCTTCGGCTTGTGCATAAGCCACCCTGCGATGAGCTACCTAGAGAAACAGCAGTGGAGATAAGCTAAGCAGAAATTGTAGTCCAGTTCTTTTTGGCTTCTCCTATTTTAGCTTATTGTCTGAGTTGTATGATGAAAAGTCTATAATGACGACCCTCAGATAATTTTGAGATATTCTTACTATTTTGCTTTGCATATGAGGGTAAATTCAATTTTCGAACATCATAAAGTGATAAATACTGCAAACATACGTCATTTGTAGATAAATCAATACAACAATGTGAAACATCCATATGCACAAGTTTCATTTAGTTCTCAAAGCACTGCAATATACACATTCTATTGACTAGCATATGCATTGGACTGCTCGTATCTGATAAGACCAAACAAATTCTATTGGCTAGCATATGCATTGTATGAACTGCATCCACGAATGGTAGGAGATGAACTGCATCTAGAAGTTGGCCTTGTCAGCAGGGTCAGCGTCTCCACCATCGGAGCTGAACCAACGAGCACATCTGTCACGTGGTCTGGTTCTGCTCCTGCCGGCGGCGAGCTGGCCCGCACGTCAAGCAGCCGGAGGTAGGAGGAGGCAGCAGCAGCCGGAGGTGGGAGGAGGCAGCAGGCAGCCAGAGGTAGGAGGAGGCGGCAGCAAACGCCGGAGGTGGGAGGAGGCAGCTGGCAGCCAGAGGTAGGAGGAGGCAGTAGCAAACGCCAGTGGTGGGTGGTGGCTGGCCAACTCCGTCCAGGCGCGGCCATAGTCGGGAGGAGGCAACAGCAGACGGCCCCGACCGACGAGGTGGACGACGGCGGGAGGAGCAGGGCGGCAGGGGCTCGAGCTCGAGGGGGTGACAGGAGCGGGAGGAGCAGCGACGTGTGCGGCCGCAGGAGCTCGAGTGGGAGACGGTCACACTGGTCCAGGCGGCGGCAGAAGAGAAAACCTAGCACGGAAGATATGAGAGGAAAAGAAAGAGAGGAAAAGAAAGGGGAGGGGTAACGATTGGGAGCAGGCGGTGGCAATTTGGTGTAAATTTCGTGTCAAATAGGGGCAACGTAAGAAAATGGTTTGTTGCACTTGTGGTAAGCCGCGGGCTGGTGCGGGAAGCTGGGGATCCCAGCTTCTCACCACTGTGAAGGATGGGTCAAAGCTGGCTGTTCAGGAAGCAGCTCAAAAATCCAGTTCTTTTGGGTTTAAGCTTATTTTCACCTAGAAACTGCTGAGAAGCTTCAAAAGAACTGGGCCTTATTATGCTTGCAATGTTAATCAAACCCATAGTACAATATAACACACATCTTTGGATCATTGGTCGAGATGTTGATAAGTCTCCTCATTCTCTTTCATGGGAAGGGCCAGAGTATGTTGGTCTTTTGGTTATGGCAAAATAATCTAGTCTTTTTATGAGAAAGCTACTCTCACTCCGTTCACTTTTATGAATCATTCTAACTTTTTTTTTAAATACATGTATCAATGAAAAGAGGTAGTATTTCTTTTCCCGAGGAGTTGTTCTCATGTAGGAGTGGCTGCAACCGTGGACTGTCTTGCAACAAATTTATGTCCCAGTTGAAAGTGCAAAGGATGTCGCCTAGAGGGGGGTGAATAGGCGTTTTAAAATAATTACGGTTTAGACTTAATAAATGCGGAATAAAACTAACGTTTAATTTATCAAGCACAAAAACTAACCAAGCTAGGTTAACCTATGTGCACCAATGACTTATGCTAAACAAGAACAACCACTACGTGATAGCAAGATAGATAACTTCAAGCTCGATGGCTATCACAAAGGTAAATACATAAGTAAGAGTTCGAGTATAGAGATAACCGCAAATTGGACACGAGGAGATGTTTCCCGTAGTTCCTTCCCAAGGGAAGTACACCTACGTTGGAGGAGTGTGGAGCCACCTAGGCGCTCCAATAGCACGGATGTGCTCACTCTATTCTCCGTGAGCTTTTCCGGTGAAGGCGAAGCTCTTCCACTATGAGGTCACCTTCGAGGCGTTGACCAAGCCGTACACAAAGGTCGGGGAACTCCACAATGAGTTGGAGCCTCCCAACAATGTCTCGGAGCACCTTGCAAACAAGTTGAGTGTAACGCCCCGGGGTTTTTCCCCAATTAGTTTGTCTGTTTTTCTTTTTTGCATCATCATGACATCATGCATCATGAGCATTGCACCAATTTGTCAATAAAATTATTTTGCTAAACTCTATTTTGTTGTCTCGAAATATTCCCCTCCTTTTCTTTTGTTCGACGCCGTTCCGAAAATTTGTTTTGTCAAAAGGTTTTGCAAAATAAAAATGTTTTAGTGGGAGAGAGAGAGCCTAAAGCCCACCTAAGCCAAACCCTAGGGTTTCACTGGAAACTTCTACCTCCACCCCCTGCATCTTGCAGCCACCCTCCTCTTTTTTTCCATTTCACAATCGGGTCCTCCCTCCTGCCTCTTTTCCTGTTTTCTTTCTTTTTTTCCCCCCTCCTTTCTTTTCTCTTCTTTTCCTCCTTTTTCTTTTTCCTTTTCCTCTCCTTTCTTATCCTCTCCCGCATCCTCCTCTTCGTCACCCGCACGGGAGAGCCACCACACACGCCACCACCCGCCGTGCTCCTCCCTCCTCCCTCGGCCGAGCTCCGCCCCACTCCAAGCTCGACCGCCGCCACGCTCCCTCCCCCGGCTCGCCTCTCTACGCCCCATTCCTGACTGCGGCCGTCCTCCGGCCTCTCCGCGCCGCTCGCTCTTCCGGCCGTTGCCGCCTCCCCCGCGCCGGCCCTCTTCTCCTCCTCCTCCGCGCCTTCCTGGCCGCCTCTCCCCCAAGCGCAGGCGCCTCGTGGCCGCCTCGCCCTGCTCCAGCTCCTCCGCCCCGCCGCTTGCTGCCCCGGCCGGCCGTGGCCGCCATGGCCGTCTCCTTCCCTCCTCCAGCTCGAGTCCCTCCTGCTGCGGCCTGCGCCTCGTCCTCCTCTTGTCGCTCCTCTACCCGTGTGTGTTCCAGCAGCTGCTGCCGTGTCCGTCCCCGTCGCGCTTCCCCGATGTCTCCTGTCCGGGCGTGCCTCTGCCCGTGGTCTCCGTGCTACAGCTTCTCCTCGTCCGTGTTCCCGTTCCCGACGCCGAGTTCCTGACCCGACGCCTCCGTGCCATGAACCAGGACGCTCCCTTCGTGAAGCCATTCCCCGATGTTTCCCGATCCCCGTTTCCACGACGACCGAGTACGAGTACGACGACCACCGTGGATACGACAAGTCCGACCTGATGACCCGCCGTGAACCACGACGACCGTGAACGGCGATACGACAAGATCTTCCACGACTCCGTACAACGACGACGTGCGCCAAGTTCTCCGTTTGTGTTTTGTGTCGGCCGCCTTCGTGCGTGACCGTGAAGACCCAACCCACCAAGTGCTCTGATGCCGTGTTGGGCCTGAGAGAGTCGTCCTCTCCCTTCCTCTCCGCTACAGTACCAGAGTAAGGCGATTTTTGAGAGTCGCCCGTCGTCCGTCCTCGCCGCCGTTGAGGCGTGGGTTCCTCCCTCTCCGGCGGCCGCTTCGGCGGCGGGAGGGTGGGGGAAGCCCGCCTCACGGTGTGTACATAGGGTAGGGTGCGGGGGGGTTCCGGCCGGCGGCGCCTGGGAGGTGGAGGGGCTGTCGGTGCAGGTTTTGGTGTCGGCGCGGTTCCTCTTCGGCGGCGGGGCTCCATGGAGGCTGGCGGTCACGCGCGCGACTTCCCGGAGGCTGGAAATCGGTGGATTTCTTCGTCTCCTCTCACCACGGCCAGATCCGGGGGCGGCGGATCTGGATGGACCTGTTTCAGAGGTATGTACCTCAGTTCTTCGCGGCGGCGGTGGTGGTGGTGCTAGTAGTCGTCTTCTCGGAGGTGGCGGTGCTGGAGACTTCCCGTTTGCTTCGTGGTGGGCTTCGACGACCAAGGTTGGAAGCTTGGGCAGCGGCGCGTCAATGGCAGCTTCGCCGTCGTTTCTGTCGCTGGGATCCAGTGGACCTAGTTGTATTTTCGTTTTGTTTCTGGATCTATCTGTAAGTTCGGAGAACTGATGTAATTCCTCTGTCCGCAAAAAAAAAAAAAGTGCTCTGATGCCGTGAACCCCGAAGACCGAGTACCCTGATGCCGTGAACCCCCGACGACCCCGAAGCCCGGAATGCCAAGGTCCGCCACGACGACGTCCCGTGAACGACTACTTCCACGACGGCGACTACTTCAGCTACTTCCACGACGTCGATGACTACCTCGACTTTGGATGGACCGACTACTTCGACTACATCCCTGACTTCGACTACTTCCTCGACGACCCGAAGTTTTCGGCTTTGACAGGTCCCTCGACCGACGTGCGAACCCAAACCCGAGCCTATACCTAGATACCTATTTTATAAAATGTCATCTATCCTGTGCATATCAAATCATTCATGCATTTGTTGCATCTTGGGTTGTGGGTAATTAGCAATTCATCTAATAATTAAATATGGAGTGTGCGGGAATATTCGATAAATGTCCCGACTTCATTTAAATTGAGTAGATCACCCATGCCATGTTTAAACCTGTTAATCAACATTTAATTTGGTGGTTAGATAAATAACTTGAACCTTAATATTAATTGTCGGAATCCCGGTTCCGCTTAATTTGGTTTAAGTTGCATCTTGCCCAGTCATGCATCATCTCCTTAACATGCTGGATCTTTTTTCGTAGAAGTAAGTGTTGCATCTTTTGTTCTTTCTAGTTTTTGTTGCTTCTTCGTGGATAAGACGTTGAGATGATGTGAGCAACGACAGGTTCTGCTTCCTCTACCGTGTTTTCAGGCAAGCAATGTTCTCTTATTCCCAATGCATTGTCTTCCATCCTTGCCGTTGATCTCTGCTATCCTTATATTACGATGCTTATGTGCGATCCCATCCATGTTTACCCTGCTGCCATGATATAGCCCCACCTCCACATCCTATCACCCTGTTGTTCGTTTACCTTGTTGGCCTTGCGAGTCCTAGCGCATGCTTAGGTTGTTACCTTTATCTTGTCTTTATCTTGTATCTTTGAAGCCCTAGTAAGTGGCTACCTGTTTATCTGTTGTGGGACGATTGTTGTCTTAATGTAAAGGCACCGTCGGAAGGCCAGTTTGGTGCTTTGTTCCGCTAGTGTCGCCCTAGGACCCGAGTTCTTGTCCTCGGATCCAAGAATGAGCGCGCTATCCACATGTGGGGACCCAATGGGACTCCCCTCGACCCGTGACCCGATCTGAAGCCTAGTCCAGGGCGCCGCAAGTAGTTCGGGCTTTCCATTTGGCGTACGTACATCACCCTTTTATGCAGGTGAAGATGTTGATGATGATGGTACTTAACCGATGTGCGTACAATTTATAGGTTTGTGGACGCTTCCCAACCGGGTAGCTACCCTAGAGGAGGCATGGGAAGGTTGTGTCGCACAACGGTTGGGTCTGTGTCGGAGCCTCGGCCGGACTCTTGATGCGGGTAAGATCCTAGCTAGGTGGTTCCCTGGACTTGGCCGAAGAGAAGTGAAAGGTCGTGTCGATCGCTCCGCGGCAATTTCGATGTGTGTGGTTAAATAATAGTGCACCCCTGCAGGGTTAAATCTTTTCGAAAAGCCGTGTCCGCGGTTATGGACGACTTGGTGATGATGCTGGCTAACAAGATCATAGACAACTTCCACCTAGTAATGATAGCTCTTAAACTTGCTTCACCGTGTGAGTGCCTTTGGATTGCTTACTCGTGGGTTAATCGAGTGAGTGATAATCGGCTGGGTTATGTTTGGTGTTAGTATCTAGTTGGTTCTTTACTCGATCTCATCCCTATCTTTTAGCCGGAAGTTGTAGCGTCTCCTCTGTAGATTGCTTAGTGCTGCTGCTCCAGTCCACCAATCCTTATATTTTGGGAGCCTTTGTATTGGTTTCAAGTGTGCTTTGCTTGCCAGGTAAATTCCATTACCTAACCCAATCTTTTTGGGCTGTTTTGCACTGAACAGTCAACAAATTTGAAGTCTGACGACGTTAGGTTGGGAATCCCTTCGGCTCGGCCTGGGCAGGGATTGGACGCCATGGTTATCTTCAGGACTCTTAGTCCAATTTGTATCTTGTCCGTATACGGACGCTAGTTTTGCTTTCGCTGCGATTTGTATCTTTGTAATGTATCAGTTGTTTCTTGACTCGTTTGAGACGATCTTGTACATATATCCTCTTTCTTCTGTTGTTGCGGATTCTTTCGTGAACTGTTGTAATGTTATCACAATTCCACCCACATAACGCGCATGTTTTGGCGTGCACGTTATGTCTGGTGGGCGTCCTAAGATCGTTATTATGCGGGTTTTGGCGGGATCGCTGAACTCCGCATGATACCGATTTTTGGTGCGTCACATTGAGGCTTCCGAAACCCACAAAGACCTCCTAGGGTTACAAGCAACCCAAGGAGGAACAAGAACCACAAAGAGTAATAAGCTTCTCAAACTTTACTTCCACGTATAACCATGGAGAACTCAAACTGATGCACCTAATACAATGGCAAGAACACAAGAAGTGCTCAAAGCCCTTCACTCTCAAATCCAACCAAACCAACTAATGCTATGGAGGAAGATGGGAGGAAGAGCAAGGAAACAACCAAATTTTGATAAACTGTCCCAAATTGAATTAGTTTTCTTAAATTGCCCCAAATATTATTTCCAAAAACAAATGATTCAACGCTGCATAATAATTTCAACAAATGATTCAACACTGCATATAAATTTCAGAAATAATTTCAAATATTACAAAATTTTGGTACTGTAATAAAATACTCATGAGCCGTTGGCAAATGATTGAAAATCACATATTCCACATCTGTATATCACAATTTACAGCCATATATAGCCGGTACAAGAAACTAGACCAAACTCACGGGTAGATCTGATGCTAAACTACACTTTGTTGTTAGAAAACAAATGAGTACTTTCCACATACACCAAACCATGTAGATTCCAGTGCTTGACGGTGGCAACACGGAGGTGGCCGAGTCCTTGAAAGCCTTCAGGTGGTCGCCGATGTTCCACACGACGCCGAGCATGTCAACGATGTGCTCGAGCGGGACAACCAGCTTGCTCCACGCCGGCTCCACACCCTTCTCTAGCGCCTCCAGCTCGGCCTCATGTGATCAAAAACAGGGTTCTAGGCAGATCGAGAAAGAGGAGGGCATATAGTGTGGGCAAACTATAAAGGTTGTTGAAAATATAAGCAATTTAGCTATTGGTTTAATCCGCGAAAACAGTAAATAGTTTATGACTAGAATAACCAGAATTATACTAATCATGCGATCTACTTGAATAGTAGATAAATAGAACGAATCTAAAGCAACTACTACAAGCAGAAACTGTAGCAGTATCGTAAACAGGAAGATCAAGTAATCATACGGTGCAGCGGCAGCCGAAGCGTTGGCGTTGCTGTTGTCGCCCATGTCGTCAATGAAGAGGCTGTCGATGTTGGGGAAGAAGTCGTCGTTGGGGAAGAACTCGATGCCAGTAGTCGCGCGAGTGCGCTCCCCAAAAACCTGATCGCCCCTCTCCCGTACAGGATCACAAGAGGCGGGGTTCCGGAGGCCTACTGTCCCTTCAACCGGTGCACGCCGGAAGACGGGATGGAGAAGACTTGGAAGACGGCGGCGCAAGATTTTGGAACGGTGGTGCGAGACCATGTGTTGCGTATATGTGCCAAAATTGGCTTGGTTCGGTTTTATATAGTGCAGGTTGGGAGTCAAAGCAGCCCTCATAAACGCGTCCGTTTATGATTTAGAAATGTCGTATTAAACACGTCCGTTTATGAATTAAAAACGGTCACAATAAACGCGTTTGTGAATCAGAAGCGGATGTATTAACCGTATATGTTAATGAATTAGAAACGGCCGTAATAAACGTGACCGTTACTAATTAATCAATGACTCATTAATTTTCCCAATTAACAAAATATAATAATGTGCCAATGAGAATTTCTGAATTTATCTTGGGCTAGTAAATACTAGTAAATTCCAACAATCCCCCACAAAGTCTCATTGGCTCATATCTCATCATTCAGTTCCAAAACATTGTTTTATATACCGGTACTCAGTGGAGACTGTTAAGTTGAACTTCCACTTAGAAACTTATGCTACACTAGATCACAACTTGGATAGTGGACTATGCCTTGAACTACAAGTTTGCTGCGACTTAGTTTCACACAAGCCCTTGACCAATACTGAGCTGCCGCAAGGCTTCCCCGCGGGTGGAGCTTATGCGTCATACTCCAAGACCTTTCATGAGTTTATTAAAGAGCACCCAACTCTCACGGACTGCGACGTTTAACAGTCAGACTCATATAGGTGTATTCCTCAAGAGATGCTCTGCAGGACAACATCTCCGCTTATAAAAGTAAGCCACTTGGAATACATTAAGATAAATATCAACCTGCCATACAGAATAGAAGAGTATTGCATCTTCATGGAGTGGGAAATATAATATAAGGATACTCTCCTCTCAGCTGCCCAACAGCTTGTCTCCCACTTCTAATTCACGGGATCTCCGATCACATAGAGTAGGTTACCACTGTGGACAACTCATACCGTGGGTCTCAAACCCATCTCCCTCGATGCACTATCTATCACATTACGTGATAAACCCTTTGTGAAGGGATCTGCCAAATTCTTAGACGTTTGGATATAATCCAACGCAATGACTCCGGAGTTCTTTAATTTTCGGACAGATTTCAATCTCCTCTTCACATGCCTTGATGACTTCATATTATCCTTAGAACTTTTAATCTTGTGTATCACAGTTTGATTATCACAGTTCATAAGGATAGCGGGTATTGGTTTTTCAACCACAGGTAAGTCCATCAAAAGCTCTCGAAGCCACTCTGCTTCAACAGTGGCTGTGTCCAACGCTGTGAGTTCTGCTTCCATAGTTGACCTCGTTAAGATGGTCTGCTTGCAAGACTTCCAGGAAACAGCTCCACCACCGAGTGTAAACACATAACCACTCGTGGCCTTAATCTCATCAGCATCAGATATCCAATTTGAATCACTATAACCCTCCAGTACCCTCGGGTATCCAGAGTAGTGAATTCCATAGCTCGCAGTGCCTTTTAAATAACGCATAACTCTCTCGAGCGCATGCCAATGATCATCTCCCGGATTAGAAACAAACCGGCTCAACTTGCTCACAGCAAAAGAGATGTCAGGCCTCGTGGCACAAGCCAAATACATAAGCGAGCCAATAATCTGAGAATATCTCAGTTGATCTCTAGCAGTCTGTTGATTCTTTCGAAGCAACACACTAGGATCATATGGTGTCGGAGAAGGCTTACAGTCGTCATACCCGAATCGACTCAAGACCTTTTCCACATAGTGAGACTGAAGCAGTGTAATCCCACCATCACCATCTCTCAGCAGCTTGATGTTCAAGATAACATCGGCTACTCCTAGATCCTTCATCTCAAAGCAACGAGATAAGAAATCCTTAACCTCCTTGATTAGATCAAGGTTGGTTCCAAAGATCAGTATGTCATCGACATACAGACAGAGAATAACTCCCTCGCCCCCACCATAGCGATAGTACACACATTTGTCAGATTCGTTTATAATGAAACCTGCAGCAGTTAAAGTTCTTTCAAACTTTTCGTGCCATTGCTTAGGAGCTTGCTTAAGGCCATATAAGGACTTCAACAACTTGCACACCTTTGCTTCCTGACCAGGTACTACAAAACCATCGGGCTGATCCATGTAAATTTCCTCGTCTAACTCTCCATTTAGGAAAGCTGTCTTCACGTCCATTTGATGAACGAGAAGCCCATGTGAGGCAGCCAATGAAAGTAGCACTCGAATCGTGGTCAGTCTAGCCACAGGTGAGTAAGTATCAAAGAAGTCTTCACCTTCTTTCTGGGTATAACCCTTGGCCACAAGCCGCGCCTTGTACTTCTCAATAGTACCATCAGGCCTAAGCTTTTTCTTGAACACCCACTTACATCCTACAGGTTTACACCCATAAGGACGATCAGTGACTTCCCAGGTTCCGTTAGCCAAGATGGAATCCATCTCGCTACGAACAGCTTCCTTCCAGTAGTCAGCATCAATAGATGCATAGGCTTCTGAAATGGTACTAGGGGTGTCATCAACAAGGTACACAATGAAATCATCACCAAAGGACTTTGCAGTCCTCTGTCTCTTGCTCCTAACAGGAGCTTCATTGTCATCCTCCACAGGGTTATCAGTGTGTTCTATCGAAATGGTAGGTTCAGGAATAACAGCTAATTCCTGACTAGATGTGCTAGGTATCTCCTGATTTGATGAGCTAGGCATACCCTTCATGGGAAAGATATCCTCAAAGAAAGTCGCATCCTTCGACTCCATAATCGTACCAACATGAACGTCGGATACCTCAGATTTGACTACCAAAAATCTATAACCAACGCTATGAAAAGCGTAGCCCAGAAGAACACAATCCACGGTTTTTGGTCCAAGCTTGCGCTTCTTGGGAATTGGAATATTGACTTTCGCCAAACACCCCAAGTACGTAAGTAAGAGAGTTTCAACTTTTTCCTTTCCCATTCCTCAAATGGAGAAACAGTTTTATCTTTTATGGGAACTCGGTTTAGGACATGACAAGCTGTCAATAGAGCCTCCCCCCACCATGCCTGAGACAGTCCCGAAGTGTCTAACATGGCGTTAACCAAATCAGTTAGAGTTCGGTTCTTTCTTTCAGCCACTCCATTTGACTGAGGCGAGTAGGGAGGCGTCCTCTCATGTATTATACCATGTTCCGCACAAAACGAATCAAATTCATTGGAAAAATATTCTCCACCACGATCAGACCTTAGCCTTTTAATCTTTCGATCAAGTTGGTTCTCTGCTTCAGCTTTATAGTTTTTGAAGTAGTTTAAAGCCTCATCTTTTGTTTTCAGAAAATACACATAACAATATCTAGTGGAGTCATCAATAAGCGTCATGAAATATTTCTTTCCGCCTTTTGTCAACACGCCATTCATCTCACAAAGATCTGAATGTATAAGTTCCAGTGGCGCCAAGTCTCTTGCCTCCGCAGCCGTATGAGACTTGCGAGGTTGCTTAGCTTGCACACGACACTTGGAACCTTTGACAGTAGTGAATTTCGGAATTAAATCCAAATTAGCTAGCCGCGTCATGCAACCAAAGTTAATATGACAAAGTCGTGAATGCCAAACATTATATTCAAATTCGTGACAAATATGATTAATAACTTTGGTGCAAATATCTGACAAAGATAGGCGGAACAAGCCTCCGCACTCATAGCCTTTACCAACAAATTGTCCATACTTAGATATTACAACTTTATTGGACTCGAAAACCAACTTATAACCATCTCGACACAGAAGAGATCCGCTAACGAGATTTTTATTGATGGAGGGCACATGATGAACGTTCTTCAGGCGCACGGTCTTCCCCGAAGTAAACTTCAGATCGACCGTACCAACACCACGAACAGAAGCATGTGAGTTGTTCCCCATCAGCACGGGAGAAGTCCCTGTGACCTGGTAAGAAGAAAACATGGAAGCATCAGCACAAACATGTACATTGGCACCAGTGTCAATCAACCATTCAGGAGAATGACAAACTGAAAGAATGGTAGGAAATATACCGTACCCAGATTCCTTCATCTCAGTGTCGCCGATGACAACATTGGCAGTCTTGCCGCTGTTCTCCGATGTGCGAAGCTCATGGCGGTTAGGACAGCGAGGTGCCCAGTGATTCGGATCACCGCAAACATGGCATGCTCCCTTCCTTGGCTTATTGTTGTTCTTCTTGAAGTTGGTAGACTGTGAAGGCTTGTGCCTATCGTCAGACTTGCCTTTACCCCCGATTTGTTCTTGTTAAACTTGGGCTTGTGGGGCGGCTGGTAATTCTTCTTCTGTACCACATGGGCACTAGAACCAGCCTCAGCAACTCGAGCACGTGTATCCTTTGCTCTCGCCTTCTCTTCAACATCAAGCGACCCAATGAGATCCGAAACGGAAAACTCTTGTCTCTTGTGTTTCAGAGAAGTAGCAAAGTTGCTCCACGAAGGTGGAAGCTTGGCGATAATGCCACCGGCAACAAACTTGTCCGGTAAATTACACTTAAAGTGCTCAAGTTCCTTAGCGAGTGACTGTATCTCATGAGCCTGCTGTACAACAGAGCGCTCATCAGTCATCTTGTAGTCATAGAATTGCTCCATGACGTACAGCTCGCTGCCAGCGTCCGAGGCACCAAACTTGGCCTCGAGCGCATCCCACATGTCCTTGCCGTTATCAAACGACATATACGAGTCCACAATGGAGTCGTCAAGAACACTCAGAAGGGCACCCTTGAAAAGGGTATCGAGCTTCTCAAAAGCTTCCAGTTGTTCAGCATTGAGATCGCCCTCAGGCTTGCCTTTGGTGGCAGCATAGCAGTTACTGTTTTGAAACCAGTAAACTGCTCTCATGCGCCACCGTTTATACTGTACCCCTTTGAAGGGAAACGGCCTCATAGACGCGAGAAAGCCAGGCGCAGCAAATTGCCTATAATCAGGTTTTTGGATTGTTGAAAATATAAGCAATTTAGCTATTGATTTAATCCGCGAAAACAGTAAATAGTTTATGACTAGAATAACCAGAATTATACTAATCATGCGATCTACTTGAATAGTAGATAAATAGAACGAATCTAAAGCAACTACTACAAGCAGAAACTGTAGCAGTATCGTAAACAGGAAGATCAAGTAATCATACGGTGCAGCGGCAGCCGAAGCGTTGGCGTTGCTGTTGTCGCCCATGTCGTCGATGAAGAGGCTGCCGATGTCGGGGAAGAAGTCGTCGTTGGGGAAGAACTCGATGCCAGTAGTCGCGCGAGTGCGCTCCCAAAAACCTGATCGCCCTCTCCCGTACAGGATCACAAGAGGCGGGTTCCGGAGGCCTACTGTCCCTTCAACCGGTGCACGCCGGAAGACGGGATGGAGAAGACTTGGAAGACGGCGGCGCAAGGTTTTGGAACGGTGGTGCGAGACCATGTGTTGCGTATATGTGCCAAAATTGGTTGGTTCGGTTTTATATAGTGCAGGTTGGGAGTCAAAGCAGCCCTCATAAACGCGTCCGTTTATGATTTAGAAACTGCCGTATTAAACACGTCTTTATGAATTAAAAACGGTCACAATAACGTGTTTGTGAATCAGAAACGGCTGTATTAACCGTGTATGTTAATGAATTAGAAACGGCCGTAATAAATCGTGACCGTTACTAATTAATCAATGACTCATTAATTTTCCCAATTAACAAAATATAATAATGTGTCAATGAGAATTTCTGAATTTATCTTGGACTAGTAAATACTAGTAAATTCCAACAAAGGTTGCACTGGAAATCATGGCATACATTGTGCAACATAAGATTTACAGAAAGATAAGAAAATGTCCATGGGAAGCAACATTAATCCTGCCACTATTGTTTGCTATTTTAGCCCCTTATTTGCGCAGCAAAACAAATGAAAACATTTTCTTTACAGAAGCATGATTTCTTTTGCTTAGTAAGAGTATTTTACTGACGGTACATACTGCGCATGATTATGTAACACTGGCAGCTGATAAGAAATGCAAAACACACAAGAAACCAGCAGAATTTAGTATAGTAGTGTATTACCATACTGAGCCAATAATGCCATGAAGTGAAAGTAAGTTGCAAACTTCAGTGGAAAGAATATACAAATCGGCAAATAGCACCATTAAGAACCATCCTCGTCCGCTGGATAGCAGACCCAGCAGCACGACATAGAGCGTGCAAGCTCGCCCCAGCCTCCGCCGAGATGTAGTAGCCGCTGTCTCCGCCGGTGCCGTTGTTGGGGTAGTGGTGCCCGATGTTTTCATTCGGGACGCCGGCGTAGCTTGGCTCGACAAGAGCGTACTCCAGATGGATGCCACCGGTGAAAACGTTACTGTGCTAATTACAGATTGATCATCGATTTCCTGGCGAAAAGAGGAGCTTCTCTATCGTTACGAGGCTACGTACCACCGGACAAAGATTAAGATTACTGACGAAATCAGTTCCAGAAAACAAAAAGATTTCTGATGATGTCGCTACGCGGCCTAGTGCCACATGCAAACAGCGATGAAGATTCATGACATGTCGCTACGGTGCTACTTGTTCTTGGTTTGTCTGTGCAGTCAGTGTAAGGCGGATCGAAATAGACTAGGAATAGAGATCTCACAGTGCATAGCCAATAAGGAACGACAACGCACGTGAGGGAGCATTTCATCCCCGTGAATTTTGTACATGTAACAAATGCCTTGTTTTTCTGGATTGAAGGAGAATTTTGAAATAAATTGTCGGAACAATGGATACTCAACCCTGCAATATTTCTACGATTTTCTATCCTATATTTCAATTTCGAGAGATTCACAATCCCTATTTGAAATTTCAGTGCTATTTGATGCGATGCGACAAAACAACTTGAAATACCGATCAATCCATATGCGATTCTCCATAACATCATGTTCATGTGTTTTTTTATGTTTATGCAATTTTTAATTCTATGCTCTAAGACATGGGAAGAAGTACAATAGCTGTAAATTTTAAAAAATGCAAAGCATTTCAGCGCATCCAAATGTATGTATCGTGACTGACAAAATCCTACATTCACAAAAAACAGGCTCCGAGTGTAATGCTCTTGTTGTGACTTAAGATCAGCCACACTGTTATTTGTCTTGGTTTGATAGTTTAACTAAGAAGTTTGACAATATGCACACTTTTTTGCACGGGTGGTAATATGTTAGACTAAGAGTTAGGATTTTGGTCATGCAAACTTGACACTCTGGCGAATATGGTGCCGGTGCGACTTCTTTTGGTTCTTCTACTGCATGTGTTTATTTCAAGCGACTTTCTATTAGTCCTTCGCTCCATTTTCTCCCTCGCGCTGACTAAAATCGATGGTGAAAGACATTTTTTCAAGGTTGTACTCCATGCAATCTAGTGATACTTTGCGTCTATTGGGTTGCTTCAAAGGCCCTAGAGGGCGTCTATAGCTCTAAGTTGACATGTGATTTCTACTTGTGTCCTGATGCTTCCAAGTTCTAGCCACGATGTCAATCAGTTTCAATAGCATTGAGATAGTAATTTCAACTAAGTACATAGCTTGTGTAGATTGCATATGTGGTATGCTGATATGAACCTAGTAACAACAGACTTCCATTCGTTTCTTGGCTCATGTATGCAGGATGACTTCTTTGTGAACGATGATCTCAAGCCCCTGTCTTCTCAAGCTTAAATAGAATTCTTATTCCATTAACTTTTGATACCATATGATCCAACAACCATGAGACATATGCTTTCATGTTTGATTCTGCCATAAGAAGCACATGGCCGTTCATGTAATGCTCAGAGCATCGCCTCCAAGATAGAGTAGATGCTTTGATTGTATCAATTCAATTTCACAGTGTAGTTTCTTTAGGCAACAACATTTGGAGATACCCTTTACGTTTTGTCGATTCAACTTCAAGTTGCATGGTCACTAACGAGCAAGACATGTCTAAGCAACCAGAACTTCGTAATACAAAATATTACATCGACAAATATCGTCATTTCATCATTTGGTAAATGCCTACCTAATTCTCTCCATAGAATCGTTAAATTGAAACAAGCAGTGACTACGGTCGTGGATGAGCAGTTTCATCACTTGTTGTGAAACTCTTACATCGTGTAGGTGGTATGCATGTTACCACCTATGTTACTCCTAATTCATCTACGATTATCCATAACGAACATCATATGTATGTGTTGTTTATGTTTGTGCAATTTTTAATTCTACGCTTTAAGACATGGGAATACGTACAATATCAGTAAATTATAAGAAATGCAAAGCAAGTAAGCGCATCAAAATTTTATGTATCATGATTGAAAATTCTAAATTCACAAAAATGCTCTTGATATAACTTAAGATCAGCGGGAATGTTATTTGTGTTGGTTTAATTGTTTAACCAAGGAATTCGTCAATATGCACACTTTTTTTTGCACAGGAGTAATAGTTTTATACTTGCAAAATATTTGGGATTTCGGCTCGAGACAACTTGATGCTATAAACCGTATTGCAAAATATTTCTACCATTTACTTCCCTATACTTGAATTGCGAGAGTTTCACAAACCCTACTGGAAATCAGTTCTATTTACTGTGATGCAGTAAAACAACATGTAGTATCGATCAATCCATCTACGAACAAACAACATGTGTTTGTATGTTTATGCAACTTTTAGTTCTACCCTCTAAGATACGGGAATAAGTACAATAGTTGTAAATTTTAAAAATGAAACGCATTTCAACGCATCAAAATTTATGTATCATGATTAAAAAATCCGACATTCACAAAAATCAGGCTCCGAGTGTAATGCTCTTGCTGTAACTTAAGATCAGCGGGAGTGTTATTTGTCTTGGTTTAATTGTTTAACGAAGAAGTTCGACAATATGGACGGGAGGCAATATGTTAGGCTAATATTTGAGATTTCATGGTCAAGCGGTTCGAGAAATCTTGACACCCTAGAGAATATGGTGCTACTTCCCTTGGTTCGGCTACTCGACGTGTCGAATGCACGCAGCATTTTATTGGTTCTTCTCACCATTGTTTCCCTAGTGCTGACTAAAATCCATAGTGAAAGTCATTTTTCACGGGACGTACTCCATGTACTCTAGTGATCATTTGCGTTCGTTGGATTGTTTCAAAGGCCGTAGAGAACGTCTCTAGCTCTAAGTTTACATGTGATTTCTACTTCTGTCCTGATGCTTCCAAGTCCTAGCTTTGATGTCAACCAGTTTCAATAGCATTGATAAAGTAATTTCAACTAAGTACATAGGCTGTGTACATTGCATGTGTGGTCTGCTGGCATGAACCTAGCAATGACGGATTTCCATTCCTTGCTCGGATCATGTACGCAAGATGGCTTCCTTGCGAACTGTGATCTCACACCACCTATCTTCTCAAGCTTAAATAGAAATCTTATTTCAGTAACTTTTGATACCATATGATCCAACAACCATGCGACATATGCTTTTATGTAGTTCCATTCTACCATAAGAAGCACATGGGTGTTCTGTAATGCTCTAGTAGATGCTTTGGTCGTATCAATTCAACTTCATAATGTAGTTTCTTTAGGCAGCAATATTTGGGGATAGCCTTTACATTTTGTCGATTCAACTCAAGTTGAATGGTCAGTAACGAGCAGAACTTTGTAATCGAAAATATTACATCGACAATATATGGTAAATTTCCTCGTATGGTAAATTTGGTACACAATTCTCTCCTTAGAAAGGTGAAATTGAAACAAGCAGCGACTACACTCGTGGACGAGCAGTTTCATCACTCGTTTTGAAACTCTTACATCGTGTTGGTGGTGTGCTTGCTTCTGATCACAACCTTCCCACATGCACCTGTTAGTTGTGTCTAGGCATTCCCACTCGCACTCCGTTAGTTGTGTCAAGACATGAAAGATGGTTACGTAAATTAGAAAAATGCTCAAGCTTTTTTTCCTTTCAGAAGGTGTCTTGCTATTTATTATGCTTGCAATGTTAATCAACCCCATAGTATACCACACATATTTGGATCAATGGTAACAGATGATGATAAGTCTCCATGTTCTCTCATTTTCATGGGATGGGCCACGGTATGTTGGTCTTTTTGGTTATGGCAAAATAATCTAGTCTTTTTACAAGAAAGCTATTTCTTATACAGAGGTATTGCTCTCACATAGAAGTGGCTGCAACCGTGGACTGTCTTGCAACGAAATTTATGTCCCGGTTTGGATCTCATGTGTTGCATAGCTTCTTAGTGTGCTTGATGTTCGTCAGTTATGTGTGGCCTATTACGCTGTGTTTTTTGGTGAGTTACAAATTTGCAATGAGGTTTAGGTTGTATTAGGCTGGATAATAATAATAATGATCCATTTTGTACTGAAAAAATCTCTGAAAGAGAGACTCGTAAACATGGGATTCGTCTCCCAGTGGGATTCGTCTCCCGCTGACTACCCACAAAATAAGGAGTATTAGGTTCTCAAGTGTGGCACCCTTTGCCCTGTCTTTTCTGAACATGGTTATGAAAGTTCAGAATTGGTTGGAAGGCGCTATAACTTGAAACATAGGAATAAGAATAACGCAGGAATTATGATGTCATGTATCACAGATTTCTACAAGAACCAAAACTATAGGGAACTTCAACAGTATCTTTTGGATGTCACAGATGTACCCTTTGGATGTCACACAGAGAAATCGGTTGACACAAATAAATGAAAGCATGAGGTCGTTTGTTTTCCTCCAAAAAAATTATAGAATAGCCTGCTTAGTAGAAATTTCAAAGGAATCTAGAGATTAGTATCCCTTTGCCCAAAACGGTACCTTAGGAAAAAAAATGTATAGGCAGGGCATTTTTTGGCCTTCTCTCTGATTTTTTTGTCAAAATTCCAACATTCTAGCGTTGAGTTTTCACACCATCATCGCACATCGTACTCATAATTTTAACTGATCAAAGTAGATGCATTCGAATTTCCTTATTTATTTGAAAGGGGACTTTTGTCCCTCACAAAGCAACAGTACATTTGTAGACAGAAGTTCTACTTTAGAGAGCTTTCCCAAAAAAGACAATTACACTGCAATGAATTGGGTTAACGTTACTCACAACGGATTAATATGTTTCTACGGCATCTAAGATGGAACAGAACTAGCAAGTGCACATATAGCTTAGATGTCGTCAAATCAAGAATTTCATTAGCTTACCCACATCTCAGTGTCAGGACTCAGACAACAAAGGAGCGCCATGGACAAGATCATGATCAGCAACACCATTGCTCCAGAGCAGGCAGTTCCATTCCGTCCTATCTACCTACCTCAAGAATCTCAGCCATTAAGACTAGATAGTGACACAATCGATGATCTGAGTACCTCAGACTCCAAGCATGAGGACAGCAACGCCTCCTGCAGCAGCAGCTTGCACCCATGTCCACCACCGACCCTTTTCAACCATAGCCAAACGATGAAAGTCAGTTAAGAAAAGCAATACGGAACATAATTTCACGGAGATCACAACAAATCGATCAGCCCCAGACCAGAAAGCACACCAATAACAGGTGTGTAGTAAAAGGTCAGAACTGCAGTGAAGTCTCCAGATCTACTATTTCTTGCTAAATCCCAGGACCAGGAGCGCCAGAGGATTAAGCCCGAGGGGCCAGGAACTAAACAGTTTTGTAATTCTACAATGAACTAAACAGTTTTGTAATTCTACAATGAACTAAACAGTTTTCTGTAACCTGAGAAATCCTGTCGAGCTCCCACCCAAAAGTGCGGTACTAGGGCGAACATGAGAATCTCGTTGATGGTGACGGAGGGATCACCTAATTTTGAAGGTCTAAATAAGCATGATCCACTTTGCCAGTTAGCAGAATCAGCATCAGATTTGAATAAACAATGTTGATGTCGAATACTAATCAATTTTTTCTAATTGCCTGATCTGAATCTCGTGGAGACCGCAGTCAACCTACAGCATGTGCACTGTCGAGTGGTAAAGTAATGATGCAATCACCTAAGTGTCATCTCCTTTCCAGACGACCAAAAAGGTCGAAGAATGTATTAACCATACGAGGATGAACGAACAATCGACAGAGAAGAAGAGTAGAGGTGGTCACCAGAGGCCCCCGCGACGCAGCCGAGATGTCATAGTAGCCGCTGTCTCCGCCTGTGCCGTTGTATCCGCCGCCGCCACCACCGTCGTGCGGAGGGTTGTAGGAGAGCGGGTATACCGGCGTGCTGTCTGGCCTGAAGAGGCCGTAGTTGCGCTCGGACGCCGGGCCGGGCTTGGTGTTCTCGTTATAGAGCGCGAAGAGATAGACGCGCAGCGGCACGCCGGGCTTGAGTGGCGTGCCCTTCCACTCCGCCACCAGGCGCATCAAGTTGCTGTTGTACCGCGCGGCGTTCTGCGGCGTCGCGGCTTTCTCGTTGGCGTCCCCGGCGGACGGCCATCCCGACTCGGACACCCGTATCTCGACCACCCGCGCCGCGGCGCTGTTGGCCGCCGCGATGGCGTGGTAGGCGGCGTCGATCTGGGCCACGAGGAGGTTGGGGTAGTGGAGGCCGGTGTTGGCATCCGGGACGCCGGCGTAGCTCGGCTCGAGCAGAGCGTACTCGAGATGGATGCCCTTGGGGTCGTCGGAATAGGCGAAGTAAGGGTAGGCGTTCACGAGGAAGTGCGAGCCGGTCCTGGCGTGGAAGTCGAGGATGGGGCAGAGGTACGGGAGGAGGTCCTTCCGGAAGGCCCCCGCCGAGGGCGGGTAGGAGGTGCCGAGGACGCCGAGGTTGTGCGCGGTGGTGACGGCGATCTGCTTGTCGAGGTTGGCCGCGGCGAGCGCGTCGTGCATGGACTGCATCGCCGGGAGCAGGTTGCGGGTGAGCGCGGTGCTGTTGCCCGTGAGCACCTCGTTGCCGACGGTGAGCGCGACGATCTTGGTGTCCGGGATGAAGGGCAGAATGTTGGTCTTGAGCCAGGACGTGGCGCCGGCGGGGTCGGCGACGGTGGCGAGGACTTGGTCGGGGACGCCGACGTAGAGCTCGATCCCGGTCCTGGCGAAGGTGCGGAGCGTGGCGGGGTCGGGGTCGTAGAGGCGCACGCGGCCAATGCCGAGGTTCTGGAGGAGGGGCAGCGCGGCCTGCGGCGGCGGGAGGTTGTTCCCCACGCGGCCGTAGTTGATCCCCAGCAGCGGCACGTAGGCGTCCGAGGAGGGCGCCAGCGCGAGCAAGATTAGGGACAGCGCCACGGCGAGGTAGATGGGCTGGAGCCGCCGGCAGCCGAGGCCGAGCGCCATTGGAGGAGGAGTGGAGTGGGGCGGAGGAGAGCGAGGTGAGATTTGCACGGGCTCGGGTTTTTGGGCTGGGGAGTGATTGCAGTGGAGGGGCTGGGGAAGGAGTAGCAGGTGAAGTTTACCTCCTGAATGAACAGAGGGACGATGTCACGAATGCCTCGAGGTGTGATTTTTTACCTTTTTACCCACACGACGCGTAGGTTATTCTGGATGTGGGACCCGAACACAGCGGGACGATGTGGGTTTGATACGGGTGTTTATTTGCTTCCCGTCCGTTACTGGTTTGGGACGTGTGCACTGGAATCCAATGGACGGCAGTGCTGCCGCAACGGCTGTATTTTTCCGGGCCACCCGCGCATGGGAAACGTTGGCAATCCCTATTTCTCGACCAGTGCGACGATAAGAAGTCGTCGCACACCCTCCCCGCGCGGTATGGGCTGGCCCAAAGTGGAGGCGACGGTGGCTGCCGGAGCTGAGGGAGAAGGCGGCGCGGCGAGGGGAGGGGAGGGGAGGGCTACGGACGAGTCGGCGGCGGGCGGGCGACACGGCGGCGGGCGGCGACGACGAGAATGGAGCGACCCGGAACCGCCGGAGACGCGGCTGACCACGGCGGAGGCGGTGGAGGCGAGCAAGCAACTTAACGAGGGGGGTGCGGGGTGCAGGTGCGGTGGGGGAGCTCGTCGGGGTGGGGGGGGGTTTAGAGGGAAGCTCGGGGCGGCGGCGGACCGGCGGTGGGCGGCAGTTGGAGGAGGGCGGGGCGCCGAGGCGGCGCGGGAGCGGCGACGGGCGCAGGTGGCGGTGGCAGGCGGCATGGCCGGCGGCACGTGGTGGCGGGGGAGCAATGGCGGGGAGGGAGGAGGAAGGAGAAGGCGGGACGACGCCGGCGGCGGTGGAGGGGTGTGTGATGCGATGTTATCATCGCATAGGTCGATAGGTAGGGGATCCCGAAACGTTGGTGGACCGCGTCGTACATGTGACACGAAGGGCTGGGAAGCCCATCCACGAGTTTAAGGCGTTTTGGAACCTGAGATCCAGCTAGCCCGTTATTAAAAAAAAATTGAAAACGGCATTTTTTTAGCTTTAAAAATTCGCGAAAAAAATCAGATAATTTTGAACTCTACCTTGTGCAAAACCTTAATGCAAAAAAAAATTCATACTTTAGACGGTGTAAAAATGATAAATGTGTGAATCTCGGATGATGAATAGTACACATTTTAAAATTTTGAAATTTGGTCAGATTTTTAATTTTTTTGTACTTTAGAATATAACAAATTTTGCATTGAGATTTTGCACGGTGATAAAGTTTGACCATATATGTACTTATTTTTCTCGAATATTCTGAAACTTACAACGATAACTTTTTATTTTTAATATAACGGGCACCGTAGAGCTCGGGGTTTCATTTGGGATTACCGTGACAGGTCCAGCATTTACAATGTTTTTTTCTAGTGCAAACAAATATGAAAGATGAGTAAGGAGGAGTGAAGAACAATCTTTTAGACGGCACAAAGGGAAGAATGATTATCTTTTCATTGTTAAACCATTTGGGAAGTACTTTCATCGTAGAAAATATATTTGGTCGATACAAATCCTAAATTCTATTTGGTTCATCCGAGCTCTAATATGACATAGACAGTGTGGGAAAAAATAGATTCCCAAATTATAGCATCTCCACCAACGCTCATGTTAATGTGTCCCGCACCATCCAAATATCGTCCGATGTGAGTCGTTTGAACACATGTCCAAACCCATGGGATCGGCTTCCCAGGAAGCTCAGCTAAACGGTAGTCCTTATTCATTTTGGCCTTTTTAACTATATTTTTCTAATATCATAGGCGAGAATATTGACCATCGCTCGAGATTCAAGAGCAACGACAGATAAACCAACTCGTCAAAAACATGAAATAGAGATATAATTGAACATTGTTTGTCGAGGTCTGAATCTCTCTATCTTGATTTTTTGAATGGGACCTACCATAGATAAATTTACCATCGGAAAGCACGAAAGTTGGCGTGCGAGGTAGGGGTTGCACATTTCCTACCTAGAGATCTTGATGGACAACTTCATCAACCATACTCAAAGGATTCAAGATATGAACTAGACAGGGGTTGGACACGCAACTACAAATTTAACATTTTCTTGTCAAATTAGGGGAACACAGATATAGATTCTCTCATTTATATAAATAGGTGATAAACTTATATGACGGCAAGGATACACTCTGATTTACAAGGTAAACAAGCAAACAATATAGATAGAAGTAAGTAAAATAAGTTGAGAGATTACCCTTTATCTATCACTGTTGTTGTGTACGCACGGCTATAATTCATATTTTAATACATCTATCATATTTGAGTTCCACATACCAATAATTATTTTAATTATAATTTATATTCTAAAATTAATCATGCAAATTCCTAATAACCCAACAACAATTAGCAGACATTATGCACCTCAGTTTGGAGATTAGCTTATAACCAGCTATAGATATTATCGAAAATAGTGGGCTAACATGGAGGATAGCTACGCATTAGCATCCAACCACTGACCGGCCCTATAGAGCATTTTCCACCGCATATCGAGTTGACGTCCGTTAACAGTCCGTCCGAGTGTCCTTTTTTTTTTTCCTCCCGCACCTTTCCCACTCCGCTCACTTGCCCCGCTGGCCAACCTCTTCTCCATCGCCACCGGCCGCAGCGCCCCTCCCTTCCCCCACCGGCGGTCGCGGCGCCCTTTCCCTCCCCCATCGGCGGCTGCACCCAGCGCGAGCCCCGCCCCCGGCCTCCTTGCTCGCCCGACCGAGTGCCACCGCCGGTCGCCCTGCTCTTGGGCTCGCGCCCACAACCCGATGGGGTACAACGCCGTCCCGGACCCAACCCCTGCCATGGCTCCTCCGCCCGCAAGGCCTCGCTCTGCATCGCGTTCCAGGCATCTCCTCATCCTCTAGCAGTCGGGGGAGGACGAGGATAAGGTGCTCCACGCGGGGCTGGTTCGTCCTCGACGCCACGTTGACGTGGCGCGGATCGATTTCCGTCGGTGGACCCCATCGCGCGAGCAGGAGATGAAGGGTGGAGCCGCGGTACCGGCGCGGTAGCCGTCGGATCTGGTGGAGATGGTCGTTCCACGGTAAAAACCTAACCGTCGACGGCCCCTTCTCTGCCGTGCAACCTGCTCGCCATTGGTGGAGCTAGGCTCGGTATCGGCGTATGGAGGTGCGGCCGGGCGTGTGGTGGTCGAAGGCCGGGCGCGCGATGGAGTGCCCCGGACCCCCGGTGGTGGAGCTGGCGAGACATGGTTTAGGGGCGGTGCTGGTGGCCTCCGCCGGCGGTGATGCGGGATACCATCGTTGGGGAATCGGGGATTGGTACGGCAGCAGCGGATGTGCTTTTCTCTCTCTCTCTCTCTCTCTCTCTCTCTCTCTCTCTCTCTCTCTCTCTCGATCGATAAGAACAGTGCTCCTGTATGCCGTCCGGGGAAGGTTTTTCTGTACTTTTTTCGTCAGAATGAACGGGACGGTTGCTCTTTTTTTACAGCACGGTCCTTTTTCTCCCTGACACAACGGCACAGCTCGTAAAAAAGCCACCGCACGGTTAACAGACACAAACGGCAGCGCGAATCGCAGCACCACATCTGACGGTCTTAAGGGCATGCATTGCTATCACCCTTGTTAGGAAATCCATCGTCCTAGATATTATATACATAGTACAATATTATATCAAAATCGTAGTAAGGAATATCCCCACGGTGTTGCCTAAAATAGTGAACTACCTTGTGACCAAAATGTGTTCTTTGTAGTTTTTTTTCTTTTGAGAAAGAGAAGTACAAACACAACGCTACTATGTGTACCTGCGCCCTGCGGGAACATCTGAACCAGGTTTAAGACTTAAATCCTTGTAAGTAGGTTTTAGGAGGAAAAAAACACTGAGCTACGCTTTAGTTTCAAATGTGTTTTCGTTGATGGCTGGGTGGGCTAGGCCAATAGGTGATGAGTGTGGTCCGTTTATTTCTGTTCAGGCCATATGCTAGGTTTTCCTTTTTTTGAGCGGAAGCCCATAGAGTATGGAACAGCAAAATGATACTGGGTCAGCGTCAGAATCAGAATTTTTGAAAAAAAAGACCACCTCGCCTCGTGATTTGTCAAAAAATACCAGCTCCAATTTTTTTTTGTCAAAATGTAGCACCTGCACCGTGGCGGCAAGCGTAGTGCCAGGCGCAACAGGCAGAGGCGGCCGGAACCTGCCTCCATGGTCAACGGCGGCATGTTGCTGACAACGGAATCCAGGGAATTGCTGGAACAGGAAACGGAGCAGGGTGGGCTGCCGCCACTGCCCAAGGCGGCAGGTCCTGTGCACGGTACGTAGGGCGGACTGTAAGGATGAAAATGGTCAAATAAATGGCGCCACAATGTCCATATAATCAGCTTGTTAGGCAGCGCATTTTTCGGGAAAACGAATCTTTCTTGAACTGACCGAAATTAAATGGGCTTAAATGGCGCCGTTTACGTAACCATTTAGGAGTACATCCCTAGCGGACTGTACTGTGTCACTGTGTGCAGTGGCGGCGCCACAAGGGGGTCGAGCCTGGTCGGTCGACCCGGCTCGGTCAGGGCGGAAAAAAAATTAGATGGGAGAGAAAAAAGAAAAGTCAAACCGCTGCTCCTTCCTCTCTCTCACTGCCTCACGTCCTCACCGGTAGTCACCCCCGCTCGATCTCCAGCGCAGCCGCGCAGGCGCCGCCACGGCCACGCCCTCGCCGCTCGCCGGCCACCGCCACCCGCCATGTCCTCGCCGGCCACCGCCCCGCCCAGGCCGGCAGCTCACTCCGCCCCTGGCCCCTGTCTCATCACCCCGCCCCTGCCGCGCCGCCCGTCGTCGAGAAGGTGAGCGACCCGTCCCCCCCCCCCCCCCCCCCCCCCGGATCCTCGGTGGCCCAGGCTTTCCCAGCGGCCTGCCCATCTCCACCTCCGCGACCATGCCCGCCTCCCTCCTCCCAGCGAAATTCTAGTCTGGTCTTTGCGTGTGCGCTATGCAAGCGTACTGACTGGTTTGTTTCTCCATCTCGTCCAGCAGTTTATTAGTTTTCTGACCAGCAATTTTGAGTAGATCCGGCGGTGGTTAGCACTAGTTCGCTTGATCTAGCTGTAGTTTATTTGGAAGGTGTATTCCAATTAAAGAAATCTGCTATATACCAGGGACGTGCAGTCCTAATTCATCCTGATGGTTTTTCTTTAGAAATCTGAGTACGAATCGATGCTACCCAGTTTTACTTTAAGTTATTATCCAATTTCCTGCTGTTAAGTTACTTGGCTGAAGAAGCCACCTCACCTCTGTCTCTGTGTGTTAGGGATTCCGGTGGCCGCTGCTCTCTGTGATGGATTCCGACGAAGAAAGGGAGTGGGTAGAGATGCAGGCCGAGGAGGACGAAGCTGCAGCAGCCTTGGCTCTAGCTCGACAAGAAGAATCTGCAGCGATTTCCAGAAACCTCAAGAGGTTACGCCAGGTTAGGTGAAAGATTGATTTCAATTTCTGTGTCTATTGTCTATTGTTGATGATGTCTATTGTCTAGTGACCAGCAGTGTGTAGGAGATGTTGCTGAAAGATTGATTTCAATTTCTATGTTGCAGGATACTCAACAATCAAATGCTGCTGAAATTTTTGATATAGCAAATGTTGTTGCCGATCCTGGAGTTCGGAGACCAATTGATGAATATGGTACCCCTGAAATCAGAGATAAAATGAGATGGGCATATTTGTCTAGAGGCCGTAATCGTTTAATTGGTCAACTCTTTATCTATATTTCAATTCTAATTTTTGCATTCGCATTTCTTGTAGGTGAGTGCCTCTTGTAAGAAGAAAGATGTATTGTTGCAACTACATCATGACCGTTTGGTAGCACAACTAGAGAGTGGAGAGATCTCATCTGGAAGAGGCCAAAATCAAGAGACAAGTTTAGCAAGACCAGGAGATACTCGTTGGGGATCACACCATAAAACTCTAATTCGGATTAAAAATATGTGGGATTCAATTGTTGAAGTGCTATGCAGTGTTTCTCATGATGGGACAGATGCCGAGAAGAGAGGTTTGGCTTCAGGTTATATGATATACATGGAAAGTTTTGAATTTATTATTATCTTGCATTTGATGCTTCGAGTGCTTGGTATAACAAATAGCTTGTCACAAGCATTGCAATCCAAGGATCAGAACATAGTGAGCGCTATGAATATGATTGTCTCAGTTAAAACTCTATTGCAGAAATTGAGAGATGATGGATGGGAGCATCTATTGCTTGCTGCCACTAACTTTTGTATTGGAAGAAATATTGTGGTGCCAAACATGGATGATAACATTTTGGCAATGGGTTATTCAAGGAGCTCACGCAAGATGGTTACTAGCTACCATCATTACAAGGTACAACTCTTTAATGAGGTGCTTGATAGAAACATAAGTGAGATGAATCATAGATTTTCTGAAACCTCTACACGCCTATTGTTGTGCATTGCATGCCTTGATCCTAGAGACTCATTTAGCAGTTTTGATAATGATATGCTAGTTGAGCTTGCAACTATGTACTCTGCTGATTTCACTGCACATGATTGTTGTCTCTTGGTTGACGAACTGGACATATATGTTGATGTGATGAAGAGAAGTCCTGAATTCATAGCTTGTGATAGTTTGAGTGGTCTTGCTCTCAAGTTGGTTCAGAAGAAACACCATTTGACATTTCCATTGGTCTATCGTCTTATTACACTTGTGTTGACATTACCTATGGCAACAACACAAGTTGAGAGAGTTTTCTCGGCCATGCATATTATAAAGACAGATCTTCGAAATAAGATAGGGGATGATTGGCTCAATAATTTGATGATTTGCTATGTTGAGAAAGAGATATTTACAAAAATTGATGACAAGAAGATTATGTTGCGTTTCCATTCCTACAATGATCGTAGAGGTCATCTTCCTCGACACTTTCGTCTTGCCAACATGGATTCAACTTAATGGTACTATCTTCTTATCAAAATATAGCACTATTTTGTGAGCTATAATATTGTGAGACTTCGACTTATTTACATTATTCTTTCCGTACAATTGTGGATTACATGTGTTGTCAAAAAAAAATTGCCGGTGACACATTTTTACTGTTCGACCCCCCTCGTCTCAATTCCTGGCTCCGCCACTGACTGTGTGGATCATTGCTGCTGGATCGTTGGC
This sequence comes from Poa pratensis, assembly GCA_947311845.1. Classification (NCBI taxonomy): domain Eukaryota; kingdom Viridiplantae; phylum Streptophyta; class Magnoliopsida; order Poales; family Poaceae; genus Poa; species Poa pratensis. Next base: position 23,374,646 of record CAMZMU010000073.1, read on the forward strand.
GTTTGCCTGCCAGTTCCGGGGAGCTCAGCTTGGTATCACACAGCTTTCGAGCGAGCTCGCTAGCTATGACCGGAAACAGACGAAATAAGCCCACCCTGCTCTGTTTCCTGTTCGAGCAGTTCGCTGGAGTCCGTTGTTAGCAACATGCCACCGTTGACCGTGGCTGTAGGTTCCGGCTGCCCGTGGCGGCAGGCGACACGTGTCGCTTGGCACGCCTGCCGTCATGGTGTAGGTGGTCCTTTTTAACAAAAAATCGGAGATGATCGTTTTTGACAAATCACTCGGCGAAATGGTCTCTTTTGTCAAAAATTCTCAGAATCATGTCGTTGGGTCACCGTACGACCGGTCGAGTGCACCAGACCACCATCGTCTCTACTGGGCGCCCGTCCTTTTTCAAAGCAGGTTCACAAAGAGAATTTGGTTCTCTTTGAAGAGTTGGCTTCGACTTCAAGAGCTCAATCCCAGCGATTGGCATGGGATTTCTAGCACAAAAGAATGGTGGACAGAGGTGATTTACAAAAAGGGATTCGAGAAAGACTTTGGATTCGCTTGCAATGCTTGTCGCATGGCAAATTTAGCTAGAGATGAATGCGCGCATTTTTCAGAACAAGTCTTCTTTTGGCATTGTGTGGAAAAATTATCAAAAAAATTCAAAGACGAGGCGGTTGTGTGGTGCCGTGCGGGGGCTAAAGAATTATATAATATTATATGCTGCGAGAGTAGGCTTTTGTTTTTGGCCTTGACTATTTTGTGTTAAGACAGGCTTGTCTTTTTCCCTGTTTAAAAAAATCTCAATTTCACAGATTGTCAAAGAAAAAGGTCCTGAGTTCCTAGCCATTGCCACTAGATTACTACTCTCTAAATATGAAAACGGCTTGTAATGCGGACACATGGCTCAAAAGATATTTCGTTTTGAATGATCGAATCTCGATATAAATGCTAGTACTACCTCCCACATCACGGTTCCGAAAAAATGACACCAAAATTCTCTTGTTTAGGGCACTTGTCGCACATGCAGACACCTCACATGGTCCCGTGGAAGAAAAAGTTGACACTTGACAATTAGAGAGCGCACGAGAAGGGAAAACGTGACACCATGCGTGTTAACAACTCGCAATCCGGACCTTTCCAAAAAGTATCCTCTTCATTTTCCTTCATTTTTAGTAATTTCGAATGGTGAGCGTGAACTTAAAGGCCGTAAGCCCAAGGGTGTTCCAAGAAAATCTATTGTGGACTACAAATTTATCAGGCCCATATTAAAAAAAGTATTTTGAAGGCCGAAACAGACGTGGCCTCGTATTTGCAAGGCCCGTCATGAAAACCACCTGTAGAAGGCCAAGAACGCAAATCCATATTCGGGTAACCATTTTATGGTCCCAAAGTCCCAACTTACCAGATTGTGAGAAAAGAAAGTCCGAAGTTCCCAACAACTGCCACTAGATTATTTCGCTTCCATAAGAAAAAACTTCTTTTTATTTCCATGAAAAATTACTACCAATTTGCAGTTCACGACAGTACAAAAAAGATTTAAGGGTGTGTTTGGTTCAGCGGTAGATTTCAGAAAAGCTGCTGTGAACTGTGAGCTGTCAAAAAACCTGCTGTGAGCTGAGAACTGTGCCAAAGTTAAACGTTGTTTGGCTGAAACAACTGTGAAACTGTGAATTATGTGTGAATTGTTCGTAATACCCTTGAAACTCTGGCAGCGCCGCAGACCGGAATTTCTCGCCAGATTTCCTCTAGCCTCGCCTAACCAACTCGCCGGAGCAACTCGCCTGAGATATGTTGCGCCGGACCTCTACAACCGCCGGAACACCTCGCCGGAGAACGGCAAAACCATGCCGTACCTTGCCGAAGCCGCACCGGACAACCTCCGACCACCTTGGTCCTCAAAGGACTCTCGCTACAGTTGGCCGGACCTTGTCGGAACCTCGCCGGAGTTGGCCAGGCTTTGTCCGAACCTCGCCGGAGTTGGCCGGAATTTCGCTGGACATCATGAGAACCACTGCAGAACCTCCTGGAACCTCGACAAGCATCTCTGAACTTTACCGTGCCCCATCCTCGACCCTCGGAAGAGCGACCCGGTGACGACGACCCAGTCGTAAGGCAATCTTTTTTTGGAAGAAGTTCTAAAATTTTATATTATTGCATACGTATTAAAATACAATTTGAAGTGGTATGCCAAGATTATTACAAATGACTAATCACGTCTTGGAGTTCTACTTGTACGCCAAGCCAAGATTATTACAGAGAGAAGATGTGCTAGGAGTGGATCCGATTGATGCTCTCAAGGCCATCCGATTGCTAGTACCAGAAGATTTTGAGGAGGATCAGGTGGACATCCGCGCGTCGGCAGCGAACAGCTTCTTCCCCGTACTCCCTGGACTGGGCTGCCCGAGGGCCATGCCGACATGCCATCTCTGCAATTGAAGGCTCTAGTATGTGAAACAGAGGGCACATAAGATAAAGTGGGAATTGGCTCCAGAGAAGACACGGCCGTGGTGCGCGATAGGGAGCAGACATCGATCGATCTGCTGGTACGCATGCAGCCTGTGTGTCGAGATGGGAGCTCGGGGCGCCATGGTCAGAGGCGGCGAAGAAGGGAGCTCGGGGCGCCCTGGTCAGAGGCGGAGAACGAATCTGGGACGCGGAGATGTCTAACGGAGGCGGCGGTGCTCCGCCGGCGGCCGGTTGGGGGGGGGGGGGGGGGGGGGGGGGGCGGCGCCAACCTAGCAGCTGCGGGCTGCGAATCCATGGTGGTTGGAGGCGCAAAGGGGAAGAGAGATTCTCTCCGAGAGAAGTTGGGGGACGAAAGAGGCTCGCGAGGGGAGAATAGAAATCAAACGGGTATGACTTATCGGTGGCAATGTGGTAATTATCACTAGAAGTTGGAATCCACCGCGACCGAAGCAGGGATCGACTCGCTGTGAAAATTACATTGGGAGAAGCAGCTGCGTTAGGATAATCTGCTGCCAAAATTTACCTCTTTAGTTTAGATTCAGCTTTTTCACCGTGGAAGTTGGGTTAGAAAGCGGAACCAAACGGACCCTTAGAAATGACACAACTTTCTTTATCAAAGAAGGTACAATTTTATGTTTGCAACTTATTAGTAGGTGTTAATTCTACTGTATAATATAACTTCAGGTGATGGTTGGCGATGGTGCATCGAAAGCACAGGCCGGAACGCGCTGAAATCCGGACTGCATACACCATCCGAGCTGAAATCCTGATCGATGTTTGTTTCATCAATCTGTGTCAATCAGATTAAGAAAGGAAAGCAAAAAAGGCCGATGCCAATTTTTCTCAAGTGGCCACGTGGATTCCGTCGGTGCAAGGTGTGCAACTTTCTTCGGTGAAGCTATTCATCGAAGTCGGAGCTGCCTCTTCCACGACGTCTTAGGTCGACTGTTTGGCATAGGTCGACATTGGTTTCGGCGTCGGTTGCGGTGAGGGCTTCGTCGGTGGTCGTCGAAGGTGAAGTCGGAATCGCTTGCTCGGGGAGGAGTAACGACGATGACGCCTGATGACAACCTCGATGATGTTTTTCTCCTCGACTGCGTGTGTGTTTCATGTGCGTAGCCAGGTCGGCCGGGTCTACCCAATATGGTCGTGTTTCATGACTAGATTGGTGCACTTGTAACGGTTTTCGGTCGGTTCCCCACAAATGAACCGGTCAATTCTCTCTTAGATTTTTAATAAAGGACCTTACTATGTAGCGACCGTGCCCCACGAATCCTCTCCTGTACGGCGCCCGATAGCCCACCAACCCCACCAACCGCTGTCGCTATCGAATCGCTGGCGCCAGCGAAGCAAACCGGCCAGCGAATGCCAGCGAAGCAGAACCAGCCCGCTAACGGGCTAGAGACCAGACGGCCCAAAACCCAATCCAGCAACACGCAAAAACTGGCCCAGCAAAAACACCTGATCCACCTAACACCTCGATCCAACTGATCCCAAACCGACCATAAAAACACTTGATCGAACTGCTACGAAACCGATCACAACCACCCCCGATCTGGTTTCTTCTTCTTCCTCCTCACGACATGGAGGCTGATGACGAACAGGGGCGAGATCTGGACGCCCTGCAACAAAATCAACAGTAAAAACATCCCCAGGTACTGGCAAAAACACCAGATCCTTTACCTTATGTTACTGCACCTCACCCCCACTGTGCAGAAACTTGCTACACATCCCCTCTTCCTCCCCACCGTTGTGCAGAAGCTTGCTACTCCTCTACTACAAACCTAGCTGGGGAAAAACTCTGTACCTTCAAAAACCTAGTACAACCATGTACCAATCCCCTTCCCCCATGCATGAAAACATATAGGCAGAAAGCAAAAAACACTGAGATGTAGTTCTTAACCAGACTAGCATACTATCCTCCATTGATACAGTAGAGAAGTGGCAACTAAGAAATTGCTTCCTGGTGACTACAAGTGTGGCAATTATGAACTGAGAACCTGGCAAACTGCATATCTAGTAACTAGAGACTACAAGTGTGGCAACCATGAACTGAGAACCTGGCAAACTGCATATCTGGTAACTAGTGACTACAAGTGTGGCAACCATGAACTGAGAACCTGGCAAACTGCATATCTGTGAATCTGCTAACCAAGTGCTTGGAACCTGGCAACTTGAATATGTAAAAATGGCAAAAAAAATGCATTGTAGGGATTCTTCTTCTGCACAACCTCCATCATACATACACATATTCTCTCCCAGAACACCAGGAAAAAGACCAACAGATGCATAGTGACAAAAAACAAACTCCAGAACACCAGGACAAAGACCAAAACATATGCATAGTGACAGAAGCAAAATACAAGAAAATTATGGATAGTAGTAGAGAAAAAAGTAGTAGTAGAAGAAGGTAGCTAGATAAATTTGCTGCCTGTGTAACTACTAACTACAAATCTGGCAACTATGAAATAGTGACCTGGCAATTTGTGCGCTTGGAAAATGACATGACCAACAACTTGACACAAATCTGGCAACTAGAATCTAGGTCAAGATGTAAAAGTGGCAACTAAGGAATTGATGCATGGTGACTAGTAACTACTCATCTGGCAACTATGACATGGGAGTCTGCCAACCTCCATACTTATGTAAAAAAATGATGACCAACTGCTTGAAGAAAATCTGGCAACTAGCATCTGTGAACCAGGCAACTAACATCTGTGAACCTGGCAAACTGGCATTATGGGAATTGTCTTCTGCACAACCTCCATCCGTACATACACGTGTGTCTCTTTATGTGCTTGATCTCCACCTTGTGAAACCTCCACCAAACATTGGCACAAAAACAACGGCACTGAAACACACAAAAAAGAGATGTTAAGTGGCTAACTTTCTAAAATACATTGCAGGTTGAAGATAATATCTATATGGCAGCTGCAAATGTGTTTGAATGTGGTGCAAAAAAGAATGGAAACAAAAGAGCATCGATCATTATCTCAGATGACAACACGCAGCACAACAATGGGGTGGATGCATTTGCACAAACAATATACAAGGTGAGTTGTTGGACACAAAAAAAATACTAAAATGAAAAATTAATGTACATGTAAGTTTAATGCCCGCATCTTACGCCTCCTTTTTGTCTTTGAAACACAACAGAAACCCAGGACACCTACGGCTACTTCAGGAGTAAAGGTTGGAGTGAGCAAAAAACCAACAACACAACTTGCACTGCTCCAAAGTACAGGTTTGTATTCCCTTTTGTATTGTTTTGCCGGGGACTTGTATTAGTTTGCCAGATTATACTGAACTAAGTTACCAAATTACTAAAAAAACATTGGAAAATTCAGGTAATGGCATTGCTGCCCCCACTGCTATTGCTGCCCCCACTGCTATAGCTGGCTCCTCTGCCCTTGGTGCTACTACATTGGTCAGAAACACTAATTCAGAGGGCGCAAACTCAGTGTCGCAAACAGTGTCTGCGGGGGCCTCAAGCCAGAATGCCGAGACGTTTTTTACCCTAGGTGAATCAAGTTGTCAGACCCCTAACGGTGCAGATGATGCTGCCATCGAAGCAAACGCAGAGGTGATTTCGCCTGCTCTGCAACCATTCCCGATGATGAGGTTTGATACACTAGAAGAAGCTGAAATGCATTACAGAATGTATGCAAAGCAGAAGGGCTTTGGCATAAGGTATGACTACAGGAGGAAGTCAGATGTAGATGGTGAGTATGCACGAGCATCAATTGTGCCACAAGCAAGGCAAGAAAAAGTGCAGAAAGAAAACCCTGAAAAACCAGTTCTTAAAGAAAGGAAAAGGAACATTGTGGAAAGATGTGAGTGCCCAGCCAGGATGTTTGTTAAGCGTAGACAGTTTGGATGGCTAGTTACCGAGTTCAATGACAACCATAACCACCCTCTGCTACCTAAATGGTCATTGACTCGATACCTAAGATCACACAAGAACATCCCAGAGGATGAGGTTGAGTTCTTGAGGTTGCTGCACTCATGCAACCTAGAAACAAGCCGTCAGATGCAGATAATGAGCAGATTGGCTGGGAGCATTGAAAATATGACGTATGGACCAAAGGAAATAGCCAACCTACGTGCTTCTTTCCGCCATGAGGATCAATACAAAGACATGGAGGGCACGCTTGAGTACTTCCTGCTGATGAAAGACCAGGACAAGGACTTCTACTGTAAATTCCTAAAGGATGATGAGGGCATGGTAGAATGCATGTACTGGATAGATGGTCCTGCAAGAAGGGAATACAAGCACTACAATGACTTCTTGGCATTCGACACGACATACTGTACTAACACTTACAAGATGCCATGTGCTCCTTTTATAGGCATAAACAGTCATGGTCAGTCAATTCAGTTTGGTTGTGCGTTTCTGAGGAATGAGCTAACAGATAGCTTCATTTGGCTATTCCAAACTTTCCTAGAAGCTATGGATGGGCTGGCACCACTCAACATTATCACTGACCAGGACTTTGCTATGAGGGCTGGCATTGATGAAGTTTTCCCACAAGCAAGACACAGGAACTGCAGACTTCACATCATCAGGAAAGCGCAGGAACTGATTGGGCCTCTCATGGCAAGGAACCTCGAACTGAACAATGAGTTCAAAGATTGCCTGAATAACAGCTTAACTCCGCAAGAATTTGAGACTAAGTGGCTAGCAATGCTACAAACGCATGACGTTGCAGGCAACAAAGACCTAGCAGCTCTGTATGAGAAGAGAGATTGTTGGGTGCCAGCATACTTCATGCACAACTTCTATCCATTCCTCCAAACAACAGGAAGGAGTGAGGGTTTCAATGCAGTGCTGAAAAAGTATGTGAACCCCAACAATTCGATCTCCGAATTTGTTCGTCAGTATGCAGACATACAAGAGAAATATCATAATGCTGAAAACAGGGAGGAGGCAGTCACACTTATTACAAAAGCATCAAAATGGTGTCACCACCCAATAGAGTTCCAAATGTCGCAAACTTATACCCGTGAAATATTCTATAGGTTCCAACATGAAATGGAGAAGCTTATGTCCTACAACTGCAAACATATCATGGGCGACATCTACGAGACGATTTGTATTACAGATTTTGTGCCTGACTATGGTGACAGGACATATACTGTGCATGCAAATGTCGGTGCAGAACACTATGAGTGTCAATGTAGTAAAATGGACAGGGATGGCATGGTCTGCTGCCATATACTAAAGGTACGAGAAAAATGCTTATGTAATTGCCATCCTACTAAGACTAAATTGCCATATTACTTACACCCACTTGCCAACCTACACAATGTAAGTTGCCAGATTTTTAAAGGCAGGTTGCCCACTAGCTAGATGCAAGTTAACAGCTTATTTAGACCCCCATCTTTCCAAAATGTATTTTACAGAGGTGTTGCCACGTTTTAACTAGCAAAAAATATTTACCACAGGTTATGATCCATTTGGGAGTTACCAAGATGCCGGATGCCTACATCCTTAGAAGGTGGACTCCTAATGCAGAGCTCAACCCATCAACCGTGACTGCAGCTGCCCGACAAGGTGAGATGCCGGATGAATCACGAAGAAAGATGAAGTATGCGGTATACTGCAATGACCTAACAAGCCTAGCAAAGGTTGCATGCCAATCGGATGATGGTCAGCGCATATTGTCGATGCATATAAAACAACTTAAGACTGAGCTAAATGCACTGAAGAAAAGACAACAGCGTGCAGCTGCGGCTGCACGATCTACAGGCCCGTCTAGGACCAGAGGGCCATCGGTGTCAGTGCGCAAGTCTGTGTACCATCTGCAGGAACAGCGCCAAGGCAGGAGGGATCTAATGCATCCCGGCCCAATGCCAGAGCTACCGCGTCACGTCCAGTTGAGACAGTTTGCCCGACTGGCACTACTATTGTGCTTGTTAACAATTCTATGGTCGAGGATACTAATGCAGATACAGCAGTGTCAGAAAGCTCAGACACAGTAGTGCTACATGATCCGCCCATGTCAAACACAAAGGGTAGAAAGAAGGCAACGACATTCCAAAATCCTCTGGACATACAAGTTAAAACCAAGAGGAAATGCAAAGTGTGCGGTTCTGTTCGCCACGACGCGCGCAACTGCCCGGAAAGATTGAAGAGGCTTGATCTTAATGTTTATTTCTCTGAATAAATGAACAGAAACTTGTAATTTAACTGAGCGTGACTCTGGATGCCTTTTGCTTTCTAGCTTATTTATAAGCACACATCAAAAGCTATCTCTTATGCAATTATCAAGCATGGTGTATGAGCTTGTACCTTCATAGCTTGTTGTTGTCCAAGTGGAATCTCCACTTCCTTGTTTCGTTCAACTGCGAAGATAACAGCCTGAGTGGCCTTTTTTTTTGCATATTCAACATGGTGAGGCTGCATGTCTGGTATTTCCTGACCGAACCACCTTTCAAGATTGTTGAGCATGTGGAATCCACAATCATTCCTAAAAAGGATGGGACAAAACACTTTAGGGACTAAAAAAACAAAAAATATGAACAGACGGCGTAAAAATGAACTGCTGTGTGTCGCATTACTCACGGCGTTCCTTGGAGAGGAACCTCGATTATCCTGGTCTCGAAAGCTTCAATCTTGTTCTTTGCGTTTTCGTAGAAAACATCCCATGCTTCCTTCAGCTTGTTTATAACCCTACCGGAATGCGAATAAGGCTTGGACTGTTGGGTCCACGCAGTGAGTCCAAAACCTCAAATCTTTTGGCCACCATGTTAATACCCACAACATACCAATGATGGGGATCATCTGGTTTTGTTCCGAAGTTCTCCATCACAGCAAACAACGCCTACAAAAAAAAAGCAAAAACATTAGAGAAATTTGCCGGGATACTAGAACAGAGTTACCAGATAATTATTTCTTATTTACCACGGGGGGTTAGTAGCAGTTGCCAAGAAAATTCAGAAAGAACATGTGATGCCTCATGGGGAAGGGACAAAAAAAAGGAAAACAAGATAGTTGCCACATTATGAAAACTCAATTACCAGATGGAGTAAAAGCAGTTTTGCATGCATAAAAAATTCTTTTAAAAAGGCATAAACCATCACATGAGAAAATGGAAAAAAGGAAATGCGTTACCAAATTCATAACAGTTAATTGCCAGGTGAGACACAAACAGTTGCCAACTATTTTTTAAAAAACACAGTTGCCAGATTAGTGAGTCACAATTACCAGTTTGGGTTATAGCAATTGCCACAATGATATATTCCTAGTTACCAAGTGAGTTTGCCACTGGCATGACAAAAAGTGTTAGGGGATTATACCTGATTTTGAACAGTCAGTGAGTAATCTTTCTGCTTCCTGAAAGCCTTTGTTACAATTCTCTTTGCGAACTCATTGGCAAGCAAATGGTCGACCACCAGATAAGGAAGACAACCCTCTTTTCAACTCTGCAGTTATTCCTTATGTACTCTACAGCAACGTCGCACACTCGTGTTGACAGCTGAGCCCTTGGCTTCATAGAGTCAGCCAACTCAACAGTGTGTATCCAGCTCTGTGGATATTTAACAATGTCCAGACTACAAAAAATATGTAGATAAAGGATTTTATGGTTACAAAACTGAAGCTGTTTTGTGCATAGAAACTTTAAGAAAAAAATGAAACCTAAAAAAGAGAAAACGATAGTCAACTCGTGCGTACTTACTTCTTGATATTGGATGCCCTTGAGTTTGTGGTACTCATCATCAGCTTCTTGTATACATCATCTTCATCTTCAGATACACTGAAAAACTCATCATAAGGCGATGACTTGAACCGAGATGCTTTCGTTACTCTTGTTCTCCTTGCAAAAGGTTTTGGTGTTACACTCAACACACCCCTTCTTCAGCATCTCCTCCATTGGCAGCGGCAGTTTCGCATCCTCTTTATGTCTTCTCTTGCATCATTCTCCATCTTGTCAAGCAACTCACCTACTTCATCGTCGACTGTTTCGATGGTTCCATCCAAGTAGGCCCCAAGTTTCTCCTCTTTCCTAAGCTTGTCCACGGGATCTGTCGGAGGGAAAGAAACAAGGTAAAGAACACAGTAACCCAAAACAACCAACTACAGCGTCGGGGGGGAACCCAAAAGTTGGAAAAATGAAAAATTACCTTCATTTCGTGCCCAGGCAAGCGGGGGTGCGTTGATTGGGGCTGATATACCACATACAAAGCCATCTCTGTCAGGGCTGCTGTCGACATTCATATCATCATACTCGCTGGAAGATGGTGAGGACTGTGACAACAAATGGAATGATGGAGGTGTAAACATGCCCGGACGCGGATCCCTTGGTTTACGCTTCTTCTTTTTCTTCGACCCACTTGCAGCAGAATCAGAAACAACTGTCTTTCCTTTTTCCTTGGCCTTGACCGCTGCCGAAAGTTCAGAAACAATTCTTCGTAGCTCGCTGGAGACTACAAACGGTGAGCCATCTGCATTCCGTGCTAAATTTGATCTTGGTAAGGGACCATGCGGACTAGGTGTGCGATATAATGATGCCAACACATTCTCCCTTAATGCAGTGCTCACCAAATTTGATTCTGCACGGACAGTGGGAGAGATAATGATCGCTGTACTAGTACTCTTGCCAGCCTCACATGCTCTTCCCTCACCTCCATTGCCTGTAATATCTGTTGTTGGTGACAACAGAATTGCACTGCTGTAGCTTGACCCGGCAATGTCGTTTGCTTTGCCCCCGCCAATTGGTGCATCAGCTGAAGCAGGGTTACCTTGTCCTTCTGTCAGTGCCTCCTCAACATTGTTCAACCTATTTGCCTGGTCTTGGCCACCATCTATTACGGCATCAGAACTTTTAGCTTGCTTATACAGAGGGCCTTCAGCATTTACTTGAGGGGATCCCCTTGGGTAAACTCTCTTCAGTCTTGTTCCTTTAGGTGTCCCGCTGCTTCCCCTGTTTTCATGCACACACAAAAAAGCAAAAAAAAAGGTGTAAGCAACCAGATGAAGAATGCCTTCTGAAAATTACCAAGTATCAAGCATCTGATTGCCAGGTATGAAACAAAAATCAATTACCAGAACATACATACTTAATTGCTGTGAAAAACAAAATAGGAAAAAATGTAGAACTGCCAAAACTAAAAAATTCTTACCCTGCTGTTCTTGTTAGTCCTGAGGGCGGCGTGCTTGGAGTATCCTTCAGCAATCCCAGTTTGCATGCTACCATATGCTTCACCTCTGAATGTATCTGCTGTCGTGGATGTGTCCTTTGGCTTTCTCTGCAGTTGCTTGACGCCCTTCAAACCACTTAACCTCATGGCCATGGATGCAGCCTCGCTCCTTATCATGTTGTCGACGTGTTGACTGCTCGTCTGTGACTCAGTAATGACAGTATCGTCGCCGCCAGTAGCAGTTTCAGACAAAGAAGCATCACTATCCATAAGAGGGATCGTCTGCGACCCAGTGTTGTCAGTCGGCATTGTTGCACATTCCGTATTCTGATGTATCTGCTCAGTCGGAACTGTCCATAAGAGGGATGGTATGCTGTTCTCAGCTAACTGAATGCCGCCATCATTGCTTCCTCTGTCCATATCGATCTGATGAACCCCCTCTCCCAAGTTCATATTGCTGGTATCAAAGCTGACTGCATTTTCAGTATGCTTGGTACTGTTGCATTGGGATGGTGATGCCCCTGCAGACTTCTCCCGTGAGTAACGAGCGGAACGGGGTGTAAGCCTAGTTGATGCCCCAATAGACATTTCTCCTGATGCCGGATTGAGACGGGGGCTACGCCTAGGTGAAGCCGGATTGAGACGGGGGCTACGCCTAGGTGATGCCCCAGAAGGCTGTCTTCCTGAGGAACGAGTGATATGGGGGGTACGGCTTGTGTTCTGGATAGAACTGGTTCGTACCGTTTCAGTTCTATCAGTCCTCTCATTCGAAGACTCGGAATCGAAGACGATTCTTCAGCAAGCGAATCATCTTTCCCCAGCTGTTGACAAGCTCTGGGTGGTGGCCTTGCTCTCGGTACAGACAAAAGGTTGAATGAATCTTCCATACAAGCGCTTGCAGCTGGACCTAGAGCTGTCCACCCTTGCGCAAGCTTGCTCAAGAGACCATTTAGCCCGACCGCGTGATCAAAAAGCAGTGAGCCAATTCTTTTCTTTTCATGCGAACACAGAAGATGATAACAAAAATGTAAGAACCAGTTGCCCTAATCAGGGGGGTACCGTCACACACACACCTAGTTGCCACTTAATATCTCCTTAATTACCACCACATGGAAACTTGGTTGCTAGCTTAAAAATATTTAATTACCAACACACCCATACTTGCTTGCCAGCTTATGGATGCACACAGAAAGAGACAAAACAAAAATGAAAAATTGCCTACTCGGGGGGGGGGGGGGGGTACCGTCACACACACACACTAGTTGCCGCTTAATATCTCCTTAATTACCACCACATGAAAACTTGGTTGCCAGCTTAAAAAAACTTAAATGCCTACTCGGGGGTTACCGTCACACACACACACCTAGTTGCCAGTTAAAAATCTCATTAATTACCACCACATGAAAACTTGGTTGCCAGTTTATAAATATTCACAGAAAACAAAAAGGTTTTACCAGTTTTACACACAGGTGGGGGTAACATCATGCAGAAAACTAGTTGCCAGTTTAAAAAAATGCTTAATTGCCATCACATGCATAGATGGTTGCCAGATTATGTGCACCTACCTCCGCGCTGCAACTATGGTGTGTATTGTGGGTCATCCACTTCTCAAACCTAGCTGGTCCACCAAAAAGCTCTAGCTTCGCAGCGAACTCTTCCTTTAGCTACAGAAAAGAAATTTCGCAGTGTGAACAGATGAAACTCAAAAAAAAGTATCACAAAAAAGTTGTGCTCCGCCTCATCCTTACCTGAAGTTTGCCAAATGAATTAGGATCATCGTCCTGTGTGTCCAAAGCAGCTATTGCCTCAACTGCCTGCCTCGTCCATAGATTAATCCCAAACTCTGATTCCCCCAAGTCAACTACGTAATCATCGCAATTGAGGGAGGAGATGTATTTTAACTGAAAACATCATCAGAAATCATGATTAGTAAAAAAAGTTGCCCCATGCAAAAAATCTTCACAGACATAACTGAGTGTGAGATTGCATTACCAAAATGCAAAGCAAGCATGCATTGTTGAACTTCCCACTTGATAAACTCTCATGCATGTAATCGGCAACAAATTTGCATAGATTATACTCAACAAAACCAGCAACGTTTACCTGGAAAAAAATTGAACACACTTGTCAAATAACTTTGGGGTAAAAATAATGCAGATTAAGAAGAAAAACATGTTCACTGGCAAAGAAAAAATGCTCACCAGCATGGGGTAAACTTTGTTGCTAATTCTGGTTCCAGTGGTCGGTGCCAGAAAACCGCAGGTAACATATACCATCCACAACCTCTTGAATTTGTCATCTGCCTCCTTGTACCCAGCTAAAAGCTCGGTAACCCTAGTTAACTTTGGCTGTTGCCGTCATTTGGGAATAGCTCCTTGACTAACCCATCCTCTATGTTATAGTCAACATAGTATGGGACAGTGAGTCTGCCCCTAGGTAAGCCTGTGGTCTCATAGACAACCTGCTCGTTAAGAGGGATGCTTCCACGCCCAGGGATAATAAGAGCCCTATCCTTAGGACAATACAACTTGGTCACCCATGCTAGTAAAGCATTGCTCAGCTGATCACATTTTATATCCAGTAGGGTACCCTGCTTCAGATCATCTCTAATCATGATCTTCTGTTTATCCTCCAAATGAGGATAGAGCTTCACAAGTCCAAATGAAGAAGCCCTATTCCTATTCACGCCAGCTTTCGCCTATGTACACATGGGTGAAAAAAACAGACCAAAAAGGAAGGTAAGTAAAAACCTAAAGCAAAAAGCATACAACTGCCAGAAATTAAAGAAGGATATGCTACAAATAACATGGCTACCTACTCAGAAAAAATGGCCACAAAAAAATATGAATACTATTGTTGCCGTATAATACACAAAAATTAGCATTTATAATAGGAAGTTGACACCCCAAGGTTACTTAGTTACCAGAAAATAACAATTAGGTAAGCATGATGAACTTACATCGTCACAAAAACTTATGTAAAAAATTACTAACATAAATTCCCCCCGGTTAAAATGTATGTACTGTTGCCACATAATGTACACTGAATTACCATGTAACAAGGAATGAAAAAAGTGACATGAAAAACCAAAGATGTAGGCCAGAAACTAGCGTAAATTAAAACAGTTACCATCACTTGCGCCTTTCGTTGCCAGACACATTGTGCTTAGTTACCAGAAAAAACCAATTAGGTGGCATGTTGAATTTACATGGTCACATAACTAATGTCAAAAAAATCTTACTGTCAGAAAGTTCACATGGTAAAATTATGGACAACCAAGGTAGACAGGTAACTTATGTATGCATCTTTGCATGATTATGCAGGTTTTGTGCACAAACCTTCTTCACCATTGGACCCATGACTCTTCCATCGCATTCGTCGTTGCTCGGAGCTTTCCTGCATCTACCCATTATGACACAGCCTTAACTGTTGCTCTGCAGAAAAATCATACCAACTGTGAGCACATCTAGGAACTCAGCATCCAGGAACCTATCGCTAGTGCCGAAAAAACAGAGAAATTCCTCTTTACTTGCCGCATGTACAAGCAAAATTTGCCACGCTGCTTGAACACTGGAGAACCACCGCTAGCTTCACCCCACGACAGCAAACTCACCTCGCTACCGGTAAACCAAAAATCGCCGCCACCCCAAAATCCCATAAGCATCACGGCAAGCACATCACCGCTCACAGGAGAAAACCCACACCCCGAGACAAAAATCAAAACCAGAATCTCCAACATAGCGAGCCAGATCCACTCGCGGCGGAGCTCTGACCGTCCATGGCGAGCGCATGAACCATCTCTCACCACCCCCAAAATCCCTCTACTGGCGGAGGCGCGCGTGCAAGAGGAGGAGCCGGAGAAGGAGTACTCACCGCACCGAACCCCCCGTTCGACGGACCGCCGGCCAAATCCGGCTACCTCGCAATCCCTCTACTCGCGACGGAGCTCTAGCAGTTAGGAAGCGAAAAAATCGGACGCGCGCGTGCGAGAGGAGGAGCCGGAGAAGAAGTACTCACCGCGCCGACCCTCCGTTCGCCGGACCGCCGGCCAAATCCGGCGAGCTCGCAAACTCTAGCCAGAAAATCGCCGCTGCCTCCGCCGAGAACGGTAACGGCAGGAGAGAGTGAGGGAAATGGGGGGCGGCGAAGCGATAACGCAGGTGATTTGCACGCATACCGATATTCGAAAAAACAGAGGCTGACGGGTGGGACCCACTACGTGGTCGGAAGAAAATAATGGGTCCACCACCCGCGCGCCCGTCAAATCTGGAGACCGGTCGCGGTGACGCGCGCGACGTTCGATCGCGCTGCCCACGAATCTTGACGCGCGCCGGAAGGGAGCAGTTCCTGAGGCACGTCCCCTTGTTAGATAATCCGTTTAATAAAATGAGCCAATGGTGTCCGTTTTATTAAAAAAAACCATTACTAAGCACCTTCACCAGCCCATAAGGAAACAACGGACCTCCTACACGATCGCTAGCCCACTAGGCAAAACGGAACGCGCACACGATCGGTAGAAAATGGACCCGGACGGCCGGAATACTGCCTACGGGTATGTCCGATCGCTAGCCCACTAGGCAAAACGGACCGCGCACACGATCGGTAGAAAATGGACCCGAACGCGTATGTCTTGGACATTGCTCCGCTCCGTTGCGACCTGATTATCTTGTTTGCATGCTAGGGATGCGTTTGTTTGCATGCCAACGGCTCGGGATTAGTAAGTTGTTTGCTGCCCCTCAAAAAAAAAAGTAAGTTGTTTGCTGTTGATTGGCGTGTGCTGCTAACCGGACTATGCACGCATCAACTTTGCTAGCCGGACTTGAGCGAAGGAGATAATATAGCAGCAGCACTAGCTACAATAATAATGCGTTGATAGCATATGAGTTTGATCAAATCAGCCACACATCGTCACTGTTTAGTTGTGGTCGGGGATAGTTTGATCATGCCCCCTCCTCTACCCTTCTAATTGTTTCCAAAAAAAATAAAGTTCACGGGGAAAAAGCTCCCCATCTAAATATATTAAGCAAGCAGCAAGTTTTACAGGTTCACGCATGGCGTGAAAAGAGGAATTGGCACCACATGTTGGCCTTTTCCTTTTGATTTGGCCTTCTACACCGGTCGATCCATAGAGTGAGAGGTCTGAGACAGTATTGGAGATTGTTACGAATTCATTTTGGTCCACACATCTGAAAACTTTTGCATTCTGAGAGTCCCAAATCTTCGAGAGGATGGAGAGAGCGATGGACTAGACCTCACGAAAAAAGGTCGAGGGCAACAGTTGATAAATTACCACGTATTGCCTTGATTTGGATTAGCTAGGCAATCAATATATGCACCCAAATCGGATCCTTCCTCAAAAAAAAAAAATGCACCCAAATCTAGCAACCAAGATCAGACGAAAAACTGAGACAAGTGCTGAGACAATACTGAGTGATGTCACGGATCACAAAAACAACCTAACCAGATTGATAAGCTGAGTTGATTTTATTAGAGATACCATAGCAGCGCACGGACATTTAGCTAGTCTAACTAATACAAACAAAATATGCAGGCTTCGAGTGTTGGACTGTTGCTAGTTGATTGCGGTTCCAGCATAGAAAGCATCTACACCAACCATACTTCTCGAACAAAATATTCAGGGTTTTGATATGAAGTTCAGCTCATCGAAGACCCTGTTGAACTAACTAAACCACTCCTTCAAAAGCTGTTACGACCTCCATGGTTCGGTCCACATAGCTAATTAATGCAGGTAATGGCTCGTAACCAGCAAAGCAATGATGATGCAATCACGATGGGCATTGATTTTGTTGGTGAGAGTCGTTGTCCTGTCAATCATCAACCAACCTTAGCTGCAGTATGCAGTTAATTTTGGCTCACCGAGCAGACAGTGTAAATGTACTAGGCATCAAATTCAGCGCCCTGTCCTTGGAAGCTGTTCAATCAGCACTAGTTCATCCCCCTCTGAATCCAAATTCGCACAGCTGAGACTGTGCGAGCACAGTTTGTTCCATCCAAAGAGAGAGGACAGGATGCAGAATAGACTGCCGACGAATCGACCGTCGAGCCAGGAGTGGTCCGTAGCCAGCGGTTAAAACGGCGTGCTGAAGATCGTACAGAGTTTCAGCTAGTCGTCTGATTGAGAAGAGATGCATCTCTCAATCTCTGATGGTGTCACTGTCAGGCCGTGCAGATTGTGGCAAGGCTAATTGATACTTCAGCTGCTTTGTTCCTGATAGAACACTCCGTTCTGGACCACTGATCCGAATGGATTCAGGGATCATCTGAAGCACTCCATTCAGCCGTACAAATGTAACTTCAGTGTACACCCGATTGGAATATACTGACGTTACCGGACAGACGAACAGACAGCCGTACGTTATACCCTGAGTATAATTTTTGTGCTAATTAATCAAGTCTTTAAGAAAAGCTTTCATCAGTTGGAACAGATCCATCAACCGAGTTGATCTGTTGACGTGAGGCATTTATATTAGTTGGCGAGTGGCAATCCCGAAAGGGTTGGGTTTGTGATGTTTCAGCCGTTGGTGCGTTCGGCATAACAGGACGAGCAAGGGAGCCAGCTTTATCGTTAAGTATTATAGGCTTATCTGCTTTGGTTTCGGCCTGACAGCGATTCATTCACCAACCGGAGAATTGCAGTTGAAGAACAGTGATGATGACCGATTAAAATCGAATGATTGTACAGTACTCCATGTGATATCCATTATTACGTTGCGGCTAGAATACTAAACTGTTGGACCTGTTTTTTATATAGACTGCGGGATGACAAGGGATTAAAAATGAAGTCAACGCCATGGGGTTGGTCAACCAGCTGACGCGCGTGAGAAAATGTCTAGCTATTACAAGTACGGAGTACGTACAAGAACGGGAGCCCGGCCGTGGCAGTGTCACACGCACGCACGGGCAGCGACGGCGATCGAGGCCGACGGTCCAGTCGATCGTGCCACCGGCAACCTGCCCCATCTGTCGGCGGCAAATTGACGGCGCCACGTCGGCCTTGTCACGCCGTACGTACGTTCCGACGGAGAAGAAGCAAAGGCTCACCCATCACCGACACCGGCGTACGTCCGTCCGTCCGCTGTGGAAAACCGACATGATTGTCCCACGGCCTTCACATCCTTGTCGCACGCTCCATCCAGGCATTTCACATCATCGACTTGCACGTGGTACTGCGAACTCCCCGCGCCAACAGTTGGAGAAAACTGTTGCAGCACTCGTACTACACCTCCCCTGGCTCCCGTGCACCTGCACGTACGAACGGTCTGTATATTGTCGGCACGTGATCGAGTTTCGTCTTTACCTGATCTGCAAATTAGATACTGATAAACGCTGCCACCGGCGTGGTGGTCTCTGGATCACGGAATCGCGTGCTGCGTGCATGAACGGAGGGAAACCGACGAAAATCTGATTAATTGGCACTAGCTAGTTTTACCGCTCATCGAGTCTGTCTCTGTCAGGGTGCAAACTGTAAAAGCCAGAGCCAGAGCATCCAAGGAAGGCCTACGGCGACGCTGCCCACGTATACAATACACTACACGGGCCTGCATATTGTACTGGTCGGCGTACGGCACGAGGACATGGATACGTACGGGTCGTGTCGTCGACCACGGGAGGGAACCCAAGAAACCTACTGCCCAGTCTCGATGGCCCCGCCCGCCCGCCCGGTACACGCCAATTCCGACAGCTGTCACGATTCCAAGCGTAACGGGACGCGAGTTCAGTCGGACACCGGGCTCTGCGTTGCGTGCAGCGTGGATCCCGTTACTGTAGCCAGTAGACGTTCTGATGCCGCTACAGTATTCAGCCTGCTGGCGACCTGGTCAATGTACTCGTTTGGATCGTAGCAAAATTTGGAAAGTAGCAACCTTCATTATTGCTCTAGTAAAACCTAGAGCAACAGTAGCACCACCGATGATTTTACTAGAGCAACAGTAGCACCACCGATGATGAAGCTAGAATTGCGTTTCATCTTTGGGGGCGCAGGAACCAGGAAGTCTGGAAACTGCAGCGGCTGGCGCAGCGTGCAACATAAGCAAAGTACTAGGATCACTAGTTGAGTTTCTACACTGTTAAACTATTAGAGCACCCCTAACCCGGATAAGTCCCCATTCCCGGAAAATTCGGTCCCATATGCGGTTTGGGACATGTTTATGGTCTAAACAGACATCGCATATCGGTTTCGCACGGATTTTTTTTATCCGGGCGTGATATGCATCCCCTCTGCCGCTATATCAACGGTATCGGGTGCATTTAGGGTTACCATCACCATTCGGACTCCCTTCGCAGCGATTTACTTTTCTCCGCCGCTAGGGTTAAAAAGCTATGACAAGCCATTTCTCGCGATTACGCCGCCAAATGGAACACAGATTCGGAGGAGCTGGCCTCGGCTGGGCTGGGCACGGCGGTGGGCCTCCGTCGGGCGGTGCTGACCTTTTAGTGTAAATCTTTAAATCTACTTATAAGTTTGTATGAAAATCTAGTTCTATATTTTAGTGTGAACTATGTTTCGGTTGGTGTATGAACTATGGGACGGATGAAATTCAGGGCCGAAGTTTGTTGATGAATTTTTAGTACTAATATCCGGTAGTACCTGTTCTGCGTGATGAATTTGCAAACCGGAAAATCATTTTCGGGGAACCCGAAACTCATTTTAGTGGTTGTGTTTATCTGGATCTGCTAGAGATGCTCTTATAGACTATAGATGACTACTACTGCATACAATAATAGGGTCTTAATATTATGGCTGCCCTACCTTAATTTGTTAAGCACTTTGCCAGTTGTCACCCGCCTAGTAACCTCCATATAGTATGCTACTATATGCCTTGCTATTCTCTTTGACCAATCTTAATCGCACACGAACTGTCGCTTTGTCCTTGCATGCCTTCTTCGGTGTGTCTTAAGGAACATCTATCAAACGTTGACTTCAGACAAGGTTTGGAGTTTGCTCTCCATGCACGTTAGGCCGGTGCCAAAGCACCATCTCTTAGCACGAAATTATAGGAGTAATAAATATTTAATATACAACTAGTCCAATGCATTGTCTCCTATGTGTTGTGTCGTGGTGGTATCACGGCAGATGCCATAGGATGGCTAAAGTGTGGGGCCGATGGACGCTGGAGGATCCGGGAGAGGGTTAGCGCGCTAAGAAGCACGCACGAAGAACACACAAGTACAAGCACACACAGGATCTACCCAGGTTCGGGGCCCTCGTGAGGAGGTAACACCCCTACTCCTGCCTATCTCTCTCTGAATATCACGATATCACACGTACAAAGCTGCTCCTCGAGCTGTATGATCCCAACAATGGGGATGAACACAAGGAAGAAGATGAAGTTACGGGTGGAAAGATATCTCTGGGTCTCCCTCCTTCACGCAGGAGGGGGTGAGGACATATATATAGGATAAACCGAGTTACGGGAACACCCCTCCCGAAGCACTGTAGCCATGCCAAAGGTATGTCATGATGTTACTCCTGTCAGAGACAGGACGTGGCATGCCCATCTCCTGCAGCTCTACAGCGCAGCTAGAATGTACTCTCGGTCAGAGACAAGACAGGGCCTGCCCATGCCTCTGCCTCGCAGTCTGTCCCCGGATAAACCGGAGTCAGTGGTGGAATGATGGCCTGTCACCTCGCTCCTCATGCACGTCCCCGTGTCAGGCGCTTCCGTGCCAGACGCTCCCGTGCCAGACGGGATGTGACAGGAGCATTGACTCATGTCCGACACTAGGATAACCCGGCATCGATATGCCGGATTCTCCTTCCTTAAATAACCTTCCCTGCACATAAGAAAACATACAAGTTACCGACATACATATGTCGGTTATGCTGTCTCGGATCCTTATCTCGGGTCCCTTATCTCGGTCCACATATGCCGGTTGGCACCAGCATGGCACCCCGGTCCCTTCTGGCCCGGGTTATCTCGGTATGCCTATGTCGGTTTACACCCGCACCTCACTCTGAAGCCCAGGCATGTCGGCTTGTACTGTAACTTGGCCCACACTTGGGCATAGCTTTTACCACATCATGACCCTACCCGGGGGTAGCCCCCCGACATTAGTCCCCGAAGCTGATGCGGTCCTGCAGCCTCGGATAAAGGGCCACAGCAGGTTTAATCAACCGAAACAACCATAACAAGCATCCGACATCACCATGTCGGTTCAACCGCAAAGCCACTAATAACCTCTCCAACTGATTCCGACATTTGCCCCTGTGTCGGTTTCTCTGACACAAGAACTCCGCTGAAAGAACTAGTCAAGCTTTCACGACCAACTCCACTTAACCCAACCTTCCGACACAACCACGTCGGTACACCTCCAGTATCCAGATAAAACCTCCAACTGTTTCGCCATATGCCCTTATGCCGGTTGCTCCGACACAAGGCAACTGTTTTATGCTGATCAAACATCCGACATTCTCATGCCGGTTCGTCTCAAACTGTAAGGACCAAATTTCCCGCAACCTCCGAGATCTTCGCTTGTGCCGGTCTCTCCGACACGAGAAGAATCCCACAATCTCTCCAACGATCTCTTCATGGCACGTGGCAGAGAGACTCTGCGCGTTACCTCGGTTCCTGCGCACGGACAGGCACATCTCTGCACGCATGCTGCCCACGTCACGCGCCGTCACGTCGCATGGGCACTTGAGTGCGTTTGACCGTGGCGCGTCTCCTCGATTCCCGCGCCAGTTACTGCGCCACGATCACGCCGCGAGCAGTTACCACCTTGTGGCCCACGATGCGGCTGATCGTGCGGCCGCAAACCTCGCAACCGCGTAGATCGTGCGCGATTAATCCACGCGCCCGTTACGGTAACCGTACGCGGTAAATGCGGAAACCGCACGCCCTCACCTCCATAAATAGGGGAGCAGGCACCTCTCTTATTTTCTTCGCATCCATCCTCTCCTTTCTTTCTCCCCTGCGACATCGCCGCCGCCGCGCAGAGAGCTCCGCCACCGCACGACGCCGGATCTTTTCGAGCCACCGCCCACCGGAGCACCTCGCGCCGCCACCGGACACGCGCAACTCCGGCAAGCCCCGCGCTTCTTCGCCTCGCACCGCCGTCGCAATCTCCGGTAAGTTTCTCGCCCTTGCCATTGCCGATGAACGTGTTCCTCCTCTCCGATGAACACATTCCTCTTCTCCGACGAACTTTGTTCATCTTTCCCGTAGATGCTACTGCCCTTAATTGCTTAGATCCCTCTTAAATCTTCTTCACCGTGCCTCTTAACAACTTTGCAGTAGTTTCTCCGCGGATCTTTCTAAGTTTCAACTCACATGTTCTTGCATTTATCCTCTATTTATTTTTCCCCGTACTTAGCCACGGAATTGTGTTTCCCGTGTGGACAACTTTGCATTTATCCTCTTAACAGCATTTTGCCAAACACTTAGCCACGGAATTGTGTTTCCCGTCACTTATGCACTTTCCTCTGTTGCCCAAATATTCTGAGATACTTATCTCGGTTCCTCTGTTGCCCAAACATTCCGAGATACTTATCTCGGTTCCTCCGTTGCCCAAATACTCTGAGATACTTAACTCGGTTCAACCTATGCCTTTTTTGCAGATCCCTTCCGAGATGTCATCCAGCAATACCCCGGAGCCTGCCGAGGATATCGTTGAGGAGGGAGAGCGCGCCGGGTGGGAAGGTTCCGACGTAACCCAGGCCGAGATAGACTGGCTAGTCCGGACCAAACGCATTCCGGCACAAGTGATATGCCGGGTTCCTGGCAAAGAGGCCGAGCCGAAGCTGAAAACCGGCGAGCGCGTGGTCTTCGTCGCGCACTTCGAGCGCGGCTTTGGACTCCCGGCGAGCGAGTTCTTCCGGTCCTTCTTGGATCGATTCCGGCTTCAACCTCACCACCTTCCAGCCAACGCCATTACCACGCTTTCTGCGTGTATTTCTTTCTCCGAGGGATACCTCGGACTCTGGCCCACTGTTGAGCTCTGGGCCAAGTACTTCCAACTCCGAAAGCAAAGGGTCCCGGATCTGGAGAACAAGAACTTCCCCAAGGAGATGACCCCGTGCAGAGCTGCTACCACCATACCTCGGAGGGGTTCCATCTTACTTCGGATTCAAGGGCTGGAGTCATGCCGGAAATGGTAGCGCACTTTCTTCTACGTGAAGAACCCAGACAGCCCAGAGAATGCCGACTTTCTGAACCTGCCGCTTTTCAACATCGCCACTCCTACCGAACAGTTCAACTGGTCCCTCAACCCGAGGGACCTGAACCTTGAGATTAACCAGATTCACAAGGTCGTCGAGGATCTTGTGGCGGCAGGCTTAACTAGCGATGATCTCCTGAGGACGTTCGTCAGCCGCCGAGTTTCCCCCCTTCAAGACCGAGTTCACAAGATCTGCCACATGAGTGGCCAGTATGACCCAACTCGGATCAGCACCCACGAGCTGAACAAAGCCGAGATCAGAAGACGTGTCAAGGCAATTGCCCGCACGCTGATGACCGAGGAATGGGAATGGGGTCTAGAACCTCATAACAGAACCCGGCTTCCGGAGCAAGTAAGTAACCTTGCAACTTGCACCGACATACTTTTTTCTACCGAGATAACTCTTATGCCGGCCCCATAATCCGCTCATAAAGTAACTCGGTTTTCCTGCTTCTTGCTTGCAGAGGTTTACCCGGCAAAAGACTGAAGATGGAGAGGATCCCTCCACCAAATGGGGCCAAGACATCCCTGCCCCGGACGTCGCCGAGGTAGAAGACCCGGATGACGAGGATCAGCTGCCAATACCGAGAGCTGGCGCCCCTACCTCGGGTAAGCCTCGAGCCCGAGCCTCAATCCGAGATTGGTCGGATGACGATGATTGCGAAATGCTAGAGGTAATTGACGCTCGTCCCATCGCATATGCTCACCCAGCCTCGGCACCAGCTAACTCGGACGGCTCTGCCCCGAGTGCACGCCCTGCTACCTCGGGCAAACAAGTGGCATCTCGCAAGCGGCAGAGACCGGTACCTCGAAAACCGGGACCTCCACAACCTCGGATCCAGCAGCACCGCCGCCGGCGAAGCGACAGAAGAAAGGAGCGGTTAAGTCGAAGAAGGGCAAGAAGACACCGCCAGTTACTGAAGGGTAAGATATTCTTTGCCGACACAAGCTTACTTCCTTTTTTCCTTCTGCCGGGATCATCTTTCCCCGACATAACACTTTTTCTTGTTTGGTGCAGCGTGCCCCTTGAAGTTGACCAGAGTGCCTCTTCTATGCGCTCGCCCCTTCCGAGTATAGCCGAACCTCGGCCACGTGACTCCGGGGCACCCGCCACCTCTGTCATTCCCGAGGTAGTGGTCCTCGACCAAGACAATGGCTCCGGTGCCCCCACCGCAGAAACCGACATCCGCGGGCCGACACTTCGGTGACCTCGGGCGCACATCAACCACCATCATCACCACAACAACAGCCGCACCCACAGCAACCACAGCAGCAACAACAACAACAGCAGCAACAGCAACAGGAACAACAACAGGAACAACAACAATAGCAACAACAGCAACAGCAACAAGGACACCAACAGCAGCAACCAAAGCAGCCGCCACGGCAGAAGTCCACCAGCAAGTCCACCGAGTTAACAACTCGGAAGGCTATTCCACTAGCCAAGCCGGCACAGAGCCAAGCAGCCACCGGGAAATAGCTTGCCAACCCGGAGAGACAAGTGGTGTTGACTCCAACCACTACCCCGGAACACCAAGCTCTTACCACCTCCATCTCCCGGGTACCAGCAGCAGCTGGGTTTTACCCTAGCTCCAAACTCAAAGTGGACACAGCTTAGGCTCGGAGAAGCAGTACCACATGGACTGGAATGCTGCCGACACAAGCAAGGTCTCCTCCGCAAACCCGGTCACTCCACATCCAGCTGGTCCCAGTGCGCTTGCTCAGGCCATGCACAATTTGCAAGTCTCGACCCTTCGAGCCAGCAAGCTTGCCGAGGTATTTTTCCTCAGCCAGACTTTTCTTTCCTTTGCCATAGATGATAAACATATATAATCCCCAGTCCCCGAGATTCGGGTTGAGTGACCTGTGCTTGCCCGAGTAAAGATCACTCGGCGCGAATCTTCACAACATTTTCATTATTAGACAAAAAATCCGACACTTAGGATCTTCAGAAAATCCGATATCCAGTCCCCGAGATTCTTGTCGAGTTTTACTCGGCACGAATCTTCAAAAAATCCGACACTTAGCTTTACTCGGCATGAATCTTCAACAAATCATACTAACTCTTTGCTCTTTTCAGGATTGCACCAATGCTCGGACCACAGTGTTTCGGAAGTTGCTTCTGGACCACAACAAGCTCAAGAGGTCCCACAAGCAACTTCAGGAGACGCTGAAGAACAAGGAAATCGCACACGCTACTGCACTCCAGAAGGAGCGACAGGAAGTGTCTCGGCTCCAGGAGGAACTTGCCCGGGTCCAGGGTGAGAAAACCGGCATTGAGCAGGCCCTGATGCAAAAGGAGGAAGCTGCTCAAAAGCACAAGGAAACGCTCGAGGCGACCGAGGTTCGCGCTACCTCGGCTCAAGGAGAACTAGATGCCCTCAAGGCAAAATCCGACATTGGCTCCGCGAGCTCACCCGGCTGAACAAGGAGATGGACAATAAGTTTCTTTATCCTTTCTTTTTGTTTTTATTCCTTGTACCGACATTAAGATATGCCGGTATATAACTCAATTTGGTGATAGCTTTTCTATCTTCAGATCACTTCGCCCACTCCAAGGCTGCTGCACTCAACACTGTCCGCAAGGCACGAGCAAAGAGAGCCGAGGCTGGCCCAATCCCGGAGGAATGGGATATTGAAGATTACTTGACTGCTCTGAATGCTCGCATCTCTCCTCTGAAGGCCATTGGCCTAGATCTTCTTGATGCTGGCATCAAAGTTTACCGAGCCTTATGGCCAGGATCCAGACTCCGGCTACAATTGAAGAATTGTCCAAGTGTCTGTCGAGGGCCGAGGCCAGGGTCCGAGAGTGGAGATCCTTAGCAGCTCGTGCCGGAGCTGATCAAGCACTGACCTTTGTGCTCTCCTGGTATGAGTCCATCAACCTCAATGCCGTGCGCTCCCTGCGCCAAGGCTCCAAATGGACCTCTGATCCGACATTGTAGAGAGCCGCAAAGATGCAGCCAAATTCATGGCCAGCTACACTCCCACCCGACACTTCATTCCGGGTCCCGCCTACTCGGATGACGAAGAAGATGACCAGGATGATGAAGAGGGTGAATACGAGGAAGATGACATCGATGAGGAGATTGAGGCCGAAGCTCCCGACACTGCCACTGCCGGAGCGACCGAGACTTGTGCTGCCGAAGCAGCCGACACTTCTACTGCTGGCGCAACCGACACTTCTGTTGCTGGCGCAAACGACATTGCCAAGCCGGCTGCGACCGAACTTCCGAGAAGCCGGTAACCGAGACTTCTGAGAAGCCGGTAACCGACACTGCTGGTGCCTCGGCAGCCACTCCAACGTCCGAGGTTGCTCCAACAACCGAAGCTTCTTCTGCCGCCGAGACTGCTCCCGAGCCTCGCACCGCTCCAACTGCTCCGAGCTCCTCCGAGGCAGCTGCCTAGCTTATCAAACATTGAACCATTAAATCCCCGGAATGCCGGGTGCAGATGTAAATATACTTTTAAGTATCTCGCAGTGCCACTTTTATCCGTGCTACTCTTATCATTCTAGTTTCAACAAGACATGCTCAATGCCGGATCACTTTGCACCAAGTCCCCGAGTTTACTTTCTTGTTTACTATACTTAGTAATATTTGCTCTTGTCTACCATTTAGGCGTTCGACAGTCGAGTCACAAGATCAATCATTATAGCACACAATACTTGTAAATTTTGAGGTAAGGTTTAGAGTCATCCGACACAAGGAAAGGAACGAAAAAACCGGGTTAGTAAACGACATACGTCGGATCTTTTTAGGACCGAGTCCCCGAGTCCATTTTCATGTTTACCATATACCACAACCTCTGCTCTTGACTGCCATTTCGGCGTTCGTCAGTCGAGTCACAAGATCACAACAAAATAGCATACATTACTTGAACTTCGAAACGAGGTCTCAAAATCATCTGACATATGAACAATACAGAAAAAACCGAGATAAAACACAAGCATATGGACAAAGGCAGTCCCCGAGTTTCTTTTCGGAGTGCCGGCATTTTATTCAAAGGAAAACTGAGATACATACACTATGCCCTTATGAGTAAAAGGGGCGGAGTAGAGCTACATTCCAGGGTCTTTTGGTCTCCTCTCCGGATTTGTCCATCACATTTTTCCTCGGTGCCTGTGCATCTATAAGATAGTATGAATCATTGTGCAGAGCCTTGCTCACAATGAACGGTCCCTCCCATGGAGGTGACAACTTGTGTCGGCCTGCTTTGCGTTGCACTAGCCTCAACACCAAATCTCCCTCTCGGAAAACCCGAGGGCTGATCTTCCGGCTATGATAGCGTCGGAGATTTTGCTGATATATAGCTGACCGAGATAAGGTCAGTTCTCGTGCTTCTTCGAGCAAATCAACATCATTTTCCTGAGCTTCTTTTGCCTCGGTTTCAGTGTACAACGCCACTCTCAGCGAGTCATATTCCATGTCGGTCGGCAAGACCGCTTCTGCTCCATAGACCAGAAAAAATGGCGTATAGCCAGTTGATCGATTTGGTGTAGTCCTTAGACCCCACAGCACTGCTGGTATCTCCTCTATCCAACATCCCAGAGTTCGCAACAGTGGTTCAATCAACCGGGCTTTGATACCGGCTAACACCAATGCATTTGCTCTTTCCACTTGCCCATTTGCCTCAGGGTGTGCCACCGAGGCTATGTCCAACCGAATTCTCTTATCCGCACAGAACCGAGCAAACTCTCCCACAACAAAGTTTGTGCCATTATCCGAGATAATGCTATGGGGGTAACCATATCTCAAAATGATGTCCTTCAAAAAGGTCACAGCTGTGTGACCATCACACTTCCGGATTGGCTTTACCTCGATCCATTTGGTCAACTTGTCCACCATCACCAGCATATGAGTCATGTTACCTCGGGCTGACCTGAACTCTCCCACCATATCCAAGCACCAAACTGCAAAGGGCCAAGTGATTGGAATTGTCTTGAGTACCGAGGCTGGCAGGTGGATCTTTTTAGCAAACCTCTGACATCCCTCACACTTTCTGACGATATCTTCTGCCTGGTTCAAAGCACTGGGCCAATAAAACCCATGCCGGAATACTTTAGCCACCAAAGCTCTTGATGAAGCATGATGACCACATTCTCCCTGATGAATCTCCAAGAGCATCTCCTGCCCTTCCTGCGGCTCGACACAGCGCTGCAGTACCTCGGTCACACTTCTCTTATATAACTCGTGGTTGATGATGGTGTATGCCTTGGATCTTCTTTGCACTTGCCTAGCTTCAACTTCATTACTTGGCAAACTCCCGTCCATCATAAATGCCATTATTGGTTGTGCCCACTCCGGCACAGGACGCACCAGAAAGACCGGATTATCCACCTCCATGAGATCAACCGACATTACTTCTTCCGAGATAGGGTAACCCGTCCCCGGGTTCTGCCAAGCAGTCCCCGGGTTCTCCCAAATGCATCCGACATCGACGTCCATGGGAACAGCACCAGACTCCGGTTTTGCCGGGATAAAAATTGACTCGGACTCCGGCGATGGTTTGATTGATGGCTTCCTCAGATGCTCCAAGGCTATGCCGGGTGGAATTGGATCCCGGGATGAACCTAGCTTGGACAGTACATCGGCGGCGTCATTTTCAGCCCGAGGTATATGCGTGAGCTCGCAACCTTCAAAGAACCCCGAGATCTTCTGGACATGAAACCGATACAACGCCATGTTGGCGTCTAAAGCATCCTAATTTCCCGAGACTTGCTGCACCACCAAATCCGAGTATCCGAAACATTCTATTCGGCGAATACCAATTTCTTTGGCCACATTTAGCCCATGAAAAAGTGCCTCATACTCAGCCACATTGTTGGATGCTGCAAAATGAATTTGCAACACATATCTCAGTTGATCTCCGCAGTTGCCAACATCTTCTTTAACTTGGTGAACGCCGCATCTGCTTGCGGGGTCCACACGAAGTGGGTTGTTTTTTTCATGAGTTGATATAAAGGCAATGCCTTTTCTCCCAACCTGCTAACAAACCGACTTAAGGATGCCAAACATCCAGTGAATTTCTGCACGTCTTTGAGACATGTCGGTAATCTCATGCTTTCAATAGCACAGATTTTTGTTGGGTTTACCTCGATACCTCGGCTAGACACGAGGAAACCGAGTAACTTTCCTGTCGGCACACCGAAGGTACATTTGTCCGGGTTAAGCTTTATCCGGAATTTTCTTAGATTCTCAAATGTTTCTCGGAGATCATCAATCAGAGAGGATTTCTCCTTAGACTTGATGACAATGTCATCGACATACACCTGCACATTTTTGCCTATTTGATCATGCAAGCATTTTTGCATACATCTCTGGTAAGTGGCACCAGCATTTCTCAAACCAAAGGTCATGACACGATAGCAATAAGCCCCATACGGGGTGATAAAAGCAGTTTTCATTTGATCAGCAGGGTTCAGTGGTATCTGGTGAAAACCAGAATACGCGTACAAAGGATAACAACTCACACCCGGCTGTGGAATCGATCACTTGATCAATCCGAGGCACGGGAATGGATCCTTAGGACATGCCTTGTTCAAGTTTGTGTAATCAATACACATACGCCACACAATGGCCACATTCGGGTCATCTTTTTTCTTTTCCACCAGGACCGGGTTAGACAACCAGTCCGGGTGCAGCACTTCCATGATGAACCCAGATGCAAGTAACCGGGCCAGTTCATCACCTATCACCTTTCTCCTCTCATCCGAGAGACGCCGCATAGGTTGCTTCACCGGTTTCATATCCGGTCTGACGAACAAAGAGTGCTCAGCCAACTCCCTCGGAACACCTGGCAGGTCCTGATTTGACCATGCAAAGATATCCCGGTTCTCACGGAGGAAGTGACTGAGCTCGCCTTCCTATTTCTCAGTTAACCCGGTACCAATGATGACGTTGTGGTCCGGACATGCCGGGTCAACATTGATCTTCTTGGTTTCCTTGGGCACCTCGAAATTTGCATTCTGCTCCGGGTTAGCCATACCCGGCATACCGAGTTGTGCGGACTGAGCCAATGCCACCACTTCATGGATCTTCTTCTTCTCTGCAGCGATAATCAATGACTCGGCTAAGCACGATCCAGCCGAGGCACACTCCAGTGCACGCTTGTAATCACCCGAGATAGTGATGATGCCATTAGGACCCGGCATTTTCATCTTGAGGTAACCCACATGGGTGGATATCATGAACTTGGACAATGCAGGCCTACCGAGTAAAGCATGGTATGGACTTTCGAGGTCCACTACCTCAAACTGGATGCTCTCAGTTCGGCAGTTGTCCTTGGTGCCGAAAACACATCAACCCAAATTTTGCCCATAGGTGCACATGAAACACCCGGCACTATGCCATGGAAGGTTGTACTACTCGGTTGCAGCATGTTTGCCGAGATACCCATCTTCACCATGGTGTCTCGGTACATGATATTGATAGCACTCCCATTATCAATGAGAACTCGGGTGAACCGATTATTGAGTGTGGGTCCGAAGAATGTCGGATCCACCACCAATGCATAACCTCCCGGAGTTGGCATAACTCGGGGATGATCCCTTCTGCTCCAAGTGATCTCTTGCTCGGACCAGTGCAAATACTTCGGTATTGCCGGCATAACTGCGTTCACCTCCAGTGCACGCCGATGCAAGCTCTTCTTGTCAGTTGGCTCGGTCACAAATATCACATAGCTCTGATGAGCTTCTCTGTAATCTCCCTGGGGATACTCTCCCTGCCTGCTGGGACCAGTGTTGTTGTTGTTCCCTCCGACATTCACCTGATTCACAGGCTTCGGATCTGCTTGCCTCGGAACTGGCGGAATCACCGGGATAGCATTTGCTCCGGTAAGCGGCAAGTTTTGCCTCGGCGGAATTCTCTGAGGTGCCCCCCTGATTTCCTCCGGCTCTGGCTCCTTTCCCCCTTGTGCGCTGATACCAGCTGCACTGCCGAGTTGTATGGTTTGCAGGCCTGCGGATGTCTTGGGTGTGGAAACTGCAAGGCCCATCCAACATAGCCTCATAAGTTAATGACGGCTTCTGGTCACCCCATGGCCTCTTCCCTTCTTGATTCTGGCCCCATGCTGGGCCATTGAACTTCGGACGCTGGCTGTTGCCGGCATCTGGCTGGTCTTGGTTTACTGCTGCAACCTGGTTTGAGCCATACCGGTAATCCGGCTCTCTCTCTTGTTTCCGAAGTCCTGGCGATCGTTCTGCCTGACTGGCCCGGGTCTGTTATTCACCGGGTATCTTCTACTCGGCTCCCCGAGTTCAGCAAGGGTTGCATCGGATCACCCAGTGCATAGCTATCCGCAATCCGGATTGTCTCGGCCAGGGTGGCCGGCATTTCCCTCTGCAACTTCTGCCAGAGCATGGAGCCGTGTCGGCACCCCTGGGCAAACCAAGATATGGCCTGTGCCTCTACAACTCCTTCACAGGAATTGCGAATAGTACTCCACCGGGTTAAGTAATCCCGGTCAGTTTCATTATCCCTCTGCTTGCACATCGCAAGCTGCTGAGGACGGTTCGGTCTCTTGTATGTGCTGGAGAAGTTGCTAACAAATGCTTCTTCAAAGTCCAGCCAGCAATCAACACTGCCCTCTCGCAGGTTGTTCAGCCAAATCCGGGCTGGCCCTTCCAACATCTGCGGGATATACCTCACCGCCCATCGGCGGTTTCCTCCCGCAATATGTACTGCCGACACATAATCTGTCAGCCAGTCCTCCGGCTTAGTACTGCCGTCATATGTTTTTGCACCTCGGTTCAGCTGAAAGTGCCGCACCGGTGGTTCCCTCATGATCCGAGGTCCAAAACATGCAGGTCCAGGTGGACCTTGCTCTTCCAGCATCTCGGACATATAAATCCTGTCCAACTTGTAACGTGCATCATTTGGTGACAACTGGCGAGGTCCCAACCGAGATCCCAGTGCACCTTCATATCTCGGATACCCGGCTTTCTCCATAGCCGAGTAATCATCATAACGGTTAGCCACCTGTTCAACAACTTGTGGCTGCTGGACATGCCCGACATTTTGCTGCTGCTGGGCGAGATTTTGTGTCGGATACCGAGGTGGATAACCTCGGCCAGCCGAGTTACCCCGGCACCTGGACCGCCCGACCGGGATTGCTTCTACCCCGGCCGGCACTACCTCGCCCAACTACCTGTTTTCCGGCACACGCCGGATCATACACCTGCATCTGTTTGCTCTTACCGGAGTTTACACTCCGGTCACGATCTACACCGACATGCGGTGAAGAAGCTTGCCCCTTAGATCCACTAGCTCTCCTAGCCGAGTGAACAACATCGGACCCACCTGCAACTGTGTTGGCCTTGCGATAGGCCTCATTCTGCCGGGTAGCCACAGCTACCAACTCATTAACTCGGTCTTGCTGCCTGCGGAGAGCTTCTCCGGATAAGTCTGACAACTCGGCTCTTGCTGCCTCGGCAGCTCTAAGAGTCTTAGCAGGGGAACTATACTTCGGTTTTTCGACCGATAAGTTACTAGGAGTTTTGCTCGAGCTAGATCTACCATCTCTAGCAATCTCGGCATTGAGGTTTTTACCCCTCTTGCGCACATCTTCTACTCGACTAGGGCGAGCAGCTACCGGGGTAAAACCATGTGCTTGGTTATACTCACGGACAGTTATCCCGAACTCTCTCCTCACCTCGGCCATCTCCAGAGCCTCCTGAAGCAAGCTCTGACGCCGTGCCTCCAACTCTGCCTCTGATTGGGCAGCATCTGTACCGGCAGCTACGGCACAGCCAGCTTCTCGATTATCTCCTTGAGGTGAGCCGGCTTAACCGGCACATGGGATGTACCGGCCTGACCGGGGAGGTTCCCCTCCTCTCCAGCGGCACTTTCGCCGATCTGGTAACCTTGGGGGCGGGATTACCGGCATCTCTTTTGCCGGGGTCTCCTTTACCGGCATCAGCCGCAGTGCCGGTCATCATGACCTCTGCGCAGCTCCCGGGGCGAGCGCTACGCCGGCCGCGAGCCGCACAGATAGCAGGAGGATCCTCAGCCACAAGCACCTGCTCGGGGTACTTGCAGACAACCTCGGTGGCGACGTAGGTCACGAAGTGCCGAAGCTGATGATGCAGAACGGCCTGCTGCCGAAGCATCCAGCGTTGTCGCTGATGAAGTTTAGCGCGCCGAGCTTGCAGACGAGCCCGCAAACGACGCGCTCGCCGGAGTCGATGATGGAACCCGTCCGGAATGTCACACCAGCCAGCGCCACTGCCTGCCCCACGGTGGGCACAACTGTCATGGTGGTATCACGGCAGATGCCATAGGATGGCTAAAGTGTGGGGTCGATGGACGCTGGAGGATCCGGGAGAGGGCTAGCGCGCTAAGAAGCATGCACGAAGAACACACAAGTACAAGCACACACAGGATCTACCCAGGTTCGGGGCCCTCGTGAGGAGGTAACACTCCTACTCCTGCCTATCTCTCTCTGATTATCACGATATCACACGTACAAAGCTGATCCTCGAGCTGTATGATCCCAACAATGGGGATGAACACAAGGAAGAAGATGAAGTTACGGGTGGAAAGATATCTCTGGGTCTCCCTCCTTCACGCAGGAGGGGGTGAGGACATATATATATAGGCTAAAACGAGTTACGGGAACACCCCTCCCGAAGCACTGTAGCCATGCCAAAGGTATGTCATGATGTTACTCCTGTCAGAGACAGGACGTGGCATGCCCATCTCCTGCAGCTCTACAGCGCAGCTAGAATGTACTCTCGGTCAGAGACAAGACATGGCCTGCCCATGCCTCTGCCTCGCAGTCTGTCCCCGGATAAACCGGAGTCAGTGGTGGAATGATGGCCTGCCACCTCACTCCTCATGCACGCCCCGTGTCAGGCGCTTCCGTGTCAGACGCTCCCGTGTCAGACGGGATGTGACAGGAGCATTGACTCCCGTCCGACACTAGGATAACCCGGCATCGATATGCCGGATTCTCCTTTCTCAAATAACCTTCCCTGCACATAAGAAAACTTACAAGTTACCGACATACATATGTCGGTTATGCTGTCTCGGATCCTTATCTCGGGTCCCTTATCTCGGTCCACATATGCCGGTTGGCACCAGCATGGCACCCCGGTCCCTTCTGGCCCGGGTTATCTCGGTATGCCTATGTCGATTTACACCCGCACCTCACTCTGAAGCCCAGGCATGTCGGCTTGTACTGTAACTTGGCCCTAGGGGTGTAAACGGATAGGATAATTTCCGTACCGAATCCGTCGCCGAATCCGTTTTAAAGAATCCATATCCGGTTCCGAAGAATCTGCCGGATAAGGATATCCGATTCCGAACTGAACACCCGGATACGGTATAGGATATGGTATGTAAAATAGCATCCGAATATGAATTATCCGAATATTAATTAGGATTATCCGATGGTTATAATCCGAATAATCTGATTTTCTACCGAAATGTCTAAACTAATAGAGCACAATTTGTAGTTAGTGAGTTGTGAAGTTCATTTGTGGAGCACAATTTGTAGTTAGTTCTGTTTGTCTAAACTAATAGAGTACTACTTTGTTAGATTATTACGCTTGTTGAGCTATTGTTTTTGGTTATGTGGGTTGATGATGTACATTGCGCATACCGATCCGACTAATTTTTTTCCGTCCCGAATCCGCTCCGTTTCCGTTCCGAATCCGTGATTATATCTATCCGCCTCCGAATCCGCAACCGTTCATTATCCGATCCGATCCGAATCCGAGAAAAAAATATGGTAAAGGATATGGTAAAGGCAAAATCCGATCCGATCCGATCCGTTTACACCCCTACTTGGCCCACACTTGGGCATAGCTTTTACCACATCATGACCCTACCCGGGGTAGCCCCGACATGTTGTATCTACATTTAATGATTTTGGGCTCATGCATACACATGATTGGGTAGAACCTTTTTTTGCCTATGGCCACGTGCAAAGGTTGTATCTTAGCTAAGTTACAATCTCACATTCTCTCTTCATTAACTAGTATGCCACATAAATAAAATACCTATGAAATCGTGCTAAGAAACTTGCATTGGCATATGCCTTACTAGAGTTTGAATTTATCAGGTACATAGAGGATACAGCTGGGCTGGCGTATATAGCGAGACCATGCAGATATGTACATGTACCAGTTGTACTGAGCGAGGATGCTTAAATCACATGGACCGTTGGCTCTATTTTTCCGGTCGTCGTCAGCAGCGCCTGTATATATATATGTGCGTCCGGAGGGATGCAGCTGGAAGCAAAATAATTGAAACCGGGCCAAGAGGTTAGATTTTTTCATTAATGAAGAAGGAAAGAGATAGGACTAATCAGTTTAACGAGAATCCGGACGAAAACCTTTACAACTGCAGCAAAACGCCAAAACCTATGCGAACACCAGTAACATTCAAGAAACAAAGATATACTCCTACTAAAGAATAATGACTTCAGATGTACCTATTTTCGAATGTATCTTTTGTATATTCTTTCGATATGGAATTTCACAGAAAAATATATGTTTTGTTCCCAACTCCAATCCCAAAAAATCTTGTCCATCAAGTGTAGAAATCATCTTATCTCTTCCTCAGCAGAAAACAATTACGATGATGGCTACCAATTTTTTTGAACCAGATTGTTGTATTTCTTTTACAGAAAGAGAAAAGTCAAAGACATGTCTTTTTTACCAAAATATAATTTTAGGGAAAACTGTAGAACATTATAGCAATTTTTTACAAAGAATTGTCA
The DNA here is from genome assembly GCA_947311845.1 of Poa pratensis. Taxonomy (NCBI): domain Eukaryota; kingdom Viridiplantae; phylum Streptophyta; class Magnoliopsida; order Poales; family Poaceae; genus Poa; species Poa pratensis. Next base: position 23,411,144 of record CAMZMU010000073.1, read on the forward strand.
CTTGACGATCAACCACATTATGATACTATCATTGAGTGATAACCTTGGACTTTGAAAATAGTGGAGGGCCAAATATATATAATATCTAAAACATTTGCATTAAGTTTCTGGTGTAATTTCTATAAAATAAATATATAATTCCAGTTTTAAATGTTAGTTTAATTTGGTTTTGAAATTGTGTGCCACGATTTTCAAAAATTCTGATATGTTGTATCCTTTCATTTATACTAGTGTTGTTATATGAGTAATTCTACATTTAAAAATGAAAAATATGCCACGATGCATCAAGTATATACAATTTTCAATGATCATTGTGTACTTCCTTCTTGATCCTGATAAATAAAAAATTGGCCCAGTTGCAGCATTGTCTCGATTGTCGATGACAACTCGAAGTAGATCGGTGTTTTTTTGTTAATTTATAGGACATGTACATGAGTAGCGATATTGTTTGTTGGAATACTTCTTTGTTGCTTTATATGAGCAGAATCTGACACATGTTGATTTCTCTTGGAGGTGTCATCATGACCATATACATGAGTCGATTATATGGCCCGTCACAGGAAAAATAGTTCTATAATTTTGGTATTCTGTCGATACAATAATTTGTATGGATTTGTTATTTAGACGACTACTGTTTCTAAATCAAAGCTATGAACCATCTGATTTGAATATTAAGCTATGAACCATCCTAAATGTAAGATGTTTTAGATCTTACACATGTTTTCTATATACATACACAAATGAGTGAACATACACATGAAATGTGTCTAGATACATTTATATACATGTGTATGTGGATAAATCTAAAACATCTTATATTTAGGAGGTAAGGAGTAGTTAGCTTCATCGCTGTAGTAAAACCTAGAGCAAACAGTAGCACCACCGATAATGTAGCTACAAATGCGGTTCACCTTTGGGTTGCAGGAACCAGGAAGTCTGGAAACTGCAGCGGCAGGCACAGCGTGCAACATAAGGAAAGGAGTAGGAGCACTAGTTGAATTTCTAGATGTTAAATTATTAGAGCATCCCTAACGGATTCCGGATAAGTCTTGGGTTTAGAAAATTTCAGCCCATAGACGGTTTGGATCATTTTTTTGGGGTTTGAACAAACACCGCATATCGGCTGCGCACGGAATTTTTTATCCGGGATCTTGATAGGCATCCCCTCCGCCGCTATAGCAACAATATCGGTGGCATTTAGGGTTACCATCCCGGTTGCCTCCGCCACAATTTACTTTCTCCCGCCATTAGGGTTAGATAGCTCCGGCAAGCAATTTTTGGCGACTCTGCCGCCAAATGGGGCATAGATTCGGCGGAGCTGGCCGCAGCAGGGCTGGGCACGGCGGTGCGCCTCCGTCGGGCGGTAGTGACCTAGACAGTGCGCCCTCTCCTGGCGACGCCGGCCTCGACGATGCGGGGAGGCGTACCTGCCGCCAGTGGAGGACTCCGCCTTCGAAGAGTACTCTGACGACTCCGCCGACTCGATCTCCTCGCTCAACGAGCCCACCACATACGACGATGTGGATGAATTCGCCGCGATCACGAACAATGACAAGCTGTTGCAGCGCATCAAGGAGAAGTCTGAGCGGTCCGTTTATCACGTGGAGAAGCGGTGTGGTTCGGCCGACCACTTAGCCGAAGTGATCAACAATGCATCGCTCGAGCTGGGCATCCGGTTGAGCTTCGAGCACGCAGCAGAAAAGCAACGGAGGGAGAGGGATGAGCACCAGCGCATCTTCCTGCGAAAACTGTGGCGCGGTAACAACTAGTACAACGGCTAGATGCCTTTTTGTTTTAAATCTTTAAATCTACTTATATGTTTGTATAAAAATCTTGTTCTAGATTTTAGTGTGAACTATGTTTCGGTTGGTGTATGAACTATGTGATTGAAAAAAATTGCAGCGCGAAGTTCGTTACTGAATTTTCAGTACCAATATCCGGTGCGCGTTCTGCGTGATGAATTTGCAAACCGGAAAATCAATTTGGAGGAACCTGAAACTGTTTTTAGTGGCTTTGTTTATTCTAGATCTGCTAGAGATGCTCTTATAGCCTATAGATTACTACTCCTGGATAGAAGAATAGGGTCTTAATATCATGGCTGCTCTACCTTAATTTGTTAAGCACTTTGTCAGTCGTCACCCGCCTAGTAACCTCCATATAGTATCCTACTAAGCTTTACTATATCCCTTTGACCAATCTTAATCGCACACGAACTGTCGCTTTGTCCTTGCACGCCTTCTTCCGGTTCTTAAGGAACATCTATCTAACGTTGACTTCAGACAAGGTTTGGAGTTTGCTCCCCATGCACGTTAACTGTTATCAAATGCCCACTGGAGGTTGAATTTATCAGGTACATAGAGGATACAGCTGGGCTGGCGTATACGGTGAGACCATGTATGCAGATATGTACATATACCAGCTGTACTGAGCGAGAGGGTGCTTAAATCACCGTTGGCGATATTTCTCCGTGCGTCGTGGGCAGCGCCTGTATATACGATCGGTGCATATGGAGGGATGCAGCTGGAAGCCAAAAATAATTGAAACCCAGCAAGAGCTTTGAATTTTTCATTAATGATGAAGAAGAAAAGAGCTAATCAGTTAATTAACGAGAATCCGGGGTGAAAACCGTTACAATTGCAGCAAAGCCTATGCCAATGGCAGCTACATTCAAGAAACAAAGATGTATTAAAGAATAATGACTTCAAATGTAGCTATTTTTAAATCTACATCTTGTATATTCTTTTGATGGTATTTTATAGAAAACATATGTATAGTGTGAATTGTCGCTTGGTTATTATGATACTATCATTGAGAGATAAAACTTGGACTTATAGAACATAGCGGAGGGCCAAAGATATATATAATATCTAAAATATTTGCATTCAGTGTCTGGTGTGATTTATTTGAAAATAAATATATAATTCCATTTTTTACACGTTAGTTTAATTTGTTTTGAAATTATGTGTCATGAATTTTAAAATAATAGTATATCCTTTCGATTTATACTAGTGTTGTTATCTGAGTAATTTACATTTAAAAACGGAAAATATGCCACGATGCATCAAGTATATACACTGTCAATGATCGTTGTGTAGTTCTTTCTTTATCCTGATAAATAAAAATCCAGCCCAGTTGCGGCATTCTCTCAATTGTCGATGACAACTCGAAGTAGATCGGCGATTTTCGTTAATTTATAAGACATGTACATGAGTGCTGATATTGTTTGTTGGAATAAATTTTAGGTTGCCCTATACGAACAAATTTTTGAGTTGTCACTCCATCTCTCTCATCAATTCTCGAAGAAATGTGTTAAATTATTCAACCATCCAAAGACACACGTAGTCGAGTTCATACGTTTTGTTGTTTCCGTATGAGACATTTGAAATTAGTGAACATTCCAAAATTTCAACTCTAGAGCCTGGAACATGAAATATTTTATCTCAGATTGTGCACGTTGGTAGAATAGAACATTGTATACATCTACGATTTTTTTTTTGATTTTTAAAGTTAAAAATATGATATCTGATTTTTCTTTAAAATAAAGGGCCCCATGGAGTTGGGCATCCATGTATGGTTTCCGTGCGAGAATACACATGATGAGACATTTCAATCTGTTGTTTACCCTATTCCTTTCAAAATCATGCAATCCTCAAAGGAGCCCTGAACATTTTTCCCGTGAACTGGCACCGCCGCGTTCCACTGCACATAACTACTTTCTCTAGAGTTGGTACTACTGGCTCATTTCCTGTGGACACGCATTTCATCCGTGGACGCGCATGGGCGGATAGATCACCAACCATCCATCGTGACGTTGCCATCGTCCGCGCGCACAGCACACATAGGAGTATATCGGTGTGGTGGTCCAGACGAAGTTGACGCGTGCGTGGATGGCAATCGGCGTCGGAGAAGAGAAGCACCCGTGACCTAACGCCGGATCCATTGCTCGGACGGCTATGCTACCGATTCACGGGAGAGAGCGTGTGGTGTTACGAGTGAAGAAAGCGCGACTCGGGAGAGCGACGCTGCACCGGACTCGAATCCATCGATGGCGCCTTTGGCTTTGGATATGTATGTTTTCTCTCTTCTTTTTCTTTGGTGATGATGATGCTGCGTCGCAGGCTTTAGGGCATTCCTAAAGAGGATATATAATAAAGGACGACGCTCTGCTTTTGCTGGGGTCCCTCCCTCGCGCTCCACTCGCGCACGCGGTGCTCCGGGCTCGGCGTTGTTAGACATGTAATATGAAACCTAGGTATGTATGGTACGGTGTAGTACACCGACCGTATAATACCGCCCATGTACGCCACGGTGGAGGTTTTTTCCACCCCCTATATAACACGTACCACGATGGCCCCAAAGGGCATCGTTTCCGCCTAAAGCTAATATGGTATCAGAGCGAGAGCTCTTCCTAACCTAGCCGCCACCGCCGTGCGATCTAAACCTAAACCTAGCCGCCGCCGCTGAGCTTCTCCCGGCCGCCACCACAAACCTACGACCTGCCGCCGCTGCACTACATTGCCGCCGCCGCATCACGATCCAAAGCCAAAAACCTAGCCGCCGCCGCACGCCTTTGCCTGCCGCCGCCGCATCACAACCACAACCAAAACCCTAGACACAACAACACACCGATCCTTGCCGCACTGCCATGGCGTCCTCCGCAGCCGCCCCGCCTGCCGCGATCGGAACACCTCCCTCCACCAAACTGACAAGGTCCAACTTTCTCTTCTAGAAGACCCTCGTCCTTCCGACGATCCGCGGTGCCCATGCCTTCGGTTTCCTCGATGGATCTGAGCCCGCGCCAAAAACAGTGGAGGTTGCAGACGTCGACAAGAAGAAGACCATAGTCCCCAACCCCGCCTATGTTGCGTGGGTGGCCAGGGACCAGACGGTGCTGAGTTTCCTCGTGAACTCGCTGTCGCCGGAAATCATGGCCCATGTGCTTGATCTGCAGACCTCGGCCGAGGTTTGGACGGTCATCACCAACATGTTCTCCATCACCTCGAGGACCCGCATCAACCATCTCCACGGTGCCCTCAACAACATGAAGAAGGCTGACATGACCGCCGCCCAGTACTTCGCCAAGCTCAAGGGCTTCTCCTCCGAGCTCGCCGCGGCCGGGAAGCCGCTTGATGATGATGAGATGATCGGCTATGTCCTCAACGGCCTCGACGCGAGCTACAACGACCTCGTCTCCTCCGTGAACGGAAACCCCGGTACCTCTCTTGATGACCTGTTTAGTCAACTTTGTGCTCATGATCTGCGCCGCGACATGCTTGCTGAGTCAGGACGAGACACCTCCTTCATCTCGTCTGCCAATGCTGCTGACCGTCGCGGCAATGGTGGCCGTGACAACCAGCCTCGTGGAGATCGAGGCAGGACTGACGACCGCGGAGATCGCGGTGACTACCGTGACCGTGGTGATCGCGGCGACTACCGCGGTGACCGTGGCGACTCTCGCGGTGACCGCGGTGATCGCGGTCCCCGTGGCGACAACCGTGGAGGAGATCGCCGCATGGACCATCGTGGCAATGACCGTGGCTATGATCGCCGCGACGGCTATGATCGTCGTGATGATGGAGGACGGCGCCGTGATGATGATACGTGCATTTTATATCATCATTTATACAACTTTTAGTATCATATTATAATATTATTTGCATTGTTATATCATTGTTTTTACATGTTTTAGATGATTTATGTGACTTTCATACAAAGTCCCTATTTTGGGTATTTAATTTCTGGGAGGCAGAAAACCTCATTTTTCTTGTTTTTAATGGTTCAGGAGCTACAGGACCTAAATAATAAAAGGAAAATTACAGAGCTAGTTTTTCGTCGGGAGAAAGGCAGAGGGAAAAAGACCGAAGAGAGGAGAGCCACGAGGCCCAAAAGGGGTGGGCCCACGTGGCCCAAGTACCTGGCCACGTGGGACCCACTAAGTGGGGCCTCGGGCACCTCCTCGCCTGGGGATTTGTATCGACGCCTTCGTCCTCCCCGAAAAGTGACGCCCTAATTTTTCCAAGTCCATCCGTGGCCGCGGCGACGGCGAAACTCCTGATTCCTTTCGAGGGGGATCAGATCCTACTGCTCCGGAGCTCCGGAGAAGGGGGAAATCATCGTCATCGTCATCACCTCTCCTCCTTGGCGTGGGAGGAGGCCTCTACATCATCACCATCACCAAGATCAGCACCATCTCCGTGATCCACTCCGTTCCCTCGTAGTTTGAGAGTTGCTATACCCTAGATACTTGTCTTGTGCTACTATTCATGTTTGTGATTGAGTACTTGTCATTATTTGGTACTGAAGTTATATTTTCAGATTGTGTTGTACCACTTATGCCACTGAATATTATCATGTTTGCACGTTGTGAGTAGTTCCCATATGTTCCTGAGGGCATAGGATAAATTGGCAATGATTTATATATAACATGTGTTGGTATTTTGTCAAGAGTTTATCTTTTATGTGATTATATGATGGTGTTGTGCGAACGTCGACTGCACAACACTTCACCTATATGGGCTCATAGGAGAACACCGTAGTATAATGAATTGAGTGAGACTTGGGAGGATATGTAAACCTGGGACCGAATCATGAAGTTATATTATGAGGGTATTAGTATCGGGGACCTTAGAGTGTAATGCTATGGTGAGACTTTATGTCTTAATAATTCTTGTGCAGTCATTTACTTGGCCACATGATCCATCATAAGGGGGTTGTAGTTTATTTATTTAGCTATACCTAATAATGGCTCCGTCCAAAGAAGATTAAAACTTGACAAGATATTCAACGTGTTGTTTAATAAATCTCTATGCCTAGCAATATCCATGCCGCCCTCGGGAACGTTTTCCACATATAAGTTACACATCACTTGAGCTTGTCCTCTTGCCACATAAGAGGATTGGGTTTTCTCTCTTTGAGAGCTTTGACTTGCTACTGTTTATTTTCTGCATTGCAACTATACAACCAAAAATACCAAAAACACTTGCATCTTTTATTGTTTTATTTATCAATCTTACTAACCAATACCTTCAGCTCCTCGTGGGTTCGACAACATTTTCTAATTGAAAGGTACTACAATTGATCTCCTGCACTTGGGAGTCATCAGATGACGGCCGCCGCAATGATGGACGGCGCGATGATGGTGGACGTCGCCGTGGTCGCCATGGCCGCACCCCTACACCCTTCGTCGACGTCACGTGCCAGATCTGTAAGATACATGGCCACCCAGCAAGCGACTGCTGGTGGCGTTACAAGAACGACGGCTCCGACAACGATGATGATCGTGAAGAAGAGAAGAATGCCCATGCCGCCTACGGCGTGGACACGAACTGGTATGCGGACTCCGGCTGCACACACCATCTCACCGGGGAGCTAAACAAGCTTTCGGTTCAGGAGAAGTACCAAGGCCGTGATCGAGTCCACACTGCAGATGGTAACGGTATGCACATCAGTCATATTGGTCATACAACAATTTGCACCCCACATGATTCCTTGCATCTAAACAAAGTGAAAGGACATGGATGTCGCCTAGAGGGGCGGTGAATAGGCGATTAAAATTATTTGCGGTTTGGGCTTGAATAAATGCGGAATAAAACTAGCGTTTAATTTATCAAGCACGAAACCTAAACAAGCTAGGTTAACCTATGTGCACCAACAACTTATGCTAAACAAGATAAGCAAATATGTGATAGCAAGATATATTACTTCAAGCTCGATGGCTATCACAAAGTAAATAGCATAAGTAAGAAGCTCGGGTATAGAAATACCGAGGCACTTGGAGACGATGATTTATCCCGAAGTTCACTTCCCAATGGAAGCTACGTCTCCGTTGGAGCGGTGCGGAGTCACAAAGTGATCCCCGAATAGTCGTCAAATGGCACACCGTAATCTCCTTCGTGCCTCCACCAATGCGGAGTGCCACGAACCACTATGGGACACTTGAGGGTGGTCACCGAACCCGTACAAGGATGAGGCACACTCCACAACTTAATTGGAGGCTCTCACCGAATTCCCGCGGCTCCCAAAGCCACAAGAATCACAAGGTTGGGGCGCGACTCCACAACTTAATTGGAGGCTCCCAACTATCCCGCGAGCCACCAAAACTCCGAGATCAACAAGGACCGTCTAGGGCACTCCAAGTACCCAAGAGGACAAGCTCTAGGGCACCCCAAGTACCCAAGAGTAACAAGCTTCTCAACTTCGATTTCCACGTATCACCGTGGAGAACTCAAACCGATGCAAGAAGGCAAGACCACTAGAAGTGGTCAAATCCTTCACTCCCGGCTTGTGGGGGGAGAAGAGAGAAGAACAAGGAAGAACTCAACAAATGGAACTTCAAGATCACGATCTACTAGGTTCCCCTCACTTAGAGGAGGAATGGATTGGATGAATATGTAGATCTTGATCTCCTCTCAAATTCCCTCAAAGATATACAAGAATCATGGGAGGGATTGAGAGGAAGGCAAGCTTTTCCAAAGGTCAACAATGGAGGAGAGAGAGGGGAAAAGCTAGCTCAAGAGATGAGAGAACCGTTGGGGAAGAAACCCCCTTAAAAAGGTCCTCTCAAAAATCTGCCCGTTGCAGACGAAAAAGGCCGCAGCGGTAGTACCGGGCCTCGCCCGGTAGTACCGGCTGTGTTGTCTCGAGGAAGAACGAAGACCAGTCAGCGCTCCCTGACTCGGCGTGCAACGGTAGTACGGACCACCTGGCCCGGTAGTGCTCCCTTCCCGGTAGTACCGCGCCACTACCGGGGCAACTACCGGGTTAAAACTTCGAGAGGCAGAGAGCCATCCGGAGATGCGGTACTGGGCCCGGTACTGCCCGCGGTAGTTCCGCAAGGGGTCACCCGGTAGTACCGGGCTAGGGTCGGTACTACCGGACTAAGAAGAAACTGCAGAACCAGAAAGGAGAACCGCAATAACTTTTGCAAGGAAGCTCCAAACGAGATGAATCCAATTCTATTGGAAAGGTAGCGACAAGAGCTTTACTAAAAAAGTGGAAATATTAAGGGTCACAAATATAGAGGGGATACCACACATGAAAGGTGTGGACCCTATCTCGAAGGTGGACCGATAATATTTCCAACCAGAAAACGCAACAAGTTTTCCATACGAAATCCGTTTTCGGAGAACTTGGGCTTGTCATGAAGATCACAACAAGCACCAAAACCCAACAAGGAGAAAATCCAAATAAGAACCAAGAAAGATGATGAAGGCAAGTATGCAAAGGTTTGAGCTCTCTCCAACTGATACGCTAAAGCTCAATCGAGAGCCCCTCTTGATAGTACGGTATCTATCCTATAACCCGGTCTCCCAACTAGTACCACGAGACCGGTAAAATAGAAACCCTATCATACCTTTGCCTTGCGCATTCCACTTGAGCTAGATGACGTCGATCTTGATCTCTTCAAGTGGACCACCTTTCTTGATTGCGCTTCGCTTGGTGAAGACTCAAACATTGCTCCCCCATACTCCACTATGGGAGAGCCTCTCTTAGGCACATCTTCACATGAACATTATCTCTAAATGGGTGGCAAGCTTCAAGCTAGGATTTCTTCGAGATGCTCCTCTTGAACTTGCGCTTCTCAACATTGATGACGATCACCACTTAACGTCATCGATCATGGGCCATATGAAATCTTCATTTGATGCAAGCCCATGGAAAGATACCTAACCACACATAAAATGCTACACACATATCATGGGTTAGTTCACAAAGCTATATGGACAATTGCTTACCATACCAAGAGATACATGATCCCACTTGGTACATCTTGTAGCTTTGTGTGTTGATCAATACTTGATCAACCTTGTATCTTTTCTTCTCTTTTCAATAGATGATGTCTTGAAGATAACCATGAATGATCACATAATTCTTTTCTTCAAGACATACTTGCAATATGCTCAACTCGATGATCTTGATGCCAAATACTTCATTATATCAATATATTCATGGCATCAACCTTGAATCCAACATATGGAGTTCAAGCATGGTCTATGGACAAACACTACAAGTAAAACTCAATGCAACCATTAGTCCATAGGGATTGTCATTAATTACCAAAACCACACATGGGGGCGCCATGCCCTTTCAATCTCCCCCATTTTGGTAATTGATGACAATCTCTTTTACAAGGGTTTATATAATGAATTAAGCAACTATGCAAATCAACGAGCATAGATGCATGAGCATGAAAGGTAAATGCTTATGACCAAAACAAAAGCATAACACCAAATTCCCTTAAACCCTATAAAACTTCTCCCCCATTGGCATCCATTTCAAAATGGGCGAAAAATCTTAGAAGGTCAATATAGTATGAGCTCCCCCATAACGTGTGCATTTCTCAAAATATGAGTGGAATCAAATACACATATCCAATGACGAATAGTTGGAGAGAGCACAAACTATATTGAGGATCCAAAGATTGCAAAAGAATGATATGGAAACTTTTTACAATTTCCAAATAAAAAGTGAGCAATCAAAAAGATCCAACTAACCAAATAAACACAAGATATTATGATTTGAGCAAAAGAGTGTTTTAAAAGAAATAGAGGAGCTCCCCAATATTTGTACACAATTTAGAATTATTGTATTTGAATACAAGGTGTACAAACATGGAATCCTCACTCCTTCAGTATCCTCTAAAACACAAAATCAAATGGATTCACAAGCTCAATAAGATGCAAAAGAAAAACAAAGCTTGTGTCATATCCCAAGGTGAAGATTATTGACTTGTAAAGACAAGCATGAGGTTAAGGATATTCACCAAGATGAGTGCACCAAGATGTGATAAAATAGGATATGCACTCATAAACCAAATTCTTTTCGGAGTCACACCAAAGAAAGAAAGGGAATAAAAGAGGTGACACCGAAGAATTAGGATCTCTAGTAAAGATGTAATTTCTCTCATGTATATAAGTTTCTAAGTGTACAACAATCATGAGATATATATCCACAAAGAAACATGTACACATAAAATTAGTTACTAAAGGAAAGAACAAGATATCCAAAATAAAGTCATATATTATACACATATGATAGTTGTGTAGGATCATAGCCCATAGCTCAATGATTTCATATTGTGTAATAATGAACTTCAAATTCAACCTCAACACAAGCATCACAAATATCACTAAGGGAAAAGGAGATAGTTGGGATGCATTGAGGAAATCAACAAGTATCATAAGAGCCGAATAGAATTTGCAATAGCTACAACAAAGGCAAATAAATACTTTTCATGCCATGATGCAACCTACACAAGGTTGGATGCTAGAAAAATATGCATGAGGGTGAATACTTGTTACCGAGATGACATTGGGTTGATGTAGTAGATAAAATTTCATCAACCATCCTCGCTTGGCTCCAATAAGCATGTGGTGAAGATACTTTCATTGTAAATGAGACAAGCATCCAATGCATCTCCATTTACCTAAAACACATTCAAGTAAAATTGTTCCCAAACTAATTGGGTCCAAGTAGTTAGTCAAACTACAATACATAGAAGGAACTCCACATAAATATGTGCATATAGATATGAAATTGAATTTCATGCACATCTTAGCCGATTTAGGATTCCGTGGAGTTTCCCCTATATATTGGCACAAAGAAGGAAAGCATGCCATAAAATAAACATGGAGTAGATATGCATGCCTATGACCTTCAATAACCAAAGGGAGATACAATTTGGACAAAATATCAAGAAATCAAGGGAGGTCCAAATTATATCAAAGATCCAAATCAAAAATTGATTTAGAGAAGCCAATTGAAAGTAAAACAAACCAACATATGATTGATGACATACCAATTGGACAAAGATATCAAAATGAAAATAGGATACCAATTAATCAATAAATAAAGGGACTAGATATCAAATTCCCAAAGATAGATACCAATTGAGATTAACTCTCAAAAAGAGCGAGGTTCTAACAAATAAACCATCCCTCTACACTTTTCATGATGGCACAAAGTACCAAGCCGAAAAGGTTTGTCTACCATGAGACATGTCATCGGGATCAAGGACCAATGGAAAGGATCAAATACCAATAAAATATAAATAGTGTTTAAAAGGATACTTGATAGCTCTCCCAACAAAAGTGCATTATTTATGATCTTGTATTTGAATACACATTGCACACACATGGAATAATCGCTCTCAAATATCTATTCAAACACTAGTCATATATCAAGAAAAAGCAATAAGATCCAATATTAATGAAAATATAAGTTGTACTCAATATAGGATAGCTCACCCAAGAATAGTGCATTATCTATAAGTAACCTTTGAATGCAAGGTGCACAATGATGGGATCAATGCCTCTCCTACATCAAATAAAACACTAGGAAGTTTGAGTAAAACTAAATGATCCACAAGAGGTAAAGAAGACAATGGGAGTTAAAACAAATTAATTTTTGGCAAGAAATAAGGCAATAAAATCAAGAGCCAATATGAAGATGATCTACACATTTCACCACAGTTTTGACTATCAATTGTCATGGAGTATATGTAGTAATTTCTTAGTGGTGTATTGGATTGATATTCAAGATCATCTTCACAACCAATAAGCACATGGTGAAGGATAAGATTTAAACACGATGCTTATGTAGATAAATGTTCTTGATAGCTTCAAATATTCACGCGATAATGCAAAGCAACTACAAAGAGTGCTTTGAAGCGATCGGTTTCCCAAAGAGATATATGAGAACATATTTAGAGGAAAACCTTACCAAGAACATTCATCACCAACAAGATCCAAAGTGTGAGTAAGTAAAAACATTTAAGGAAAAGGGAACTTGTTTGAGAAACATGCCACAAAGGAATAAGATAATTAACAATATCAATTCTAGGTGGCAATACCTCACATGTTCACATTGTCTAGGTTTGTAATATGCACATAGCTTATTACTCCCCCATAATGTGATAATCCATTAATCTCTCAAAAAGAGCCAATTTAGATATAAGCAAGTTGATACAAAAGGCTCAACACAAACTCACACATACATGGTGTGCAAACCAACATACACATACTTGATTGCTCAAGATAAGTAAGTAGAGAGCACAACATATACAAACACTAGCAAGGTACAAAACCAAACACATGCAAGGGTGCAAGCAACTTTCAATGTATATATGATTTAAATATAAGTTACCGCAAGGAGAAACATTGGATATGTTATAGAACAATATAATCCAAATGACTTGGCTTGAGAGAATATAATTGATGAAGATCCCTTAATTCTTCATGATGTAGCCAAGTCTCCAATGCCCTCCACAACACCTATTGATCAAGTTTTAGCTTGTTGGTCCCCAACCAAGTTGGGTCCTAAGAGGTTAGTCACAATAGGCTTGGCAACCCAAATGGTTCTTTTCTTGACACCACTTTGAGTACCAACATATTTGGCAAACACATTGCCAACCTTATCCTTCCTAAGAGAATAAACATTATCAATTATGATAGGGTTGAATAAGGTACCACTAGTGCATGAAGAAGCAAAGTGACCCTTCTCACGGCATAAGTAGCAACATTTGCTTCCTCCTTTCTTCTTTGTTGAAGTCTCAACTTGAGAAGGAATAGCTTGATTTTTCTTGGGAAGTGGCCGTTCTTCGACTTGGGGAACTTTAGTTTGAACTTGAGGCAACTTCCCTTGTTGCTTCTCACTAAGAGACTTCTTCTTCAAAGGGCAAGATCTAACATGGTGCCCTTCAACCTTGCACTTGAAGCAAACAATCTTGGCCAAATTCTTGACTTGTTCATGGCCCTTCTTTTTCTTGTTATACTTGGACTTGTTCTTGTTATTGGAGTTGAAGCCAAGTCCACTCTTGTCATTGGGGCGTCTTTGCACACTCAACATGTTGTCAAGTGTGGGCTTCCCATCATGACGCTTTTCCAAGTCTTTCTTCAAGGAAGTGACTTGGGCCTTGAGCTCTTTTAATTCCTCTACATGGTTAGTATCAACAAAAACACTAGAGGAAGTTGAAGCTTTATTGTTAGAGCAACAAGGCATGGAAAGTAATTCATCACAAGATGTAGCAATATTATGAGTGGATGAATTACTAGGACTAGCACATGGCAATAAAGCATTTTGAGTAGAGGTTGTGCCATTGTCCACATGAGGCTCACAAGATGTTACCTTTGTAATAATACCCTCATGAGCTATCTTTAGCTTATCATAGGAGACTAGAAGGTCCTCATGAGAGCTCGAGAGCTTTTCATGGCTTTCTTCCAATTTCCCATATTTGCTAGATAGCAATGCAAGTTGAGCCCTTAGCTCAACATTCTCCGTTAATATGGATGCTTCACAAGAGATAGAGTTAGTAGCACAAGCATCATTATTTATGACAATAGGAGAAAGTAACTTGGCAAGCTCTTTAGAGTGAGAAGCTTTAAGTTGCACATGAGACTCGGTGAGTTTGATGAGCTCACCCTTAGTGACCCTAGAGCCATTATCTAGGTGCTCAAAATCCTCAAGGAGTTTGGCATGTGCATCTATAAGCTTACCATTTGTTATTTTGAAATCATTAGCCACTTTAAGAGATCTATCAAGGGATCCCGTTACTCTAGAAAGTTCGAGAGCAAAAGTTTCCGCAAGAGACGTCTTGCTTGTTTGTTCTTCTTCAAGGGCTTCCTTGAGATCGGCGATCTCTTCCGCATACTTGTATTCGCGGTTAAAGCTTTCATCAATGTGAGCTTCCAACTCCTCAATGGTAAGTTTGCGCTCAACAAGGGTAGACATGATTTCTAAGAAGTTAGTACGAGCATCTTTATTCTTTGAAAGAGAAAGAATAACCATTTTACCCTTCTCGAGTATGGAAGCATCATTATCATTTTGTTCATTTTCCTCATTACTATCATCATGAGATATATTGGGATCCAAAGTAGGAGATACCTCGGAAGCTTTAGCCATAAGGCAAAAGTGAGTACATGATGATGACGATGAAGAATTACTTGAGTCACCATTTAAATCCATAACTTGTTCCATGGAGTGTTCGGTTTCCTCTACATTGTTAGCCAAACAAATACTAGAGGAGATAGAACCATTTTTATCATGGCAACAAGATATAGAGAGCATATCATCACAAGGATTAATCAAGCAATTTGTACACGATATGCAAGGACTATCAACACAAGCATGAAGATCATTTTTGGTTCTAGATGCGTTTAAGTCCAAAGATAAATCATTGCAATAAGATAGTGGTGAAGTATCATCAACAATAAGCTTACTATCATTATTGCAATATCTATCACTACTCACCATTGCATTACTTTGTGGCTTGCCACATGTAGGTGAAGTAGAAGAAGTTGAGAACTCATCACGGCCGGAAGTGGAGGGACAACAATCATCTCCACAATTCTTGGACACATCATATTTATCTTGAAGCTTGGTCCAAAGCTCATGAGCATTCCGAAAAGGAGAGACCGACATAATAACTACATCGCTCAAAGCATTGAAAATCACATTAGAAGCTTGAGCATTTAGATAGGAATTATTCTCATCCAACAAAGATAATCTTTTGGGATTCCTTGGAGGAGAATAACCCCTATCTAGAATTCGCTCTATGTATGGGTCAATGACCCGAAGAATATTAAGAATGCGAATTTTCCAAACATCATAATTTGTGCCATCTAATATAAAAGAAGCATTGTGCACTAGTTCACTAGACGACATCTTTACTCTCGAGGCGGTGAAGCCAAAAGGAGAGAACCCGCTCTGATACCAATTGAAAGGACACGGATGTCGCCTAGAGGGGGGTGAATAGGCGATTAAAATTCTTTGCGGTTTAGGCTTGAATAAATGCGGAATAAAACTAGCGTTTAATTTATCAAGCACGAAACCTAAACAAGCTAGGTTAACCTATGTGCACCAACAACTTATGCTAAACAAGATAAGCAAATATGTGATAGCAAGATATATTACTTCAAGCTCGATGGCTATCACAAAGTAAATAGCATAAGTAAGAAGCTCGGGTATAGAAATACCGAGGCACTTGGAGACGATGATTTATCCCGAAGTTCACTTCCCAATGGAAGCTACGTCTCCGTTGGAGCGGTGCGGAGTCACAAAGTGATCCCCGAATAGCCGTCAAATGGCACACCGTAATCTCCTTCGTGCCTCCACCAATGCGGAGTGCCACGAACCACTATGGGACACTTGAGGGTGGTCACCGAACCCGTACAAGGATGAGGCACACTCCACAACTTAATTGGAGGCTCTCACCGAATTCCCGCGGCTCCCAAAGCCACAAGAATCACAAGGTTGGGGCGCGACTCCACAACTTAATTGGAGGCTCCCAACTATCCCGCGAGCCACCAAAACTCCGAGATCAACAAGGACCGTCTAGGGCACTCCAAGTACCCAAGAGGACAAGCTCTAGGGCACCCCAAGTACCCAAGAGTAACAAGCTTCTCAACTTCGATTTCCACGTATCACCGTGGAGAACTCAAACCGATGCAACCGATGCAAGAAGGCAAGACCACTAGAAGTGGTCAAATCCTTCACTCCCAAATCCCACCAAAAGCAACTAATGCTTGTGGGGGGAGAAGAGAGGAAGAACAAGGAAGAACTCAACAAATGGAACTTCAAGATCACGATCTACTAGGTTCCCCTCACTTAGAGGAGGAATGGATTGGATGAATATGTAGATCTAGATCTCCTCTCAAATTCCCTCAAAGATATGCAAGAATCATGGGAGGGATTGAGAGGAAGGCAAGCTTTTCCAAAGGTCAACAATGGAGGAGAGAGAGGGGAAAAGCTAGCTCAAGGATGAGAGAACCGTTGGGGAAGAAACCCCCTTAAAAAGGTCCTCTCAAAAATCTGCCCGTTGCAGACGAAAAAGGCCGCAGCGGTAGTACCGGGCTCCCGGTAGTACCGGCTGTGTTGTCTCGAGGAAGAACGAAGACCAGTCAGCGCTCCCTGACTCGGCGCGCAACGGTAGTACCGGACCACCTGGCCCGGTAGTGCTCCCTTCCCGGTAGTACCGCGCCACTACCGGGGCAACTACCGGGTTAAAACTTCGAGAGGCAGAGAGCCATCCGGAGATGCGGTACTGGGCCCGGTACTGCCCGCGGTAGTTCCGCAAGGGGTCACCCGGTAGTACCGGGCTAGGGTCGGTACTACCGGACTAAGAAGAAACTGCAGAACCAGGAAAGGAGAACCGCAATAACTTTTGCAAGGAAGCTCCAAACGAGATGAATCCAATTCTATTGGAAAGGTAGCGACAAGAGCTTTACTACAAAAAGTGGAAATATTAAGGGTCACAAATATAGAGGGGATACCACACATGAGAAGGTGTGGACCCTATCTCGAAGGTGGACCGATAATATTTCCAACCAGAAAACGCAACAAGTTTTCCATACGAAATCCGTTTTCGGAGAACTTGGGCTTGTCATGAAGATCACAACAAGCACCAAAACCCAACAAGGAGAAAATCCAAATAAGAACCAAGAAAGATGATGAAGGCAAGTATGCAAAGGTTTGAGCTCTCTCCAACTGATACGCTAAAGCTCAATCGAGAGCCCCTCTTGATAGTACGGTATCTATCCTATAACCCGGTCTCCCAACTAGTACCACGAGACCGGTAAAATAGAAACCCTATCATACCTTTGCCTTGCGCATTCCACTTGAGCTAGATGACGTCGATCTTGATCTCTTCAAGTGGACCACCTTTCTTGATTGCGCTTCGCTTGGTGAAGACTCAAACATTGCTCCCCCATACTCCACTATGGGAGAGCCTCTCTTAGGCACATCTTCACATGAACATTATCTCTAAATGGGTGGCAAGCTTCAAGCTTAGGATTTCTTCGAGATGCTCCTCTTGAACTTGCGCTTCTCAACATTGATGACGATCACCACTTAACGTCATCGATCATGGGCCATATGAAATCTTCATTTGATGCAAGCCCATGGAAAGATACCTAACCACACATAAATGCTACACACATATCATGGGTTAGTTCACAAAGCTATATGGACAATTGCTTACCATACCAAGAGATACATGATCCCACTTGGTACATCTTGTAGCTTTGTGTGTTGATCAATACTTGATCAACCTTGTATCTTTTCTTCTCTTTTCAATAGATGATGTCTTGAAGATAACCATGAATGATCACATAATTCTTTTCTTCAAGACATACTTGCAATATGCTCAACTCGATGATCTTGATGCCAAATACTTCATTATATCAATATATTCATGGCATCAACCTTGAATCCAACATATGGAGTTCAAGCATGGTCTATGGACAAACACTACAAGTAAACTCAATGCAACCATTAGTCCATAGGATTGTCATTAATTACCAAAACCACACATGGGGGCGCCATGCCCTTTCACAAAGTTTTACATGTTCCCAATGCATCCATGAGTCTTTTATCTGTTCATAAATTTGCCCTAGATAATGATGTATTTCTTGAGTTTCGCCTGTTTTTCTTTTTTATAAAGGACCGGGCAACAAGGTGAACTCTGTTTAAAGGGCCCTGTCATGATGGTATCTATCCCTTAGTGCCTATCTCCACTGGGTCGTCCAAGCATGCTTTCGTAATAATAAAGCCGTCATCCTCTACTTGGCATCATCGTCTAGGGCATCCATCTTCATTTGTGGTGCAGCAAGTTCTTAGGAAGAATAATATCTCTTTTACTCCAGAAATAAATGCTCATGTATGTGACTCATGCCAACTAGCTAAGAGTCACCAATTGCCATATCCTATTTCCACTAGTGTTTCCACTGTTCCTCTGGAACGAGTGTTCTCCGATGTATGGGGTCCAGCTCCTGTTTCTGTTGGCAAACATTCATATTATGTAAGCTTTATAGATGATTTCAGTAAATTCACATGGATTTATTTGCTCAAAAATCGTTCTGAGGTGTATCAAGTGTTTCTCAATTTTCAAAAGCTTGTAGAACGCAAGTTCAATAGGAAAATTATCACCATGCAAACTGACTGGGGAGGTGAATATGAAAAACTGCATGGTTTCTTCCAAAAATTAGGCATTACGCATCATGTATCTTGTCCACATGCTCATCAACAGAATGGCTCTGCCGAACGCAAACATCGTCACATCATTGAAGTTGGCCTTGCACTTCTTGCCAATGCATCCATGCCTCTCAAATTTTGGGATGAAGCATTCCTCACCGCTACATTTCTCATAAACATGCTCCCCAATAAAGTTCTCAAATTCTCGACACCTGTTGAATGTCTCCTTGAAACCAAACCAAACCACACCTCATTGAGAGTTTTTGGTTGTGCTTGCTGGCCTAACCTTCGTCCTTATAATAAATGGAAGCTTTCTTTCTGATCCACACAATGTGTGTTCTTAGGCTATAGTCCTATGCATAAAGGAGTCAAATGTCTTGATCCTAAGACCGGCCATGTTTATGTGTCACAAGATGTTATTTTTGATGAGCAAGTGTTTCCCTTTGCCTCCTTACATCCCAATGCGGGTTCACGACTACGTCAAGAAATTTTGCTTTTACCACATGATTCTTCCTCTCCGATATCACATGATGGTGATGCACTTGTTAATGATCCTATGACCGTGCCTATAATATCTGTTGCCACTAATGTCTCTCCCGTAGATTGTGATGTTTCAGATGATAGCCCTTTCGATGCTGAAAAAAATTGAGTCAAAATGATGCTGAAATGACTAATGAAGAGCAAGTACAAAGTTCAGAAGAAGACGAACCTGTCCCTGGATCCGAGGCTGATTCGCCTGCTCCCTCTGATCCCGATGCTGCTCCTGATTCGCATGTCTCCAGCGATCCCGAGGTGGATCCTGTCGAGGCTGACGCTGATGCGCGCCAGCAGGCCCCGGTCGGCCCGACCGTGCCGTCCTTGAGGCATCGCTCCGCGTCCCCCCAACGCGCGGGTGCCTCTCGCTCCGCGTCCCCGCACGCACATCTCCGCCGCCTGGCCACGTGCCCGCCGCGGATACGCTTGACACTCCCGCCAGGGGCCGCCGTGGGCGCTCACGTGCTCCTTCCAGGGGCCATGGTGGGCGCCGCCCCCTGTCGTCTAGTGGCACCCGCCCAGGATCTTCTGCGCCAAACTCCGGTGCTGCTGGTGATGCTGCTCAGTCTTCACCACCTGGAGTTCGCACACGGCTTCAGAAAGGTATCAGAATCCCAGAATTTTCAAAGATGGAACAGTACGCTATGCTCTGCTTACATCCACAGGTGAACCTAGTTCTCTCTCGGATGCTCTCAATGATCAAAATTGGCGCAAAGCAATGGAGGAGGAGTATGATGCTTTGCTTCAAAACAAAACATGGCACCTTGTTCCACCAAGCTCAAACAAAAATCTTATTGACTGTAAGTGGGTGTATCGTATCAAAAAACGTGCAGATGGTACCATTGATAGATACAAAGCTCGTCTCGTTGCAAAAGGATTCAAACAAAGGTATGTCATTGATTATGAAGACACATTTAGTCATGTTGTTAAAGCATCTACCATTAGAACCGTCTTAGCCATTTCAGTATCAAGGGGATGGTGTTTGCGGCAGCTAGATGTCAAGAACGCGTTTTTACATGGTGTTCTGGAAGAGCAAGTTTACATGAAACAACCCCCTGGTTTTGAAGATTCTAAGTTTCCAAGTTATATTTGCAAACTTGACAAAGTTTTATATGGTTTAAAACAAGCCCCCAGAGCATGGTTTTCTCGTCTTAGTTCCAAATTGCATGATCTTGGTTTCACACCTTCAAAGGCTGATGCATCTCTGTTTCTCTATCAGAAAAATGATATAACTATTTTTGTGTTGATTTATACTGATGACATAATAGTTACAAGCTCCTCAGATCAAGCAATTTCGGCTCTTCTCCGAGATCTCAATGATAACTTTGCCATTAAGGATCTTGGTGATCTCCATTATTTTCTAGGTATTGAAGTAAAGAAAATTCATGATGGTCTTCTTTTGACACAAGAAAAGTATGCTACAGATCTGCTTCGCAAAGTTGGTATGTTTCAATGCAAACCTGCTCCCACTCCTTTGTCATCTACTGAACCCCTCTCTATAGCTAATGGAGAGCCTCTTGGTCCAGAAGATAGTACAAATTATCGCAGCATTGTTGGTGCTCTTCAGTATCTTACATTGACACGCCCAGATTTGTCATTTGCTGTGAATAAGGTTTGCCAATATTTACATACTCCTACATCCATGCACTGGACAACAGTAAAAATAATATTGAGATATGTTCAGGGGACAATTGGTCTCGGTATAACCTTCCAACAGTCACAATCTACTCTCTTGAGTGCCTTTTCTGATGCAGATTGGGCAGGATACCCTGATGACAGACGCTCCACAGGTGGTTTTGTTGTTTTTATTGGTCCAAACTTGATATCATGGAGTGCCAGAAAACAAGCTACTGTTTCACGATCTAGTACTGAGCCTGAGTACAAATCTCTTGCTAATGCCACTGCAGAAATGATATGGGTTGAAGCTTTACTTCGTGAGCTTGGAGTTTCACTTCAGCAACGGCCTTGCTTATGGTGTGACAAGTTGGGTGCTACATATTTGTCTGTAAATCCTGTCTTTCATGCTCGCACTAAACATATAGAGATAGACATTCATTTTGTTCGTGAGAGAGTAGCAAATAAAAGACTAGACATTAGGTTTGTATCTAGTAAGGATCAAGTTGCAGATGGATTCACAAAAGCTATTTCTGTTAGACAACTTCATGAGTTTAGACGTAATCTGAATCTTCGTAGAAGTTCAGATTAAGGGGGCTGTTAGACATGTAATATGAAACTTAGGTATGTATGGTACGGTGTAGTACACCGACCGTATAATACCGTCCATGTATGCCACGGTGAAGGCTCTTTCCACCCCCTATATAACACGTACCACGATGGCCCAAAGGGCATCGTTTCCGCCTAAAGCTAATAGGCGTGACCGGCAAAGGGTTAGCTAGCTAACGTGGTAGGGTTCAATTAGACGCCACCGACTAGGCATCATACATGCATGACTTAGTTGTCAAAAAAATTATATATGCATGACTTGTAATGTACGGATCGAATTGCTCGAGCAAGTTGCACGTTGTATAGACATGTAATCGGAGGGTTAATTCGATTTTACTAGTGGTTGGGCTAGCTAGTTATGAAATGCTTCTTGTTGGCAAATTAAAACAGAGAACTAATTAAGACAGAGAAAGAGGTTGTGCTAGTACGATCGATCTGATTATTGAGTTGGCAGGATGTTACGTCGAGGAGATAAAGCCTAATTCTCGTTTTTTGACTAACATTGACTTGAGCTAGCGTTATATGACTCGTGAGTCGTGACAAAGAGTGCACCATATATACAGCTGATCACGCTGAGACCGGATATGCAGGGTGCAATCGCATTTGCTGCTCTCGCTCTTACAGTATTCCCTCCGTTCATAAATATAAGATGTTTTAGTTTTTTGTCTACATTCACATGTATCTAGATCACTACAGGAAAGCCACAAGACGCCGACGGCCGACTTATACGCCAACGGCCCCGATTTGGCCGTCGGCGTACAAGGCGAGCTAGGGAAGCCGCGAACGCGGCCGTCGGCGTAGCCCAACATAGGCCGACGGCTGCCGTCGGCGTCTACAATGACGTCGGCGTACAAGGCCCACCGTGACGGCACGCAGACGGGGCTTTACGGCATTGATACGCCGACGGCGGCCGTCGGCGTCTACTTTTTTCTATTTTCCATTTAATATGAAATAATTCATATCTTTAAATCCGTAAATCGAAATTTAACAAATTAAATGTCTAAATCGATTAGAAAAATGAGAGGAATCCAAATATGACATCTATAAAATCTTTTTCACCATGCACTTGACATTCTGTAACATATGTTTGGTACTTGCTTAATTAAAAAGTCATTTTTGACACTTAAAAAATGGAAAATGATATTTACGAAAATATTTTGGAAATTGTTTTTGGCAACAATGGTTTCCATACCAAGACACCCCTATGTGTCAAGTATTGACACATTATCACAAACTATGGCATGAGGATGGCCATAACTTGGTCATTTGACGCGAAAGCTATACATGTCTATAGATGATAAACCTTTTTGTGAAGCATTTTTTTGAAATATTTGTCAAAAATAAAGTTTATCATTTTTGCTTGCAACTAGTACACATAAAAGGACTCCATGTCAAAGAAATTCATTTTTTGATTATTTTCTCAATTTCTTTTATTTTTGTGAAAAAACGGTCAAAATGACCGTCATGCCTATTCATTGAAAGGGGTCACATTTTTTAAAACTATCGATGTTTCTGTGATAAAGTCACTACTTGTGTATCTAAAAATGATTTTTGTATTAAAATTAGACCAAACTATCACACACTTATAGATCAAATTTCAATTACTTTTGAAAAATCGGCATAAAGTCATTTAAATAGGAATAATTAGGTAAAACTCGAGAAAATTCCTAATACTTGGGTATTATCCCTAAAATATGTAGTACCCTTTGTGACAATAAGATGGGTGCCTTTTGCAACATATTTTTGTTATTTTCTCCATAACAAAAGTCATTTTTGGCACTTAAAAAATGGAAAATGATATTTATGAAAATAATTTGGAAATTGTTTTTGGCAACAATGTTTGCCATACCAAGGCACACCTATGTTTCAAATATGGACACATTATCACAAACTGTGGCACAGTGATGGCCATAACTTGGTCATTTGGCGCGAAACCTATTCATGTCTATATATGATAGACTTTTTTGTGAAGCATTTTTTTTGAACAATTTATAAAAAAAGAAGTTTATCATTTTTAATAGCAACTAGTACACATAAAATAACACAATGCCAGAGGATACCTTTTTTTGAGGTTTTTTTCACTTTATTTGATTTTTTTTTCAAAAAAGAGTCAAAATGGCCAAAATGACTATTCATCGAAAGAGATCAATTTTCTAAAACCATCGATGTTTATACAATGAAAAGGATGATATGGATGTCATATTTGAATTCCTCTCATTTTTCTAATTGACATAGACATTTTATTTTTCAAATTTCGATTAACGGAATTAAAGATATGAATTATTCCATATTAAATGTAAAAAAGGAAATAAAAGTAAAATTAATTTTATTATCATTTATTCAAAATATACTATTACATAATCATTGTTACTTATTCAAATGAATTTTTTAAATTTAAACAATGAAAAAGTGTAACATCATAACTCAGGGGTTAATATGATTGATATGACGCAAGTATCAGTAAGTTCTTATTTCTCATTTGGAAGCTAATCTTGAAGAAACTCAAAAGTTAAGCGTGCTTGGGTTGGAGCAATTTGAGGATGGGTGACCGAACGGGAACTTTGAACAGCGTAATTATTTTGACCTATGATTAAGTGTGTAATTAGAGATTTAGTACGTAGCTGAGTTAGAAATTTCGTAATAGAAAAAAAAAAGTTTAAGGCTGACGTCATTGCCGTCGGCGAATGAGGGCTGACAGAACGGCCGGATGCCGTCTTGTGGGGCCCACCACAATGTACGCCGACGGGTTCTCATACGCTGACGGCCGTAGGGTATACGTCGACGGCTTCCGGCCGTCGGCGTCTTGACGGATTCCTGTAGTGAATGTATGTGGACATGTTTTAATTTGTATGTACACTTATTTGAGTTTGCACCTAGCCAACGTGTAATCTAGCTATGGAACGGAGGGAGTATATAGCATGGATCTCGCACCTTGTGTTACTGCACGAGCAAGTGCACCACAAATGGCGTAGTACTTCTATAAGCTTCGCTTCCCGTTTCGGCTAGACCGAACAATTCCGGTAGTATTACGCCGCATGCAACAAGTGCATTTCCTACCTTCGCCGTCCGTGCAACATTTCTGGTTATCAGAGCGTCCAGTACCATGCATGCTCAGGGATCTCGCAGTCCTTCCTTGCTATCGAAAGCAACAAGTTTTTTTCCCCCACTGCCTCCAACCGTTCATTGTCATGGTTACATCCTAGTACTACATGTGATGGTGATTTATTGCCCTTACACCGATCGAACCTGCAAACAGCAAAGCTGTAGACTGACTAACGGGCTAACGGCAGCCTAGCACCACAACTAACTGTTGGATCGATCTTGACTTACGTCGGTGCATAGCCAACTCATGCTGCTGGACGACACTACATAAACAGAGCTGCTGCTACTCTGGTGCACTGTCTACACCATGCATAAGTGCAACATTCGAGCTAAATTAAAGGGGACGTCTCTCCAAGCTAAACAATGCATGGAGGGACCACGAGAAAAACAGAAAAGCCAAAGAAGGATTCTTTGATATACGTAGGATTCTTGGCCTGGACTCTGGAGTTTATACTAGTAGTAGCAAACCACCCATTTATCTATCAATAAACCGGGCTAATACTTTTGCATTTTTGTAATACCCACTAGCTAGTACGTTGAGTTTTCACTAATTGAGCAAACCAAACCACCCCAATCTCTTTCTGTTTTCCGAAGACTTTTCTTTCTTGACGATCTCTAATGCATCGTCCGTTGTCCCTTTTGTACTAACTATACTCCATTATAACTAACTTGCACTACTCATATATATGGACGAAATGAATGACGAACATTCATGCCCACTGAAGACAACAAATGCATCGCAGTGCTGCACGTACTGGGCTTTGTGCTTCCCACTGAAACAACTACTCGCAGCTGGCTGTAATAACTGTTGGCTCTGCAGTCAAAGCGTGTCCTTCGGCAGGATGTTTAATTAGTTTAAGCTGACTTTGGGCTCTCTGTACAGCTGCTCGGAGTGCCGACTCGCTAGCAGGCTGTACTACTACAGTGAAATTAAGCGAAAAAATAATTATTACTCCTGGCGTCTTGGTCTTGCGATCTCCTTCCTTGGTCGACCAAACGAAGAAAGTAAAAAAAAAAAAACATTACGGAACATGCTGGACAACAGCCCGTGCAACAAAGAGATGCCGTGCATAAGGCCGAGAAGCCAGCGGACTATATTATGTAAAAAAAGAGAGATATACAGTACAGAAAGAGAAATGCAAAGCAGAAAAACTAACATGCCTGTAATCGAGGGGGTGACACATGACAGATAACAACTCATTCACACGAGAAGTACTCCAGTGTAGATCTGACCAAACCCCTCAACACTTGCTGCGATCTCCGCACTCCAAGCCAATCAATCAGGGCCAAATCCAACCCCACACACGCCCAAACATGATTACATTTACAGACTAAACTGCACATGTACTGGCACCAACTGTGCGTTGCACTTGGCTGACAGTAGGAGCCCGCCCGGATGATTATACAGTAGTCGAGCGCGGTTCCTATATTTAAACTCACACAAAACCTTGTCTCATAGTTTGTGCATGTCGCTCACTTCCTGGTGGTGGATGAAGTGGCGTTGTAGCCGGTGATACGTGCCATCTACCGCCGCGACATCCTCTTGTACGCTTGCGCTTGGACGTTAGCACTCAGCTCATCACGGTCGCGCTCGCTCGTTTTAATTCCATCCGATCCCCTGATTAGACGGTATAACAGTAATGTATCCAATCTTCTTCCACGGGATACCGTACTCTGTGGCGATGACATCGCTGACACGGCTTGCAAACTTCTTAACAGCATGAGTACTACGTGGTCATAGTAAAATGCCATGCGCAGGCCTAGAAGGGAGAGGACTTTGGATCCTCTCCTCTTTCCGAGCGCCAGGAGCTGGAGCTGGAGCTGGAGCTGGACAACAAGCCTACTGCGACCCTTTCGTCCTTTCCAGACCATCCAGCCACACCTACACCTACTGGCTTTTGTTGCTTTACTTTCACACATGTGTAACTCAAGGTTGTTTATTATTGGCTGCCAAAATTGCCAGTCAATGTAGGAAAGCTCGACGGCACCGTGGAGATCTAGTTCCACGTTGGAAATTCACGATTGTTGGCCGGTTTTAGTGTGGAAGATCGGAGATGGTCGAGTGAGCCTAGTAATTTCCTTTGCAAAGCCCCTTTTCCGTCATATCCTT
Organism: Poa pratensis; assembly: GCA_947311845.1. NCBI lineage: Eukaryota > Viridiplantae > Streptophyta > Magnoliopsida > Poales > Poaceae > Poa > Poa pratensis. The sequence continues at coordinate 23,438,079 of CAMZMU010000073.1, forward strand.
TTCGATCATAAGCTGTAGGAACCTTTCCGTTTACTACCATAGGTATTAGTAGGTGGTGAGCTGTCGCGAATTCTTTCGTCTGCATTTCTATTATTAGTGTCAGTAAAGGTATTTGCCCCAAGGAAAAGCAAGGCATCGGACAGCAGTGTCACTAGACTATGGAATAATCCTAATACAGCCTGCAAGAGATAGAAGAACGGATGCGACAACAATCTTCTAATCTTTCGGTTTGAGCCCGTGCATCAGCCAATGCGTTTGCCAGGTTAACTGAACCGTTGGAGGTTAGTGAATAGTGATGTTCCAACTGACTGCTGTTCTTGAACACTCACCTTAATATTGATTGTGTCAAGTTTAGAGTAGATGGTATGTTGAGCTGTTAGAGCATCTCCACCGGCGCGCATAATACAGCGTCCAGCAAAGTTGCCGGACAGGCGCTGTTGGCGCGCCGGCACGCGTTGCCGCCTATTGGGAGCGGCGCGCCCCACCGGTCGCTCCCAATAGGTTTTCCCCAAAAAAAAGGAGACTCAAATATGAACGAACCGGCGATATTTCATTGAATTTGAAGGACATTTAACAAACTTAAACGAAATTTGACAAACGGAAATTAACAAACTTAAACAGAATTTAACTAAATTTAAACTAAACCCTAGACCCTACATCTAGCGGCTCTGCCGGCGGACGCTAGAGAAGGAAGCTAGTCCCGGCGATGATGAAACCAGCTACACGGCAGCGTTGAGGCATGTCTTGCATGCCTCGATGAACTCCGGCCGCTGAATAGGAAGTTTCATCTACGCCGCCGTCGCTGAGGCTTCCAGTTTCACCCTCGGCGGCTCCGGCCTTGGGAACGTCTCCGACTCTCCGTGCCGCCGCCACCGCCGAGCGTGGTGGGGTTTGATCTAGCGGAGGCGGGGGGGGCCTCAATGGCCGTCTGCATTCCCTCCCACTCCGGCTCACCCCAGTCGCCTTCGCTGCCGTCCTCCTCCTCTGCCGGTGCCGGGGCAGGCCCCGGTGCCGGTGCCGCTGGTGCCGGCGCCGGCAAGGGGAGGTCGGGTATCTCGGGGTCGGACGGCACGCGCTCGCTCTCTTCATCGGAGTGGAACCACTCCGGCGGTGGCTCGTGCATGCCACCGCCTGACCTTCCAGTGTTGCGCTCGACGCGTCGCGTCGTCTGCGCCCGCCAGGGGAACCGCCGCGTCATTAAAACGGGCGTATCTGCCACAATAAATCCGCCCCCCAACCGTTGGGTCGCTGACGCGTCGCCCCCACCCGTCAGGTTTGGACGAGTCGCGCGTTGCCGCGGTTGCCGGCACGCCCGCTTGCGTCCCTAGAAACTGGGCGCGAAGCAGGGTTGCCGGACGCTGTGTTGGGACGTGCCGGCAATATTTTCTCTATTGGATACGCCGCTGGGGGACGGTTTCGTGCCGGCGTGCCCAAAACGCCTATTTGGAGTCGAGTTGGGCGCGCCCGTAGAGATGCTCTTAGCGGATATGAATAATAAGATCAGAGACAAGTGTCAGGATTATACTACAAGATTCTACCTGCCGATCCCAAGCGGCTGTCTGCTGCTTGATATCCTCTACTAGTATATATCTGCATTCTGCAGTGTGATAGTATATTTTGCTTCCTCGGAACTCTTGAAGCCATATACTACGCCTGCCTTCTGTACTTGGCTTTGGAGGCTAGAGAAGCGAGGTAGAATAAGGCGGCGATGTTATCGTCGGTGGCAGTTTGGTCGCATGATTTGGGTGAACAATGTGGTTCTAAATTGTTTGTTGTGGAGGCGGCCTTATCCTCCCTGCACAAAAGCAGAGCTCATACTTGATAACAGGTAGTTCGTCCGATTTTATTTTATTTACAGATTGTTCATTTCGCATATTGTTTGCTGTTTTATTTCGTTGGACAGTATGTGTGGTAACTGCACGATGAGGATTCGGATTACATCCTGGAAATAGACATGAAAAGAAAATGACAAACGAGGATGCCAAATAAGGATTAGGATTTCATCCTGGAAGTAGACATATGTGCCTAATTTAAGCTGAATAAAGAACTAAAAAGTCTTAATTTTTTCACAATATCTTCACCGCTCGTATTTTTAGACAACACTAGCTTAATACCGGGACCTATATCTTTACGTTGCTACGGAGAAAAAACAACATGCAGCGATCACAAGTTTATTCTATTTCAAAAACCTAAACAATCATGTTTTGAATGTTTTCTGTCACGTGGCATCCTCCACCTAGACAAAATATGATTTGTCTTCGTTAATCAAAGAACACGTGCCTTGCTAACAAAATACGTTTCCAGCTACTATTTACGTGCCTTCCCACCGTTGTATCATGTACTATGTCTTCTCTTATCACCATCATTCTCAAAATGCAGTGAGATCTTTGAAACACCTGTAAATGTGTTTTGTAAATGTGTTGGGGAGGTGGCGCTATTATCCTCCCTGAACAAAAGCAGAGTTCATACTCATGACTGGTGGTTGATTAGATTTTTTTATTCAGATTGTTCATTTGTCAAAGAAAATTTCAAAATCTCCCAAATTGACAGGAACCAACCTCACTTACCGGAAACCACAAATGGAGCTCAAGCTCCCTGGTGGCTATTAGAAAAATTGAAATCGATACTTTCAAGTTTTAAAAAAACTGCATGTACACAATGATGCATTCCAAAAAACGTATAAAATATCAACTCAAAATAAGTTATATTCTGACCTACATAAAAAATGACAAAATCTGACAGATTTTGGAGGTTTGAAATTTACACAGTTTCCTCCTTCAAATGAAAGATATTGTCATTTTTGTGCAGTAAAATATATAAGATGTTTTGAGTTGAGATTTTACATGTTGGTAGAATACAACATTGTCTGCACCTAAAAAAAGCTCAGATTTTTCTAAAACTTTAAAATGATATTTTTATTTTTCTTTCAAAGAAAGACTCCCGGAGCCCAAGCTCCATTTGTTCGGTCTACCATAACTACCACTTAAAAATAAATGACTGCTTTTTTAAGATAAATGATTTACAACGAGTCTTGCAAAACGATGAAATAACCGATACGATTTTTTTGGGTTCTTGTGACACACAACTTCAGTCAATCATCTCCTCATGCCGCAAAGTCTCAAAATGCCATGGCCCCAACCATGACATCAACAATACACTTCATATGCCCCTTTAGCAAGCCTACTAGCTCCCGCCGTAGCAATGTTTGAAAGACCGTTTTCTCTAAAATCATTCATTCGAGAATGGCAAAGGTACAACACAACATTAGCCCGATCCCACGTTTAATGTTATGAAAACATGACTTGTTCCTTGTTTTTGAAAGTGGCCGAAAAAAGGCAACAGTTTGAATCATAAGAATCTTTCTTTCTTCTGAAGATGTTTTAACCCATCGTTGATACAGATCATTGAAAGAAGCAGGTTTAGAATGAATGTTTAAAGATACAAATGCCACATTCCATATGTACTTAGCCGTGGGTGGGAAAAGAATAAGTATTACAGAGACTTTTTGATTCCACATAATTGTAATCTTCATAGACCATAATTTTGTTGTTGTGGAAAATCCGCTCTGATTGACATTAAACAAAGATAAATTGTCTTTAGTCAACAACCATTTTAAATTTACCAACGGAATCACTTAGAGTGACACCAGCACACAAGTTTACAAATTCTCCTGCATTGACACAATATTTTCACTCATCGGTTGAGTATCGGTCCTGGACCGGTCAACCGACTTATATCTGTTTGTCCAATCAACTTAAACTCCGATGTGCACAAAAAGGCTCAAACTTCCCGGTGGGAAGGTAGACCGGCATAGGTTCATTTTTTATCTCACTCTTTCTCACCTCCATTGTTGAGCACAAAAAAAGTTTGAGATCTCTTGTTCGCTCCAACGAAATTCAAATCCCCTTTGAGAGAAAATAAGAGGAGATATGTATCTACGTTTTCACCAAGTCAAAAGTGATTCCATCTTGAGTTTATCAAGTTTGCTTGAAACTCTTGAGTTTGTTGGAAAATCCTAAACGGTTAGGGTTACTGCAAGATTACGGGTGTGGGTTGTGCTTCGGGAATCTTTTTTTGGGGGGGGGGGGGGGGGGTGCGCTAGAGGTCACCTTAAGGCTTACCACTACAGACTGAGCTCCGGGAGGCTCTAGAAGAAAAAGGCGATCCTTCGATGGAGCTAGGGGACGTGCTCGGGCCATGGATCCCCCATTTTGTAAATTAATTCTGAATACTCCCTTATAATTCGTGGATTGACACCAAATTTAGTCAAAATTAACCCGTATGCCCCCCTCCAAATTATGTAGTCTTCACTTGGCCCCCCGGTGACAAATTGCTGGCTCTGTCCCTGTTCGTGGCATACAAGTGTCTTTCGTGTATCACACACCTCTCCAACGGTTACGTAGTTTACTCCCGGTAAAGCGAACACCGAGTTATAAATTTTAATATATGTTTCTCGGTTAGTTCTATCCGAACTCTTTCGAAAAACAAAGAGAGCATATATTTTGTTCAGATTTTTACAATGTTTTCATAAAATGTGCATAAGAAGAAGTAATGTGCCGCTCGAAATGATCTTCATCTTTTATTTTCTGAAAGGGATTGGAATGATCATCCTCTCTTAATGCCCTAAAAAATCTTCTATGACTAATGCCTCCAGAAAATCTCTTACATTTAATTATGTTGCGTCAAGTCCCTCGATTAATCACGAATATTTATACTAGGTGACACAAGGAGATTGTCGTGTCCTGTCCAAAAAAAGCCAGAAGAAGAGACGATCGACGTCATCACTTGCACTCCATCAAGTGTATTTATAGTAGTATACCATTTTTCTTGCTATTTCAGGATATATTAGTTGAAAAAAATAGTTGACGTGTAATTCTATGCTGCCATCACCCGCTCGACTCTCCGCTCTTCTTTCTCCCAGGCAAGCGGCACTTTCTTCCCTCTCCTCCTCCTCCCCTGCCGTCGCCCCCGCTTTTTAGCCCACCTACCGGCAGCGGCAGCAGCGCCCCATAACAAAAAGGGCTCGCACCTCCATTCCCCACCCCGCCTTCTCTCTCCTTCTCCTCCCCTCTCCCACTACACCGTTGACAGGAACGGAGCGAGACCCGAGCTGCATTACCAAGCAAGGAGCACACGCAGCCCGCACCGAGCGAGCGAGCACGCCAAGGCAAGGCTTGCCGCTCGTGCTCGCAGCAGGAGGCGGAGGAGGAGGTGCGATTCCAAAGGGGCAAAAGTTGCGGGAGCAAAAAGGAGGGAGGCGAGGGCCGGGGGGAAAAGGAGGAGGGGGGAGTGAGGAGGGGGCATCCAACCCAATCCAGTCCGCTAAAGCGCGCCGGTGGTGGCCTGACTGATTGATTGGAGGTGTGCGCTGCAAGCGAGCCAGCGACGACCGCATCAGCCACCGACACTCCCCCCCTGCGCCGATCGGAGCCGCGCGTCAGATCCAGTTGCCGCCGGAATTGAGGCGGGCTCCGGCGCCCGCGACCCCGCCGGATCTGCATTCCGCGGAGGACCTGCCCGACGCGCGCTCTCGCTTCCCGTAAGTCCCCCACCGCTCCCCTCTTTGGCGTGCTTGCGTGATACAGTACAAGTATTTCTCTCTTTTTTTGCTTAGTTTCCGCGTTTGCTATGGTGCGATTGCGCTTACTGTTCGTGCAATGCAAGTGGGATTTTGCAGTGTTTTTTTTAACGAAATTTCCCTATGGTTTTTCTTCAAGAGTTCGAGTAGCGTTCATTCAAAAACCTCCCCACAGTAGACGCTGCATTTTGAGCTCCTTGCTTCAAGCCCAGCTGCGCTCTCTGAATTCCACTGTTTAACCCAGTTTTTGGATAGGTTACAGTTCCTTGACATTTCCGTTCCACTGGACCGCTTCTTCTTGTTTGGCCCTCCCGGACTTCCCGGATTCGTGTCGCCTTGTCTCTTGTGGATGAATCACACTCCATACCACTAGTAGTAGTGGTCGCAGTGAAATCACACAGCGTCGGTTCGTCACGAACTGTTTGCGCTAGCGGCATCAAATCAGTCGCCATGTCGCGGCCGCCCTGTTTCCGCTTTACCTTCGTCACGTTTTGTCTACTCCATGATGATTTCTTCCCGGAAATTCCATTCCATGGCATGAAAAAAATGAAATTACGAAACCCGGCCACTCCACACAGTACAGATTTTACCCGTGAAAGCCGCCTCCAGCGGGTGCGGCCACGACTTCCTTTCCTCCCTTGGGTATGGAATGATTGATAGAAGAAGCAACGCGTGTTTCTACTCTACTTAGTAAAATGAGATGGTAAAAGGAGATACGTAGTACTGAACATCGAGTTGGAAAGGATTTTAGTGGGAGTGGCGAATCTGGTTAAAACCCAATCAGACGAGGGAGCGCCGCCATTAATGGGGTATCATGTTTGGAGTAGCTCTGGGCTTTTACTCCGGCTCACGCGCGCCATCTTTGTAGCCAAAACCACCTTCCCTTCCTGATGAATGCAACGTTGTCTGTTTGTACGTACCACTCATCTCATCGATCACCAATGGATTCCTTCCCCGAGGCGGCGAGACGCGACGAGGCGAGGTGAGCAGTAGCAGTAGGTGTCCGGTCATCTCGTCCGTCGGTCCGTCCGGCCAAACCCCTCCGCGTGGGCTTAAATAAACATTCGATGCCCCCACGCCGGCGGCCAGCCATTACTCCCGCGGGCGTCTTAGGTGCCACTCTTAACTGCCGCGCTCGCCGAGACCGAGCTGCCGCTTGCCATCCGCGTCAAGCTCCACAAGCACACTACAGCCTGTGCGCCGTGGTCCATGCATAGAATAGAGATACTGCTGCCTTAATTAAGCCCAGTTAGGTGAGACACAGCCACAAGCTGAGTCATGAGTGTTGAGTACGTGACACGACTCTTACTTGCCCGCTCCGCGTCAATGCCCTGGCCTGGCTCTGGCATGACGGTGATCGGATCGGCTGTTCCTGCCGCAACTTGGCCTCTCGGGTGGGGGGCACCTTTGGAGGGGATCGGATTTCTTTTGGCCTACTAGCCCTCCTCCTCCTCGTTGGCCATGGTCCTACTCCTAATCCGATATACTCCTCCTAGCTGTGTACATTGTGACACAAGCTTCTGCTTTTGGATCTTGCCAGATGGAATATGTATGATGCTGGAGCCTTGAGGTATAAGGCGGGGTTTATGTACCTTCAGCTGATCTTTGGATTTACATGATTGGTTGATTGCATTATTGTACATACCATATATGGTGGAATGATTGGATCTGAAGTGTGTACAATACTTGCCCAACCACCAGTGCTCCACTGTATGCGTATGACCTTTTGTGCAGATTGGGGATTCTTGCTAGCAGTTTATTGTATGTGCGTCCAAGAAAAACGATTACTAAATTATCCATGTTGTCTGGTGCATATTTTATTGCGTTGCAGATCTTTCTTTTATTTTTTTCTGAAAGGTTTCGTAGTTGGCGACAGAATAGCTTACCTTAATTTGAGGTTTCCAACCTAGACAGTCACATAAACACTTACACATGCAGGATGTGGCGAAATATCTTCTTGAATTTGGTTTATATAAAGATATTTTATCAGATACAGTGTGTTTGGTTTTTTCTATGTTCTCTTCGTAAGACTATTAGCTTACGGTATAGTAGTACTAGCAAACGTGCCCGTGCGTTGCTACGGGCGAACTATCAGGTGGCTTGTGGTGCGAAGATTTGATAAATTGGTCAGTACTCCGATAATTGACGCGGGCATGCTGCTCTTCTCGCCTCCCTTTAACGAATGTGACCGTCATTTGTTGTCGTGTGTACATGCTCGGTCTCTCCCTGCTCTTGGATATTTAGAGCAAGTCCAAGGAGGCTCTAAAAAAAATTCACTCTCTTATTCTCTTCGACTCTCCAAATATCACTCTATATCCTATTTACTTACATTTAATTGATATATTGATAAGAAACAACTCTCTCTCTCTCTCTCTCTCTCTCCTCTCAAACAAAATACAACAAAACATCAATAGAACACAATAATCCACATTAATAAAATAGTAATAATTCATAAAAACGAACTTTAAGACAATGAACTACATATATTATATGAATCGTACATTTCTTTTGGATTCATGTTGCTTGCTATGTATTAAAAAATGATATGGACAGCCACAATGTACAAATGATGCATTTGTCTTATTTATAGACATTAAGCACATCTACTTTCGTTGAAAGTTAAAAGTTGGAAGCAAGGGAGTATAGCCTAAAAAGCTTAAGGCATCACGCCTGTAGAAAACTATACATGTTACATAGACAAAACAGACTGGTGATCAGAATACTGAATCTACATTTAGTCTCATTGTCTTTATCCCAACCATTGCAAAATTGACAAGGTACTGCACCAAAGCACTGCAAGAAAGGAGTTTTCCCCAGAAGTAGCAAATAACCAAAGGCCCTTATCCAAACAGTCAATAAGAGCAACATTAACTTTCCAGCACTAAACATTCTGGCCCAAACAATAGGATAAACATAGGCTCACCTTTTTCTGTCATAGCCATGAAAGCAGTGATAGCTGGCGTATTTCTCTAAACCAATACATTGTTTTCTTCCATCACGTACATCATCGAGGCTCTCAAAAAGGATGCAGCCATGGAAGTAAGCTGACTGGTCTTCTCCTTGATTTGTTCTCGTCTACCGATGTTGTTTTACCAAGGCCACGCCGTGATGATTCCTTGCTGTCTTTTCTTAATTTGGTACTGTTGAAAGGTAGCTCATGTTCTTCAGAACTTTTCGCACCAGTACTGACAGCCACTGGTTGCTGTTGTCAACCGTATGTATAACAAAATCAGAATGCATCTAATCTTAGTTTTCACGAGAATTGCATCGCACATCTAGAGCACGTCAAAACCGAGATCCAGAAGACAGCAGCGCCACCTGCCTTGCTGCTGGTCGCACTTGTTCAGGACGTGGGAGGCGCGAGGTTGACTCCCTGGCGGAAGTGCGGCGGACTTAGGGGAAGGCGCGAGCTGGACTTCGCGGCGGCGCGTGGTGTACTGTCAGGCGACGGTGGTGTCACATGCCATGCCTGCACGTTGCGAAGCACAAGCAATACGGTGAGGCAGAGGAAGCAGAGCAACAGGAGGAGTTGCTTCCTCTCCATGTTTACTCCCGCTCGGCGCACGGGGAGGCCGGGCAAAGTCGGGGCCGGGACGGCGACGGCGTATCGCGGACCAGGGAAGGCGAAGCCAGCGGCGGGGACGCCTCCTGCGCGTCGCCGGCGAGCTCATCTTTTAGCTCGCGGGAGGCATGGTGGTCGCCGGAGCTGGCCGCTGGGCACACGGGGAGGACGGGAGAAGGCGGGAATGGGAAGCCGACGGCGGACCGCGGCCAGGGAAAGTGAAGCCGGCGGCGGGGGCGCCTCCTGCACGTCGCCGGCGAGCTCAACTCGGTCGGCCATGGCGGTTCCACGATGAAGACGATGCCGATGGACGGCGCAGGATCGACCGGGCGAGGGCACGCCAGGACGCGGTCGTGCTGGGCGCCGCCAAGGCACGGAACGACGGCGAGGATCTCCTCCGCGTCAGGAACACAAGAAGGCCATCGTCAGGTCGGGTCAATGGAGACGTCGGATGATTGGGGATTTTTTCTATTTTCACCGAACAGGTACTTTGACTTGGGGGTGGCATACTGTGTAATATTTTCTAACTCAACCTAACAATGAAAGGGTAAAATTGGAAATTTGAAAAACGTACCATCACCTGAAGCCATATTATATAGTAGAGATTATTTTGGCTTGCCTCGTCAATTCCACTGTCCTCTTTAGCTGTAATACTACAAAACCTTTGATTTTGGAGTTTGGATAAATACACTGGTTGGTCAGCTAATTGCTGGAAATCCGGGTTCGAAGAAACACAGTACAAACGTCAAACATGTCTTCCATATAGCATTGACAATGCTGGAGAGTCAAAACACCAACGGATAATTTCTTGTATGGCTTTATGTGCAAATTTGATTCTTGCCAGCATTGCAAATAATGAAATTTTGTATGGACGTCCAAGAAAAGCTTTTGCTTTCTATGATTTTACTTCTGTTTACACTTTCGAGTGATACTTTACATGTAATGTAATATCTACCTTTATCTTTGTTTTGTCGACGCAGTTGGTGACAAGAAAAACTTAACCTCAATTACTTTTGAGCAGCGAGTTTGCATATGCAGGATATATATGTGCAGTTTCTTGCATTAGGTTGCTGACAAATATTCACCTTATGTGATCAGATACGTTGTGTGAAATGGACCGACGCAGCTGGCCTTGGAAGAAGAAATCATCTGACAAATCCTCAAACGCAGATGTTTTGCAGAATCAAGCAGAACAGGTTTGTTTTTCATTGTTATTTTGATTTAGATTGGTTTAAATACCAGTGATGTCATTCTGTATACTATTTCTCTCAAATTTCCTGATTGACTAAGCTTAAGCAAATAGTTCGTAATTGTAATGTCACAGATGCTCTTCTGATTTTACCGACGGTTTAAGCTGCAGATATTCATTACCAAGTGATTGTGCTTGCTCCTTGCTGCCATTGTAGCCAGTTCCTTTAGCTAGTTCTTTTGCCTAAATGAATGTCTACTGTTGGCTATCTGTTTCAAACCTCTATAAGAATGTTTGTTTCCTTCTAAAACTACCTTCTATTTTGCAGGATGATAAAGTTCCGAAATTTGTGCAAATTTCACCAGAAACATATGCACATCTTACCGAATCTGAAGAACAGGTGAAAGTCTTGGATGAAAAGGTGAAGACCTTGAATGAGGAACTGTCTGCATTGCAGTCTGAGATCACTACTAAAGATGCCCTAGTGAAACAGCATGCTAAAGTTGCTGAAGAAGCTGTATCAGGTGGGCAGAAGATCTCTATATCCGTTTTTTTCTTTTATGGGTCTGGATACGAGAATTTACTCTCTGTAACAGCTGTCTTTTACTAGACCCTCCTCTTTTCCTACAAACATTTCAGCAATGGGTATCAGTTTAATAGGAAGAAAAATTACTTCAGTGATCTTATCATGTGCTCTTACAGGATACAGTTTGGTTCGTGAATCACTATAATAAATATCGTGTTTTATGAGATGTTTATTTTGCTAATGTTAGGTTGGGAGAAAGCTGAAGCGGAGGCGTCAGCACTGAAAGTTCAGCTTGAAACTGTTACATTGTCTAAGCTAGCAGCTGAGGAAAGAGCTGCCCATCTGGATGGTGCTCTAAAAGAATGCATGAAGCAAGTAAGAACTGTGAAGGAAGAAGGCGAGCAGAAGCTACATGATGTAGTCTTTGCGAAAACCAAACAGTGGGAGAATATAAAAGCCGAGTTGGAAGAAAAGTTGCTTGAATTTGATCATGAGCTCATAAGGGCTGGTGCTGAGAATGATGCACTCTCAAGATCACTCCAAGAGCGGGCAGATTTGTTGATGAAAATTGATGATGAAAAGGCTCAAGCAGAAGCTGAAATTGAAGTCTTGAAAAGCACGATTCAGTCAGGTGAAAGGGAAATAAATTCGCTGAAGTATGAAGTACATGTTGTCTCCAAAGAGCTTGAAATCCGCAACGAAGAAAAGAACATGAGTGTGCGCTCAGCTGATGTAGCAACTAAGCAGCACCTGGAGGATGTTAAGAAGATAACAAAACTGGAAGCTGAATTGCAAAGATTGCGTGGTCTTGTTCGGAAAAAGTTACCAGGGCCTGCTGCATTAGCTCAGATGAAAATGGAAGTGGAGAGCATGGGAATGGGCAGAGATTATGGAGACAACAGATTGCGGCGATCCCCCGCAAAGAATTCTACCGGCTTTCATCGTCCTATGTCCCCTATGTCTCCAGTTCCTGACTATGGTTTCGATAACCTACAACACATGCAGAAAGAGAATGAGTTTCTGACTGCACGTTTGTTAACTATGGAAGAAGAAACTAAGATGGTAAAAGAGGCATTGACAAAACGGAACAGTGAGCTACAAACTTCAAGAAGCATGTATGCTAAGATAGCGGGCAAGCTACGCAGCTTGGAGGTTCAGATGGTGAACGGTAACCAACGTAAGAGTACAAACATGGATATCCACTTTGATGGTGCACATAGCCAAAATGGAAGTAATCCACCTAGTATGACCTCCATGTCCGAAGATGGTGTTGATGATGAAGGCAGTTGTACTGAGTCTTGGGCCAATGCTCTGGTATCTGAGCTCTCACACATCAAGAAAGAGAAAGTAGCTAAGAGCAGTGTGACTGAAGGCTCCGGTCAATTGGAAATGATGGATGACTTCCTAGAGATGGAGAGATTAGCTTGTTTGCCTTCTGAAGCTAATGGCCATGGCAATACTGTTGACAAAATGAAGATCGGCAATGCCGAGGCTGCTTTATCTGGTCTTACTGAGAGTAATGGTGTTAAAGATTTGCAGTCAGCTTTACCGTCGCCAGGAACTCCATCTAGTAAACAGCAGCTGTCTGAGGGTTCTCCACTCTTGAAATTGCAGTCCAGAATATCTTCCTTGCTGGACTCTGAATCACCTCAGAACAATGTTGGGAAGGTACTAAACAGTATCAGAAATATTCTTAAGGATATTGAAGATGAGGCAGATTCAGTGAACACAGTCAACATGGTTGATGTTACTGACAGTGAATCATTAGTGAACCAAGACGAGAGGTTGAGCATTGGGAGCAAACATGCCCTGGATCAAGAATTTACAAAGGCCATCTTGAAGATTCAAGACTTTGTCAAGTCACTTGATCAAGAAATGTCCAAGCACCAAGGGCTGTCTTCTGATTATGGTGGGCTATGCGAGAAAATACAGCAGTTCTCTGCACTAGTTGAGAAAGTTCTGTCAAATGAAAATGTCGTAAATGACTTCATTATGGCACTGTCTCATATCTTGTTAGAAACGAGTGAGATCAAGTTCACAATGTTGAGAGACAACACCAAGGAAACAGACAGTAACAATTTGGATTATGTTGACAAAGTGACACTACTTGAAAATAAAGTGCAGCTTGTACCACTCAAAGATAACATTTCTGGCCCTTGCCCATCTTCTGAACCTGAGATTGTGGGGCCTACTGATGCCGGATTTGATGTTAAGAGTGCTGTGCAGATGTGCTCACCGGATGACTACGAGCAACTTAAATCTGAGAAGATGAATCTGGAGGTGGAATTGGCGAGGTGCAGCAAAATGATAGAAGATACAAAGTCTAGGTTTATTGAGATGGAGAAAAATCTAGAAGAGCTTACGTCCAAGTTGTCTGCCAGTGAGAATTCAAACAGCTTGGCTGAGACACAATTGAAGTGTATGGTTGAATCCTACAAGTCACTTGAATCAAGGAAAGTTGAATTAGAAAGAGAAATAGAATCGTTGCGGTCCAAGATAGAGACTTTAACAGCTGAACTCAGTGATGAAAGACAAAGTCATCAGGATGACTTAGCCAGATACAAAGATCTCGAAGAGAAGGTTGAAAGGTAAAACTGAAATCTTGTTATGAATAGTTAGTATATGTGCCTCTGCTTGGCTTCTTCTCACTTTGACTTTGTGATATGAAGGTATGAGAATGATCAGAGTTCAATGCATGTGGACGAGGTTGAAGATACCAAAACAAAGCAGGTACTAATTATAACCAATAAATACTAGCGCACTTTTTTCTCAAACACGCTTCACAATGTGTGTCATTTTAGTATGGAGTTGTTAGATTCACATTATTTCTATTTAACGATTAACTTATAATATACTCCCTCCATGTCATAATATAAGATGTTTTAGGTATTCCAATACCGACTACATACGGAGCAAAATGAGTAAATCTACACACTAAAATAGGTCTATCTACATCTGTATATCGTTCATATTGGAATAGCTAAAACATCTTATATTATGGTGCGGAGGAGTATGTTTAACTGCCGGATTATGCGTTTTCATGATTAACTTATAATACTGTTGTTGAATTTGAAGTACTAAATCATCGTAGCATTAAATCATATCTTACTCGGAATCAAGCAGCAAGCGCTGAACATACGTAGTTTATAAACTCATTTCAGGATTACTTGAGCATATAGGTTGTAAATTTGTAATGCTGTAACCTTGTGATTTGTTGGAATTCAAGACTTATAACACACTGTTCTTTAAATTTATTGCAGGAGGTAGAAATAGCGGCTGCAGCGGAAAAGCTTGCAGAGTGCCAGGAGACCATGTTGATTCTTGGTCGTCAACTGCAAGCTATGCGTCCCCCGCAGAGTCGATAGGATCCTCACCAACCCGGCAACGAATGGAGGACTTCTTGCAGGACGTTGCAAGAACAACCGAAGGCGAGTATACCGAGAGACCATCAGGTCAGCCTGATACAGATCAGGAAATGCTCGAATCTGGGAATGTATCTCCCCTCAACGGATACAAGACACACACGACTCCTTCTGATGTGGACGGAAGTCCTTACCCTTCAACAAACAGTTCCAAGCGCCCAAAGCACAGATCGAGATCCTCGTCCTCTTCCTCATTTGCTAACCAAGTGCCGGAGAAACAAACCCGGGGCTTCAGCCGTTTCTTCACCAAGGGCAAAGAGTAAACAATAGCTGCTTGCAAGATTCTGTGTTGGCTTGTTGATTCTCTAGGGCAAAATGAATGACGGAGCAACGCAGGTCACAAGTTCATATAGAGCCGCTCGGCGAACCTGTTTGTGTATTATTTGAGGTGATGCCTTGAGTGGCTCGGTTACTGGAGTAATACTTATGTTGCAGTCGAGCGGTTATGACCAGGTTGTGTGTGAGAGTGTTTAGCAGTCAGTCGGTATGTTCCGCTAGAGTTTTTTTTTCTGGGTTGCTGTTTGTCCGAAACCTCACTAAAACCTCACTGTAAATGTGCTTACTTGCATGAAGAAGAGAGTTGGTTTGTGTTTCATTCTCGTGAAGTAACCTGTGTATGTCGTCTCTTGGTGCCTCAGACTGGAATCTGTACAGTTAACATGCGAGGCTATTTATGTGTGTTTCTCTGTTTATCAATGTAAAATCACAAGTACCCGTGCCAGGTTTTGTTTGTCCATGCCACGGTCAGGTCGCTCTACTGCTACTATGTCTAACCCAACCCCGTTTACATCGTTGCTGCTGGGAAGATGGCTTGCACGGAGGCACAAGGAAATCAGATTGCTAATGAACAGAATCCACTAAACACAAGAAAGGTTTGCAGCCATGCTGATGTTACCAGGGAACGGAGCAGCGGCGTTGATTCTTCAAAATGTTCTTCCGGATTCCACATGTGACTATGAAAGTGCTGATGACGAGCTTGAGCAATCTGACAGTTTAGAATTTCTGAATTCCACATCTGACGAATTTCAATTCTCTGAAACAACCAAACAACACTGACCTACTACAGTACTACTACAAGAACAAGAAGACAATTAGGGAAAATAAGCAATACGGCAGCGAAACAAATCTAGAAACAACCTGACAATGGATTGATAGGGCGCACAAGGCACAACCATGGCATTAATCTTTTTTGTAGAACCGACATCTAGATCAAGATACCAATAATTACTTCTCTGCAACAGATTACGATTACATCAGAACACACTGCTGAGAGATAAATTACAGTAGACGCAGAAACAAAAACAAACTGCTGACTGAAAAATCCAAACTCGCAACACATAACAATTACCGTCAGAGTGCAGCTTGAATCTGACGGTTTAGAGTTCCATTGTCTTTCAGCGGAAGCTGGTAATTCAGTTCTCTTAAACGATAACACATCGCTGACATGCGACTGCAAGATTGAGAACAGAACGGCAATTTGCCAAATAAGCACACGCCAGCGCAACAGATCTACGCACAAGATGACATTATGTTGAAAGGGGCGGACAACGATGACATTCTCGAACAAGATACCAGGATTTACTTCACGGCAACAGGGTAGGACTACATCAGAAACACAACATTTGACAGCAAACTACCACCACCAACGCCACGACAGACACAGATACTCCCTAAACAAGACACCAAGGAAAGCCTAGCCGCCGAAGCCGTAGAGGGTGCGGCCCTGGCGCTTGAGCGCGTAGACGACGTCCATGGCGGTGACGGTCTTGCGGCGCGCATGCTCGGTGTAGGTGACGGCGTCGCGGATGACGTTCTCGAGGAAGATCTTGAGCACGCCGCGGGTCTCTCATAGATGAGCCCCGAGATGCGCTTCACGCCGCCCCTCCGCGCCAGCCGCCGGATCGCCGGCTTGGTGATGCCCTGGATGTTGTCGCGCAGAACCTTCCGGTGGCGCTTGGCGCCGCCCTTGCCCAGCCCCTTGCCGCCCTTGCCGCGCCCTGACATCGCCGGAGCTTTGTTCTCTTTCTCGGGGATGAGGAAGGGAATTGGGGATTTTGCTTTCTCGCTTCGAATTGGATGGTTTGGTAGGAGACGGGTGGACGGGAATATATAGAGGTGGAGGGGAGTGTGGGAGTCGTTGGATTCGGGAGCGATCCGCGTGAGGGGCGAATGGGATGGCCGTGGCCGTTGGATATGGTTGGTTCCTATTGGTGGAGCGGGAGGAGCGCGCGGATCGGCGCGGTTGGGATTTGGAGGTGGAGTGCGCGGGCGAAATGGAAAACGGGGAAAGGAGCTGGGCGGGATTTCTGAGCTTTCTAGCGGGAGATCAATATTCGACTCAATTAACTTTCTCTACACGAGTTTTTTCTCTACACGAGTTTAAGACAGCTAGATCTACAGTGGTACTAGCGAAAGTTTTTATACAGAAGATTAGGTGAGGGAAACTGCTGCTGTATTGGAAGATTTGCAGACGCTATGCAGGCAGGATGTTGTTCTCTCATACTCCTCTGTTCCTACTGTCTTAAACATTGATGATAAGGTCCTGGTAGATTTACTCTTAAGTTAGGTGTTAAGGATAATAATAATGCTGGTGGTGTTAATAATGTGGTGAATATTATCAAAAATCTTGAGCAAGCTAGGAAAAATTTGTTTGAGGAAGGGAAGAAAGATAAAAACATGAAAGAGCCTAGTTCCACTGATCTGTTCACTCAGATGACAGAGGAGGTGGCTGATATGGCCTCTGATAATGAGGATACAAATTTTGATTCCTTTGATACTGGCCTAGAACAGGCCCAGTTAAAGAGAGGAACTCAGAAAATTATCAAAGCGTGCTCCCTTGTGTGGAGGGTTGAGCTACTCAAAAATAGGGGTAGACCCCCGAAAGCCCCATGATAGGTTGCTTTGCTAATATCAGGGGCGTGGAACACCCTGATAAACAAAGGTTCCTTAGGGAGATGATTAGGGATGAAGGAGTTGGCTTTATTGGAATCAGTGAGATCATAAAAAGTGACTTCAGTCCCGTTTGGTTTTCTAAAATTGTGGAAAACCTGTGAGAAAAACAAACCTTGTATTCTGTCAAAATGGAGTCATATCTTTAATTCTTCCATTATTGAAATTAATGGTTTAAAAGAGTTGAAACTAACTGGCAGAAAGTATACTTGGTCTAACAATCTAGTGGAACCCACTCTCGAAAAGCTAGATAGAATTATAGTTTCTTCGGTGTGGGATCAGGCCTATCCTTTAGCAACTGTAACTGGTCTGAACAGAGATGTTTCAGATCATGTTCATTTGCTGCTATCTTGTGGGGTTATTCCAGCACATAATAACTTGTTTAGGTTTGAGACCTGCTGGCTGAAGAGAGAAGGTTTTGATGACGTGGTCAGAAATAGTTGGTCAGCAAGCACCTTTGCTAGACATGATATTGACAAGTGGCAGGAAAAGTCGAGGAGATTCAGGAGACATGTTAAAGGATGGCATTATAATGTCGAAGGGGCTTACAGAAAAGAGAGGAAAGAGATACTAGAGATTCTGGATGCTTTGGATAAAAAGTCTGAAGATACACCTTTGAGTGTGCACGAACGAGAGATGCAGGTGGATTTGCAAAAAAGATTGAAGAAACTTCTGAGAGATGAAGAACTTAAGTGGAGACAAAGGGCAAAAGAGAAAGACCTAAAAGAAGGTGATGGAAATACTAAATATTTCCACATCAAGGCGAGTGGCAGGAAAAAGAAAAACACCATCACTATGTTGCAGTATAATGGTATGGATATATTAGCTGTGATTCATAAAATCATTGTTGACACACGGACTGCTTTCAACAAAGATAGATACATCATGGAAGGGGTTGTGCTGCTGCATGAAACAGTCCATGAAATTCATCATAAGAAAACGGATGGAGTTCTTTTCAAAATAGACTTCGAGAAAGCCTACGACAAGGTAAATTGGGCGTTCCTCTACCAGATGATGCAAACAAAAGGACTGGGTGATTTGTTCTCGGACTGGGTGATAAAAACTGTGAGAGGAGGAAGAGTTGCTATAAAAGTAAACAACAAAATTGGACCATATTTCAATACATATGCTGGTGTGAGACAGGTAATCCTTTTGTCTCCTTTGCTGTTTGATATTGTGGGTGATGGCCTAGCAATGATGATTAACAGGGTCAAAAATCTTGGTCTTATCTCTGGACTGGTTCCTCATCTGGTGAACGGGGGGCTGGCGATACTCCAATACGCGGATGATACCATCCTGCTGATGGAAGACAGCCTTGAAAATGCCAGAAATATTAAAGTCATAATGTGCATGTTTGAGCAGATGTCGGGCCTCAAGATAAACTTTCATAAGAGCGAGGTGTATTGCTTGGGAGCTGCCAAACAAAGGGAAGATCAATATGGTGAGATTTTCACCTGTGTGTGTGCTGATCTTCCCTTCAAATATTTAGGGATGCCTATTGATGAGAAAAGACTGTCTCTATCCCAATGTGATCCTATTGATGAAAAGCTGGGAAAGAAGCTGTCTGGTTGGAAGGGACGAATTCTTTCTGCTGGAATGTCTGCCTTAGCAGTGTCACCTTATATATGCTGTCCTTTTTGGAGGTGCCTAAAGGGACTCTGAAGAAGTGGGACAAGCATAGAAAAAGGTTGGTGTGGGATGAGACTGATGGAACAAAGAAATATCACCTGGTAAATTTGCCTACTGTCTGCATTCCAAAGGATTGCGGAGGGCTTGGTGTTCTGGACCTGAGGACCATGAACATTAGCTTGTTGTGCAAATGGCTGTGGAAGCTGGAGAATACCGAAGGCACTTGGCAGCAGATGCTCACTAGGAAATACCTGCACAACAAGGTTCTAGCACAGGCTGGCCACGACCCAGGATATTCGCATTTCTGGCAAAGTTTGATGGGGGTCAACGAGATTTTTCAGAAATATATCACAAGGTGTGTGAACAATGGAGAGAAAACTTTATTTTGGACTGATGTGTGGATAAATAACACTCCTCTCGCAGTTCAGTTCCCCAGGCTGTTTGATCTAGCCTTTGATAAGACAATTACACTGAGCAAAGTCAAGCGAGATGGTTGGGATGTGATTTGCTTCAGAAGAACTCTTTGGGGGGGGGGGGGGGGGGGGGACA
Source organism: Poa pratensis (assembly GCA_947311845.1). Classification (NCBI taxonomy): domain Eukaryota; kingdom Viridiplantae; phylum Streptophyta; class Magnoliopsida; order Poales; family Poaceae; genus Poa; species Poa pratensis. The sequence goes on from CAMZMU010000073.1 coordinate 23,457,483, forward strand.
CTGACACAGTTTGATAAACTGAAGGATCTGGTGGATCCTTTTACTCTCAACGAGGAGTCTGATAGAGTTAGATGGCGAATAGGAGGATCTGGGAAGTTCCAGGTCAAATCTCTTTATTCACATCTCAGATTAGTTGGGTTGTTCCCACAAAAATTCATTTGGAAGGTGAAAATCCCTTTGAAAGTAAAGGTTTTTGTTTGGCTGATGCTAAAAAATAGTATACTGACAAAGGATAATCTGCTGCGCTGAGGGTGGACTGGAAATGATCAGTATCACTTCTGCTCTTGCAAAGAAATTGTGGATCATCTTTTGTTTCAGTGCTCTTTGGCCAAATTGGTGTGGAGAGTTATAATTTGTGCTCTAAATCTTGGGAGGCCGCCGGAGAGTGTCTCTGACCTGGCAGGGCCTTGGTTGGATTCTATTCCCCGCTCTCTGAGAAAATCAATTTTTGGAGGGTGCGCCGCGGTCTGCTGGACCATCTGGAAATCGCGAAATGATGCTTATTTTAGAAAAAAGTTTCCTGATGATCCTTCTGCAGTGATTTACAGATTGTGTAACATTCTGAATTCTTGGATGGTGTTGCAGACAAGCCAAGACCGAAGAAGGTATGAAGAAGGTGTGTTGCAGATTAGAAGACTTCTGAGGGAGATCTTTTCGGCTACACACGGTTGGGCTCCGCAGGTGTCGAGGATCGCGCTCTAGGTTTCCAGCTTCCGGGCTCTTTGTGCGTTTGGCCTGTTTGTGACGTGCTTTCAAGTACCTTTGCTCTGTTATGTAATAAAAGGAGGTGCTCTAGCTTGAGCTTGACCCTGAGGGGGGTTTGTCCCATCCTTTTCCTTTTTTTCTTTCTGTGTGATCCTTTTGCTTTGAAAGGTTTGTAAGAACTGGCGGTTTCTTTAATGGAAATTGACGGGGGGGGGGGGGGGGGGCTCGTTGTTTCAAAAAAATAAAGCTTGTAATGTTCATTTTTTGTCTATAAGATTGGTTAAAATTACACTATGTTGACTTTGACAAAAAAATAGCCTTATTTTGGAAACGCGTATAAAAGACAAAGGCAAACATTAGGCATGAGCCGGCTGTAGCTACACCCGGTTTTTGACCGTCGTGTCGTTTTCACATGCATGTGTGGTCCCTTCATTGCTGCAAAATTTTGGTCACTAAAGTTAAATAATATTGCGAACGTAACATGTTTTCTGTGTATGTGGTATTTTTTCGTGTATTTGTTCAATGTCAGCAATAGATCATTGCGTTGAATCAATTTATTTTGGTTCATATGTTTTACATTACTCGATCAAGATTATGCTAGATAGCATTCACAATAGAAAAATACTTTTTATCATTTACCTATTTGGAGCCGAGTAGGATTTAAGTTTGGAGATGTTGATATGTCTAAAACGTATTTATAATTTATAATTGATCCGTACTATTATTATATCATTGCTACATACTTTTCCTATAATTTTATATACTTTTACATCATTTTTAATGTACTAACCAATTTACCTAATGCCAAGTGCCAGTTGCTGTTTTCTACTTGTTTCTGCATCACGAAAATCCTCAAGTATGTGGCGGAAAATACCGGAATTCACAATAACTATTTGATGCGAAGACGCACATCACCGGAGGTGGGCCAAGGGGCTGACACCCCAGATGTGGGTGCCCGGTGCAAACAGGGGGCGCCAAGGGCCGCGCCTCCACCTCATCTGCCCCCTCGTGTCGCCTCTTCGCCTATAAAAATATTTGGACATAAAAGTCGTTTCAAGAGTTTTCGATACAGTGCCACCGCCGTCGCAAAGACGAATCTGGAGCCGTGTTCTGGTACTCCGCCGGAAGGGGAAATAGTAACCGATGACCTCTACACGATCATTGGCGCATCCATGATGATGTGTGAGTAGTCCAACCTTAAATTATTGGTACATAGCAGTAGCTAGATGAACTTCTTTCTCCCATATTTTTTAATACAGAAGTCATGTGAGCTGCCCTACATGATCAAGATCCATATGATGTAATTGTTATACTCTGTTGTGTTTGTTGAGATATGATAATTTTTCACTTTACTATCAGTTTGTGCATTTTATATATGATGCTATTTGTTATCATGATTGCTCTATTTAATAGTCTACATACTCTCTGATCTATGTATTTACTTTGCCCAAGTTTATGTTTAGATCTTCAAGAGCGAGTTTTGTATTCGATAGTAAGGGAGGAAGAATCAAAATGGGCCCAGAGGGCCAAAGTGAAACATATACAAGAAGGAGGAAATAATATGAAATATTTCCACCTCATTGCTCATGGCAAACATCGGAAAAAGAAATTCTTTCAGTTGGAACAAGAGGAAGGAACAATAGTAGGAGATGAAAATCTAAAAGTTTATATTACTGAGTACTATAAAAAGTTATTTGGGGCGCCAGCCGAAAATAATGTTTTCCTTGATGAAGAAAGAATTTCACATATACCATAAATTTCTAGAGAAGAGAATGAGATTTTAACAACAAATTTTACAGCTGACGAGGTTTTAGAGGCTATTATACAGATGGAACATAATAAGGCTCCGGGACCAGACGGTTCCCAGCTGAATTTTATAAAACCTTTTGGAGTGTTATTAAGGAGGATCTTATGGCTATGTTTGTTCAGTTACAACAAGGCCATTTGTCTCTTTATAAGCTTAATTTTGGTGTGATCACTCTGTTGCCAAAAAAGAGGATGTGGTTCAGATTCAGCAATATAGACCGATTTGTTTACTGAATGTGAGTTTTTTTTACGAAGGTTGGGACCAATCATATTGCTCAAATTGCTCACAAAGTAATTAAACCAACTCAAACGGCTTTTATGCCAGGACGACATATCCTTGAGGGGGTAGTTGTCCTACATGAGGCCATTCATGAACTTCATAGGAATAAAATGGATGGGTATTATTTAAGATTGATTTTGAAAAGACATATGACAAAAGTGAAATGGCCTTTCTTATTGCAAACGCTGCAGATGTAAGGTTTTGACAAAAAATGGTGTGATCTCATCCAAAATTATAGTATGGGTGGATCAGTTGGCATATGTGTCAACAATAATATTGGCCATTATTTCCAGACTAGAAAGGGACTTCGACCCCCTTTCTCCCATACTTTTTAACATTGTGGCAGATATGCTGGCTATCCTTATTACACGAGCAAGAGAGGATGGTCAAGTTGGCAGCCTCATACCACATCTAGTTGAGGGGGAGTATCTATATTGCAATATGCAGATGATACTATATTATTCATGGAACACGACATAGAAAAGGCGGTGAACATGAAGCTGATTCTATGTATGTTTGAGCAACTATCTGGGCTTAAAATAAACTTTCATAAAAGCGAGTTATACTGTTTTGGGAAAGCTAAAGAAGCTGAAGACCAATACAGAAATGTGTTTGGATGAGGCGGGAACTCTTCCGTTCAGATACCTAGGAATCCCTATTCATTATAGGAACTTCTAAATAAAGAATGGAATCCAGTGGAAACACGGTTTGAAAAGAAACTGGGTTGCTGGCAGGGCAAGCTACTCTCATAGGGAGATAGGCTAGTTCTAATTAATTATGTTCTTACTAGTTTACCTATGTTTATGCTATCCTTTTTAGAGATACCTAAAGGGGTGTTGAAAAGGTTAGATTTTTATAGGTCCCGTTTCTTTTGGCTGAGTGATCGAAATAAACAAAAATACAGACTCACAAGATGGAATATTATATGTAGACCGAAGGACCAAGGAGGTTTAGGAATTGAGGTTCTTGATATTAAAAATAAGTGTTTATTAAGCAGGTGGCTTTTTAAGCTTATTAACGAGGAAGTAGTCTGGCAAGAAATTTTACATAATAAATACCTACAAAATAAGACATTGTCACAAGTGGCAGCTAAACCTACCAACTCTCAGTTTTGGAAGGGTCTTATGAATGTAAAAGAAACCTTTTTCGGCAAAGGAAAATTTGTTGTAGGTAATGGTCAAGCAACCTGTTTTTGGGAGGATTCATGGATCGATGATATCCCTTTAGCTGCTCAATACCCAACGTTGTACAATGTGGTACGCCACAAAAAAAAATTGGTTGCTGATGCTCTAGCTAATGACGCTGTGCACTTTGAGTTTAGAAGAAACTTGACAGGTAACAAATGAGATGCTTGGCTACATATGCTGCAAAAACTTATAACCATTAACCTAACAAATGATGAGGATAAATTTGTTTGGAAACTTACTTCTACAGGATTGTTTACGGTTAAATCCATGTATGAAGATCTTTTAAATAGTCATATTGTTAATTTGCGTAAACAAATATGGAAACTTAAGGTACCATTAAAGATTAAGATCTTTATGTGGTTCTTATTTAACAAAGTTATTTTAACGAAGGATAACCTTGCTAAACGAAATTGGAATGGGTGTAAGAAATGTGTGTTCTATGATTCAGAGGAGTCAATCGATCATTTATTTTTTACATGCCCTTTTGCACATCTCTTATGGACTATGGTGCATTATGCTTTCAATATCATCCCACCATCTAATACTACGAATATGTTTGGAAATTGGCTAAATGGGGTGGAAAAGAATTTTAAAGCACAAATTTGTGTGGGAGCTTGTGCTGTTTTATGGTTTATATGGAGGTGCAGGAATGATATTAGTTTTAACAAAGGCGACCATACTATTTTTTTACAAGTAATTGGCATGGCTACTCACTGGATCCACGAGTGGGCATTCCTGGTCCTAGAGGCGCAACATGCGCTTATCGACTCTCGATGCCCCGGCTGGAGGCGGTGCTTTGGATATCTATTCCGGGGTACCTGGCGGCTGTCTAGAAGAATCCAAGACGTTTAAGAGGATAGACGCTTGAGAGGTTGTTCTTTTGCTTTTGTTTTTTCGGACTGTCCTTTACCTTAAGTACCTTGCCCTCTTGGTTATGTAAACTCTGAAATACTTATGACTTTGCAATAAAAGCCATGTGCATAAATCGCATGCAGAGGCTGGGGCTTCTCCCCTTTTTCTAAAAAAAAGTGCGTTCATACCATGCAAATTCCTATTCCCGACTGACAGCCTACGGGCAAGGTGTGCAATGTGTTGTTACCACTAAGGATAAAATAATGGTTTTTTATCACACTTGGATGATAGTTTTACCTTTACGTTATTTATCATACTTAAGTCAATACTTTTTTTTAACATAATAGTTAGAGATACAAGCATAGAAACAATATCGAAGTGAAGTATTAGTTATAGATGTGGTTCAGTAACGGTCTATATTTTGGACGTAATGCCTATGTGAAATGTTGCCATGAACATCATGTCGTAATAACTTGCAAGTAGAATTATGTCAATTGCTCAAATGTAATTTGTTCACCCAACAATGTTATATCTCTATGGAGAGATGCCTGCAGTGAACCTATAGCACCCGGACCATCTCTTTCATTTTTTACAACCTCCTTTACTTGCTATTTACCATCATTTTTTCATTGGTCCGCTTTTACTTCTACCATATTTAATCAATCCCATCTACATTATATGTTTAATTCATGTAACCGGCGCTACTGCCATGGCGCCTTCGTGGGTTTTGCTGGACCGCGACCTTTCCTTCTCCCACGACGACGCAGTATTCGCTGGGGAGACTGAAGGAGGCGTAGAAATAAAAGGACCACCAAGCCACGAAGATTATAGAGACGCAATCACCGCCTACATGCGGAGTTTTTTTTTTTTTTTGAGAATGCCGAGGGGGATTGCTCCCCACCGGTTGTTATATTTTCGAAAAGTAACCTGGCGGGCCATGTTCTTACAACAGAATAGCAGTTTTACAGGGGGATACAGGGGAGAGAGAACACTGAAAATACAAGAAAAAAAGACAACTAGAAGAGGGAAAGCAAGAGCCACCCAGAGACACAAGAGGTGAGGGGTGTAGTCGAGGGATCACAATGCCGAGACTCGGCAATCAGCCTCACGCACCGCACCGGCATGCAACTCGAACCCCACGGCACAACTCAGGAGCACCGGCATGCAACTCGAACGCCTCGTGGCTCCACCGGAATTATCCTCCCTCAGGATGCTGCAGCCGACGAAATTCGTCCCACCACTGTGCGATCGTGTGACCTCGGCCTGCATCTCGAGCGCGGACAAGCACCTCGTCGCCTTCTATGCCGGCTGCTACCGCCCTGGCACCCGTAACAGAGGATGCTATCTGATCTACGACGCCAGGAAAAAACTCCCTATCCACGATTCCCCAGCTGCCCTTCGACAACTCCCACGACAACGTCGGGCGTCACACAGCTATTTCGTGTGCGACGAGGACGGCGCCGGCTACGTTCTCGCCGAACTCACCAGGTTAGAACGCTCCAATGTCGGCGAAGCTGTGCTCTATCTGTGGTACCCGTCCGCCCAAGAATGGGTCGTGAAGGCGGGGCGCCTGCCCCTCGAGCTTTGCACGTCCAGCTACGACCTTTTCAAAGCTGACGCGTGCTTCCGTTATGGGGGCTCTTTCCTGTGCTGGGTGGATCTGCTCAAAGGCATGGTGGTTTGTGATCTGCGCACCGTACAAGAACGCAGCTCCGACCCGGAGTTCCGTTTCGTCCCGTTGCCAGAGGATTGTCCGACCTATGATATGATTGATATCTACCCCCGGGATCGAGAGATCGGGGAGGAATTCCGTTCCATGGCCTGTGTTGGCGGGGTCATTAAGTTCGTCACCATGGACGACTATGTTGAACGGCTGTCCGGCAAAAAGCTGGAGCTGACCCTCTGGACCCTGCGGCCTGACCTCTCAGGGTGGGACAGAAGCAAGGTGTACGATGTTGGGAACATCTGGGCAAATGAGACCTACCAGTCCACTGGTTTGAGAAAGATTACTCCAGTGCTACCTGTCTTGAGCATGCATGAAGCCGATGTCGTCTACCTAGTAATCACTGATATCAGGCTAATGGACTATAAGAAAGCGCAGTGCAAAGGGCCGTACTTGCTTCGTGTTGACATGGAGAGTGGCGAGCTTCAGTTCTGTCAAGCAAGTACAAAGTGGATTATTCATTCCCAACTCTTCGCTGCTGAGTTCGGTGCTTACCGATAGGATCGCCCACTAAAGTAAGCATATAGTTTTTTCGACTAAGACGGGGGGATTGCTCCCCACCGGTTGACGGTTGTTATATTCATCGAAAGAGCCTGGCGGGCTATGTTCTTACAACAGATAGAAATTGTACAGGGGGATATAGGGGAAGAGAAAAACAATGAAAATACATGAAAAATACAACTAGAAGAGGTAAAGCAAGAGCCACCAAGAGACACAAGAGGTGAGGGGTGTGTTAAACATATGATATAAACTGTGTTCGGTAAGATATAAACCAACACGGTTCAGGTTAGGAGTCCTAGTCCTAATGTAATTGCTAAGAGGCCGCATTGCCTCTCCATATAAATACACACCCAGCGGCTCGGTATGTGCTACCGAGTAGAGACGCTTTCGTCAGATTTGACATGGTATCAGAAGCCTAAACCTCTTCCGTCACATCCAATCTACTCGCCGAAACCCTACCAAAAATCCCTCCCGCCCACCGCGCGCAGCCGCCGCCATGGCTGGCTCATCAAGCTCTGCGCAGTCCCCCCTCGGACCGTCGCCCAAAGCTCCATTGACGCGCACCAACTACCCCCTCTGGTGTGCCCAAGTGCTCCCCACCCTTCGTGGAGCCAAGCTTCTCGGTTTCCTTGATGGAACCGCCAAAGCGCCGCCGAAAAAGATCCGATCTGCACGCGCTGATAAGAGTTCGGAAGAGATCGATAATCCAGAGTATGATGCATGGCTCGAAACGGACCAGAAGGTCCTCAGCTTCCTCGTCAACTCGCTCGCCCCGGAGATCCTCACATATGTTCTCCACTGTGAGCATGCCACCAAAGTCTGGACAGTGGTCGAAGGCATGTTTGCCTCCCAGAACCGCTCCAAGATCACGAACCTGCGCATTGCCCTTGCAACTACCAGGAAACTCAACATGTCCTCCGCCGCGTTCTTTGCCAAGATGACCGGATACGCAGATGAGCTGGCGGCTGCAGGCAAGCCGCTTGATGAAGATGAAATTGTGTCCTATGTCCTGGCCAGCCTTGGTGCAAACTACAATGGACTCAGCGGTGCCATCGGCCTGCTTCAAAAATCCATCACCATATCCGAGCTCTATGCTCAGGTCCTCGCCCAAGATCAGCGCGACGAACTCCAAGGTGCGTCGCCCGCCGGCGGCTTTGAATCCTCTGCCAATGCTGCCACCCATGGTCGTGGTGGCTATCGTCAGCGTGGAGGCTGCCCCAACTTCCCCAACGGTGGCCGTGATGATCGTGCTAATCGCCAACCTCGCTTCGGTGGTCGAGGAGGAGGCCGTGCTCCCAACGGCGGAGGACGCGGCCGTGGCCGTGGGCGTCGGAGTCACCTGCCAGATCTGCAACAAAGAAGGACACTATGCCAAAGATTGTTGGCATCGATACAAAGGTGAAGAACAAGATGATGACGCCTATGAAGAACAGGAGATGCATGCCTATGGTGTCGACACCAATTGGTACTCGGATACCGGCGCTACTCACCATATCACAAGTGAGCTGAACAACCTCTCTGTTCGTGACAAGTACAAGGGCCACGACAGGATCAACACCGCCAGTGGGCAAGGTATGGATATATGTCATGTTGGTCATTCTATTGTTCGTAGCCCTGTTCAAAACTTTCATCTACGCAATGTTTTGCATGTTCCCAACGCTTCTAATAATCTCCTATCCGTACATCGCTTTACACTTGATAATCGTGTCTTCTCAGAGTTTCACCCATCTTATTTTTTGATCAAGGATCAGGACACGAAGAGAATAATTCATAGAGGGAGATGTGTTGGTGGGCTTTATCCTCTTATTTCATCATCGACGTCATCCCACCAGAAGCATGCTTTCAGCGCTACCACGCCGTCTCAAACCAAGTGGCATAGTCGTTTAGGTCATCCATCGTTGTAATTGTTAGGAGAATTATTAGCAAGAATAAACTTCCGTATGTTAGAGATTCCAGTTTAGCATCTATTTGTGATCCATGTCAGAAAGCAAAGAGTCATCAATTACCCTATATTGTTTCTACCAGTGTTTCTACTGCACCACTTCAGTTAATTTTTTCTGATGTTTGGGGTCCTGCTCCCACTTTTGTTGGTCGGCATGACTATTATGTAAGCTTTATTGATGACTATAGTAAATTCACATGGATCTATCTCCTTAAAAAGAAATCTGATGTTTATCCTGCTTTCATTAATTTTCAAAAATTAGTTGAACGCAAGCTTGACAAGAAAATCCTCACTGTCCAGTCAGATTGGGGAGGTGAATATGAAAATTACACTCCCTATTTCAAACTCAAGGAATCTCTCATCATGTCTCATATCCTCATGCTCATCAACAAAATGGCTCCGCTGAGAGAAAACATCGCCATATAGTTGAAGTTGGACTAGCTCTTCTTGCAAACGCTTTTATGCCACTCAAGTTTTGGGACGAGGCCTTTATCACTGCCACATATCTTACTAACATGTTACCTAGCAAAGTGATCAATTATGATACTCCTGTCCATCGCCTCTTGAACACCTCACCTGATTATTCCTCTCTTAGAATTTTTGGGTGTGCTTGTTGGCCCAATCTTCCTCCCTATAACAAACGTAAACTTGCTTTTCGTTCCACTCAATGTGTGTTTTTAGGGTATAGCCCCATCCACAAGGGAGTCAAGTGTCTTGAGGTGTCCACTGGTCGGGTATATATTTCTCGTGATGTAGTGTTTGATGATTCCATTTTTCCATTCAAACTTCTCCACCCAAATGCCGGTGCATGGCTTCGCAAAGAAATTCTCCTTCTTGATCCTTCACTTAGGCCTTTTGAACAAGGGGGCGAACATATTAATGATCCATCTTTGACTAATCCTAATGTGGCACATAGACCTGCTTGTGAGATATTGCAGGAAACAGGTCCAAGATTTGAGCAAAACAGTGAAGATTCGGCTCAAAATGATGTTCAAAATAACACACAAGAAATAACAGAAGAAGACGAACCTGGCGCAAAAACAGAGGAAGAATCGTCCTCGGATCAGGCGCCGACAGCATCCACCTCGGATCATGTGTCCGTAGGTGGCAGCGCAGAAGACAACAGTAGCGTGCGTGTGGGCACAGCAGCTCCACAGCACCATGCCCACGTGTCGCCGGCCGGTTCGCCGGTCTCCTCACCGCCGCAGTCGCCAGCTGGCTCGGCGGGATCTTCTGCGTCGCCTCACTCCAGCTCACACGGCCACAGCGATGGACACGGATCGTCTGCGGAAGATTCTCCTGCTGCAACAGCAGGTGGCAGTGCGCGATCCGCTGCATCCACAGCTCATGTGGACAATTCTATGCCTGCTCCTAGAAGGCATGGAACTCGTGCATCCAAAGGTATAGTTAAACCCAGAAAATATACAGATGGAACTGTTCGCTGGTGCATGTCTTGTGTGCGTGATGAACCAGCAAAATTAGAGGATGCACTTGCTGATAAAAATTGAAAGGAAGCTATGGATGAAGAATATGGAGCTCTTATAAAAAATGAGACCTCGCGTTTGGTGCCGGAGAAACATGGTAAAAATATTATAGATTGCAGATGGGTGTACCGAATTAAGAAGAGAGCTGATGGCTCCATTGACAGGTATAAGGCAAGATTAGTTGCAAAAGGTTTTAAACAACGGTATGGAATTGATTATGAGGACACATTTAGTCCTGTAGTTAAGATTGCTACTGTTCGTCTTGTTTTGGCCATTGCTGTTTCTAGGGGTTGGAGTTTACGTCAATTGGATGTGAAGAATGCGTTCTTACATGGTGTTTTGGAAGAGGAGGTATATATGAGACAACCACCTAGCTATGAAGATCAAAGCAAGTTGAACTATGTGTGCAAGCTTGATAAAGCATTATATGGACTCAAACAAGCACCCAGAGCATGGTACTCCAGATTGAGTGCTCAGTTGACTAGTATTGGTTTTGTTGCCTCCAAGTTAGACACATCTTTGTTTATTTACCACAAGTCCAACGTCACTATTTTCATGCTAATTTATGTTGATGATATCATAGTTGCAAGTTCTTCTAAAAGTGAAATAGATGCTCTCCTCAAGGATTTGAGCAAGGAGTTTGCATTGAAGGAGAGATCTTCACTTCTTTCTTGGAATTGAGGTTAAGAGAGTACAAGATGGACTTGTTTTGAATCAAGAAAAATATGCCAAGGAAGTACTTGCTCGGGTTGGTATGCAGCATTGCAAACCCGCACCAACACCTTTGTCATCATCCGAGAAAATTTCAGGTTTTGAAGGAAATGTGTTGGGACCCGAAGACAGTACAAAATATAGAAGCATGGTTGGAGCTTTACAGTATTTGACGCTCACACGTCCTGATATTTCCTATGCAGTCAATAAGGTTTGTCAATACTTGCATGCCCCCACCACTGTTCATTGGACTGCAGCCAAACGTATATTGAGATATATTAAGCGTACATCAAGTATTGGACTAACTTTCAGCAAGTCCACTTCCACTTTGGTCAGTGCCTTTTCCGATGCTGATTGGGCAGGATGTTTAGATGATCGTAGATCAACTGGTGACTTTGCTGTATTCTTTGGAGGAAATCTTATTTCTTGGAGTGCTAAGAAGCAAGCCACTGTCTCACGGTCAAGTACAGAAGCGGAATATAAATCACTTGCAAATGTTACGGCTGAAGTTATTTAGGTACAGTCCTTACTTGATGAACTTGGAGTTAAGCAGAACAGCGCACCATGTTTGTGGTGTGATAATTTGGGTGCTACATACTTGTCAGCAAATCCAGTATTTCATGCAAGAGCTAAACATATTGAGATAGACTTCCATTTTGTTAGAGAAAGAGTTCTCAACAAGAAATTGGAGATTCGTTTTGTTTCTTCTGAAGATCAAGTTGCTGATGGGTTTACTAAACCACTTCCTTTTAGAAAGTTAGAAGAGTTCAAATATAATCACAACTTGTCCAAGTTGTGATTAAGGGAGGGTGTTAAACATATGATGTAAACTGTGTTTGGTAAGATATAAACCAACACGGTTTAGGTTAGGAGTCCTAGTCCTAATGTAATTGCTAAGAGGCCGCATTGCCTCTCCATATAAATACACACCGAGCGGCTCGGTATGTGCTACCGAGTAGAGACGCTTTCGTCAGATTTGACAGGGTGCAGTCGAGGGATCACAATGCCAAGACTCGGCAATTAGCCTCACGCACCGCACCGGCGTGCGACTCGAACCCCAGGCACAACTCAGGAGTACCACCACCATCATCGGAGTGTCAAGCCTAGCACCTAGCACTACCCTAGATAGGGAGCTCCGCCACGGAGGTCGAGACGAAAGCAGGTGGGGGAGACATACATTGTGTCGTCATCTAGCAAAGGTGAGCCGAGACGCCACCGAGAGCTCGAAGCTCCCACACCGCAACAGCAACCATTGGAGGTTCTTGGGCAAGCACGCGAATACCGGCCGAAGAGAGAACACTCGCCGTCGGCCCCAAGCTGGCCGCACCAACACCACCAAAACACGGCACCAACAGCCCCATGCAGCAGCAAGAGCCATCGTTGGGTCTCCAAAATGACACCTCCATGAAGAATGTGTTGTTGAGGGCACAACACCGTCATCTAATCCAGCAAGCCGAATCATGGGTTTTCACCCGGAGACCACCAGACAATGAACTGAGGGTGCTCAAGCTCCACAACGGCACCTCCAGCGAGGAAACGATGTCAAAAGACATAGCTGCCGCCGACAACGATAAATCGATGCAGGGTTCTCACCCGGAGTTGGAGCACATCCCAGTCGACCGCCAGCAGCAGCCACCGCAGCCTCCACCCCACGGGGAGACCATCCACGGCATGCTTCAGCACAGGGCGCCGGGTCCACCAGGGCCGCCGGACGCAGCACACACACCATTCCTCGCCGAGCACCATGCCGGCTAGGGCCAGAGGAGTGCTGCCCGATGCCAAGAACCACCGTGGTTCCGGGCAGCAGCCCAACAACACGCACCGACGCGCACCGGGTGCGCCACCGTGCGGATGCCGAAGAAGGTTGGAGCCGGGCTCCCGCCGCGCCGAGATTTGCTGCTGCAGCGCCGGCCCAACCAGAGCCCAGATCGGGCCCGGGCCCGCCGCCACAGAGGAGCACCACCACGCCGACCCGCCACCTCTCGCCAGGCCCCGCCGCTGATGGAGCAAGCCTCGCCGCCGGCAGAGCCCGCAGGGCCCGCCATGAAGAGGCCGCACGCACGGCGTCGAACCGCCGATCCCGCCGAGCCCCGCCGCCCCGGGACGCAGCGAACAGCGAGGAAGCGCCCCGCCGCCCCGGGACGCAGCGAACCGCGAGGAAGCGCCCCACCGCCGCCGTCGGCCGCGCGAGATGCGCTCGGCGGCTTCCTCCGGCGGCGGCGGCGGCTTCATTTGCATACTTCTGTCGTCTTACTTAGGTTCACTATAACTAAACATACTTTCATTTTCATAGTAATGTAACTGTGGTTAGATTCAAAGATGATTACAATTCCAATTCTTGTTTACGGCCTACAGTTCGCTTCTTAGTTGCAAATAAATTGAGATATTTGCCCAACTCTCCATGTTGAACACTAGATGGCAGATATTGATGCTCATCGGTAATCATGATTCTAAAATCTGCCAAATTTCTGTGCCCCCTAAGTATTTTTTGTGCACTCCATTTATCGCCTTCCATGCACGAGGTTCCAACCCAGCGCAATGTTAGCTTATATCTGATGCCCTATATACTCGCACGCCGCATCTAACCGGAAACAATTTGTACAAGACTAAAGAGAAACCAAAAAGGACTAGGAAGCAGCCAGCTACCCGATGTAACTGAACTTTCCATCGCAGTGTTACGGCAGTAGAAACGGCAACCGCAAGCCGCGGCGCCACCAGAGGCAACAACAGCGGCGATGGTTGAAGGGCGAACCAAGTAATTAGCTGACATGGGTTCAAGGTGAAATGTGGTCAGTTAGTTGCGTCGTAAAAATACTTGTATCCAAGAGATCATAGGCCTAGCAGGACTCATGTTGAAATTAACTATGAACCTAAGCAAGAAAACATGATTCATATGTAAAGAAAGTTAGTTACTAATCAAAATGGGGCGATCTGCTAGAGCGAGTGAAGGAAGGAGCATGCTCAACTATTGCAGTGTTGGTTATGGAAGTATGAGGCTGTATTCTATCCCGTTTCTATAAATTAATTAATTATCATAATAGAAGGCAAGAACTAGAATCATGACGATACTCTAAAATAGAAAGAGACACAAAGGTGCAAATGCACAAAATCCAAATTAGCAAAAAGAAGGTTGGTAGCGAGGAGTAAGAACTAATAGGAGCTTGGTAGTATTTTAGGTTGGATAGATTGCCTATAGGGCTAGAATTATTGAAATCGGTCAACTTCATTTTATTATTGAAAGTTTCTGCCGCCGACGAGCTGCGAACTGCCGTTGCCGCTGCGAGTCGGGGACGGCAAGTGATTGCGAGACCTCCTGGGATGACGAAGGTATGTCGTCGGCGACGACGTGCTCCCCTTGATTGTATTCCCGCCGCTGCGATCACTCTGTTATATACCTCGGTGTATGAACGAATTCACCTAACCTCGGATATTCATATTCATCAAGAGATCCAAACAAGGAAGTAGTTCGAGGTAGGGAGAGAGAGAGAATGAGACAAGGAAAGCAGAGCAAGTTCTAATTCCTTTCTGCCTTTCACAGCCACACGCAAGGTCTACTTCTATCGCCAGACGCAGCTGGCATCCGAAAGCGACAGCGACATGCAGGTCACGCTTGATAGCTAGTTTCCGTCTTCCTCTTTTGAAGGCGTATCTTCACTTGCCGCCGTGTCATCGCTTGCTGGTACATCATGCGTGACACTGGCGCCCCCTTGAGATGCAGCTTGTCCCCAAGCTGCTGCATCAGGAAACCGACGATGAAGCACCTCATAGTCCTCCCAAGTCGCTATTTCTGGAGCAAGAGAAGACCACTTGATCAGCACCTGCAAATATGACGCATTAGCTTTCTTGATCAGCCTCCTGTCGAGTATTTCCTCTGGCTCCAGTTCAGCAACATCCAATTGCAGAGGGGATGGCAGCTCGGAGTACACTGGGGTGTGATCCGGGATGTAAGACTTGAGCTGAGATACATGAAATACTGGGTGGACCTGACTGCCCTGAGGAAGCTCCAGTTTGTACGCCACGGTACCATATTTTGCCAGAACTTTGTATGGGCCAAAATATTTGAAAGACGGCTTCGGGTAAGGACGGAACACCACCGATTTTTGGACATAGGGTTGCAGCTTCAGCAAGACTTGTTCCCCTATATGAAATTCTTGGAATGACCGTTTCTCATCAGCAGCTCGCTTCATACGACGGCGAGCTCTGTCTAGCTGGTGTTGCAAGAAGACTGACAACTGTTGTCGTTCCTGTAGCATTTCTAATACCTCTTGCGGTGCTGCATTTGGTGAAACTGGAAGAAGACCATGGGCAGGCTCCATGCCATATAACGCCTTGATCAAGGGAGAACACCCCAGCGTGGTGTGATAGCAAGTGTTGTACCAGTACTCGGCTAAGGGTAGCCATTTAGCCCATTTAGTTGGCGAAGCAGCAACCAGGCATCTCAGATAAAGCTCTAAACATTGATTACCCGTTATGTATGTCAATCAGACTGGGGATGGTAAGCTGTGCTCAAATTTAGCTGTGTGTGCAAGCCTTTAAACAGGTTCTGCCAGAAAGCACTCGTAAAGACCTTGTCTCTATCCGAAATGATGGAAGTAGGCAGACTATGCAATTTGACCACATTATCTAGAAACAACTGAGCCACAGTGGCAGCAGTAAAAAGGGTGTTTCAGCGGTAGGAAATGTGCATACTTCGTGAAACGATCAAACACCACCAGCATAACCTCATAACCGCTGGATTTTGGCAAGCCCTCTATAAAATCCATGGAAACAGATTGCCACGGCGCAATTGGTGGTGCAAGCGGTTGAAGAAGGCCTAGAGACTTACATTTTTTGTGTTTGGCTTGTTGACATATAGAACATTGCTTCACAAATTCTTTCACTGCCACTTTCATGCCAGGCCAAGCAAACAAATTCCTCAAATGCTGATACGTGGCCTGAATGCCAGAATGTCCCCCAGAGCTGAAGAATGGAATGCTGTGATAATTTTCGTTTGCAAGCCCACATTAGCGCCTATCCACACATTCCCCTCTTTATGAAGCAGGCCATCAGTTAGAGAAAACCCCTGAGAGTTGGAACCCATTATTGCCAATTCATGTAATAGTGATTGAGAAGCAGGGTCCACTTTATATGAGTTCAACACTTCCTGAATCCAATCCGGCTTGCACCACTGAGATTGCTTGAAACACATGACCGATACGAGATAAGGCATCGGCAGGCTTGTTAGTCACCCCTTTGTTGCACTGAAACTTGTAATGAAGTCCAATAAGTTTGGTCATAGCT
This sequence comes from Poa pratensis, assembly GCA_947311845.1. Taxonomy (NCBI): domain Eukaryota; kingdom Viridiplantae; phylum Streptophyta; class Magnoliopsida; order Poales; family Poaceae; genus Poa; species Poa pratensis. The sequence continues at coordinate 23,473,954 of CAMZMU010000073.1, forward strand.
TTCCTCTTCAAATCCATCTGTAAGGTTTGATCCTGCAAGGAACAAAGGCTCTTGTGGTCAGTCTTGATGACAAAGGGACTTCTCTGCAAGTAGGCACGCCATTTGTCGACGGCCATCATAATGTCCAGGAATTCCTTTTCATAGATAGGCAACATCTTGTTCTTGACTCCAAGAGCTTTGCTAAGGTATGCCACAGGATGGCCCTGTTGAAGCAAGACAACACCAATGCCACTGTCACAGGCTTCTGTTTCAATCACAAATGTTAATGAGAAGTCAGGGAGCACTAAGACAGAAGTCTGTGACATTGCTACCTTCAATTTGTCGAGAGCTTGTTGGGCTACTTCAGTCCACACAAAAGCTTTGTTCTGCTGCAACAAATCAGTCAATGCCTTAGCAAGAATACCATAATTCTTCACAAATTTACGATAGTATCCTCTTAACCCTAAAAAACCTCTCAACTCAGTGAGGTTTGTGGGTATGGGCCATCGAAGCATGGCCTCTGTCTTAGAAGGGTACGTAGCCACTCCTTTATCTGAGATGATGTGGCCCAGATATTCAAGTTGAGTTGCAGCAAATTGACATTTGCTCATCTTAGCATAGAATTTATGTTGTTCCAGAATTTTGAAAACCACTGTTAGATGCTGCAAGTGTTCCTCCAAGCTCTTGCTGTATACCAAGATATCATCCATGAAAACCAAGATAAATTTCCTGATGTATCCAGCGAATATCGAATTCATCACGCATTGAAATGTGGCTGGAGCGTTTGTTAGCCCAAACAGCATAACCCTGAACTGAAAATGTCCATGGTGGGTTTTAATTTTTAAAAGTTGTTTTCTCTTCATGTTGTTCAACCATTCGTATCTGGTGGTATCCATTCCTCAAATCCAATTTGTAAGAGAATTTTGTGCCAGCCAATTCATCAAGTAACTCATCCACTACGGGCATGGGAAATTTGTTCTTGATAGTTGCTGCATTCATTTTTCGGTAATCAATGCAAAATCTCCACTGACCATCCTTCTTTTTGACCAGCAAGATAGGAGATGCAAATGGACTGACACTAGCAGAAATAATTCCAGTTTTCAACATCTCAGTGACTTGCCTTTCAATTTTGTCTTTCTGCAGGGGTGAATACCTATATGGTCTTGCATTGATTGGAGTGGTTCCTGGGGTTAGGGGAATAGCATGATCAAACACACGTGATGGAGGTAGCTCTGTAAGCTCTTGAAAGACTCCAGCAAATAGTTGCAATAGACATGTCACTGTTTCAGGTACTGGTAAAGCCACAATTTCAGAAGTATGTTCTAATACTCCGGTTGCCCACAGTTCATTGCTGTGGTGGAGTTTGAGTACTTGATCCAGAGATATCTCAGTCAGATGGTCTTGATGGACATGCAACACTCCTTGCAATTTCACCGAGGTGCCTTGATAAGGAAATTCAATCCATTTTACTTCCCAGTCACATTTCATTGGTCGAAATTGTTGCTGCCAGTCAGTGTAACACCCTGGCCCACCCCCGTACCGGGCCTGTCACCCCTGGCAGCTATTGAGGATCTCTAGACTGGCCCCACAGATCAACACTGGTCTTTTCTGCGCACTTTGTCCTCACTCGTGCATACCTGGGAACGAGTTCCCGGTCGGTCACCCATCCTTAGAGTGCTCCGGGCCAAGCACGCTTAACCTTGGATTTCCTTCCAGATGAGCTTCCAGAAAAGAAGTTGCAACTTGTTGATATGAGTATTCTATCAATTCTATTAAGCTCTTAGCCAGGATCTCACATCCTTCCCCTTAGAAGACCGACGCCCTCGTCGGTCAGCCCCCAGTCTAGGAACTTCCTGATACGTCTCAAACGAATCTATAATTTTTGATGTTCCATGCTTGTTTTATACCAATTGCTACATGTTTTGCATCTACTTTATATCACTTTTATATATTTTTTGGGACTAACCTATTAACAAGATGTCGAAGTGTCAGTTCCTGTTTTCTGCTGTTTTTGTATTCCAGAAAAGCTAATCTGGAAATATTCTCGGAATTGGACGAAACTTCACGGGGGTCCCAATTTTACCAGAACTCACCTGACGGAGCAAAGGAGCAACAGAGGAGGGCCACCAGGAGGCCACACGCACCTAGGGCGCGGGCCCCCCTTCTGCCGCGCCCTAGGGTGGTGTGGGCCCCTCCGGGGTCTCCAGCCGCCGCCCTTTCGCCTACTTATTCCCCCCGACGCGAAAACCCTAAGGGCCTGAGCAAATATCCACGAAAAGTTCCAGAGACGCCGCCGCCGTCAACCCTAGCTCGGGAGGGTTCAGAACCTCTTCCCGGCACCCTGCCGGAGAGGGGAATCATCACCGGAGGCTTCTACATCGCCATGCCTGCCTCCGGAGTGATGCGTGAGTAGTTCATCCTTGGACCACGGGTCCATAGCAGTAGCTAGATGGTTGTCTCTCCACTTTGTGCCATCATGTTTAGATCTTGTGAGCTGCCCTACATGATCAAGATCATATTATTGTAATGCTACATGTTGTGTTTACTGGGATCTGATGAATATTGACTACTATGTCAAGTTGATTATCAATTTATCTTATATGTTATTTAAGGTCTTGCATGCTTTCCGTTACTCGTAGATGCTTTGGCCAAGTAGATGCTTGTAACTCCAAGAGAGAGTATTTATGCTAGATAGTGGGTTCATGCCTCCATTTAACCTGGGACAGTGATAGAAAGTTCTAAGGTTGCGGATGTGCTGTTGCCACTAGGGATAAGCTAACGATTCTATGTCCACGGGCATATGTGTTTGTTTACATTACGCGTTTTACTTAATGCAATTATCCGTTGCTTGCAACTTAATACCAACGGGGGACTCGGATGACAACCCGGCGGTGGATTATTAGTCATAGATGCTGTTGGATAACGGTCTATGTATCTTGTCGTAATGCCCAATTAAATATCATAGTAGTCATCATGTCATGTATATGCATTGTCATGCGCTCACTATTTGTCAATTGCCCAGCTGTAATTTGTTCACCCAACATGTTAGTTATCTTTTATGGAGAGACACCACTACTGAACTGTGGACCCCGGTCCATTCTTTTACACTGATTAAACAACCACAAACTGCAAACTGTTCATTTTTCATTCTCTGCAATTAAACATCATTTTCCACACGAGACGTTTAATCCTTTGTTTTCAGCAAGCCGGTGAGATTGACAACCTCACTGTTTCGTTGGGGCAAAGTACTTTGATTGTGTTATGTGCAGGTTCCGCGTTGGTGATCGTGTTGCGCCGTGCGGGCACCAACAACCTTCTGAAGAGTTGCTGCTCCTACTGGTTCGATAACCTTGGTTTCTTTCTGAGGGAAAACTTGCTGCTGAACTGCATCTTACCTTCCTCTTGGGGTCTCTCAACGACCGTGTGATTCACACCATCAAGCTCTTTTTCTGGCGCCGTTGCCGAGGAGACAGCAGTCTTCTGCAAGGAGTAGGACAAATTACGCTTGGAAGATCTCTTTTGAAACGCTTTGGAGCAATAATAGATCTGGGCCAAGGCACTATGAATTTCGCCTCTTCACCTATGTGTAACCAAGTATTTCTAAAGATAAGGTAAAGGTAAGAGAGCTAAGCGTAAGATTGTTGATGCTTCTTCACTTGGTAATACTTGATGCATGCTTTGTGCCTAGCTAAAAGGCGTTAAAGAAAAGCGCTTATGGGAGGCAACCCATTATTTTTTTCTGCAATTTTTCTTTTATTGAGTCAAGGAGGATGTTTACTTCTGTAGCAACTCCTTTGTATCTTTATTTTCTCGCATTGTTGTGCCAAGAGTAGCCTCTAATGTTAAGATGATGCTTAATTTTGATTGCTGCGCAGAAACAGATTTTTGCTGTTCACTGTACGAAATTCCTAAAATCACCAGATTGTTAATTAAATCTGAAATTTTTGTGCGTAATCTTTATGAATGTCTGAAACTTTCATTAGTTCAGAGTTTTCGATCTGAGCGTCGTAAGTGCCTCGAAAAAATTCGTCTTTGCGGACTGTTCTGTTTTAGACAGATTATGCCTTTTTATTTTTGCATTCTCTCTTTTACTAGTGTTGAGTGAAATTCTTTTTTGGGTGGAAGAGCTTCACATAACATCAGTGGCTGTAGCTAATGTTTAAAGTAACAAATCATATTGCGTCTTTATAGAACATGTGATTTTTGATTATGCACTAACCCTCTAATGAGATCTACTTTGAGTTTGGTGTGACGGAAGTTTTCAAGGGTCAAGAGAGAAGGATGATATAATAGGATCAAGAAGAGTGAAGAGCTTAAGCTTGGGGAGGCTCCCATGGATCTCCCCAGCATATTTCAAGAAGACTCAAGCGTCTAAGCTTGGGGATGCCCAAGGCATCCCCTTCTTCATCGTCAAAATTATCAGGTCATCTCTAGTGAAACTATATTTTAATTCTTTCACATCATATGTGCTTTTCTTGGAGCGTCTGTGTGCTTTTATTTTCAGTATTGCACTTTTATTTTCAATAAAGCTTGACTGGACCCTAGCATTCTTGATTGGGAGAGAGACACGCTCCGCTTTTTCATGAGAATACTCCTATTCTTCACTTATATTTGTTGAGTATTCATATCTAGCGCTGTTCAGCTTTTAGCTCTTGTTTTCATGTATCTCTTGTCAGAGCTATTAGCTTTCTTTTGTAGAAAGTACTCTCTTGCTTCACTTATATTTGTTTGGAGAGTTGATGAAATAAATTGATTGGTGTTTGGTTGGTTCAGAAAATGTTGCATGTGGTAATTGGTATAAGGAAAAACTTGCTTAATCTTGTAGATCACTAAAATGGATAACTTGATGCTTGTCAATTGTTTTGAGTTAACAAGTAGATCATGATTAAATTGTGCATCACATGAGTTAAGCCTATTAGTGAAGAACTACCGTAAAGCTTGTTGAAAATTTGGTTTGCATCGGTGGTATCTCTAAGGTCTAGATATTTTCTAATAACAGGGTTTGGTTAACAAGGAAGACGGTATGAAGTCTTATAACGTTTGCAATATGTTTGTCATATAAAACTTGGTGTACGGGTTGATATTCTTGTTTGCTTACATAACCTTGCTAGCCTAAACTCTGTACTGAGAGGGAATGCTTCTCGTGCATCCAAATCCTTGAGCCAAAATCCATGCCATTTGTGTCCACCATAACTACCTATATGTGGTATTTCCTTGCCACTCCAAGTAAATTTTTCATGTGCTACCTTTAAATTATTCAAAATGTTATTATTCCCTTTTTGTGTCAATGTTTACTAGCTCATGAGGAATTAGTGTGGTTATTCTTTATTCTATTTGTGATGGACTTTTACACCTGGACTAGTGGCATATACATCCGCTTATCCAATAACTTGCAAAAAGAGCTGGCAACGGGGTGCCCAGTCCCAATTAATTACAACTTTAACCAATTAATTCTCTTCACACTTTTGCCCTGATTCATCAGTAAGCAATGACAAACAGTGAAATACCTGAATGTGTGTAAACCAAAGAGAAAGAGGGATGATCTGCCTTGCTGGTAGAAATAACGTCCTTCATGGGAGCCGCTCTTAAAAGTCCGTTCGACAGGTAGAATACTGTTCTCACCCGCTACCATTCGTTGACAATTAACAAACACCTCTCAAAAATAGATACTCCTCCATGGTATGTGATTGATGGAAGGCACCCGAGGATTCGGTTAGCCATGGCTTGTGTTAGCAAGGTTGGGAGGAGTATCAAATATTTTATGCAATCTCTATATGCTTTCAAAAACCTAAAAGCTCTAGCACATGATTTAATCCCTGCTTCCCTCTGCGAAGGGCCTTTCTTTTACTTTTATGTTGAGTCAGTTTTCCTATTCTTTCTGTCTTCCACAAGCAAACACTAGTGTCAACTTTGTTACAACATGCGTTATATGCAATGTATTGGACTTGTTATACTACTTTGTGTTGACAATATCCATGAGATAAATATGTTGAAAGTTGAAGCAAATGCTGAAACTAAATTCTTCCTTTGTGTTGATTAAATACCTTTTATTAGAAACTATTGCTTTATGAGTTAACACTTATGCAAAACTGTTTGATGCTTGTCTCGAAAGTACTATTCATGAAAACGTTTAGCTTGTGTGATTCATTGTTTACTCATTATCTATTTGGTAGCAAATTATAGACCATTGACTTGGATCACTTCATTCATTTACATGTGCCTTGCAATATTATATGATCAAGATTATGATAGTAGCATGTCACCTCAAAAATTATTTTGTTTTTATCGTTTACCTACTCGAGGACGAGTAGGAACTAAGCTTGGGGATGCTGATACGTCTCAAACGTATCTATAATTTTTGATGTTCCATGCTTGTTTTATACCAATTGCTACATGTTTTGCATCTACTTTATATCACTTTTATACATTTTTTGGGACTAACCTATTAACAAGATGCCGAAGTGCCAGTTCCTGTTTTCTGCTTTTTTGTATTCCAGAAAAGCTAGTCTGGAAATATTCTCGGAATTGGACGAAACTACACGGGGGTCCTATTTTACCAGAACTCACCTGACGGAGCGAAGGAGCAAGAGGAGGGCCACCAGGAGGCCACACGCACCTAGGGCGCGGGCCCCCTTCTGCCGCGCCCTAGGGTGGTGTGGGCCCCTCGGGGTCTCCAGCCGCCGCCCTTTCGCCTACTTATTCCCCCCGACGCGAAAATCCTAAGGGCCTGAGCAAATATCCACGAAAAGTGGCTGGAGCGTTTGTTAGCCCAAACAGCATAACCCTGAACTGAAAATGTCCATGGTGGGTTTTAATTTTTAAAAGTTGTTTTCTCTTCATGTTGTTCAACCATTCGTATCTGGTGGTATCCATTCCTCAAATCCAATTTGTAAAAGAATTTTGTGCCAGCCAATTCATCAAGTAACTCATCCACTACGGGCATGGGAAATTTGTTCTTGGTAGTTGCTGCATTCATTTTTGGTAATCAATGCAAAATCTCCACTGACCATCCTTCTTTTTGACCAGCAAGATAGGAGATGCAAATGGACTGACACTAGCAGAAATAATTCCAGTTTTCAACATCTCAGTGACTTGCCTTTCAATTTTGTCTTTCTGCAGGGGTGAATACCTATATGGTCTTGCATTGATTGGAGTGGTTCCTGGGGTTAGGGGAATAGCATGATCAAACACATGTGATGGAGGTAGCTCTGTAAGCTCTTGAAAGACTCCAGCAAATAGTTGCAATAGACATGTCACTGTTTCAGGTACTGGTAAAGCCACAATTTCAGAAGTATGTTCTAATACTCCGGTTGCCCACAGTTCATTGCTGTGGTGGAGTTTGAGTACTTGATCCAGAGATATCTCAGTCAGATGGTCTTGATGGACATGCAACACTCCTTGCAATTTCACCGAGGTGCCTTGATAAGGAAATTCAATCCATTTTACTTCCCAGTCACATTTCATTGGTCGAAATTGTTGCTGCCAGTCAGTGTAACACCCTGGCCCACCCCCGTACCGGGCCTGTCACCCTTGGCAGCTATTGAGGATCTCTAGACTGGCCCCACAGATCAACACTGGTCTTTTCTGCGCACTTTGTCCTCACTCGTGCATACCCGGGAACGAGTTCCCGGTCGGTCACCCATCCTTGGAGTGCTCCGGGCCAAGCACGCTTAACCTTGGATTTCCTTCCAGATGAGCTTCCAGAAAGAAGTTGCAACTTGTTGATATGAGTATTCTATCAATTCTATTAAGCTCTTAGCCAGGATCTCACATCCTTCCCCTTAGAAGACCGACGCCCTCGTCAGTCAGCCCCCAGTCTAGGAACTTCCTGATACGTCTCAAACGAATCTATAATTTTTTATGTTCCATGCTTGTTTTATACCAATTGCTACATGTTTTGCATCTACTTTATATCACTTTTATATATTTTTTGGGACTAACCTATTAACAAGATGTCGAAGTGTCAGTTCCTGTTTTCTGCTGTTTTTGTATTCCAGAAAAGCTAATCTGGAAATATTCTCGGAATTGGACGAAACTTCACGGGGGTCCCAATTTTACCAGAACTCACCTGACGGAGCAAAGGAGCAACAGAGGAGGGCCACCAGGAGGCCACACACACCTAGGGCGCGGGCCCCCCTTCTGCCGCGCCCTAGGGTGGTGTGGGCCCCTCCGGGGTCTCCAGCCGCCGCCCTTTCGCCTACTTATTCCCCTCGACGCGAAAACCCTAAGGGCCTGAGCAAATATCCACGAAAAGTTCCAGAGACGCCGCCGCCGTCAACCCTAGCTCGGGAGGGTTCAGAACCTCTTCCCGGCACCCTGCCGGAGAGGGGAATCGTCACCAGAGGATTCTACATCGCCATGCCTGCCTCCGGAGTGATGCGTGAGTAGTTCATCCTTGGACTACGGGTCCATAGCAGTAGCTAGATGGTTGTCTCTCCACTTTGTGCCATCATGTTTAGATCTTGTGAGCTGCCCTACATGATCAAGATCATATTATTGTAATGCTACATGTTGTGTTTGCTGGGATCCGATAAATATTGAATACTATGTCAAGTTGATGATCAATTTATCTTATATGTTATTTAAGATCTTGCATGCTTTCCGTTACTGCTTTGGCCAAGTAGATGCTTGTAACTCCAAGAGAGTGTATTTATGCTAGATAGTGGGTTCATGCCTCCATTTAACCTGGGACAGTGACAGAAAGTTCTAAGGTTGCGGATGTGCTGTTGCCACTAGGGATAACCTAACGATGCTATGTCCACGGGCATATGTGTTTGTTTACATTACGCGTTTTACTTAATGCAATTATCCGTTGCTTGCAACTTAATACCAACGGGGGACTCGGATGACAACCGGCGGTGGATTATTAGTCATAGATGCTGGTTGATAACGGTCTATGTATCTTGTCGTAATGCCCAATTAAATATCATAGTAGTCATCATGCCATGTATATGCATTGTCATGCGCTCACTATTTGTCAATTGCCCAGCTGTAATTTGTTCACCCAACATGTTAGTTATCTTTTATGGAGAGACACCACTAGTGAACTGTGGACCCGGTCCATTCTTTTACACTGATTAAACAACCACAAACTGCAAACTGTTCCTTTTTCATTCTCTGCAATTAAACATCATTTTCCACATGAGACGTTTAATCCTTTGTTTTCAGCAAGCCGGTGAGATTGACAACCTCACTGTTTCGTTGGGGCAAAGTACTTTGATTGTGTTGTGTGCAGGTTCCACGTTGGTGATCGTGTTGCGCCGTGCGGCCACCAACAACCTTCTGAAGAGTTGATTCTCCTACTGGTTCGATAACCTTGGTTTCTTTCTGAGGGAAAACTTGCTGCTGAACTGCATCATACCTTCCTCTTGGGGTCTCCCAACGAGCGTATGATTCACGCCATCACTTCCCCTCTTGGTACACGTCTGTGCGCCCAGTGCCGGCACATGCTCCACATGTCCGCGCCTCTGACCCGCACACGCCCGTGTTGCCGCGAGGGTTGGCTCTGATACCAAATGTAACACCCCGTCCCACCCCCGGCCGGGCCTGTCACCCCTAGCAGCTCTCAAGGATCTCTAGACTAGCCCCACAGATCAACACTGATCTTTTCTGCGCACTTTGTGCTCACTCGTGCACACCGGAAACGAGTTCCCGGTCGGTCACCCATCCTTGGAGTGCTCCGGGCCAAGCACGCTTAACTCGGAGTTCCTTCCAGATGAACTTCCGGAAAAGAAGTTACAACTTGTTGATATGAGTATTCTATCAATTCTATTAAGCTCTGAGCCAGGATCTCATAGTCAGTTCCCAGAACAACATCGTATCCTCCCATATCAAGCACTTGCATATCATGTGAAAATTGGACACCATGTGTGTACCAAGTAAATCCAGGAATGAAACCATCACAGATGAGTTGTTCACCATTTGCTACTTTGACAGAGACTGACGATCAAGGAGTTGGGATCAACCCCAGTTTCTACACCATCTCCTTGTCCAGAAAACTGCTTGAGCTGCAGAGTCAATCAACATTAACCTAGAAAGATTATTAATCTCGGCTGGCAGTCGTATTGTGTTTGCATTATCAGTTCCACTCATCGCATGTAACGACAGATGCTCAGTATCCTCAAGAGTGAGAGCTTCCATATTGGTCACCACCTCCAACATTTCATCAGACAATATTTCTGGTCCTTGGTCCATTTGCATGGCCTTCAGTTGTGCAGCTGCCACTGGCGTACATTGATGACCAAGTGAGTATTTCTCACCACATTTGTAACACAATCCATGCACACGACGATATTCTTTCAGCTGTTGTGCCTTCCAGATTTCCCCAGTGGCAAACTTCCATTTGTTCTCTTTCCAATTGCCTTGTTGGTACGGTTTGTGTGGCCTGCCTCCAGCTTTGTTTGTCTCTGCTAGGTTTTCATGCACTTGTGCCATGAGAGTAGCACGTTGGACAGTTTCAGGAAGTTGAGCTTCCACAACAATGCAAAGCTCATCTTTCACACCTAGAATGAACTGGGTAACCAACATGATTCCTCCAATGGATGGATCATACAATTTGATATTGTACACTAATCGATCAAACTGACGCCTATACTTGGCCACTGTCCCTGTTTGACGCAATTGCAACAGTTCCTTCATCTTAACACGATGTGTGTCCACATCGAATTCCATCAACACAGCCTGACGGAATTCTTCCCACGTCAAATGATCCTGAGAACGCTTGAATGCATGATACCAGTGTCCTGCTAATTCAGTCAGGTACATCATAGCAGCAGAAACCTGAAACCCTGGTGCTATCTGATATAAGGTGAAAAAAGTTTCACAGGTATCTACCCATATGCTAGCATCGGTCCCATCGAATTTTGGAAAATCCATCCTCGGCATCCACGGCCGCGTGTGTACTCCTCCCCATGATCTAACAACTTCAACGGCTCTCTACTCTTGGAACATTCTGGGAATCCAACAGAGTAGGTGTAAACGGGGCTACCTGTAACTGTGGTGCGGTGGCGGGTCGGGCGCCCATGATGTTGTCACGCGTCGCCGGTGGCACCTGAATCAGAGGTGGACGACCCGTCGGAGGGGTGTCCTGCTTCTGTACCACCTTCATCATCTCGATCTGCTCCTCCTCGAGCTTCCCGAGCTTCTCCATAGACAAATCCACCTTCACTTGCAGCTGGTCCAGGCGACCCGACTGCGAATCGATCTTAGAATTGAGATCGGAGACACGCTCTGCGATACCATCCAACTTCTCCAGTTTCTCCAACAACCTCGCCTCCATGGCCTCCATTACAGATATGGTGTGGCACTGCTGAGCTCTCGGCTTGAACGGAGTCGTCGCGTCTCTGAATCCACCGATGCTGATCAGGATTTTGTGCCGAATCGCCCGGAGGCAACCAGCTACCTTCACAGTCGAATTACGGGTCGATCTAGAGAGTATGAGACGCGTGTCGGATCGAAACGAAGCCTCTGATACCAATTATTATATACCTTGGTGTATGAACAAATTCACCTAACCTCGGATATTCATATTCATCAAGAGATCCAAACAAGGAAGTAGTTCGAGGTAGGGAGAGAGAAGGAGACAGGGAAAGCAGAGCAAGTTCTAATTCCTTTCTGCCTTTCACAGCCACACGCAAGGTCTACTTCTATCGCCAGACGTGGCATCCGAAAGCGACAACGACACGCAGGTAACGCTCGATAGCTAGTTTCCATCTTCCTCTTCTGAAGGTGCATCTTCACTTGCCGCCGTGTCATCGCTTGCTGGTACATCATGCGTGACACACTCGACAGTGGTCATAGCGGCCGCGCCTGAAGTGGAAGGAAGGGAACAAACTGGAACTGAATTGTCGCGAGCCTGTAGAGAGATAGCGTCGAGGACGGAGAGCTTTGCATCGTGGGTCATGGGCCAAAAAACGACCAGCCCACCATGTCATCCTATTCCCGCAATCCCCCACGTCAGCTAATCCGAGCGGATACCCCAAAAAAAAATCCGAGCGGACAAACGAGATTAGACCATAAAACGTCTAGGAAGAGTGGGATTGTAGAGATCAGGGCTCGAAAATCAGGGATATAAACGTGAGAGTTCGATTCAGACTTCGACTACGAGAACAAGATTTGTTTCAGACTTTTGCCTATAATCAACCCCCCATCCTCGTGTGTTTGCTGTAGATATCGCATCCACCGTCGGTGATCTCAAGATCCGAGTCCCCTCTCCTTCCTCGATCCTCAAATCGCAGTGCTCCCTCCCTCCTTCCTGATTCCTCAACCCAACCCTAGCTGCCATGGCGCCTTCATGGGTTTTGCTCGACCGCCACCTTTTCTTCTCCCACGACGAGGCAGTATTCGCCGGGGAGACTGAAGGAGGCGAAGAGCCAATCGTCTGCGTGATCAAGCGAAGGAAAGGACGAAGAGTATAGAGATGCAATCACCACCTACCTGCGGAGCCTGAAACCCGACGAACGCCTGGTGGATCCGCCGGAATTATCCTCCCTCAACATGGTGCGGCCGACGGAATCCATCCCACCACTCTGCGATTGTGTGACCGACGAAATCCATCCCACCACTCTGCGAAGCACCTCATCGCCCTCTATGCCGGCAGCTACCTCCCTGACAACCGTAACAGAGGATGCTATCTGATCTACGACGCCAGGAAGAACTCCATCTCCATGATTCCCTGGCTCCCATTCAATGATTTCCACGTCAGCATCGGGCATCACACAACTGCTGTCGTGTGCGACGGAGATGACGCTGGCTACACTCTCGCCGAACTCGTCAAGGTAGAAAGATCTGATGTTATCGCAGCTGAGCTCTATCTATGGTACCCGTCCGCCGAAGAATGGGTCGTGAAGGCAGGGATCCTACCCATGAGCTTTGCACGCCCGACGTGTACTTCTCCGCTGACATGTGCTTCCATTATCATGGTACTTCCCTCTGCTGGGTGGATTTGCTCAAAGGCATCCTGGTCTGTGATCTGAGCGAGCGCGGCTCCGACCCAAAGTTCAGTTTCGTCCCGTTACCGGAGGGGTGTATCACCTATGATATCCTGGACGCCAATGGTCGAGAGATTTGCGCGGAGGTATTCCGTTCCATGGCTTGCGTTGGCGGCGTCATAAAGTTTGTCACCATGGATGGCTATCATGAAGGGCAGTTCGACGAACTAAAACTGACCCTTTGGACCCTGTCCTCTGACCTCTCAAGGTGGGATAGAAGCAAGGTGTACGAGGTTAGGAACATCTGGGCAAACGAGACCTACCAGTCCACTGGTTTGAGAAAGATTCATCCATCCTTCCCTGTCCTGAGCATGCATGAAGCCGATGTCGTATACCTGGTATTCACCGATATCAGGTTAGGGGCCAATAACCGACCAGAGTTGAAAGGGCAGTACGTGCTTCGTGTTGACATGGAGAAGAGCGAGGTCCAGATCGGTCAAGCAAGCACAGACTTTACTTTTCATTCCCAACTATTCGCCAGCGAGTTCAGTGCATACCGACAGTGACCACCCATTGGATTTTCTACTCCTATCTCTTCGCCAGTGAGTACAGTGCATACCGACAGGGTTTAGAGGATCACCCAGTAAGCATAGTTTCATTTGCATAGTACTGTCATTTTACTTAGGTTCACTTTATAACTAAACATGCTTTCATTTGAATACCACTGTAGTTATGCTTAGTTTCAAAGATGATTAAAATTCCAATTCTAGTTTAACCCATCCAATTCGCTTCTCAAGTGCTAATGGAAATTGAGATATTTGTCCACCTCGCTATGTTGAACACTAGATGGCAGACATTGGTACTCATTCGAAATAATGGTTCTGTAATCAATTGATTCCAAATTACCAGCCCCCTTCTAGTATAAGGACCCAACTTCTTGCACATCATGAAGACTTTTATTTTTGTGTGTTGTAGTTGTTTCTGATAGAGACACAACACACTTCTATAGTTAGCTTCACCTCCTTTTCTTGATGGAGCTATAATGCCATAGTTAGCTTCAGCTCTCCGCGGTTTGTTTTTATGACATAATGTGTTTTATGGCAAGCAACCCTCTTCATAATTTTATAACGCCTATGGCGTATTGTGAGGCTGTATGATAGCAAATAAAGTAACTATTTCATAGACAAAAACTAAGTGTGTCTGGCATAAAATTAAATCACAGTTAAGCAGAGCACCAGCCACTAACATAACATATAAGCAAGTTTAGAACAGAGAAGAAAAACAGAGCTGGAAGGCTGGGAGAAGAAGAGATAGGAGGAGCAAGAGGCGGGGAGAAAAGAGCCCTTTAATTCAAAAAAAAAAAGAGGCAGGGAGAAAAGAGAGAGAAGATTTTATCGTAGCAACATATCTTATGGAAATATGGACAGATACCACTGATTTTGCTGTAGGTTTGCATCTTATCATAGTGTGTATTATCAAGCTATCAGCCATGACTTCATCTCTGGTGTGTTGCTTCTTTTGGATTGTAACTGCCCATGGCCGCTTCATGTGTATTTCCTACTATGTGAAGTATGTTTCTATATTTTTGCTGCTCCTGTTGATTTTAGTTACATGTATCATAGTATTGATTGTAACTGCCCATGGCCGCGTCACATGTATTATCCTTCTAAGTGAAGTATGCTTCTATATTTTTCCTGCTCCTGTTGATTTTAGTTACATGCATCAGTCACCTGCCACTCCATCTCATCGGTGCCCACTGTGTGGCCCGTTTCTGTGTCGAGCTTGTTGGCATTGTGCAATTGCGACCTGATGGGTGTATACTTTTATCTCGTAGGAACCATTGTTGGCACAGGCGATCGGAGCCGGTTTGTTTGAAAAGGCTGATATGACTCTTTCTTTAAATCTTTACTACTCCGTATTAAATTTATATGGGTGATTGTGAAGGTACATCCACCATGATACCAGAACCATCAGATCTATCTATAAGGGATGAGATGGAAGTGAGGGAACAAGACAAAAAGAGACCCCCGCCTGCCCATCAATCACATCCGGATGCGGATGAAAATCATATCGTAAACAAAGCTTAGAAGTAAGGAACTGATATAGACACATATTGATTTGATGTTGAATGAGTTATTACCAATTGTACTCGCATTTGATGGGTATAGATTGGATCCCGAGTCGGATGTGTTATGTAATCTTCTCTGATTAGTACTCGCCCGTGGCCATTATAATCATAGATGACCAATCAAACATAACCGTGAGCCGACTGGAGAAGCAATTCGATTCCGGCCCCTAAACGAGCCTCCTCCAGAAGATTTTGATGCAACGACGACACGTAAAACTTCGCTCCACCCCCTTGGAAGTTTACTGCATCGCAGCTCTTTCAGGAGATGACGGCATGGACGACGACTCGATCTTGACTCCTGAGATGTTAGACCTAGACGTCTCGGACGATGATGATGAGGAGGAGGAGGAGTAGGAGGTCGAAATGTAGTAGCTGCCTATTTTCGATGGGTCGCCCACGCCAAGACAATCGCCGGAGACCAAGATGGCAAGAAGCTGCTCTCTTCCCGCATAACAAGACGAGATGGCCGCAGCTCCTACCGTCGTCGACATGGTGATGACATGTATGTATTTGATTCCCGATTCTATTCCTTTTCCAATTGGTAATTGCCCCGGCACCTTATTATAGACCAATCGAGAAAATAATGCACCGCGTGATATTAGCAAAATATGTGTGTGATTTCTGTCTGAACGAGCTTCCTCCTCTGGAAGTCGATGTCGCGACAGGTGGTGAACCTTTGCTGCCACCTCAGCCAAAAATAACGACTTTTAAATGAACACTCATTTATACTAAACTATTTTACCTATTGATTACTCATAAACACACATTTTAATAAATATCCATACTCATAAACTCTCTCATATTGTTTTAAACACGTTATTGAATAAACACCCATTCTCATACACTCTCTCATATGTTTTGACCATTATATTTTCTCTCTCTAAAAGAAAATTTATATTTTCTTTTTTGTGTGTGGTAGAGACAGATTTTGTTTTACACTTATCCAAACCTAGCCGTATTGCAATGTCTTTAATATTAAGACACAAATCTTGATAGGTGCATGATTATGTGTCCAACGCATACATAAGTAGAGAATTCTAGACTGCATATGGTCACAAATATAAAATAAAATCGAATCAACGCCGTGAATATATCTGTTACCACACAGCATACCTTTTTGAGATACGCTCTAAGCTCAAGAAGCACACAGAAGAACTGATTTTCTAATGCCGAACGGAAATCAACATGCGATCAACAAAATGTTGATCAACACAAAGCTGAAGCTGCAAAAGCGTCACATGCAACGTGCATGCCTTGTGGATCGTCGTCGCCTGGTGAACCATGTTTGGCATAATCCCTCCGTTCATTCCAGAATTCCAAAATAATATAATTTATGATGCTGATCCACAAAATGGTTCAAAAATATATTTTATGATGAATATAACAAAGCAATAAATTATCGTTGTAGAGGTTAATATATTTTTCAACAAACTTGATCAAACTTAAAACAGTTTGACTTAACACAAATCTAATACTTCAATTATCTTGGGACCAAGGGAGTGTAATCTAATCATTCGTAACATACCCTTCCAAATGCCTGAAATCCACTTTGGCTCGCGGAAATAAATGCTCCTATTATGGAAAAACATTAAAATATCCAACAAGATGAAAGAAAATCATGCACATATCTTATGTTCGCGCACAAAGTTTCATGAAAAATAAATGTGAAAGGACAAAAAATGTCTTATTTTTTAGCACCGAAGTTTGTCTTTTTTACACAAACCAGAAAAAAATCAGAAAACTTTGTGTGTGAACATAAATGTCAGGATGTACACCTGAATTTCTTGTTAAGAATTATTTTACATTTTAATGGGACTAGATGCCCCGTAAGAAAACATTATGTCCTCCAAATGTGGACCCAGATCTACATACTTGACAACTTTGGGACTTCACATGTCTAAATATGTCTAAATAAAATGAGAAGAGCATCTCCAACGGCGTTTTCAATAGACGGTTCGACAATTGTGCCGAACAGGTGGTATTGGGAGTCGGCACACGTTGCCGCCTTAATTGGAACCGGATAAACCCAGCTGCGCCTCCAGTATGTTTACGGAAAAAATAAAAACAAAAATTTAAACTAAACCGACGATTTTCATTCGAATTCAGGATATATTTTACAAAATTTAGAACTAAACTAAACCTTAGTAGTGGCGATCAAAGAAGCAGTTAAAAACCTACTGGAGTAGTAGTCGAGCCCGCCTTGAGCGGTCCCGCCGTCGCCGCCCCATCCTCACCGTTGTTGTTGTCGTCGTCGAGGACCATCATGGTGGCGTACTCGGCCGCTGCCCACGTGCACGCGAACTCAGGCTCGGCCGTTTGAACGACAACTCCAATAATTTTTTGAGCTCCCAATCGCCCTCATCGTCGTGCACCTCCATCTTCGGCAGCTGCTGGGCAGGCGGCTCCTTCACTTTTCTCGGGCTGAGGAACAGCCGGCCCCATGATGGTGAGGGCTGGTCCCGGATGACAATGCCGCCTCGCCAAGGCGGAGCCGTCCACAACTCCTGCTTGGGGACTAGGGGGACTTGCTTGCTAATGGACAACTAACGCATATACGCGCGGTCAGATACCTCGAAGACTCTAGTGTAATGAAAGGGAGAAAACATCAAGGGAAGAAGCAGAGTGTCTGTCGTTGGATGCAAATGCATGGCCGATTGTCATGACAATTCGAATGCACGGTAGTCCCTCCGTTTCTCAAGACAAGATGTATATTTTTAGTCGAAGTCAACTTCCAATAAGTTTGACCAATGATATAGACAAAAATATGAAAATTTAGAATATGAAATTAATATCAATAGACTCGTCATATCTTGTAAATGGTCATATATTTATCTATAAGACTGGTCAAAATTACAGTACACTGTACACTGACTTCTGACTAAAAATATATCACTTGTTTTGAGAAACGGAGGTATGAGAGGAGAGCGTTGTGCAATCTTACACTTTCTGCGGTCATAGCCTCAATCACATGTTCACAACAAAGCTATATGTCATGTAGATGTAAAAAAGGACTTTCATGTAACAATCTAGCAACCAGGAATGTGGATTTTTAAAGGTAGCCGTCTTTCTTTAATGAAAGAAAAAAAAACTCACATGGTAAATAAATACAACGGCATGTGTTTGAGGTACGAAAGGCTGCTCGGTATGTACTGTACTGTACAAGAAGGGAAACTCAGAGAACTGGTATGTGTTCGTCATTTGGGAGTAAATCCTTACGCTCCCCTGATGAGAAACGGAAACCAACAAAATGTTCAACACAATGCTGGAACTGCCTGTGCTATACTATGGCATATAATTTAACCATCTTGTAACATACACTCTTCCCGATGCAGAAGACCAAGATCATAGAACGGGGGAAAGATCTACATGATTTAGTTCGGCTCAATACCACTTCCCACAACTAAAATGGTAAACACAACAAAATGGGGGAAACGGAGTAACAGGAGGATATACCGTTGAAACAAAGAATAACTTACATGTGGAGGTATACTATATCACAGGGTGCTCAGCATCAACAGGACTGAAGCACGATTGGGCCAACCCAAGTGCTAAACAAATCACTCAAGGCCACCTGCACTTCGCCTGAACCATGCTCACAGCTTATGAGACCAGCTAGGAGGGGGAAGAACTGGCCGAGGTTCTTCTCGAAAGACGAGTCACCGAGACCACTGATAGCTTGCAAGGTTGAGACAACAAGGGGTGCCCTGGCTGCAAGCTCCCTCCGCTTTGAAGAACCGACCGGAATAAGCCAATGGCCCAGTGGCTGTATACCACCAGAAAGGTGAGCAGGCCTTGCTGTGCTCAAGTACACCTCAAGGACCTCCTTGCAAATGCTAACAAGGTTGTTTTCCACCTCTACGCTCCCTTCATCTGGAGCTCTATCCAAGAATATATTCTGGAGGACAGTGAGGCACAACTGGTATGACTCGTTCTCAAGGCGTAACAACGGCGGGTCCTGCATTTGGGTCATAGAGCCCAACTCCTGCAACTTGGTCCGCAGGTCATTGTCACTGTTTATTTTGTGAGCATGAGTGGCAACAGCATGCAAGGCCTCAAAGAGGATTACTGTATTCTGTGACGACAACTGAGCTCTGTACATATTATATATCTCCATCACAGCCTACAGGAAGTGAAAGATAGAAGTAATTAAAACAGGGGGTCATACTGAAATTACCAGCCTATTGCATGAGAAACATGATAAAGCAGAACACATGCACAAAATAAAATTAATGAAGGAGACTAAAATTTCTCTTTAGTAACTTAAAATGGCAGATAAGGCTATGGAGCAAAAAGTTATGGAATCAACAACCATACTCTCTCTACACTGACATGTTAACTAGAGTTAAATTCGGACAAATTATGCACATTCCGGTCAAACAAGCTAAGAATGACAAGTCATTCTCATTAGATAGTCTTGTTACGTCAATCAAGAAATCAATTCCTACAGTGTGCAACAAGAGATACGTGTGGAATCTAGATAGCTGTATGAAGTTCTTCATTTTCTCCTCTCCCTCCCACACTCTCACCTCCTTTATTAACTAGTATTTGCCAAGGTGAGAAGGTGGTAGCACCAGATTTCAAGAATCCAGGAAAATAGAAGGATGATGAAAACAATATGCTTCCAGAGGCATGCAAAAAAATAAAGATCGGGTTTGGAAGAAATACTACGGACCTGAATCAGTAGGAGTTGGACTGCAGCTCGGCACTTGGCATCTGCAATCGCAAAATATAAGTTCCTTGATCTAGAGGTTTCTTCAGTACCATCCTCTGATGGTCGAGATTCGTCCTCTCTCTTATCTGAAGAGACATCATTTTCTATTGATACATTTTCAAGGTAAGCTCCAGATGAGATATAAGAGAAGTCAGGAAGTGTCTCTGTGGTAGCTTCTTTCAAAGATAGCACAACCTCTAGCCATTTTTCATCCGAAAGAACAGATCCAGCACTGCTCATCAGGCGAACAAATGCAGCAATGCCTATACCAGCAAGACTCTGATGGGGACGCTTTATGAAACTTGTCAAGAGCGAAAGAACTTTCTTCAGAAGTGGGTTGACAGTGTCATAGAACTTGACAAAAAGGTCTACCACTAACTGAAGGGCCAACGTACATGTCTCGTACATCCAAGCATCTTGATCAAGTTCTGCAGGATCATTTTCCGCATTTTGTCCTTGTGAAGAACCACCAGATGGATCAATAGCATGCCGTACATAGTCAAATATTGGGAAAAGTACTGAATCAAACACCTTCTCCCACAAAGGAAGAGAGAAAAGATGGCCATGGTTTCTTAATGTGTCAAATAACACCTGCAAGGAACTTTTCCTAATTTCAGGTCTAAGGTCGAAGGTAAGTTCAGATAATCCTGCAAGAATTGAAATGTTGGTTCCACACATTATTACTAGAAAATAATTCAAAGGAAATCACTAGAAAGGCCCTTGAACCAAGCGGAGAACATAATTACCTGCTAATAAAGGAAACCAGAAGTGTACATTATCATCCTTATCGACATGGACTGCACCTTCCTGCTTTCCATCCTTGGTCAAATGAGGCGAGAGTGCATTGCTGTTTGAAGATGGACTTTCCTTCAGCCTTGAAGAGGATCCAATGTCACCTTCTGCCAGCTTTGCCGCACAGAATCTAAGAAAACCAATTGCATTGAGGCTTATATCCTTGTTAAACCTACTGTTAGTAAATGCAATGAGACAGTTCACGCAATCAGTGAACGTCGACGACTCGGTCTCAGTAATGTACGGGAAGTAATCTCGCAAAATCTTCTCGATTATTTCAAAGGCCAAGAGTACAATATTTTTGTGATCATCATATGATGCCGTTGCGAAAACCTGAAAATTACAACAATCAGTATTACGGAACAAGAATAAAGCTGCTCAAAAGAGCCTCGTATCAAAATCAAGGTACACAGTGTAAAGTAAAGATAACATACCATAAACATGCTCTTCCACCCTGACTTCACATGACTAACACGGGCCAATACCATTTGAGACACACACCTGATGATCAGTTCTCTTATCTCAACAGCTCTACTCTTCCTCATTACAACAACAAAAGGCTTCATAAATTCATTTTGGAAATTGTAGTTCGCCAGTTCTTCACGCTCCAGGAACTTCATTGCCAGCTGCCGCAACGAGTCCATAGCAAATATTGCAATTGATAGATTTTCAGAGCAGCCAATGGTAACAAAAAATTCAGACAAGACGTGCCATATGCTTGACCAGACAAGCCTGATGCGGTTCATATTGTAATGCCTACAAGAGAAAAAGAAACAATCATATTTCTGTGACTATAAAGTGTAATAAAACATATTGCAATGTGGATACGTTGTTGATATGAAGTCTTGGATTCCTTACGTGATCTCAACAATCTTAGTCAGACTAAAAACTCGTGGATCAGATGCGGACCGTAATTCCTCCATTGACACCTTACAAAGGGCCTTTACAAAATCAATTATGCCCTCACTATTGAGATTTTGACTTATAACAAATACACGATTCATTTCAGCCATCCCGACTTGCTCCAAGAGGCTTGTCACCACATTATTCATTTGATCAACACCGGAAGCTTTTCCACCCACACCAGCACTGTCATAAGTACCTCTTTTAGAAGCAGCACCAGCACTCGGTGCCTTCTTTTTCAAACTAGGAATAATCGAGGATTTAGCCTGTTTCGATTTATCAAGATCTGGCTGTTGCAGTGCAAAGAAAGTGGCATCTGGAGGAGCACCCTCTCCTACAAGATGAAGATTCTCGAAACGAGAAACACAAGTCAATATATGCTCCCATGCTTCTTGCAAGTAATTTCCATCTTCATCTGCAATCAACAGAATTGCCTAGGAGGCAATCCACCATCACAACAAAAGAATGTGAGAATCGTAAAGTGATTTTTTCTAATTATGCCCTAATATATGGCAAACTGTAATTAGCACGATGCTTGTAATAAAAGTGTGCAACAGAAACATTCAAATGGCAGACCAAACGAGGCTAAAGGTGAGTCTCAGAGCAGTAAGTTTTTGACATTTTCTCAGCCAACCGGAATGACATTGGCTTCCAAGGATACCAAATGTGCAGTGCGCGCAAGAAGCAAATATAGCAGTTTTAATACAGATCCTGAGAAACTCTACTCAAAACATCACATTCAGCTATTATGACGTACTTTCCGAACATTTAGCAGGAACCAACTAAGTCACAAATCAGCAACACCTACCCTTTAAGTCAACCCACATGAAACAACCTTTTGAGTACCATTGTTTCCTTTATTGATTTTATTCTCCTTTTAGACAATCATCACTAATAACAGAGGCTACTTCTCAGCGGTAGTATACCAGCTGAGCACTGCAGATTCAATATTCACACCAGATATGTAGAACAAACCTTAATGGCTTCAATATTTTTCTGCTTGATATCCGCAGCAGAGTGAAGCGATGTAAACTTGGCAAGGGAAGTAATGAAAGCATCCCTTTGAGTCTTCATCGACATAGCTGCGGTAACATGTATTGCACAGCGAAATCCCTCCAGGCACTGGGATATGACAATCTCATCATCACTCTGGTCGAGTGGGACACTGAAGGCAGCAAGCATAGGAGCCCAGCAAACCTCAACCATGAACTTTAAAATTACTACGTCTGTAGCTGGATAAAATACTGACCTAAATCATTCATTAAAAAAAAGTATTATTTGCAATGAAACATAACAACAAAAATAATAGAATTGCATACACAAATAGGCAACCAAAAACTAAAATGATCAGGTAAACAGTACAACTTAGACTATACTTATTCATCTAGATATCCAGCATAACTTACTCAGACATACGAGCCTTTTCTTTGAATTGCTCCTGCATATGCTTAATGAGATCATCACTTGTCTCCATAGCTGAACCTCGTTTGCGTATGACAATGTTAAGAATGTTATCCAACCCAAGAATTTTGTTAGAGTTTGTTGATTGTTGTTGTTGAGGAACAAAATCGTCTTCTTTCATCTTAATTTCCTTTTTCCAAATCCTTCCATACAAGGATCTCATAAATTCTTCTGGCAGGTCTTTCCCATCATCAATACCACGGTTGTTTCTTATGAAATCTTCTGGTGACATCTGCATCAATTATTACATTACAATAGCATCATAAAATGGGTAAAGTGTAGGCTCAAACATAGCTTGAAATATACCTTATTTTTGACCATTGGGTTATGTGCATCAGTGTTAAGCATTATGACTGAATAAGCAAGAACATAAGCTGTATCTGCACTGGAAAAGGAATTTGGGTTGCATTTGCAGTAACGTTCTGCAAATTTTTCCATAACGCGATCAATCTTTTGAGCTTCTCCAGGCAACCTAAAACCTTGAAGAAAGGCTCTAATTGCTTCATCAAAATCCATATTTTGAAAATTAAAAGAATCCACATATGCATGCATGACTTTGAGGGATAAATCTTCCCTTTCCCCTAAATAATCACCAATCATAGTCTTGTTCAAGCCAGAAGCACTTTTTAAGAAAGCAGCTATTTCCTCAGCTGACTCCCCAACCTTGTTGGCATTTATTAGGAATTCAATTCCCTTTCTAGGCTTCCGGTTAAACAGAGAGATACCCTCCTGTCATTCATAAATCAATTGACCACATAAGAAAAGGGAAATAAATCAACCTATAGTGGAACTGTACTGAGTAAATCAAGAAAGAACAGCTGCCACCACATTGCCACGTTCTCATTGAAAAATGCATAAAAGTAACTGAGTGTGGAATGAGATCCCACCTGAAGTTCCATTTTGTAAGCTCGACGCTGCTCCAGAGATGCAGCCTCTGAAACCCCATTCGATAATTCTGAATGTGAATCAGATACTTCACTCGAAGCATCTCCATTGTTCTCTGCCTGGGGAAACTCGTTTCCACCATCATTATCGTTTTGGTCTGATTCAACTTTAGGAGAGTCAGGATCTGGAATACGTAGCTGCTTATTCATCCAATCTCCCATGGATCTCAGAATAGAAACTAAGCATTTCATCGCTTCACTCTTCATTGTGGTATCCTGAGGTGGTACCAATGTGGTAGGGGTACCAGCAGGAGGCCCTTGAGCAGTTTTCAGCAGACCATTGACCATCCTGTTGTCCAAGAAAATGTAACGCAACAGATAAAGGGTTTCTGGATGGCATTTAAAAGAATAAACTTCACTATTACTATAACTGCAGCAATGAACAGAGAGTGATGCAGTACCTCTCAAATATGTTCGACGAGTGGACGTCACAGTCGTAATTAATGAAAATGTCAACCAAGATTTGAGAATCAGCACAGAGCTTCTCCAGAAAACGAAGAACTATCATCTTTGCTTGAAAATTTGGTTGTGCAATATTTTCCAAAACTCTCAGAATGATCATGGGAAAAAATACTCCAATCTCTGCCTTCAATCCTGGTCTAAATCTTGAAACCAGGCTGATAAAGATTGAACAAGATAACTGAAAAACAATCATATGTGATGAGGCACAGTTCTTCAAAAGTGACAAGCACAAATACTGCTTGATAGCACCTAGAAACCTGACCAAGTTATAAAATAATTAGGCCCAAAAGCAGTATATATTCATATAAAAACATCAAGCGGACTGGCAGTTGGTAAGAAAATGTGGCTATAGCACGGTAAGTATCAAAATACAATTGTACTGGTTGCAACATCCTACTGTGTTTTGAGAACTGCTGCTCTACCTGGAAAACTAAATAGTAATCTACCTTGGTATGCAAGGCTGGATAATCCGCATGCCCAATATTCATTCTGCATATTTAACTAACAAGACTAATATACATTTGTATGTTAGAAAGTACTGAGTTGCTACGGACTAAAAATTGCAGACTACACATTCAACAAGACTAGTTTACTTTACTGAGTTGAGGGCGTTGCTAACCGCATCCACAAACTTTTAATCATGATGTTTTTGGAAAAAAAAATGTTTTAAGTGGGTGCTGACTGCTGAGCAATCCCATCATAATCAACAGATTGTACGGAATTAGACGGTTGGCACGACCTTAAGGAAAAGGGACCATCACTACCAACTGGTTGGCTTACAGGTTTCTGAACTCCAGTTTAATCAGAAATACCAACAATCACAACAGAAACGAACGATCACCGTGACTTTCATGGCCAATGTAACTTAGTTAGAACGAAAGTCTTTAACCCAATAATAATTCAACAAATACAACTTCACTGTCAACCAAATTGGCATTACTTTGAAGAAAAGGACACACTAAACCAACAATTGTCAATGTATGTTATACCCATCAGTTTTTCTATGGCACTATTGCTAGCACAGTCACTTTGCCAAGGAGTCAATGAGGCTGTTGCAGGCAAAGGAGTGTAGGATTTGCTGCCTAGCAAGTAACCTTTATGATCTGGTGCAACCTGGTTGGTCCCAGAAGAGGATCCAGAGAAGTAGTGTGTCCATAGATGTTGTTTTCCCAAGCTTAATCGTGCACATTAATACCCATTTCCAACATTTTTACTTACTGCATGAACCAATAACAACATAATAGAGCTTTTGATACTTCTCCATCAAGCAACTTCAATTGTTGACACTAGTTCGGTGTTGCTGCTAATTGTTCCCTGCCAAGGCTACATAGAGAGTTACCAGAGGGATGCAAGTGAAGTAAGTATTTGGCCTGTTTTTTCCCGGTTTCAATCTAACATCACGCATGCAATTATGGCATTAGCTGTTCATTTCTGTTCTCAGAACTGGACCACTGACACTCGCTCATGTGAGTGTATATACGAACTTTTTAGCACTATTTGACAAGCCAAATTAGTACCACATCCATCAGTGAGAAGAACAATGGGTCATCAAGAAAACAAGAACATGAAACAAGCAGAAGACAAGGTAATGCAAGCACCAAACACATGCAGGTAAAAAGTCCAGACAGCAAAAAGAAAAAGAACAAATAAAATCTGGTGCCAAAAAACATGCATCTGGACTGTGAATTATTGTGTCACGCTGGCCTTCGTGGCTAAGGCCGTGCTTGGATGCCTATATTTTAACCAAATACCCTCGTATAAAGCTCCCTATAAAAATCCAGCGAGATCAGTGGAATGTCAGGAAATTTATACGGAGCTGGAAATTTAAAATACATTCCAAGCAGGCCCTAAATGTTAAAAAACTGCAGGTAACGGATTCAAGCCATGTACCAACTAATACAAGCAGCTGGCAGCTGTTACATGCATGTCCAGTGTGGTTTCCAAGATTCATCTAACTTTGGATCTCTAGGTTGGGTCGAAGCATAACCCTCATTGGCTCATTGCATGAGGGTGCAGCCTTGTTGTCCCATGGAAAACACGAGGTCAGAACTTGTACCCACTAATTGGAAATTCCATCTCTGCAGTGTGCTATGCTAAGTGAGGTGTCAGCTCATTCAGAAGGGAGTGGAGCATAAAACGCGTACCCAATGATGGCCCTCAAGTGTAGTAATCGTGGGATTAATCAAAGGATGCATATAGTGCTGGAGGATTCAAACGTATAGAACTCCGGGTTAACCCACTGTGTAAACGCACGGTGACAAAGACTAGATAGGTTGCCCTTGCTGGATGGGACTGGCCGACTAAGCTTTGGAAACTTTGAACCCTATCGCGCCACACGTTCATTGTTTGTCTTTACAACAATACCATCTCCCGAGTATTTTCAACTATTCAAAGATATAGTGCCACCACCTCCAAGAAGTCACTTTACACTTCTCGATGTTTGGGACCGTTTCAGATTTTCAGTAAATTTGTTAACAACGATATATTACCGTTTCAGATTGATCAAGTACAGTAAATTTTATTTCAATATCGTCACAACAAGCATAAACTACACCCTTCTAACTTCTGTAAAATGCAACAAGAATTTGAATACTGGTATTTATTAGATTTATTATCCGTGGAGCAACATTACTACAGATTGATCCATGCCTAATCTTTTCAAGAATAGTTGGTTAAAGAAGTCTCTCTTCCTTAAGCTGTAACTTCACCATGTTCCACGGAATAATCTGGTATTTAAGTTTTTGCTCAATCCTATTATACAATGAAATTCAGAAGATCTGGGGCAAAACAGTAGACAGAGTTTCTGGCAAGGGATATTTGTACCTCTCGCTGGTACGGAAGACAGCCCCAGCATTTTCAAGCAAGATCTTGAGAAGTTCAAGAGCAAGGATCTTCCCCCGCATCACAACCGGATCAGCTGGAGCGTCCTTCGGCGGTGTCTTCATTGAGAGCTTACATAATGCCCGGAAAACCAAGAAAGCATCCCTCCGCAGCTTATTCCCAATCTTGACATCAGCATCATCATCCAATGTGGCCACCACTGCCCCCTCCACGCCAAGCTCATCCTTACGTCCCTCAAGAGCCGTCTTGTACATGCTGATCTCCCAGTACTTGGCATCCAGCATGTCCTTATCCGTCGAATCAAGCAAATCTGCAGGATTCGCCCCTTCCTCAGCTGCTGCTGTCGTCTCAAAAGCACCATCATGGGGCACAGCAGTGCCTGCTCCTGCGGACGAAGTTGTCCGCGCTATAGGTGTGAGTGCACCATCAATGTCCCCAATGATCTTCGAGATGAATCCCTGCACGAAGTTGGCATCGGCGGTAGGTGATCCGCCTGAAGCAGCTTCAGGCAACTCGATCACTTCAGCCACTACGATGGGCTGCACGGGGATCGTCGACGAGTCCGCCTCCATTCGGCGGAACACGATCACCAGCATCTGCACGAGCGAGGCCTTGGCAGTGGCCTGATTCACGGTGCTGCGGCTCCCCAGGTACATGTCGTAGCAGGCACGCACGGCGCGGAGCAGGCAGTCGCCATGGAGGCGCACGGAGGTGGACGTGACCGCGGAGAGGAGGGTCTTGAGAAGGAGGAGCTCAATGTGCTCGTCGTCGAGGTGGAGCGCATTGCAGGCTGCCTCGAGGAGGGTGGCGACGAGCTGCGCCGAGGGGTCAGCCGACGGGTCGGCCTCGCCGTGGATGTAGGAGTGCGCGATCAGCCTGTGGAGCAGCTCGAGCGCGGCCTCGGCGAGCTTGGCGCTGCCAGAGCCGAGCGCGGAGGCGATGGGGGAGAGGAGGAGTTCTGAGTCCTCGAGCGAGAGGCTGCGGAGCGGGCCCGGCTGGTAGGAGGAGGAGGAGGGCGAGGTGGGGGTGGTGGGGGTGGAGGGCGAGGGGGGCGGGGGCTTTTGGAGGCGGTCGAGGATGGACTTGGCGGTGTGGGAGAGCTTGGAGTGCGCCTTGTTGCGCCACGAGGCGTTCTTCACGAGCTTCTCGAGGAAGGGCACGAAGGCCTCGACGAGGCGCGGGTCGGACTCCGGCGAGGACAGCGGCGGCGCCGCGGCCGCGGAGGCCATTATTGGTGGGAGGATCTCGGGTGGCCGCGGCTGTGCCGCGCCGGGTGGATCTGGATCTGCGCGGGGCGGGGGAGGGGAGTGACGCGGTGCTGCTTTGGGTTGGGGCCTTGGGGGTTTGAGGTGGTTCAGATCGGCGAGTGGGGCGAGGAGGGAGAGATGGTCGCCTACTCGCGTAGATTTGCCTGGGGAAGCACCGGATCGATTAGCTGTCTAACTGGTGGGAATGAGCATACGTGGGGCCCACGTGCCAGTGAGTTATTAGTGGAGACCTGCGTGTTTAGAGAGAGCTACGCGGGCGATCGGGGGGACGAAGTGATGGAGTGAGCTGAACGATGATGAGTTAGGGCATCTCCAGCCGGCCCCCCAGCGCCTAGGGCTGATTTTAGCGCTGTTTTGGCATGGGATCGTCGTTTTTCGCCCAGTTAGCCCCCCAGGAGCCCAAAAAGCGCCGGATCGGTGGAAATTAGCGCCGGCGCTCCCAGGCCAAACCCAGCCCACCGGGTTCGGCCTGGGGGGCCGAAATGGCGCGAAACAGAATGTGGGCCAACGCTGTCAGCGAGATAGGCGAAATGGCGCGGAATCACGGGCGGAAAAACGCTTCGTCGTCATCTCCTCGGCTCCCGCGCTGGTCAAAAGCCTGCCGGAGTAATGGCCTCCGACTGACGCGCCGTTCAGCGGCGGCCGACGCGTCCAATCGGCTGCCACGCGCCGGAGTAATGACACGCCACCGTATCGCCTCCCCCTGCGACACGGCCAGCGCTATTTATCCCCCCATCTCGCCGTGGCAAAGGCACACCATTCCCCCATTTCTCCGTTTCTCTTCCTCCCCGAGCGACAGCAATGGCCGAGCGATACCCCGGAGACGAAGCTGCGGCGAACGGCTTCGGCCGGCGTTTCCTGCACCCAGAGGAGGCCCGCATGCTGTACGAAGCGGGGTACCCTACGCCGCCGGACATGCGGGTGCCCGGCGAATGGCGCCTGAGCGCCGGCGGCGTCCCCGTTCCGCCGCCGCCAGAAGGAGCGGATCGCGTCTACGCGATCCAGGAGGTCCTCGCCGACCTCTCCGAAGAGCAGGCGGCAGACCCGCGCTGGGATCCGGCGAACACCCCCTTCTGGACGGCGTACTTCGTCGAGCGCCACCGCCGCGAGCTGGAGGACACCAACAACAACGGCCCCGTCTCCGGTCGGAAGAACGCCGGCGGGCGGAAGCAGTGGTGGAGCGCTCGAGGACGTACCCTCGCGTACGTTCTCGAGCACATCCACGCCGGGAACCAGCCCCGGCTCACCATGCCGCCGCGCCAGGCGCCGACGCCTCGACGCCGCTTCACCTCCTGGCTACCCAGGAGGATGGGGACGGCGTCTTCGTCGTCTTCCTCTGGCCCGCCCTCCTGCGGGTCCCCGCAGACGCCGGCGTTCGCTCGGGTCAAGCCCGAGCCGGAGGACACGCCGCGCGGCGTCGTCCTCAACTCCGGACGCCGCGCCCGGTCGCCGCCAAGAAGGCCCAGCGGCGGCATTCGCATCAGCGAGCGCCACGCGCCGTCGCCTCCCCGAGGCCACCTTCGCCTCGTCAGGCCCAAGCAGGAGCCTGGCACGGGCGGCGCCACCTCCAAGAAGAAGAAGGCGTCGGTGGATTGGGCGGCGCCGCCGGAGTACGTCCGGGCGGCCATCAAGGCGGAGGCGCCGGACGACGACGAGGAGTTCCCCGGCGAGCAGAACGCCGTCACCGCCGCCCTGCAGGACGCCGCGCCGCCCGTCGCCGCTGAGGAGCTGCCGGACGAGTTCATCTTCGCCTGGTCGCGCAGCCAGCATGCCCAGGAGGAGATTGCGCGCCAGCAGCGCCCCCTCGACGAGGCAGCGGCCAACTGCCGTCGCCAGGTCGCCGCACGCCGGCCTCCTACTCCACCTCGTCAGGCGAGCGGCGAGGTGATCGTCCTCGACGACAGCGACGACGACGGAGGGTGGTTCGGTGCCGGCGCCAACAACGACGAGGCGGGGCCGAGCACCTTCGGCGGCGGCGCGCCGAGCGACGACGGCGGCGACTACACGGCGTTCTACAGCCAGCTGGGCATGTAGATCGCCGTGTTTTAGTTTAAATTTAAGTTTTATGTTTGTATTATGTAATGAACAATGCGGAATTCGCCTATATAGTATGAATTTCGCCTAAGTTTAACGTGTTCGATGAATTTCGCCCAATTGGTTTTTTTTTTAATTTATCGGCCCAAGTCTGGGTTTGGGGACGGCTGAGAAAACGCCGAACCCAGGAGTCCGAATTGCGTCGGCGCTACCCCAGGCCGTCCAAAAAGGCGCCGTTTTTCGGCCTGGGGGGGCCGAACGGCTGGAGATGCCCTTAGCGGGGGGAGGTTGAGCTTTACAGTCCTTGTCGGGCCGTCTAAGTTGATTTTTTAGGCAGGCTGCATTCTCATTTCAGAATAACCATGGGCCAAGTTTGCCAGGAAACCTAGCTTGGTTCACAAGCCTAGCCTAGCTTGCAAAACGAGGGCCAATCCAGCCCATCGGTAAAATTGAATTATCTGCTGCACTTCACAACCTTGAAAAAAAAAGCATGTACACCTATCTGATTTAGGTCCTGTTTGGATCGTAGGGTTAAAAAACACAGGAACGGAAAAACCTACTAGTATGTTTTTTTTTGCGAAACACAGTACAACGCAGACGCTCACATACATATGCACACACTCACCCCTATGAACGCACGCACGTACACCCTACCCTATGAGCACCTCCGAAAGACTGAGCCGGCGGTCGGGTCTTGAGATTGACGAAGTCACCACAGGCGCCTCGCTGTCGACAAGAACGTCGCCTCTCACTGAAGAATATTCCGCCTAAATGAGAAATACCAATGTCAAATCTAGAATTTGAACTCTGGTGGACTGGGGATACAACCACCCTCCTAACCATCTTGCCACAGGCAAGTTCTCAACCTACTAGTATGTTTAGGCCCTGTTCAGAACGCTGGAAACGCAAAGCAATTTTACAGGTTTCAATTCCCATGAAATTCTTTCCTTTGAAGCGTTCGGAACAAAGGAAAGAGTGGTACAGTTTTCTTAGGAAAGGGTAACTTTGCTACGTTTTTCAAACGAAACAAAATATTGCCACCCAAAGGGAAAAGGCAAGGGAAAACTTGCCTATGTTTTGGATGGTTTTCAGTTTGCACTCCACCCAATTCTTGCACCTTTTCCCATTCCTTTGTTTGTAACCCCTTGTTCCGAGAAGATACTTACGTGTGCAAAACAGAGGATTGTAAAACACAGGAAAATTACAGGAATAGTCGTTTGGATGAAACACTGGAATAACACAGGAAAAGTGTCTCGGTCCTACGCACTTGAGTCTACAAAAAAGGTTGGAGTGGATGTTTAAATTCCTATAGAATTGAGGCATAGGAATCCGATCCATATAAATTTGGGTGGTACCATTCCTTGATCCAAAGATAATCCATACGGAAAAAAAACATAAGTATCGGAATACTACAAAAATCATATGAAACTCCTACAGTCCAAAGAGGCCCTATACAAAGTGCACATCAGTTGAGACGAAGCAATCAAGCATACTCAATGCAGGCTCATATGAACAGGAGAACAAGCATGTGGTGGGATGGTTTGGAGGGTGATTGTAACTTAACTCCGCAAAGTTCAAATCTAAGATTTCACGTTGCCATTTCTCATTAAGCCCCTGATTGGATGGGTGTTTTGTAGCCAATCCGAACGTGGCCTAAGGCGAAAAATAGAGCTCATCAACTGTACAAAACACTGGGTGCACAGTGCACTTACGGATGTATTCACGTAGGAAACAGATAAACCATGTGAAATGATATAACGAATGAATGGTTATAAATCTGAGCATGCGCGGACTGGGATCGATGGTCTTGCCTTAACTGACAGGCCCATCATAAATAGTGGATTAGGAAATGGCAGATCGGTGATGATGGGTACTTAGCTCATGTATAACGATGGAATTTTGCTAACACGTGCAGACAATTGGCTAACTGCTGAAATCCTTGTACAATCCTACACGTCAGTGTTACTATACGTAACATCACTTTGATTCAATCAGGAACTGTTTATGCAAATCAGCAATCCAAACTGGTTGCCGAAGTATTTATATCAGGCACTTCGAGTCGTTATTGTTGGTTAGGGAGGGAAATATAGACTTTGGTTAAAGCTGCGACGTCGTATGTGGATTGCTCAAGCTAAATGCGGGGACTTTGATTTTTTGAGTATTTAGAAAGAGTTCTTTTCTTCGTGGCGGCATTCAGAAGAAAGTTCCGATTATATAACCGAGAGTGGACAAATGGCTTTCGAGCTCAAGCAGCTCGTTTAAAAAAAAAATCGAAAATGGCATTTAAAGTTCCAAAACTTTGGAGAAAAATCCTGGGGGTAGATGATGATTAACACTACTAGTGTACGATTGTACGAAAAGTCAATCCAAATTTCATTGTATTTTGGTTTCAGTAAAAATGACAAATGGGTAGATATGCACGTGGTGAACAGTGGACATTTTCAAAACTTCAAAATTTGTCCGGTTTATCATTTTTGTGTAGGTTAAAATATAACAATTTTTGAATTACAATTTTTTACGGTGGTAGAGTTCAGTATTGTCTACATCTAGAATTTTTGTCCCGGTTGTTTTGAAACTTTCAAATATCAACTTCAATTTTTTTTTAAACAGCCATCATGGAGCTCGGGCTCCATTTGTGGTTTCCGTTATATACCTTATTTTGAATGGTTATATAACCCTCTCTCAACGTGATGTTCATTTCTAAGCAAAACAAAAAAATGTTCACGCCTGACCACTAAATGGCAAGACCATATTGTTTAGCTGTGTTGAGTGACCTGATTTAATTTCCAGTAGCTTGAATACGTGTGTTTTTGTTTCATAACCACTAAATACATTTTTTTTCACGGCAACAGCTTGTGTATTAGTACCAAAGTTGTGGTATGATATACCCTTCAGACCAACTTGCCAACTTGAAATTGCTTCAATTGGATCTTCTTGTCGTAAAACTTGCCACTATTATAGAACGACACTATGGATTCGTGTGCAAAAATAACATCGGCAACAAAAAAAAGGCTACGTGTCCCAAAACCTGTCACTATGTGAGTGGGCTCATTGGCAAAGGAGGATTTAACTGTCAGCAGTGAGGCCCAGTTATCGTCAACGGTTTTCCTCTTAGCTCCTTTTTCTTGATGTGATGCTCATCCTCTTAGCTCTTTTTTCTTGATGTGCTGCTCATTTGATACAATATTTCTTGATCCACTCATTTTAACTGAGCTTTTCATATATCTATACCAACAATATTGTCACTTCATATTAAAATCTCACGGCACAAGCACTAACATGGTAACATATTTCATTCGTAACATATACCAAATATAATACGACGAATTACACAATATCATGCCTAACTAAACTTATGATAACGAATTACGCATTTCTCATGCCTCACTAAATTTATATCATTGCTTGGAGAAAGGCTGGAAGAAAATAGTGAATTCTTTCATGGGAAGAATGTAGCACCAAGGACGATGCTATGCTAAGAACATCTACTGCTGCAGATCTGCTCGAGCCTATGCATCAATAAACAAAATCAAAAAACAAATTGAATTTAGACAAACCGAAACAAAAGGGTACCTATGCCGTGAGACAACTCTTGTTAGAAAGTCAGACCACACATTAGACTGTTGGCGACACCAAATCTAGCTTGTCGTCAGGGCCAACATTTGTGCATACATTTGCATGTGTTATCCCCAAAGTCTAATCTAATATATATCATCACCGATGTGACATTTCGGTCGGTCACGGTCTTACTTAAAAATGTATTTTATGTGGTGCGGGAAAATTCACAATAGCTTTTGTCTTTTACTCGTATATCTTGATCCTTCACGTAGTGGCCGCCGGCTAGCAACTTTTTTCTTGATAATCATTATTGTTCGCCTTGATGACGACTCCAACGGTTAGCTTGTGCACTTCGGGAGAGGCGGCCATCCGGGTGACGACTCAGGAGCCTGCCATGCATTGCACATCCGGTTGGTTGATTTGGTCATGAGGTTGTGTTGAACTCGGGCCACCATGGGCCATTTGGGCTACCACCTTTAACTTGGTCCACCCTGGGCTTGCTAGGACTTCTCTTGATATTGGGCCTACCCCATGGGCATCCCGTTGCCAGGGCCTAGGTATTGTGGGTCCTTGTGCAGGGGTTCAACTTGTATACCCTTGTCAATGGGTTTATAGATTCCATTGAAGCTCTAGGGTGGGCATTATGTCATTTGACGGGTTAAAGCTCTTTGAGCTAGGGCGAGGGGGCACATAACCCGCTTGGTGATGCGCGACTAGTACCGCGAGGAGGTTCATGTTAGTTAGAAGCAAACAAAGACTTTTTTTTCCTTCAATGTGCCTTTTTTACCTGTAGACGCCTAGTGAGTGATCTTATGTTTGATGACTTCGACGTTTTTTGGGTATGTGACTCTTCATATTTTCTTGTATTGTGTGTGTGGTGTTTGTAAACTATTCTCCTCACTATCTTTTGTCGAATCGACTATTTAGTGCTGCAGTAATTTGAAATCGTATGTAATGACATCTTTAAAAGTAATTTTGTCTATAACTCAAATGGGGTCATATTTTTTCTATTATAAGAAAGAGATACACTCTCGTACACATCACTACGTACACACGTCATGCCACACGACCACACGGGTGTGCTATGTAAGCATATGCTACCATTTTTGGAGACAAGGATAATTGCAAATCCGACCGAATGTTCCTAGTGAATGCACCAGCATCTATTTAGATGTGTGCACTAGGATTTGAACCCTAGTGAACAGATTTATACCCACATAACTCCGCCATACTGAGAAAACTGTGTGTGCATGTAATTATATTCAAGCCTTTATAAACATAGATCAAATCAACTCTTAGTTAAAAGCCATTCATACATATGTCTGACCTTAAAAACTATTTTTTTTGTGAAGGAAAAACTAATCTATTTTGAATGGATAGAAAAAAAACAGACATTTATTTGTTTGAACTCAGAAAACGGATGCATAATGCACAAACCTACAATTAAGAAAATGAAAAAAATGCATGTTTTAATATACTAGCAGAACTTTCACTTTCCAACCGACACCAGGATACGGGGGGCAACGTATACCTACAAGCAACAGCGGCGGACAACACATAGCAATGGTCATAGTCAAAGCTCGATCGATCCCTGACAAATAGACTGACCAAAACCATATTCCTTTTTTCCCTCTCATCTACTCAAACGTGGGGCCGATCACACATGTCCGCTGTCCAGAGAGTTGTGCTGAGCTGTTGTTCATGACTCCAAGTAGGAAGTGACTTCAGTGTACTGTTGCGTCACAGCATGCACCGCCGGCCATTGCAAGAAATAAATACACACAAGTGTAAACTATATACCGCACAATCTCTCCATCTCGCTCAAAAAAGAAAGTGCTCAGTTTGCATGCAGCTCCAAAACTAACTTAGAGAATGCCATAATATCTTTGAAACAGCTTCTAGCTAAGAATAGAACAATGTAAATTAAGCAAGCTATAGTGTGATGGACAGTGAGAGATATATGTATGCTAGCCGGAATAGAAGCTTCTTAAAAATCTTTCAATTAATGGAACGGCTGGTGGCGAACAAAAGTAACACTGCTGCTACATGTCAAACTACTACTTCTACTGACTACGAAGCCGATCAATCGATCGATCGCTGGAACTCCACCGTCCTCTGTTGGAGAAAAAGCCAAATCAAATGTAGAATATGGTGCAAGTGGGCACCCCTTGCACCCTGGTTAACAACAGGTGGATACGCGAAAACCGGCCGATGCTGCATGCTTCTACCTACACTCGACCGCTGCTCGCCATCAGCCGCCACCGATCCCGATAATCCCTCTCGTTATTGCCGCGCGCAGTTAACTCTCCGCTGCCATGTCGATCACGTACTCCCTTTGCACAGTCGTTGCACTGCCCATGGATCGATCATCTTGGATGCGGCGGCGGTGGCGGTGGCAGCTCGGGCTTGACACCGGACCGGCCGTGGCGGTCCAGAAGCTCCCGCGCCAGCGCCTGCAGGTCGCCGCCGCCGCCGGCGGAGCCCTCTGTCATGCTGGAGGAGCCCCTGGGCAGCGGTGCGCCGTATGACGGCTGACGGAGCTGGTGCTGGTGATGTTGCTGTAGCGCCCACTGCGGTTGCGCCGGCGGGTCGAAGAGGGCGGAGAGGTCGATGCTGGTCGGGATGTGGGTCGACGACGGGAGGTCCGACATGGAGAACTGGGCCGGCATGGCCATCGGCATTTGCGGCGCGGCCGGCAGCGGCGGCGACGGCAGCTCGAGGGTGGCCAGGTGGGTCTGCAGGTAGGTCAGCTCGGCCTGGAGATTCACCACCTGGGGAGCACGACGTGACACATACATACATTCATGCGTTAGAACAGCTTCAAATTTGTTAGCCACAACATGCATCTCATAGAACACATGAATGCATGCAACGAACTGAAATGATCGAAAGAAGATCGTACTAGAGTACTGGTCCTGAAAAAACAAAGGGGAATTTGGTTGGAATTTCTAGGACTAGAGATTGGTGCTAGGGCTAATTTGTTTTCATGGGGCCGGGCAGATCGAGAGCCAAGCAGTCAGCACCACCACTCCTTGGTTTTTGTTCAAAGTCCAAAGCCCGAGATGGTACGTACGTGTGTGCGTGCAGCGCACGTGGCGTGAAGGATGTGCGTCGGATCTACGGGCGTGGATGATCGGACGACGTCCCGGACACGACGGATGAGACGTCGTGCGCATATCATTCATGGATCGCAAACTGGGGAAGCAGTCTCCCGGTTTAGCGCTTGGCGTGCCCCTTTTCGCACTGCCGTTGCTTGGCTTGGCCGTGTTAATTTCCTCCCTCCCCAACCCAAAGTAGACTTACCTTTCTGCAGAAAGAAACACGCCAAGCTCGATCGACTCCGCCGGAATACTAATTACTCCCGCGGAAAAGATCCAGATCCATACGCATGGCAGCTGTGCCTTTGGATAGCTAGGTTTTAATTCCCTCCAAAGAAAGAAATTTGCATGCAAGAACGCAGCTGCTGATCGATCGATGAAATAATGAAGTACTACCAAAGTTATGGGAACTACCTGCTGCTGGAGGGCGAAGATGTGGGCGACGCAGCCGTAGACGGGGTCGCGGAGGCGGGCCTGCGCCTCGTAGCAGATGGTGACGACGGCGTCGAGGCGCTTGTGCGCGGGGATCTGGAGGAGGAGCTTGGAGACGTTGCTGGCGCCGAACACCTTGTGCACCGCCGCGAAGTGCGCCGCGCCTTGCTCCGAGTCGAAGTAGGGCGCGAAGATGCACCCGCTCACGCACTTGCGACGGAGGAACTTGCACGCGCCGCAAGGCCCGCCGCCGCCGCCGCCACCGAGCCCTCCTCCGCTGCCGCCGCTCCCACTCGGACCGCCGCAGCCACCAAGCGTGCTGGTGCCGCCGCCCGAGCTCATTGCTGGCTCGATCTTCCGGACCCTCGGTCGATCGATCGCGAGAGAGGCTGCTCGATCGCTCTCCTCTCCTTATATCGGCTCTAGGCGCTTGCTAGTTATAGGATAAAACAAGCGCGTTGGCCTGTGTTGGTAGAGAGAGGAGGGTCGAATGGGGAGGAGGCCTGCTGCAGGCTGCCAATATAGTAGAAGAGGGAGAGGAAGGGCATACGCGTAATATATATACAAAGAGTCTCTCTGTCATCTCATCTCTCCCTCTCCTTTTGGGTGTTTGTCCTATTGGTGGAAGGTCATGGGGGTTACAGGTTCCATTTTCATTTTTTTCTTCCTTTTGTTCAATATACTCTATGCATGTGGAGTTCTTTCCCAACTAAACTAGCTAGTCCTACTACTAACATATACATATTTACATATGTAGTTTTTGTTTTTGTGGTATTGATGAGACTTTAAAGCCACGGCATGGAAGAAGCCTAGCTGCAAGCAGCAGGCTGGTACCACCCTGCTTCTCTTTCCGTCTCTACACACTTCTCTTTCTGCTCTTTCGCTCTCTTAAGGGCTAGAAGATTGCGTGAAGCAAACATGCATATGCACACAGTCCCTCTCCCAATTTGCTTGCAACGATCCATCGATCCGTCCGTCGATCGTCACACATATGCTCACTCGTTCGTACACATGGAAAGTCTCTTACAATTAACTATTTCTCCTTCGAACTTCCACTGGTGCTGGTATGGCATTCGTCCTGAGCTGAGGGGTCTCTCTCAAGCACATTCCACCGCTGCTACAGTGGACGACGGGGGCCGGTAGCTATGTATGTATAGTCTTCCCACGTGAGGCTAACATGACATTCTTCCCCTCCATACGCTACGTATTGCGCGCTAGCCCCTTTTGTTTATAGGTATATAGATAGATGATCCATAGCTTAAGCTACTGACTTCACTTCACTTGCCATCCATAGGTAATAGCTTCTTCATAGCCGCGGCCGGCTTGACGTTGCGGTCAAAGACTTTTCACTTCTCGCAGTCGGAGAGGCGGCACGACGCAGAGCACTGTGCATGCATTCACCATTACCACCGCCTATCGCTGGCTATACATATATGCATAGGTGATGTGATCGTTTGACACTCGATCGATCGATCGAGAGAGCAAACGCGTGTATATTTGAATTTCTTCTCTCTCTCTCTTTTCGCTGAACAGCGACCGATCGATGTTCGGCTAACCTACTTATTTTGCACTAGGATTAATGGATTATTATGTACAACTTGGACATGAGTCACATGACAAGTTAATGATTAATTAGATTGACTTCTCCGGCAACACAAAAATGATTAGATTAACTGAAACCGATCGATGGACGGTTAGATTAACGTACAAGTCCAGCAGCTACTGATAGATATTTTCTCAAGACGTCGTTATTATATTTAGGCGTACAACTAGAATGTCCAAATAAAAAGGAAGTGTGCGCTTAGGTTAGGATGTGCCGTGTACGTATCTCCTGTGTACTCCAAAAGCATGTACATGTACGTATATGTATGTGTACGTACAAAAATATCAGTCCTCCTAATATAGTTAATAAATAAACTCGTGGTGCCATTTTACACTGCGTGTATTCACTACTAGAAAAACGCTCGCCGCCGAGTTGTCTCGGCTTCGCCGAGTGCATAATTTCGGGGCACCTCGGCGAAGAGGGCTATCGCCGGTAGAGAGACGGCGACACTCGGCGACGACGAGACATCTCGGCAAACGCGAACGTCACCGGCTACGTGCAGAAAAAGATCTCGGCGAAGATTACCACGTCGGCGAAGACCACACAAAACACTCGGTGAAGTGTTTTTCCCGGCGAAACTGACGACCACGTGGCGCCTGGCAATGGGGCCCGCCTTGCTGGTTTGGTCCCTCCATTTCGCCGAGTACCGCACCCGGCGAAGACCTGGCGCGAAAAAGGAAATTTGTGCCGCGCAAAAAGATTCTGTTTCGCCAGGATTGTCGGTGGAAGGCACTCGGCGAATCCATGGGCGGGAACGAAAATTTCTTTCCGCGCCATTTCTTCGCCGGGGGTTTGGCATTGCCGGGTGCTACTGTCGGCGAAGGTTGTTGGCGGGAACGAAAATTTCGTTCCGCACCAGTTCTTCGCCGGGGGTTTGGCATCGCCGGGTGCTACTGTCGGCGAAGGTTGTTGGCGGGAACGAAAATTTCGTTCCGCGCCAGTTCTTCGCCGGGACACCAACTTCGCCGGGTGTATCGCTCGGTGAACTGGAGATTTTTTGGAGCCAGCTTCCCACCCCTAGCTGCGCCTATAAATACCACACCTCTACACCAGCTTACTCAATCATTCCAGCTTACCCAGCTCAAACACAAGACATTCGGGTTCCCTAGCTATGCCCGACACTGAATGCAGCGACATTCGACCGTGAATCAGTGTCGGGCTGTAGCTAGGAGAAACCGTGTGTCTTGTTACAGCTATATTTAGATATACTACACACAAATTATCCAGATTTACCCAGCTCAAACACAAGACATTCGGGTTCCCTAGCTATGCCCGACACTGAATGCATCGACATTCGACCGTGAATCAGTGTCTGGCTGTAGCTAGGAGAAACCGTGTGTCTTGTTTCAGCTATATTAGATATTACACACAAATTATCCGGATTTACCCAGCTACGTCCCACCGTGCATGTGATATCGCAGCCACGGTGGGATTGTAGCTGGGTGAAACCGTATGATTTGTTCATTTATGAGACGTCTTACCGCTGATTGGATCAAAGTGGCGCTCAAACACAAAATATTCGGGTACATAGATGAACCATTTGTCATAAGAAATGATGTGGCTCAGATTAGTCATACTCCTGCCTAGGCTTATAATACTCGTGCTCATAGTCGTCGTAGTCGCCGCCGTCGTCGTCGCTGTCGTCGGGCGGGGGCGGCGCTCGCCTGGACTGAAACTGAGGGTAGCTCAGGCGGGGGTTATCGCCGGTCGTGATGTAGTCCATGACTCTCTGGAGTGTCCGGCTGGCCCACCACAGCCGTCGGCCGGCCTCGTTGAAGTTCAAAGGAGGCGGGCCGTTCTCCTCGTACCTGGCGAGCGCCCTCTCACGCCGAGTGAAGAAGAAGGCATCCCAAGTCGGGCGGTAGTCGGGATTCCAGCGGTGATCCATCCGCTGCTGCGGAGTGAGCTCGTTGAAGTAGTGGTTCGTGATGGCCGCCCGGCACGCCAAACCTTGAGGGACAGGAGCGACCGGCACGCCTCCGGTGCTTAGCCACCAGCCAGCGGGGACGCCGTAGCCGGGTGGGCATGGGTAGTTCGAGTTCTGGTCTACTTTGGGGGGGTTTCGACGGAACCGGGGGCTTCGGGGTGTCGGAACCTCACCAAAACATGGGTGGTGCCCTAATATATGCATTAGGTTGTGGTGGTAGGTTGGTGTAGACATATCGAGACTCCGAGGTGTGAGCGTCTTCACAAACCCCACTTATCCCCCTCGAAGGTCATGCTCTTCTACGCGGAAACCCCCGTTTCGGGTGCGACGGAGGCAACCATGTGATAACATGAGCCCAAATCAGGTTATTTATGTTCACATGGCCCACCCAATCACAACCAAGTGTAAAAGTCCTTGGAGCTACCCCCTTTCGACGCCCGCGATGGGGTAGACGACACCGTCGAGTTCTGGTCTACTTTGGGGGGGTTTCGACGGAACCGGGGGCTTCGGGGTGTCGGAACCTCACCAAAACATGGGTGGTGCCCTAATATATGCATTAGGTTGTGGTGGTAGGTTGGTGTAGACATATCGAGACTCCGAGGTGTGACCGTCTTCACAAACCCCACTTATCCCCCTCGAAGGTCATGCTCTTCTACGCGGAAACCCCCGTTTCGGGTGCGACGGAGGCAACCATGTGATAACATGAGCCCAAATCAGGTTATTTATGTTCACATGGCCCACCCAAACACAACCAAGTGTAAAAGTCCTTGGAGCTACCCCATTTCGACGCCCGTCGATGGGGTAGACGACACCGTCGAGTTCTGGTCTAGTTTGGGGGGGGTTTCGACGGAACCGGGGGCTTCGGGGTGTCGGAACCTCACCAAAACATGGGTGGTGCCCTAATATATGCATTAGGTTGTGGTGGTAGGTTGGTGTAGACATATCGAGACTCCGAGGTGTGACCGTCTTCACAAACCCCACTTATCCCCCTCGAAGGTCATGCTCTTCTACGCGGAAACCCCCGTTTCGGGTGCGACGGAGGCAACCATGTGATAACATGAGCCCAAATCAGGTTATTTATGTTCACATGGCCCACCAAACACAACCAAGTGTAAAAGTCCTTGGAGCTACCCCCTTTCGACGCCCGTCGATGGGGTAGACGACACCGTCGAGTTCTGGTCTACTTTGGGGGGGTTTCGACGGAACCGGGGGCTTCGGGGTGTCGGAACCTCACCAAAACATGGGTGGTGCCCTAATATATGCATTAGGTT
The DNA here is from genome assembly GCA_947311845.1 of Poa pratensis. NCBI lineage: Eukaryota > Viridiplantae > Streptophyta > Magnoliopsida > Poales > Poaceae > Poa > Poa pratensis. Next base: position 23,516,295 of record CAMZMU010000073.1, read on the forward strand.
GTGGTGGTAGGTTGGTGTAGACATATCGAGACTCCGAGGTGTGACCGTCTTCACAAACCCCACTTATCCCCCTCGAAGGTCATGCTCTTCTACGCGGAAACCCCCGTTTCGGGTGCGACGGAGGCAACCATGTGATAACATGAGCCCAAATCAGGTTATTTATGTTCACATGGCCCACCCAAACACAACCAAGTGTAAAAGTCCTTGGAGCTACCCCCTTTCGACGCCCGTCGATGGGGTAGACGACACCGTCGAGTTCTGGTCTACTTTGGGGGGGTTTCGACGGAAACGGGAAAATGAGCCCAAATCAGATTATTTGTGTTCACATGGCCCACCCAAACACAACAAAGTGTATAATTTTATAAAATGTAATTATAAAAGAAATAGCAGGGAAAAATATAATTTTAAAAGTGTGTTCGCCGAGGTGGGCTCCCGGCGAAGAAGATACTCGGCGAAGATGTGGCGGGGACTTAGGAAAAGTTCGGCCCAAATCGGGCCGAAAAATCCCCAATTCGCACGCGCTGTTCTTCTCCACCAACCCGCCCCCGCCGCCGCCACCCGCCGCCACCACCCCCACCCCAGCCGCCGCCTCCCTCTCTGCTGCCGCCGCCACCTCTCCCTGACCGCCGCAACCACCCACCGCCAGAAGCAGGCCGTTGCCCGCCCTCCGCCCGCAGGAGGTCAAACCCTAGCCCTAGGCGCGCGCTACCTCGACCGGAGCAATGGCGGGCTAGCTGCGTGGCCGGCCTCCACCGCGAGCGCGTGCGGTTCCCCGCATCCGCATCCGCCTCCCTCGCGACCACGGCGAGTTCGTCGCTGCTGCCTCCTTCATCCCGCAGCCGCAGCCCCAACTCCGGCGAGTTCGTCGCTGCTCTTCATCAACTCCGGCTGCTGCTCTTCCCCAACGCCGGCTCCTGCTCTTCCCCAACGCCAGCTTCTCCTCTTCAACAAGCTGAAGCACCTCCAGGTATGATTAATTGATCCATCTCTCCCTCTTTTTATTTCTGAATTTAGTGTTCTTGTGTTATTTGTTCAGTAGCAAAACATGTTTAGTGTGCTTGTGTTCATTAAAACATTAGTAGCTCTATTTATTGTTAATTCCTAAGGTGAAAACTATAAAAAGACAACATTTAAATTGCTGCAAATCCAACATTTGTGGGCTGTTTGTATTTGAATTTGTGGAATGTGTCATTTGAATTTGGCTAGTTTGAGGGCTTGCTGTTGCTGCTCTTGCCCATAATTATTGAGATAAAAGACTAATATGTTTGACTTTATACTTGTGAATTATCTCTTTGAATTATTTGAATTTTTATTATTATGACTCTTGTCCAATAATTGAATTCAAGTTGTTTAAATTTGAATTGTGAATGCAATTTCATAAGTTTGAATTGCTTTGAACAATGAGATAAGTTTAGAGGTGAAAGTCCTCTATATGAATCCTTTGAGTCAATTCATGTTTGTTAATTAGTTAGGTGATAATTTGCTTAGTTAGTTAGGTTATTTGTTAGTTATTAATTGTATTTTTGATATTGTGTGCAGGATATCAGCAAGGTTGACGACGGGAGCTTCGTTGTAGGGCAGGGTTCGGGCAGGAGCTACTTCCCCTGTCTTTTTGTCGGTCACGCTTCGAGGGTAATGACGCTTTTTCTCTCCTCTTTATAGGTTGCGTTATTTTGTAGCTCACCAAACAAGTCGCGTAACCCTAGGAGTCTCCCGTTCGGAAGGGTTATCGTTATAAAGATGAAACTCTTTATATATATTTATGTATACACCTTGTCAAGGGTATATGTTTATATATAAAGAGCTGTTTGTATATATTTATGTATACACCTTGTCCAGGGTATATGTTTATATACAAAGAGCTATATCATTTATAACCGTGGCCGTTTCGAATTGTCCACGTTTTGGACAGCCCGGGTATGTGTAGCTTGTGTTCGTTTCCATGTTCTACTCCTATGCGAGACAGATTTTCGGTGGCGCCTCCCATGTTGTTCTCTTGATACACAATCTCTCGAAACTTTGTCGAGACGTGTATTGGGAGAGCAGCGGGGAGGTGCTGCCGAAATTCTGTCTTGCATAGGAGTAGGACATGGAAACGAACACAAGTTACACATACTCGGGTGGGATAGCCTTAGATGTACCTAGTAGATATAGGTGAGTGCATTCAACGCGTAAAATCTATAATTTTGTAAATAATTGAATTAAGTAATCCATGAATCTTTTTGTTAAATACATATATGTCTGCATTAATCAGTTTGGAGATGGAGGATCGTGATTGGATGTATAGTGGACGAGCCAGTGTGAGTCAGATGTCTGATGAATGGCTGAGTAAGACAGAACAGTTTCTGAAGTTTGCATTTAGACAAAACCCTGCGTCAACTTGGTGCCCTTGCAAATGTTGCAAAAACGGTCTTCGCAAAACAGAGGAAGAGATGGGTTTTCACCTTGCGAAGTCTGGGTATATGCCAAACTACCATCATTGGACTATGCATGGAGAGCGTCCAGCTCGTGGGAAGAAGGTCGCGCGACAGCGCACCGAGGAGGCATCAACAGCTTTTGATACCGGCGCTGATAGAATGCTAGATCAATTCGCTAATGCACGTGCACCTGAAATTCCAACCGAAGATGCAGATGGGGAGGGGGAAAAGAGCACAAAGGAGTTCTATGATACTTTGTTTGCCTCACAAAAAACCCTCCACGCCCATACCAAAGTTTCTCAACTTGACTCCATAAGTCGCCTAATGGCTGTCAAGTCCCAGTATCATGTAAGCATTAATTGCTTTGATGCATTCCTGCATGTTATTGCCTCTTTTCTTCCGGAGTCACATATTCTGCCAAAGAACATGTACGAGTCGAAGAAAATCCTCAAATCACTTAAGATGGATTATACACCGATAGATGCTTGTCCAAAGGGCTGTATGTTATTTAGAAAAGAACACATCAATGAAAATTACTGTCTCAAGTGCAACTCCTCTAGGTATATGGAGGTCGAGAACGGTGAGGGTCAGAAGACACAACTCACAGTAGCCAAAAAGATCCTTCGGTATCTTCCATTCATACCGAGGATCCAACGGCTTTTTATGACCAACGAATCTGCCCAACAAATGAGATGGCCGATAGATGGGAAAAGGTATCGTCCTGAGAAGATGGTACATCCGTCTGACGGTGTTGCATGGCAGGAATTCATTAAGAAGTATCCCACAAAAGCCGGCAATAACAGGAGTGTAGCAGTTGCCTTATCAACAGATGGGTTCAACCCATATGGTATGTCTTCTTGCAACTATAGTTGTTGGCCGATGTTTGTCATTCCGCTGAATCTTCCCCCTGGCGTGGTCATGCAACGACAAAACATGTTCTTGTCGCTGATAATTCCAGGGCCTGAATATCCGGGGAAGAATATGAGTGTGTACATGGAGCCGTTGGTGGATGATTTGTTGCTTGCCTGGGAAGAAGGGGTACGGACGTACGACGCCGTATCAAAGACGCACTTCACTATGCACGTCTGGTACCACACGTCCCTGCATGACTTGCCGGCACGCGCGATATTCTGCGGATGGTGTACGCACGGGAAGTGGCCTTGCCCAATTTGCATGCAGGCTATGACTTTCGTTTGGCTGACAAAGGGAGGCAAGTATTCTTGTTTTGATAAGCATCGTCAGTACCTTAAACCTGGTCATAGATTCAAGAGAGACAAAAAGAAGTTCTTGAAAGATGTAGTTGTTGATGCTCATGTACCAATACCTACCATGGATGGTGTCGCCACTAAGGCTCAGCTAGAAGCTCTTGTGCCCAATGCAGATGGGACTGGCTTTGTGGGTTATGGAGAGACACACCAGTGGACACACATTCCATGCTTCTGGAAACTCCCTTACTTTAAGGATCTCCTTCTTCCTCATAACATTGATGTAATGCACACTGAGAAGAACATCGCCGAGGCCCTTTGGCACACTCTAATGGACCTCGAGAAATCGAAGGATAATGTCAAGGCTAGAGCGGATCAGCAGCTGCTATGTGATAGGCCAGAAATGAACATGTCTCCTCCCGGCACAGTAAAAACAAGATGGTCCAAACCAAAAGCCCGTTTCACCCCAACAAGGGCCCAAAGGAAAGAAATTCTCCAGTGGGTCCTGGACCACCTATTCTTCCCTGATGGCTACGCAGCTAACATAATGAGGGGAGTGAATTTGGTTGGGTTGAAGATAGGTGGGCTCAAGAGTCATGACTATCACGTATGGATCGAGCGGATAATGCCGGTCATGTTTCGAGGCTATATCGACGAGGCCATTTGGGTAGTGTTGGCAAAGTTGAGCTATTTCTTCCGCCGACTTTGTGCTAAAGAATTAGATATCAAGGTGATTGAGCAGTTAGAGAAAGAGACGCCCGAGTTGATTTGCGAGCTAGAGTCTGTCTTTCCACCAGGCATGTTCAATCCCATGCAACATTTGTTGGTGCATCTCGCGACCGAGGCAAGATTGGGGGGTCCTGTGCATACACGTTGGATGTTTGCGACTGAGAGAGAGCAGAAGGACCTTCAACACAAAGGCTCAAACAAAAACAGAATCGAAGCATCCATAGCTGAGGCAACACTGAACGAGGAGGTGTCAAACTTCACCACTAAGTTCTATAGTGACAATCTAACCACTGTTCATAATCCAGTGCCTCGTCTCAACACGGCCAACCCGGAAGATCTACCTGAACTTAGCATTTTCATTGGGGCCGGTGGCAAATCAAGTGGCAGCAAGAAGATGAAATTATCATTTGATGAGTGGACGAACATTACATCTTATGTCTTGAAGAACACGACAGAAGTAGATCCCTACGTTGAGTAAGTGCTCAATTTATGGTGTATTGTTCGGCACACTTCCATTTCCTAGTTTGTGCGCTAACTCTGTTTCTTGATCGTGGCCGTTCATAGGTCATTTGAGAGAGAAACCTGGAAACATCGAAGACCATGTACCGAAAATGACAAGTTGGTTCTTTTTAAAAAGGGGGGTGAAGGCGGCGGCGGTTTCATTCCGTGGTTCAAAGCAAAAGTAGGGAATATCCCCTTGTTTCATTCCATGTTTGTGTAAGACGTTTCGTCAACACTAACGTATCATACTTCTTCCTATTGCACTTGTAGGGAATATCTGACCCAAATATGAGGCCCGAGTTGAAGAAACTTACCTCATCGACCTATGTCGTCAAGACCTACAAGTCATATGACGTGAACGGGTTTCGCTTCCATACCGACCATCATGAGAAAACTCGGCCAAACCCGAGGACAAGAAATTCTGGGGTCTTATGCCCCGGGAAGGACGGCCTTGATTACTTTGGAGTAGTCTTGGACATAATTGAACTAGATTGTGATTTCGGCAAACAGAAGAACCCTGTTGTCTTCAAATGCCATTGGTTCAATCCAAAGAGAGTGAGACGAAGACCTGAAATTGGGTTGGTCGAAGTTGAGCGAGATTCCGTCTACACGGGAGAGGATGTCTATATCCTAGCACACCAAGCCATCCAAGTTTTTTATCTCCCGTACCCATGCAAAACTGTGAAACGTCTAATAGGCTGGGATGTAGTGATCACGGTACCGCCACGTAATAAAGTACCAACCCCTAACGATGACGACTACCACCTACGCCTAAACCCGAACACCTACCAGGGTGAGTTCTATCAGGAAGATGGGCTGTCAGGCCAATTGAACCTGAACTTGCCCAGTGTCGATGACATGGAAGAAGACGACGATGTGGAAGAAGTTGACCATGAGCAAGTTGAGGCCGCTGAGCTAGTTGTCAACCAGAGAGACGTGGAGCTTCTTGAACGGATGCACATACCCGATGTAGAGGAGCCACCTCTAGACCACGTTCCAGATTGGTGGTACAATCGTGATAGTGATGATGATGATGATCCTGGTCCAAGTTATGATCCAAACAATGTAGACACGGGCTTCTAAAGCTTTGTACTCGTCGATTAGATTTTCTTAAGTAATATTTTCTATGGACCATTTGTGATGTAATATTTTTTATGAACCATTTCTGATGTAATATTTTTTATGAACCATTTGTGATGTAATTTTTCTACGAACCATTTGTGATGTAACATTTTGTTGTATTCTTATGAGTTTTGGCAATTTCTTCTTATGATTTTTATTTAATTGAGTTCTTGTACTAATCAACTCATTCTTTGTGATAACAGGTGATTGAGACATGGCAGGGGGGAAGGCGAACCAGAAGGGGAAGCCCAACCACAAGGAGAAGCAGCTCGCGGCGAGGAGATGTATCTCCAAGGAGAATGCCAGCAAGAAAAAGGTGGCGGGCAACCCGAAGCCAAAGCTTGGCAACGTGTCTAAGCTATATGCGCAGAATGCTGAAGGGACTCGTGTGGTCATTGGAAGGAAGCGTGACCGACAGGCTACGGCGGAGACTCCTGCACGGCGTGGTAGACAGGTGAGTGCATTCAACGCGTAAAATCTATAATTTTGTAAATAATTGAATTAAGTAATCCATGAATCTTTTTGTTAAATACATATATGATCTTTTTGTTAAATAATGATGATCCTGCTCTCTCTCAGGTGGTCGGCGCTAAGGCGCCCCGGGGTAGGCCTGCTGCTCGCTTGAGTAGTCCTTTGCCCTCGGCTTCGTCTTCCTCTGAGGAGGTGGAGCAGGAGGAGGAGCAGCCGGGGAGGACGATGCCGTGCTTAGTGACGATGACTACCAGGAGCAGGCCCCTGATGATGGGAGTGAGGAGGAGGAGACGGAGGAGCGGCGTGAGGAGAGTGAGGAGGAGGATGCCGTGGCGGATGAGGAGCTGTTGACAGCTCATCCACTACCAGAGATCGGCCTAGCGCGCGAGGGTAAGGTGTACCAGCGAGGGCCTTCGGGCTTTCCAGAGCGCAGGTCACACGGAGTCCTTGATGTCACCTCGGATGCGTAAGTGGTGGTTTAAAATGTTGTTACCTTTCCATCACAAGCATCTAACTTATGTTTTTGGTATGTGCAGGACATTCACGTGGGTGGGCCCAAAGTGGGAACGCTTACCTTCAGGCGTCCTTGGCCTTCTTATCAAGAAGCTTTACCCTGGCATGGTCGACTACAAGAAGGATGGAGTCCCCACCGGTGAAAGGGGGCCTGCTAGGTCTTGGGCCCACTTCACGATGGTTGAGGACAGCGTCCACGGCCACGTCGGCTTCCGGCTGCTCGCCGAGTTCTGGGTTAGTACTTTCTATAAATTTACCAGTAAAAAATACCAACAGTTTGGATTTCACCGTGGTAACCCCCTTTATCCTATGCTCACTATTTGTTAGGACTTCTTCACTCTCGTTGATGCTGAAGGTAAAGATGAAGCGGCTCAAAAGGCGCTGATTAAGATGGCGAAGAAGCTCATCCCCGACCAGATTTATGAGGCCCGTATCTCCGCTGTTCAACAGTTCTATGCAGAATATATGCACAGGACAGTCACCAAGGAGGAGGCTTGCCCCGTACACCTGTCGACAGCCCAGTACATGAAGGTAACCACATTTATTTTCATACTATTCTCCACAGGACTGATGAAAAGTTCAACTCATATGGATATGTCTTTTGTTAAATAGGTGATTCCGGCATGGCTAGCCTCCCATAAGCCTTGCTACAGGAAGCTTGTACAGAGGTGGGTGTCTGATTGGTTCAAGGCGCAAAACAAGGACGCACGGGCGCGGCGGAATATGGTAGGCCGCGGAGTCCACCGTCAAGGCCCCCTCACACTCGACGGCCTCGTGGCACACAAGGTAAGAAGTCATGATTTCCCTTTCCATTCAAGTTTTTATTTCTGCCCCATAATATTTCGATAACCTCTTCTGACCTCACTTGTATGCTTTCTTTTGATGTCATACTTGTAGGAGTTGAAGGATGGAGTCAAAAAGACGAAGATGCAAGTGTTCGTTGAGACCCGGAGGCCAAAGGCGAAGGATCTGGATCCTCTGAAACCCGCGGACAAGCAGTGGATCACCGACACCGCGAAGAAACAACATGAAAACTACTGCTCCAAGTTCAACGAGGTCCACGGACCCGACTCCGATCCTTTGAAGGAGCCTTTCGACCCCCATGTTGCTATGCTCGCGGGACAAGGCAAGCTGAATGGCCGGCCTTACATTGGCGGTGCTTCCTTCAATTCATCGGGCCTCCCAACACTTGCCGAGATTCGTGCTAGGCGTACGAGCTCAGCCCCCGAGATCGAGCGCCGCCCAAGGGTCGGACTTGATAAGATTGCTGCAATGGAGGTACTTGTTGTTTTTCAACCATCTTTTCCACTATTGTACATGTTTGCATCGCCATGACCGCATCTTTTCATGTTGCAATCCTCTAGGCTGAGGTTGAGAAAAATAGGAAGGAGGCGGCGGAGGCTACAGCGAGGGCGCAGGCTGCAGAGGAGAACAACAGGCAAATGCATGCACACATGGCCCACCAACAAGCATGCCTCCAGGCCCTTATGGCGGTAAGTGCTTCAACTTTTTCTTTCAACTAAAGCATGTGCTTCAACTTTGCATACTAACCCTCCTCTTCGGTTTGCAGGCGCTGCCCGCGGCGACGCTTCCTTCTTTACCTCCTGTACCTCCACTAGTTGCCCCAGTCCTCTTGGTAAGTGCTCTTGGGACTAGGGGTAGTCCAAATTTATCACATGTTTGCTTACTCGTCTAATGGGATTAATAGGAGCAACGGTCGGCTGGATCCCACACTCCTGCGGATGCTCAAGCCGATGGAGAGAATGGTGGAGGTGGAGCTGCAAGTCCAACGGCCTCCAACAACCTCGAGCAACACTAGGTAATTAAGCTCAAGTCCCAAATGCTCAACATTTGAACACTCATGTCTTCAAACTAATGCTCACATTTTCAAACTTGTAGGATTGCATCCACGAGGCCTTCGATGAATTTAAGGGCTTGCTTGTCTTCAACTTGTTGGCTTGTGGATGATGTGTGAACAACCATTTGGCTGGATATATTTTGAACTTGTATTGTGTGCTTTAGAACTTGTGGACTATATTTTGTGTACTTTTGGACAATATGTGATATATTTTGCTATATGTATTTCATTTTAATGTTCTGGGTGTTCTGGGTGTGCTGGGAGTGTTCTGGGTGTGCTATATGTATTATATTTTGCTATACTGTTTTTGCAAATGCAGGGATTTGCAAAAAGCAGAAAAATTTTGCACCAAATGGTAACTTCGCCGGGTAAATCACTCGGCGAAGCCGTCTTCACCGGGCAGGGCACTCGGCGAAGGCACCCTACAGGTGCCATTTGGTCACCTGGGAGTACACTTCGCCGAGCCTGTGTTGTTCGCCGAGAACCTCTCTCGGCAAAATGTGACCACCTGGGACCATTTGGCACCCACGTCGCCGGGTGTTTTCCCCACCCGGCAAACTTGGTAACCTCGGCGAACATTCCACCAGGCACTCGGCGAACCAGCACCCGGCGAACGTTCGGCGACGTCGTAGGAAGGATCTCGGCGAAGTGAGCTCCCGGCGAAGACGCCTGGCACTCGGCGAAGAGCATCACGGCGAAGATATTCGCCGGAGCCATGTGGTCAATCTTCGCCGAGTGTCGTAGCCTCCCCACCCGGCGACGTTCTGACACATCTCTGACGCCCATCTGACAAGGGACGGTGGCGATGTGCTTTTCTTCGCCGGGTGTTGGACAAAAAGTCTCGGCGAAGAGGTCGCCGTGCATCCCCGATAAAAAGCACCCGGCGAAGTGTCGTCGCCGAGGCGATTTTCGCTGAGATGGTTCCGCCGAGAGCCTCTCTCGGCGAACCGGTCGCCGAGGCCAATGTCGGCTGTCGCCGGGTATTTTCCCCACCCGGCGAATGAGGTTTTTCTAGTAGTGATTGCAAAGCAAAGTATTGCGGTGGCCACGCGCTTTATATCATCAATTCATCATCATCCGTTTTGTTTCTCCTTCCATATTTGTTTCTTTGGAAGGAATCGATAGGTTAATCGTCGGCCGTTACAAAATACTTAACCAAAAACGACAACCGCCATTCCAGCCTGTCTAGCTGCCCCGCGCGAATGCGTCACGCGGCGCTGCGCAACAGTTTCCCGGTTCTCTCTCCCTCGTACAGTTTCCTTCACCGACCATGCATGAAACGAGATGAGGCTCACCACGCCGCGTCACGCGCAACCCCGGCGCCGCGCGCATGCCGTACAAATAGTACGTAATTAAAGCCTGCTAATCTATTATATAATTAAAGTACAAGACAATGAACGGTAGAGATTTAGCAAGTTAAAGTCATAGCTAATCAATGGTATAGATTGATCACGTGAACGCATCAGGATAATTAGAGTCCGATGGATGCACGATTCAAAAATAAAACCAGAGAACGTACCCTACAAAAACACGTTAATAATGGAAAGAGAACACGTAATCAAAATCAAATTGTTCTTTAGTGGGACACGGTCACATCTGATCCCTCCGTACGCCACTGTCGCATCGCGAGGGTCCGCCGTCTTCTCTGTCCAGATCACACCATAAAAGCGCATCAACGTTTTGTTTGTCATCGTAGTACCTCTACGGTGGGCTGCCTGGAGGAGGTGCGATTGATCTTTGCGCAATCGGGCTAGCTTCATGGAAGGCAAGGCCGAGCGGACGGTGGCCGGCGGCCGGCGGCTGCGCTCCGCCAGCATCCGGAAAGAGACAGCTCCACACGCATCAGATTTTTTTGTTTTTGTCCGACGTATGCGTGGCATGCTGGTGCGATTGCTCTCCAGGCATCTTGATAGCATAAAAAAACCAAGATCGTGGCGGCGGCCTTGCTCCGGCACATAAGGAAGACAGGAACCAATCAGAGCTCCAGGCTAAGCTTAGATCATGGTGGCGAACATGATTTGCATCCCCGCAAGACAAACATATGACATACGAATCAACAGCTGGATTGGACTATACAACTCTGATCCCTGTAGATCATGAGCTACACAGCAACCACTACGTTCTACTTGCACGAGCTCAGGAATCGGTAATCAATTTGCTGCATGCATCATGCAAGGATTTATTCTGAGGTAAGGTGTACATATTAAATATTTTAATACGACGATATACATGGTCATATTGGTGCCCCGTTCGTGAGAAGCCCTCCGACTCCGAGCGCGAGCGTCAGCCTGCCGAATCGCCTCCAACAAGCGCAGGACACTCTTGCATCATCTGCTAACGGATGTTGACGATTGGATCGATCTATGTTGCTCTTGCTGGTGTTTATGATGGTCAGTCACATGTCGACACATGGAGACAGGGGCATGGTTCTAGCCGTCGGAGCATGCTCGCGAAGCAATCAACCTCGCACATTGATGCGCTGATTCCTGATTGATCCAAGTTATCACGATGCTCCAGTTACAGTTAGATGCAGGTTGCACTGTTGGACCATCTCAAGAAGCTGCAGCCTGATGAGACCTAACATTGTCTTTCAATACCCAATCCAATATGAGGAGAAGGAGGTGCACGGACGGCAGTTAATTTCACGGATGGGAGGCGGCCATTGTTGCCAGGCTGCAGTGTGGCGGCGCTACGCCAGACTGATGGCGCGACGGTTTACCTTCCGGCCTCCACTACACTGTTGGAGTTTATCGTCCATCGTTCATACAGACTACAGTCACAATGCAAGACACATGCAGCAAATCGGGATCATTCTCGACGAAGAAAAAGGAGAGTCGAGTTCCTGGCTGCTTTTGCTACAAAGCGAATATGCAATCTCCATCGATTAGTGTTTTCTACCACTGAATAGCTGAAGTTTTTGGTCTTTTATTGATTAATCGAAGATCTGATGTAAAGCATCGGTCCAATCATCTGGTGGTAAAGTTGGTTTAAGTGTCTATACCACTGAATAGCTGAACTTATTGGTCTTTTACTAATGAATCGAAGATCTGATGTGAAGCATCGGTCCAATCATCTGGTGGTACAATTGGTGTAAGTGTCTTACTTTACAAGCTATTCATAATATTATGCTATATTGTTTATGGTATTGTTTGGCTGCCTTTATCGCTACTCTATTCTTCACAGGTGAGACAAAATGATTCAGTACAACAAAATTACTCTTAGGAACTAATGGATTGTAAGTGTTGAGCTTGAAATTATGAACTGCATGGAAACTTTTGACCACAACGGCATATTTAATGTCCTGCAATTTGACCTATCACCACCTCCCATCTTATTAGTCCCTTCGTCATTAGTTTCTATAAGCATTTGATGGCACTTCCATGTACGTTGAAGGCAAAATATTATGTAGCAGAATCATGCATAAGTTGGCTGTACATGAGTGGCACAGTCTCTGAAAGAGCAATGGGCAGATGCTATGGTGTTATGTATACCTCAACCATGTGTGTGTGCGTAGATATATTTTGAGTGTTATAAAATAGAATATGTTTGGTTTCTATTTTTTTTACCATGTCTGGTGGCTTGGAGCTGAAAAGGATCCATTTTTTAGTGTGGATACTTTTGCAGGTGATTCATGCACAAATAGAGGTCATCCTTGAGCTGGAGTAGTGCAAGTTGTCCTGGTGCATGTTGTCCTGGCAGTAGGAGCCATAATCATTCGTAAATGGGGGGGTGCATGTTATTCACAATATCAGTATATGATAATTGGCTCATTCACTAGCCAAAATTGTCAGTGTACCAATAGAAACTCAAGTTTGTTTCAGATTTGATGAGTTCCAATCTTAAAGTGACTTGCACATTGGTACTGATAATAATTACAAAAGGTACAAATTATTTCTGTTTTATTTCATTTTCTATACAGAGAACACTCCGATGTGCTAACTTCTATATATTTTTTATAAAACGATAAGCATAGAGTATTGCTGTTTGTTGGTAGTAGCAGTGAGCAGTGCCAAGTATTGGCTGTACCATACACTCCAAGTGTCTTTTCCGTAAAAAAAATACCAAAAAGGTTTAAGTGCTACTTTGGTGGGATTATTGTGTTTACGTATCTAGAATCTTTTTAAGTCTTGCTGGATTGGCTCCCTTCTCCGAGGAGAAATTGCTCTTCTCTATTCCACTGTGTAATGTCTAGAGTACATCTTACTGGCATACTTGCCTTGGCTTCAGTACACAATCCTATCTTGGAATGGGACATCCAACCAAGAACGATTCGCATTATATCCCCTGCCGTAAGAAATATTAATTGTTTGTTTTATAGTGCTTTATATCAGACATTTTTTCAACGATGCAAGTCCATTGTTGATTAGTTACGCACATGACTTTTTACCTGTTAAACATTTCCTTTCACACTTTCCCTTAGGTGTTGCTATCTGCATCTGGTGAGGAAAATGAAGGATGTAATTTAATTTCACCGGTTCGAAGAAAATAATCAATGGTGGTCTATGTCATGGATATATGCAACGAAATTGCTATCAAACAATCTGATAAAGTGATAATTATTATTGCAAGAATTGCAACATATATGCAGAAAGTGTAAAACCATGTGATAATACTATGTTGACTTGGATGACAGTGTTTATAATCATATTTTTCAAGCATTAATAATTTCGGGAGTACACGGCACGAAATTCAGAATACTTTTTTGGTCGATGTGAGGTAGCTTTCACGTACGTATTGCTTTTCTTTTCTGTTTTCTCAAAACATTTGGTCGGTTATCCACTTTGGTTACTTATTACAACTAGAGTTCACTACATTGATCTCAAATATTTTGATGTAAAACCATGAAGATATGTTAATCGTTTTTTGATTTCGCAAAAGGGTTCATGAGATAAATGGGGCTGATGTGTTATATGATTCTTTTAGCATATTTTTCTTTCTTAATAACTTTTAGATGTATTAATGCTAATATGTATTGTGAGTTGGGTATTGTCAATAAAATGCATGATTAATTACTTAAGTAATGGTCACAAAAGTAATAAATTATATATCAAATATGCATATGTATATAAAGTCGATCTAGCCGCGCAAATGCGTGGGCCACCCAGCTAGTTATATCAGTGTTAGCTTATCATAAACTTTGACGATAGACATATAGTACAGTATATGGGAGACAATTACTATTGTAATCGATTGTTAGCTAACATATGGAGATCTTAATTAATTCGCATGGGGCAGCACGGATCATGAAGCAATCCGATGATCTGTGAGTCGACTCTAACTCTCAGTCGACCGAGAATTAGCAAAACCAATAGATCCATATGCGAGTGTGGAGGAAGAAAACGCGTCGATCGGCCTCTGTATGAGTGCACTAACATATTCACAGACATCTCGCGTGGAAGGTAGTAGATGATATAACATGGCACACTCAAACCATGTTTAGTTGGCTAATCGAAAGCTAGCACTCCTCCTATAAACTTGGGCTGAGCTGTTTTTACATGCGACTCTAAGCGGTAACGGTATACTGCCGACACTACTCTCGAGATCGCGCGTACTGGTTGGATTTGTGCATATATAACGTGTCCAAACGACGATCGGCATTAAAAAAACAAAAGGTTTAAAGAGGGTAGCGGTTACTTATCTTTAAGTCGTAGATTATGGGGAAACTGTTGCATTGCAACCTCCACGAAAACGGGAGCTTTGCCTTGCTTTCGGTCTTTCGCAGTGCTGGCGACCTCAACAATGCATGTGATCGACGAACGAAGCGAAGCTAGTTATAGATAGAATTAATTACGTGTCGAAACGTAGCAGTGCTTATCTACTGGTACTCACGTGGTCCTCCCGTCGATATTTGCGTGAAAAATCGAGAGAAATCCCTAAGACTAGTCACAATGGGGAGTAACTTAGATTAAGATAATGCATATGTTACTACTCTAAGTTACTACCTTCATAGTGGGGAGTAACATGTGTGTAGTGTCATATTTAATAGGTTGTACACTCATCTTGTCTTGAAATGTGTGATGTTATGGTAACATAGCTAGTTACCACAACCATCTCTCTCCTCATTAATTACCCGTCACATCAGATTTTTTGCCTATGTGACACTAATGTTACTCCTATGTTACTCTCCATTATGACTAGTCTAAGAACGACAGAATAACATAAAATTGTTGAATACCATGACCGCTCGATTTGGTAGTAGTGTAGTATGTCTTCTGTTAATGTATTAATTCCTCCTCCACTGCTTCTTCACTCGAGTTACTCATCTGTTTATCTTCAAGTAGTCAAGTATATACTGAGTACTGTGTATACCAAGAAAAACACCTACTATATCGCTGATTTAAAATATAAAGATATTTAGAATTTATGAACCAAATATTTCAAAGTTTGCCCATCTATAAAAAAAACTACCAATCGACCGAAAACATCAAATTACATTATTAGATTCATCATGAAATATAATTTCATACAGCTCGTTCATCGACGTCATCTTCAGCATTTGTGGAGTAGATGCTTCAAGGGTGGGTTTGTAGATGGAAGGACAAAAGAGGAATTAATGTGTAGCAATCTCATATGAACTAAGGGATTAAGGATTGTGCATAGAGATCAAAAAGGACAAAACTGCCCAGGGTTACAGCGTGAGTTGGAGCATACTTGCTAGCGGCAGCTTTAATCATAGTCTAATACCATGTTCCGACGTCGCCTCGTTCTCCTGGCTGCGCCCACGATCTAGCTGGCGTGTGTATCCCCCAACCCCCTCCCCCAGCGGCAGCTTTAATCATAGTCTAATACCATGTTTCGACGTCGCCTAGTTCTCCTGGCTGTGCCCGCGATCTAGCTGGCGTGGCCCCCAACCCCCCCCCCCCCCCCCCCCCCCCACCACGTCACCCGTTAGCCCGCTCACACTTATGTACGTGTGCATAAGCCAGGCAGGGCCAATTGCTTGGCATTAGAGGAAACATGCAATGGTTGAAATCGGCCCGAATAATTAAATTCCCATCACCCACCAAAATCAGACATCCACAGAAAGAAAAGTAAACCCAAATTTTTTGAGCATCATGTAGGGATGGAGGTGGCGAAATTCGTGTATAAGTTGGAATTTTCATTGCATAACATTGGCAACATTGTGTAAATATTCTCTCTCTCTCGCTCTCTCCCCCTCTCCCATAAGAGCATGGTGGTATTGTTAACCTAGACTTTAACATCGTGATTAATTGGGATGAGGCAGGCAATGAGTATGATAGAGATCCCTTAAATCTCAATTACGACTATGTGTGGTTAGTCTCACATTCGCGCTTGAACTCAATTCCTCGATTTAATTTTTTTCCTTCATATCACTTTGTTATAATCCTCATCTTTTGCTGATCAAAAAGAGTGGTGGAGGTTAGCCGGTCCTAGGCAAGGGAGAAGGAGCAACATTGGCATAGAAGAGAAAGGACCTGAAAGCGGCTTCTAAGGCCTAACCATGCTTGGCCACACTACTACCAGTTGGAAAGGTGTTCTTGGCCATGGCCCTAGCAGGGACAACAACCTTGCATACAGAGGGAGCTGCGCCATACTTGGACAAGATTGTAGGCACAACATCTGCGCTAACTGTGGTCTTTGTTAAATATGAAACACCATACTCAAATGAGAAGCTATGATAACTAGAGCAACTTTTCAACTACAAATTTTTCATCTGGCAAGGGACACTTTTTTTAGGGAACAGCAATTTTCTGCTGGGTTTTTCTATTAATTTTTATAATGTATGTACAGACAAAAGGAAAGTAAAAAGCTAACTAATGTACAAAGCTACAAGAACTAAGTGACCCTGAGATTTGGAATCCAGATCTTAAACCCAGCATGACTAGCCCGGTTAGCTCTATAGGCAATCCAATCGAGTTCTTCTTTGAATTTCTTCTGACAACGAAAGAGGCTTGCCCTGATGCCCTTGAACATATGATCAATCCAAATAGACTATAGAGATAAATGAAAACCTCCATGAAGAAAGGCTGCTGAAAAGCCAGTCTAAATGAGCGGATAATGGCATGAACATCACCATTGGGAATAATCCATCCTGGCAGAAGATGATCCCAACACCGAATAGCAAAAGGGCACTGGAAAAACAGATGATCCCTACTTTCAAGTTGCTGAGTGCCACACATTATGCAGTTATAATCTGGCAAATGGAAGTTTTTTCTCCGAAGAAGATCTCTAGTGTTAAGCCGATTATGAAGCAGGTACCACGCAAACACTTTGTGCTTTTTTTGGCAGCAAGAGTTCTATAGCCATGTAAAAGAGGGGCAGCTACGGGACACTCCTTCCGAAAACCCTTGAGAGCAAAGATAAATTCATCGAGATGAGTGAAAAAATATTTTGGTGTCCCATTCTCCTTCGTGGAAAATAAATCCATCTTGTTGTTCAACATTTGCAAGGCTGAACATCTTGATACTTGAAGTATCTCCGTAGAAATGCTCAAGTGTATGCCATTAGCTGTGGACAATATGTGTAACGATAGGGGAGGAAGAACAAAACATGTAATAGATGTGTCATGGGTGTGCTTTGAAAAAGGAAGGAGAAATGAAGAAGGAAAGGGGTATGTGCGAAAGATGTGAAAAAACTAATGTGTGGCAATCTAGAGCAGGACATGGGATTAAGAATTGTGTTGAGAGGTTAACGAGGGCATGGGTAAAATAGGAAACTTAGCCCCTACCAAGTGTGCCACCTAATTCAAGAACTTTAGAAGAACACTGTACGCAAGGTATATATGAACGTAAGGAGTGATGTATAACTATTGTAACATAATCAGGCAGAACTGATTGTCAAACTACCACTTTAAAGATTATCATATACTAATAAAGGTTTTAGTCATGTCACTGGTACTCTTATGAGCAGTACTACTCCTTATTTTCATTTATCTAAAGTGTACTTACTAGAACAAGCAACCCTATCACTATCAATAATATAGAGCGATATTAAGCACACCCCATCGGCAACTGCAGTAACAAGTCACATGGTTAAAAATAATACTCCCTCGGTCCCAATGCATGTGGTGTTCTTGTTTTGCATGCACGAATTTTGACCATTAATTTAACTACTAATATATGAGAATTATGTTGTAAAAATTATATAATTAGAAAATTTATTTGAATACAAATCCAGTGATATAATTTTCAAAGCACATATCACAAATTAGGGAGCAAGGGAGTAGTGCTTGACCGATTAGTCCTTTGAAGGATGGGTCGTTGTTGGGCTGCATACATTAGCCATGGAGATTTGCATATCTCCGTTGGTCATGACGGGCTTCTCTGAGATCGAGCTCCGAGTAGGAGCCGCAATGTCGTCCGCGAGTTCACGTCGATGTTGTCCCCTCCAATCGTGTTCTCTTCATGGGTTGTTGTGATTCTGGTGAGGAGGTCGACATGGGCGAGCAACAATATCATATGATGATGGCTTTGGCCAAGACCGACACTGACGCCAAACACGCCAAAATAGTAGGCCAAGTACGCGAACATTTGGTTCACGAAATCGTGGCCAAGCCGTGGAGAAAGCCAAAATCACCGACGGGCTGGAATTAAAACTTGAAACTCGCGAGTTAAATGAGTAGATCCTGACTCGGCTTGTCTCAAACTCCGTGCCTCACGGGCCGAGCCGAGTTTTGAATCTGAACTCGTTTGTTGACCAATTAAGCCACACGTGAGTACTCGCTAGTAGATCGTTTAACGCATTCTAAGTGTTCGAACATGCCTGCATATGAAAAAACTAGTAATTCTCCTACTAATTCTGAACTACAACAATGGTGGTCCTTATACAATTTCACATCTCTAGTCAAAGGGTAGATCAATGTCGAAAGATAGATGCTCTACACCATTATCGGTGCAAAAAATATCGACAATTTGGCACTAACGACACATCGGATACCCCTCTATGGAAACGGCATGAGTTAGGCTACGGAAAATCGCGATTTTGCCGTTTCCGCTGAGGCCTGACAGAACTGGGCCGCGGCTGACCCGTCAACATTGGTTACGGAGAAATAATTAACTCCGTCACCCATATAGTTGGATCCGGTCATAATTTTGGCTCCGTTTTCGATATGTGACTCTGTGGCAACGGAAACTTTGCGTTGTCCACATGGACACGTTTCATCTTCTCGGAATTCAAAGCGAGTCGAGTAAATGCTATGGTGTAGTGGCACCGCCCACTACTCCTTAAAAACCCCCATCCCTGCTATCTCAGTACTCCATAGAATATGCTCTCTCTCGCTCCCTGCTACTGATTAGAACAACTTGCCTCGCAGCTTCGACTCACATGCACTCAGTCGCCGCCCGACAGTCCCGCCTTCAGCGGCGAGTCTGTAGAAGGACCGTCGGCGGTTTCAAGCGACGATGACGAGCTCGCCAACTACCATGATCCCACCAGGATGCTGGGGGCGCCGAAGGTTGATTCCGATGAGGAGTCAACCGAGGAGGAGGAGGAAGACGAGGACGAGACGGAGGCGTCGGTCCCGAAGAAGGGAATCCCGAAGAAGGAGAAGAAAGACACCGCCCCCGAAGACGACAATATTTTGCCGCCGCCGCCACTGCCTCCCCCTCCGATGGCCCCCAACAAGCGACACCGTGAGAAGGAGGAGGATTGCGCGGACGCAGGGCGCAAGAAGAACAAGAAGTAGCTAGCTAGTAGTAGCAATATTTCTGTTTTCTTTTGGACCTTTTTGTAAAAGTGTGATGAGCTGTCTGAATATATGCGTCGGATCCTCCTCAAAAAAAAAATATAAGTACTCCATATGTAATTTACTTTATTAATATTAATATGTACTCCGTATGTTATGTAGTAATCACTAATATTAATATAAGTGTCCTAGTGGTTCATCATTAAATGTATCAATTTTCCATATAGTAGAGATTAGGAAAATATTATTCCAGAGCGTAGAAGAAATTCCAGAGCATCGGTAAGTAGGTCCAACTCGTTAGTGGAAGAAACGCAAAGGAAAATGTTTTATTAAATAACCGTTTCCTATGTTGTACCTGCTGCTACATATATAAGGGCGTACAGATCAAAACCTAACACTCTCACTCTCTTCCTCACTGTCCGACTATCATAGATCTGTTCGTGGCGGCGGCTCCTGGCGTTGCGGCTATCGCTGGCGCTGTGGCGGCGTGGCTACCGTGGCGTTGCCGTCTCCCCCAAGACGACGGCTCTCACCGGACTCGCCGTCTCCCCCGACACGGCGAGGTCTTCGCTTCTTTCGCTTCCTCTGCCTCCACCTCGTCCGGATTTGTTTGCAGGCTAACGGTTCCGCTAGATCGATACAAAGGCGACGTAAAGAAGGTATCATATCCACTCTTTGATGTAGTTAACTTGCCTTTTGTGCACGTGCAACCGGTTTTAGTTTATCTAACTTGTTGATAGTAGTTCAGATCACATCCAGTAGTTCTATCTAGATCATTTTTTGATGTAGTTAACTTGCCTATTGTGCACCTGCTAGCTTGTTATGGTTTGATGTAGTTCACTTGACTATTATGCACTTGCAACCGGTTTTAGTTTAGCTAACTTGTTGATAGTGGTTCGGATCACATCCACTAGTTCTGTCTAGATCATTTTTTTGATGTAGTCAACTTGCCTATTGTGCACCTGCTAACTTGTTCATATTTTGATGTAGTTAACTTGCCTATTGTGCACTTGCAACCGATTTTAGTTTAGCTAAGTTGTTGATAGTAGTTCAGATCACATCCACTAGTTCTGTCTAGATCATTTTTTGATATAGTTAACTTGCCTATTGTGTACTTGTAACCGGTTGTAGTTTAGCTAACTTGTCTAGGTCATGTGACTAAGTCATTACACATTTAAAAACATGAGTCTATTTCGATGAAACTGCATAAAAAAGTCAGAGACACAGAAAAAACAACGAACATTACTCAAGACAGTAGTGTTTGTTAACTTTTCATAATGGCCTCCAAAAATATACACATGTCAATACACTCTATATACTACCTGTTACTTCATATTATTGGGATAAATTATCCGTTTGTCAGAACTAACATAAATCCTTAATTTTATTTACATTTAGGGATATCAAGTTGTTCCTTTTCAAACAACACCATACATATCCACCGGTCGCAATTGTGACGTTTTGGTGCACTGCATAAAATACTTTTTTAAGTAAGTGTGTTTTATGCAGTGTGGCCAAAATGTCACATCCGTGACTTATTAGTTTAGATTTTGGTGACACCGTATAAAAAAGCCAGAGCCGGTGGTGGCCTCCATGGAAAGCATGATCGCTGTCAGGCATCCAATGAAGCTGCTGACATGGAAATATCTTGTTGACAAGTCGTGGGTTGTCTGCTCCGGTTCATCAATAAGATCCACCTCAAGACGTAGGTAAGATATCATTTCAGTTTTACTTAAATTCATAGTGTTCATGTTTTAGCATATGTATTTAACAATTGCAATTTTTTTTGCTAATGTATAGGGTTCAGAGCTTCAACATCCTTCTCTCAGAAAGCTGAGATAAGACGAGATTGCTAGAGTGACACCTGCGAGGATTGTGGAAAATGATGTAGGGAAGAAATCGTTAATTATTTCCGTCCTTTTACATGATAGACTTAGTATAGATGAAATCTGTTACCGCTTTACCTCTTATGTTTGTCACATCTTGTGATAGAAATGTAAAGGTGAAATTTTGATGGAAATGTAAAGGTGAAATTTTGGCTTAGAAGAAATAATTTTCTATATGTATGACAAAACAGACCGTAACTAGTACATGTACTAGTCAAGTTCAGAATTTCGGCCAAATTAGGACGAAACAGAGCCTAACTAGTACATATACTAGTAAAGTTCGGAATTCCAGCCAAAACTAGAAATATAAAACAGACGTCAACTAGTACATGTACTAGTCGCCTTCTGTAAATGGTCGCAACTTGGTAGAATCAGATCCAATCCGAACAGTTTTATTTACAAGCCCAGATGAGTGCTCAAGATGGAGTCGAATGAAAAAACAAATAAAATGAAAGTTCTTCGTTTTTTCGAGACGAACAACTTTGTCTTCTACAAGATTTTGATATGAGGTCGGTAATTGGCTAAAAACGACACGCAAGGTGCAGACCGAATAGTTTTGGAAGGTTCGGATCAGACCATCCGAATTTGACCCAAATTAGGGTTTTGGACGTGAATCCAAACCTTTTCCTTGCACGGGAAGTCCAGCCGCCTTTAAATACGAGGGTGCCGGCCGATTGAACAACACACAATCGTCAAACACAAAAACCAATCTACTATTGTCTATTCTGCATCATCTTCTACCTTTGTCATTGCTTTCGTTCGTCGACGTTCTTCATCAAGGAGGATTTCGATCTGCGAGCCCAAGGTCGATGCGAAGTGACCTAAGGCAGCCCATCGCCGCCGTGCGTCCAGACGGGGTCCCTCCCGGGCGTGTGGGGTGTCGGGTTCCAAAAGCGCCCGCCGGATTGTCTTGGGTATCGCGCTTCCGGCGAGCCTCCCGCGGAGTGAGTTGCGGAGCATCTCCCTCGGCGCCGCGGGTACACGTGACGTGTTCGTGTGTCAACACCGTTTTAGTATTTGTGCAGTGTGAGATCAACTGTGGCGCGAAATATATTTGCAGGCTAAATAAATATATATACCAGGCTTACCAAAAACCTCAATGCAAATGATTGTACCAAGATCTCCGTAACTGATGATGTCGACACTACAACAACGGAGATCAGTGTCCAACCGTTGCCAAAAATGCCCTCATCGGTGATGATTATTTTCTCCTTTGCCGATAAGGGTCTTCACATCGGCATCAGGGACGGGGAAACGAACCGTTTCTCCGTTTCCGATTAGGGTTTTGGTCTGTTTTCGATGTGTCATTTTGTACTAGTGAATATATGAAAAATATCCACACTTTATATTTGAGTGAGCTAAACGAGCTACTCGTGAGCTACTCGCCAGTTTACCGAGTTGAGCCATTTTTCGACTCGTTTGTTGAACGAGTCGAGCCGAGATTGACTTGTCAGTTGTGCGAGTTTAAGCGAGTTCAGTCGAGCCAGCTCGGCTCGGCTCGGCTCGGCTCGAATTCCAGACCTATTCACCGTGTATAATGAGGACCTATAGAAGGATCTGGCATTGTGTTTGGCCAATGCACACAAGGCCAATGAACCCTAGGCCGACAATGTATATCTCATTGCCGGATCGTTGGCATGTGGTACCCACCTGTCAGTCCTACGTGGCGGACGTGACTGGCCTTGTCCGACACCACTTAGCTAGCCGACCCTGAAAGTTAGGGACGGATAAGGAGTTGTCGGAGAGTTTTCATCCTGTTCGGACCAGAGGCGGCATCAGTGTCGTGTCCGAGCTCAATCCGTCCGACGGAGATGCCTACGAAGACGTTGGTGGAGATGTTTTGACACGCTTTAGAAAAGAGATATCTTTTGCCAAATCTGTCCCTTTGGTGAAACTAATGCCACATCTGCCTCCCTTTGGTGAAACTAATGCCACAACTGGCACCTCTGCGGAACTATTTTCAAATCTGGCCACTCGGTAGACAATGGAGCCGAAGTTGTACAACTTGACACCAACATTTTTGTGACATTTGGACACCCAGGGAGCTCGGTGACGAACTCACTTCGGCGTACGATGCTGGCACCGAACAGCACAAGCTCGACGCCATTCTAATTGGCGCTGAACCGAGAGACCAGATTTGTAAAATAGTTCAGCCGCGAGGCCACATATGCTATTAGTTTTGCGTAAGGGCCATTTTTTGCAAATCTATACCTCTTATAAAGCAAAACCCCACTAAGTTCATTTATAATTTTTCTATCTTCACATGCAGGCTATCCACATCATCGCGTATTCCCAACCGTTTGATCTGATTGTCTTCTTGATTCTCAACCATCCGATCTGTTTCTCTCAACATTTAAGTCAGCCACCTAAGCAAGTTTGTCACTAACAAAAAAAGAAGTGTACATGCCATCTCAATTTTTATGCACCCTGTAATCTTCTCCACAAGACTTTCCTTCCGCTGCAGTAATTAACTGCATTTGTCTCTTCCTCTTCTCCACTGTTCCTCCTCCTCAATCTTTTGCTCTTCTCCACTATTGCTCCGGCATAAAGGACACACGCTTTAACTGATGAAAGCATCCAAAAGCACACATGCTCAATATTCTCCCATGTTCCTCCGGCTAAACGAAC
Organism: Poa pratensis; assembly: GCA_947311845.1. Classification (NCBI taxonomy): domain Eukaryota; kingdom Viridiplantae; phylum Streptophyta; class Magnoliopsida; order Poales; family Poaceae; genus Poa; species Poa pratensis. The sequence goes on from CAMZMU010000073.1 coordinate 23,540,270, forward strand.
AAGCATGCCTTCCCATTTTCATTTTTTTACTGGCAAAGGGCCAAGCAGGACATCAGATCCATCAAGCTGCCGTCGCTTGCTGACTATTCCCGCCAGTCGCTTCCCTGGTAGCCTGTGCTCCAGGAGATGAGCGGATGGAAGAGGGGTAATAGAACAATAGCAGCAACTATACTAGCAGCATGGACGAGGATGCAGCCTACCTGTTCAGCGTGTCCCTCTAGCTTTCACCAATATGGTATTTTCTATTTTGTTTCTCCAAGCAATTATATTTGATTACGTCCGTTTTTTTTCTTCATTTGGACATAAGGTTACTTCTGATCTTCCGCATGTACATAAGGTAGAAGATATATCTTTAGATCATACAGTGCAATTTTGTTTTTCTATCTTCCCACACTAAACATTGATTGATTGCTAATACAGTTCATTGTTTTTTTCGTGTTTTTTGTAGCAGTACAAATACATCAGTTATGCGTAATACTATGATGCTAACTTCATAAGGTAGAAGATCTATCTTTAGATTATACAGTGCAATTTTGTTTTTCTATCTTCCCACACTAAACATTGATTGATTGCTAATACAGTTCATTGTTTTTTTCGTGTTTTTTTGTAGCAGTACAAATACATCAGTTATTCGTAATACTATGATGCTAACTTGCCCAAAAAAATGACAAGCAGGACATTCAGTTTACACTGAGCCACGTGTTACAAGTTCTGTAAGCACTTTTGAACTGGATACTTGCTGTCATTTTCTGATATAAAAACATCTCATATATGGGGTTTCATTTTGCACCGCGAAAATTCATAAGACACTTAGCGAAAATTCCTACTTATATTGATTTTACTTACTCAATATATGTGTAGATTTTAGTTTTGTAATTCTATAATATTTTCCTACGCATTCCCCGCCGCAACGCGTGGGGGTATCGTCTAGTATATACAGAAAAGAGACGGAGCGAGTAGTATTCCACATGAACTGACTTGGGCAGAGGTACACGACTTCATTGCTTTAATTTCTCCGCTTGCACTCGTGCGGTCAGCGCATAGGAATCCCCAAATTTTAGCTGAGGTTTGAGTACGTGGGCCATGTCTCTATTTCTCTATTGCTTTCAGCGAGTCGGGAGTAGGTCCGCCCAGAAATCCTGCGGGTGGTGATGGGTTTCAGTGACAAGATGTCAGCTGGATGAGAATACAGCAGGGTACGTAGACCATCTGTTTTGCCGACAGCCGATGCAAACAAATGGAGCCCCCGCATGGATACCCAAGGAGTATGTCCAATAATAAGGCCAAGCTCGTTACTTGCACGTACTACCAGTTACATTATTATATACGTCTCCCGAAAATATTTTATTTTGATTATGAACATGGCCGGTTCTTGATGTGGTATACATACGTGCCCAATCTTTTCCATGTTTTCATGGAATGGTCGCAGTTTTCTTTGGGCGAATTTGTTTATGTGGTTGTTGCATGCACGGACACGGTTGGAAAAAGATCTAATCACTGGCACTGAAGTGTGCGCGTGTATTAGAAAACAGTACAGTTCTTCTAGGGCCGCCAATAGAAGAATATCATTCTAGTCTACACGATAACACACAACTCCTTGACTTCATTGAAACCAACTCGTGCTATCTAGGAGTATTTCCATGGAGGCGATCGAGCAAAGGTATAGTTAACTGCATCAAATTGAGCAAAGTTGATACTGCTACTAGTAGTAGTGCAGTCTACTCTCCCTGAGAGCATCTCCACTCGCGACGTCCAAATTAACGGCCGCCCAAACGTTTTTCGGACAGGCCGTTTGGGCGCCGTCCGGACTACTTGGCGCATTTGGGCGCCCTCGCTCCCCACTCGCGGCGTCCAAATCGCGCCCAAATTCGAATGTGCCGCCAAAATATACTACGCCAAAATATGTCGCCAAAATACGTCGGGATTGCCTGGCGTCTGCTTGTCGCCGCCACCGTCGTTGTCGCCGATCTAGATGTTGTCACCGGGCTGGGGCACGTAGCCATAGCCGGGCTGAGTCATGTCGGGGTCATCGGCGATCATGTCGGGGTCATCGTCGACCTGGCCGTCCGCGTCGTGGCCGGTCTCGGTGCCATGGTTGCCGCCGTTCTCGGGCGGAACGAGTCCAAGCTCTTGCAGGATCGCGGCGCGATACATGTTGTGCGCCGCCCTCGCCAGCGGGTCCAAGTTGGAGACGTCGGCCGTCAAGATCATGAAGTCCTGACTCCTCTTCTTGACGGCGGCTTTCTTTTGCTCGAGGTTGATCTTGACGTCGGCCTTCTGCATCAAGGTCGCCCACCTTGCGTTGTTCTCCTCGCGCCTCAAGCTCGAGTTGGAGCAAACATCGGCGAGGACCTTGTCGATGGACGACTGCACTCTGTCCGTCTTTGCCGCCGCTGCCAAGGCCGTTTTCGCCTTCTTGTTCCCGATTGGCCGCCCCTCCGAGTTTTGGGGATCGACGTTGAGCTCGGCGCGGCCGTTCTTGTTCAAAGTCCGCCGGTGTGCCTTCCATTTCTCACAACTTTGGAGAAGCTTGTAGCAATGCATCAATTTGAAGTATTTCTCCTTGTTGATGGATTTGTACAACACAAGGGCGTCGATGACCTACAACAAAGCAAGCCGACGACGATCACAATTGTACTTAAGCAACAAAACAACAAGGGGATCGCAAGCCGGCGGTCACCTGATCCGCCGAGCCCTTCCCGCTCTCCTTCCGGTCGACGATGTTCTCGTGGCAGTCGTGGAACTTGTTGACGAGGCATTGGACGATGCGCCACCTATGCTCGATGGCGCCTTGGCCGCGCACCATGCTCACCTTGTAGAAGTCCTTGGTGAACCGGCGCTCGTCGAACTCGTCCTTGATCCGGGACCAGTAGGCGGTGCTCGACTGGTTTGTGCCGGTGATCTCGCCGGTAGTAATGGCCTTCCATGATTCGACCATGCACTCGTCTTCCTTGGTTGTCCAGATTATGCCGCGGCTGCCCTTCTTCTTCTTCGCCGCCTGCTCGCCGACCACAGCATTGGTCACCACCCCCTCCTCCTCGACCTCGTCGTCGTCCTCGGCGTCGTCCTCGTAGTACTCCTCATCCTCGTCGAACCCGTCGTCGTCATCCTCCGCCCGGGCGTTGTCGTTGATGATGTCGTCCATGATATGGGCGGTCTCCTACACACAAGGAGCAAGGCCGGTAGCCACACCTCGCCTATGCACACGTCTATTGTACATGCCATGGCTACAAAACGCGGGTTAATACCTGCATGAGCTCTGGGGTCGGGAGTCATTCCGTCGATCACATGGGAGGCGTCGAATGAAAGGCTCCGACCGGCGGCCGTTTGGACGGCGGGATCTCTCCGCATCGCCGGCGAATTCAGATCGACGGGGTGGTGTCGGGGGGCTACCCCCGGGTAGGGTCATAACGTGGTGAAAGTTATGCCCAGGTGTGAGCCGTGTTACAGTAAAAGCCGACATATCCGGATCTCTGAAGAGGCCGGGGTATAATGTTGGTACAAAACCGACATAGGCAAACACGGGTGTCCAGGGGCAGAAGGGACCGAGGTACCATGCTGGTGCAAACCGGCATATATTGACCGACATATACCAACTGGGGTATGTTAACCGACATGTCAATGTCGGTATTCTGGTATCTCCTCTTATGTGCAGGGGAAGCTCGAGGAAGAAGAATCCGGCATATCCATGCCGGGTTAAAGCAACGAGGTGCTTGTGTCGGTTGGAGTCAATGCTCCTGTCATATCCCGTCTGACACGGGAGCGTCTGGCACGGAAGCGCCTGACACGGGAGCGTGCAGGAGGAGCGAGGTGACAGGCCATCACCTAACCGCTGACTCCGGTATATCCGGGGACAGACTGCGAGGCAGAGGCATGGGCAGGCCATGTCCTGTCTCTAGCAGAGGGTACATTCTAGGTGTACCGTAGTGCTGTAGGGGATGGGCATGTCACGTCCTGTCTCTGACAGAGGTACCATCATGACATCCCGTTGGCATGGCTACAGTGCATCGTGAGGGGTATTTCCGTAACTCGGTTTAGCCTATTAATAGGGCTTCACCCCTCCTGCGTGAGGGACGAAGCCCTGAGACTCATTTTCCCCCCATAGCTTCATCTTCTACCTTGCGCTCACCCCATGGTTGGGATCATACAGCTCGAGGAGCAACTTTGTACTTGAGGTATCCCAGTTTATATAGAGAGATAGGCAGGAGTAGGGGTGTTACCTCCTCTCGAGGGCCCCGAACCTGGGTAGATCATGGTGTGTTCTTCTGTTTGTTTGTTCTTCCGTGTGCGCTATCCAACGCGCTAGCCCTCTCCCGGATCCACCAGCATCCATCGGCCCCACACTTAGCCATCCTATGGCATCTGCCGTGATACCACCATGACAGTTGGCGCCCACCGTGGGGCTAGCAGTGGCGCTGGCTGGTGTGATCATCCGGACGGGTTCCATCATCGACTCCGGCGAGCGCGTCGTCTGCGGGATCATCTGCAAGCTCGGCTCGCTGAACTTCATCAGCGACAATGCAGGATGCTTCAGCAGCAGGCCATTCACGATGAACGGCTGCCTCATCAGCTTCGGCACCTTCGTGACCTACGTCGCCACTGAGGTTGTCTGCAAGTACCCCGAGCAGGTGCTTGTGGCCGAGGATCCTCCTGATGTCTGCGCGGCTTGCGGCCGGCGTATCGATCGCCCCGGGATATGCACCGAGGTAATGATGACCGGGCCTGTGGGTGATGTCGGCAAAGGTGATGCCAGCCAGCTTGCGCCCAAAACCACCAGATTGGCGAAACTACCGCTGAAGAGGAGGGAGAACCTCCGCGGCCAGGCCGGTACATCCGATGTACCGGTCAGGCCGGCTCATCTCGAGGAGATAATCGAGAAGCTGGCTGTGCCGGTAGCTGCCGGTACAGATGCTGCCAAATGGAGGCAGAGTTGGAGTCGCGTCATCAGAGCTTACATCAGGAGGCTCTCGCGATGGCCGAGGTGAGGAGAGAGTTCGGGATAACTCTCCGTGAGTATAACCAAGCACATGGTTTTACCCCGGTAGCTGCTCACCCTAGTCGCATAGAGGATGTGCGTAAGAGGGGTAAAGGCCTCAATGCCGAGATTGCTAGAGATGGTAGATCTAGTTCCAGTAAGACTCCTAGTCACTTGTCGGTCGAAAAGCCGAAGTATAGTTCCCCTGCTAAGACTCTTAGAGCTGCCGAGGCAGCAAGAGCCGAGTTGTCAGGCTTATCCGGAGAAGCTCTCCGTAGGCAGCAAGACCGAGTTAATGAGTTGGTAGTGTGGCTACCCGGCAGAATGAGGCCTATCGCAAGGCTAACACAGTTGCAGGTGGGTCCGAGATTGTTCACTCGGCTAGGGGAGCCAGTGGATCTAAGGGGCAAGCTTCATCACCGCATGTCGGTGGAGATCGACCGGAGTGTAAACTCCGGTAAAACAAGCAGATACAGGCGTATGATCCGGCATATGCCGGAAAACAGTTAGTTGGGCGAGGCAGTGCCGGCCGGGGTAAAAGCAATCCCGGTCCGGGCGGTCCAGATGCCGGAGTAGTTAACTCGGCTGGCCGAGGCTACCACCTCGGTATCCGACACGAATCTCGCCCAGCAGCAGAAAATGTCGAGCATGTCCAGCAGCCACAAGGTGTTGACCAGGTGGCTAACCGTTATGATGATGGTTACTCGGCTATGGAGAAAGCCGGGTATCAGAGATATGAAGGTGCACTGGGATCCCGGTTGGGACCTCGCCAGTTGTCACCAAATGATGCACGCTACAAGTTGGACAGGATCTATATGTCCGAGATGCTGGAAGAGCAAGGTCCACCTGGCCCTGCATGCTTTGGACCTCGGATCATGAGGGAGCCACCGGTGCCGCACTTTCAGTTGAACCGAGGCGCAAAGACATATGACGGCAGTACTAAGCCGGAAGACTGGCTGACAGATTATGTGTCGGCAGTGCATATCGCGGGAGGAAACCGCCGATGGGCGGTGAGGTATATCCCGCAAATGTTGGAAGGGCCAGCCCGGATCTGGCTGAACAACCTGCGAGAGGGCAGCGTTGATTGCTGGCTGGACTTTGAAGAAGCATTTGTTAGCAACTTCTCCAGCACATACAAGAGACCGAATCGTCCTCAGCAGCTTGCGATGTGCAAGCAGAGGGATAATGAAACTGACCGGGATTACTTGACCCGGTGGAGTACTATTCGCAATTCCTGTGAAGGAGTTGTGGAGGCGCAGGCCATATCTTGGTTTGCCCAGGGTGCCGACACGGCTCCATGCTCTGGCAGAAGTTGCAGAGGGAATGCCGGCCACCCTGGCCGAGACAATCCGGATTGCGGATAGCTATGCACTGGGTGATCCGATGCAGCCCTTGCTGAACTCGGTGGAACCGAGTAGAAGATACCCGGTGAATAACAGACCCGGGCCAGTCAGGCAGAACGATCGCCAGGACTTCGGCAACAAGAGGAGAGAGCCGGATTACCGGTATGGCTCAAACCAGGTTGCCGCGGTAAACCAAGACCAACCAGATGCCGGCAGTAGCCAGCGTCCGAAGAACAACGGCCCAGCATGGGGCCAGAATCAAGAAGGGAAGAAGCCATGGAGTACCAGAAGCAGTCCTTCACTTATGAGGCTATGTTGGATGGACCTTGCAGTTTCCACACCCAAGACATCCGCAGGCCGGCGAACCATACAACTCGGCAGTGCAGCTGGTATCAGCGCACAAGGGGGGAAGGAGCCAGAGCCGGAGGAAATCAGGCGGGGGCACCTCAGAGAATTCCGAGGCAAAACTTACCGCTCACCGGGCAAATGCTATCCCGGTGAATCCGCCAGCTCAGAGGCAAGCAGATCCGAAACCTGTGAATCAGGTGAATGTCGGAGGAACAACAACAACGCTGGTCCCAGTAGGCAGGGAGAGTATCCCCAGGGAGATTACAGAGAAGCTCATCAGAGCTATGTGGTCTTTGTGACCGAGCCAACTGACAAGAAGAGCTTGCATCGGCGTGCACTGGAGGTGAACGCAGTTATGCCGGCAGTGCCGAAGTATATGCACTGGTCCGAGCAAGAGATCAGTTGGAGCAGAAGGGATCATCCCCGAGTTATGCCAACTCCGGGAGGTTATGCATTGGTGGTGGATCCGACATTCATTGGACCCACCATCAATGTCCGGTTCACCCGAGTTCTCATTGATAATGGGAGTGCTATCAATATCATGTACCGAGACACCATGGTGAAGATGGGTATCTCGATGAACATGCTGCAACCGAGTAGCACGACCTTCCATGGCATAGTGCCGGGTGTCTCATGTGCACCTATGGGCAAAATTTGGGTTGATGTGTTGTTCGGCACCAAGGACAACTGCCGAACTGAGAGCATCCAGTTTGAGGTAGTGGACCTCGAAAGTCCATACCATGCTTTACTCGGCAGGCCTGCGCTGTCCAAGTTCATGATATCAACCCATGTGGGTTACCTCAAGATGAAAATGCCAGGTCCTAATGGCATCATCACCATCTCGGGTGATTACAAGCGTGCACTGGAGTGTGCCTCGGCTGGATCGTGCTTGGCCGAGTCACTGATTATCGCTGCAGAGAAGAAGAAGATCCATGAAGTGGTGGTTTGGCTCAGTCCGCGCAACTCGGCATGCCGGGTATGGCTAACCCGGAGCAGAATGCGACTTTCGAGGTGCCAAAGGAGACCAAGAAGATCAACGTTGACCCGGCATTCCGGACCACAACGTCATCATTGGTACCGGGTTAACGGAGAAATAGGAAGGCGAGCTCAGTCACTTCCTCCGTGAGAACCGGGATATCTTTGCATGGTCAAATCAGGACCTGCCAGGTGTTCCGAGGGAGTTGGCTGAGCACTCATTTTTGTCAGACCGATATGAAACCGTGAAGCAACCGATACGACGTCTCTCGGATGAGAGAGAAAGTATGGGATGAACTGGCCAATTGCTTGCGGCTGGTTTCATCATGGAGGTGCTGCACCCGGACTGGTTGTCTAACCCGGTCCTGGTAAAAGAAAAAGATGAACCTTTGGTGGCCAAGGTGTGGCGCATGTGTATTGATTTCACGAACTTGAACAAGGCATGTCCTAAGGATCCATTCCCGCTGCCTCGGATTGATCAAGTGATCGATTCCACAGCCGGGTGTGAGCTGTTATCCTTTGTAGATGCGTATTCTGGTTTTCACCAGATACCTGAACCCTGCTGATCAATTGAAAACTGCTTTTATTACCCCTATGGGGCTTATTGCTATCGTGTCATGACCTTTGGTTTGAGAAATGCTGGTGCTACTTACCAGAGATGTATGCAAAAATGCTTGCATGAGCAAATAGGCAAAAATGTGCAGGTGTATGTCGACGATGTCATCATAAAAACTAAAGAAATCCACTCTGATTGATGATCTCAGAGAACATTCATAAACTTGAGAAAATTCCGGATAAAACTTAACCCGGATAAATGTACATTTGGTGTGCCGGCAGGCAAATTACTCGGTTTCCTTGTGTCAGCCGAGGTATCGAGGTGAACCCGACAAAAATCCGTGCTATTGAAAGCATGAGGTTACCGACATGTCTCAAGGACGTGCAGAAATTCACTGGATGTTTGGCATCCTTAAGTCGGTTTGTTAGCAGGTTGGGAGAAAAGGCATTGCCTTTGTATCAGCTCATGAAGAAAACCACCCACTTCGTGTGGACCCCGCAAGCAGATGCGGCGTTCACCGAGCTAAAAAAGATGCTGGCAACTGCGCCGATACTGGCCTCACCATTACCCAAAGAGCCGATGTTGCTCTACATTGCAGCCACAAACCGAGTTGTGAGTGTTAGTGGTGGAGCGAGAAGAAGAGGGCAAAACTGTGCAGAGGCCGGTATATTATTTGAGCGAGGTGATCTCGTTATCCAAGCAGAACTATCCTCACTACCAGAAGATGACATATGGTGTCTATCTGGCTGCTAAGAAGTTGAAACATTACTTCCAAGAGCATTCAATCACCGTGGTATGTGAGGCTCCTATCTCGGAGATCATTGGGTGTAAAGATGCAACTGGCCGAATAGCCAAGTGGGCCATCGAGGTGTCCCCTTACACTCCTCACTATGAAAGGAGATGCCATTAAGTCTCAGGCACTGCCGGATTTCTTGGTGGATTGGGCCGAAATGCAATATGAGCCACCATTGCCTGACTCCAATTACTGGAGGATGCACTTTGATGGTTCCAGACCAAGATTGGTTTGGGGCCGGAGTAGTTCTTACCTCGCCAAGCGGATCAGCTGAGATATGTACAGATTCATTTTGCAGCATCTAACAATGTGGCCGAGTATGAGGCACTTGTTCATGGGCTCAATGTGGCCAAGGAAATAGGAATTCGCCGAATTGAATGTTTCGGGGATTCGAATCTGGTAGTGCAGCAAGTCTCGGGAAATTGGGATGCTTTGGACGCCAACATGGCGCTATTTCGGTTTCATGTCCAGAAGATCTCGGGATTCTTTGAAGGGTGCGAGTTCAAGCATATACCTCGGGGAAAATGAAGCCGCCGATGTACTGTCCAAGCTAGGTTCATCTCGGGATCCAATCCCACCCGGCATATCCTTGGAGCATTTGAGGAAGCCATCAATCAAACCATCGCCCGAGTCCGAGTCAATCTTTATCCCGAAGAAACCGGAGTCTGGAGCTGTTCCCATGGACGTCGATGTCGGGTGTATTTGGGAGAACCCGGGGACTGCTTGGCAGAACTCGGGGACTGGTT